>JAEUYN010002377.1:0-1317057 GCA_018257835.1 Euura lappo | reverse complement strand
AAAAAAAAAAACGTTCATCTTTCGCCAACCATCGATCGAACCCCTTGAATTCTGAACGAGCTTGCGAGCTATGACGTTGATAAAGATTAGTATCAGCGTGCGCGGTTTATTAATTTTCCATGAAAAATCGTTCGGTATTTTTTTTGCACGTAGGTAAATTTTGCCTCGAACACATTACGCGGAAGGGTAGTAAGAAAGGGAGGAGCGAGAGCCCTGGTCAGAACACCGCACGGTAAGCTCGTAAAATACATGCACTCTAAGCAGATGACACGAGCACACCGCTTTCACGATGTACTTGGACAGCCGGGCGGAGTGGGTTCAGGACAAACTGAGATACGGAGGAGATACGAAGGACGACAAGGAAGGCGGACAGGAGGCGTGTACCGACGACGCCGTGCACTCAGGAGATCATCGTCCCAGCGACAAGCCGAAATTAGATGCACTTCACCGTGGAAATAAAAAGGGGGGGTGATTTTGAATTTCCTTTTTTTCCAGCTCGCAGAAAGTCCTCGTCGTTCAATGAAATGAAAAATTACGATTGAGTATATCTCGAATACATGATTGTGACAATTAATTTTGAATAACTTTTCGGTCCCCCTTCCGTCTCCGTACCTGCGAGAATATCAGAAAGTCTTGTCAAAGCGGTGAAGAGCGGAGGTGGTGCTTTTTCATTCCGGAGTCTGAGTCCTCAGTCTTCGTCGTCTCTCACTCGCTTTGAAAAGGCGACCGAAAAAGTTTAAAACAGAACATCCAATTACGATGCAAAGGACCGAGTTAGGAGCCTTGCTCCTGGGGGTGAGACACTCCCGACGATTTTTCAGAAAGTAAGAGAAACAGAATTTCTAATGGAACTACGGACTCTTTGTACAAGAAGATGGACACATTTTAAAGAGCCTTCAAAATTCCTTTTTCTTTTTATATCTCATTTGCCGAGGAGTAAAAACACTTCTCTCAAATTCGGGATAAAAAAGCTCGCTGAATTGGTTAATTGACAAGATATATTCTCTCTCGAAAAAAAACCGGAGGCGAGTGAAAATGTCCCTTATTACACTCCTCAGGCATTCGAGATTTTCGCTTTCAATACAACGACAAAATAATCCTCCTCGATAATTAGTGGAAGTAACGAAGCCGCGGTCAAGAAAGGAGAAAATGGGTTATCTGCAAAGCCATTCCTAATCTGGGGAGGTTTAATCCTCGTGTCTTCCTGGACAACCGGAGTCCATCCCTTTCGAAACAGGGTAAAATTTCAGCGAAGCCGGAACATCCCCTCGCTTTTCCTACTGACAAAATCAGATTAGGTAGGATCTGGTCCGGTATGGGCGTTAAAACTCGTTCTTTGCGAAGGTTACCCACCCCGACCGTGTTAGAGACCGACTGACCTCAGACAATGAATTTACCTCGTATTTTTTCTTCTTCTTCCTTTCTCGTAACGAGCTCAACCCTTCGGTTAATCCTTGAGCCAACAGATAACGAAACGGAACGTGGAGAAGAAAAAGTGTTGGTTAAAAAAGATAAATAAATAAAAAATTGCCCCCCATTTACGCGGGCTTTCAAATTGAATTTTGCGTTCCTTCGATATTTTACACAAGATTTAATGCTACCACTGAGGCACGGGGTGGGCGGGCCACCTACTTTGCGAGGGCGAGGCTCTTTCAGGCTGGAGAAGCTCCCCGTAATGAGACATGAAAGTGTTGGCAATAAGGCGTCGTCGTAGTCTGGTAAGGAGGCAAAGGCGAGGTAGATCAAATATGTTTTCGCTTTGCATCATCTTGTCGCGTAGCAAGTTAAGGACCGCACACATACAGTCTATATAATACACGTACCACCCTGCCTCGTTCACATTCTAGAGTTTGTTTCGGTTTGTTTCCGCCACAGCTACAGCCACATCCACATCCACATCCACATCCACATCCACATCCACATCCACATCCACATCCACATCCACATCCGCGACCCCCCGGCGCGAAGTGTGGTGCTGAAATTGTAAATGAGATTGTCGAGAAATGTAAATGTTCAAATGAGAAACTTGACATCCGCACGACTAAACGGGAACCTCAAAACGGTCTGTAAATTATTTCTCAGCAATTCTCGCTATGACAGACATTAAATTAGTATTTCCCGAGGGGCGAAACAACTCCGAAAAATGGCCTACACCAGACTTCAAGGCTCCAAAGACTTCTTGGGACTTCTTGGAACTTCAAGGAATCTCAAAGGACTGCGTAAGACCTCAAGGGACTTCATAGAAGGTCACGGGACTTCTTGGGACTTGTTTGAACCTGAAAGACTTCGAGGGACTGAAAGGGACTGAAAGGAAGTTCAAGGGCTTTCAAATGACTGCAAGAAACTTGTTGTGACTTCACTATACTTCTTGAGACTTCGAAGAACTTCATAAGAATTCACGGGACTTCCTTGGACTTCTTTGAATTCAAAGACTTCAAGGGACTTCAAGGGACTGAAAGAAAGTTCAAGGGCTTTTAAATGACTCCATGAGACTTGTTGTGACTTCACTAGACTTCTTGAGACTTCGAAGAACTTCATAAGAATTCACGGGACTTCCTTGGACTTCTTTGAATTCAAAGACTTCAAGGGACTTCAAGGGACTGAAAGAAAGTTCAAGGGCTTTTAAATGACTCCATGAGACTTGTTGTGACTTCACTAGGCTTCTTGAGACTTCGGAGAACTTCATAAGAATTCACGGGACTTCCTTGGACTTCTTTGAATTTAAAGACTTCAAGGGACTTCAAGGGACTGAAAGAAAGTTCAAGGGCTTTTAAATGACTCCATGCGACTTGTTGTGACTTCACTAGACTTCTTGAGACTTCGAAGAACTTCATAAGAATTCACGGGACTTCCTTGGACTTCTTTGAATTTAAAGACTTCAAGGGACTCAAGGGACTGAAAGAAAGTTCAATGGCTTTTAAATGACTCCATGAGACTTGTTGTGACTTCACTAGACTTCTTGAGACTTCGAAGAACTTCATAAGAATTCACGGGACTTCCTTGGACTTCTTTGAATTTAAAGACTTCAAGGGACTTCAAGGGACTGAAAGGAAGTTTAAGGGCTTTTGAATGACTCCATGAGACTTTTTGTGACTTCACTGGACTTCTTGAGACTTCGAAGAACTTCATAAGAGTTCACGGGACTTCCTTGGACTTCTTCGAATTTGAAAGATTTCAAGGGACTTCAAGAGAGTGAAAGGAAGTTCAAGGGCTTTTGAATGACTCCATGAGACTTGTTGTGTCTTCACTAGACTTCTTGAGACTTCGAAGAACTTCATAATAATTCACGGGACTTCCTTGGACTTCTTTGAATTTAAAGACTTCAAGGGACTTCCAGGGATTTAAAGAAAGTTCAGGGGCTTTTAAATGACTCCATGAGACTTGTTGTGACTTCACTAGACTTCTTGAGACTTCGGAGAACTTCATAAGAATTCACGGGACTCTTCTTTGAATTTAAAGACTTCAAGGGACTTCAAGGGACTGAAAGGAAGTTCAAGGGCTTTCAAATGCCTCCATGCGACTTGTTGTGACTTCTCTAGACTTCTTGAGACTTCTTGTCTCAGTCTTCCTCGGATTTTCAATTACGTGGTAGTAAAACTTGACTCGGACTTTAATTTATACTTCCTCTGGTAGGATATAGAGGGCTGGGATAAATTTATCTGAGCGACCTTACCGGTCGACATCCGCCTCCGCTCGCGGACAAATCGTACCGACTTTCAGCGCAACATATTGTCAAGTCCCGAATGTGGTGCGCCGGAATGTATACAATCCCAACCACTTCACCGCTACAGTGGTTGTCTATTTGCAGTCGTCCGCGTCGCGGCCCTATCCGCGTTACATTGCAGCAGACTCGACATTGCGGCATGTATGTAGTTATGTATCTACGTATGTACATAGAAACGCGGTAAGTGCTCCGGGCGGACTGCAATGTGGTTACCCCCAGAAGCCAGCCCACCCCTCCGTCCGGCTTTCTTGGCACAAAAATTTCACCACACCGTATACGATAACTTTACGACCCCACGTTCCCTGATTCTCCGAAGCTGTGGTCAGGCGTTCTATTCTCTTAAATCAGTCTTCTAACCAACCCGCAGATGAAAATCGTTTATCGACAAAAATCCACATCGTTATTATCGCAATACGTGTCGAGAGTATCGTATCACACCATTCGGCGCGTGGTAGTAAAGCGCAAAGTAAAGAAGTTTGCTCTTCCGATTCGATAGATTTTTCTCACAATTCCGTGTTATTCCGTATCGACATTATTCCTGTTTCCTGTTGTGTCTTTTCTTAGAGGGAAACTATTTCTCACATCCCTTATATTCAAAAGTCATGGAAATTCGTCGTTTTGAAATTGCAAAAAGAAATCCAATACCAATTTCCTTCGATCAATTTTTCCATTGTGGTTGTTTGTTCCTTTGAAAGGATTAAACCTGTCACTATTTTGCGATAAGAGTATCTACAGACACTGGGAACCCTTGGTTGAATTGTCGTTGTTGTTTTATGATCCACTAATTTCGTATGTTGGAAGCTATGTTCAATCTCCCGCCAGTCTGGGGGTGACTTAATTTCGTCAAATTTCGGCGAGTGAATTGCTGAAGTATAATTAGGTTAGCCTGACGTGGTGGGTTACATGCTCAAGGTATTTCTCTGGTTTTGTTATCGATCAGTGCTCACCTCTCGGCCAAATTCTTCGGTACTAAATTACAAATTTATTCTCATTCCGAAAAAAAAAAATGAGAACTCAGTGGGTAAAGAATGAGTATCGCGTCCCCTTAAATCCTTCATCATTTTTTTCATAAATGAAAAATCGAGGCTCGAGGACAAATTGGCCATCTCGGAAAACCCGTAGAGCGGTGAATATTCGCTTGTGGGGTCGGTAAATAGCCTCGATCAAAGGGTCTTCCGTAGGTTTTACCCCGGGTCGCGACCTTCCGCCGCGGCTTTATACGGCGACATTAATCAAACAATAAAAATCGAAATTTAAAACTCGTGCACGGGTACCAGCTGATTTGAGTGAAAAACCCGATAAAGCGACAAGATGGGATGGGGCTGTTGAGCGGTGCTACTAAGTGGGCCACTTGAACCAACCGTTTTAAGCCACCGTGAACTTGTAGCTCTGTAAAGTTTGAAACCTCCCCAAAGTGGTTTTGAAGTGGCCGGGTTTACACGCGGTTATCAAATTTTGTTTCACAATTAGTAATCGTTTGATTCTCGTTACACAGAGCAGGCCTGTTCCGTATTTGAAGTAGATTAAAATTCTTTGAATGAAATAACAGCAGTTGCGTTAACTCGATGAAAAAAAAATTTCCTTTAAATCTTCTGCGAATTCGATTAAAGCTTGCGAAACCCTCTTTTAAACGTGCCAAACTCGACATTAGAGATTTTCGAAAGGTTCAAAAGCCCGAAATTACAATCTTTCGAACCACTTGAATCCACTTTCAAAGGGTCTTAGAAACTGAGTAACGTTATTTCTGTACGAAAATTGAATTTGATTTATTCCGGGTCTGAAAGCTCCGGAGTATCGGCGAGGAAGTCTTCTCTTTTTCCTGTACCGAAATTAGAAAAAGAAAAAGAACTTGCGACCTCGCACCGGAACGGGGCGAAGCGATTTGTCATCGTCAGTGTATACCTATGCCTCAGTGTCGCCGTGACACTGACACTGAACACTGCTAAACCAATTAAAACTACGTCGAGGGCATAAACTAGTCTGAGGCACGGAATTAGTACAGTATATACCCGAGGAGGGTGGAAAATCGCGTCGAGCAACCTCCTGCGGTCTCCTGCCGCTGGTGAGACGTCGATCCCCAAAATGATTCGCGGTGGAGACACGATACTGGAAGGGAAGCAAAAAATAATAACGTGAATTTGCGATTCCTAATTTCTGCCCATATTATCAAACTGGCTAATTTATCGCGGCGATGAAACGGGGGGCTGAGTGGTCTGGATTGGAAATTGCGGTAAAATGTGGCGTTGCGAAATTCACGCGTTTGTTTCACATCCTGGGGTCGGGGTTCAGCCGCGAAAATTTCACTCCACATTCCGCACTCCGACCGGTATCTGACTCCACTCTCGTTATACCCGGTTTGATAGGCGATACTGTACACAACCGTCCAAGTGTACTTCCTGTTTTCATGTACATACATTCGAAACTTCGAAATACTAAACGTGTATGAATTATGCCACGTTACTTTCCGCCGAGATTAGTTTACCAAAGTTTGAAATTACCCTGGCTCACCAGCGTCCTTACTAACCTCGGTACATTGCACAACTGCAAATCGAGTCGCAGCTAGAAAGAAAAATGGGAAAGAGGGAAATCATATTTCCCGCAGGTTTTTTGGTTTGTTTTTCCATCATGATTTTTCTATTAGTCAGTCTACGCAGCCCCGTGTCGAACTCTCATTCTCTTCTTCTTCTTCTTCTTCTTCTTCTTCTTCTGACTTTTTCGTTTATCAGGTTTGTATGGGGGTCCCAGTAGATGAAAGGAAGGAGAAGCGGTTCTACGGACCCTGTGTGACGTGTGGTAGAAATTCAATTTCCCGTGTGCACCGGATGTAAACGCTTTGGGGAAAACAACTGACAGCCAATACGGTCTCGCCAAACGATCTCTCAGCAAGACTTACACCGAACGACGTGCTCGCGGATGCCGTGACGTGAGCCCACGCGGGTCACTAGACGTACGACTTTCGACGCGATCATTCCTTTGATAACCTTCCTTCACGTTCGACTGACCGCTCCTTTTATGCCTCAAAAAAAAAAGTTTCAAGATTTACAATTCTTGTACCAAACCGCGGATGTCAGGTTGAAACAACCTGATAATCGTGATTTTTTTTCTCTCTCGTCCCGCTAAACCTTCATGCAAAGTCCAACTTTTCATGCACGTGTTATAAAAATACTTTCCATCCCGCCTAAGTAGTTTTGATAAAATCGAAACAGCGTTCAGCCATCTGGGACCAATATTCTGTCGCTACTCTGGTAGCTGGACCCCCCCCCCATGCCCCACTTCTCTTAAAAGTTTATCCATAGTTCGTTTCACTGTAGGGTCGTTATAACCAGAGCGTGAGGTTAATTTTAATGAGTGATGTGAACGGAACCCCCCGACGACGTCGAGAACAATATAGTAACCATTATGAACGGCAGGTCGACCCTGTGTCAGGGTAACCGGGGGGATAGAACGGTATCATATAAGGTTTATTAATTAAAGTTAGTAGGGCCGAGGGGGGAGGGGAAAGGTGCTTGCGCTAATTCTCACACAATAACCCCCCCGAAAATTAGTGACTCAGTTCGCCAGGCTTATTTTACCTTACTATAGATAATACTACAGGAGCTCGTTACGGCGATTGTCCTAAACCGCAAAATGGCCAACTAATTTAGTACCAAAGCAGTACCCTAACTACTTCGCGCCCCTTTTGACGTACGGAAACGTCGCTGAGTGACCCAATTGATAATCTTCGGGTCCGAAAAGCTTCAGGGAAACAAAATTCAGGATCTAGATAGACGTAGACTGTCAATTCGAATAACCAAGCGAGAGCTTGCACACGGAATATGTGCAAGCTCCGTAACTATATGTGACGTTGGTACCAGACACCAGTCAGCTGCTATAACGTTGACGAATCTGTCGATACGTTACGGTATTTTTGCGGCTCTTTGGTTAACCATTGGCCGTGACATCTCGTCACCGGTGTTTCAGAGCCACTATTTTATCGTGTCAAAGTGCTCTTGATCCGTTTGAATCAATTCGTTTATCACTTTTGATAGTTTTAAAGACCCGTGGAAGTATTTTTCATCCCTTGTTTGTTCAGCTTCTATATTTTGAAGGCTTAAGGTGTAACTCGAGCCGGGTTGGCGGGGCTAGGGGTTGCCCCGAGTTCTCAGTTGGTGGTGCAATAAATAACATCTTGGGCGCAATTTGCAGCATGTAGCGAACGTCGGCCTGTTGCTGTATAATGTTTTAAGGGTTTGGCACGGTAACGCAGTTTGCCTCTATTTCTTTAATTAAGAAATTCATTATTATGATTATATTTATTATTATTACAGAACGCGAGAAACTTGGCTGGCACATCCCCGCGCTTCTGAAACGCCCACCGTTAGTCTCGAATAACCTCCATTTCTAACTTTGTTTTTCTTCTTTCGGGTATTGCAAGAAAATTCTCTGCACCCTCGACGCCGCACGTGGCAGTAACTGCCCGGGCGTGCAAACCCCTCTCCTCTTCTCTCCTGTCCTTTACTCAACAAAAGTAGAGGTTTAAACAAAAATTCGGCTGAACTTTGAGCGAAAGATAATTCCCTCTAAAAGATGAAATAACTGCCTTCCCCTACATTTGAGAACACCCGTAATTCAGACACGATTATCTTCATCCCCTTTCTTCTGTACCACCAACTTTTCCGATGTGGAAAAATGAAACGTTGTGTTTTATCCGAGTTCTTCCACGACGGGGTTTCATCTTCGACTTTTTTTTAAGGGAACACCGGAAAAATTGAAATACAATCACTTTATAATGAATAGAGGACATGAAAAGCACACAGCTTAGGCTTCATTTTAGACGGAAAGAAGATCATACATTCTGCTTGTGAAGAACGGCAATGAATGAAACCTCTGAGCTTTCGCAGAATCGATTTTTGATGCTTCGAAATCTAGCGAAGATATCAAACTTCGTACTAAATAAACTTTTCTCACACCCGGTCGCAAAATGCCACTTTTCATACCTCTTGAGCGGGCGCAAAACAGATCTTTTCGGCCCTCGGGCGGAAATGTGCTTTGCGCCCGCCTAAAGCGGGCGCAAACGACTCTTTTCCTGCCCTCGGGCGCAAAGTTCCGTTTTGCGCCCGCTCACTCGGTCTGAAAAGAGGCATTTTTGCAGACCAGGTGTTGAGAAAAAAAATCGTGTGCAACACGGGCGCAAGGCTATTTTGGCGAGTGTGATTGCAGTACACTCGCCTTCGGCTCGTACTGCGAATTTCACACTCGAAAAATAGTGTTTTGCGCCCTTGATACACAATGTACTATTGTCAGTGATTTTCAGAAACCTTTTTGCCTGTATTTTGAATCAGATTGAAAAATGGGTCTATAAAAGCTCAGATAAAAGT
The DNA here is from genome assembly GCA_018257835.1 of Euura lappo. Taxonomy (NCBI): domain Eukaryota; kingdom Metazoa; phylum Arthropoda; class Insecta; order Hymenoptera; family Tenthredinidae; genus Euura; species Euura lappo. The sequence goes on along the minus strand of JAEUYN010002377.1, from coordinate 1,307,976 downwards.
GATATAAAAATAGTGAATGAATTTCAAGTTGTATCGTGGACATCGTTTTCATTGTGAGCTTTTCACAGGCTGTTCTTCCCAAGATGACCTGGGGATCTTCCATTATTTCAAATTAAGCTCAAATTGTGTACTTTCAAACAGCTGTTCCGCCGATTCGGTTTTTCTCTATTCCACACAAAGTTATTATTGTCTTTTGTAGGTGAAGCACGTAATCTTTTCGTTCACACCTTGGGTATCCTCTCAAGCTCCCAAAATAATCTCCAAGGACTGCTCCAATCGGATGCAATTATTTTACCGTGGTTGACGTAACTCTGAAAATGTTCTCAAATTCTGCAATCTGATCGTGAGTTGCGAGTGTCCCCTCATAACAGCTCCCTGGAAAATTTCGAGCCTGTCCTGTTATAGGCTCACATAATTTGCTGACCCCAAGAGATTTCCTGACTCTGACCTTTTGTGGCTATAAAGATCTTTAACCGTAGGTGCGAGTGTCATTTACTGGTTCCCATAAATATACCGCATGTCGAAGCTTGAAAAAAGCTCAGCCGTTGCAGAGTTTTTATTCGACGAAAAATATCTTCGTTCTGGTTTCGGCTCATCAAACGCGAAGCTACGGACACACTCTCTGAGAATTTGCATGAAATTATGAATGTGCAATATCGTTGAATCTCGGTGAAAAGAAAAACTGACAGAAAAAAAAGGGTACGGCAAAGTGGTTGCGGCTACGCCGAACAAAGTCGTTAGCGAAAGTATCATTTGTAGCGAGTCTAGAGCTGAGTCGGGGTTACCCGCATCCCCCTTACGGGTAGCATCTTTGCTTGTTGGGCTGGAGTATAGGAGACGAGACGTGGTTGCAAAATTGGTAATTTCTTTCAATAAAAAGCGAACCTCGAGTGTATAGGTGCAGGGAGAAATTTCTTTCAAGGTAGAGAAGAGAGAGAGGGCTGCCGCTGGCAGTGGTAATCAATACACGCGTCTACTCTTCCTTCCACAAACCTTTCCACCACCTCCATCGACGCCCCCAGACGTCTCAACCCTCGTTTTTCATCTTATCTCATCCATCTCCAGGACCCTGGGCCCTCCGTGTCTTTCGCTAACGATCCACCGCCTTATTCGACCCCCGGAATATCCGGAGATTGATTATTTTTTTCTCCTTTTTTCGAATCTTCCGGCAACGACCCGGCTAGTGACACTGTCCGAGTTATAGAAGCGGTCATCTTATCCATACATAATGATCATTTACGCGCCAAGTACTAGAAATCACAATGAATGCCGTAAAAAGACTCTTCAAAGCAGGTCTGAACTTAGCTGCACGAAGAAAACAGGCGTCAAAAAGTGACTTTTTGATTCCATTGCCGGAAAAAAACTCTTTTTAGTATCGTACCTTATAGTGTGAGGTTTGAATGTATAATAGACCACTCAATTCAAATCAGTGAGAATCAGAATCACACAATTTTTTCCAAAAACATTTTGATCAAAGAAAATTTCGATTAAAAGATTTATTATGAAATTAATTCCTTCTTCCTTCAAGTTTTATTAATTGGTTTTAACCCTTATGTAGATTAATTTGTGACGATATGTGTTTAAAAAGTGTTCTTTTTCACCCTTAGTTTTTCGAAATTTTAACTTTCTCGTATTCTGTTGCAAAGATGAGTTTTCTCTTTCTGCACTCGGAAGTCAGCACCCGGTAGCTTTTATCCGAGGTCTATCTCTGCGAGGTAGTATATGCTTTTGGCAGAAGTGGGTTGTCAGGTCTCCTCTTACGCCCGTACGATGTACCGTATTAATTTATTATCCTGTCGTCTTGCTGAAGGTACAACGCTCGTATTACAAGCGCTAAGGTAATTATAACTCAACTCCTGACACACGAAACTATGCAAAGCCAATCTAACCTCGTCTCCTCTTGTCCTGACGTCGTTTTCGTACTATATACACACTCATCCTGCCTTCAGAACACTCTCCACCCTCGTGCGCGTTCCACTAGAGAATTTAAAAATTTTTAATAAGAGCGTTTCATCATTTTTTTTTTCAACTGTTCTTTTCCACATTTTTTACTCCATGGCAAGCTTCAAGCCAAAAGAATTTCAACCGAAAATAATAATGAAAAAAAATGATCATCATTTTTTCCCTGCGGTCGTGATAAGATAATATTACAAAACACAACGGTGCTTGTTACCAATGCAAAACATCGTTTGGAAATAATTGAATTAGGTAGGCGATTAGTTGCAGACATTGGCAAAAGTAACTGATGCATTATTCAACGTCTTCAGTCTGGGTTCGCCGCGGCGCCTGTACTGTCCCGGTTATATCGTGATATTACATTTAAACCTGCACCCGATTGCTCAATTGCACTCGTGCGCAATTTGAATGATCCATACACGTTACCAACTGACGTCGAAGAAAAGGATAGTTCAAATTCATCGAATCTCTTACATGAAAATTTAGTGAACTAAACAAAAGGGGGAAATTCTGAGACATAAATTTCACTTCATTTGTCCGATATTTCCAACGCATTAAGCATACAGAATTTGTGAATCTTATTCCGGATTCAGATTAGCAAAAATTGCCCTCATCATTCACAACCCCAGTCCTATTTTTTTTCCCGTGCTTTTTTGGGGTACATAAATTTTACTGTTTTTTCGTTGCGCAAAAACGACAAGAAAAAATATAATAATGGTTCTTAATTCGAGTTTTGTTAAAAAATTGAAAAACTTGTTGGCCTAGAGAAGATCTATGGATGGGTGTCAATAATTCAAAACTTATCTAGAACTTTATCCCACGCTTAACCACCTTTTGGCGCCGCATTCATTCCGTACCGTTCCTATGTTGGTTGAATATTCCATGCGTCCGGGGAGCAGTGTGTTGTATTTTTTATGCGAGCCAACCGCCGGGCTGCATTATGGAAGGGCACGAATAGCGTCTCCCTGGGAATTATATCGAGGAGCTCACCCTGGTCTTCCCGCACATGTTACCCTCACGAAAGTTTCACACCAACGTCACACTCGCTGTACATAGACCCACACCCTCACCCTCATGCCTTCGTGTGCTTCTTTGAGGGTTCAATTATTTACGTCGGTACTGTCCACGTCGCCCGACGCAAAGAGCCTCTGTCCCAAAATTTCGTAATGCCATGCCGTTGCCTTCAGATCACGATAAGAGAAATTGGAAATAAAACTATGCCGTTTAACCCAGAGGCGGGAAGCAGATATTTGAATCTAAATCTTCGACACCAAGCAAGGTATCGAAAAACTGCGACAGCAGTTCTTTTGGAACGGTAAACTCAGCACATGTACCAAATTTCAGCTCAAAATATTGAAAATTGTGGAAGCTTTGTTGACTTTAAGAACGAAAAGAGTTTTTCGAACTTGATCGGTGCTCCAAATTCAGCAGAAACACAAAATCCAACGTTTTATTGATTGGTTGGGATGGTAAACTGACTTTCCACTTCAAATCTCATCCAAAAATATTCAGAATTGTAGAAGTTTTTCTGATTTTCAACAAAATGTGGACAAAAAACTTATTCCTCCTACAATTTTTCTAAATCTACAACTACTTGTGACCAATGCTGTCTTTGAAAAAAGCGTGTTTCTTTTTTCTGGCATACAGTAGATACCGGCACGTTTGAGTACGTGAACTATAGTCGAGTAAAGTCTCGAGATAAACTTTCTACCGGTTATATGGGGGCTTTCAACTTTTACCAGCATCTATGCCTGTCAGAGGCAACTGATCAGACGCTATTGTGATCCCAGACCTTCGGAACCCGCATCTATCGTCGGTAGAGGATTCGTCGGGATATTTTCTAGAGAGCAAAGAGCAACGAGCAAAGACTATAAGCTTCTGGGGTCGGTTTGGGTACTGAATTAAAGGTCACGGCCCGCGGTCGCCTTTCATCCTACTTAAGTATCTATGAAAAAGAAGCAGCAGTCGAGCGAGACACAACCCGTATCGATAACCGGGTCCTCTCCGGGGACCGGATATAAAAAATGAAAGATAATAAATTAAGAAATTTGAGGAGATAAAAGGTGTATCGAGTGATAGAGGCCTGTACATGTGTAATGGATACGAGAGTGGAGATAAGCTAATTTAAGCTCCTCGTGTTCCATTCGTAGAAGAAAATCACCATTCAACGATTTCGTATTCTGATTCGACAAGACAATTTTCATCGAGATTCGCTAGAAATTCTGTTACAGTTTCCTACGTCTTTGGATTCTCCGGTCACGTGCAATTTTTCCCGTCCGAGATGTAATTGCGGATCTGCAAAAGTTGTCCCTGTCCACCCCAGCGTCCAGAAAGCGCGGTGTTAGGGGGAACTTTTTGAAAAGACTTTATTTCAACGAAAGTTACTACGGCTACTGGAATCCCTCAGGCTACCCGAGAAGAGCTTGCGAAACTCGTACACGGGCTCAACAAACGATTCTCGTCCATACAAACTAGTCTTTCATTTATTTCTATATCGTCAAACTCTTCAGAATATCTCGATAGAATATCAATAGACTCTCGAGATTCGAGGGCGATGAATTCTTCAGCGTGAAATGAGTAACTCGAGATTGAATATAATCGTAGACTAGTGCGGAAAGTTGGCGATATCCGATGAGGTTCTTCTCTTCTGAATCAATGGCTTCACTTTTCTCATTGATAATTGTTCATCACAATCACGGCGATCAAAAAGAGTCCGCACGCGCAAAAATGAAGCCCCAGTGCAGAAAGTAGAGCATTTGCAATGTGCGCCTGCGCGAACTTCTCTTTTTCCACTATCCTGGGTCAGGGTGAGTACAGAGGCATCGGAAATCGAACTTTCGAGGATGGAATGTACAGGAATATCGATTGGATGATGATTGAAACGCTTCAATAACGGGGACACTAAGCTTCCGGAGAAATGACACCAACGTCGTCGACGGTTGATTGGTGTTTTCCCGCCACTACCGACGCAAAGCCAAATCTGATGGGATCGATTTTATTGAATCTTATAGAAATACAGCGTCTGAACATCGGAACAATTTCACCTTTCCTCCCTTGTGGCCTCGTCGGCTTCGCCGGGGCTACTTCGATATGAGTGAAAATGAGAATTCTCGAATATAGTATTAGGGTGCCTCCGGGCTTCTCGGAACAAATGGGACGTGCCAGTATTAGATTATGGGTGACCAAATAACAAGATTGCGGATGAGAAGACGCGTCCATTAGTCTCGCCTCTGCAGGAGGAGTTGATTCTCTCCCTCCAGTAAACCGTGTTAATCCATCCTCCGCTCACCCTAGCGGGAATATAGTCTGTCTTCATTATTCTTTTTTTCCGTTTTCCCCCATTTAAACGAATTTGATTTTCCCTTCCATTTCGTTTTTTTTTCTACGTCGTCACGTATTCGCGGTGGATGTGATATTGAGCTTCCGATCCTTCCAGGATCGTTGCTTCGCATTCTGGTTCTCGGTTCTTTGAACATATGCGATTTCACGGAGTGGCCAGAAAGATATCGAGTATCAAATACCGGGATACGCTCCCGGATTGAATTAAATTCCTAAAAGACAGTTGAGTGTGGCTTTCGACTCGTGTGTGAACCACGAGCGGATGCCTGGATCGAAATCACAAAATTCTTTACCAGCTCGATTCCCCCGTCTGTTTCCTGTTTCGAGGGAAACAGACGGTCCGCCTTAATTTTCCTCAAACTATTCACGTCCTGAGTGGGTTCCTGCAGAGCTCATAGACCGAGTCGTTCTTTGCGGTTTTAGTGTTCAATAGTCAGCCAGGAATGTATATGTATATAAGGATTAACCCCAGGCCCGCGACTTACCCAGCGAAGGAAGCAAAGCTCTCAGCTCTGGCCAGGAAGGAAGCCGTTTAAAGGTTTTAGTACTACACCAGGGATGGTTTGTGCCCCTATACTCACACCCCGTTCAAGACCAGTTGGCGTCTGACTTACTGGGTCAGCATGGTTTACTGCCTCGCCAGATTACTTCTTTCTTAGCCGGCGTGAAAGCTCGCGGGTTGAACGTTGATACACCAAACAAAAAGCAACATCGCAGAAGATACAAATCAGAACCCACTTCGAACAGCGAAGACGAAAAGCGAACAGTCTTCGATATTTTTTCCTTCCCTCATGTTCATTATATTCAAGAGCTTTTAACAATGAAGCTGACAGCAATTTTCTGGTGTCTCTATACCCCCTTCGTGGAACAAGGGAAGTAGAGGAGTTTGGCTTTCGAGCTTCTCCGTGCAGAGGATCTCGTGTGCTAAGTCGTTCGAATGCATATACAGTATATCCTCGACGGGGAGTGCAGTTCACTGTTTTCTTAAACCTCACCCTGTTTCGCAGGTGGGATAGAAACCCACCCCGTGACTTCACCGGGATAGCTGAAGTGCAGGTGATGGTGCACTGCTCGCTTTTGGTGCTTCGAGAGTTGACTTGAAGAGGAAATTACAGAGTTGTGGGGAACGACGGTGCGGTGGAAAACTGCGTTCTCGGATAATTGGGTTCAGAAGTTTGATTGCAAGCTTTTTAATCACCCCGCTTAATCGATTCACCCGTGTTTCACGTGTTCTCAAAACTTTCCTCTACCTAATTTTCTTATTCTTCTGCTTTCATATCTACTATTTTCTCGTCTCCTCCCTTTTTCTCTGCCTTCTATAACGACAAACGATCTACTAAAGTAGATTTTATGTGTTTGTCGAATGAATGGGTATATGAACGCGTTTTTATTTCTCATCTAATGTGAAATCGTTTTATTTATTTGACGCAGAGATGTTTATATGTGCGTGTGTGTGTGTACGCAATAGAGAAAAGACGAGTAATAATTTCTCATAAAACGTTTTACGACGACAAAACGCTACGAATAGCCTCCGTTACCTATCAAACATGGGTATATAGTTTAGGGGCGATCTCGTGATAAAAATAGCCAAAGCACCTCATGTATAACGCGAAGTGGACTTTTCTTCCATTTCGAATTTAGCTTCTGCAGGGATGGATATGACGGATTAATATTAACGTTAATGTCGCCAGTTTTATTCACAGACACGTATTTCCTCGTCAAAGGGGTAAAAGCGAATTAAATATAAAACTATGACTTCCCCTCCCCTGGATACAAATGCGATATCGGTTTCATGCCAATTTTACACTCCCTCGATCATAACGTCAAAATGCATTATATAACCCTTTGATTTTTAATTACGTTTAATTCCATGAAATTAAACCGCTATCATTCATCCCGTTGAATGAATAGATTGAACACGTACTGGGTGATCGAATATCGAATCAATTTTTTCTCGAGCTTCTTTGGCTGCCGAAGACTTGACAAAAAAATGTAATCAAAGATTGATCCTTGTAGTTTTTCATGTGCAAATAATTTCAGAGAGTTTATTCGGATTGTATCGCAGTTTTGAAATTGGACAGTCTTTCGAGCCACCCTGTAGACCAGGGGCGGAATGCAAATCCAGTATTATGCATGTCGCCGAATAGCGACGTGTCGATATACGCATATCCACGAGGCACCACTCGTGCAGTTGAATCAGTTGAACTATACTATTTTCAATTCGAAATTACCTGTAACTCGTGTACGTGTATTTGTACAAAGGGAAGTACATTTGTCTACCCGCGATATACGTGGGGTGAACAACCATCACTGAAATTAAGTCGCTTGAAAAAATTATTTTTTCCATACAACGCGATTCCAGAAAATAATTATTGATCCAATATGTTCGTTAGATTGTTACTGGAAGCACGATAACAAATTATAGAGAGTACAACAGTCATCGGTAGACTGGGAATGTCATAGAAACCATAAGAAAAATGAAAAGAACGTGGTTTTAAATTTTTATCCCAAACTGAGGGTCTTGTAAAAGTGAAACTGCTGACAAGCTTTTTTCATATATGCTATAAACCTTGAAAATAATTAAGTTGACAGTCCGACACGTTGCTGAAAGAAGAAATACCACCGATAAGCTTGATAGCCTAAAAAAAGACACTCATATTTTGTTTTCTACGGTTTATTTTTACCTTTCAGAACCAAAAAATGAGTAGTAAAATATCCATTCAGTTCTTTTGAAAAGTTACCAACTTTGCAATTTTGTTTTTAATACTAGCCGAATGAATAATAAACTTCTCACTTACCTCCCAAGAACGACGCAGTTTTATGATCGATCAATCATTTTCTCCTCCCAAAAATATCCGCGGTGATTAAATAAGGAGGACAATCTTGTGTCAATGTCTTTGAATTCGATTTCTACTCGAAGCGTAGGGCATCAAAGTTGCCTGAAAATATGCAACCCAATCTACGCCTGTGCGTATCTCAAGCAACCGGACAACGTTAGTAGTAGTAGATTTTATGGTCAGACTAGACGATAGCGGTGGATTATTAAAGTCTACCAATAAAGATAGTAGTGATTATTTTTTTATGCTAATATTTTATCACAAAGTGATGAAAATAAAACCCTATTTGATACATAGGGTGGGATTTTGAACCGTTTTTTTTTTTTCGGTCTCTCGTTTATAACTAAAATTGCTTTTTATACCGGAAAGTATGGGCAAAGGTTGACAAAGTGTTTTTCTCTTAGCAATGCCATATAATCGTATAAATTTGGTAATACAATTTTTCTTTCTTTTTTTTTTCAACTCTTGTGACAGCGGGTTTGGGTGCCCTTGTAATTTGTCTCTGTTATTTTAGAATAGTATTCATACATTCGTGTCATGATGCTGAAAAATGGACCAAACCGAATTCACGTCGCTGTCATAGTATAACGTCTCTTTGTTCCGCAGCACCTACACGTCACCAAGCCGCGAGGCTACTCGACCCAAAATTATGGTAATTTTTCGTACACGTATGTGTGCCTATGGTAATTTACGACCGCCAAATTTGAATTTTTCGAATTCATGTATTTCCATATATACGTCAACACACGAGAAAATGCAAAAAAAAAGACTCACTGAAATCACAGTCTTTTTTTTTCTTCGAGCAAAGGAAAAATAGTCGTCACTGCAAATCGATGATCGAGGATGATGATATCAGGTGGGAAATTATGTGACAAATAAATCTTCAAATGCGTGGTGTTATATAATTTTTTTCAACAGGAACGTACGTTTATTTTGCACTGAGCAGAAATACAAGCTATTCGTGAAAGATGAGGTTTAGAACGGCGGCTAGCTCCCCTCTTCGTATATGATTTATTTATTTCTTTCTTTGCACCCCTAATAAAATTGTCGAGAAAATTTGTAGAAGAAGAAGAAGAAGAAGAAGAAGAAGAAAAAGATGATGATGATAATTATACATGTACATATATAGTATAATTACAGTATATTTTTTTTTGTTATCTTTTTCTTTGTTTTCTTTTGTGCATTATCATAATTTAATATACACATAATATATTATATCTTAGAAAATAAATATATATTTATATATTTCTTATTTTTTTTTCCATTCATTTTAATTTTTCGTTTTAATTATTATTCTTCATACCATTCTCATATGTAATTCTCCTTAAAAAATAACGATATTTTAAAATATACGCTACATATATAATATAATACAATGTATATGTAATATGACTATTAAAAAAAAAGAAGAAATAAACGAACAAAAAAGAAAAGAGGAAAGAAAAACATACATAATATACGTATAATAAATTCAAAAAAAAAATTAAGAAAATAAAATTTTACTCTGTGAAAAGATATATTACATTAAATCGAGGTGCTTATTCATTTCCTTTATCGTTTTTATACTCTTCTTTTCTATTCATCTTACTTTCTACATGTTTTCTTTCTTTCTTTATTTTTTCCACTGATCTACCGATGAGGGGTGCTTCGCCCGCCGCTCCTTTATTAAACACAAATGAATCAAAGAGTAGCGACATTTTGAGGTTTCGTTTTTTTCTTTCATTCCTTCTTTTTTTTCTTTTTCTTTCAAGGGAGGTAATGTACATTTAAGCATTCGAAACGCGCACGCGACTTTTATACATAAATCGCACAGCCAGATAAAATTCTCACGCACACAAGTTAATCCAACGAGTCAAGTTTAAGAACATGAACAAAAAAAAAAAGATATGAATCAAAAGAAAAACATCATCATTCGCTCCCTCTGTTCCCCCCCTCTGTATATCTATGGAAATTTTCATTTTTCACTCTCTTTTCTAGAAAAAAAAAAAAAAATCGCCCCAACGGTCCGACGACGAGTCGCAGAACGGAAGCTCGATCAATCGTAAAATTCTTAATACACGACCTATCTATCTAAACCTACACATTCTCTCTCTCTCTCAAATTCTCAACATTCATAAATTTATCGTAGACAATATATAGAATGACACGTGAACTACTTGAATATACTTTTTTTTTTAATTTCGTTTTTTTGTTCTATCGTTTCGTTCGTTTCGGAGTTTAACGTGATCCGACAGCACGAAATGAAATTAAAGCGTCGTACTATCCGTGTGTTAACGACTCGTCATCGAAATCGCAAAGAGCACTTTTTCATTCCTTTTCTCTGTATTTATACTGTTTAAATTAATGTGTACTGTATAGCTCAAGCCATGCGCGCACTCTGTTCCGCCCAAGCACTCGGTCCTTAAAATTATTTTTTATTTTTCATTTATTTATTATTTATTTTCATTATCCACCTAATAATTAATCACAAAAATTATTTCCATTAAGAAATGTAATTTTATTCATTTTTTCCAAATTTGTTTTATTTTTTTCTTTCTTTGTGGCGGTTCAAACGCCTGGGCTGGCATCTTTCCTATATTTTCATTTTACCATATAATCGACTACTTTATCTATAATTCTTTTCTAGACACCAATCTTTTCGTCTTGTTTTACCTATACCTTGAAAATTCATTAATCAGCTCCGAACGATAACTAATAAACGATCAATTTTTCTTTACTTATTCTCTAATTCAAAACGTCTAATATATACATCGGAGCTTTTCGGTATTTCAATTTTGACTGGGATCTTTTTTCTCGTCTATAAAGACGCAGAAGACAAAAAATAAGGTCGTTTAATCGAAACAATAAAAAAATATTGTTTGCCAATTTGTCGATTAAACGTTTTTTTTTTGTTTCTTCTTCTGTCATCCCATTTAAAATGTTTAAAAAAAATTCAAAATTTAAAGAAAAAGTTTTTTTCATTTTCAATTATCATTATTATTATTTTTCTTTCACTCGTACCTTTATGTACATCGACCAACCCAGATCGTGAGAAACGCCGAAGAAGCCTTGCGCGTCTTCTAAAAATCTGTGAATATTCTTCTATCAGAATGTTTATAACGTATGGTTCAAAGTGCTGGCGATCAAAGTGAGGCTGATAATATCGGGAATAGATGAAATTGTGTAAAATTCAGACATCAGAGGAATACAAATACTCGCGAAATTAACGTCATATGAGCTGTTATAGTGAATACTAGAATTTATCTAATGGATTTTTTTTCTTTCAACATTAGTTCATCGCTTGGATGGCCAGTACTTCTTACTTCAGTTCTTTCGTACAGATATTATCACGCACATCGAAATAGATTGATCGCAAAAAATGCGGAAGAACATTATTATCATCAATAATTTCCATTTATATGCTTATAATAATATATAATAATAATAATTATAATATTACAATTAATTCGTTACAAGCTATTATATACGTTTAAATTTACTTCATTTTTTTTTCTTTTCATTCTTCATAATTATTCATTAATTAATTATGATTTTTCATTTTCTTTCATATTAACTTCTTTGCATTTCTTCATTTTTTCATTTTTATTTTCATTTTTAAAATTTTTTTATTTTGTACAATTAAAACAATACAATGGTAATTAATTATTCAATCAATTGCTTAATTAATAATTAATCAATATAATATAGTCTGTTTAATAATTTATATAAAAACATTCATTCATATATTTTCGCAATATACCAGCATTACATCGTCCTCACCTTAATTTACCAATCTCTTTTTACACGTAAGTTTGATTTTCAACATGCTAATTACTTATTTAGTTCCATTCATTTTTCGTTTGAATCTCTTTTCTTTTCCCTCTTCCTCCTTTCTTTTTGTTACTTTAAAATTATTTGGAAAAATGATCAATTCACAATTTGACTCTCTTTCATTTTCATTTATCTATGTTTTCTCCCTGGACATTGCACGCAACGTCATTTATACACCGCATTTCTAATTCTGGTTCACTATCATGTTGTAATTATTATTATTATTATTATTATTATTATTATTTTATTATACCATATCTCACGGGGAAAAAAAAATAAAAAAAATTCACACACACACTCATCTTCGATACACGTAAAGCGTCTTTTTCAATCAATTCTCGTTATATTTGCTCAAAGTTTTCATATTCTTTTTATTTTCCAATTTCTTTTAACGTTCCTTATTTTCCCTCTATTTCTTGTTTTTCGTTTTCTTTCCAAAATTCACATCTTTATATTTATGCGGGGAAGTAGGAGTGAAGTTCTTTCCTTTTTTTTTCGGTTTTGTTTCTATATCGGGGCACAATTATAATTTCTGCGATATGATGCTGCAATTTATAAACGCATATAATAATTCGCTCGTTAATTAACGCAAATAAATTTTTTTGGTCTCTATTTTATTTTACTTCTGTTTCGTTTGTTCTGTTAAATTTTTTTTTTTTACTCAATAAACACTCGGCTAATATGGATCATAGATTTGAAAAATTGGAATTAACGAATTAAATAATTGAAAAAAAATTATAAACTCAAATTTCGTGTACAAAATTCGTCGATTTTGGGAAAATTTTCGACTTCTCAACTAGACTGACATTGTAGAAACTTTATAGGAACACTAGGAGGTTTTAAAGTTTATAGAAAAAAATATGAACACAATTAAAATTGATTAATTGACATAAAATAATTGACGAGGTATATAAAATATATAAATAAAATTCAAAAAACTGTTATTTATTTATGGAATGGCTGTAATTATTGGCAAATGTTTCGAACACAGGCGGCGACACGACGTCAATGGCACTAGAAAAAGCTGAGTAAAACAGTAGAACAAAAAAAAAAAAAAGTATCCAATTTCTGATAAAAAAAAAATAATAAACATCAATTTTGGAAGGGACAAAAATTAGCATACGTTAATTGGATTTATTTTCGCGTTTTTCGCACTTTCTCAAACCGTTTTCAATTCAAGCAATCAGTTTTCAATTAATTTCAGCGATTATTGATGATTTTTATGAGCCCGATGTTCTATAATAATAGCGATTATAAAAGTTAAAACACTAATGAAAATATCCTCTGCCACTCCTGTATAAAAAACGACCGTCACGTTTCGTGCTTTTTTAATCAAATATCTGCGTCATGATGAAAAAACAATTATTGTTATTTCTTTGTTCTTTGCAAAATAAAACATTTTCATCATTTTTTTTTTTACTGTAATTATTTGTTCCGTTATAGACTGTTTTTTTAAATATTTTTTTCGTTTTCTTTATAGGTACACATAATTATTCACGTGACAAGAATTAGAACGATAGGAATTCATGTAATCGTACAATAGACGAGTGGGTAGGTTTATAATAACAGTTAAATCGTTGCTAGAACATATAGAACACTGTTTCATGCCTGTATAAAATCCTATATAAACACTAATATCTATCATGAGGTGTGTATTTGATGACGTAGTGACTATGTGGACTGACTTTTTTTATTTTATCAATTTTAATTTTATTATTATTTTTATTATTATTATTTATAATAATTCAACGGCGACTCTGTTACACATTTTTTTTTTTGTTTCTTTTCAAACTTATATGTTCTTGTTAAACGTTGACGATAATCATATTATTCAATATGAAATGTATATACAATTAATTTTAATTATTTTTGACAAGTAATTTTCTAATTTTTGTCTATTATGTACCGACCAAAATGAATTTTTTTCCTATAAAATGTGGATTGTAAAAAATAACTTTTTATACATTAAATTTTTTTTTGTCATGTTCTCGAAAACTGTTACAGAGTCGCACGTGAATTTAGTCATAGGAATGTTTTTTTTCTTCTTTTCTCTCTTCTTCACGTGTATATAGCATATCATATATATATTTATGTGTAGTTGATTGAATCGAAAAAAGGGTTTTCTCACACCCGGTCGCAAAATGCTACTCTCATGCCTCTTGCGCCGGCGCAAAACAGATCTTTTCGGCCCTCGGGCGGAAAAGTGCTTTGCGCCCGCCTAAAGCGGGCGCAAACGACTCTTTTCCTGCCCTCGGGCGCAAAGTTCCGTTCTGCGCCCACTCACTCGGTCTGAAAAGAGGCATTTTTGCAGACCAGGTGTTGAGAAAAAAATCGTGTGCAACACGGGCGCAAGGCTATTTTGGCGAGTGTGATTGCAGTACACTCGCCTTCGGCTCGTACTGCAAATTTCACACTCGAAAAATAGTGTTTTGCGCCCTTGATACACAATGTACTATATCTGCCTGCACCGATTGAATTTTTGCTAAAATTTACGTACAATAGAATAAGAGTAAAGAGTTTGTCCTCATTTTTATTTCGTCTCAATTTCAGTTTTATTTTCATCTTCCAGGTTTCAATGTAATGGATGCGGGGGACAGAAGGGGATTTTTTTTTATACACGGTTAATCCATCAATTTCATCGTTTGTTTTCTTTTCTTCCGTTTAGTTGTATTCATTATTTCCTTATATTCTCTCTATAAGTATTGAATTGTTATCCATGTTGACTTTACTTTAGTTTAGTTTAGTTCAGTTCAGTTATTTTTTATTTTTTACTATGTTTTGTTTTACTTAACTCGTTGCACGATTTTTACAAGTCTTTAAATGCCAAAGGTCACTTTTTAAAAATATAGGTATTTCGTTTTAAACATTTTTTTTTTCATCTTCTTGGTAGAGGGAAGAGAATTTTTTTTCTATCATTCTCTATTTTTTTTTCCGTTTCAACTAATCCTTTTATTAATTTTAGGGAGTAATATTCATTACTATTACATTAACTTTTATCAATTGTTTTTCAAATTTAATCTTCTTTTCTTAAATTCATTTTCAAATCGAAACTCTCGTAAAAAATAATCATTCGGATTTTTTCTAAAATCTTTTTAATCAATCGCTCCGGTTCTTTGTTAATTGGATTAGTAATACAAGGAGTTCTCGCCAGAGATCCGGAAGCGTAGCGAGGTTTCTTATGTTTGTGATCGTAGACGGTTTTTTATAGTAATTATTAAAATTAAGAAAGAAATAAAATTAAAATAAAAAAATTAACCAAACAAAATAAAAACGGTGGAATGAACTGTTGAGTATGTATTTAAAAAACGTAATTATATTTTCTTTTCTTTTCTTCATAATTTAATATCATACATCATATATAAGGTACAATACTTTTAATATATATATATATATATAAGGGATGATATATCTGAAGACGTGATTAAATCGAGTGATGATGCGATTATTTTGTGATAAATATATTTCGATGAAAAATTGTATTTCGTTTTTTTTTTCTGTTTTTGTTTTTACATAATTATAGAATAAAGAATATGATAAAAAATAATTAGTAATAATTGTTGTTCTCAATATCGGAACACCTTGTATTACGATTATTTAATAATAATAATATAATACCTTTTTTTTATTCTGTTCAACAGTTACTATACAATTCACGCGTGTACGATTGTTTTTTTTTTTCTTTGTTTTAGTGTTTTTATTTGTGATTCATTTACATTTATTATTTTTCAATATGGATGTGTATACTGTATATTATATGTATAGTATTATTTTCACAAACAGCCAACGCTCGTTATGAAAAAAGAAAAAAAAAACGGAATGAAAATAAAAATAAAATTCTCCAGTTCTTTTAAATAATATTTATATCAATTCATTTTATCGATAATTTTATTATTTTTTGTTTTATCAATTTTATTTTTATTTTTTTCTCATCGTCTGTATAATAATATTTAATATGTATAATAATCTGTACAAATTCTTGTGACTTGACTCTATATTATACACAATTTTTTATTTTTATATTCTCTCCCCATTCTAGCACGATTATTATTATTTTTTCTCTTTATTATCTTTAATTTCGTCGTTTTGCGTATTTTTCTTCGTCTGTGACTGTCTGTGTTTTTGTGTATTATGTGTGAAATAATTTTATTTTATTTTTTTGCATTTTTGTATTTTTCTTTTGAAATTTCATATATATATATAATATATAATATATATGATAAAATTACTATACAACATGACTTGAAAATACCTTAGATCACGATAATACAATGATATTGTATACATATATATATATATATGTTATATATTAATCGATTTATTTTTTCGTTCGTTCTATAATAATATACATATGTATACATATATTGTACGGGAGTATCGTGATAAACATTTATACCTATTACATGTACAATTTATGTCTCCCTAACGGTGTAGGGTTCTTAAAAGTTCTCTTTTTCTTACAGTTTTTATTTTTTATTTGATTTTTTTTTCTCAATTTTTTCTGTTTTTTCAATGTGGTTGTTCGTTTATGGTTAGGTTAGGTATGCATATACTTAATATCTACCTATCTATCATCCATCTATCTAACCTACATGCCTAAACTTATACTTTTATTTATTTCATTCATTTAATTCATCGTGAATAATAATTACAATCGTTTTATTTAATTTTCTTCTTTCAAACATCCGTAATTTTCGCATTCCTACCGCACCACGCTACATTTATTTTCTTTTAATTTTATTTTTCGCTTTCGAACGGCGTGACGAAAAATAGAAGACCTGAAATATAACCGATTTTTGTAGTTTTTAGTAAAATTATTCATTTCGTTGACGAACAATTTTTTTTATCTTTACTTTTATTTCTGTTATAAAAATTTCATCTTTCGAACTTCACGGTCTGTGATTATAATTCTTTATTTTATTATTACTTTTATGATTATGATTATTATTGTTTTATTTTTTCGGGGAGCGTTTGTTTTTCTTTTTTTTTCAATTTTTTTTTTTTTTTTGTTGTTGTAATTTTGGAACGAAAAAACGATGAATCCTGGATAAAAAGAACCCATTTGTGCATTGAGTGAAGAAAACTTTGAGGTAACAAATAGAATGAAAAATTGTGAATACGTTATAATTATTAATTAAGCGAAATTGTTTTTCTTTCCTTTGTTTTCTTTTTTTTTCTGACAAAAATGCAAGCTTCTAATATAATATATATACATATATGTTATATATATAATATCAAGGAGTTTTTTGAGACACCCTGTGTAATAATTAATAATAAACAATGAATTAATTATACAATTAATTATATAAATCATCGATCATATACGACAACCATGATTTAAATATGGCTATCAAAAAACATTCTTACTTATTACGTACGTCTATACAACTATATACTAGAATTGTAAATATTTATAATTACATGTGAACATGGTAACAAATAATGAAACATTGAAAAATTGCACAATATACAAACTTAGAATTTCCATTTCGCCTTAATCTCGGAATTTCATATCTTTCATTCTTTCGCTCACTTAATATTACGTTCATATATATATATATCTATATATATATAATTATACATATTCAATAATTATTATAAACTACTTGTTTTTTTTTTTTGTTTTTTGTTGTTTTTTTTCGATTTTATATTTGAAAATTTTATTTCCATTTGCTTCTTTCATTCACTTTTTTTTTTAATTAAATTATTTATTTGGCCACTGAACATTTACAAATTAGTTATTATTCGGGTTTTCTTCTTCCATTACCTTTTCTTACTCTTAACATTTCTCTTCTTTCATTCTCTTTGTTGGATTATTATTAATCTTGTTGTTTCAGGTAAGGGGTTAAGTTTTCTTAAATTGTTAGTTTTGATGAGTGTGCTTGACGAAACGTGATTTTACATCGATAATTTGAATATTAATATAATGAATTTTAAATTGAGAGAAGGAACAGAAAAAAAAATTACATATGATTACGTTAACTGGCCCCACTATGTTCCATCGCTCGTAATTACATTCTGCAACATTTTTGTTTTTCTCTTTCACGTTATTCTTTCTTCTTTCACTGTATACGTTTACTTCTCAATACGTCTATATCTCAATCACTGTTTTATCTGACCTAATCAGTTAAATTTGATTCCCAATTTTGTCCCACAATCAACATATTTTCCATGTTGTTCAATTTTTGTAATGAGTACCTCCTATATAGATGTATTATATGTTCGTGCAGTTCGTGGAATTCAATCGAAACCATAAATTTGATTTTGAATAATTTAATTGATCTATCTATAAAAGTGCAAATTTTTCGTATGTATGAGTTAACTCAGAAAATGTGTTATAAATGAGAAATAAAAAACAAGAGAAAGAGAGAAAAAAACGTCTGCTCTATAATTCATCAATCATCATCGTATGAGTTAATAATATGATATATAATAATAGTCAAACCTTTTCTGCAGCGTGTCATAATAGGTATGCATATATTTTTATACGCACGCGAAGGCATCGCGTTGTTAATCATAAAATTACGTAGCTGTAACGAATCAATAAATCAAATAATATGTGTTAAAATTTCAAAACGATAAGTCGAATAGTGTAGAAAAAAAATGAAAAATTAAAATTGGGAATAAAATCAGGTAGACATTTGGCACCGTTATTATTATCATTATTATTGTATAATATGATCGTTGATGAATGATGAATGAAATTACGAATAAATGATCGAAAGAGAACGAAAAAAATAATAAAAATAGTTTAAACACAAAAAACAAAACAAAAAAAATTATGAAAAACGCGTTGCCTCCGAGTGTGCTAAAGTCTGTGTTGTTTAGAAAAATCAAGAAAACAAAAACCATTCGAGTTTCTATTTTATATAATAGTGACGATTGATGGGGCTGATGCTGATATTTACGATGTATTCTATCTCTTTCCTGAATAGTATTTAAATTCCTTGTTCTCGATGACAGCGAAGATATTATTATTATTATTATTATTATTAATATTATTTGTTTAAACGTAGTTATTATTGGCAGTGATTTGATACTTCGGTTAAATACTCGCATTACAAGTATATATATATATATTAATTTTACATTTTCATTATCTATTTATTTTTCGTTCAGTTATACAAATGCGTGTATTTTAATAGTGTGTGTGATGGTTCTTCAAGATTTCTTTCCGTATTTCATTTTCTTCCCCTCTTTCTCTCTCTTTACTATAAGTAAAACATTATTAGCACACGATATAAACGATGATCCGTAAACATTGTTGTTTTTTTTTCTTTTGTTTCTGCGTTGTATTAATTATTGTTCAGCTTATTATTTTCGTCTTCGAAGGCATTTTTATTTTTCTTCTGTTCATCATACTCGACGGTTATTTTTTATATTTCTTTTTCTTCTTTTTTTTTTATCATTATTATCATTCTTTTCTTTTTTTCTTTTACTGTCCTTTACTCTCTTTTTCTCTTTCTTTGTCGCGTAATTATACACGAGAGTTGATACATCGGGTAATAATAAATTTTGTTTCTCTCAATATACATATATATCACTTTCAAATAATTCCGTGCGCGTTTTATATATACGTATATAATTTCAATTTCAAATTCATTTTTCTTTTTCTCTTTCATTTTTTCTGCCGGCACAGCAAGCAGATATATAAAAATGTATGTGATGAAAATAATAATAATAATAATAATAATAATAATAATAATAATAATAATTAAACTTATTGGATTTATATCACACTATCACATTTATAAGTTATACTCCCGTTTCCCTATTATATATATAGTTTTTATTATAAATCGTTAGACAAATTCGACTTTCTCAAATATATAATTATTACCATATTATATCATATATTATATATATATACATCTTCATATATATATATATATATATATATAATGTATAATTTATACATCACAACATATTACTCGATATATGCGTATATAAGACAGAAAAAAAAGAAGAAAAAAAATACGACTCTCAACAATCCGACTCGAAATAAAAATTGTACGACGATTAAGAAAAAATTTCTTTACATACACGATTTCCATATATGTATATGTATAGGTATGTATACAAACAGAATACACAACGAGTAATTAGCCAGGCGGTATTTCTTTTTTTTTTTTTCGTTAATCATTTTTCATCAACTACACTAAGGCCAGGGGGGGGGGGAATCATCACTCATATTCATTCTTATTCTCGCAGGGATAGAGACGTAACAGTTCCTTATGACGTAAACGTAGAAAAAAAACTTTTCAAGTTTTTTTTTAAATTTAATTTAATTTTATCTTCTTGTTTTTTTTTTTTTCAACACGATTTCACGATGTCGTCGTCGTTTCTCTTCAATGGTTTGTATACTTCGTTATATAATACATATAAATTTACTTTGATTCGGGGGTGGGGGTGAGTTTATTTTTTCTTTTAATCTTGTTTTCTGTTGTGGTTTTTTTTTTTTTTTTTTATATATGGGGTTTATTGTTGTCTGGGGGTTTGTTGGATCAAACGACAGTTATCCCACTCTTAAACGTGTCTCTTCATGTGTAGGGCGAGGTGATCGCTACGCGAAAAACAACGATCGCAATGCCTGCATTTGAAAGGTTTGGCCCCTGTATGTTTGCGATAATGACGTGTCAACTCGTCCGAACGAGCGAATCGCCACTCGCAACCCTCCCAGCTACACTTGTACGGCTTCTCTCCTGGAACATAGAAATAAAAAGAAAAATTTATACACATCGATTATTGATTGACTATTAATGAAATTTCATCGAAATTATAATCAGCCCCGAAACCAAAAGGCTCATCTACTCGTTTCAAAATTTTTTACGTATTCCGCATTTACGTATTCCATATATTTTTGGAAAAAGCAATAATCCCTCGGAACTCGGAATTTTTCACTGTACATTCATCTTCTTCGGGGTTCAATAATTCTGGAATTACGACGGTAGAGACAATGCAGAGGGTGTCAACCCTCCACCTGTGGCGTGATTTTACCCGGAGCTTAACAAGCCAAGGAAGTTTGTTGGCATCTGTGGTGTAAATGCACGTACAGGTATATAGTATGGACTACAGGCGATGATGGCAATGTCGCTATCGATCGAACCGAGAAACCCGGACGGCATAAAATTGGCTCAAATTTTGTTTTTACGGCACAGGCATTAAAAAGTCACTTTTTGACGCCCGTTTTCGTTCCGGCAAGTGGCACTTTATACCGCTAAGTTCAAAGTTGCGGTATAAAGTCTTTATTCCGCAACTTTAATGCGCCGTTCGAAGTGCGCATGTCAAAGCTGCGGAATAAAGTCTTTATACCGCAGGTTACCCCATCTCTATACGCAGTTCGTGCGGAACTCAATTGGCGTCAAAGTCACTATTAATGCCTTTTCCGTAAAAAAATATTGTATGGGGCGCGCGCAGAAAGTAACTGTTCAGCAAGGTTATGTTTTTAGTACTCGCCGTTGCTTTACAAGGCTCGCCTTCGGCTCGCCAGGTAAAACCAACGGCTCGTACGAAAAACATAACCTTGCCGAATAAACAGTTACTTTCTGCGCATGCCACATAAATATCTATTTTAAGTTAATTTTTGAAGCTCTGAACCGACATTTTCACCTATTTCCAGTATTTATGCGTTTGAAATTCCCCATTTTTCAAGTAGTTCAATATACACACGGTATGAAAAGTAGAAAAGATCGACACGTGCGTTTTCTCTCCTGGACAGACTCGGGACTGGCGAGGTTAGGGGGTGGAGGGTTCGAAGTCCATTCGTTAAACGTAGAAAATGAATAAATTCTTTGCCGAATGAAGAAATAGCTTCGTGGGTTCGTGTGTATGTATAGGTACGTACAACGGTTGTCCCGCTGCACGTTTTCTACCGAGACAATAAACGACCGAGAGAAGGGTGATACAGGGATGGAGAAGAAGAAGAAGCTCAAGACGGAGCGAGGTTACCACCGCTGCTGCTGTTCCTCTTAAGAAGCGTGCAAGAATTTATGCCGTACTTTGTTCGCCTCTGGGTTTTTCTTTATTTTTCATACATTTTTTTCCCTCCCTCTACCCCCTTTTTTCCCTATCTTAGTCCCCTTTTGCTATTTTCTCTATACCTTATACCGTCGCGATGAACAACCCCAGGGTTTAAGACACGTACCTAGAAGACGTTGACGGATCTAACCGCGGAATCGTTTCGGCATATGAGCTTTTCGCACTCATTCTCAACTCTTAGAGGAGAAGTTATTGTGCAAAACACTAATTCAGGTGACGAATGGCTGCCGAACAAATTTATTTAGGCTGTCAATATATTTTTTTATTTTTCGTGCTCGAAATATGTTATCAATTATCATCTGATTTCAACGATAAATTCGTGGTCAGCAGTCCAAACAACCCTTCGAATACCAATTTCGATCAAAATCTAAACAGTTTTTTAGAATCATTCAACAGCATATTGGATAACGATATCAATATTTATCCAAATGCTAATAGTTCTATATTATTTACTATATTTGATCCAAGATTTTTAATTTTGCAAATCTGACTTCAGATTCGGAATTAGTGACTCAAATACCCTTCGGGTATCAATTTTTATCAATATCCAGATATATTCAAATTATTTCTACTATATTTGATCCGCCATTTTGAATTTTCGGAATCTGACTTCGGATTCGTGATCAGTGACCCAAAAAACACTGAGATGCTAATTTTTATCCAAATCCGTTGATAGGAGCTCAAAATATTATCATTTTTATTTTATCTTGTGGAATGTCGTTATCGCAATAATTCACAAAATACTGAACCGATCAAAATCAAAATCTAACCAGTTCTAAGTTTCCAAAATCGACGATGATTTGGACTAAAATTATGAAAATCCAGTCTCTAGTTTTCGAGATATCGTCGGACCAAAAATTATACATAACCTCAAAACGTGGAAATCTAGTTGGAAAACTTGACTTATAATTTTCGAAATAATTGAATTAACTTCATATTTTCTCTGAAAACGGAGAAACGTGACATTAAAAAATTGTGGCTCTAATAGCTGGTGTGAAAATTAATATTTGGCTCCAGTAAAATGTGGAAACTTTCAGCAGATGCGTCTCCATAGTTTCCTCATTTGTTAATTGCGAGTTTCAATTTAATTCAAAGTTTTATCGGGAGTGTATTGATGACGGGGATGAAACAGGTTTAATATCGTAATTGCGTGGTTAAAAAATGAGTCGATATCAATGTAAAATATATGAAAAAATCAACCCTTCCATATCTGTATCTTCGGGCTCCAGATTGATTCCACATCGTTTTCTAATTTAATTGATATCAAATAAACGAAGGAAATGTGCAATTAATTGCGGGTCTTTTACCCGGCGTAACGGTTCGTGACGAGTCTGATTCACAGGGATTACATTGTACAAAATGAACGAAACGAAATCGATGAAATATAACTTGGAGATAATTATTACTGCATCATCATTATCGGAACGGAATCGAGACCGGAGTTTCAGACCTTTGTATCATCCCTCGCGGGCAATGGAAACGGTAAATAGGAAATTGCTAATTGCAAACGGTATCGTTGTTAAACAGTGAGATAACGCGAAATAAACGACGGAGTAGCCGGTAGTTAGTAGCTTCACCGATATCGCAGAACCCCATTTTCACACTGTTTTATAATTAATGAAATAATGCCTTTCGAAGCTTGTTCAAAATTCAGAATAAGAGTCCGCGAGCGGTAAGTGCTGCTCAAACTCGGTCGATCCATTTATTTTTTGCACCCTTATTATTTTAATAAATGAAGGGGTGCCTCGTGCAAATGTTGTTTTTCAATTCTACTCCCAAAAATGTCACGTTCATCGATTATCTTATTTGATTGAAACAGACTCACGCGTGAGTTTCATGTTCTATAATATATGACGAAAGTGAGAGAAGCACAGCGCATTTGATGATAAACAATGTTCGTTAATTAACGTCTATTTGAGCAATAAGTTCGCGACTCGGATCGGAATGCGGAGTGCCCTCGGCTCACGGATAAAATAAAAGACATTCCTCAAAGGGGGTCAATGAGGACAAGTTGAGCGTTCAATTCTCCGTCTTTTCCCATTCCTATCCGCACCTTCTGAAGGCTTCGGGATACTTTCTATACTGCAGTCATCAACCCGTCTTATTGCGATTCGAGATCCTTTCAAGTAGCTATCTCACAGGCTGCATACTGCAGGTGGGCATATACGCGGATGCCAAGAGTCTAGGAATTGAAATACACACCGAATACTTTCTACCTCCTTTACTCGAGTCGAAGGAATGAAATTTTTCGTCAAAGACAAACGACGACGACTTATCTCAACAAGTTCGAGAGTTCACGACGACTTTTTGTGGTGGGTACAAAAAATTAGTTCAACGAGAAACTCTTTGGTTCTCCCATGTGGGAGTTGTGGAATAAGGATGAAAAAAGAGGTTCGTCACAGGTCCTTCCGTCTATTGAATAAAAGAAAAGTGGTCCTTCGGCTTGCGACATTCTACAACCGACGTTTTGCGGTCTGAGCAAATTCCGGTCCAACCGAGACGAACGTGACCCAGTTATTGACGTTCTCTTTGTTATTTTCAATCATATCTGGTTACGACATCAAAAAAATTTGGTTGATGCTTCTGAATGTAATAAAGTTTCTTGCTTCAAAGAATAAGAAACATTTACATTATCTGATATCCTGTGAATTCTTTTGTGGTCTCAAAATCAAATAGGTACGAAAATTTCCACGACTGGATTGTTGCGAAATTGAGGCTTAGATATTCTCCTCTTACTTTTCCAGGATCTCAGAATTTTTCAGGATTGATTTATACCCTCGACTTGAAATTTCAATGAGATTCCAGACTCAGAATTTGAAGAAAAAAAACTTTGAAAAAGTCGAATTTCCAGAACTAGTATGAAATTCCCTGACTCTTCGCTTCCTGGTTCTGTAAAAAGTCTGGACAGTCTCACTAAGATTGCCGTCGAGTTCTTTCGCCGGGGATAAATGGCCGACATCTTAGGGAAGAAGGAGGCCAGTTACCCCGCGAGATATAGGAAAGAGGAGAGAAAATAGGCTTTTGTATATTTTAGGAAATTCGTCGAGGGGCTTCATGTTTGTCCGGGTGTCGAGTGTTAAGTTCGTAGTTTCGCGGTCGATTCTTTCCATCCCCTTGAACAAACCCCTCTTTCCTATTTTCCCTCCGGGACCTTCTCCGTATTGATTGCTAGTCCTCGCCTCTCCTACCGCGTCTCCGAAAAAGAGAGAAGAGAAAAAGGCTAGTCAAGGATTCTACGTGTGTTCTGTACCCAGCCCGCGGGTCATAATTTAGTTTTCGGGGTTGGAGCCAGAGGGAGATGTCAACCCTTCCTCTCTTTCTTTCTCTCAGCACGCGATGATGCCAAATTTGATTATGGCCACACTTGCGATCAGCTCCTCAAGGGATCCTTGAGAAAGACCCTCTTAAACGGTTCTTCTGTCATATCGAAAGTGATGATAAAAAGGAGTTTTTGAATAATCCAAAAAATTTATCGCGGCTAGTTGGATTTTCGATTCGAAAAAACTTTGTAGTAAGTTTTATCACAGCCCAAAGAGAGAGAGAGATTGAATATAAAACCACCCTCGGATTACGCCGCGCGATGGAATACATTTCTTAGTTTCTTGAATTAACGTGAATTCATAACAGGGTAATAATTACAAGTGGGCGAAGCATGCATAATCCGGTAGTTAACAGTTCTGGTTAACGATCCACGAGCTGTAATCCTCGCTCTGTGTGGGTACTACCTCACCAACCTTCAGGCCCGGCGAACCCCGCACTAACTTCTGCATCCAACGTCGTAGGTATCTCATTGCCGTATACCTTCCGAACCCAGACTCTGCACACGCATCTGGATCTGCATCTGCATGCAATCCACACACGTATCCACGTTACAGTACCGGCGGTACAGCAACAAAAACCGCACGAACAAAGCGAGAGTTCGTTAATTACACTCCGCTACCCGGTCGCGCCGACACCCCCCTTCATCCCTTGTTGTGTGGTGTGTACCGTTTCACCACCGACTTAGTACGATGATGAGGAAAATGAAAAAGCGAGAATGGTTATAGGAGCCGATGTTCGACATTCTTTACAAAAAAAAACACCTACTTTCTTGATACTATCTGATGCATATTTGATATCGTTCCTTCAATGCCTGCAAATTGAGATTCAGTTTTTGATCTTCTGACCACAGAAACAAAATCGGAATAGTTCCCTTTTAACTTCCCGTTTCTCTGTTTTCAGAGAACAAAGGATGTTAGTGTAATCACCCCGAAAATTAAAAGTTGAGTTTTCACTAAATCTCCACGTTTCGAGGTCCAAAGAATCACCTCCGACTATTTTCAGTTTGACGCTGGGTGTGTGTATGTGTGTGTGTATGTGACCACATTTTTGTATGCGCGATATCTCGAGAACGAGTTCGCGGATATTGATCAAATAGGGCTCAATCGACGGGACTTTTCTTAACTTTGAACTGATTAGATTTTGGCTTTGATCGGATTAGTACTTTTTGAACTATTCAAATAACGAAATTCTAAAAAACACAACAAAAATGATGATATCTTGAGAACGAATCAACGGATTTCAATTAAATTTGGTACGATATGGTTTTTTCAATTGCTGATCACGAATCTGAAGTCAGTTTTGCAAAATTTTAATTTGGCGTATCCGATATGTTGCAAAAAAACTAAATACATTTGGATTTGGATGAAACTTAGTACTCGTAGGTTTTTTGGGTCACTGATCACGAATCTGGAGTCAGATTTGCGAAATTCGAAACGGCGAATCCAATTTGCCGGGAAAAACCCTAAAAACATTCGAAATCTTACGGAAATTGGTACTCGAAGGTTTTTTGAACCGCTGATCAAAAACCTGAGGTCATATTTGCAAATTTCAAAACAGCTGAGAACAAAATAAATAACGGGAAGTTCGAAGGCTGGCTCATTTCTCATAGTCATGGAAGCAACCCGCTTGTTTTTCGTCGTTCCAAAGGTTACGGCTCTAAGGGGTGAAACAGGATCTAAGTGTTTGACCCGATGATTCAAGTTTCATGATCAATTAAAAATCATCCGCTTGTATTTATCATCTGTGGACAATTAATCCAGCTACTTTTGAAGAAATTGTGTAATTTTGAAAAAATACTTCTGCTAGATAGAAAAAAGTGCGAGGAAAACGAGAACCATCGCTACAACAATCAGTACGAGTACATAAGTAGATTCTGATTTTCAATAATAAATCTATGATTTGAATGAATGTTGGACTGACAATCAGTTTTGAAATTATTTTCTTTGTGTTTGTTATCTCGTCCTTATCATCTCGATTCTATGAATTTAGTAGAAAGAATGAACCTGATTTTGTATCTATAATCCTGTTCCCGATTAGTCATTCCAAGGATCTTCCCTAAACTTTTTTCCATCATCACTTCTTTTTTTATCAATAAACAGTACTATTCTTTCTAACGAATCGTCTTCTACCTTCACCAGACTTGACCAGATCGACAATTCTTTCCCCTATTTACATCATGCCGAATGATACGAGTGCCACAGGATAGTTACTTTTTTTTTATTGGATCATAAATTCAGCTCGAATAATCGACAATTTCATCTATTCCGTCATAAAATGGGCCAACGAATTTAGTACGTGTCCACAGCCTAAACGGTGCTCAGTTTTTTCTCACTTTCTTCTGAAATGCTCTGATTTTTTTCCAATCGATTATCAAATAAATGTCAATAATGAAGTTGCGTGAAAGTAAAATAGAATTCAAACAAGTATCTTTCCGATTGATTCGCGTGTGTTCAATAATTGTTATGCAATTGGACATCAAAATCGAATTTTTTCAAAATGATTGACGAAAAAAGGGACCTTTTTTAAATCAAAATTATCGAAATTATTTAATAGGAAGTTTCATGAATTCTTTTTATTCTCTCATCCGATAATTTGATGATTAGGATTGATAAAAAACATATTGCACCTAATTGTTTATAGTCTGTTTACACGTGAATCGCGTTTTTTTAATACACCGTTTGAATTTCCCGGTCACGTGTGACGTCACACAGTAGTATAGGGGCGCTGCGGACATCCATGGCGAACAGAATAACATGACGACCGAGGTACTGTGTGACGTCACGTGGCGTTTGAAAATTGATAATTTTCAATCGCCGTTTACAGTCACCTGAAGTTGATCCTATAATTATTATGGTTGTTAAAATCAGATATCATTGTGATCAGATGTGATTGAAAAAAGTGTAGATTGTACCTATACGTGGCGAGGTTAGTCAGTCGGACCGTCGTTGGCCATTTTAGGATAAACCGAGTAACCCAAGTCGGAAGAATACGGACCCTCTCCCGAGGGTTTAATTCAGCACGTGATTAATTATGCATTGTTATGAGCGGCGGTGTGAGGAGGGGGCGTGAGATTCCGAAATTAGGGTTTTACCGGTGTTGGTTCGAGCCCCGGTCCCTTTCGCCCTTTCTCGTGACAATTAACACACATATCCCTCCGGTAATGACATGCACGGTCTATATCCGCAACCCGAATCCAAATTGCGGGCAACATCACTCACCCGTGTGCGTTCTCTGGTGTGCTTTGAGGTGCGAACTCTTTGTGTAAACCTTCTTGCAACCGGGAAACTGGCACTTGTGTATCCGCCGTTTCGTGTCCGGTGGGCTGTGCTCGTGACTCCTCGGATGATGCCTCTGGACCACCGCTGCCGCCACTGGGCTCGTTCCCACATGCTGGTGCTGGGCCTCCACCACGGTGGGGAAACCGTTCGTCGCTACTGTTATCAGTCTGAAACAAAGAAACGAAGAAAAATACAGGAGGTTGAAGAGGACCGACGAGATGTCGAAGACTGGATTGTTGTAATCACCTCGCGACCGCTTGATGACTGCTCGCGGTCACCCTGACGATGGCGCTCCTGCCCCCGGTGCCGTGGAGGTTTAGGTGATGGTGGACGTCGAGCATCGAGCTGCCGCTCGACGAGTGACTCGAATTCGAGTGACCCTGACCCGACTCTGGACTGGACGGCGGCGTTAGGATCTGACCTTCGCCCTCGCACCCGCTGTCGTCCTCTTCCTCGATTTCCTGGAATCATTTGGCGAATAAGTTTTGTTAGACGATTGTTTTCTCGGTCTTGTTCCCCGGGTAATTGGAGAAGGACGACGTACCTCGTGCTCCTCGTCCTCCTCGAGATCCTCGCTCGGCTCTTTTTTCAAAATTAGAGCTCTGCAGGATAGGGAGGGTGAGCTGTCCCAGGAGAGCGCCGAACACGCCGAACTCGCCGAAGACATTGACAGGGAATCAAGATGTCGATCCAGCAGATCCCTTTCTCGGTTATGATTGTGGTCTCCAGGGCTGAACTTTATGTCATCCAGACCGAGGGCGTCCCTCTCGTCGGACGACGTCGTGACCTGACGATCACAAAGCAAACACGCACACAAACATGAATTCCGATTCAAAATCAAATTCCTGAACACCATTCGATAGAGAGTGTACGAACCTCCATTTTTATGGGAGAATCAAACTGTGCGTTTGCATTACCGGTCGAAGCCGTCCACGATATTGGAGGTGCTCTGAAGAGGTTCCACGGTGCCGTGTCCAATTCGGTTGGTAATTTTTTGTACGACTGTAGCTTAGGCTCGTCCTTCAGGTACCTCTCCATTTCGTAGCATGTCTGTGAATCATAGAGATAACAATTTTCCATTAGACGTGAGTAGGCAAATGATTTTTAGTTTTTATTACGGTCATAGCCAATGTCATGAAAATGTGTCACACGAAAACGTTACGCTGGTCGAGGATCCCTGGGTCGGTTGGTCCAGATCGCCATGAATTCTCAGGCTCAACGGTTGTGGAACAAATGAGACAATATTGAAAACGTGAACGTGGAGTTAGAGCAAGAACATAATGACGAATAATGTAAGATCATCAACCATGAAATGCACAAGAAACTCTAGAACAGGGGACATTTTCAATGACTCTCGAGCTTGCGCGGATTTTTTTAGCATTGTTGTTCACAATCTAGCGAAACTCTTGTGAAAGACAAACGTTGAATTACCCTGAGCCCCTGACGTACGTTAAGCAAAGTTGACACAACTATAGTCGAGTCAAGTTAGCGTACTCTTGTAGGCCCCTACGTTGGCTAAGTTGCCGTAGGCTGGGTTATACTTTGACAGTGTTACAGAAACGCCATAGAGTGCAAAGTTATGCCTCGCTTTCCTTCCGGTGACAATTTCTCTCTGTGCGTGTTCCAGCTCCTTTATCCTGTCCTATCCTCTCCTCGGGTTTCACAGGAGCCTAGTCTATACTGAAATGAGATTATACCCTCCGCTCCCCACCCCAACCGAGCAAAGCACTCCACGTTAATTAATTACTATCATAGCTGTTTATCCGCACTTTGGTCGACGTCAGCCAGTCAGAAAAGCAGACGTTGCTTCTCGTTCTGATCGAAAGTAGGTACGGAGGGGAAAAATCGAAGGAAAAAGTAGGAAACGTAATCTATAAATCCATCTCTCTACTAAGCTGAGCAATAACTCCCAACGGTTTTTCAGATAAATCCGATTCGCAACGAGGCGTTCGACGACCCACTGAAATATGTATCTTCTAGCTGGTCTCGTTTCTTCGTTTACTACGTTGATAAATATTCATCCATCTTTTCGTATCTCATCGCGCAGGGAAACCGTAGAAAAGGTTGAAGCAACAAAATTTTTTATTTCATCCCTTTTTTTTCTTATTATTATTATTACCATTTGCCACAAAAAAAGAACATCCGTCGTTTCTTTGTTTTCCATTCGACATTCGACGGGCCGGCAGGGGAAAATTCCCCCCAGAAATCAAGAAAACGATATTTTCTCATCCTCAAGAATTGTGATTGTTCCGAGGGAGGAGGGGAGGCAGGGTGGATCTCAGCTGGCTCGTAGCGACAACAATTGTTACGCCAGAGGTAGTAGAGAGGCTTTGTTTTCTAGACGTTCCTCAATTGACTGGAGCGATGACAAACGATTGTACCATCCACGGGGGGAGAGACTAGGGTTTATCTTTTTGTGTCTTTTGTTGAGTTTTACTGCAGGGTCCCCCCTGTACCGGCGTCGTTGAGGAAGTTGGCCCGTTTAACTGTCGCAGTACCCGTGATTTTTCGCCAGGGTAGTTAGTTACTCCTCATCCTCGTCCTCGTCATCCTTTTCGAGCCGTTGATGGATGCGGGAACGATTCTTTGTGCAGCCAAGAGCAGAGCTGAAACTCCCATTGGCTTGCACCCATTCCTTGCTTTCTTTACAACCTAACGGAAGAAGAAGAAGAAGAAGAAGAAGAAGAAGAAGAAGAAGAAGAAGAAGAGCATAACGGAAAGGGAAAGAGGGGTTCTTGGACTCGCAGTCGACGTTCGCTTTTACACAGACACACCATTATAACAACTATAATCAGCGAACGCGACTCGGTTGGTGATCATCGCGAAAAACACGCTGATAACACACATCGCAACTATATTAACGAGTAAACGAGAACTGCTTTCTTATTCCTCTCTTCTCTCTTTCTCTTTACTGCAAGGTACCTCTGCGAGATACTTTATTTCCCTCATTTTTCTCTCTTATACAGCTATACGAGTCGCTTTCTCATTGTGTACCTTATTTCTTCTTATTCCGGGTTCTACTTCATGTTCTTATTTGTTGTTGTTTTTTATTTTTTCCTTTATTCCACTCGTGCGCTCATTTGGTACAAAGTTGTTGCTTCCTTCCTCGTTTACGAAGAATTTTTCTCCCACTCTGATCAAACTCAAAGACTCTTTATCGAGATTGAAGAGAATTTATTTATTGCGTATATATAACCTGAGTTATTTTCATCTCTTATTTGTAACAACTCGCTGAGGCGCTCTTTTCGTTATTATATCGCGATGAGATATCATGAGCTCTTATTGACTCGCTGTTGCAGTAATGATAACAAAAAATAATAACGATTCGAGAATCTTATGACCAATATTATACATCAGTTTATCAATAAAATTGTACCTTCGGCAAATATTCGAACGATATCAAATTATCATTGTAGTTTCTTTGAGTGGAGAGCGGTGAGTCTCCCCTGTGCATGCCCACACCCTGTGGAATCGTTGAGTAAATAAATGATGAAATTGCCGAGGTGGTATGGTCGCGGTGTGTAATATTTCATATGGTTATAAAGTCGAGGGGAGGTAGGTTGTTCAGACTTCCGGTAAATCCATTTTCTCATCGATACGTATAAAGAGAGACGAGAATTCATTCTATCTTCAAATTGAGAATTGAATCTCATGATTCATATTACATCGTCGACTGATTAATATCAGGGAGTAATTAAAATTTAAAACTATAAGTTTTCACCATAGTTAATGTGAATGGGGCATTAAAAAAAATAATTAATTTGAAACTTGGCAATTTTCTCCTCGCATTATTCGCTTAGATAAAACTTTTCATCTGTTGAAACGAAGTTATTACTTCCCTTATACGTCGTCTAGACACTCTGGATTCTGGTATCGACCGAAGAAGGTTCTCTTCTTGTGGGTTTCGTTGATGCTATTCTAAAACCTTCTTTTATACCTCAGAGTCAGAGTCGCGGGGTTATTTCTCGATGAAACTTTTCAACGAGGCTGCAGAAGTAGAAAAAAAAGAAGTATGAATGCATCCAGTTTGTGGAAAAAAAGAAAAAGGCTAAAGGCCTCACGTTCACGTATGTTTCACGTCTTTCTAATTAAACGCGCGCGGAAGAACGACGCTAAATAGAGGAAGAAAAAAAAATGGCCGACGACGTGTATAAGCGTGATTCAAACACGTTTTCGCACGGTATAACGTCACCGAGTTAGCACACACACACACCGCGGTGTGAGTACCTAATATTAATTTATTATAACCTCATTAACGGGAACGATGAAATGTTTTCCCACCTAACCTCTATATTCTAGGAAGTTTTCGAGTCATGCGTCATTATTAACGCCCTAATTGATACAAGCCATACTATGCCACTGTAGATTCTGCAAATTGCAGAAATAATAGCACCTACCCGCAACCAGAGTTCTCTTAGCGTCCTATGAGAACGATAAAATTATCCAAAGTTACAATTAGGCCACGGCTAGAAACTTTGGGGATCGCTAATCATAGGTTATACAGTTTTCCTTCAATTATTTCTCGCTTTCACCGAATTCAGTGAAAATTTATTTCCTTCTCTTGTAAAAAATTGAACTCTTAATCGGGAAAACTATCAGGAGGAGGGCCCTTTTAGCAACGTCTTGGAATAGTTCTTCCCCATTACAAAGTCAATTTCTGCATGGGTTTTTGTTTTCGACTTGTGCAAAAATTTAAGAAAACTGTAGTGGAACACAAAGACGTGTTCCTCACCTAACCTAGCCTAACCTCAGATTCTTAGATTCAACTCCTGAAAGAGATTTTTCGAACTTTTACCAGCTCGCTATTACTCTTCTTCTTTCTTTTCTAATCTACATCACACTTTGAAATCTTGATTATCTCCTTTCCCTCAGAGCCACTTTGCATGGGATATACGATTTCGGACGATCTGATATATACCTTTACACCTGTTGCCGTCTCCGGTTATATCCTCGTCGACAGACCGAGAGAGAGAGAATAGTCAGTTCTGGTTTCCCCAACTTAACGAGACGTTTGACAAAGTACGAATTAGTTCGACTATGCATAATTGATCCTGAATTAACTGAAAATTAGTGATGTCTGTAAATTTGTAGACAAAAATTGTGTGATAACGAGAAGAAATAGGAATGGCTACCACCACTGATAGTTTCACCGTTAAAATATATATCAAATAGTAACGAGGAAAAAAAAATTGATGAGAAATAATCTTATCTTCTTGGTTCACTCGCCGCGGAACAAGTCGTCGTAAGTAATCGCGAGGTTTACGGCGGGGCGAACACGGCTCGGCCCAGCCTGGGCGGTAAAGTTACTCTAGATATCTAGTCTTTTTATTATTAGCACCATTAAACCTGAAACTGCGTAATAATTTAAAAGTTATACCGCTAGCTTGCCGCGTCTAGGCGCCTTCCCTGCCTTCCCATATTCCCTCCCCGTCCACCATTCTGGACGGTTCGCGAAATCAGTAATCACCCCGTATTGTGTAAAAGAAAAAATGATACCCTGACCGTGGGACACCCCATAATCAATCTGTTCCTTTGTGTACCAACCAAAGCCTCCGTATGGAGGTGGATTGTTGTGTGTCGGATTCCCACACACGAGGGATCGGTCGGTTTGATTGGTAAGAATGCGCTCGCACGCTCAAACCCCGTATAATTATGGTGGGTAGGGTAGAAAAAATGAAGAGAATAAAGATACGCGAGGTTTTATTTGTAAGGATAGCGTGACTCCCTTTCCATCCTTTAATGGACATCCCCGGCTCATTCTTCGCTCCGATTCCACACGCATCCGTTGCGTAATAGACTGTATTCGTGATTCTTTAACAATGAAGATAGATCCCGATCGGAGTCTACGAAGTGAAAGAAAAACTGCTGCAACGTTAATTTTCATCTTCGGAAGTCATAGCGGGTATCTCGGCTTCTCAACGCGTTGCAACGGTTGGAATGTGGGATTGTTCGGATGCTGGGAAACGTCAGAGGACGGATGGTTTGACAAAAAACAGAAAACAAAAAGAAAAAATGGTGAAGGAGTCAAAGCTCCGGCGGATAGTAGGCCTCTATGGAAACCTCGCGTACGCTGCCTCAGCACAAAGCAAACTCTGTTCATTCATAACGTGCTGGGGGATAGGAAAGACAAAACTACCAACACGTCGTACCGCTACTCGATGTTGAACTCACGTATATACACGATTGTGCATACCCTACGTATCCCTTTCATATCCACTATCTACTACTATTTACTACGAGACTGTTGTACATACATCCGCACCCCCGCGATGCACGTTTTATTTTTTTCTACCACACATGCATTAAAAACTCGTGTTTTTTTGCCCTCCTTTACGGGAAATCAAACTTGCCAGCGGGAGAAAAAATTCTCGTAACCATAGTAACGGTGATATAAACCAAGAAAGTGCTGCCCCTAGCGGAGAACGTCGTTCTCATGGTTCTAACCTCACTTTCGATCGTTTTCAATGGATATGTGGTAGACAATAAGATATGTACCATGGAAAGAAAGCGGGCGTTTTGTCTCGCGCATTTTTCAGAACTCGTCTTCACTCTCGAATTGCAACTAGTTCTCCAAAATCGGCGCTCGACAAAAAAAAACGTCTGCTCCCTTAATTTTTTCAAGCATGAAGCCAGTTTTCGGCTCATTTAGCCCGAGGAATTTTCAGGTATATCATTTATTTTGGGGCTCTATGATTCGCGTGCCCATTAGACATTTTGAATGGTGCGATAAATAAGATGATGTGAGAATGATGGTGAAAAAAAAACGAATGAGGGAAAAAGTAATAAGGATGAGAAAACAGAAGCGTAAACTCATTTCCGAGGGAGAAATTGTGTCTTGGGGCTTGTGGGGGAATTTTTCTCTCCTACTTGAATTGAGATGAAAAGTTTTGCAGTAATTTCTGAGCAACTGTCATTAACAGTAGAGACAGTGCGGGAAGCTCGTTCACTCGTTCACTCGTTCGCTCGTTTTCTCATTCTCACCGTATCTCTGATAGTGTCGGGTATAAAGAGAGAGGAATGAATGATAACCGCTACACACAAGCACACAGCGTAGCTCGCTTCTCCCTCGGGTTTCGTGGCTTTCAGCCAAATCCGCGTTACGATTCCAAAAACTTGAAAGAACCCCCGAATCCCTGGGTAAGAGGTAAACTCGATAACTTATCATTTCCGAAAGATAAATCGTTAAACAAATTCAAAACGTGTATAACAAAAGGATTCCTCAAAATCGTTCTAGTTTCTCGATTTCACACATGAGTACGTTGTTCAACCGTCTCATACGACGACGTTGGTCTTCTTCCAGTGGACGAGAGCGACCGGCTCGGGGTCAGGGTTAACAACGCTAACGAGCCAAGAGTGAATGAGTTACGACTAATTCAGTACGTCGACTCCATTCTCCATGGAACCGTACCAGAGGTAGAGCAGGGCTTGATGCCAGATGCCAACCGAACCACCACCACCCCTATGATACACGTAATACACGTAACTTTACAGTTGTGGAGATAGAGAGTCCAATAACGAAATTACGGTCACTCTCCAAGCTTGTTAGACTCCGTGTCAACCGCACTGAAATTGTTTATTATTCTTACGTTACGTCACGTCTCGTTATACTTGACCTACGAATATCGTCGACCGTGAATTCAAGAGTCATAAATTAGTTTTGGAAAATTGAACGTCCAGATCTGATCGATTATTGCGAAGGTGGGTAGCGATCAGAGGTAATCGCAGTGCGGTGGTCTGCCAGGGACAGCCGTCCTACCGTCTAGGTTATTTATAGATAAATTCTAGATGAGTATGTCCATGAATATCCAGAGGGAGCCTTAATGCACGTTATAACTCTTATTTATACGGATCGAGACAGCGCATGATGGCGAGGATGCCAAAGCTACTCGACGTTATTGGTTAACCCGTCGACGATATGAGATACGAGAGTTCGCGTCCCGTCAGCTGTCAACCGCAGCGAAACAACATACGACATCCATCAGGCAAAGAAAACTCGAGTATCGAATTTCTCCGGATCATCGATTAACGAGATTGAGCTTCAGAATGTCCTGCAGTTAAAAACTCATAGCCGGTATTTTCAGCAGCCGTGGAAGTGTCAATATACGTCATTGGCACTGTGTTCGTGTTACCAGGCATTCATACCGAAGTGTTGAAGTGTCCATTTGGGCTGGCTAGACAGAGAGGACACCTAGCAGAAGCTGAAGCTGCTATGCCGACAGCAGATTTTAATCTATCGTGACGTCATTCGATTTTTCACTACCCTCAAGAAAATGGGTTTAGAGTATCAAAGGTCGACCGATTAACAAATGGCCTATGGTTTATGGAGGTTTTAGATAACAAAAATGAATAACCAGAAACGTTTTCGATAAGATTAAGAGGCTATAACGGTCAGAGTATGTAGTTAAATGTAATCTACCCGATTCTTTGAACAAATTTTACAAGAGCGATAGAGGGATCACCACTTGAGTCGATGAATGATGGCTTCCAGTGACTCAAGGAAAAATACCATATAATGAAATGATTAAAAAGACTGTGTTCAGCTGGCTACCATCTCCACGCTGGACAATATTAGAGATCGCCAAGTTTTCTCAAGAATTAGCGCTGCTAGATTATGAAAAATGTTGAAAACCCATCCCTCGTGGCTCGAATTCCGCGTGATTTATGGGAGTTTATTATAGGCAACACGTTTGGTGGAATAAAAAGGATGTATTGCCGTTGAAAAGGGGGTCAAATTCCGCAATAAAAAAACAATCCTATATATCCTTGACACGTCGGCGTCTATAGCGCGGGGCGCATAGATCGCGCGTGTATGTGGTTTAAATTAATTTAATACCAACAACAATACACATTCAAGTTTTGAATTCATACGCTGTCAACGGCAGCGCTCGCCGGAGTGAATAGATAGACATTATGGATGTCATACAAGAGAGCGGGGCGAGTACGGTGTTCGCTCTCTGCACCACGAAGAGAGAAGAGAGAAGAGAGAATCACGTATGTGTGGGTTTGTGTCTGTCTGTCTATCCGTACGACGTAAATCCATACGTTGACACGAGCACCTTCGAACATCTACGTCGACGACTCAGCGCACGTTCTCTGACGTGACATCCTATACTAGACGTGTATCCTGCATACACCGATCAATTCGCAATTCTCAAGCCCGAGCTTGGCTCCATCGAAGAGATAATAAAAGGCTGAAGGAACCAGTTCCGAATCCCCTCTAGATTTTGTTGTTTCAATATAGATTTGCCTTCCTGACTTCACTCCAACCGTCTTGTCGGTTGGACCCAGTTGCAAAATAGTGTACCACGCACCAAGGGAAGGAAGCAGGCATTTTTTGTCGAGCTCCGATTTTGCAGAACGAGTTGCAATTCGAAAGTGAAGTCGAGTTCTGCAAAATGTACGAGACAAAATGTCTGCTTTCTTCCCATGGCACATATCTTATTTTCTACCACATATGCATCAAAAACGAGTGAAAGTGAAATTAGAACCATGAGAACGACGTTCTCCGCTAGGGACATCACTTTCATGGTTCATTTCACCGTTACTATGGTTACGAGAGGTTTTTTTTTCCCCGGTCAAAAAACTGTGACTTCCATCCCGTTAAGGAGGGCGAAGAACACGAATTTTTAATGCACGTGTGGTTGAAAATAGATTGTTTCATTAGCTTCATTGAGTGCTAGACGCGGTTACAACGTGTGAGAAATTGTTTGACGATAAGCGTAGGATGACCCGTCTATTATTGGTCATATCGTGACCCCTTTACAAGCAATTAACAATGGAGATATTTTCCATTATATGTGCTCGTAACGTGGATAGCTCATTAAAATGGTACTTGTGTAGTAGGTATTTTATGAATTATAAACCCGAAACATGCCGGACCGGTGAGAGTCCCCCCCCAGTTTTGAGTCTCTCGTTGGTTTTGATTGTCGCGAATCAACTGAAATTAAGTAACTTACTTCCCTCACGGTCCTTTTTTTTTTGTTATTTTTTAATAAGCTTGAAAACCTCTCGGCTCTTCAATTATTAATTACACGCACGCGATGAATAGTCGTTTAAATATGGCGAACACGAACCAGTTTAAACACGCGTGCCTTACGCAATTCGTTTGATAAACTTGTCACGCATGGTACAGGTGTCCGCCAGATGTTACTCTTCATAGGAAATTATTACTGTTCAGTGATCGTCAAATGTCCTACAGCGATAATAAACCTTTTACAACTATAAATACGCGAATGCTGCTGCACCAAAGAACTTGACGTGCCAGCGCAAAAGCATCTCTCAAACAACTCAACAGAGATGCAGCAACGTTTTTAGGTTTTTCACAAAAATTTCTAATTCCATGAACGACAAAGGAACGAAAAATTTGCAGCGATATTAACTCTGAAGTTGGTTCTACATCACGTTGCTGATTTGGTCCACTTTTGCCGGTCGCTGTTGCACGTTGCCTTTTATGGCAAACGTGAAAGTTCAATGATGTCACCGCGAGCCAAGAAACGTCGAAGCGCCATTATTTCGCACGTGTTCTTACTGTAGATACGTAAGAGACCCGGGCAAGGAGTCATCGTTCTCTACACGCGAAAGTTATTCATTTAATGCATTGAGCTAATTCGTCGACTTTGGATCAACACCCGGATTTATGGCACGCAATGAAGATAAGTTATTCCATCTTATCGTCGTTTCTTTCCTCGATCAAAAAATTCTACGGTTACGTATCAGCGCCTACGGCTTTTCTCACACTACGTGATACGAATTCAAGATCCAGCCTCGACGACACGATTTTTGAAAGTTTTTAGACACTATTTCTGCGAAATGACACCGGATGAGGATCTGACAGTTCGAAATTATGAATTTTTTCGAGCGGTTTATAAGCCCCATTTTCACCGCCCGAGGGTAGCGATCCAATTTCAATAAATATTTTTTTTTATTTCCCACGCAATTAAGTTCATTTAAAAAAATTGATTCGACTATAAATTACAGTTTCAACATTTCGCAGCGTCGACTACCGACTAGGTACTACAACGTTGAGACTTAGCTGCTCGTTAGCGAAGGCTAGCTAAGGCGCCGTAGCTCATAGTAGCTGCAGTGTTACCGACTACTCTCGTGGACTGTATGCGTCCTTCGTATTAGTGCCGTAGCTCGCTTCGTAGGCAATGCATAATTCAAGTGTCTCCAGTTTGTCGTCGTCTGGCGAGACTTGACGGATAAACTTGACGGCGGCTCCGCTACCAAACCGTTCCACCGATTCGAGAGACGTCAAATTATTCGCTGAATCGGTGCTACCCCACAACGATAAATACGGACGATATATGTATATCCGGACAATGCTGGTACAGCGAGATGGGAATAAAAAACATTTTTATAACACGTGCATGTAAAGTAGGCCCTTGTATGACAGAATCGTGTGATTGGTAACAAACTTTACACTCTTCTACACGATATACTATTCCTTGCTTCAAGTACTTCAGATCTACTTCAGAACTGTGAAAGAAAGAAAATGTGGCGCTTTCTGATGTCTTCAGCGATTTACTTTACACCCTAGGGCTTTTTTTGGCGCGCATGCGCGCCTTAATCTTTCGAAAGACACTTTATTGCCATTCCTATCTCATTCAGTTGTGGAATTCCGGGTTTTTTTAGAGGCGCTGGGTCAGAATTCAATGCTAAAACCATCAAATCAAAAATTACCGAGATTACAGTAGTTCTTCAACTCCCAGGTCATGAATCTGATGTCAATTTTCATAATGAAAGATCGTCGAATCATATCAACGCATCATCGATATGGTCAGCGACCCAATCTGCTTTTTCGCGAGTTGCAACACTTTTCGCTCCTCTCAGGACCTTTTGTCGATGTGAGTTGCGTACCGTCACATCTTTTTGAGGTTTTTCAGGTTCCTCTAGTCTTTTGCATTTCAGTTTTTCGCACCGTCGAGGCTGCATCCGGTAGGTAACCTGGAACGAGAATACTTTGGCAAGAGGCACGAAGGTTTACACGGCCAATCTCGCTTTGATGTCCGCAGCAGCAAGTTGCTTGGTACCGTAGGTACGGTGTACCCAGCGGTGGAGGTCCTCCATCCCCCGTCCCATTCCGGGTTTGAGAACACGGCTAGGTGGGTCCCTCTTGTACGTACTATGTAAACGTTTACATACCGACGTGCCCCGGAGCGTTGTGTGATGGAACGACTGACGGTAACGGGACGGAGATACTAGAGAAGAAAATTTCATTTTCGAAAGTCAAAATTACGTTAGAAGAGGCGATTTTTCAAACGGAGGGAAAGTTCAGCCACCCAGTTATCGAGATTTTGGTTTATGGGACAGTGACAAATGACGGACGGTGTAAACCCTGCAGACCGGGCCACAATAAGCTGGTTAACATCACCCGAATATCCTCAATTACCTCATTCAATTAACCGGAGGAGTTTAAATATATTATGCTCGGCCCTTCCGGCACCCGGTTTAAACTCCGGGTAAATTAATTTTAAAGGTTTCACAGAATTCGAGCTGGCTCGGACGACTCGTTATTAACATTCAGACCCTCCGCCCTGATACCGTAATCCAAAGTTTTATTCAAAAATTTATACAACCTGCAGCCGAAAGCCGGTGGATTAAAAACGATTCAAGATTCATTTTACGGGTCACGAATAAGACGGACGGCCCAATTAATGAACCGTTGAGAGATAACTTTGGGTATTTCCTTTTTTTTTCATCATATGTGGGTACGGTATTCGAAAATAATTGTTGATCTTCAATGATATGGACACTTAAGAATCAATTCGGAGAATATTTATTATACTTCTATTTCGCATTCACTCAGCTTCATTTACATCTAATTAATAAACAAATGATTGGAATTCAATATATTGGCGTAGCATTTCTGAGGCAACCGGAAAAAACTGAATACCTTTTAGTCCTAAATCCAATGTCCCGGTTTATGATCGAATAAATGAAAGTTCCGATTTTTGAAGCTGAATTTATAATCTATTCGAATTAGTAACAAGTCTGAAATTCTTCTTGTTCGTGAGATCGAAGACTGAACTTTCATTTGTCGGTTTAACATAAGCGATCCGAAGAAAATTAACCAATCTATAATCAGAAAATGTCGGATCGTTCATTAATTGGATCGTTTACGTTGATTGTCAAGGTATATAAAATTTGAGTCAATTTTAACACTTTCCACTGTAAAGCAGAATAACTCCTACGATTCTGAACAGATTTTTCTTTCGAGTCTAGAGACAATCCGCGAAAATTCAAAATATGATTCAGAAAACAATCTTCAGCCATCTGCAAGTAATAGTTCGAAGAACAGAAGCCATGAGTCATTGATAAAAATGCGAAGAAGCAGAAAATTTTAACGTCCTACGAAGTGGTAGGTGTCGGGGTGGTGGCAGATACTAGGTGTTATAAAATTTTATCACTCATATAAAACTAGGGATCACGTGAATCCGATAGAGAATAGACGACAGAAGATAGTCTGGGATAATGTAACTACCTACTTGTTCGCGTCATGGACCGATTTTTCTCATCCTTCTCAATCACTTTTATACTAGCTCTATGCAATCCAAGTGCAGCTACATAATCAGTTATCGAACTCTTATCGCACCACGACCGAACGAGACTCCCCCACCTCAACCTGGAAATATTGTCACGGGGGTGTACAAAACTTTCAAGGGAATAATCATTCTCTGTCCTCTTATCTAGTCGGAATATATTTCGACGGATGAAAAATTGTTTCAATATCCCAACGGGAATTCCCGAGGGGCTAATGTTTCTAACTGGCCAGGGATATCGCAGGAGTGCAAATGATTGTCCAGCTCTTGAACTTTTGCTGCGGGATGGAAAAAAAAGAAACAGATAAAATAATAATAAAAGGGAATGATACTGACGCAAAATACCGAGTCTCGATTCTCGCGGTATGTCAGATGGAATGAAAAAAGATATCGTTTGGATTTATCGTAACGGTTCTGTCTTTGCCAGTGAGACAAATTTTTACGACATATCGTTAACTCGGAGTTAACTGCGAACCGTGGAGTCGGCTCAGGCGATATCTGCCAAGTGCAAGAAAAACCATGATGTAACCCTTTGTAGATAACCATTTCGGCAACCATATTGTGCAGTATACGACTCTTCAGAGTCTGGCCAGAAGAGTTGATGCATATCTACTACTATTCTTTTTGCTTCTTTTAGAAAGTCGACAGGAATTTGACAGATTCCATTGAATGACAACAGGAAGTGGAATGTCAATTACATAAGAATCACACGTTGATTTCACGTAACTGTTCAAGAGTTTGATTTATGACATTTTTATTCAATGATGAAATCTGTGTTGATTCTTACATTTTCCAACTGTTCAGGACAGGAACGTGGTTTGTTACTTTTGACAGTAAAATTGGTAAAAGGAAGAGAAATTATTTTTATCTGGGTGATTGATAACCCATTCCACTACCTTTCGGGTCGTTGTATAATATTGTATAAATATCGAGGGGTGAATTTTGTTATAATTGCGTATTCCCTGACGCGGAGAGTTAGAAGCACCCTTCATGCCGTTGGGTCGAGATTCGACCGAAACAAATTGCTGGTACTTTGGCTGACTGACTTTATTAACGGCTGCTGCCTCTGGACGGCTAAGACCCCTTAGGTACAAACAAGGTGAACGAGGTGAACGAGGTAAACGAGCAAGATTACGATCACGCGTGTCTGACATTTGTTATCTTGATAAGTGGTAAAAGTAAGCAACGAAAACCCCGATTCCTCAACTTCTCCCGGTCGTCTGAAGGACGGTATTATTAATTTCATCACATTTATACCGGCTGCAGTGAACAGTTTCGTTTATCCCGTTCCGGAGACTCTAATTACGGTATCCGTTTTGTTTGCGAAGCTTTCCATACATCCGTTACTTCTCTGGTTATGAATTTATATTTCGTCGTTGTCTTTCAGAGTCTGGAACCTCTCGTTTTAGCTTTTACGTTTATTTCACCCTCGACATCGACAAACATCTTGATTATACCTTGAAAGCCGGCTCGACTCGAGTCGAGTCAAGCTGCCAGCCCTCTTTTCCCCATTCTCTTTCCCAACCTGCTTCTACGTGGCCACGTCCACCCCAAACCAAAGTTGGGATAAGGGAGGCAGGAAAACCGGAGAGTTTCAAGCTCGACTTCGTATTTGCATGCGAAATTAATGCCTTTCTATTTCACCTCGAATTAAATGCATGTTTGCATAAAGAAACGTCGGCTTATGCGCCCTTTGATGTACCAACCTCTCTAGAATCAGATTGAAATCTTGCTCTCTTCTCTAACCGATGAGCTATTAGAACAAAACCTTGAAAACTCCTACTATTAAAATATTGCCATCTAATTTTCATATCCGAAACAGAATGTCGAATTCGTGATCAAAGACTGAAAAAACCTTCAGATACCAATTTTCGTGCGAATCCAAAGATCAGTTCTCATCAGATATCATCATTTTTGTAACTCAACAACTACTGTAGCGATCGAATCTAAAAGCTAATCAGTTCTAAGTTTGAAATAGCCGCGTTGATTGAGTCTAGGCTCGTCAAAATCCGATCACTCGATCTTATATGAACATATTTTTGATCGTATGGATGCTTTTTGTGGAAACTGGCCAGTCTGCTTTACCAAGAGGCTGTAACTGGCCAGTTTCCAGAAAAAAAATCATGAACTCAACTTTCAATTTTAGAGTTAAAAGTGTTGAAATTAAATTGGGGCGCCTTATTAGCTGGAAAAGTCCTGTCAGCTGCTCAGAGGACAAGTGATCGCAATCACGAGCCACCCTTGATTCTCGATTCTTATCGGTCAGAGCTCGGTGTAGGTACGCTGTGCCAGCGCCCGGTATGAATGACTTCGTTAAAAACCGTCGGGCAATGCGCTGTACGAGCCCACGCAGAGAATCAGAATCGGGTGAATAACCAATCAAATACTTCGGACGATCGGAGTACGCCGCAAAGCGTCAAGCCCTCAGCGACTATGGAATACAAAACAGCGCGACTCGTTCAATTCTATTTCACGCTGTTTTTTTTCATTGAAAATTCGCGGAAGGATTTTTTTTGCCCGGTGTTATTGTACCCTGTGAAAAATTCCACGGGATTATTAGCATCGTTTTTCGTTCGTCTTAAATCTCGATGATAAA
Source organism: Euura lappo (assembly GCA_018257835.1). Classification (NCBI taxonomy): domain Eukaryota; kingdom Metazoa; phylum Arthropoda; class Insecta; order Hymenoptera; family Tenthredinidae; genus Euura; species Euura lappo. The sequence continues at coordinate 1,263,263 of JAEUYN010002377.1, read as the reverse complement.
TGGGAGGATTTAGTCTCGGTTTTTTCCTTCTCTCTCTTTGCTTTCAGTCTGAGATACAAGGTGGAGCTTTCGAGTACGGGGTTGGCAGACGGATTCTAATTTTCTAATTAAACAGTTTAGAATACCACGCTGCCCTATAGGAGCGAAGCATAAATCTGTTCCGAATAATTAAATATAAAATAACCGTCAAAATTACTTTCGTCTCAAGTCTGGAACCTGGGGAACGTGCGGAGGGCCAAATTGTTCAGGTCGAGAACGAACGGGAATCGTCCACCCTGTATTTGACAGGACCTCCTTCACCTCGCGCTTTATACCCGACTCGTTAGATTTTTTCCGCTCAACGCGTTTATTTTCATCAAGAAACACGCCATTCGTCATTATTATCATCATTATCCTTCATCCACGTACCACGTGACTCGATTGATAATCAATCAAACTCGATAATCACTGGATCAAGTGTTTTACATCGAAAAAGTATTTTCAATTTAAAAAATGTGACTTTTGAAAATAATTTGACACTCATTTTCGATCATTATATTGTTTCGGTTTCCACGGTTTGTTCTTACTTTTCATTACAGTTCAATTCTCGTTCGCTTTTACTGGGAGGATATTCAAACCGATTTATTCCAATCGAATTCAGCGTGAATTCCTAATTTAAAATTCAAACGTAAACTCTCTAGATCCATAATAAATTTATGAACTAGCTTTTCGATGTTGCCGCGGATTTTCGTATCTTCAATATCGTGAGCCGTCTTTCTACGCTACATTTTTATCCAGATTTCGATATCGGTAGTTCGTCGATTTTTTTCTAGGTATATAAATTTGTAAAATGATTTTTCAAAAATTTATTTTTCAATTTTTCTTCCAGTGGTGAAAAAAGTAGCAGTTTATTAACTGACGACAATTACGGTGTGTATATTCCCGCGGTAACTACTACGCAGTAACACCCGAAAAACCACTACAACGTGGCTGACTTGTCGTTGGCATTTTGTAGAGCGGTGTGTTAAAGTGTCACAGGGAGCGTTTTACGGGTTTAATAAAAATTACCGGACCACACGCGGGCTCCCATCAACCCACCTACGTTCATCCGTCGCGTTCGGCTCCCGCAGGATCGTTTGTTTGCGCCCAAAACCGTATAAACCTACCCCACGTTTAGCAACGTGAGAGTAGACCGGAAGAGAAGGGAATAAAAAATCGAAAATAAAACGAACAAAAAGAATCGATACGGACGAAGTCAGGGAGAGAGGAAGGGAGAATAAAACCGGACACTCGGACACACTATAGCAGTTATATAAACTCGTTCGTTACGACTTCGTAATATTTTTATTACGCTTTACACGCCTCGCGTTTTTTTTTCTCTCATTTCACACGTTTCACCTCGTTAGCGAGTTCGAACAAACTTTTATAGCCCATGATCATCGACGATTTTTATGCTCATTATCGTTAGATAACTGATCTGATTTAGTTTCTGTTTTCTTGTTGTTAGATAACTCAGAGCCGCATCTTTGGAAATTATTATCAGAGCCCTAACGGATATTCTAAGCAAATTATTGTCGATGTGCAGAATTCTAACGCCATTTGCAGCCTGAACCATGGGTCGGGGTTTATTTTCAGCAAAATGACATGTTTTTTTTTCAATCTATTATGAATAATTCAAAAACTAGAAATATTGAAGTATCGTTGATCAAATCTATGTCAGAGTTCATTCGTTTTTAAAGTCGCGCACAATCGATGATAATTCACTTAGCACATTCGTGAAGATCTGTAAGAATCATCGAATAAAGTCCTAAGCTGTGTAAGAACGAGAAAAAAATTTGAGAAAAATGGACTTGAAATTTTTTCAAAAATTGCAAAATGTCCCTTTAAGCTACCCGCAAAATGTCGGCTCACCAGTTCCAATTTAAGCTACTTCGCAACTGGCTGCTGCACTTTACCACCAAGCATCATAAAGGCACACACATCGTAACGTAGAATATCATGCGCATGCATTATACCGCCTACGCAATATCATCCATGCAATATTCCGGTGTAACCAACCACCCCACGACTTCGTGCTTTTGACACCATATTTTGAAACGACTTCATCACGAAGTTTATACAGTCGAAAAATGAATACGGAGATATGATAGATGGCCAGATTCAAGCGTCGTTTGTTTCGTCCCGAGAGATAAGAGGCTTCGTAATACACCGATCCACCAAAAGTCTGGTCAAGTATCTCTCTCAAAGTTTGTAGATTAATTCGTTGTAATATCTCAGGGAGTTGAAACGTTCGTAAAAAATTACTCTGGAAACCTCGAGAGTATAAGATCCCCAACTCGGGACGACAATCGCGGTGTCAAAAGTGTGAGAGAGAGAAAGAATAATCGCGACGGAAGAGTCGTTCGTTAATTGGCACGAAAAAATATCGGAGGGTTTCCCGTCGACGACTCATTCTAATTTATTGCCTTCCTCTCTTTCCCCGGTAATTAGAAAAAAAAAAAACTCTTCAGAGACTCTGATCAATGGTTGAAAAATCTGCAAAATATGGGAAATAAACTAGACGCGCGAGGGATCATCGACGCCTATTACAGGTTCGGGGGATGCGGTGCGGAGGGTTCATAGAACGGAGCTCCGGGGTTAGAGTAGGTACGTGAAGAGCATCGGCGTTACTGCTGGTACTATGTTCAAGTTATGTACCCACCCCCAACCCCCTCACACACTTGTGCAGACCACCTACACGTACTCAGAGGTGGGGTAAGGTGTACTAACCTAAACGGTATAGTGCCCCGTGGTGGTGAAGTAGTCCATAAAGTTCGTATGGAATTGGTATGCGAACCCCGATATACCCCAGCTTTTGCGACCGTACCGATCAAACCCCACAATTTAACCCCCAGTCGACAGGCTTTTTACACGAACACCCGAAAATCTCCGCGTGGAATAGTTTCTCAAAAGCCGAAGGGGTAGCTACGTCGAAATTTTGTGTCCCAGTAGTTTCGTATCATATGTACCTGAAGTTCCGAACGTTCATATGAACGAAAATCTCAGTAGTGTAATATCACGCTGGTCTGGCCGTTGAATAACAGAGGGAGAACAGTTAATAATTCTTCAAGCGATCCCAGAGACTTTTGTGCTATCAAGGATCATCCATTCGTCAACTGAGAGCTACCACACATGAGTTTAGAATTAAAATTTATTTATTTTCATCAAATCCACCCCACCTCGATGAGAAACCACCCTCCATATCAGATCGCGAACGGGGTCTCAGGCCACGGCGTTTTTGCCGTGAATATTTCTTAAAAATTCCATCTTGAATTTTGGGACCCATAGCGATCCTTTCGGTTCATCGGAAACCACCCCACGTCGATTATAAGCCACCCCCTCTATATCAGATCGCGAACGGGGTCTTAGACCACGGCGTTTTTTCCGTGAATATTTCTTAAAAATCCCATCTTGAATTTTGGAACCGATAGCGACCCTCCCCATCCATCGGAAACCACCCCACGTCGATTACAAGCCACCCCCTGTATATCAGATCGCGAACGGGGACTCAGACCACGGCGTTTTTTCCGTGAATATTTCTTAAAAATTCCATCTTGAATTTTGGGACCCATAGCGATCCTTTCGGTTCATCGGAAACCACCCCACATCGATTATAAGCCACCCCCTCTGTATCAGATCGCGAACGGGGTCTTAGACCACGGCGTTTTTTCCGTGAATATTTCTTAAAAATCCCATCTTGAATTTTGGGACCGATAGCGACCCTCCCCATCCATCGGAAACCACCCCACGTCGATTATAAGCCACCCCCTGTATATCAGATCGCGAACGGGGACTCAGACCACGGCGTTTTTTCCGTGAATATTTCTTAAAAATCCCATCTTGAATTTTGGAACCGATAGCGACCCTCCCCATCCATCGGAAACCACCCCACGTCGATTATAAGCCACCCCCTCTATATCAGATCGCGAACGGGGTCTTAGACCACGGCGTTTTTTCCGTGAATATTTCTTAAAAATTCCATCTTGAATTTTGGGACCCATAGCGATCCTTTCGGTTCATCGGAAACCACCCCACGTCGATTATAAGCCACCCCCTGTATATCAGATCGACGTGGGGTGGTTTCCGATGAACCGAAAGGATCGCGATGGGTCCCAAAATTCAAGATGGAATTTTTAAGAAATATTCACGGAAAAAACGCCGTGGTCTAAGACCCCGTTCGCGATCTGATATAGAGGGGGTGGCTTATAATCGACGTGGGGTGGTTTCCGATGAACCGAAAGGATCGCTATGGGTCCCAAAATTCAAGATGGAATTTTTAAAAAATATTCACGGCAAAAACGCCGTGGCCTGAGACACCGTTCGCGATCTGATATGGAGGGTGATTTCTCATCGAGGTGGGGTGGATTTGATGAAAATAAATAAATTTTAATTCTAAACTCATGTGTGGTAGCTCTCAGTTGACGAATGGATGATCCTTGATAGCACAAAAGTCTCTGGGATCGCTGGAAGAATTATTAACTGTTCTCCCTCTGTTATTCAACGGCCAGACCAGCGTGATATTACACTACTGAGATTTTCGTTCATATGAACGTTCGGAACTTCAGGTACATGAAAACGGTAGGTACTGTTATATTTTTTTGCTTCCAGAAACTGTTGAAAATGTCACAAAAGCATTCTCTCTCACCCTACAAGCGGGCTCAGTCGGAGCTAATGGGTTATCTCGATAAGAAAATATTTTCGATCCATCTACGGAATCCGAATCTGTTGCCAGCGAGTGAAATATTTTTCTTCAGCGATGGTAATGCGATGAAACAACATATAGTCGGGTCCCCACGTGCTGCTATTCACACCGGATTAAACAACCCGCAGGCTTATCTGAACGTGAGTTAGGACTTCGCGTGAAATCAACGATTTTTTATTCTTTTTCTTTCCACTGTTATATATTTTTTTCTTTTCGTTATCATGCCTATGCTGGCAGTGTTCATGCTGCACTTTGAGTAACGACCAAACGATCCTTTCCACGCTACCTGACTTGAGTATTATTTACAAGCTACATTTGGAATGCAGACGGCTCGTCAACATGTACGACTGGCTACAGGTAACAATGATGGATAAGATATCAATATTTATCACATGAGAGATGCTTTCGTCTCTTGAAACCCTTTGCAATCGCGTTTCACAACCGTAGTCACGTTTTAGACATTTTTGCAAACTTTTATCACATCATCGAACGTTCTCGAGTTTTTTTTTTCAATTTAAACGAAACAATATTCCTGAGTTTAAGGGCATGCTGGACTCAGATTTCCATATTTAAAAAATAATGAAGTCGGATATGGACGGGGGGTGTTTAATGGGTTCCTTAGACGATTTGTAATCAAATTGGTAGCTGCATGAACGTGTATCTCACCAAAATCGAGTAAAATAAGGCTTTTTTTGTTTCGCGAAGCGTGGGGACCGTCACTTGTTTTCACTGATATCACCGACTACGCATCACAAGGGCGGAAAAGAATGCAATTCCACCCTCGTCAATATAATTCCACTCACATATATCGCAAAACTTGTTCATTTCACCCAACGATGAAGCCTCAGAATTGTTTCCAGAAAAAGACTGTAATTTTTCTCGGTATAAAGCACCGGCCGCGGCCATGTTGGATCGTTTCGCGTTGCATGTCGGGCCGAGCAGCGCTCCCTTGAGACGCGCGGGCACAGCGGGAACCAAGCTTACAGTTGTTGCCAACCTTCGTCTCGCGGTCCTGCGTTTCACGAACCGCCGTTCCTTGTTCAGCGCTATGACAGCTGAGCGGGAATTCAAACGGATATAATTCGGAATAATAATAGTTATAACAATGCATTTTTATTATTATCATTATTATTGTTATTATTATTATTATTATTATTATTATTATTATTATTATAATTATTATCATTATAATTACAATTTCCGAAATAATGATAATAAGAATTATAATAATAATAATAATTATTATTATTATTTTATTATGATAATAACAATTATTATAATGATTATTATTATTATCATTGAAAAAAATTTACTCGAAAGTGGTGACATTTGAGAATGAAAATGAAAACGTGTGCGTCATTTTTTTATTTTTTTTATCTTGACAATTTCGTGGAAATCGGAATTTCAATATCTTTCCAAAATAATAACAATAATAATAATAATATTGATAATAATAATAACAAATATTATTATGATAATAATTATTATTATGATAATAACAATATGATAATAATTATTGTTATCATTGAACAAAATTTACTCGCAAGTGGTGAAATTTGTAAATGAAAATGAAAAAATTTTTTTCTTTTTCTACAAAAACTCTAAAAATCTTGTGAAACGCACAGAATAATAAAAATTCCGCATCTTTGGAGAAAATTTTCAAGTGTCATCATAAAAAAATTAGACAAAGCAAAGGTGTAAAGTCGTATATACGCCATTCATTATTATTATTATTATTATTATTATTATTATTATTATTATTATCATTATTATTATTATTATTATTATTATTATTTCAGAAACTAATAAAATTCCGATTTTCACAACATGTTCAAGATAAAAAAAAAATAATAATAAAAATAATAATAAATGGCGTATATACGACTTTACACCTCTGCTTTGTCTAATTTTTTTTACGATGAAACTTGAAAATTTCTAAAAAGATCCGGAATTTTGATTGTGCTGTGCGTTTTGCAGGATGTTAGAGTGTTTGTAGAGAAAGAAAAAAAGATCACTATTATTATCATGATAATAATTGTTTATTATTATTATTATTATCATTTCGGAAATTATCATCATAATTATAATGATAATAATAATAACATTTCATTGTTACAACTATTATTATTTCGAATTGTGCTAGGCTAGGTATACGGCTGGCGTTCCGGAGAGAGAGAGAGAGCCATACAGTGTTTATAATAAATAATGCAACTATTGTTTCGATAACGCGGTAAGTACTCAAAGTGATAAAAAATAATCGAACAAATGATAATTGATTATCCGGATCGATCCCTGTTCTCTTTTTGCCCTCCTTCGTGCACCAAAGATTATTCTCGCGAATTGTTTGAACTCCGAAATTCAATTGCATTTACAATTGATTCATAGCTGGAAAAATAAAAACAATTTCACCACGAGCAGGGTAAGAAAAATTGCATTGGGTAGCCAGCATTTTGTTCTGGGGGGGGGCACCAGATTTTCTGGGGGGCCGTACCCACCCCTGCCCCCTCCTGGCTACGCCAATGAAATATTGTAACGTATACATCGAATGAAAGGTGAATGAATATCACTCGAGTTGTCTTTATTACATCATTTGTTTATTTTGAACTGCAGGATGTAAAAAAATTAAATTACATAAATTCACTTACGATTACTCACACTAGACAAATAATTTGATTTTATAAACCATGGAAAACACATGAGACGTGGTTTGAACATACTTCATGATCATGAGTCACAGGATATTCAATAAGATGTTATAATTTATCGTGGTCAGATCGATATGGGAAAGAAAACTAAACCTGAACTAAGTATTGCACCTCTCCTCGTCAACTGTATACCCTACTGGAATGTATGGCGAAAATGACCAGCAGGCTTCACCATTTATTTCCCTCTCCCTAGTCTCTTCGCAGGTACACGGACCCCTCTCTGCCTTTGTTGGTGAAGGTAGCTGGACACTTTGCAGAAACCTGCCCGTGGGCACGGTTTTTCGATAAAAAATTAACATTCCAGCAGCAAACTTGCGGCATGATCAACAATATTTACGTAATACAATAACATTTCTCGAATTGCAGGTTTCTACGTAATTTCCAGAGCAGTTTCTATTAAAATTTCAAGTAGCTAAAGTAATTGATAATTGAATTTTTTTCAATTACAAATTAAAAATGTAATTGGTAATTGAATTTCTTCCAATTACAAATTACAAAAGTAATTGATAATTGAATTTTTTCCAATTACAAATGAAAAATGTAATTGGCAATTGAATTTCTACCAATTACGAATTACAATTGTAATTGATTATTGAATTTCTTTCAATTACAAATTCCAAAAGTAATTGATAATTGAATTTTTTTCAATTACAAATTAAAAATGTAATTGGTAATTGAATTTTTTTCAATTACAAATTTCAAAAGTAATTGATAATTGAATTTTTTTCAATTACAAATTAAAAATGTAATTGGTAATTGAATTTTTTGTCGATTACAAATTACTACTGTAATTGGTTTACAAATTACTACTGTAATTGGTAATTGAATTTTTTTCGATTACAAATTACTACTGTAATTGGTAATTGAAATGTAATTAATTACACAATGTAATTGGATGCTGCCCAACACTGATCAAAATCAATTAGGCCCGGTCCCAGCCTTGCTCATCCTTTCTCTCGTCATTATTCAGCTACGTGACGTTGGAGCGTCGAGTAAAAAAAAAAAAAAAAACGAATGAAAATGAACGAATAAAATTTCAATCGTATCACGAAAGACAGAGGTCGAGTGTTCGAACCGGCGGGTGTCAAAAGCTTTTTTTTTCCAGCTTCAATTGTCATAATAATCGTTGTTATTATCATTACATTATTTACATTATTTACATTATTATCATTATTGTTATTATTATAATTAGTATTATGATGTAGATATGTATCGTGATAAGTAATTGTAATGATCGTCGCAGTCATTGTGTAGTTCGTAAGTTACGGGAAAAGATGCTCGACACTGGCGGACTGGCCGAGAGTTCAGTGGCGTAGCGTCGAGTCAAGTCGAGTGCTCAGCTGAACTTGGCTTGTGCGGATTGGGACGGTACGAGGAGGTGAAGAGCCGCGAGTGTTGTGTTATTGCCGGCTTTCGCAGGACATCCGAAAGACGTGTCGCCAAAGTGAGATTCGATTCTCGTAGAATGAACAGGGACGACGTAGTGCAGAAGACGCGGCTACAGCTGTGTCCGGTCGAGGATGGATTACGGAGGAAAACTTCGTCAACACTCGAGGTAAGATATTACTTCCACGTTATATCTGCTGACGAAGTTACGATAGGGAAAGTATCCCGATGTAAAATTGCAGTGATGGAAAATCTCTTTTCCTCATGTACCCGTCCCAGGCGTAGAGTGACAAAGTCTGGCGACGTCAGGATCAGACGAGAGAGCATATCGTAGGATTTTGGCGCTGGATATACTGCGAGTTATTCCCGACTGGGCTGGATCATCGAAGCGCGTTGAACGAACCTACCCGTCGACGATAACGAGCTCGCTTGGTCCCGTCTCAGATGGTTGGTATTTTTTATCAATCGAAACTGTGAGTCTATCGTTCCGACAGATGTCATGCGAGATGCGGGAAAAGGAGCGAAGGCTGAAACACCGATGAGACCTCGTTGGAAAGTTGGCGCAGAGGCAGCTAAACGATGAGCGTAGTGAATCCGGACTGAATTACAAACAGCCATCCTATTACTACTCCCGTAGCCTGTGTCGAACACAACTAACGTGTATCGGTATACACCGAGTTTGCGGTATGTTAACTTTTTTTGTTTCCCTGATGTACGAGTCGAATCAACGAAGAATCGAAGCTGATGTGATCTTTGTCCGATGCAGGTAGTGGTTCCAGACCCGCACCGAGCACGTCGATAGACCGCCGAAGACTTTCCGGAAGAGTATATCGGTAGCACCTGGTGAAACTGGCCACGGCTGAAGTTCAGACGGACTTTTTGGATCATCCCACGAATGTCGTTGACGGATGAATTTATACTGGAAAATTCTCTGAATAACCGCCGCTGAGTCGGCGACGCAGGTCTGTGTTCCGGAGCAGAAGTAATCCTAGAGAACTCTGCGGATGGGTATCGTACGTTATCGGCCATCGTGTTTGCTGTTTGTTATTTTAGTTTTTTTCTTTTCTTTCTGTTCTCATTAGCTTCACTAGTACGCTCGAATACAGAGGAAAAACTGGTCTTGAATGTAAAATGAAATTATTGATCCTACAGTAGTGTTATCTCTGTGTATATCTCGAGCCAGAATTTGTTGAAAACATTCGCACAGATTCTATTTTAAAACGTGTGATGTGAGATATGGACTCTGGATGGTTTGTCAGTAGGCAGTATGAAAGTACTCAGATTATCAAGATCAAGATTAATCAATCGTGACACAGAATTCGATCAATATTTTTGATTTATCTAAGAAAAGGTAGTTAGTCAATTGAAGGATGATCCAAAATAAATGACCTTGTTTGTTTGAATAGTACGTCTGAACGGATGATTATGAAATTTTCTGAGAGAACGTGGAATTCAAGACAAATCTTTCTTCTTTCAGACTCCAGTGGATGCGCAGCGGAGACATACTACGAGACGATCGACTACAGAGACTTTGCCGAATTGAGGGAGATTGATGGTGAAGACACAGCGGGGCAATGATCGACAAACTTGCATTATCTTCTCTCGATGAGGGACCAGGGTCTTTTGTGGACCGTCGGTTCTCACCAATGATCGACGAACGTCAACCGCTGGCTCCGTAGAATTGTCAGCTGGCATGTTCGTATAGGATCTGGTAATCGTGGCAAGGCTGGGACCGGGCCTTGATTTTCATCAGTGTTGGGCAGCATCCAATTACATTGTGTAATTAATTACATTTCAATTACCAATTACAGTAGTAATTTGTAATCGAAAAAAATTCAATTACCAATTACAGTAGTAATTTGTAATCGACAAAAAATTCAATTACCAATTAAATTTTTAATTTGTAATTGAAAAAAATTCAATTATCAATTACTTTTGGAATTTGTAATTGAAAAAAATTCAATTACCAAATACATTTTTAATTTGTAATTGAAAAAAATTCAATTATCAATTACTTTTGGAATTTGTAATTGAAAGAAATTCAATAATCAATTACAATTGTAATTCGTAATTGGTAGAAATTCAATTGCCAATTACGTTTTTCATTTTCATTCGTTTTTTTTTTTTTACTCGACGCTCCAACGTCACGTAGCTGAATAATGACGAGAGAAAGGATGAGCAAGGCTGGGACCGGCCTAATTGATTTTGATCAGTGTTGGGCAGCATCCAATTACATTGTAATTCATATTTCACTACCAATTACAGTAATTTGTAATCGAAAAATTCAATTACCAATTACAGTAGTAATTTGTAAACCAATTACAATTGTAATTTGTAATTGAAAAAAATTCAATTACCAATTACATTTTTAATTTGTAATTGAAAAAAATTCAATTATCAATTACTTTTGGAATTTGTAATTGAAAAAAATTCAATTACCAATTACATTTTTAATTTGTAATTGAAAAAAAATTCAATTATCAATTACTTTTGGAATTTGTAATTGAAAGAAATACAATAATCAATTACAATTGTAATTCGTAATTGGTAGAAATTCAATTGCCAATTACATTTTTCATTTGTAATTGGAAAAAATTCAATTATCAATTACTTTTGTAATTTGTAATTGGAAGAAATTCAATTACCAATTACAATTGTAATTTGTAATTGAAAAAAATTCAATTATCAATTACTTTAGCTACTTGAAATTTTAATAGAAACTGCTCTGGAAATTACGTAGAAACCTGCAATTCGAGAAATGTTATTGTATTACGTAAATATTGTTGATCATGCCGCAAGTTTGCTGCTGGAATGTTAATTTTATATCGAAAAACCGCCCACGGGCAGGTTTCTGCAAAGTGTCCAGCTACCTTCACCAACAAAGGCAGAGAGGGGTCCGTGTACCTGCGAAGAGACTAGGGAGAGGGAAATTAATGGTGAAGCCTGCTGGTCATTTTCGCCATACATTCCAGTAGGGTATACAGTTGACGAGGAGAGGTGCAATACTTAGTTCAGGTTTATTTTTCTTTCCCATATCGATCTGACCACGATAAATTATAACATCTTATTGAATATCCTGTGACTCATGATCATGAAGTATGTTCAAACCACGTCTCATGTGTTTTCCATGGTTTATAAAATCAAATTATTTGTCTAGTGTGAGTAATCGTAAGTGAATTTATGTAATTTAATTTTTTTTACATGCTGCAGTTCAAAATAAACAAATGATGTAATAAAGACAACTCGAGTGATATTCATTCACCTTTCATTCGATGTATACGTTACAATATTTCATTGGCGTAGCCAGGAGGGGGCAGGGGTGGGTACGGCCCCCCAGAAAATCTGGTGCCCCCCCCCAGAACAAAATGCTGGCTACCCAATGCAATTTTTCTTACCCTGCTCGTGGTGAAATTGTTTTTATTTTTCCAGCTATGAATCAATTGTAAATGCAATTGAATTTCGGAGTCCAAACAATTCGCGAGAATAATCTTTGGTGCACGAAGGAGGGCAAAAATAGAACAGGGATCGATCCGGATAATCAATTATCATTTGTTCGATTATTTTTTATCACTTTGAGTACTTACCGCGTTATCGAAACAATAGTTGCATTATTTATTATAAACACTGTATGGCTCTCTCTCTCTCTCCGGAACGCCAGCCGTATACCTAGCCTAGCACAATTCGAAATAATAATAGTTGTAACAATGAAATGTTATTATTATTATCATTATAATTATGATGATAATTTCCGAAATGATAATAATAATAATAATAATAATAAACAATTATTATCATGATAATAATAATGATCTTTTTTTCTTTCTCTACAAACACTCTAACATCCTGCAAAACGCACAGCACAATCAAAATTCCGGATCTTTTAGAAATTTTCAAGTTTCATCGTAAAAAAAATTAGACAAAGCAGAGGTGTAAAGTCGTATATACGCCATTTATTATTATTGTTATTATTATTTTTTTTTTTATCTTGAACATGTTGTGAAAATCGGAATTTTATTAGTTTCTGAAATAATAATAATAATAATAATAATAATAATAATAATAATAATAATAATAATAATAATAATAATAATAATAATAATAATAATAATAATAATAATAATAATAATAATAATAATAATAATAATAATGAATGGCGTATATACGACTTTACACCTTTGCTTTGTCTAATTTTTTATGATGACACTTGAAAATTTTCTCAAAAGATGCGGAATTTTTATTATTCTGTGCGTTTCACAAGATTTTTAGAGTTTTTGTAGAAAAAGAAAAATTTTTTTTCATTTTCATTTACAAATTTCACCACTTGCGAGTAAATTTTTTTCAATGATAACAATAATTATTATCATATTGTTATTATCATAATAATAATTATTATCATAATAATATTTGTTATTATTATTATCAATATTATTATTATTATTGTTATTATTTTGGAAAGATATTGAAATTCCGATTTCCACGAAATTGTCAAGATGAAAAAAAATAAAAAAATGACGCACACGTTTTCATTTTCATTCTCAAATGTCACCACTTTCGAGTAAATTTTTTCAATGATAATAATAATAATCATTATAATAATTGTATCATTATTTCGGAAATTGTAATAAAATAATAATAATAATAATAATAATAATAATAATAACAATAATAATGATAATAATAACAATGCATTGTTATAACTATTATTATTCCGAATTATATCCGTTTGAATTCCCGCTCAGCTGTCATAGCGCTGAACAAGGAACGGCGGTTCGTGAAACGCAGGACCGCGAGACGAAGGTTGGCAACAACTGTAAGCTTGGTTCCCGCTGCGCCCGCGCGTCTCAAGGGAGCGCTGCTCGGCCCGACATGCAACGCGAAACGATCCAACATGGCCGCGGCCGGTGCTTTATACCGAGAAAAATTACAGTCTTTTTCTGGAAACAATTCTGAGGCTTCATCGTTGGGTGAAATGAACAAGTTTTGCGATATATGTGAGTGGAATTATATTGACGAGGGTGGAATTGCATTCTTTTCCGCCCTTGTGATGCGTAGTCGGTGATATCAGTGAAAACAAGTGATGGTCCCCACGCTTCGCGAAACAAAAAAGCCTTATTTTACTCGATTTTGGTGAGATACACGTTCATGCAGCTACCAATTTGATTACAAATCGTCTAAGGAACCCATTAAACACCCCCCCGTCCATATCCGACTTCATTATTTTTTAAATATGGAAATCTGACCCCCCGTCCATATCCGACTTCATTATTTTTTAAATATGGAAATCTGAGTCCAGCATGCCCTTAAAAACATTTCGTTGCCCGGAGGTTCGCTGATGATCATTATTGTACCACGAACAATAGAGTAATTAATTCGACTATAAACTTCAATAATCCGTTCCGTAAATTATTAATCCGCTTTGTTTAAACTAGCTTGATTATTTACCGTCCATAATTTAATTGAAAACTGTGCCTTTAATCATGCTAGTGAATATTTCTCGTGTCACAGGCTTTCCTAAGTATCGTGTGCCCTGACACATCTGGAGAAGAACAGCGAGAAGTTGATGCGGAGCTGCAGTATCCTTCTTTAATAAAATTTGCAACTTTGTTTTACTTTGATTTTAGCGAAAGTAGTGAGAGGAGAAGATAACTTGTGTCGGTAAGTTAATTCGACAATTTCCTTAACGCAATACACTTAGAGCTCGATTTACTCGAGCAGTGGCGGAACTGCAGTTTCTAGGGTTCATCAAAACGTCGAGAAAAAAGACTGACCACGTCATGCGACTCACTTGGGGATGTAGTTAAGCTCGCCTTCAACCCTCTCGACTTGTATCTTTTTTTTTCACTATTTGATACCCTAATAAAAGTCTCATTTTTCAACACCCGATACGTCTCACTTAATTCTCCTTATCCTCGGTGATCATAAAATGAAGGAATAAAAAAATACTGCTCAACACTCTTCCTACGTATTGCGAATTCTTATCGCTTTTTATTCACGCTGATGCAAAGCTGGCTGTAAGATATTTTCAATTTTATCGAAAGCTCGTGTATTTCCAACCAACTTTTCACTTGGTCAGCGATAAAGATCTTTTTATGGCCGAGTTAAGACGATCGCGAATCCGTCGATACGGAGTTGTTGCTGATGCGAAATGTCGGGTGACTGATTTTCTCCGTATAAAAAAGAGATAGAAGATATAAGCACATATTCGATCTTGTTGAGCTATAAGATTCGGATGAACTTGCACGGTCGAATGATTTCAGCGATCACTTTGTGTTTTCCGCGACCTAAGAATGTGAAGGATTTGAGTTCACTAAGTCTTGCGAAACAATCAGGATAACCTTAGATAAGGAATTTCAAGTATTCAACTGCTAAAGTTTAATTAACTCCGGGATAACGACTAAATGGCTTCTAAAATTCGATGTCTGGGTCCATCTGTAGGCTGAAGTGGTTAGGCCAGGACCTGCGTGGAATTACATTCAGGAAATTAATGCTCAGAAAACGATTATATCTCCAACATGAGGATCCCCCATACTCGAAACTACGTACAATCTCGTTGAAATTTTGCGTGGATAAAATTTACCCTCGGCAATTCGTTTTATTATTATAACAAACTATTTCGAAAAGGGATTCAGCCTCGTCGTCAACCCAACGAATTAATGGCCCGCAGGGCGTAAACAAAGAGATATATTCCGCTGCTGTTCCGCAATCGTTAATCTAAATCTCATCATGTAATTGTGATTGGAACAAAGAAGCGATTGGTAGCTTAGAGCGACATTCATTGGGTTATAATCCCCCATGGATCGTGTATCTGTACCTGAATAAAAGATGATGAAAACCACTGAAGGGAGTTTTGAAAATAAAAACCGGGTTCTATACCGACAAGCAACAGCTACCCCGTACGCTGTTGAATAATGTGAACCGAAATCTCCCTACGGGGTTTACAACAAAAGAACTGGGTTAGCATTCTGGCATCGTAGGGAGTATACTATGCAGATTTTCGACACGCAGCATCAATATGCATCTCAGGGTTTAAATTATTCCCCGGTCTGCACGCTGAACCTTCCGGACCCCGGTCCTATATGACCTCTGAAAACGGATGATGGAAGAAGATAGAATGCGGCGAAGAATGAATGGCGGAGCATTGATGACTGATCCGATGCCGCGTCACCGTATCTCGCAAAAATTCTTATCCGCCAAGCGTGGAAATTGATGCCACATGGCTCCTCCATACTTTGCATATCGAAGTGATTGACTCAAGGGTTGACGTTCGCTGCAGAAACCGTCTGACGGATTGAACCAATTTGGTGCATCAATTGAGAGCACTGATCCATCACTCTTCTATCATGGATAAATAAGAATCGCACAATGATGAAGAAGACGTCATACCGTTTTTTGACCATAAATGTTGGAAAATCGACGAGCAGTAGCGCGAAAATCTGTGGAAGCAGGCGCGGAACGTGGTAGCCTATACGGGTAACGATTCATCTCCATTTATCGTGGTATACGTGGTGGAGTACGGAGCTCACGGTGCAACGTGGACTTAGCCTTGGGCTCAGCGGACTTATGGTTTGCCCTCGCAGAGGAGATCCTATCGTATGGAGTTGCCCTGGAGTAGACTAAGCCAGGTCCTAGCCGAGGTAGCCAGGATTCCGCGTTCAGTAACTCGGTTCAGAGGTTCAAAGCAGGGGTTAACTAACTCCGGGACAAAATCACCGTTCCTCGATGCCTGAGGGGCTCATCTATATGGTATAAACCAATATCTGCACTACCCTTTGAAGATGTAGCGATTGTTGTACGATTACGCGCGCGTCACTACCGTGGGGTTTCCGATTTTCAAGCGTCACACACAACATACGAAACCGCTTATTGATTTGCTTTCTGGAGCACAGCAACGACGATGCTTGTGCGAAGGTGACCATCTCATTCAATTGACGGAGGATTCTAGTTGTTTGTTTCATCGCAACAGTGAAATTGTCGGATTAAAAGTTATCGACTGCAATATTTTCTGACTGGTATTGCAATTAAAATCTACACCAGAAAATCAAGTCTGATATATGGGTATTAGCTTCATCCTCTAGCCTCGGTCACCAGATCGAACGAAAGCAACTTCGAGGGAATCCTCTGGAAACTCTTCGCCCAAAGATCCCAATTTCGAGTTCAGTCCGTAAATACATTTTTTAGAGGAAGTCATCGCCTCCGTGGATCACACGCTATCGTCTATATTGGTCCTACAATCTCAATTTGTTGGTCGGTAACGCTTGTGAATTGAAAATTGATCGACTCGTCTCGACAGTATTGGTAGGAAAGATAGATAGATGTACATACAGGTATATACCACGATAACGGGGACGGTCGCCGATCTGGGCGAATGCTAACAATCAATTTACCAGACTGGAGATAGGCGTGGCGCGTGAGAGAAGGTTACCCACTGCTCGATCCACGTTCGTATATATCTGTACCTCATACAGAATCCTATACTCCTTTCAAAAACCTAACCTAACCTGAACCCCGTTCTATCCGTATTGGATCTTGTCAGCGTTAGGCGGGATGAGGTTCCCGGAGATGGGAAGATCCAGAGATCCAAAGATCCGTAGATGCGGAGGACTCCATTCCTCCCACGGGACTCCGTATTCAATTCCAGTGGACATTTGTCAACTGGCTGATATACTGCTACCCTCGCGTTGATAGCTGCCGAATGGGTCAGAATGGGTCCGATTAGGGCCAGGAAAGTCAAGGGAGTGAAAAAAGAGCCTCGATTATCAAGCCATCGTAAAATGGCAGCGATTGATGGAGGTTCGGCACTTCAGAACCTTTCAAAATTTTAATTTTCATCTCCATGTTTGGTATACCCCAGAGTCTTCCCTCCATTTTCACATATGTCTTTCACATTTTTCATCTTCCTGTTTGGATCTTGCAAGCCACACCTGCTCCCACATAAACTACTGCGGCTTTTACTCCCATTCAACTAAATTTTACTTGATTCAATCGAACAAGTTTATGATTTGACTCAGTGAAAATCGGATCTTGATATTCATTCGTATAGGCATAGCGGTAATTGGAAGATTTAAGTGTTCACTTTGAGTATTCCGAAATCGATTCAATGTATCGGAAGTCTCGTCTGAACGATTTTTACAACGGAGTAAATCGGTAAAGTGGTGCAAGATCGACCGTCGAAAGGATACGAAACGGAAAGGAAAATTCTCTTGAAGGTATGCAGTCAAGTGTCAGGAGTGACGGCTTCGAGTACCAAAGATTTGTTTCCGGTGAAGGGAGAAAAAAGTGAACGAGATTCTGCGAGAAAAATATTGCACCTCCGGAGAATATGATCCCCGCGAAAATGCCTAAGCGTATGATGTAGTGTGTATGTGTACGATCTATGTACAACGTTCGCATTGATATGAATGATATACACCATACGCGGGGCTTCTTATTCGGCGAATTTATTACATCGGTAAAACCACCATACATATCAATCACTCATGTTTCCATCTTGAATTTCAATTTTTTGAATTATGTAAATAGGCAGGTACCAAAATTAACGTAGCTGTGCCAGGTAAAAAACCACCAACAATCTATTTCGCAAACTTCTACTCCTCCTGACAACAAGGGTAAAGGAAGTATATTTATTTCTGACAAGAACACGGACCCGTAACTCGAGTTTGATTCCCACAATGAATTCGACAGCCAACCGGATCCTGACAAGGGTGCGAACTTGGATGGGCTAACACTAACTTGAACTCAAAATGGTAGCATCGGCACGAGTGGTCCTGAGGATTTGCTGCTGATCACAAAAGCACCTTTTCACGTGTCAAACCTGAGGGCAAGAAGAAAAAAACACACACACACACACACACATGTCACATTTTTCATGGCGTTTGTTGGAGTTTGCTATCGTCCTTTGAATACAAAACGAATAGCACACTTGATACCGCATCTTGAATTCGTTGACCGAAGTGGTCGGACTTGTATGGCAGCCCTTGAATGCGCTTCTGCGAAGAAATATATTTCACAAAAATCCCAGACATCGAGATCTCTGGGAAATGTACCAACCTATATAGGTAGTGTCGTTGAAGAAGCCTGGGTATATATGCTCGCCGAGATTGGCCAATAAATTTCTGAGGTGACGTACCTCCAAGTTGCTTCGATAGCGTCGATATAGAAAGTAGCGCGCTTCCTATCTACTTCCGGCTTTTCCCAGAACGCTACTGCATGACAAGACGTATTCACACGAGTACTCAAGCTCAACATCCCCTGGTAACGTGGTTTAAATTTTCCACCGAAATAAGCTGCAATAATAATTGATGCGCATCGGTAACTATACACACAATAAATGTTTGTCGGTTCAGCAACGCGTGTTGAGACGTAGAAAAACATTCCCTCCTTCTTCACAGAGCCAAAGGTAAATTTTTCTTCTTTACAAAATATCGTATGACTTCGTGTAGAATATATATGAAACAAGGTACAAAGCCAGAAGAGATGTGAGTAACAAGCGAAATATAAAGGTGCGGAAAGATGGGCACACTGACTACAATGCGAGCACGGAGCTATTATAACTTTCTGCAATTTCTACACCACAATATTTCTCAGTTGAAAGGCATCTCCTAGCTATGCAGTCAGCGGCTAGGAACTGGCAGTAGGAAAAAAACGTACACCAACGAAAAGTAATAACGACGAAAACGAGGCGTGGTGAAAAAGAGGGTTCAAACTATTTGTCCGTCACGGTGTCTCGTCGCATTGCTCCTAGTGATAGTTCTCTCTACCAGATAACCAACTCCACATGGGCTGTGGTCAGCGACCGGTCGGTTACAGCTACGACCGAAACTGTTGTGGGTGCCAAGTTTCTTGCCCGGTCACGAATTACAAGGCCCCACGCGTCCATTTCCTGCTGTTTCGCGAAGAAGAATTTCGCTCATTTTCGCCAGTGTCGTAGCTTTCTCTCGAGCTTCCAACCAATTTTCAGCAACACAATTCGCAATAGGCTTGAGAATTGATAAATGGGATATTAACACTGAATGGCCTTCCGTCTGCGTCGAAGGTGAGAAAAGTAAATCGGCTGAATGTGGTGTAAGGTAGTGGCTGCCAAATCGTTAAAAGATGAAAAATCCTGTGAAGATTCTTCGAAATCGCTGATCTCGTAGTTCGAAAGAAGAATTTGTTTTCAACTTTGCAAACTAGCTAACAACTTTTTACCCTTCTCCATCGCTCCAACATAAAATTTGCCGGGTGCTCGAAAATTTATCACGTCTATCACTATACTTGTGTAGGTAAGGTATGTACACAGAACCCCTAGATTCAGAGGTGAAGGTAAGCCAAGGAATAACAAACCCTTATTCATTTTTCTCACTTAACGTCATTGAAACTCTGAAATAGTTTTCTTTCAACTTTACCTGGAAGATCCCCGAGCACGTGGGATGGTTGTGGTTACCTCGCAATCTTCAGAAATATCATAGATCGTACTCAATGCACGTCGGAAGAAGAAAAAAGGAAAGAGAAAAAGAAAATAAGGGCATAATGATAAGAAGACATGATCATTTTATTCTGTCGTATCCGCCAGTGAATCCAGGCCGTAGGCAGTCATATTTTATTTTCACATCAAGTCCAACCCTCAAGGGAAAAAGGTGAGGCTCTAGGCTATGTAGGGGAAGCGGAGAGAAAAAAAAATGAAACAAAATTACGCCGTGTGAGGGTGAAACCGCGTTCTACAGACTCAACTGGCAGTCGTTTTAATACCCTGCAGAGAATGTTCCCGGTTAGCACAAACAAAACAAAAAAAAAAAAAAAATTAGACGGATTTTAGTGTGATACAAACTTTGTTTCGATTCTTTTTCGAACCAAACGGATATATTTTTCTTAAGGCTTTCTCGAACATGACGCATTTTTGTTCCTGAATAACATACTTGAGTTTACCGCCTTTTCGTGTGTGTCGTATCGCGTCGCGACGTCTACGCACTTTAAAAAACCCTCGTGTATCAAGGAGAAAGACAAGTGACACGCGCCAGCAGCCAACCACTGTGCAAGCTTTTCAAATAGAGCTTCGGCAGGTTCAGCAGCATCAGCTAATTTAAGCCCATTGATACCCAGGACAGCGGCTCTATACCGACTCGAAGCTGAAACGTCACTTGCAAAATGCAGCTGCTGCAGTTGCACTTATTGCAAGAATGGCTAGCTGGCGTATATAACCGACCAGCGTTTGCATTTCTGATCTAACTTCGCCTATCCAAACAGATTCTGAGATCTACTCCGTTTGTTGGCGTTGCCAAAGCAGCCAAAATCACGTTAGCAAACTGAGAGTGGTCATAAATTTGCGATGGTCGCGTAGTTGCAGACTGTCACGGGGTTCGGCAAAATCCTACGTGTAGCGGCTCACTACGATGAAAAGTGGCCTTGTGTAGTCGAACGATGAAGAGAGATCGATTCTAAGGTTTCGTTGTTAAGGATTGTTTGCACATCGTTGGCTCTTGGTTGTTCTGGAGAATAATTGTGGCTTGGAGTACCTAGTTTTGTTCATTTTCATACCAAAGATACGATAAGGCTTGGGTTGCCGAGTGGTGGTGAATTCAGGGAAATGTTTGACCGTCAAAAAAAGACAATGTCTGATGTTGGTGAGTGAACGAGGCAGACTACCTCTTTTAATTCGTTTATGAGGCAAGCCACCGGCAAATGGCTAAAAATGATAAATTAAAGCAGGCACAGCAACACTTTTCCACCGCAAAACAACGCGCCCAAACTGTAAAATTATCAAACTTTCTAGACTAATTGTAAAACTTTTCGTAATATACAAAATCGTTGCGATGGGGTTGAGTAAAACCAGCTAGGTACTCCCACCTTGAAGAGATAAATATACGTGAAGTGAAAAAAAAGAAAACCGACGAGGCCGAACTTCGGGTTATCAGGATTTTTCAAAGAGCCTTGAAATCGAACGTAACGTTCAGATCCGATTAAAGGTTTGCTTAGTATTGGACAAAATGAAGAAATCAATAGAGCGGAAGTCGACCTCTTCATCAGAAGGACTTCAAGTGGCCCTCTTTACAGGTAAGACTTCGCTTAAACTTTTCAAATCCTCGATACAACGTTCAGACCGTGACGGCATATCGATTCAATGAAATATGGCGTTTTTCTACTTTCAACAGTTTTCAAGTTACATTATTAACAAATCGCGGAATCTTTCAACCTACAACCTATATTTCATAACGCTTGTACCTGACACGAACACTAGATTTCTAGACTGCAGGATTAGATGGTGAAGGTTCAGCTGTACTTTGCACACGGCTACGTTGATTCCCGATGAGGATATCGCGTGCTATGTTGGTCCCTAGCCGAGATGAAGAGTGCCTGGGGTAGTGACCACAAGCACGTTCATAACGGCACAAAAGAACTTTTTAATCAACCCTCTAACCATGCATTCTCCTCCAGAGTCGGACTTAGCCTTCTCAAAAGTGATCAGCAGACGATTCTTCGTCAGCGTATGGATAAGCGCTACAGTAATTTGTAGCTTTTTCGGCTCAAACCTCAGACGTTAAAGACTCTTTGAGTCGATCAACTATTCTGCGGTATAAATTTGCTCAGCTGTGTAGAATTAGCAAGCAAACTTTTCCCAGATGTTCCAAATTCAAATCCTTTCCAACTCTTCATCGAAATCACGAGAGTGACATCAATCGAATGGAGCCCCTACCTGTGAGTGAAGCTTGCGCTTCATGCCCTTAATCTTCGGGCTAAAATGTAACCAGACCGAGAGTGGTGGCTTCAAAGACAGTTCTTCACAAAGAGCTGAGTGCCGCAAGTCGTCCACAGCATAGTGCACATATGGACTCTATAGTCCAACAAAACAAATTTTTCTTGCGGGTTTAGGGCAAAATGCATTCATGAAGGCGACCTCACGAGGGATATGTACCACAGACAAAAGCCACGATGCACAAAAAATACAGTTGCCTGTGAAGTTCAATCACCCGAATTCAGCCGACTTAGGTCAAGCCCTATGGATCAGGTCTCGATTTGACAACGAGTCCTGAGCTTTCGTTAGATTAAAGCTTTGATTGTTTGTTTAAAGAAAGTAAAGTGGTTTGATTGGATGAAAACGCCATCGGAGATGCCGTCGGTGCTTGATGACGCAGGGAAGAAACGACTCTTGACTTTTCTTTCGCCCTGAGAGTAAATAGGGTCTGCAATATCTGCCAAGCCTAAAAATAACCTTGATCGGAAAAAGTCTTCTGGGTAGCGGCCGTCGCGCCCTTGTCGACGGAATTCCAGACCAGTTTCGTCCCTGGGGGGTGCCATTCAACTTAGATTAAATATGAAGAAGATCTAATGAACGCTATCCCTCCGCTCCCTCCTTGACATCCCCTTTCGAAGGCTCCTCCAACTGTGGCCGATAATATTGGACGTGGCCTCCAGGACAAAATAGAATAGAATAGAATAGAATAGAATCGAAACAAAATGAACAAGCGTAGAACCGATCGAGAATCGGGCATGTCAAATTTGACAGATCTGTGTACGTGGAGGAATTACTCCCCATTTCGGAACAACAGAGAAAAGGAAAATTGATGTCAAGCTGAACCTAATCTGTGACAACTTCTTCACGATATTTTCTCACCACTTTTTCATCTTCACGAATTCTTCGAGTGAACGCGGGCCCTTGGTCTAACTTCGTCTCACCTCAAGCCCCGGGCGTACTAAGCTCGACCAATACAAAGGGTCCTTGAGACTCTCTCGCACGTTCCGTCACTTGGCTCGAGTGTTTTCGATCAGTGTCGGTGATCGATGACTGACAATTAGATGAGCCGCCCCTCGCGACCGCCTCGTGGCCGCGCTCGACCCCTGGGATTTGTCGAGGGTGGCCTAGACAGAGGTGGAGCTTGGAGGTGGACCGCACGCAATTAAATTCTCCCTCGGGGAGAATGGAGCTTTACCTCAGGATTGATGAGCACCCGCTAATCAATTCTCTGATTGAAATTAGCAGGACATCCCGCACGAAGGTTCCAAAATGTAGAAAACAAAATAAAATTCATGGAAAAACAACGTAAGAAGATATAAAAAATCCAAGCTCTAACTTCCCAGTCTATCTTTCAAATCCCAGAGCAAAAGTGGGTCATTTGAAATTCAAGGATCGTCGAATGTTACTTTTTTGCAAGACTATGCTCGTTTCAGAGTGCTCTGCGGTGCATTTTGGCTACAGCCATTCCAGTTTCATGACATCTCGAAAGCCTAAGGGAGTTGAATAAGCAGCGTGCTATTTTCGTGCCGCGAATTGCTCGTTAAATGTAACAGTTTAGCAAGGTAGATAAGCACCGTTATGAGGTGCACGAGTTCGTCTGGCCTCGGGATCGCAGTTTCTGTCACTTGAGTAGGTATATCCCACCACTCTCGAGATTAGAGGCTATTTTCTCCAGACTTATATGTATCAGGTCTCGTCGAAAGCTCGCTTTACCAACTTCAAGTACTTGGTACGTAGCTCGTGGCTAGATGCTACGGAGCATCAATACAATAAGCACATAAAAGATTCAAACCGCAGGAATTCACCTTTCCTTGTCTGAACCAAGGCTCAGTCATATTTAAACCATTATACTCACACATATGGTAGAGAACCAGACCCTCGGTGCCGCTGCCGTACTTTTGAAAGGCCATGTTCGTCGGTGCGAAAACGGTCACTTGCCTAAACATTAAGGTATTGTTGGCCACTTGACTCGACGTCAATAGTTGATAGAACTGAAACAGATAAATTATACCGATTTAGAATAATGGTCATCAGCAGAAAAAAAAAAGTAATACGACTTTCGTGTTGTCTCTGAAAGCTCGAGGAAATTGGCAATTTCACTGGTGCCCAAATTAGGACGGTAGTGTAGCTATTCCGTAATTCGGCAGATATACAGACCCGTAGATCTTTAGAAAAAATGTCTTGACCATTCTGTGCAATACTCCGGGTTCGTCTCATTTTATCTACGTAAACGAGTCAGCGACGCTAATTAACTCTAGTAAAGGGTAGGATCTATAAAGTCTGTTTACCGAGCTGTTTACAGAATTTCTAGGCGACGAAAAATCTTCTCTTCTATACGTTTGCCATAAACGAAACGTCAATACCAGGACTACGGATCTGATAGCTGAAAATGCTTCTTGAAAATTTATAAAACTCTCTTACGGTCTGGAAACAGCAAAGCTTCGACGTATGTGAAGGCTAATTCAATCAAATATCAAGGAATTATCGGCAAGGTTCATCATTAGCTTAACCGACCACGCGTCATTCGGGTGCTCGACCATCTGTAATTTGTAAAACAGCCAAGTCTCTTTGTTCATGTTTAATGAGTGTATGTCGTGACAAGCTTCAATTAACTCTGAGTCGTTTCTGCCCAGAAAGAACAACCGATATCGTACGACGTGAATTAAAAGTATATAATGTGGGTGCGCAGAAGTCGACAAACACTTTCATCATAATTCATGATACCCTGGAGTTCGTTTTGTATTCATGGGGCATATTTACTGTATCCGTTATTACAATTATCGCACTGTGATCTAATGACAATCCGACCCTCCTCAATCCCAGTATACCGTTATCTATGCTCCACACGTAGCTGTACATGTATCTAATACACGCGGTTTCTCGGAACTGACAATGAGCTAAGAAGTTTGGGGTTTGTGTTCGCGGCTTTACCACCAGGGTTGTTAGGATACAGAGGATCACGTTTGCGAGGCATAAATCTCATTGTCAATGTTACCAAATACATCCGCGATTTCTGCTACACGCTCAGTTTCGGATCTTCAAGGATGTAGCTTAGCGGCTTGCCCCCCGAAACGATGGATCACAATGCACCTTCTCGTATCTTGTTACGTTGCTAGGCTACGTTGGAGAGCATTTCCACACCAGTGGTTGGGTGAGATATTGAGATGTGCTCCACGTATTCAATACACGAGCAGCTTTTACTGCCCACCGCTGACGTCTCCGACATTTATTACGCGGTGCATACTCGGTGAGTTATATTCAAGTGCATCCCTTTCTGATCTGAGCTATTCGGCACGTACGGCAATTTCGTATTTTTCACCGAGGAAATCACACCACGCGGTCTTCCGTTATATCGACATGCGGTGAAAGTACACCGTCACTTTTTCCTCCACCGTGTCCGAGCCATAAAATCTGATGGCAGAAAGACAGAAAGTCGTCCTATTCCTCGGTGGTAGCGGAATGTGACGTGAATAGACGATGGCGCAGTAGACACAGCGAAAAATTGACACGACACTGCGAGCCAATGTAAAAACTGTCGGGAAAAAATAGAAGCGAGTATAAAGAGAAATAATATACGGCGGGTTTCCCTTGTCCCGTGATTGCGGACGATCTAGGAACCAGGGAGCGTCACCACATCAGCTTTTTCCTCACTTCCGCTGAACCCTATAGGAGTCTGAATCATCTTATTCTAACCCGTCTAGCTCCACCCTCGCAAGTGCCAGGCATAAATTCCCATTTTCCTCTCCCGTCCCCTCCATCCTTCGTATATCAAGGGCAGCTTTTGTTGGTCTATTCGACGAGAAGGGCGTCTCTGAAATGTATCGTCCGGTTTTATGAATTTTTTTCCAACCTATCACCGCGGCGAGATTGTCAAAGAAGCTGTTATTTTCCTTTGTCTTGAGTTACGATGCTTGCTTTCCTTAGGTATTCCATAGATTACAAGCCCACCAAGCTCACGATGTTTGCCGATTCAAGGCACGAGGAGAAAGAAATTAATTTGGGGGACTGCGCAGCTATAGGGTTGAACCTTGAAGGGCGGATTTCACGCTGCATTGACAACATTGGAGCCTTGTGAAGAAATTTCGGCATATAAATAGCGAGGCGATCGAAGGGGTCTGAATTCAGATAGGGGGGGCTGTAAGGTCTTGAATTTATTACATAATGATAATAAAAAAAATAAAAGGAATTGAACTCTTTCGGACCACGTAGCCTAAATATGCGCTTTGAGTTAAAAAGTTGGAAAAATGCAAAGCATAAAGATTTGGAGAACAAAGAGCACAGGGACTCCAGTCGCTCAATCCCGAATGTTACGATGGGCCGGGAGAGAAGAGGAAGCCGTCTTTATTTCATCGGATACGGATGTGTCAAATGTTCCGTGAAAGTCAACCAATTGTATTATAGTCCCGTTTAATATTGAACTCTAGGCGGTGCTGTGTACCAAGTTAAAATAAAACCTTTCACGATTCTGATGAAACATCCAGATCACGTATTTCAATCGTACTTGTTTATTCTTTTCCCTGGAAATTAAACAAACAAAAAAAAAAATGACGCTTGATATTCACAAACGAATTGGTGGAAAAAAATCGAAAAAAAGATCGGTGTAATCGTCGCATTCTAGTTAAGCCCGATTCCATAGGTGAATATTGTTCAACGGACTGCTACAGGACTGCCAATAAGCCTGAAATTGCAGGTAGAACGTCGAGTGTTTTGGCAAATAGTAACAATTGTATCGTACCTGCAGGCGCTGTTTGTTTACAGATTCGCATTCGGGTATTTGCACTGACTACCTCAATTGTTCCTGTCTATCTATTCGTCCAGTCCTCTCTCCGCGTCGA
The DNA here is from genome assembly GCA_018257835.1 of Euura lappo. Taxonomy (NCBI): domain Eukaryota; kingdom Metazoa; phylum Arthropoda; class Insecta; order Hymenoptera; family Tenthredinidae; genus Euura; species Euura lappo. The sequence goes on along the minus strand of JAEUYN010002377.1, from coordinate 1,235,909 downwards.
TGGCGATGCTCACGCTGCCTTCACAGTCGCTATACGCCTGCGTATCTCTATATTTTGCACACTTTTCCCATTTTCGTTTTCTATATCTTTTTTTTTCTTGCCCTGTTTCCTTCTGCTCTTCTTCTAACTCTCTGGAATCCTGAGCAAAGGGCTCCATTAGCTGGACGAGCCATTAGCCGCTCCGAATCCCAGGACGTTTTTTTTTTTTTTTGCTTTTTTTTTGATGGGCTAAAACTTCACTAGCAAAAGTGGGTGTATAAAAACTGCAGAATTCAGAGAAAGACGGATGAACAAAGTATAGTGCGTTTTTCAAATGGATTTAAGCAAATGTCGTTCATATAAGTCTGATGAATATTTAACAATATTTCGAATTCGGGTTAACTGGTATTGGGAAATCTCGGAACAATCCCCTAAGACGATTCATGGAGCCCTCCTATTCCAGTCATAAATCAAGATAGGAGAGACGTTCCTTGGCAAGACCAAACCCACAGCCCTCCCTCGCCCTTGCAAGCGCCTGACAATCCGGAAGAAGAAAAGATGGATGGCTTTTGTTGATTTAGCAGAGTGAGTCAGACGAGGGAACCCCGATTTTGCCATCTTTATGCAGAGCACATTTCGTCGGGGTTCGTTTCATACAATATTGAAAAAACCCATTTAGCTCCATCGTTAGGAAACTGGATTCCACTTTCTTGAGAATCCCTCAGGAATTCAGACGGTCAAAGGCATCACATTGGACAGTCGGAATGTATCCAGTACGCTGGATACGCTAACAATTACAACGTTATCGATTATCAGACAGGTAATTGATAATCAATGTTCGATATACCCAACAGACCCGGCCACAGCCGCTCCGGGACTCTAGTTTGTGTCTACTAATCCGCACAGAAGCTGACAATCCGAATTAGCTTGGATCGCCGATAATGGCTGGGCAGAGAATTCGCGATATCCTATCTAACACGTTGTTTGATGTTCGGGCTTTGGCCTCGAATGAAATCTTCTTTTTCTTGCGCACATTTCACAAGTCAAGCCTTTCGAAAAATCTCGGCACACCAACGGCAACACACAGTCAATGTTGAATTTCAATATGAATTTTCTTCACGAAGCGTCAGAACGAGGGCAACCTTTTCATGCCGGAAATCCTAAGGGACGGTGCCTTTCGCGGGTGTATAGAATATATTCCTTTTTATCCATAAATAAACGAAAATGACGCGATTCACGATATTAGCTATGCGATTCCGCAAGGAGATATTTTGCGGTTAACAGATGGCCGAATAATTTCTGTTGAAATGAAACACCGTAATTCATCCTCCAATCTCCATTTGCCATCTTCTATATATCAACGGATATACTGTAGAAATAACCGGCTGGCATCACGGTCGAAGTGGTAGTGCGACGGGGTGGATCCCTTTTGAGCATAACGACAGCCGAGGAAACCCACTTGAGTACCAGCTACAAATTAGAATTTCTACAGTCTGAGATAAATGTAGTACCCAGCACTATCCCCAAGCTCGTGGACAACTGTGATCACCTCTGGGATCATATAAATTCCAAATTCAAAAGCGGAGGGTTCTAATCGGTCTGACGATCATCGGAGTAATTGTTCGCTAATGATTGTGCTCTATCTAAGAAAGAACGCGCAATATTAATCCGCAGGGATCACTGGTCAGGTTGCCGTGAAAGATGCCTGTACAAGCTGTTGAGTTAAAAAGTTATGAGACTACACTGGCCTTCCGGAAGCTCGCTCTTCGGAAGTGGAAATGCAATTACTTGGTGCATGCGGTGTGGCCCAGTTGCCAGACCCCGCGAACGAGTTGGCCGACTCACTTACGGCATCGTCGCCATCCCAACCCCAAATGACAAGTCGATATTGAGAACGAGGTCGGTCTCGCATCCCGCTGCAATTGCAATGGACACCCGCTGTCGCCTACCTGATTTGAACTTTACGGATATCTACGCGTACTAGGTACGTCCTATATCCGGCGCAGGGGGGGTGGGGTAGAGTCGACCAGTAGGGTGAAACAGCGGAAAAATTGGCGCAAAATGGAAAGTCACTTTTTTCCCGGAGATACGAATTTCGAAGATGTGTGAAAAGTGTTTATTTTTATGGTTTTGATTCAACTAATTTGAATAATTTTCTAAAAATAGATGAATATCATTACCATGATTATTTCATTCATTTTGTAACTAAAGAAATAATTCATTCTAAATTGTAAGTTCATAATAAATACGATCAATCACACACATTGAATCATTTTTTTAATTCAAAACTAATATATCCATGAGCAAACAAAACCAATGATCGAAATCTTACTGACTAGTGAAAATAACTGGGAAAACTTGAAAATATCTGCAGGTTTTGGAAAAATGATTGAAAATTCTGAGTATACATCCGGAAATATCTACAATAAAAAATATGAACATTTTTCTGTAAGGTAATTTGTTAACGTTCAGTTGCTGGCGATCATTAAAGCCTTTTCCGCACAAATTGAACTTGCTAATAAAGAATCGTGCAGGGTAAAATTTGATCGTGTGAATTTTTATTCACCCTCTGATTTATATTCATCACCTTATCGTTGAAAGTATTAAGAAGTATGCCCAAAGCTGTAATAGCCCTGTCGCCACTTCATGCAAAGCTCTGGGTGTTGAATGTCGTGAACGTGCGATTGCATATCTAGATTACCATACATTATGTTATGAGTAAATATACGCAATTTCACATCACGCCTTCACCACATATTACACTTGAGTACCTTTCGGCGGGGATGGAATTAATTCGGAATTTTTCAAAGGGCCATCGATATAAACGAGGGGTTAACCACTCTTGAAGTCAGGTGTACACCTTGCCGAAAAGTCAGTTGAAGTCAGTTGAAGTCAGTTGAAGTCAGTTGAAGTCAGCTGAAGTCAGCTGAAGTCAGCTGAAGTCATTTGAAGTCAGTGAGTCAGTTGAAGTCAGCTGAAGTCACTTGAAGTCACTTGAAGTCAGTTGAAGTCACTTGAAGTCAGTTGAAGTCAGCTGAAGTCAGCTGAAGTCAGCTGAAGTCAGTTGAAGTCAGTGAGTCAGTTGAAGTCAGCTGAAGTCAGTTGAAGTCAGCTGAAGTCAGTTGAAGTCAGCTGAAGTCAGCTGAAAGTCAGTTGAAGTCAGCTGAAAGTCAGTTGAAGTCACTTGAAGTCACTTGAAGTCACTTGAAGTCACTTGAAGTCAGCTGAAGTCAGTTGAAGTCAGCTGAAGTCAGCTGAAGTCAGCTGAAGTCAGTGAGTCAGTTGAAGTCAGCTGAAGTCAGTTGAAGTCAGCTGAAGTCAGCTGAAGTCAGTTGAAGTCAGTGAGTCAGTTGAAGTCAGCTGAAGTCACTTAAAGTCACTTGAAGTCACTTGAAGTCAGCTGAAGTCAGTTGAAGTCAGCTGAAGTCAGCTGAAAGTCACTTGAAGTCACTTGAAGTCACTTGAAGTCAGCTGAAGTCAGTTGAAGTCAGCTGAAGTCAGCTGAAAGTCAGTTGAAGTCACTTGAAGTCACTTGAAGTCACTTGAAGTCACTTGAAGTCAGCTGAAGTCAGTTGAAGTCAGCTAAAGTCAGCTGAAGTCAGCTGAAGTCAGTTGAAGTCAGCTGAAGTCAGTTGAAGTCACTTGAAGTCACTTGAAGTCAGTTGAAGTCAGCTGAAGTCAGTTGAAGTCAGCTGAAGTCAGCTGAAGTCAGTTGAAGTCAGTGAGTCAGTTGAAGTCAACTGAAGTCACTTGAAGTCACTTGAAGTCACTTGAAGTCAGCTGAAGTCAGTTGAAGTCAGCTGAAGTCAGCTGAAAGTCAGTTGAAGTCAGTTGAAGTCACTTGAAGTGACTTGAAGTCAGCTGAAGTCAGTTGAAGTCAGCAACGATCACAGAACCTTGTATTAATAACGGAACTGAAAATAATGAATATGAATCGTCTGGGCGAAAATGAGCTAAGGGCGGAATTCCCGAACGCCGAAGTGGGGTCTCGTTATGATACTTTTTCGCCCTTCCGATTGTTCGGAGTTACTTTTCACCCTCACCCACCGATAAACCACCCAAGTTTTAATTGACCTAAAGTTGACAGAGCCCCGCAAAAATACGACGATCTGATCCGGACCCGGCGTAACTCAACTTATCTAACCCTGCTCAACCGACCGACATTAACCAATCGCTAAAATCACCCCCCCAATTCTTAGCATACCTATCGAAAAATTACTTTCGGGGGTAATATAAAATCGGAAAGCAATTATCAAATATTCTTAGTTCAAGAACAGTTCTTCTGCTTTAGAGTAACTATGCTGCTGGATGGAGAAACCGCCTGAGCAATTCGCAGATAAAATCATGTTAATAATGCATCTTCAATCTGGGAGAGCACGGTCGAGTATATAGAGTCTGAGGATAAGTTAGAAATTTTGCAATATTCATTGACTTACCGTGAGTTTATACGAGTCTCGGGAAGTTCCTGTTCCTGTTCATCTGTACAATCTACGGTGTAGATTGGTACAAGTATGAAATTGCAAGTTAACTTCTTAACTTGATAATAGAGTATCGTGTTTGATCAGATCGTAGCGTTTCACAGCTGTAGGTATACCGTCGAAGCTGGGTTTCTCCAATTATTTCACCCCAGCCTGGCGTGGCAAAGCAGTACGTTTCTCGGGTCTCGCTGAAAAGTTTTATTTTTCTTTCCCGGGAAAAAAGAGAACGCCGATAATGCACTTCGAAGAAGTTACGAAGAGTCGATTGAACGAGGTATTTAACCGGTATATTATCCCCATACCCTAAAACCCGTCATTGATTCTCGTTAGGAACAATTCGAATCCAACTCCAGAGAAAAAGACACACCAAAACTTTTTCCCTCAATTTACCTACGGCAGGAGTCGTTGATTGATTACATTATCACATAATCCACAATTCTGATGCTGTAAATTTCTGAATTCAATTCGGGCTTCGGTCTTAAACCACAAGTCTCTGGTTTCCGGAAATATAATTTCGAGCAACTGGGCGTCGATGAAATCGAATCTGCTATGCGTCATTCTCGAGGGGTTCACCACTCTTGAAGTCAGGTGCACATCTGGCTGAGAAATCAGTTGAAGTCAATTGAAGTCTGTTGAAATCAGGTGAAGTCAGTTGTCTTCATGACGTCTTGAAATCTCGAAGTTAGCTGTACGGTCAATCGAAGAGTGGTTAACCCCTCGGTCATTCTATTCCTCATTGGAAAACGAAAAGATGCATGTACGTAGTCACCGAGTTTCATTATCGCTGTAGTAACTGAGATGCGAAAGGTTGATATTCACCCCATTCTAGCGTTCACGGATTTGAGGACTCGTTAGAATGAAAATTGCAAGATTGTCATTCTTCGATATTCATCTGGCACTTGGATTTTCCGAAAAGTTGAAACACGATTTTATAGACTAAACGGCAATGCCGCAATCTCGTACGCTGAGAATAATGCGGTAACGTGCTAGTTTATGCCAATGCGATGGTCCAACGCGGGTAGTAAATTCGACTAGTTTACTGTAAATGGGATTAAACGGGAATACGTTTGCCATTTGGCTTGGAGCCACTGCACTGATGACAATCAACATTGATTCTGTGGGCTGGGGTAGTCAACCTCCAGGGACACTGTAAACTACTGAATTTTTTCATCTTTGCTTATGACCATACATATGAAAATAGTTCCTTATCAGATTCAGTTTAAAAAATAATCCAATGTTATCGTGTCTTTATGGATGCTCACAAGTTTGCTGTAATTGGATTTTGTATTTTCACTCATTTAAGGAAGTTGTTCGACGTTCCTCCAATTCTCAGAGCAGCAACATTCCGCGAGTAGCATCCTATACTTTGGCTTCGACGAATTCAACTAGCAACAATAGACACGAATTGCTGGTAATTCCTTTCTATTTTTTTTTGCTCCTCCCTTCGTAGTGCTCAATGAATTATTCCGGACACGTAACTTAGCGAGTAGTCATATATTTGCGATAATTTCATTTCCCAACGAGAACAATTCACGTCTTGACGTAACGTTAAACGGTTAGCAATTATCATGCCTGTCCGGCAGAAATTTAGCACGCGACTAAACCTGAACCGAGGTTAGGATATTATCACACCTTCCTTGAACCAGAACAAAGATTTCAAATGATTAAGGAAGAACAACGAGCACATATTCAGTATGAGTGTAATTTTACGGGAAAAACATCGCCCAGATTCGTACTCGAACAAGTTCAATGGTTCACATCACACCGAAATTATTATAATTGGGGATTGAAATACTTTCAGAATTGATTGACGGCCGATGATCGACCATGTTCAACGAAAAACATGGCTGCTGAGGTACTGTGTTTGAAACTGAGTCATCTGTAAATTGCTGTTCACATTATTCTCAGCATTTTCAAAGGATCAAAAGGTGGTATTTCACGAATATCCGCACCGACGTGTCGTGAAAATTCATTGCTTTTAGATCTAAGTAAGCTTCCCCATTGGTGGCCGTCTGGTCGTTGCAAAGCATGGATGGAAAAGCCATAAATGACCGTAATCGACGACCCTTAGGCCCTTGGGCTCTGTAAGGTCAAAGCTGGTGCTACTACGTGTTGCGTCGGTTATATGCTCCTATGAAACGACCAAGTTTATCAGAACAGCGAAGTACACCCCGAGGACGAATAATTATCAGCCGCCATTCCACTGGGCAGAAGTAGGTGTTGACCATCCTCTTGACATCTGTTAAGGATGGGTCGACGTGTTTACATATTCATTTACGTACACCGGGATTCCAGTTTTTGATCAATATGCATAACTTATAGCGGACGATAAGGCTGTCAAACAAAGCCGGGGCTTACCAAGAAGATGTTTTTTTACGATTCAGGAGAATTTTTATTTCGCCGAATGAGAGCAAATATATTTTTCTTCGACGTAACACTGATCAAATTGCTTCGTTTCCAATAAAGTAGAATTTATACGTCAGATGGGATCGATCATTCGATCGGTAATAGTATAAATCACGCGGCTTCAAAATGGCCCGATCATTATTGATGGGCGAAAAAAAAATCGAAGGAACAGATCGGTGGTTGAAAAGCTCGTTACGTCATTGTCTGCGGCAATGGATAAAGGAACATTTGCATATACTAAAGTTGCCGCCCAGGGGGGATTGTGCTTGACATTTGTCGTTTAATCTTGGATCGCCCGAGGCCAGGGAGTCCCTGGTGGTGGATCGGTATATCCCACCATTGTACGATCCGGTAATACCCAGCTGCACGTACGTCAAATACATTTGGGTCTGCCCGAGGCTTCCAGTTTCCACGGTAGTAAATTGAATTGAATTTATTTACTTTTTTTGTGTGTTCAATTTGCTAACCTAAAAATTGATTCCATCGATGAAATACCCGCCTATTTATTTCCATGTTCGTTGAACCGAGCAAACATTATCGCCAATCGATCAATCCCTGCGGTCAAATGGAGGGCATTTAGCACATAGAACTGATTGCGCTGTGTCCAATTCTAATTCGTCTAATTGCAGTCTATCGTTCGAGCTGATAACAGAGACAAAGCCGGAACGAAGGGATTGAACCAGAAAAGGATGGGGTGGACAGAGAGAACATCAACCATTGGAAACCCTTTGAAACGGAAAGAACAATTCTAGTATAATGTGTCCCTGAGGGGCCGCTGCGTACAACAAAGCCATTGCATAGAAGCTTGATAAGTCGCGTTCCCCGAAGCTGAATAAGAACTGACGCATTGTTAGAGTTATTGGAAGATATGTTTCCCGTTATTAAGCCACCGCACCTGCCTCTGTGTGCGCTGACGATATTGACGGTATTGAAATCAGGGGAGGAAAAAAATCTGCTCAAATGGGAAATATATTTCGCGGATTTATCCGGCCCTTGCTAAGGATAATCAGTATTGACAGGGAGATAAAAGAAATATATTTGACTCATGAACCGAGAAGTTCTCCCCCAGCGTATAGCGGCTGTAAAAGGGTTCTGAAATCGATGAGTCTTCAAAATTCTTCGAGAAATTCATTCAGGCGTGTAAAAGGGTCTCTGGGTCGGGAGTTTCTTTCTCTTTTTAGAAGAGGCGAAGAAGTAGGTGTAAAATAAGAGATATGCAAACAGTTGGACAGGGGAATAATTAATTCAGACATCTTGGAAGTTGTTTAGTAACGCGCTTTCTTATCGATCCGAGACTATAAAGTGGAACGGGATTTGTATCAAAGCCCATTTTGTTGACCAATGTAACTTTATAATTAACACACCGATAATTATATAAGGAATAGAACGATACTGAACGTGATGTTTAATTTAGCGATTTAGAGTCACGTCGAAACGACTTTTGTTCCGAGGGTGATACCGATCATCATTATTATTGTCAAGCAAGTGATTAAATTCCGTGCGATAATTATTCAAGAGGATAGCAGAAAGGCAGCTGCGGGTTTTACGGCGGGTAATGTAAACGTGGTCCCGCGGGCTGATTGCGTAGACGGAAATGTACGTGAGTAACGAAACAAGTGTGGTCTTGGATGTTTAATTAAAAGTAACAGTTTCAAGAATTGTAAAATAATCGTCACTAATTTCGACATCACACGATAAATGATGGTTTTTAATAAATTTTAATTACATCGATGCTGTACGCAGGTACTATGCCGATGCTTATGCTTAGTATTTGAGAGCACGTGGCTCCAGTTTGTTTTAATTAAAAGCAATTTTTCTTCTCTCATCACCGCCTAAACGTTATTCAATAGACATTAGGAATTTCAATTTGAGCGGAAATTTAATTTTCAAAACTGCGGACCTCAGACCACCGTTGAAATAGGTCGGGGGTGAGAAAATCTACGAGGGTTTTAACCAAGCAATACCAAACACTGAATTTGCGTAAAATGCTAAATTACAGCTCACAAATAGGTTTTCAATTATGAATTTTACTACAGTCCATTGTTGGTCTTGTATTCTCGATATCAGTACGAATTTTTTTCAAGACGTTGACTTGGTTGGTGCTCTAAGTTACTCAAATAAAATCCAATTCTATATTTTGTAATAATTACATAATTACTGGTCGGGATTTCTGATTGGAATTTTTGTTTGTTATTTCAAGAACAATAATATACTGGAGTCATCTATGGAAAATATTCCGGTCGATTATTATTACGTATTCGATTGAGGCTTTTCCAACAATTTGGAATATTTCTACAAAACGTAATATGTACAAAAAAACAAAAACAAAAATCGTATCTAATATTCTCAGCACGTATTTATCTCGCATACTCACGCATATAGAAATATGTTAATAAATACATGCATAAATAATAGCACGCTTACGCGTGCCCGCAAACCTTCTATGTGATATCGCACATGAATCTCGAATACCGAAAGCGAAATAGGTATACCTATGCACTTTGGTACTTCAAGCAACGTTGCACAATAACGAGATACGGAGCATTTTTGGTATTCGTTATATATGACTATAAAGATTGAGCGAATTTTAAAAGATATTGTTTCATCGTCTTGGAATTTGTTATAAACCTCCAAGGAAGAATAGTGACGTGAGAAGATTGTCCAATATTTCACATCGCTTCAGCACGTTTTGTTCGATTGAAATTCAGAATAAACCTGGTCCAAATATAGCTACACCTGAAGGATAAGACTTGACCCGGTATGGATTTTATTGATTGAGTTTAAATAAACTGTTACACAGTCTGGTTCAAAGTCGACCGAGTCTGGGCGCCCGAGATTCGCCAGACGGGAACATTTTTCCAATAATATCGGTATAAATACCGCTTGCGTTGAAAAACCGCCAGATGTTATTCTAACACTCTGATACTCACTCCCTCGGATCATTCGAGGATAATAATTACAGTTGCTTGAAGGGCATTTGTCGTTGTCCACGATGTCGTTCGTACCTGGTCTCACAGAATCGGATGAAATGGTGTACCTATGTACTATGGGATAGCGTGGGATAAAGCGGGCATGGACGCGGCTTATGGGATAAGCCTTAATGAATCGCCACTATACTTGCCTGGGAGGTATTAACGCGATGAAATAGCATGAAAATGTTCTCGCCTACGCGCTTTGGGGATGCTGAAGCTTTTCGAATTTCCTCAACCGAACATGCCGCTCGACCTTCTCAAGCACCATGTAGAATTGCATTTACATTTTCAGACCATGTTCGCTGGGGGTGATATCGTTATCTCTGGAATAGTCAGATGGATAGTTCGGAAATTTAATAACACTGTATGCAGCTTTGGAATAGTGTCAGGGATACTGTAATACACGAAAAGGCGAAACAAGAAGAGCAAAAGTTACTTCGAAACTAATGGAAGTGAAATTTTGATCCTATAGTGTGCGGGATAAGTTCATAAAGGATAAGTACGTATATTTAATGACTGAGCTTGCAGAGTACTTTGACGAGATTAGCCAAGGAGGAGGAGGAGAAGGAGAGCGCGTTAACCAGTCTCGAAACCCGAAGCATAGTTCAGCGATTATTTAGTTTTTAGTTTCCAAAAAGTTTAAAGCGAATACTTCATTGTCAACCAGGGAAGTGCGGAGAAAAGATTCTTGTTCGAAGTTCTGCATTCTGCAAATACTCGGATAATCGAAACTATCAATATGAAGGGGATTGACCAACGAGTAGTCGTTTTAGTTTCCATAAACATTTTCTGCAGGATTCGCTCTAGAGCTTTCCAGCTCCGTTTTTAGAGCCTTCCTTCCGCATTCGAAACACTTCTTTAATTATTCGTGGCTGTAATTTCCCCGCACGAGATTAGTTGATAATGGTATTCTCCGTATTCATTTCCGCTTCACGTATTTTACTTGCTCTTGTATTCAGTGGATCCTTCATTCGCGATTCCTCCACTTGTGTATTCTGAAAAAATTGGATTTCAGAGGAGTTTTTCCACCCATACTTGAGGACCCTGGGCAATTATAAATAGTTTTACCTTCAACTGTATACATCTGCTCGATTCAATGAAATCAGACTGCCATTTCGTTTTAATTTTAGATTGATCGCACAACTCTGTTCCTGGTACAAGTTTTCTCCGAACCAATACCCATTTTTATGATCCTACCAGTATCAAACTCTCCATTTTACGCAGGTTGAGGGTTACTAAAATTCACCTAAACCAAAGATAGAGGAAATGGAACCAAAACTGAATGGGAAAATGCTTCAGATCGACTTTCAAACTCGATCCTGGTGTATACATGAATATTGAAAAAGCCCTCGGCGTTCTTTTGCAAGTACCTCGTCGTGATGGAGCAAAAAAAATAAAAAATAAATAAAAATCGAACTCATCCTGTTTTCAATAATAATAGAACCTTCGGTACTCGTTATTGCAGAACCATACATGATCAACAATTTTTGTGTGAGTATATTGGAGTATAGGCATCTGTCAGTGGCTTGAAACACCGTATGATTTTACGGCTGGAAGTAAAAAGTAGACCATCATCAAGGCATCACAGAGAAACAAAGAAGAAAAAAGCCGGGCCGCATTAAAATCGTCCAAGACCCGCACATTTTCCGCCGCCACTCTCATTCAATGTTGAATTTATCTAGACGTAACAGTCGATCTAGAGTATTCATATTCTGAGCTTGCCTCTGGGAATAGAGAATCTCGATTCCTTTCAAACTTACATAGTCGTATATCGAAATGGAATAATGTAGAATTATAAACTGTGTAGGTAGTCGAGCTCTTCAAGCAGTGGGAGTTTGTTAGAATAATCTATAACCGTAGTAAAAGTGTGGGAAAAGTATCGTATACGCTAATCCGATTTTCCATTCATTCGCCAGAGGGCATCCAGACACAGTCCGCGGCGAATAGAAGTATCCCACGCGTTATTCTTCCTGGGATAGGGTGAACAATTAATATTAGGCAATTAATAAGTCCTCGCAATTGTTGTGTACCATACTACAATGAAATTGGCCCTCGGACACTCTAGGCATTGTATGTTTCACCCACCAGTTAGCGACCGATGGTCAACGGAAGTGGTGTAGTTGTTGGCGGTTTGAAATGAACCGTTGATCAGGCAAATTGTTAATTTCACCCTTGTTCCTAACCAAATCTGACGATAACCACGTACCGCGATTGTACCACGCGATCAAATAATCCCGCGACGCGTCTTTATTATGCATTAATCACGGATTTAACAATTCACCAAGCTTCTATTAATTCTATACTTTGTCGTCGTATATCTTTCGGAGCGGTAATTACGGTACCCTAATTAGGCGTTGATGTCCGCCGTCTTCCTTGATCCGTGAAGACTAATGGCGAACGATAATCGTGGATATTGGAAGTTTTAATTATTGTTAACATTCTTGAGGCCTTGTCGTTGTGTAATAGGAGCTAAAATTGTAGCTCGACAATTGGGACGGTTTAAATTAGATCCGATGTATATAGGTATGCGCTGCAAAGTTTTAGCACTCGTTAATTTAAACTTACCAGAGCAATGTCACCACATTACAACAGTCGCTGGCTAAGCGCCTTTTATACCGAGCTCTTTTGCTCATAACGTTCTGTAAAATAGTGAAATGTAATTGCGGGTAATTTCGTATTACAGAAACACAAGTTGGGAAAACAAGAACAGATATTAACAGGTGTTCCGACAACAACTAGAAGCTTTCCACACTCTCTTTTATATCCGCTTAGTTCGAGTCAGATTTTATATGACAGATTTGCGTTAGTATCGAACTGAAAAGATGTATCTGACGCTATCTCAATTAGGTACGACGTTGTCAGTCAAAGCCATCCAATGAGGTTGATTCAGTACTACGAGTCGCAAATTCTTCGTCTGTATGATCAATCTTAATGCCTAATGTTGAATCCAGGGCGTGGAGGGTTGTAGGTCAAGTTTGCATCCGATGATTCGCCCAATTTTGATGTGTTACCTTCAAAACAGCTGATGCTAGGGGATCCATTCACCCAAACTACGTTGATACCCCCGAATTCCTGATGCACGATTTCGAGCTATATTCATTGAATTCGAACAATTTTCCACCTATTTTGAATGATTTTCACGACAAACACTTCACGAGTGAATAGCCCAAGAGTGGTCAACATTTTGAATGCATTAGAATCAGCTTTTGAATCACTTGGAAATTGCACTCGACAAATCACTGCAATCGTTTGTCAGCCAATCTGTAAGGAGATAATCCCTCAGTTCAAAAGCAATAAAAAATTCTCGATTTTGGGTTGAAAGAAGAAAACTAATTCCCGACACTGACTCACGAATTTAATCGTGCCCTCGAGTATCTGGACCGGGAATCTTCCGTATGAAATTCCCATGGGTGACCCGATTCGAGTTGTTAGTGTACTGGCATCGAATAGGTCGAGTAGAGTCGGTATACGTTTGATCGTGGCGGCAACGACCACGACAAGGGGAAGTTTTCTGGAGGGAAACGTTAGACCGATGAATATTTGATCAGCACTGAGGCACTGGGCCAATTACGCTCGCGGGTTGGGATTAAAATTTAGTCTTGTGCCAGGCCAAGGTTCCCGTCCGCCTCCATAGCTGGCCCTGCGTGCCCGCGAGGGAATCCCTCTTTATCGTTCTTGTAATCCCCCACGACTTGTGCGTGAGGCGCGTGCACTGGGTGGCGAATCAAGCGATAAAACTTATACACGGGCGATACCGACTCACCGAACTACCGATCAGTCACTCGCGTACCGCGTGGGAAATAACTGGATGAGTTTTAGTGCCAGGGCCATATATTTTTTTCTATATTCCGTTGGTTTTGGGGTAATGAATATCTGAATCACGACGAAGAAACACAGGCGATTTGATAATAAATCAATCGCAGATAGCACGACTCGTCACAAATTACCTGGTGACTTGACGTAACAGTTTTTAATCCAATATGGCGGGTTAAGCGACGTCAAAATGACGGCAAAACGTCGATATTTGCGTCGAATGACGAACCTGCAGATACACTGTGATCGTTAGAGGGACGGAATTCGATAATGACGAGTGATTGTTTTCAATTAATCCAGAATTTGCGCTTCACAATCAGCAGAAAATCCGACTGTTTTATAGGTAAATTTCAACACCCAACGAACTACAGTGGTACGATAGCGAAGTGGACCATCAAAGCGATGCTGTGAAGTCTTCGAACGAGTTTAAATCCCCGAGTGATTTTACAATCGGAGTGTGTGGAGTGCGGTAGCACTGGCCACGTTACTCATTAATAATAGTACCTACACTCATTGCAACTGTTTACCCGGAATATATCGAATCACGAGTTCAGCAGAAATTAACGAGCCGTTATGCTCGTCGTTATCACAAAGGACTTTGAATTCCGTGTGCAACTGACGACAGAACTTGTTGCACGAAAAAAAGTCCGTTTCAATTCAACTGCGCGAAATTAGTCGTGATTTGAAACAGTGTTGGAAATCCCACACGTGTTGAGTGCAGTTGACTGATTGTCAGTGACAGCGAAGAGCCAAGTGAGAAATTGTTCGAGCTGTATTCTGCACGTGAAATTTCAGCTCACTTCTTTCGCACCACAAGGGATGCAACAGCTTTTATGTTCAAATCGAAGTGAGGATCTGGACGCGAAAACACGTTACTCTGTTAATGGTGAGACAAACTGGTCTCACCGGAGCGGAGCTCGAGGGTTGTTTGAAATCCAAAAGCACCAATTCCGATGGGTCAATACTTCGATTAAATCCCATAAGAACTAGGCGATGAAATCAGATGATCGATCCAACCTTAAACTTCAATTTATAATATGCGACTAAGATATAACGTAACAAATGTACCGAATTCGTAAGGCGACGCAATGGTGTAAACTTTTGGCAGGGCAATTCCCCTCTGGCAATGAAATGGAATAAGAAAAAAAAAACTTGTTTCCAATCTCCGAATTCTGTCATAAATAAAGCTGATCTCTTGAACGAATTGGTTTGATCTGGATTCGGATGCGCTTTGGTGTCTCAGTACCCCATCCTGCCCTACCCTACTCGAGTCTACCCTAACCATTTGAACTCGTCGTATATAGGAACTAAACCTAACCAGAGCAGAGCCTCTGATTTATTTCATAGGGCCACAGCGTGGCGCGGTTCGAGATATCCACTTTATACCCGACTGTGGGTGGAAAGGTTGAAATTGAGATGTGTCATGCTTGAAACGTAGAAATTACGTACTACGTTCGGAGATAAGGGAACGTGCTGGTGCATCCTTATGCATGATGCAGCAGCACCGATTTGTATCAATTTATTTTATTTTTTCTCTCAGGGGTGCATAACGCACGGGGATTTCATTAATAATTCATAGCGCAATCTCACGATGCTTTCGCTGCGAAATCAATTTTACGAATTGAAAAAGGAATCAATGACAGTAGAGCAAGTTGTGATTTGATGTTTCTTATATCTTTAGCCCATTAGATAAGCTCCTCCCATTAACTGATTGTGAGCAAAAATTGAAAATATTCCAGGATCAATATCGAAGTTAGGTATATACTCCGATATTTGTCAAATTATGCTTTTTCGTTTAGATTTTTCGACTGTTCTAGAATAATGTCTGCGTCAATCAGGTAATGAGGTTATTATCATTTCTGATAGTAAAAGTGTGTTATTTATGACATCAATATTTTTTGATCATCTGAGATATTCGGTAGCAAAATAGACTCTTCGAGGATAAGAAAACGTAAGGAAGACTGATGCTATGCAGAATTTATGCCCGAGCTGTGTCAGCAAAAACCTGATACCACTAATTGCGGAACGATCCGTACTACCAGCACTTTAAACTTGTCGGAGTCATTGGATTGTAACACGTTTTCTCGACAAGTAGCATTTATTATTCACCTAACGACCCTCAACCCTACCCGTAAGTTGCGTCAAGATTAAGTGCGTAAGAGAAAGAAGAGAAGAGTGTTGGGGGTTAAAGGGGGAGAAAAATTACTCGGGCTTTACCAGCGAGGCGTGAAGCAATCTTGAGTTCAAAAAATGGAGAACAGTCTTAAAAGCCCGATATTAATTATTGTATAGACTGACGACGATATAAATTCTGAATGCAAAGAGAGTGTTCGTTTCACCAATGCAAAGCAAGTGGTTCTTGCTTTTACGGAAAAGTCGATTCGAGCTGGTGATTTGAAATCTAGAATTCTAAATCCGGCATTCCACGTTCCACTAATCCACGCCATTTCACCACAGCTATTTTTACTGCTGTACAGACGCGATCCAAATTGCTAGGAGTTAAAGTTTCTTTTCTCGTCTTTCGACCGCTTTTTTTTAACTCTCTTTCTCTCTTGCAACGAACGATACGGAGACATGCAACCCGCACAGATCCCTAAGCCTTTTTCTTTTGTTATTTCTTTCTTGCGAAACAAATATCGTGGAGAGAACGCGAACCAATCTTGTCGGCTTAGTAGCACGCGGTTTATCCTGACATACCGGAAGAAAAATCCTTGTATGCCTCTGCACTTAGCATTTACTAATTCGCTCCAAGGTCTAAAATATGACCATAAGGGCGTCTTTTTGTTGGAAAGTTGGAAGAACAAGTTCAACAAAATTCTCTAGAGAATGGCGAAAGCACAGTCTGCAGACAACTCAGTGTTTCTCTTTGTCCTATCTTCCTTAGCGCAGCACAAATGCGACGAGCATGTGAAAGAAAGACCCAGAGGAGACCAAGTCCGGGTCAACTTTTGAGTGGTAAAACCATTTTGCGGTACGAGATGACGGGGTAAACTTGTTCAAAGAGACACAGAAGAAAAACAAAAAGAATGGGTGTCGTTATCTCGCGCAACTAGATAAGAGCGAGCGAGCCTCGTATGAATTTCCATCGAGCATCAAGTCATGAGTTGAGTGCTGTTTGAGTTAGTGCTGTAAAAAAAGTTTCACCACCCCAGAGGAGCTGAGGTTTGAAGAGAAGATCTTGCCAGCAGGATCTGGAAGAGGGCCAAATGTTAGTATTGTTGCCCCACCGAATGGGGAAAAGTATAAAGTCGGAATAGGCCGAAACACCATGCACAGTCACATCGGTAGACGCATTCGGGGAACGAGACAAGGTCACGGTTCTGGTACCAAGATCACCCGCGCCTACTGAATCATTTCTTTGCTAAGAAGCGGGGCTGCTCCCCTTGCAGAGGGTGTCGCTAACGTGACTCGAATATCTCTCCAGCCCCGGGCGATAAGCAAAGCGCCACTGGGCTTGGAAGATAAGAAAAGTATCTTCAACAAAATCCAGACTCAGGACTGTTCGGGTTTTGCGCTAAAAAATCATGCAGCTTTATAATTGTTCAGGGAATATATTTGTCGGTAGATTTGGATCAATAATAAGCGGCGCAGTCTTTCTTTTTCAAAGAATTTGAGGCATCGTTACTTTGATAGTGAGAAATATGCGAAATTTTCACCCTCGCGATTACCTGCCAACTTGGTTTTCTCCATCGGAGGTTTTAAAAGAATTCTTGCTATGATCGTACGCGATATAAGCTTGAGGTGAACCCGAGACAGAATGTTGTACGCAACCGTGGAATGTGGAGAATTCATCGCCTGAACGTTCATTCAACGCCTGGAGCTCCTTTGAGATTTTAACAAACCCCCGTCACCGAGATATCTAGCCCACCGCTAATACCCGGAGGGATTTTGCGGCGTGGAGAAAAAGAAAAAAAATTTGCTAGAGAATTCATCCGAGTCTTTTGAAATTTCTTTTTTCCTCGTTTATTAGTTCAACAATCTGCTTGCAGAGGCTAGCCTCGATTTCCATGCTAAATTATTCCCTCTTTATGCAGTAATCACTTCCGTGGATTACCATTATCATGACGGAGTTAAAAAATTCCGTCGCCCTTCAGAATATTGGTATACGTATGTATATTCAGGCGTGATTTGAAATTCTTTAAATCTCCTCCACTCCGCGTAGCTCCCGTGTCATTCGTCTTGCTAATCGGCGAGCCCCCGACGACGCGTCAAACTTTTTCACAATCTTAATCGATCACCCTTAGTTATTTACCCGTTTCAGCATCAGCCGTTTTACTTTTTTTCATGGGGATGGGGGAGGAGAACCGTTTCCATTACTGCAAGAACTGACTGACGCTTTGACATGTGGGATCAAGATGTCGGTCTCGAAATACCGCCACTTATTTTCGCTGTGTTGTAACGAAGGAAAAGAGTGGACAGGGCCTTGAAAGCAGAATTTACTGTGCACACACGGTTCGCGATCAGTCTGAATTAATTGCCATTTCCAATTTTTCTTTTCTTCATTCTGTATCACCATCAGGCGACTCGCCGCGTCGGGACGTCGTTAATAACGTGATAGATGGAAGCTAACAGCACCGATGGTTCTGAACTGTAACGAAATTTATTTTGCAAAAGCTGAAGCAAGTTCCGAAATTTTTCATTCTGTAAACAACGCGTCAAATTATTCGAAGCAATGCGGGCGGATTGAGGATTATCATTTTTCTCAGTGTTCAAGCTAGAGCTTGAGCATTGTTTCGCTTCGTGAGTTTACATCCGGAGCTATTACGAGGTACCCACTTTAAGAGCTAGCGTCCCGGTGTCGATATACCGCGGATGAGAAGCCACGGGATCCTGCATCGGAAGGAAAGACGGATGGAAGATTATAGTATGGTATAAAATGATGGGAGCCGAACCGACTTCGAGAACAGTAATGTGTCACGGTGTGAGTGAGTGGTATCAGAAGTAGCTGAGAAGTATGATAATACAATCGATTCCACTTGATCCCGTTTCTACTCTAGAATCGTCGCCTCCACCGTCAAAGAGCAATAAAATATAAAGGCAATGTCCATCGACACAAAGCCCTCCATGACTACTTCAAAACTCCTCCCATAGGAATTGAGTATTATATATCATATCGAGTGCAGTAAAGAGCCCAGAGGCGTACTGGAATATAAATTGCATTGACTGCACGTGACAAACAAACGCAATAACGAAAATTTTCCATTCTCCTTTCTACTGCCCGTGACAAATAACGGATTCTTTATGATCACAAGAAAAACTAGTATTATTTTTAGCAAGAAAAATGAATTATCGTTGGCCGTTTTCAGTATGGCGTCAAATTGAACGAGACGTTTCCACCCACAATGTGATGTGACGCAAATTGTTACGTCACTTGGTTGACACGCAATATACGTGAATTTAGATTACTGGAGGTAATCTCTATAAATCCTTACATAACCGCAGTTTCATTCCATGTCTGAAAAATAGTCGTATTGTGTGGTAAGTGCGAAAAATAGGCGAAGTCCGTTGAGTGTGAAGGTCGCAATTACACGTCTACTGGGACAAATGACCTACGCACGAATCTAAAAGCTCATCACAACGACGGAAAGTAGATCATACACGATGTGCCCATGCGTCAACTGATCTGAAAAGGGGTACTTCATGCACGGATATGCATCGTAGACCAAATTTTTCAAGCAGGGGTTACCAAAAAGCAATGCTGATAAACCAATTTGAGGACTTTTAGCGAAGTTGAATGCGGCTAATGGTCGATTAATAAAAACTCTTGATCCTTCCATTGTTGAGTATAACCATCGATGCTTCGGAGTTAGCTTACAATCGAAAGCTACCTGTTGAATTATCGATGTAAATACACTCGAGATTCTGCACGGTAGGTTTGCCCATTTTACGGCTAATGCTCATGGCACTTGTTGTTCACCGTCCATCCATCCGCCTGTTCAGAGCGAACGGAAAACAACACATCCAGACGTTTGTTCACGCCATGATTGTGTACCGGATGCACGCATTCGGTTGGAACTCGATTTGCGAAACGATCAACGGTATACGGAATCAAAACTATGAAGGGTACATCCATTGGTACACTTTAATTGTTCGTGATTGGATCGAGGGTTACTCAATTTTGGTTCGAAAATATCCACTTTAATTTAGCCCGTGAATTTTGGTCACGTGGTGGAACGCTCAAGTGGATCTCAAGTGTCAACACCAATTTCAGAGGGATTTCTGTAGCACACAGTATAAACCTACGCCGTTTTCTTTATTGATCGGTTTTCGGATCACATGAATTTTACGAGCGTGTACTGACACTTGTCCTCAATTCAGGTACACCCAGAATCTGGGGAGAGTTGAAAACTTAATTTCGGTTAATCTCACGTACAGAACTAATCTAATTTCTCTTGCCGAACAAAATTTTGAATGCCAAATTAAACTCGCGATAAATCAGGTCGGGGGCAGTGCATAAAGTTGGCTATGAAAACGCGGGTTGATCCACCCCGTACCTAGGTACTGTATGTACCTACCTCAGGCTGGCTATAACCTCGTGCGACAAATTTGTCCGCGAGGATTGAGAGAAATTTGTAAAGTTTCCTGTCGCAGCTAAGTACCTAGAAACGTTATTAACTTCCTCTATGTAGCCTCGACTCTCTTACCAGTTCCCGACAAGTTCTTAATCTGTCAGCAGAATCATTTCAGATAAAATTTATTCCCAGGCATACAGAGTTTTGGACGTAAACGTTACGACTCCCAAACTTAGCCCGAAACTTTAAGGCAAATATAAACTACGATGACGAGGTTCCCCAAGAAAAGGTAATCAAGGAATTCAAACTTGCATTTTCTAAGCTATTCCACTTCGGTTTAGCGGCTTTGGCCATTCTAAATAGCAACCTTATTATCCGTCGGAGCTCAGATCTTTTGATGAATTATACTACTAAGATAATTTCATTCCATAGTCAACCCCGGACTAATTCTGTTAATTTGTTGTTTCCTACAATTCGAGCATTCGGGTAATGGTAGACAAAGTTTCTGGCCCTGTGGTGTCCTGTGGTCAGGACAACCCGAATAGCTTCAATAGCCTCAGGTATCCCAACCCCATTTGCAGGCCTCGGTTCCTTTCCAATTTGATTCAACCGTGTCCGTTGGCTCGGAAAGATACTATGTCCAAGTAACTTCTGAAAATCTAGCGTACCAAACGTACCCTCGACTTCGTTCTCGAAATAAAAAATTGCAGAAAATCCGGTCATCACTTGAGCCTGAATCCTAAAAGCCATTGAAAAAGACAATATCACAATTTTACAATAACCGCGCTTGATAGAATTTTGGTCTAAATCTATGAGAATATACTATTAATGCCGCCCAGTGTACACACTTGGTACATATGGACAATGGGGAAGCCAATTTTTACATAGAGGGTATATGTACGCATGAAGTGGGTTAGTGTGATTGTGACGTCACTATGCGACAACCTAGTTGCGGTTCACACAGACGTCTATAGATGACACTGCGGTATAATACAGATACAGTTTCTATCTATGACTGTTTTAGCGTGCTTTGAGAAACCCTAGTCTACTTAATTTCATTTGTACAATCTTTTTCGTACTCCGTGAGGTTTCACGCCGGAAGAATTTCCATCAAGACCAAGAAACTCGCGTTTGAGAAGGTCCGATGATTTAACGCCCATGGTCGCGGCAGTAGATAGGGAAATAAATGGTGAATCTTCGAGTTATACCTAATGTATAGTTGGATAAAATCTAATCTATGGCAATATTGTCAATAAAACGAGGCTCAGTGAGGTTAGTTCAAATATCTGTCGAGGGACAAAGACCTTCATGAGGTTTTATCTACTCGTATTGATCCCGCAATGATGTCTAGCTTCAGGATCTCAATCCACGACTCGTATAGAAAATTACATCTAGCTGTTAGATAACATTTTTTATCCATTTCCAAGCTAGTATCTTATCCGTTTGTATGTTACGTGTCACTTCTACCCATTCTTCATCACGGTGGCCCCTATAAAGTGTACAAAAAAATCCCTGACTTTTCCCTTACTTTTCCTGATCAAATTATAATTTTTCCCTGAATGAATTAGTGGTGATTTCTTTTCTATTCATACTTTATACAAGTTTTGCTACTATTTCCATCGATTAGGATTTCGGCGCAAGGAGAAAAAAAGTCGCTGAGGATCTTTTATGCTGTCTTGTTTTGAATCTCGATTTATATCGCCATGAAATACCTTGTCTTTTCCCTGACCATTTTTTCGATATCCTGACTTTTCCCTGACCAGTTCATCACCACCATGGCCACCATGTTCATCTACTTGGCGACCATCGCCATGGGCATCATCCACTACGCATTGGACATTAAATACGAACACTATGCTACTCAATGAATATCTGTGCCTAGGTTCCACCATCTCTCGTTGACGTTGATGAATCATTACCACAAGACCTATCATGGGCAATATTTGGGAAATGATGGAAGTTGGGCAAACGTAGGTATAACATGGATACATATCCTCATGCCCGTACAAGTATAAGTTATGACATTGTTCCCCACCATTATCTAAATTGGTAGGCGTATGGTGCAGGAGTACCTATACTGATAGTTTACCGGCAGTAATAATTTAAACTTGATTTACTCACTGATAGATTGTTAACCTACCGTGTACTTAAAATATGAAAGTGTACCACGGGGGTGACTCGTTCAGCGGCTAAACTAGCAAAGTTTTTAACACTTTTTTTTCCATTCACTTACATCCATAAATAGCCTCCGGCTTAACCCCACATTCTGCCAGCTTCCACACCTTGTTCAAAGACCGGAGGCTAAGGCTCGCGGTGAAAAAGAAGTGAACTGATCTATCGAAATTGATTTTTAAACCAGAAACTTTACAAACTATTTGAGGGGGTATATTACTTTTGAGAACTACAAAACTGACTTTTTTTTTAACAATATTTCTCGAGCGCTGAATAGAAATGGGAAGTCGATTTTTTATCAACCCCACTTTTCGTGAAAGGTCAATTTCGCGGTATATAATTAATTCAAATCTGTGAATCCGGAGATGATTGATGACTGAGAAGAAGAAAAAAATCATAAAGTTTAAATCCACTGAATTTGGAGCAGGGTAATAGGCAGGTTTAATTTTCCTTCAAACGAGTAATCCACCTTCGCCAATCATGGTGGCGACAATTTAGGTGGAATTAAATTCCCTGACTTTTCCCTGACTTTTCCCGCCCGAAAATAAATTTTTCCCTACTCTTTTCTCAGCGAATCTGATGAAATATCAAGGAAAAAGGAGGCAGATAAAAAATTATTGTCTTCACAAACGAGATTCAGATAGTTAAGAGGCCTGACTGAATGTAGTAATTACAAAAATAGTGACATCAAAAAAAATTCCCTGTGGCTCAGTGGAATTCCCTGACTTTTCCCTGATTTTTCCCGACTATTGGAATTCCCTGACTATTCCAGGTTTTCCAGGTTTTCCCGCCCTGTCGCCACCATGCCAATGGATAAACGGTACGAAAATCGATCTGATATGTTCCCACCTCTAAATTGACTTTAACAAAACGCGGGTTCTCTTTCCCATAGCTATACCTGCAGAAGACTTAGGAAGAGCAAGGTTTCCCCCTAATCTGAATACCGAAGGCAGCCAAGAAAAGTTGAGCCCACAAATCGTTGGCATCCGTCAGGAGACTTACACGCGCAAGACATACGCCGGGCAGGGAAAGAAAAGCGTGGATTTCTTTCTCTCTTACAGCTAGAGTTGGGTGGTGAAGAAATAAATAAAGGCGTGAAGGAGTCATGTATCTCAACGATCACGTGGTATGAGAAGTAATGGGGATTTAGTCGTTGAAGGAATGGGTGTCCATTCGCGTAATAGCTCCGGCGGTTGGCACTACCGCGTGTACCGTGCGGTCGTGTACAATTTGAGAGGATATCCCACATTATGGTCTAGTTAGGCCACTGTATTATAGTAACGGACAGTGCTGCTGGCGGTTCGTGTAACAAATGAGAGCGACATTGACACGCTTAAATCTCGACGCGACTTAATAACTCAATCCCGATCAGGCCGTTGGAATAATCGTACTCACGGCGTGAAGAGTCGTTGTGGAAACTCACCTGGAATCAGAAATAGTAAATATTAGTTAGAAAAAGTTGTTGGTCAGTATGAAAAGTTTTTCGGAAGCGACGAAGCGACGGCTTATGCCTTCAATTTTCAGGAAATACATAAATTTTTACGATAGAGTCCACTTCGAACTTTGAGCTTGTGAAATTTTTAAGAGTTCCTTTATTATCCATTGTGAACTGGGAGAGAAGAGATTTTCTGGATACTGACCTAAGATTTTCATGGCTTTTCTACCGCCAAACGGTTATAAACTTTAACGCGATACTATAACTCACTGCTTGTTATTCAGGAGCTGATACTCGGGCTTTTACACGCGTGCATTATACACGTGGAGGTATGTGAAATAATGTACACGTGGATACAGTCTCGACGTCGTGATCCTAATTTGCGTAAAATCACAACGACGTTGAAGCCCGTCGTACACTGTGAGCTCTGTCACGTTCATTTCGAACAACAAATCCCTCGAGTCTCAGGATTACACTAGGCTGCCTCCGTTTTTCTGCAGATCACATGGCATTAATTCCTATTCTGATGGATGAGCGGCTCTGAGTCTAGACTCTAGACGGACCGTTATCTGTTCATAATCAATCATCAATCTCGAAGAGGGTTCTATTCAGTAACTCCGATATACATATTTCCTGCTCCAAAATATCAGCAGAAAGACAAGAACAAAATATAAATCGCAGCGATAGTTCATTCGGTAATGTAGCCTATTTCTCCTGAAGTTTTTCTTTTTCCAAGAAAAATTAAGTCTAAAAAGAAGAATGAACAAAGTTGAGATAGGCACGTGCAAGGGTAGCGGCCATCTTTAAAAAAACATTACTGTCCATGGTGGCTTGAGAATTAACCGCTAATTAAGAATAATGTAATTGTATAAAATTCAGCACGCTAAGGCTAAGAAGGCGTGATCCGTCGGAGTAAGGTCTTTGGCCATTTGAGCTTCGGGAGGGAGGCGAGTCTTGCACTAATTAGATTTTCACCGCGGTACTTCTTTTCCGGAAAGTTCATCAGCCGAAAGAAACGAAAAATTGATGTACAATAAAAGTAAATTCGCCTATTCAGCAGGAGAAGCTGGTAGAATCTTGATTTTTGCGCGAAACTTCTCGGATCGATTACCCCTTCATCAAAGGTTCACACGGTCACCTCTTTATCTCGCAGCATGAATCTTGCAAAGACCTCTGACCTGTGCACAGAGTGACTCACAGGATGGAACAATTGGTCGCTCTTCTTTATAATTGAAAGGTCTTGACACTGAGTTGTGGCGTCTTAGATGAGACCGAATAGGAGAAGAAAAGTTCCTCAACAACTACATGAAAGTAAAAAGGCTTTTTGAAAATCGTTGATAAGGCGAAATTATTGAACGAATCTCGGCGTTGAAGCTTCATTGAGATCGTAGTTTCATCGTGCGTGTTCCAAGGTTCTACATCACTATACAGTACAAACTCTACAACAGGAGAGCGTTGCTGACCAGCGATCATATATCTTGTTGATGAATGATGTTGGGGTTGGATACGAAAATCCACAGGCTCCGGACGTAGTCGTCGTTAGAAGCGCACATTTTATTCTACTCAATCAGGTAATCCAAGTCACACTGGTTTTCTTCGAGTCAGTGAAAAAAAAAAGAAAAAACCAAGTCGGCCATTTCGCGACTGAATATTCTGCGTTATCTGAAAAAAAGTTCTACGCCTCGCGAGGGAAAGGAAAGAGCCCCTGAATTTCTTTGGTGGTAACGTTAGTATACAACTCGGTATACAATCATATACGGGAAAAAAGTTGGGGCCGGAAATCAAACGGCGAGGGATCAAGGCGTAAAAATACGATAGTGAACGGTGAGAGAATTTTTCAAGAACGTTCGATACCCCATATTTCCAAGAATAAATGATAACTTGACCCTTCCCGCGATCTGTCGTTCGGGGCGGCGGGGTGCGAGTATAATAAAAAAATCCTTCGAAATATATTGGGGTGTATATTTTCGGCGAATCGTATATATTCCTGCGGTTAGCCTTGGCGCTGGAGGGATTTCGGTCAATCGGAACAAGGCCAATGAACGTTCGTATACGGCAAAGCGTGCGCAAAAGCATAAGAATGGGAGTGAAAATACGTGGAGTTTCCAACTGGTGCGGTAAACCAATAAATTTCCTCGATAACATGACATCTTGCGATTCCAGTCCTGCAGCTTGGATTCGGAGAATCTCCATCGACAATGTTCTCTACATAATGCTAAAGTTTATGGAAATTTATCAACTTCACTCAACATACACGTCACTTCAAGGGACGTGCAAATTTGTCAGCGTTATATTCCGTCTAAGTAGGGGGAAGTAAGAGATGTTTCCACACAGTGAGAACTAACGAGCAAATAATATCCGTCAATCAATTTCACACGAATAGTCGGTACGGTGAGTTGTGCATTTCCCAGGAGCAAAAGTATGTACATTGGAAGCTACAAGCGAATGGAGATTAGGATCCACCAGGAACGCAGAGAATACGGGTTCAGCTCGGATTAAAAACTGAAGACAAATGAAAATCGCTTCTAGCTCATAGTCTGCATCCAGATAGCTACTTACCCGACTAACCCAACGTTTCTAGCATTTTTCGGATCCTTATTACCGCAAAATGCACACGTAGCAGTTTTGTGATTGCAGCTAATTTCAAATGCAGATTTTTTTTCTGCTTTTTCTTTTTATTTGTTCTGAATTTCACTCATACTCGGTAGATGAGTTGCTTTAATTATAACGAACGAACATTAATTTCCCGATAATTTCATTTCTTTCGGAAAATATGTAGTGAACGGTAAATCCGCTCTATGAATTGATTATCAAATATGTGTACAGGCTTTCCGTGAGCCGTTATAAATAGCGGTTTGTGTTATGGAAGTTCGCGTTACTAATTAAGTATTGGCGAAGCTAATTCAGCGGAACGAAAATACGGTTAGCCAAGGGGTCAGTCGGCTGGTAGAGGTCGGTTGCAGTCTCCTCTATATATTAGTCTCAGGTTCAAATCGAGACCTTGTTTGGTTATAGTTGCCCGGAGCAAGTTGGCCGGATGGAATTCATAATGCGATACCGCATTTGATCTCTACGTATATCTGTATCCACCTACTCATGTAGGGACATTTTCGATTCCACTCTGCATTATTTGTTTCTTTTACTGCGCGTTTGATCAAATTCTTGCATAATTTTGATATCAAACAAACCACTGACTTTGAAACGTTTCTGAAACTGATTGAACGTCAATAATTAATTTCTACGTCATAAGCGATAATTAAACCGAGTGGTTTTTAACAAGGATTTCGTAGTATTTGGCAAATTTACTCACATGGCATAGACACAAATATGCTTATCACAGATCAACAAAATTAGCTTGATGTTCACTTCGTTAATGCCTGTGTGAACGTACGAGTTTCTCACCAATTCTATATTCACACTTCCTCCAGGCTTCGTTTTCAAAATTGAAATCGTTGAAAGGTGACGAATGAGAATAAAGAACGATCACAGTTCGGAAGAGTAAGTGAAACTTGAATTTCACTGCCATAGAAAACCTCAAAGGGATTGTATTCAGTACAAAGGTAGGATCCGTTCGAGGAGTTACAATTTATTCTCAGTTTAAAGTTGAGTGTAAATTTGGAAGTAGTGCAGTGTGACCATCGCATTGGAGTTCAGCGATTCGTAAATAGTAAGAGTCTTAAAATGAACTCGGCAACCCCTTTTGAATGGTAATGGTACGAATGAACACGTCAAATTCTGAACCCCTCTGAGCTCACGGTGTGTGGAAAAACAACCCCACGACATTATGCCATATGGTCTGCTGTCAAACGTGTCAAACATTGGCCTAGCCGATATTTGCTATCCTCCCGTTCACTCTAGTGTATACCCATAGTATGCTTCACACGTTTGGTATTTGACATTTGTTCAACAACGTGTTTAGCTATGCTAATACCCCCGTGACGTCTGCACACATCCCTGCAGAACTAAGGAACCCTACCTACCTTTACTATGGGGCTGAAAGAATGGATTCAGACCATGGGCTGCGGGCAAAGGTAATACTAAGACGGTACTTACACGACATGGCTTTTAAAGCCACAGATAATTATTCCATGAGGATCGAAAATTAATTTGAACTACTTCTGTAAGGTGGATATTTTTTAGTCTTGCATTTTTCAGAACAGAAACCGTGCAGAACTTGATTCATAAATTCATAGGCTGATCTGTACTTTGCGAGCCGTGATACCAGTCTTCTACGGAGGTGTATTGAGCAGCTTCAGATTTTGCATATGAATGGACCCTTTCTAGATCGACGGTGAATGCTCGGTATGATAGGTGCAACAATGGGGGATTTACACGTTTCGTCGATCACCGGTGTATCGGATTTTACGTGTAGATATGGTAGTGTAGTGTCGGGTCTAGATGAGTAGCTTCCAAAGCTCCATCATCAAAACCGCTAATACCGCAAGGAATCAGTTATTCCATCCGCAATGAGATCCGAGAGAAAGATCCCCTTGAACCATCACTGAGCCAGTGGTAATACTGCAGTACCTACCAATTTCAGTTAGAGAATTCTCCTTGTGTTGCGGTCCCACAACTTGTTTAAGTGAATTACCAGCACGGACTAGGGGCTTAGGTTCAACGGCCTAAAACTTTCTTGTACTCGGGGTTTAGCCATCAGGGCTACGGCAGAGTGAGCTTTGCCAACAATATCTCACCGATGCTGATTGCAGAATTCAAATTAGCGGATGTGATACGATTCCGTAATTATTCCCGCCAGTACCTTTGTGCGAACCTAGAGGCTCATTCAACCGGCGATGTTTAACAAAACGTTTCGCAAATGCAGAAGAGATGCAAATTTATTAGCTGAAAATGAATTTTAAAAAATTTGAATGTGAAATGGTGGAGAAGGCACTTTTACGATGAGGGATGGTGGTGAATACGAGAGCGGTACTGCAAAGGGAGGAAGCGACGCAAACAGAGGTAAAAAAAAAACAAAAACGGGAGTAGTTATTGCAGCAGCATGGAGAGACTAGGTTGGCAGAGGGTCCGCGAAGGTGTTGCAAAGCAATAAGGATGGTAGATGGCGAGAAAGAGAGAATTATAATGCCTGAATATTAATTATGGCGTGCAGCCGGGCCCAGAGATTCTGGTATTTGTTTCTTTGTCGTTTTGTTCGTTTGGGAAAGCTCTCTTCGTATTATAGCCAGTATAGTGCTTTTTGCGTAATGGTTTGCTGCTGGACGCTGAACCTCCATTGTTCTTTATGCAAGGCTCTGTCGGAGTGCATGCGTATAGGCGATGACATCTGTGCTTTATTTATGGTTTAACATAAAGGAATTTTGTCGCTATTCACATCCACGAAAAACTCGCCTCGCAATTTTATCCAGGTAATGGATAATACTACTAGGTTCATACAAGGACCGGCAGTAAGCATTTAAAAAAATTCTGTGAGAATATTGACACAAGTCCCGCACCAGAATCAGGAGGTGTGTAAGTATCACACGATCGTTGTACTTTTGTGGGAATCATACCAGAAAATGTTAACGACGCTGCATTGTGCCGTTAGGTCTGACTGAATGGTACCCACTGACCTTTTCCAATCCCTCAATATCACATACTGCATGGAATCACACTGTGCCATTATCCTACTCCAACGATTACATTGCAACTGGGCTAGAATAATTCGTCATAACCATATGGGGTCGATTACGTATTCAGTGGCCGCTGATACCCTCATCATCTGTAATCGGTGACATAGAAAGCAGACTATATTTGCGTCCAAGTCATCAGATATTCTTATCACGGTTATATCTTTACATTGAGAAAAACTTATGACGTGTTGAGCGGAACAGAGTTACGCAGAGAACATTACCGACAGGACTTTCAGTCATCAGAGAGAGTTTTGGATATTTCGCAGTAAAAGTATCCTTGGTTCCGGGAAAATAATGGCCCCTCTCTCACAGCAGAGGACATGACAGCTAAGATAGCCAGAATTCTGGCTATCACACCGTATTTTATTTTCAGTGTAGCAAATCCGCAAATACGACCATTACAGTTCAAGTGGGTTCAAGTGATATGATCTCCGACCCAATTACTCGTGCGTATAATTATTCAGTAGACTCATAGTAGAGCTCGTTGATTTGTACGTGTTTTTGCCGCCAAAAATGTCGATCAAATGTGTGTACGAATTGTAACAGTTTAGTTTGTGAACTATCAATACGTGAGTTGAAATTTGTTTTTTAAATATGTTTCTGTTGGTTACATTTTTTTGTTGTTGAGTTGTTTTAATCATGCCACTACGTTTGGAATTCACGGACTTCGCTCACACAGCTGCCTTTTAATTTCGGATTAAAAAAAGCTACATCTGTGTGTTTTGCGTCAGGGTATAGGCACGAGCCTCGCGACCACGCGCATGAACGAGCATTTAAAATGCGGTTCTCGTAGCGAATTCCTCTACACAACTGAAATAATTAAATCCGATGTCACCCAAGCGCTGTCAAACACTGATAAGACTTCAAATGAGATTTTTTTCTGTTGATAATATTCTAATTCCCTGCAATCTAACAATCAATTAGAGACCGGGGCAAAGCGGATGCCCTAAGACTTATTCGGACATAAAACATAAAATATCGACTAAAGCTCACTTTGCCCCGATATTGGGGTAAAGTGATCAAGTCTATGAGGTAAAGCGATCACAACTAGAAAAATTCGTATTATGACGAGTTTATTATTCGTATTATGATGAAAATAACGTCAAAGGATCGCAAAATCTGTACTTATAACCCTGAGTCTGAGAAATATATGTAACTGTAAAAATGCGTGATACTTAGTTGAATCGAAAATGTTCGAAACACTACACCGCTATCGCGATTCATATCTCACCCGAAGTGAGGTTAGGTTGACGCTCGGCGGCTAACAGCGCTCGTGGCTCGGCTCGTGGCGTACAATGGCCACTTTTCCCTGACCATATTACCCCGCAGGTAAACCGACAACAAATTAAATTGAAAACTTGATGCAAACTATGTTTAACAAAAAAAGTATTGACAGTACCATTAAGTAGACGTTACAAGGAATCGAGAAAAAAATAAACTTAGTCAAACATGCCATTGACGGCACGATAATCCGAAATTTGAGTTGACGGAAATGATCAATCTACACGGCATGAAACAAAATTGATTGATTTTTCCCGAAATATTGAATATCTCATGGGGTTCAACTATTTCATTTTGTAAAGTACGTTAGCACAAACCCTCGGTGTAAATACTGCCTCCTTAGAATCGCTCAACAAGAAGTTATTCAAGATGGTCACTTTACCCCGCATGTCCACATTGTCCCGGTCTCCCCTACCTTCAAATTGTTTTCCGTCGCTTTCAAATTACATAATGTACGATAGGGATAGTAACACCGTTAACAAACAACAATTTAGTGCATGAGTTGGCGGTGATACCCTCTGAGACATAATATTAATGTTATGTAACCTAAGTTCACCTGTGCAGGGGACAGACGTAGAAGACCCCAACACGTAGACATGGGGGTAATAATCAACTCCATACTGTCCAGGATTAGACCACGCTTTACCCACGCAGCTGCTCGCTAACCAGTGTCAAATGATCATTGTTCTATCATGGAGAACGACATACACCACCATCATTCAGCACCTGTCCTCCTTTAAGCTTATACACCCTAGAGCGAAAAGTAGAACATTCGCATGTGCGCATGTGCGCAAATCTCACTTTTCTAGCAGATGTTGCAAGAAAAATTCTTATTTCTCATCGAACTATGAAGAATTGTCTTTTGGCTAACGGGTTGGCCGTTTAAGTCACGCAGTAAAGCAAATCACAGCGGTTAATCCCTCCCCTATTGTGGTTAACCACGGGTTGTTAGGTGTTGAAAGAGAGTGTAAGAAGGGATCAAATTCAACCCTGGCGTTACGCCCCGCCTATCGCAGTGTGTAAGCTCGATTCAAGAATAGGTATAATATAGTTAAATACGTAGGATGCTAAACACTAAACACTAAGGACTGGTTTTAGCCCTGTCATTCAAAGTAGTCACCCTGTATGTGGGTAACGCCGTGTAACCGCACACCCCTAAATCTTGTTACGCTCACCGTTGTAATGCAAATTAAAATAACAAACCCCCTGTGCAGACTCCCTTACGGTATTATATATATATATATATATATGTACATATATCTGTACAGTATACGTGTGCGTATATTTGCCCACCCTAACATACAACACACCCGAAACGTTAGCTCTGACAATATGTATCCAAGGTAAAGCAAGTTTGTTGTTTGTGCGTGCGGGGTGGTGCGCGTTATTATTTTATTCACCGTAACATGGATTATCCTTTCCGTACACGTGTTTGTGGACACTAGGGGAGGTTATAACTTTCACATGCTTCTTGCCTGACGGTTTTATGTGTCTTTACAGTTTACGATACATAGGTAAATCTGACCGAGCTTTTCGTGGGAAATTATAGTTCGAATTTGTCAATTATCGTTGGAACCTTCGCATCTGCAGCAGTTTGGAAAAAATGTATTGCTGTTTAATTTTCACAGTCCCCAAGACATCTTCATGTCCCAGATGAAATTCAGCAACAGGCCGAAGTATTTCGGGAAAAAGAGCCCGGCCTAGAGTTTAACGCGCTGGGAATATCTATTCCATGTTTTGTGATATTCGATTTTCACCAGAGCTCAGATAAAAAGGGTGAATTTATCAGAGGGAGTAAAAAGTAAAAAGATCAGGATAAAAGTCCAGACACGCCATCTGCACCGTGTATATAATATTCCAAGTGACGATTCAGTTATATTCGTATAAATTTTCACATATGTCAATAATTCAATGTAAGAATATATCTCCATTCGTCACGAAAGATGTATGCGCATATGATGAACTATAACTTTGTAACTTTGCATGCAAGCGTCCTAGATGATGAAACTACGTCTTACATAGGTTTTTCGTATTATTACAGTATTCAATTTCATCCAATAACTGTTAATATCATTTTGTAACGATTCTGTCAAGCTGGAATCAGTACGAGGATTTGATTGGAAAAACGGAATTGTTTTCTTCTCACGTGAGTGGCTTCTGACAATTCTGATAAAACGTAAGAAAACATATATGAAAGTACATCAGAACGTCCAGATTGACCTATTTGAGCTAAAACCCTGCTATACGAAGATGAAATCGTCTAGACTCCAGACGGCGTCTGTTCTATCCAATATCGAGTTATTTTCCTGGAATAAAAGCAGAAGATGTTTTTGGGTTCTTTGCCAGACGGAAGTGCGACACGTTTACAAACACCATAACGCCCACCGGTTCGAGTGATGGGAGAAATGTTTTTTACCGCTCCATCCGAACGCTTCGACGTATAAAAATCGACTTCCATCGCCTGTGAGGGCCCACCACGTAAGACCCTTGCGTCCTGATTCTCACCAGGTTCTGGTAAAAAATATCGTGAAGCTATAGTTACCTGTCAGATAGGTTGCAGCTGTGGCGCGATCATTGAGTTTTTCGTTATCCCCATCAGCCCGCAGCAAAAAATTGATCATTTTTTTCTTTTCCATCCCGGTAAACCCGCGTCGTATTTTTTGTCGAAAGATTTAATGATTTTTCTTAACACGTATAGCTGGTGCCCGGGACTCACGGGACTGACTGAGAATAATAGAATCTTGACCCAAGTTTTCTATTGTCTGACAAAACAGTTCGCAGCTTTTTCTGGTTTTGCTCAGCGTCTGCGGGGGTTGTGCGATAACGCCGAGTCTCCTCTGGATTCCCAGGGGTCTGACAATAGGGTATAAAATGAAGAAAACTACTCTCTGCGATATATATATATATATATATGTATATAATAGTGTTAATTAAATATTATAAAGCAGGAAAAGGCGGGCACCGAGTTCCCTTACTGCTGTACCTACTTTCTCAAAACTCGCGGTGAACAAAATTCCACGAGACATTCAAGAGTCATGGATAATTCATCAGCATGAATGCGCTGATGGCTTTGAACCTCCGTACCGTTTGATCAGAACAAATCGTCGCGCAGTCCAGGGCAACGAATTTTTCTGCAGTTTCTTGGCATCTCAGTCTCCAGTTTTCTCGGAGTGATAAAATTGATAGTAAAGAAAAAGCCAGGAGTAGAATGATGGAAGAGGGACAAGTGATAAATGCCCGGACGTGATGTCAAATAACAGTGATTTACTGTTGAAAAACCGTCCCCCGCTCCTTGCTGAAATATGTCCCAGCTTCATTGGCTGTCACTCCCACCAGTGAAAACTCTGTTTGATCACCCCGTTCCTGACCCTTGTCCGAGACGATCCGATATATATACCGTTACAGTGAGGGTAGGTACCGTTTTTTGAGGAGGTTTTTACATGGCAGGAGTTTAGAGTTGATGCTATATGCTGAAATATATCCTGAAACAGTTTTCTCAGAACGTTCATCTCTCGAGCCGTCTGTCACGGACGACTTCGGTTCTCGCAACACGATGTAATACCGGATAGTGCTTCTCTCTCGATATTGACAAGCTGTGGAAAATTCGACAGACTTTTCATCTTCGTTGATAACTCCGTCGATTATTTTCAAGAAGAAAAATAATAAGCATGTAATTCTGAATGACAATATATTACTGAAAATCTAACCGACAGTAAAATTTATTACCTACGGTTCTGATCCGACTTTCTTACTCCGTCTCATCACGTAAGACAATTTGCTTTATCTTATGCTGGAGCTTATTCAAAGCGAAATGCACTCGTTGAATGAATAATGGAAAAATTTGCTCGTTACTTTACGATCTTATGTCTCTGTGAACTATACATTGAAAATATGTACGTTTTTATGATTTTTATGAATGGAAACGTCCATCCATCAAAAGCATTTATGAGTCAGTAATAAAGCCTGCAACAACGATCATGATCGCGACACGCAAACTACATTTTTCATGCTGTGTCAAACCAGTAATCATGGATCATGGGACCCAGGCCATAAACGCTAAAGGGTACAATTACAGATTTTTCTTACACACTTGGAAACCTTTGAAATTTGGCCTTCGGCCTTCACATGAAGGGTTCAATCGAGGCCCCGATTTGTTATTCTAGAAGGTAAAAGGGGTTGACGTGGTCGCCAGTAATTTCCTGCTCACTGCGTGTTCCACTGGGATCATTATCTCAACATGTTTCCAGAATTGCGGGCGAATGGAATTCGCAAGAAACAACGACTCCGGATTACATGTTCTCGATAAGAAATCAAATCCAAAGTCTTTGTTCGTTATCAAGAATAACAACCCACACATCGGCTTACTTGACACTAAATTATTCAAAATTTTCATTACTATGTCACTATAAGTTATAGTCTTCCAAGACGATTATTAGAGCCTGCGGCTGTACAGAAATTTGTTTCATGTTATGAGATTATGAGAAAAAAAAATGATAAAACTCCGTTGGTAGAGAAAAATGGTGCAAAATACGGTGTCTCGGGGTGCACTGCAGCACCTTAAACTCATACCAACAATAATCCAAGTCGTGAGAACGCGTTTGTAACAGTTCGAGAATACCGGGACAAACTGTTTCGCCGTTTATATTGCATAGCGAGTGTTCAGAACGCCTTTGGCGAACGAGGTAACATCCCCTTTAAAACGTCGACACTCTACCACCCCGCAAACTATGTACATGCTACAATCCAGTCCTAATATGGATTTTATAGTGCGTTCGGTACGTTACGTTATTACGCATTTAGTAAGGACGGTCGATCCCGACTCGTGTATAAACTTTCTGCCTACGCACAACTGTAGGTCCATAAAATCCGCCGCACGAAGAACTGCGTTTTTACTTTGATTGATACGAGCAATAACGATCGCTAAGAATCGCTGGTATGATGAGAAGTAATTAGTTCCGGAATTTTAGGCTCGCCGATTTCCTCCAATCGTACGCCTCAAGCTTCTTATTCCCTGCATGATTCATTTACATCGTTTGTTACTGTCTTCTCTTGAAAACCCCTCGTCGTCATTTTAACAATAACACTTATCGCCTTGAGTCGCGGATTCAACACCGGGCAACCGGCAAGGTCTAAGTGGATCGTTAGCGCCGGTGTTCCGAACCGCACCGGCTGGTGACGTCGTTTGTTCCTTCGAAGGATTCGGCTGCTTCTTACCCAGTCCATTCTGTTACACTGGCACGTTCTAAGTCTGACTAAGAACGCTGTGGATTAAAGCCAGTCAATTTTTCCTTTCTACTTATTAATTATGCTCGTGCCATTTGTTCAGATCACATATTTTGCCGGGGGGGGAAATTTATTAGGCGATAAAATACCAGAAGACTGACGGGGAAACGAACGTTTTCGATGAAAAGGAAGAGACAGAAAAACCGAAGTGGAAAACTACAGGAAAAAAGTAATCCTATCCTCCTGTCTTCCGCTGACGCGTCTCTTTCACTGCAAGAAGATAAGTGATTGTTCAGAGAAAATGGAATTTCCAAGATTTGGAAAACGCAGTCCATTCTACAATTGTTGTCAAATCGGATGAAAGAGCGATTAACATAACGATGCCCGGTCTTCTCGTGATTTTATAGTGCAGGGCGTGAATCGGTCATTATTCAATATACCAGACACGGAATCTCGTAATTGAGGGCTCGTTAGACCGATAGTTGATCCTCGCCCCAGCACTGTAAATATTAGCGAATCGGAAAGTGCGGATCTTTGCGAACAGTAGTGCTCACCAGATCCTGGATTTAATTGCATGTAATCATGCTGATAAGTGATGCTGCGTGCAGTAAGTCACGCAACGAAATCAAGCTATGCGAAACCGCTGGTCACGTAGAGGCCTAGGCAGTACTTTATTGCGCGTAATATATATGCGCGCGAAAAAAAAAGTGAAAAGAGAAGGAAATAATAACAGAAAAACGTGTCATAAATCCGAGCTTTCGCTAACCTTATCAGATTTTCATGGTCTCGCGTGGTCTATATTTCATCGAGTCGAATTACATTCGGTAAGTGCCAAAGTGGCAGTGGTTGAAACGATTCAGATTATAGCAGCAAGTGTAACGCGTAGCTGCATAGCTCGTGGGTTTGGATTTCTGTGCTAGATTGCTACTATCATAAACCATTGTAATTACACACTAATCAGCATAAGAGTAGTTACACGTCGCACGGTAATATACATAAACGGCAGCAATTTATCTCACCGCAAAATGTATAATTGGTATGTAATAAACGCCTGCATGACTACTCTAACAAGGATTGATTAGTAGATAGGAATTATTCCTATTACCAAGGGGGAGATATCGTGTTTAAAATTTTTCCTGGATTAATTTTCAAGTGTAATGGTTACTATACATACCCGCCAACTATATACCACTAATTCATAACTCAATTAATAACTTTTGATAAGTTACAAGTTTGAAATGTGGGATAAACCAAAATATGCTCCTGGAAACAATATCGTAAATTCAAAGACGTATTTTCAAAATTGGTAGGCAGGATGGCCCGCTTCATGTGCAGTCGAGAATGGGAGGGGCTTAAAGTGGCATAACTTTGTAACGGTCAAAAGTAATGCCACTCTAAGCCCCTCCCATTATCGACACATGAAATGGGCCATGCTGTATATTATCGAACGACCGATTAATCTGAAAAAAGAAAGTATTGCAATTGTCGAACGGAATGCTTAAACCGTTCGGAAGTCTTCGTTCGCGGCTATATCATCCCACGATATCCGTACAGGTCAAGTTGAGATAAATTTTCCGGCTTTGCTAACAGGTAATGGGGTTGCCACACGCTACTGAAAGGGAATGTAATTGGAATTAATGATTAACCAGAAGTAGGTACTACCTGGGCGAGTCCGACGACGCTTGCCGTCGTGGCGCCTTTGTGAATGGAAGCTGACCACGCGACGTTATCGTCTGGATAGTATAAGTTGTTCAATAATCAGTCACTACTAGCTAAACTTAATCAGTAGCCCTAAGTCATGCGTGACAAGATAACATCGCAGC
Source organism: Euura lappo (assembly GCA_018257835.1). NCBI lineage: Eukaryota > Metazoa > Arthropoda > Insecta > Hymenoptera > Tenthredinidae > Euura > Euura lappo. The sequence continues at coordinate 1,198,185 of JAEUYN010002377.1, read as the reverse complement.
AAGCTCGAAAGCAAAAGATTTGGCAACAGATTTTTACTGCAAGATTTATAAAGCTTTCTGAAGGAAAAACAAAATTAAAATAGTGGATCACGTGATAAATATTCCCACGGTGTGTATAAATGGGTGTATTATCAATAAGTTAGAATGTTTTATCGCAAAAAATCAATTGTTGAAGTAAAATTGATTTTGGCATCCCTTCACGCCGGTGCAGGGGTGGCATCGGAGCAATCGGTAAATGTTCAAGACCGGAGATTGAAGATTGAAGATTTTGAGACACGGGTCTGCGTTCGCGTCGGCCTTGTATGTATATGAAGAGGGGTTAGAATATATGTTCGAGGATGTCTCTTTCTTGGTGCCGGCCTATCCAGTCCTTATGTAGGTGAAACTTCGTTCGTGCCGTTATAATATATGACTGGCACTTTAGGAGATTTAGGACGCACGGGAGTTCTGGATATGAAAGTTCGGATTTATCTGCCTGAAATACTGTTTTGCCATCTGAGAATCTCTCGATTCCGAATATTACCTACATTCCGATTTTCACAATCAATTTTCACGATCCTCTACTCCCTTCTATAACCTCATAAAAAATGTTCCCGTATAGCTTCTTCAACTCGGTTACTGAATCATATTCGACATAGGTATCAAACAACTTCGATCACTCCATGGTCATGAGAAAAGACCTTGAAAAGGATGAAATTTTTCTTCCTAAAGTCGAGTTGTAAACTTAAGGCTCGTCGAAGGCTCTGATCAGCGGTCTACTGGCGGAATAACTTAAACAATAAATCATTTATTTGAGTCTGAACTTCATATTCATCAATTCATTAAGCAATTTAATGTAATACCTCACACAATGAGTCATTAATTTCAGTCCGAACTTTATTTTCATCGATTTATTAGGCAGCTTTGAAAAATGTAGTTGCAGTTAGAGTAACTGTCTGAAAAGTATCGACAGCGATAATTACGACGCTAAGATCTAGTCAGCCTCGGTTCATTGCACCTTACTCAGATACCTCAGATGATTTCCGCAGAAAATAAGGATCCAGCAGAGAACTGCAGAGACTGAATTCGAAGTGAGGCTGATCAAATGAAAATGAGCTCCATCTCACGTTTAATACTTCATTATTCATAATTAAAATTGAACAGTTGAATAAAATAAAATAAAAAAACGGAGGCAGACGAGGGAGGGTTTTTATTTTCCACGATACCGCCGAAATAAAGAACCGAATTTTATTGTATCACTGCGAATCGTATGAGCCGTGTAGTTTCAGCGATTTTATCAGTGACGGGGATTTATTGGGAATATGAGTTAGACGTGTCGTTGTGATGCGATATCGGATATTCATCGATGTTCTCTATTCACTATTGTACGCGAATAGCATTGATCTCGTCTAGATGGAAAAAAGTACGGTAGCAAAAAACTATTTCCCTCTCTAGGATTCCTTGAAACCGGTTTCAGTCTCCGGGATTAATATCAAATTACGTTAGTGGAATTCTTCGCCGATGCGTATACCTCGTTACAACGGACGCAAATGACAGAGAAAAAAAATTGTAATCCCATTAGAATGCGTTACGCGACTGGTTGTCGCTGGATACCAGCCAGATCTACGTTGATTAACTGGAACATTCAACTTTTCCACATCCACCTACTACTCCTATGCACCCGGTAACAGAATTGTACGGTAACTTGGTAATTCAATTTTCAAGCAAATTATACCATCGTTTCCGGCGCCGTTTTATTCCGAATGACTTCCTCCGATAATTTTTTTCACCACCACTCTTAATTCAGCCCTTATCTAGGGCGCTAAGCAACCCTAAGGCTCTCGAATACCGGAAGTTTGTCTTTTCCCTTTAATTTCAAACTCTAATCGTTTTTCGCCACTCAAACGCCATACGGAAGAAAAGAACCCTTGAACGAATTCGAAATTTAATGTTCGTGCGTGATATTTACATGAAGTTGTGAATCTTTCAATTCGGCTTTTCCAATTTTTTTAAGTGAAATGTGGATGGCACGCTTTCAAAGAATTTAGAGAGTGCATCTTAAATTCCACGTGCGATGTTCATCCGCATCCTGATGGTTTCGAAAAAATTTACTTTTTGTGAAAAATAAAAGTTTGCTGGCTCTGAACTACAGAACTTTTTGCGCCATTACTAGCTGGGCCAGGCTCTTTTGCTCTGAGCATTTACTGAATGTGCATTGTAGCCGTCCGTACTATGGACTGTGATCCCGTGTTATGTTATGGCCGACAACATAATTCGCAACGCACATCTCTCGAAGCCTTTATTACAAATGGACTGCTGACTAGTCCATTGTGGTCTAGCCCTATCCATGGGGCTCGTAAACACCCTAGTGGTCATATTCGTCCCAAGGGGAAAAGGAAAAGGTGCAGTTTTTCTGACAACCGTAGCCATTCAGGGACTGAATGTTTTTCATCATTCCAATATAGGAATGTGACAGAAGGGGATCCCATTCTACCCTGATTCAATGATACTTTAGAATGCGATCTTTTTAGTCTTGGACCAAATCCTTCTGTGATTTATCTTGCACAATGGAGAACATTGCAGGAGGTAAATTCTGAACTTGTCGCGATATATGCAGTTTATGCCTGAGGCGAATAAACTGATCTTAGCAAGAGACAAGGATGGCAGATGTATTTCACGCGGTAACGACTTTGGTCACGCTGTCTGTACAACCCTCGCGACATCTGTTGTCCTCAGCCGCTAAATAATGGATCACCAAGTCTCCCGTGGTACCTCGGGTCGCATGACTGTGGCTTACGGTAGCAAATGCGTAACTGCCGTAACGAGCACCGAGCTAGGAGTTCGTCAGGGGGTTGAAATTGAGATTACCGTGTCATTTTTGCTGTTAACGTTTGTATCAAACTCGTGATTGAGAACGATGGAGTGGTACGTCGAATGACGTCGAAATTGGCAAAAAAAATCTGTGTATTATAGATTGATGAAAAATAGGGAGGAAAAGGCTTTCCAATATCGTTATTGTTGAGACAATCGACAGAATCGTCTGACATCAATATGAAAGGAATTCAACTTGAACTTTTTTTGGCTACGAACGCCAGAGGTAAAAAAAGTCTATTCCACAAAATAAGAAACTCATTAAATACGTAGTCAAATATGTGAAACATTCGCGTATGATATGAATATGCACATGGGAGGCAGTGTAGGCACGTTGCAGATATGCAAAGTACGTATTTGAATATGATCTGTGCGTCTCACGTAGCAATATTCTTGAAATAGCTAATTATTTACCGATATCAAATTTGGATATCATTCTTCGTTTCTAATCCCAAACGATGTATTTAGTGTCGGGTATCCATTGAAAAAATATTCCTGAACAAATGATATTGCCTAAAATAAATATGAGAAAAACTGCAGATCGTTTGATTCATCAGATCCTCGAAATCCTCTGTCACATTCAGATTTCTGGTAATATATTTCGCGTTATACGAATCCGAGAAGTTTTCCGGCGGATTCATTTGTCAAGTTTTTGTTTTTTTTTCTCTATTGTTTTTGCTCTCCGATTCTAGACAGCTGTGTATAGGTTTGAAAAACGATTCTACTGCAGACATGGGACGCACAACCTTTTCGAGATCGGGTCCCGTCTCCGGTTGAACTTGGGAACGGTACAAAGGCCTCCGTTGCGTAACAAATTCAAACCCCGGAATGGCCCCCTGGTTTCGGTTCAACTCCAGAAGCAAGTTAGGTCGGTTCCAGTTTATAATGTCGAGGGTGAAAAAGCGGGTCACGCGTTTCAACGCGTGGCTGAATACTCGTAGTCCTCGTGGTTCCTGCGGTACGGCCAATTTTTCACGCCAATTTCCTATCAAGCGCCAGAATTACTTTTTTCGTCCAACTATTCGAGGCAAGAGTTATGGGCTACAATGGGGAATTTATTGGAACGGTGATTAAAGAGCAATTTCGGATCGCTCATCGAGCGCTAAGCGACCTTTTGAATAATTTTACAATTCAAACGTCATTTTTTAAATATCACGAGCAATTTTAAGCAAAAAATATATAAATATCTACGTTTGACCCCGCCATCATATAAAATTCAAACCACGGGCCACATAACGTATTCAGCTCTAGCCCCAGTGTTACACTCAGTTGATTGTATTTTTACACCAGTAAAAAAACTCGACCGTTTCTAATCGAGAGGCGTTCATTGCGGTGGAAAAAATCCCGGGATTTCTCCATTTTTTCAACACTTGAAACGACTGCGTTTTTTGAACATTGGCCCTTGTGGTCAAGTGACGATGGATAAATATTTCCAGTTGCTGATCTAGTGCATTTCTTTTTTTTTATCGATGACCCACTTCGATTTTCATTTAACGACTTTATCAGGAATGTTTCTCTTCTATGACCGGGCAATTTATATCGATAAAGCCTTGATCTTGGTTTCGATAGCTCGGAGGTAGAATTGTGAGAAAGAAACGAGAGAAAAGCGACTGTGGATAAAAAAAGGTGGCATCGAATTCGAGCCACGTTCGGTCAATAAGTAATCCTCGTTTCTTTTTCGGGAAAAGGAACGTGGAAGATTCTCGTTATCGACGCACCTCGGACTTATCTTGTTCATCTGGCATTCAAGATGAGTTGAATTTATTCAGGTTGGGTTAGGTTCGGGTAAATGGGGTCACAGTTACGGACAGTAATGACTAATTACGCGACATCCCTCGTGTAAAATTTTCAGTAGCCTTTCAGATCCTAATTGGGTTGGTCGCTGCCTCTTAACATTCGCGGCATTATCAAAATTGTTTCCCAAATAACCTTACAACCTGAGGAATTATGCGTTTACTGAACGCGGATCCGTTGTTACTACTATTTTGGACCCTAATCCTGCCGGAAGTCCCTGCGGCACAAATACGGTACCTATACTTGTTTGGTTTTAGTTCTGCCATGTTCTACAAGCTTCCTTCTCACAGAGCTTTATCAATCGCAATAAAGAGACCACGAATATATTGTTCTAATGTAATGGGAATCAAATGAACGTATTTGTTCGTTGAAAGTGCTGGAAAAATAGGATCTGTGACGGTTCTCCTTCCTTCCTTTAGTGGATTTGGGTTCCGACTGGAACCTATGTACCAAGATCTGTGACGATGCACCCAAATTTACGTAAATCCATAGACTATATAGGAATGTAAATATAGTCCCCATGAGAGAACAAACAAGGAATACATGTATGTTATCGCAACAGAATGGCGCGGTTTGCACCGACTTAAAGCTTATGGAACATCTATTATTGTCAGAATTCAAAGCCAAGAGCGCCTCCCCCCGCGTCTTAAGAACCGAAGCTCCAAAGCAGTCGTAAGCTCCGACGTCCTGGAGAAATTCACAAGAGCCTGTGGTGCAGTTCTGTGCAGTGTTATACGTCAGGTTTTCTATATTCGTTTCACTCACAATCAGATATCGTAAAATTTCAATGATAATATTAAAATCATATAATAGGCTATTTCTCTCTCATCTATAGATGTTATAATGGGATGGAAATACTCTTAGAACGTATTTGGTTCACGAAGCGAAGTTTCTTCTGGAGATTTTAATATTGCTTGATTCATTGAAGTGGAGTAAAAAAATGTTTTGCGAGTAAACCCAAGCCCTGAAGGCAGACTTTATTCAATTTTCTTTGTTGGTGAGTTTACAACCCCTCCGTGCTATGCATGGCATATTAATACCGCGGTATGGCGAGCACGTTCTCGGTAGAAACAGCGCTAAATAGTTTCCTGTTTTTCTACACCAAAACTGCGAAGCTTAATTACAACGTGGAGTCATGGCCAGGGCGCCACATAGTTCTCACTAACTGATATCGTTTTTTTTTTTTCAATCAAAAACCGCCAACACACCGGTCTCAATTCTACTAATTTCTCTTCTAACTTTGATATTCAGGATAGTGTTCGGTCAACGGATAGCACGTGTGCGATCGTGGCGAGGGTATCAAGTGGGATACCTCATGCTCCTGAAATTATAATAGTTGAAAATTAAATTCGGCATGAATATGTGAATCACGAGCGTCTGTATCATCGATGAACGTTTATTCAGCTATTCATACATAGGTACAATTGTACTTTTTGCAAAGTTGAACTGAATCGCAATAGACTTAAGCTTGCCTTTCAATGTGAGAATTTGCGACTACATATGTTACAACCATTTGTAAAACTACACTCATTAGCAAATGAATTAGTCGACCGTGTTCCGGCCTTACGGTGTCTGGCCAGCTCTGCGAGCTCATCGGACGAAAGAGCTATTATTCGAGATACTGTCATCGTTCATTAAACTTTTTCCTGAGTCTAACTTCTGCAAGTTAGAAACTGAACTTGTTTGATAGAGTTTCTCCATTCATCTACAGAGATCCGCGGCTTACTCCTCTCGACATGGCTAATCGGGTTAATATAAGTTGATTTTCATCAACTTGTCACAATCGAGTACAATTAATGACAGTGCCGAAAGTCCTGCTTTCAAATGTACCGAATATTTGAAAAACCAGAAACGGTAATAAAATATTATTTCTGTTCGAATTTACCTTCTGAAATGGCATAGAGGAATCGGTTATACATTCGTGTTGACCGAACGACTCACTCGGCATAATTTTGAGGCCACGTGTAAAAAGGTAGTGGCCATATGAAAATAATGGTAACATTCTTATTAGATTGTAGAAGAGAGAAGTATTCCTTGGGCATGGTGCACCTCGGAGGCATCCACGAGCACCCGGAAAAGCTCTGCCGAACTTTATGACGACAGACTCCAACCTCAGAGCTGGAGATTGAATGTCGAGAAGGGGCAGGAATCTCGTGGAATATACTGCGGCAAATGGAGATGAAAATATGAAATATCTTACGGACGAGGTCAGCGCGAACCATTTACCTCACGGTTCGTGCGCCAGACATAAGATGGTGTCTTGATATGAACCAGGGAAATCCTACGACTGTTATCTGGTAGAGGTTTATCAAGTTGTACTAAAATGCAATATGGACCTAGCCTGTAAAAATGGTGTTTCCTCAGATGAAACTGAAATTTAAATTTGACCAAGTTATTATCTAGTATTCTGGTTAGTGTTCTGGCCAGGCTTTTGGCTAGTAATCTGTCTAGGAGTGTAGCCCGATCGTTCTTGGTTTAAATAGGAATCTGGCCAGAACTTTCTAGCAGTTCAGCGCATCTAGCCACAAATGGGCAGAGAACTGGACAAATTTCTACCAAGGTTTGTAACATTCAGCCAAGGATGAACTCTTATCGGAAAACAGCCGAAGAGTTCATCTTGGTCCATCCTTCAAACGGATTCCCGGCTGAAAGATAGAATTGATATCGCTGTTGCTATGAAATTCATACGGCAGGACTTTAAATACGGTCTAAGAGAGTCGAGAGTCACTGGTTTATGTTTCGTGATTAATTTTTAATAAACACGCTTTAGTTAGTGGTTGGAATTATCCTTGACGTAATATCACACAAAGCGGTTTAAATATGAGTTTCTCGCGTTTCACGTGCGAGACAAGGACCGTCACCCGGTTTAGCACCGAGAGAATTTCATTTCTCGCAATGTACTTAGTTCAGGTTTCACAGTACCCTGCAGCTTTTATTAAAAGTGTACAGTCTTAATAGCGCTATTTTTAATTCCTTAGCAGAAGAGAACACTGGTAGAAAGCTCGGTTGAATATCATACCTCGCGTGATTTAAAATCCGCATAAATCCGTGCGAAAACATCCCGCTGTTTCTTTCATCGTTAGTCATCTGATAGCCTCTCCAATATAAACCAAACCACGCTAGCTATCCGCGCGAAGCAGACGGGTACTAAGCGAAAAATAGTATATTATGCACCACGGGAAGGAAGCAGGCGATTTTTGGCGAGCGCGGATTTTGCAGAACGAGTTGCAATTCGAGGGCGCCGAAGGCGCCCGAGAGTGAAAACGAGTTCTGCAAAATGCGCGAGACAAAACGCCTGCTTCCTTCCCATGGCACATATGTTATTTTCTACCACATATGCATTAAAAACGAGAGAAAGTGAGGTTAGAAACACGAGAACGGTGTTCTCCACTGGGGGCAGCACTTTCTTAGTTTATTTCATCGTTACCATGGTTACGAGAGGTTTTTATCCCTGCTGCCAAAGTTTTTATCCCTCTTGACAAGTTTTTATCCCGCTTGACAAGTTTTTATCCCGGTTTATTGCCCCGGTCAGAAAACTGTGGCTTCCATCCTGTTAAGGAGGGCAAAAAACACGAGTTTTTAATGCATGTGTGGTAGAAAGATAAATATTCTACCGCGTCAAGCCATCTAGATATGGTTGAGAGATTGAAAGAGACGGATGGGCAACGCAAGAGATGAGTGGAGAGACATGAAACGAGTGAATAAGAGCGTGAGGGTGGTGGAAAAAAATTGCCTTCATCTACCCACTTTACCTAATGCATATCACGCTTCTCTACTTCCGGGCGGAACAAACTACTATAATACGGCAGACGGAATTTATTAGCGGTCAGCGATTTTTCATCCCGAAGCTTGTTTTTCAGACGGTTAAACATGCCTTCGTTCATCAACAAGCGCTGTTCGCGACAAATGTCAACCGTACAGCCCTGTAGAAAATTGGACATTCTTTAAGTACTTTTAATCAAGCATCGAAATCTAAAGCTAGGGTTTAGTGACTCTCGAAATCCGGTTACAATGGTTCAGGGTGAATCTCCGAAGTTACCATATGATGTCCATAAAATTCCATAACATCCTATAAAATCCCATAGAATTTTATGAATTCTCGTAATCCCTCAAAGTTCAATGAAGTCCCATAGAGTCGCAGTTGTTGACGTTCCATGAAGTCTCATGAAATTTAATATTCCTCGAAGTCTTCAAATTTCCCTTAAACTTTTTCAGAGTCGTTGAAATCTCTGGAGTCTCAGAAGTCCCATGAAATCTTAGAAAATTTCATGAAAGTTTCTGGTTCATTTCACAATATCAAAGATCTGCGTATTTTTCCGACCCTTGTATAAAATAAAAATTCGAGTGAATCGGAATTTGAAGGTAAAACGTTTTACCCCAACAAAGCGAATTCCTGCATAGCCCACTCAATTCGTCCCCCGTCAAAGAGCTGTTTCCTACTTCAAAGCATATTCTCGAAAGTATAAGAGGAAAAGTGAATTCCACTTGCTGTATAAAATTCACCATTAATGTCCTCAACTTCCTTCGGAAGACTGGTGTATCTCTCCCACGTTGATGTATTGGTTTACTTACATGCTCTAGTTTTAGGTACGCGTTGCGAACTATGGGAAACCCGTTCGACCACGAACTCCTGAGGAACGTGAGGACATCGCGTTCCTGTGGTGACTGGTGACGCCAGAATTTCGACGAAACCACGACCATTCGATAGGGGAGCGACAAGCCAGAATGCTCGTAGACCGAGTAAGTATTCATTTCGTTACAAGCTCTCAATTCTTTTTTTTTCTAACCTCAGGATCATCGATACCGAAGAATTGATCGTACGGGATTTTCTGAAATTCCTTGCAAAAATTTGAGGCATTTCCTGAAACGATGAACCGAGCTTTCCGTAATCTGAAGCTATTCTGATCTCGAACCAAGCTTGAAATTCGAATCTCGTTCATAGAAACATTTTTTGTACTGCACATATATGTATATATAATCGCGGGCGTACGCTTAATGCGTCTGTGGCAGGAAACGGCAATTGCCACCCGTAATCCACACGGAGAATATCAGAGCTGTTAATTGGGTCAATCAACACCATTTCTCGGTACGATTCTATCCCCACTTTTCCACCCAGGATGGTTTACGGTAGGTATGCAGAGCCGTGACGTAATAAAGCATAAAATTGAACCGCTGAAACCATGAGTTAATGACACCTACGTTAATGCTCCACGTGCAAGAGATGCAACATTGAGATGCTCTTTTTTAACATCGAAAATGTTTTTATTTTCGGGGTATTTGAAGGCCCCTGGCGAAAATGAAGTGTTCAAAGAGATGTTCGAGAGGTGTTCGCGAAGTGTCTGCATGCTTCGTGGAATGTATTTTGAAACAAGAGTCAGAGTCCCGAACACCTGCGAACACTTCGGGCCGTGACCACTTCGCGCACACTTCATGCACATCGGTGAACATTTCCGACACATTTCCGGCACACCAAGTTTTAGTACCCGTGATCGCCACGCGGTGGCGTTGCTTCTCACAGCCAGGTAATCGCGGTGGGAGGATATATTCGAGCGCGGCGTGGTGGTCATGTCACTCATTTCTGGACTACGGCCGAACCAATACCTCCCAGAGATTCAGGTATTGTGGTACATAGATCCCCGAAGGGATCTGAATCCAACAAAGAGGAAGAAGAAGAAGATTCAAGTGTTCACGCTTCACGCAATCTTCATCCACACTCCATGCACACTCCATGCACAGTCCATGCACAGTCCGTGCACAGTCGACGCACATTTCTGACTGCACATCTTGTCACGCTTTCCTTGTTCCAATTTACATTTCCAGCACACTTCATTTCAGACCTTTGTCACACTTTGGGCACATTTCCAAAATTGAATTTTTTGAATTCAACCTTCGGTCACATTCGGTTTCACACTTCATTTTCGCCAGGGGGGGACACGAAAATCAATGCTAAATATCACGAAAAAGCGTCACGGTCGGATTTCAGTCATAGTAGTCATCAGATGAATGGTGGGGGTTGAGTACCATTCCACGGTCGAGTGAGCAGAGGTATTGATGTGGTCTAAACATTATTTGTTTGCGGAAAAAGTTAGGACATCGTGTTTCAGGCTCAATAATTTATGTAGGTATAATCATTTTTGAATGAAGAAATTATTTCGACCTTTTCCAAATGTACAAAAAATGACAGAAAAACAGGTTCATTTTCAATGTCCTGCATTCTTGCAATACATCTGGAATCTGTGAATATTGTATGTACACCGATTATAAAGGCAACCAAACCAAATTTCACGCATTTTTTATTTTGGAATACGATCATAAGAGAGGAGGGTGTGGATTCGATCGCAGGGTTGTAAATTTACAACATTCCTTGCTTGTAATTTCAGGTGAGGTACAAAAGCGAGACTGTGACCCAGTCTCTCTCAGCAAATAAATTATACCCCCCCTTTGTTCAAGATTCTCAGGAAATTCCATCGTACGTTATACAAGATCATAATTTATATCAGACTTGCGCCTCTACGCCATGATCATTACTGCCTTTGCTGTTTCTTGTTATCCTCACTATATGTGCGTATACGTGGCGTATACGTGGCGTATACGTGCGTATACAGTTTGTAATTAAAAGAGGCAGGTAAATCTCGAGTCTGCGATTACCCGGCGCATCGACACCGAGCTTGCGAAATTAGCTACACGGCGTGAGTGGTTCGCAGCTTTCGTAATTATTCACTCGGACTATATTTCTGCTTCACCCTCGGACACCGGATTCTAAATGAATTACCACACCGGGGCAGAGTTTTACTTGAAGAGCTTCAGAGCTTGGGTCGAAGGGATTACGTCAAGGGGTAAAAAATTCGAGAAAAATTGGTAGAAAAGGGTTGAAGGAGAAATGCGAGCGAAACGGATTGACAAGGTGAAAAGAAACGTCGGGAATGTATTCAACGGTTTTCAAAAGCATTTTCACTTAACAACGATCCAACCACCACGTTTGGGGTTTCATGATGCCTGACAGCATACAAGACTTCTGGTTTTAAATACTCTTCCGTGAGGGTTGTAGTGACGAGAAGCAGTGTGTATAGAAACTTTTGTAAAATGAATAATCAGAGCGTTTTTCGAAATCACATCATCATTATTGCCATTGCCTGAAACAATGGTGATATAATTGTAAACACGTTTTGCATAATTAATTTACTGACGTATCCGTAGACGGAGGTACAATAATATATTCTACAACTATTGTCAGAGGTGTGTATATAGTTTCTCTGCCTCGAAATATCGATGAAACATTATCCCATAAATAAAACACTGCATGCATCGAACCGGACAGAATTTGAATTGAATCAAATTTCGTGTGTATCCGGTGCGGAAGTCGAACCGTTGATGCATAACAAAAATTTAGTTGCATGTCAACCAACGCGCAAACTTATAACCATATATATGAATTCAAACGCATCCAATTTACACACAGCTATGGATTTTCGATAGTTCGCGAAAAAGTGAAAGAAACAAAAATAGTATATTACACTACAAGGGCCGAAAGTTGAAAATTCCTGCACTGCGCGTGATGATGCCCGAGGCGAAGCCGAGTAAGAAGTGTTGATGCCTGCCCGACATTGCAGGCACGAGCGAAGCGAGTGCTGCTGGTCGGGGGCAGGCATCAAATAGATCGAATAAAACGTCCAAGCCAGTTTTGAGGTTATATCTCAAGCGAGAGTAACGTCGAGAGCGAGAGTAACAGAAGTTTGCGATTGTAGCTGGCTGCAGAATAGTCTAGTCAATCTAGCCTTTGAATTGACCCAAAAATAATTACAGACTGGTTGAATTATAGATATTAATCAATCGATGTGAAAAAATCCCCAAACAACATATCGTGGCTCCCGCGCAGCGTGGAACGGACCGACGCGAGCCGAGCAGACCAGCTGATCGTTAGGCGTAGTTTTGTCAGAAAACTCTTGCAAAATTAATAACGTGGAAACTATAGGTCCTACAATATCGGTTCCCACTTCGAATTTGTAGATTATTTTCTCCCCTACAACGTGGTATTTTTGTTTTTCCAATCCGACAAGTGACATTGGAACAGTGCATGACTTTGGCGGTACTGCCCAAAATATTGATAGTTTTTTATTAATTTCAACAATTTACTGTCTAGAGACATTGTCTTGTTTTTGTTATGCTGTTTGGGGGATTTTTCCGCGTCGATTGATATATAATTCATCCAGTCTTGAATTATTTTTGGGTGACTAAGTGACAAAACTCGAAGCGGGCGTCTCGTGTATTGGGTATCGGTGTGTGCGAGTAAGTTTTCGCTCCCGCTGTCACAGAGGGCGTGCGTGTAGTTCTACCAATGCATGAAAGTTAGGCTTTCTGCTTCGATACCGATGCCGGAAGTACGTACTTTCGACCGAGGTATGAAGAAAAATCTTTCATGATTCACATTCAGTTAGCGGTAAAATTCATTTTTTGTAATACGTGCATCAAATGTCCCCCATTTTGTGCCTCTGAAACGTGCTAGAAGTGGTCTTTTACAGCAGGGTTTGAGCAGCGCATGCGCAGATCTTTATTTTAAGTATTTATAACACTCTAGTTCCTCTTATACACGTATTTATAACACTCTAGTAATTTTCATCAATTTTCAAAATTGGATTAGCCAAAAAGTTTGTCTAATGGTAGAAAAAGGATTCGACCGCATAAATGTGTTGGCCTTTCCGATAAACCAAATTCTCTTTCATAATTAAAATATGGGAGTGGTGAATAAGATATCACCAGAAACAATCTGAACACTATTTTCCAAACACTTCTTTGATTAGCCAGAGCTTCAAAAACCTGAAATATCATTCAATAAAGGAAAATTTTAGACCGTGTTTGGACTTCAAGAACTTTCAATAACAATAATCTAAATAAAAATAAAATATCAAGAGTTGGAATTGTAGCGAAATTGATAAAACGAGAGCGAAATTGATAAAACGGCGGAGCAATTCATAAGATGGGTTTACCAGAGTTTGGGATTCTTTTCCCCCTTCTAATTCAGAGCCAATGTTCCCAAGATCGCAATCAAAAGTAGGAAAAGTCCTCACTTTTCCTTTCTGCACGATCCCCTTCGTTACTAGTCCGAAAGTTTGTTCTCCACTTTTCAAACGATGGGATGCGGTAACGACGAACATAACTCACAGAAAAAAAACTTTCAGCCCTCTCTATCTCTTTTTAATAAAGATTTCTTGTCACGAACAATTTTTTATAACCTAAGAAAGTCTAAGAGAAAAAGATATGGCATCAATGACACCGGAGGTCGTGGTAACATGTATTATCAATTATCGTCGACACATGAACTCCGGCCTTGAATTTTCACTTATTTTTTGCTAATAATTCGAGAAGCCAAGTGACCACTTCAGTGGCGTATATGCGTTCAATATGTTGAACAAGTGAGCTTTGCGGATGAAATGAAGTACTTTTTCGACCAAGTAATTATGGAAATATAAAAGCATTCAATTGCACAGATTAAAGATAAATCGCATTTGTGCAGGGAGCAATGTTAGAGAAGGCATTCAACCTGTAAACTGCAGTGTGAATCGATATGGCAACAATAATTCACAATACCGTGGAAATTATATAGAATAAATCAAAACGCATGTAAAAACTGCAAACATATGACTATAATTAGTAGTTAGTACCTATACCAGAAACAGAAACGCTTCTATAACAGAAATATCCAACACCATGTTACTCGTCGAATTCGCAGAATGTCTCTCGGCTCACAAATCTCAAACATACGGAACAGGAGTGCAAATTTTGTACCTATACCTCCACGTACAAACTCAATGTTGGACGGTTAGTTAAATCAGTAGTTGAAATATTTGAACAGACTATTCATACACTCGCACATTGCAAGAGATATTGAATTAGGTACTCTTAGATTTCGACATGATCTAAAATGTACCTCAACGTTCATCTTGCAACCGAAATGATTCTGTTCAGCGAAAGTTTTCAATGTATTGTTTAATCAGTGACCTAAAAATAACTTGACCTTCAAATTTATCAGAATTGCTCGAGTACATGTGTACCTGAATTGAACTGGGAACTCGAACCAAATCACTTCATGAAAGGGAGAAATGCGAATTGGAGTCAATAAAATTTCGATCACAATCAGACTGTGCAATAATTTCTCTTTCGACGTCGTAAAACGGATGAAATGAAAGGTGTTGAAGTATAGGATACGGAATAAAATACTCCAGCAGAAAACAAAAGAAAAACCGTACACTTTTCCAAGAAGCAACGAAGTGGCCTATTTAGTGCCCATAGAGTAGACCAAACCCAGTTTTCTCTTGAGGTCGTAAAATAACTGTTGACGACCTTGTTTCACATATACCACGCAGCATAGAGACCCTGAACACATTGAAGGGTACCGACTTTCCGCGTGGTTGGAAAGTACTGACGTTAATACTATGAGTCACGAGCATAAAAATCAAACGGCTTCTTTTTAAGAACCCCATATAAATTTAACTACACAGAAAAAAAAGAAAAACGAACAAAATAATTACGTTATTTCCAAGCCATTGGTGTGCGTCCGTTACCCGGAACAATATACCCAACCTAGACAGCGACCAAAAGAAACGCACCGCTCCCGCTTTTTCACACCGAAAGAGACCCTGCAGCGTACGGAACACATGACTAAGCCGGAGATGGCCCAACGTCCGGGACGCAGACGCCTGACATCATTGGACGAAGACGAAGGTTAAGAACCCTACAACTTTTGCAATAATCGCAACTAACCGCGATACTATATCGTACATTGGTCATTTATACTTACACAAAACAACAAGAGAAGAGAATTTATCAAAACTCTTTCCGGACTACGTGACTTGGCGGAAACAAAGTGTGACATAAAAGTGGGCGCAAAGTGTTTGGGAAATGTCATAGAGCGTTTTCCATTCGCAAATACTTCACGCTCACTCTGTTCACACTTTTTTCAGAAGAAAATTTTCAAATATAAATATTGTATATCTCGTCACGCTTGACAAGTTATATCAGACACTTATTTTGCGCTTTTTGTCAAAATTAATGATATGCATACTGGGGTGTATCTAAGGTGACTCACGATAGCGTGTCATAAGGATGCAATTAATATGTCGAATGATGGAACCAATACATCGATAGGACGAATATAAATGGAAGTTATAAAACCAAGGTTCATGTGATGCAGCATCTTTCCATCAGTCTTTCTTCGTGTCATCAATCACATTGCGGGAATTAACACGCGATATTCTACAATATTCAGCCTAGCTAGCACATGGTTCGCTTCCCTCATGATGTCACAGTGTATAAACGAACGGTTCCCTTGAAATGTGGATTCATTCTTGATCGGATCTCATCCCTTTCATTTTCTCCGGGCTAAATCATACCTTTTTATGTCTGTTTTGCGAGAAAACATTCTTTATTGAATATATGTAATCTAAATTTCCACATGTGAACGTAAATTGAAACCAGGTTGTACCCCGCTGTGTGCTGGTTGAAACGTGTGTCGTAATTTGTAAAACCGGGTGATAACGATACATGCGGCAATAGATTATTTGCTCCATTTTTCGCAACGGTTAATCCGCATTAATCCTGTTTCCGTGAAACTACACGTAAGCTCTCCCTGTGCGGGGGTGCAACCGCGTGGGTAACGCAAATACAACCGACGCTGGTATGCAAATGGAACGGAAAACACCCTTGGGACATTAATGGATAAAGGTTAGCGTGAAATTTATCATATTCCTGTGACAAATTGAGCGGGTATCGTTGCGTTGCAGATTATAATTCGGTTCACTTACGCGGCACCAATTCCACACGATTTTAACCCTATATACCCCAGGGCCACACCTCTTCTCAGACTAATTAATGACGCAAGTTGAGACTGTATTTTCATCTCTACGATAAAACTGCGACGGAGTCACTCAAGTAAAACCTATTTCTGGAAGGTTACATTTATACGGAATAACCTTCCTCATAACGACGTTAATTTTAGAAATGTTTCCGCCCTTTCTGGATCCTTATTTGTCAGCTGAATTCTCTGAGCTCTACTTTTCATCTTGGGACAAATTTAGGGAAATTACGTCAGGCGGTGCTCGATGAATTTTAAGAGAAAAATCGTCACGATTTTTGGCAACAATTATTCGGCATATTTGCATTTCAGTCGTCGCATGGAAACTTTTCTTGCCCGAAACGACGAACCTTATTTTTCAACGCGCACATCTGAGACGCAAGAAATTTTTCCATGCTTAGGTTATTATTTTTAGCACCCCCCGAAGAGTAACTTCAAACTTGTTTTCGCTAAGTGAAAAAAAGTAGGGAACGATGTTTGCCATGCGAGCTCGGCGAAAAGCATAGTGATGCACGTACGTAATACATATTTTCCTTTCCGAGCCCTGAGATTACAGAGACTGCAGCATACTCGAGGGCGAAAAGTGTCCGTCCCTTTTGATCACTGAAATTCGGTCAAACTTGCATCATTCGTAGGTAATTTCCGCCTTTCGAATTGCACTGTGCAAAATTAAATCAGCAATAAACTTTAGACGGATATTTCAACGGCTGATTTACCGGCGCAGGATGCAGTTTAATGTACAGCGTATAATCACTCCCGGAACGTTTCTACCCTTGAATGCATCTGAATACATTCAGAGATTATTTCACTCACGGTATCAGTGTCAATTGAGTTAGGTCAATAATCAAGTATCGCGTAATGAGTCTTTCAAAACAGCAATTCAATTGGTGACTGATAAAACGTACTAGAATTCAGGGTATTACTATCGTATTTCACGATGTTATTTCTTATCTAACGCAATAAATATCCTATAACCAATCGATCTGATCATATATGTGGCAGCGGCCACGTTCAATCCTATCAACTCCACCCATCAGTGACAAAACAACGTTTACAGAGGCTTCGGGTACTTCATTGGCTAATATATTCCCGAACTGATCATCTAAAACCATTCGCGATGAGAAATAACACTTGATTTATAGCCGACTATTCATGTTCGATAAAGTTCCACCGCGACTATAGCATCGACATTGCATGTTGCCTTGTCTGTTAGATCGAGGTGTACTTGGGTAATTTCGTGTGTGTTTGAAAGCTTACCCACGGTATTGGGGATCATTGATAGAGTAGTCGACGTCCATTCTCAAGGTTTTTGTATTCTTACCTGAAACAAAATAATAATGATAAATTAGTTATTAGGTATTTTATGCGTTCAAAGTTGGCTGCTTAATAGCCTCGTTATCTAAGTGAAATCTGTCACGCCTCGTGCCTCGTCATGAATTCAAGCCCCGAATTAATTGTGAAAAAAACAAGGTGATCAATTTGGTACCTGGTTAAGTTCGAGCCATGGATGCCAACTAACTTCGAATTGAGTGGATTAAGCTTTCCTCCCGATCGGAACGTCATTCTCAAGTTCGATTTGCAAGCACCAGGGTAATTGAGTGGAGTTCATTCTCCCGGCAAGTTAGGTAGAACTGTGCGAACGATAATTTTCAAGGGATCAGAGGCTGTTCTTTTAGTAATGGAAAAAAAAACAAGCGGGTTTGGGCTGACTATGAGCCAGCCTTCGAACTTCCCGTTATTTATTTTATTCTCAGCTATTTTGAAATTTGTAAATCTGACCTCAGATTCTTGATCAGCGGTTCAAAAAACCTTCGAGTACAAATTTCCGTAAGATTTCGAATGTTTTTAGTATTTTTCCTAGCAAATCGGACTCGCCATTTTAAATTTCGCTAATCTGACTTCAGATTCGTGATCAGTGACCCAAAAAACCTACGAGTACCAAGTTTCATCCAAATCCAAATGTTTTTAGTTTTTTTGCAGCACATCGAATACGCCAAATGAAAATTTTGCAAAACTGACTTCAGATTCGTGATCAGCGATCAAAAAAACCATATGGTACCAAATTTCACTGAAATCCGTTGATTCGTTCTCAAGATATCGTCATTTTTGTTGCGTTTTTTAGAATTTTGTTATTTGAATACTTCAAAAAGTACTAATCCGATCAAAGACAAAATCTAATCAGTTCTAAGTTGAGAAAAGCCCCGTCGATTGAGCCCTATCTGATCAAAATCCGCGAACTCGTTCTCGAGATATCGCGCGGACAAAAATGTGGTCACATACACACACACATACACACACACATACACACACACATACACACACACATACACACACACATACACACACACATACACACACACACATACACACACACATACACACACACATACACACACACACACACACACACACACACCCAGACGTCAAACTGAAAATAGTCGGAGGTGATTCTTTGGACCTCGAAATGTGGAGATTTAGTAAAAACTCGACTTTTCATTTTCGGGGTGATCACAATAACTTCCTTTTTTCTCTGAAAACAGAGAAACGGGAAGTTAAAAAGAGAGAAACAAAATGATGGAAATTATAAAATATCAGTTTGATATTGAGAAACGGTGAAATTGTCCACCGATAGCAAAGGCCCTCATGAGGTGATTGTATTCTCACTTTACAGACTTTTTCCTTCGTCTACGAAGATAAAGGTTTTGATATCGTTCTCTACAGGTTTCATGATACAACAACGTCAGAAGTAATTTGACAGGTGGGTAAACATTGATGTAGGCGCTGTTTGCATTCTAGGTAGAAAAAATAACCCAAGGTCTCCGTTAGTTACACCCTTTGGAGAAATCGTTGACTGACGACGGTGGAACGAGCTAGAAGCCCACAATGTGAGATGACACAAGGTTCAATAACGATTCGACCCAGCGCTCCTACGGTTTCTCGATTATTCTATTACCGATATCGATTTCAATTCGCCACATGAAACTTGGTTACAGCAGAGGCGACTGAATAATGTGTTACCTGCGGTTACCTTGTATTTATACGATGAATGAGAATTCATCTGATATTCAACTTGTCGTTAAAATCGCAAAACAAAAAAATCCTGCACGTCATGACCGTGAGAAATTGTTGAAATCCTGTATAACTGTCGAAACTGAATGATTTATTGGACAGGCATACTATAGTTATCCGCAGATTACGCATGTCGAATGACAGCGGCGGATTCTCCTCGACCTATTTTATTTAAAATGAATGTGATATTGAAAACTAGTCTCATACATTATTTCCTAAACTAGAAATCAATGTGCTTACGGTATCTTCAATCCGTTTGACGTGGCTCGGCTCTAGTGATTCTACCAGACAGAAATTTATCTCGTCGACGGGTATCAATCGTCCCCTCCGAATAGACGGAGTTTCAATTTGCACAGTCGTATGTGTCGCCTAGTTTCCACGTCAATATGTATTCGAAAATTGAACTTACCGTTATTTATTTTGTTTTCAACTAATTGGATCAGCTATTTTGAATTTTGAAAATTTTACCTTAGATCCTTGATCAGTGGTTCGAATAATTCTCGGGTACCAATTTTCATGAAATTCCGAATATACATATATATTTCCAGCGAATTGGATTCGCCGTTTTGAATTTTCCAAAACTGCCTTCAAATTCGTAATCAGCGATCCAAAAAACCATATGGTACTAAATTTTATTCAAAGCCGTTGATCCACTTGCAAGATATCATCATTATCATTTTATTCTTGAGAATTTTGTTATTGCTCGCTGGAGCGGCTACCCAGTCACAGTGTATGTACCTAGCATAGGGTGAGAATGGCTTCCACCCCATTGGCATTAAGCTAGGCTGCAGACCCCGAAACAACCGTCGTTTCCACATATTTGTCCCTGGAGTCTCGTGCACCTGGGCTTGTCCCTATTTCGAGTTTGATATGCCAACGTTTTGTTCAAAAAGGCAAAATCCTTTTTGTAATACCTACATGGAGTTTTTTTTTTTTTTTTTTATCACAAAGTATTCCATTTCCGAAGAGTATGAAAAAACAGAACAAAGAAAAAAGTAAGCGCATGCGTACCTCATAGATGATCTACTCTCCACTCGTGTGAATACATTTCGCCTTTGACTCGTTGGAATAAGATTTCCTCCTCCCAGATGCAAGGATTTCATCAACACCGCAGATTAAAAAAAAAAAATCATGAGTATGATTTTGACAAATTTTCCTCCCGTCAAACTTGACGCTCACATGTAATGTGAGGGCAGACATTGAAGCAGAAAATTTTATCGAAACAAAACCGAGCTTATTGATCGCTCACACTATTTAATTTTTGAATCGTAATCAATGCTGTCATTTGCAGGTGTTTTAATTGTTAAAATTCCAATTATCTGTTTTTAATTTCAACCGATGGTCTATTTTAGCCGGTAATTGGGAACAGAACTACTTTCAATGCAGATAATCGAAAACAACAACGTAATTTAATTACACTTTCAGCTAAAGTGTCGATTATTTAACGTAATTTTCAATTCTCGACATTCTTGATCAACTTGATCTTTATTATCTGGGTAATTCAAACATTTAACATTTTTTAGTATTGAGTTCACGAATTTTGATCCCTCGCGTAGTTTCAAGGCTTTCAATCACTGATATAGATCATGAAACTTAAAACAGCGGATGGTCACTTTATGACCGAGAATTCGACATCGAAGCTTGCTGCAGAAAATGTCATTTACAAGGTTATCTTTCAACCGGAGATCGGCGACCGAAGTTCCGAACAGTAACCATAAACCGAGAGGTCGTCGGCCACCGTTATTTAAGAAGGTATAGCGACGTACACCGCATCACGTCATAAAAGAAGCTATTACAAACTGTAACATAGAACTCCTGATCCCCGATACCTACGGGTAGAGTGTATCGCTACTCCTTGCTTCCTGTAGTTTCTAACTCTTCCTGAACTTTTATCCACACGTTATCTCCTTCGTGTTCAGCTAATATCAAAATCCGAATGCCAATGAAACCACTGGTAATATTCCACGAAATAATACCGCTAAAATCTTTATTATCAATGAATGGTTAGGTCAGGTAGCGGTAATTCTCGAAGTGATGATAAAGTAATGGAATAATGTTTGACGGCTTATTAGCTGGGCTGCTCCTCGTCTACAGGGAATGTTCGAAATAAGAGTTCAGGCTATTTCACAGAGACAATAACGTGATCAAATTAAAACACTTTTAATTGCACTCCGCGCAGGTTTGTTATCCTTATACTGACGACGTAATTTCACCTCCAACCGTACGAACGTAGATTCAGAGTGATTAGCTGATTACGAAATTACAGTTAATTGATAAGGTATACGTTGACATTGGCGGACCCCCGCGGTTACGGAAACTGACCATCAAGCCAGGGGAACCGCCCTGTGACTTTTTCGATAGATTCATTTCGGTTTTAACCCCTGGCATCGAGGGTTAGAGATAGAATCCCTTACCCTCGGGTCAAAAAGCGGCAACGCCTACCGAAACTAAACCTATTTGTATCTCTCGCCACTTTATACGGCGGTTTGCTTTATGCTGCCTGAAGGCAATGGCACGTTGGCACGGAGAATCAGTCCCTTAGTACTACATACTGAACCATACCTCAATGGCGAGCCACAACGACGTTTCATCTTTCATCGGGTGAGGGGTGACTAATTCAATATCGTTAACATTGGTGTTCAAATATCAAGAGGTGATTCCGTCTCCTCTCAAACCACGACCCACGTACTTTAGTCCTTAATAGCACCGACTCTTCTCGTCTTATTCATGCTATTCCGCTGCGGAATTCGAGAGCTGGTTCTAGTACACCTTTGTAGCTGATAGGCGAAGAGGAGAGAACGTATTCTTTTTTCTTTCGTGAGTAATTTTCATAAAAGTTGGCGGAAAATAAGAGGTCAACTTTTGGTTTAGGAGATTCACTTCAGCCCCAAGGTTCAACGCCATCTAGTCCACTTAGATAATTCCTCGGAGCTTTACCGATGTGTCCATGTTGTCGTCAATTAATCTTTAGACACGAAAGCTTTAGACTTTGCGCACGTCCTTCGACGACCCGCATTAACGGCCGAGTAGGGTAGCCGAGATGACGGCTTATCACTAGCGATGTGGAATTTTCTGAGTGAACGAAAAGAACCCATGTCCGCATCCGGAGGATTTTTCTACAAAAAATATCCGATTGATCGCATACGATAACGGAAAGTTTCACCTAGGTCATGTGACCTGGATGACCTCAAACTTATGTTGCACTAGCATATGGGTCTGTCGTCCACAACCTGTCAGCGTCACGTGGAAAACATCTGGCAGCAGCTGCGTCTTTGCTGTGTGACACAGAGTTTGGTTCGATCGTTGTTACATCGAGTTTGTAGTTAGATGTATTAGTTACTAGTTGTCAACGCAAAGAGAAAGAAAGGAATTTGATGCTAATGTTTGGGTGTTGTGTGGCACAAAAATTTTCCTTCCTAGGTCGTGCTCAACAATTCTTGGCAGCTGCTTGCCCGAAGAGAACCCTCCGACGCCAATTGACGCGAAACACCACAACCTTCTAGGAACTCACAATAAGTAGAGATGAGTGCACTCATCGTCGAGAAAGTTATAGCCGCCTGTCACACGCCAGCGTACTTTACGTCAGAACCTAATACCGGCAAAACCGTCAATGTACTCGTTGCCACGAAAGGAAAAATAATCTCAACATTGGCAATGTTGAAACTCTACATTTATTCTGAATTATTCACTGCATGTGGAGATAAAAAAATCGGGTAAATATTTCAAGTAAATGGTGTGGTCAAGAAAAAAAAAAGGAATCTGTTGTACCGAAAAATTTGAAAGCAAATACCATTGAGAGCCGGATCGAAAACGTGACTACAAAGCTAGGAATATCTACAACAGACATCTGGCGTTCTGGTCCAGGCTGTCTGCGCGTCATTTGGCGACGGTTTATCGTCGATAACGATTGAAATCTGTGAAACATTCGCCGGATTTGTCGTGTGCAATCTGAAATAGGATTTCCGCGCGTGGTGTATTTAATGGGTTCGCGGGTTTAGCGGGTCATCGGATACGGTACAGATATAACCTGCCATTTTTAACTGGACCAATACCGGGCATGGGGCACGTACCGCTATATCGATAGAAATGTCGAATGACCAAATGTCAAGCTCACAGTTTGCCATTATTGGATGACATCGACATGCGATAGTCAATTACCACCTGATGGACTCTGTTACATTATTTCATATCAATGACATGACGCGGAAATTGACTCTGCCATAGTTTCACGTCTGATGTCAGAGGATATCAAAGATTGCGAAAAATGACGTATGGTAATGGATGTGGCACGAAGCTTTCAAGCTGACTTTGATGACAAGCTGACTTGGGACAAACATGCCCGTTAATCGAAAGCGTCTGGCTTGACCAAACGATTATGACGCCACAGAGGCCTTCACTTCACTTTCATGCTCATATAAAAAACCCCAGCATCAGCTTTCCGCACCGCTGTATTATTGATGATGAGACGGATTGCGGTAATTGACTTTTCAAACAATTTGACGATATTTTTGTACCACCAATGAAAATAGATAGCACAGTTCGTCAATATCAGTTGATCGAGTTGACGTGCCAGCAATTAGTCGTACTGATCTCGAAAAGTCGCGGTTGCAAATTGAATTCTGTACAGTGCGGCACGTGGAATGGTATTAAAATTTTCTTCTGGATGGTAGCTTTCGTTTTTCAGAGAAGCAGAGATCTTCGACCAGAACGCTAATGCAATTCAGCCGCACAATTACTCTAGGCTTGATTAAATAAAACTACCTCCCGGGTTCTCGGGGTCCCAGTGTACCAAAGCGGCATCCATTTATTCACCAGCTTCAGGCTATACTCTGACCTCGTCTTCGTCCTCGACGTCCCTGCTGTTCCTCGCTCGGTCATTCCATGGCATTATCTCGATTCGGTTCAGCCTCTACTCTGAAACCTCTGGGAAGATTTCATCCTTGGGGCAAAAAAGCCACGCATCAGATTTAGAAGTAATTCTCATTTCCTGAGACACCCTCATAACGAAGGAAATTTGTGTAAGGTTATAGATAAATGTGAGTAATATTTCATTCGGTATACGTATATTTATAGTACGTATATAGTACGTATATTTTCTGCTATGAAGTGTGCAGCGCAGTTTCACCCGTGTCGAGACCCTTAATGAGGTGCCCTTTCATTTTCCAGCCGCAGGATATTTTTCCATTATCACCTGTACAGATGCAGCTTACTTCTGGCTCAGTAGTGCAACAAAATTGGCCTTCGGTTATAAATTTTCTATTCGGCATATAGTACCTCTGGTATTTATGCGTACTCACTTTGGTATTTCCATTGGAAAAATGCATTTGTACCTACGAGCGACGGAGGTTCACCAAACAGCCGTTTTGGCCGTCCAAACCTCTACCTCTACCTCTGGCCTCGTCCTCGTCCTCGTCCTCGTCCTCGTCCTCTGGTTCCCTCTCTCACTCGCCAACTCACTCCGGCTCTTTGCCTCTCAGCTTTACGTACAATCGAGCATTTTTCACTCTACGCCCCTACTTTGCATTTCCTCTTTTACACTCCACGCTCACGGTTAGGAACCGAATGAATTCGCCGACCTGGTATTTCGCCTCCACACCGAAACCCTCATCCACATTCACACCGAATACCTTTTCCACATTCTAGTCCCCGTCGAAATCTTCTCTCCGATTAAAAATGAAGCTTGTGACGTTGCCATAACGTCAGCATTATTGACCTGAATCTGGGGCTATCGATAATAGTAGAGCGAAAAAGAATAACGCTTCTAATAAATCTACGAAAAAGAGAAATCAAAAAGTTCTAACAGCGCCTTGATACCGCTATTATTCACTCTTCTGGGAATGGCAGAGTAACCGTGGAAAGCGAGGCTATGAATTAGCATCGGTAATGGTCCGTGGAAAAATATCGTCGTGGGATCCTGCGAGCTGAAGGTAAAGAGGAATCCGGATGGCAGCTACGATTTTCTGCCAATGAAAAATCGTAAAACCGTAATAAATCTCCTTTTTAGCCAAGTTGCATTTGATTTTTACATGAAAACCAACCGGCGAAATGATCTCGCCGTTCCAACATAGTTCCTTCTCGTATTGTTCCCGCTGACGCACTTCTGGTCTGCCTTCCATACCGGAAGAGTCGAACGCTCGTTTAATTCCAGTATGGGTCAGCGGTTCATAAATATACTATACGATATGTTCTCTATGTTTTGTTCATACCGTACGAACCTACGTTTTACTCGCGGAAATTACCCTAATTGAGACGTATACTGAGACATTTACTGATCGATGAAATGTTGTGTAGGTAACAGATATTGTCATTGGTCGAGGAAATATCCCTAGTTTATCGAAGGTGTATCGGACGACATTTCCATCCACTGAAAAAGGTTTTGAGCTCCAAAATTGGTGTTTGGTGACATTTTTTTTTTATTTCAAACTGGACTGTGCATCAGGAATCAACCTTGCACTATAATTTTCATCAAACAGTATCCAAATTTTGTCAGTATCAACATCATAGAATAAAATGGATCATCAGTTTTAGGATGGGTGACAGAGATCATGAGAAACTCCATTTCTTATCCATTTTTATTTTGATATAGTACAAATGATGAGCTTATAATATGCTGATGATACCAACAGCGTTTGGACTGATCTACTGATGAAAATCAGAGTTGGAGAACGATTTTTCAGGTGAAACACCTTTTGACATAGGTACTCTGAATAATCTAGTTCTTGATTCCACAGAAGCGTAAATTATTTTGCGATTGAATCGGTTGATGCGTGTGTCCCCGACTCATGATCAGATACGAGAATCGTACCGCGTCGCAGACGAAGGTCGCCCAGAGGAGAGCTTCCTGTTGGCGCCCTCTCTTCTCCCACATCCGGTGCCAGGATAGTGTATCCGTATTAGTTTGGCTTCGGGTTAAAATAACGTATAGTATAGAGAGAATCTGCTATTTTGGTCTCTGCTAGCGGTTTTTCTCGCTGTTCGTCTGACCACAGGTCAGTCGCAAAGGTGTCAGAGCTCTGAAGGGTTCGTGAAATTATAATCGAACCACAAAATGACCATGCAGACCAGACAACCGAGCGAACCACTCTAATTAATTCTGCAATTGGTGTGACTGAGCCGAACCAATCGATAGACAATTACGGAAAACTCAAACACCCAGATTCTCAATTCCAGTGTCTGGTTGTTGGCACCTTTCTGGTGATTAAGATCGTAGAATGATAACGTCAGTGGTAATCCAGCAGCGCGGTGAGCTAATGGAGTTTTTTTCGAGTTCGAATAAAAGTTTATAATTAGAAACGGCAAGCTATACGACGTACCGGAGGAAGTACGGCTGTGAAACTGGAGTAAAAATTCATTAAACAAGAAAATTACGAATATCAAGGATCTAGTGAGATCGGAGAATAATATGCTCGGAGAATAGTGGCGGCTCTTTGTCCTTGTCCAATTAGGGATGCGATAAAAATACTAGACGAGGGGTCAGTATCCCGTCCATAAGGAGGGCAGTTCCTCATCTTTATCAAAGTTCCTCACTGGCTGCCTACCTTATTGGACTGTGGCAGTAAAAAAGCGCCGGTATGTATATATACACGTATACATTACTCAAAGCTTGTCTCAGTGACAGCAATTTTCCACGACGAGGGGTAAAATTCTACCAGGCAAGATAATTTACTTGGAGGACTAATGGCCCGTACCCTAAGGAACTTATTCCGAGGAGGGAGCTACCAGTAGGCACTATAAAGCCGAATGTCTATACGCAAAATATAGCATCACGTGAATGTCGTTTGGTGTATATGCGACGAGAAACTAGAACAAAATGAAATTGAGCGAGGATATCGGGCCCCACTGGAATCCCAACAGCAAATGATCGTGATAATAATTCCGTCGAAAATAGTACACGGTCGGAAAAAAAAATGGAAATGCATGACCCTCAATCACTCGCGTGGTCTACAGAGCGTTGACGCGTATTTCATAATTGAAACTAACGAGCGCGTTAGCGGATGTTTGTATCAATCAGTTAACCAATGATAGTTTTCTTTACCACCAGACACCGAAAAGGTAATGAAAAATTGGGCTGCATTACACTGGTGAAAATGGGGCGAAAACCGAATGCTGATTATTTTTCATAGAAAAAATTATATTCAAAATAGTTAATTTATACATCAGATGGAACTGAACAAGTTATATTTAAATATTTGTTATTTGGGTCTTGTTTTGTTTTTTTCTTACTTATTAAACCCGAAAAATGAGCAATTGAGTTTCAGGCTTACCATTTTGAGTATAGCCCCATAATTATTAGCATTAATACTCAAGCAGAGAATAGAATGCATTCTCATTATTTCTGGTGATCCTTACAAATTTGTTTCTACTCTGTTTGCGTATGAATCTTCATATTGGAAAGGAAGTGAAAAGAGGACACATAGCAGCGGTTCGTGCACTGACAAACGGTATGACAATAGAAGAAAGAGGGACAAGAAATAATAGAATCAAGGCAGCAGGACCAAGGATTGCAAATACCAGCAGAATCCCGAATTACCATTGAGCAAACAAGGAATGGGCAGACGAATCTAGTCAGACTTTGAATAATAGAATTTCGCTTGCCTATCTGACTTCTTAGATCTTTGAATCGTAATCACGTCGAGGAAAATAATAATTTTCCAACAAACTTCCATCTTGAAAACTAAATACTGAATCCGTAATTATTTCCTTTGGCTTTGTTCAACGCGAAACAATGACCGATATTTTCTTTGGGGTGTACTGTTATTATTATTATTATTATTATTATTATTATTATTATTATTGTTACTCGTACTACCCGCAACGCAAAATACGTACAGAGAAATTTCATCGTTATAATTAAAATTGTAATTGATGATTATAGAAGAAAGTTCGTTGTGACATTAAACAATCGAAACTTTATAGAACTAGAATAATCGAATATAATAATACTATAGCTAAATAGAATGTAACTTTTCACCAATACTTGAAATTCATTTCATTTGGCACAGAAATGTATTTCTGTAAAAGTAATAGGGGAAAAAATTCTAAGGAATATCATTATATAAACTCTCTCTCTCTATTGCTGGGAATAATATTGAAAATATTGATTCATCCTGCCAATACAGGCGTGTTTATTATTATTAGAAAAAAATTCACATTAGCCAACAAATGGTACGCTACTCTCGAAAAACCGAAGGTTTGATCAAAGAACATGATCATGTACATTTTATTTTTTTTATTTTTTTTTAAATCGATAACGATAATAATAACCTCTGAATCTGATGCAACGAGGCGGGCAGGGCTTGTAAGCACTTCCTGGAGAATTGAACGTGAATATGAAAAAAATTCTTGAATAAGATCCAACCGTGGGAGTTTTTAATTTGAGGAATGCAGCAATGCCATCGAAAGCTTGCGTACAAGAATTTAATATAATTTATTTTCGAGCCTGAATTCTTTTTTTGTAATCTGTTATTCATCTTCGTCTGTGTTCAGAAAAGCAGATCTCATTGTATGAAGTATCTATTTAATATTGATGCCTCATCCCATAATCCGAAGCGGTACATCATTGTGCTACAAGAAAATGAAAAAGCTGTTCAGAGGTATGACTAATGTCTCGACCAATAACCGGCAGTTAAACTTTGAAATTATTTTCAGAACTAGCCAAAATGTTGTCGTGTTTTAGGTCAAAGATGCGAAAACAGTAATCAGGCCCATCGATATACGAAATCGTATCAGCGTCTTTTCGTTGAACTAATAAAAGTGAGAAAGTAAACTATTGAACTTTGGCGAAAACTACTTTGGCGAAGTCGATGGAGCTTCCTATACTGAAACCCTTCGGTGCCTTGAAGATATTACGCACACCACCTTGAACCCATACATCATCGCAGCACATGGTAGGATCCCGAAAGAGAGAGTCAGCGAAGAAAATGGGAGGAGTGGAGGATGGGGGCAAGACAAGGCAAGTCAAAGCAAGAGCTTCAATTTATCATCTTCATTGCTGGATAGCATGTCCTCAAGGATCCTCGATGCTAAACGGTGCACCGTCTTCCTAATTAACGGATCAGACGGTCTTTACCATCGTGCATAATGTCTCGTCAGTCTGCGGGTTCTAGTGCATTGAAGTCTGCTCAAATTATCCTGCCGAGATTTCCCTCTTCGTCTCGCTAACGATGCAAAATATTTGATTGATTTATCTCAGTATTACATTTATTCTAGTCGATTGCCTCTTCGTATCTGTATCTCTATTTTATACAGAAAAATGTCTTACGAGACACGGTTGAACAACATCTTTCCTTGATCTTTTTCTGGACGAAGTACCTCGCACCATCCTCAGACATATCCTCGAGTACACGTGGTTGGATGTCAAGCAACGGCTGTCTAGCTACTGTACAAAGTCTTCAGTGTTCTCAAAGGCGTTTTTCAAGTGCCTCCAGAGTTTCACTCGTAACTCGTCCGAAATCACTTCTGACATTATTCACAGCTTTTTTCTTATCTGACGTCACATATTTCTGCGTGGTAACATTTGTCGATCGATTCCGCAATTATGGCGTCGTAGTGAGCGGAAAAATTGTCATACAGATACCCTACGATATCGGCGATTGCTTCGAAGATTGTAGGACGTAAAACCTTTGGCGAAGACAACTGGAAGTTATCGTCCTTCATCTTTTCCTATCTCTCTTATTTTGTCCCTTTCCATCTTTCCTCTCTTTGGCCCGTCACTTTTCGTTCGAGTTTCAAGCTCCAAGTTCCGAGTCCCACGATCCAACCATCTCGCACAGCGGGAAACTTTCCGACAGATTGAGCAGAATAGATAGTTCACCAATACGACTTTTTTACGCAATCTGCGGTCGACGCTTTGGTCAAGCAGAGAAAAACAGCATTCATTAATACTTTGCAAATTATCGTCAAAATTATCCTGATTATGACAATACTTTACTTCTGGTCGAAGCTCCACAGGAAATCTCAATGAATTTTTATAGTATTCCACTCGTATTTCATATTTCACGGCTGAATTTGCGTGCGGATAATATTATCATGTGTGCAGAATGTTATAGCAAGTCATGTTATTTGTGGGAGTCGGATGATCGTATAAATTGTTCTATACACAGTCGGGGTTTTAATATTTCTTCGTGCCCGAGCATTAATCCAATTCATTTTGTGAACTATCAGAAACATGCAAGCTGTTTAATATCCTCAAACAATAGCCAATCAATTAATCTTGGAATAAAAATTCGCGTTTATTAAAACCCAGTGTTCCTAAAGCGCCATATAAAATTCACCCACCACGGATCAGGATTAAACCCCCGTTTCAAAGAGCAGTGATTAATGATCCAGCACACCCGAGAAAGTGAGTGTATATAGCCCACAATTTTCGGTTTCCTTCCGATGGACTTTAATCAAATCATCAATTAATTATATCGATAAACCGAAGGCAAATACTTAACGAATCGTTTGTCTAGTGATACTCACGCTGTTCAAACAGGGGCAGGCGATTGGGATTATGGCCAGTAAAAGAACTCGGTTTATTGTGAGATAGAATACCTTCTCACGATCGGAAGCATTTGAGCGAATAATGTCTGAGATAAGTGTCTGGCTCGATACCTGTCTCAAACGAAACAAGCGGAGCGAAGAATATAATATAAATACATTTGGTGAAGTGAGGCTGGCTGCAAACCTTAGAAAGATCCTTCGACCTATGCCTACAATATTACGTGTTTTATCTTCACCCATCGTGGACGTGGACGCGCGAGCCTTATATCTCTTTTGATCCCCTTTTTAGCAGAGGGGCCGTTCATAAATTACGTAAGCACTTTTGGAGCCATTCTTGACCCCCCCCCCCCTTCCCCAACATGAGCGTAAATAGGGATTTACTGGAATTTTTGACCCCCCCCCCAGGAGGTGCTTACGTAATTTATGAACGGCCCCAGACTCAAAAAATAATTCCGAGTCACCAAGAAATTTGTGATAAAATTTCATGAAAAGTCTCTTCATCCTTTTGACATGCGACGAACTATGGAGAATCTTTATCGCAGTATCAATCATCAATAATAATTGAACGTCGTTTGAATACGAGTCGTTCGGGAAAAGGAAGATTCTTCTCGTGCCGTAACAATATCTTTGGAGGATAGGCGCGTGAAAGGACCTCGATTTCAATTGGAAGCCTGATGGTCCTGGTAGCCGCATGGTTTATCATATCGATATTGAAAGAAGATGGTATGGGAGTCGTGCTCCGACTGGATAAAAACACCCCGACACTACACAGAAGGTACTTTCTGGCAAGGTTCCGAGAAAAACTATACACCGAGGGGTTGAGATACTTTTTTTCATTCCATTTGATACTCTGTGCATAAACAGGAAAAACATGGGGACAGGTAAAGCGAGAAATAAGAATAGGAAAATACTGGGCGAAGCAAGGGGACGGGCCGAGGTAACGTAATTCTCGACAATTTGTCATTTTACATAACTTTTTATTTCCTACCAGGAGACATACACCCCTAGTTCTCTTAGACCTCCGCACAGCCCACCGAGACGTTGTTCGGATCAGGTTGGGTTAGGTTGAAGTAGGTAATGCAAGGTAAGAACAGACGTGGCCACGAAGGGTGTACTCTCTTGCCTACCAAGGTAAGAGGCAAACAGGCGAGTTTCACGACTATGAAATATTGTTAATATAACTTTGCGGATGATTTATCTGAGCGGAATAAAATAATGGTTGAAAATGTAAGAAAAGTGAGAAGTGAAAAACGAGTATGAGAACCGAGTAGAGATCAGCTTAAATATTTACTACGCGATGGGAATGAGGAGATACGCAACCTGCATTAAATATCTTTTCAGACATTTCTACGATCATTTATCAGGGTCTGACATTCCTCATCTCCGTTTTCTCCCCACTCGTAGAAATATCATATATTTAATTAAAAACAGGTCCACATACATACTGCAATTTGTTCTAAGGGGATTGTCGTCGTGAAAATAAATACGGTTATACAAATTGAGGAAAAATTCTATAAATTTTAGTATTAAACTAAAACTATTCAATTACTGACGAAATTACTCGAGTCTGCCGAAAATTTGGGAAAGAATTTTAGCGGCGGTGGATGAGGAATTAAAGTCGAGTGGAATGTCAGGGCACTTCACAGGCTCTTAAACAGTAATTTTGAGACAAAAAATTCCTCTAATTATTTTCCCCAAAAATAACCTAATCTATTTGAGCCTAAATATTCCGTCACCGGTAGGTATAAAAGAAGGTATCCACCGACCCAAATTAGCAAATGATTTACATCGTTCAGATGTAGTCGGCACTGGCTCAAGTAAGCTTACAATAACTGCGAGGGTTCTCCAGGGGTAGACCCTATACTTTTTATAGCACCCATAAAAATTCGTCGCTTCATAAAATACGAATTCTAATTTTTCACCCAATAATTGATACCTGATATTCATTCACGGAGGGAGCAGAAAGAGGATTACAAAAATTGGAACAATCACCATTTGACGAAGCAATAAGTATTTAAAGGTAATTGTTCGGGACTGACAATCACAAAACGGTAATAACGGACAATCTATACCCCATGGAGTTACCCCACAAAAAAAAAACGAAAAAAATATCCCGTTAAACTAATTAGAAGTTACGACTTCCCCTGACAGCAATGGGTAGATCGAAATGCCACTCTTCGTACGACATACCGAACCGCCCTCGCTCCCTTACCTACCTGCGTTATAGTGATTAATGTTGAAATAGTTACGTGTAACTAACGGACCAGTCGTGTACACGAGTCCACACCGGTAATCAGAAATAGCAATCAAACGACAAACGTAGATCACGAGCAAAAAACGTTATTGTGTAATTAAGAAAACAATTTCGTAATTGCGTCTAATTTCATTTTTCATGTTGCATTCGGTGTAAAAGTGGTGAAGATGGACACAGGGCGAATCGAATTAATGTTCTTAATATCAAATAAAGAAGATGGTAATTTCCGGTGAATACGACCTCTCGCGCTTACGATTTTTACTAGTGAATTTCAACGGATCCATCCGTGTTCGTGGTTTCACGATCTTGTTCCATCAAAATTACTGAGGCTTTCACAGAGTCTTTTTTTTTTTTTTATAAACCTTCAGTTCTAGAATATGCTGAACAAATGTTGATGAAATTTATTCCGATATCACGTTCTCGATGAATAATTTGTAGGGTCATTCATAGTCTTCTACCGATTTCCGGAGTGCCCTATTCCGGAAAACAGTAATTCAGTTCTAAATTCAACATTTCCAAGCACAGTCATACCAAGAATTGATAAACACGTGCCTGGTAGGTATCACTGTGACTTCCGGTCTGCATGCGTTGATGTGTATCGAGACATCTGTTTCCGCTTTTGAAGGAGGCCAATCCGGTAAAATTACACACAGGCATTACATAATGTGCTGTCTTTCAGCGGTCAATGTCACGCAAGAACACCACCGTCAGCTGTGTTTCTACTCAATTCTAATTCATTCTCGTTCCCGCATTTAAGAGCATGCTACAGTCATTTTTTTACTCTTCTTTACCGACCTTACCCGGTTTTCACTTGTTTTCACTGATAGCAAAGCCTACGCGTCACGAGCGCGGAAAAGGAACCAAGAGTGCAATTCTAGATGAAATTCCGAAGATATACATCGGAAAACTTCTTTGTTTCATGCAACAATGAAGACGTATTCTTTTAAACTGCACAAAATGGTAATTGTCGATGTCAAGCGGTGGTCGCGGCCATGATTGTAAGTTTCGCCCGCTTGACATCGACAATTACCATTTTGCGCAGAAAGAAGTTTTCCGATGTATATCTTCGGAATTCCATCTAGAATTGCACTCTTGGTTCCTTTTCCGCGCTCGTGACGCGTAGGCTTTGCTATCAGTGAAAACAAGTGAAAACTGGGTAAGGTCGGTAAAGAAGAGTAAAAAAATGACTGTAGCTTGCTGTAGCATGCATGACTGTAGCATGCTCTTAAGACATGAACGAAAATGTAATTAAACAATATATAAATTACTGTCCAAACTTTCTAACGACAATGTAACTTTAATTTGGTGTCGTAGGTCGTAATGAAACTCTTTGTTACGTTTCAACCCGTGGAGATGACATGAGTTCCTAAATTACGTGTATATTTGTAAATCATAATTGTAAGTATTGTAAAAAAAGAGATTTTGCTCGTCAAGATTTGTGTCTAACGACTGTTAATTAATAAATTCTAGTTCTGAGGAGGGCCCTCTCCGTGGGTTGGTACGTTGACAAGGAGAATGATCACGACCGCGATCTACGACACCAAATAATGATCTATGCTACATTGATGAGGTCAAAAAACAAGAAAAAAAAATGAATTATTGTTTTAATTAATCTTAATGCCGCCAACAGTCACTAACATTAATGCAGAATACCAAACACTGCAGTATCTAAAATTAAATCCGTTGATAAGATTCGTGGAAAGGGATAAAGACCCTGGGAGTAATGAAAAAAACATATTCATGAGGTAGAAGAATAATATGAATATTACGTCACGATATCGGAGCATTTTATAGAGCAGGGATATAATCTTATTTCTTTCTAATTAATTTTGTTGAGTCAGAAAAAAACACACGGTGTGTGTTTTGGTCGGTTGGACTCTCATGCGTGTCATGTGAACAAATTAAGTGATGAATAAGCACGCCACTATAGTGGGTACATTTAGCGGTAAGATATACACCGTACGCGGCAACGCAGGGGACATGGGACGCAAAACGCGTTGCGGCCATCACGGTTGCTGATACCGCATGAAATATTGGAACAGCCACACGATTCGTGCCCGGGGTGATAACGGCCTCCAACATCGTGCCGCGTGCCGTCAACCCTGCCAGAGTTGAACACCCTCGACAGCGAAACACCCTCAAAGCACTTTTATATTTCATAATTCGGTTTAGGGGGAGGGGGGGGGGAGACGTTTCGGCGCCAGAAATCCACCCGCTCCGCCGCTTACCCACCTTGGACCCAAATGTTCATCCCCCATATATTTTATTTTTTTTTGCCTAAAAACTACCCTACATTAGGGTTAAAATGAATTACAACGCGGGAGAAAAGAATTATGACCAAAAAAAAGTAAATAAAAAAATCCGAATTTTTACGAAGAAGTAAAAAATGATGTATTCAGGTGTAACTTATGTCACCCGTTTTTCTTTTTCAGTTATTAATACGTCAAGGGCGTTTTATCCGTGAACGTTTTCTTTATCAACGTGCAGATTGGAGCAATCTTATTTCTACTGTTAATTATTTATATTCAGAGTGGAATAACGTTCGAGATGTAACTTTAGCTTGGTGAATATTTTGTGAATAGTTCAACCTGTGAATTTCGTCCGTAAATTCTAACGGAGCCACGGCTTTAATTTGCTCTATTTTACTCCAGGCTCAAGCTCAGTGTGTGAATCAGAAATATATCGGACTCGGTTCGGAGAGTCATAGATTAATGAAAGTGGTTTGAATAACAATATTAGTAACAAATTTTGCACAGGAAAGAGAAAAAGGTGATTAAAATTGTGTGAGAATACCGCGAGAGGTTTGCCACCGTTGTTCGTACATCCCGCAACATTACCGAAGCTTCCGTGACGAGCCAACAACATGATTGTTGCTGACATTAATCTTTCACCCTTTAATTTACCGACTGGCGCCCTCGAATGCATCAGACATGATAACAGACGGTTCAAAGTGGGATTCAGCCACGTCAGTTCTAGAGTTCTCGTGCTGGTTTATGGAGAACTGTGGCATTATTCGGATCTTGACGCCGCATCGTGGCGTCAAGCAAGTGGTCGACCTCCTCGCTGATCGTCGTAATTACACTATGACTGGAAACGTCTAATCCGGGATTCCGTTTGACGGAAGCGGAACGTAATTGCTCCAGGTGTAATAATGGTATAGCAAACTCAACGCCGGATCACACGAGAGACTGGAATACAGCCGAAAATTAAAAATCGGTTAGTGGTGCGACGTATTTTTGACCGAATCGTTGAAATTTATCAGCGAATCTGCGGGGGTCAACGTTACGTCAGAAAGTTATAGCCGGAGTTTCACGATAAATTATTATTTTTTTATTTCAATTTTTTCAATAAAACCGTTGAACGGTGGTGCCTCCCCTCGTGAGGTATGACGTACAGTTCCGTTGAATATCGGTCCTGCACTTTGGTACCAGATTTCAATGCCTGCTGGAACCAGGCCAGAAAAGCCAGTTGCTTTGAAAGGAATTTTTCACCGACATCTCGACCTTACGTACATCACGTCTTTCCGTTCGCCATCCTTTACCTGTGTACGATTTTTATCAATGTATGAGAATGTGCCAAACTGCCAAAGTCATGGTACACCAACGACTCAAAAATACCAGATGCGACACACACGCGAATGTCGTACGTGTGGAAAGATCGAAGCGAGGGCGTAAGGCACAAGGTGCCTTTTGTCGAGGGCAATAGCCAACAGCTTTTCACCTTCATCATATGCCACGTTGAATATGAAATCGACAAGTTATCGCAAAGCATTCGAAAACGAGTTCCTGGCCAGATCGAAGAGCAACGTACCTGTCATGAAATCGCATCTGCCAAGTCCATAATTCTGATATGTATGTGCGTAAAACTATTGGTATTGGATGGTTGATTCCTTACTGCTTAAGACTTTGAGACAATAATTGAATTACTGACTCAGCAAAGTTATGAATTGCGCATCTCCTCAAAACGTCACATGTCTTTGAAAAGACTTGGAATTCAATTCGTTCAGTTGAAATTTTATGAGCATTTGTCAGTATTGCAAGATCCAAGTAGGTACCTATGTACGAATTTCCTCGGATTTTAAGGATCCTAGTAAAATTTATAGTTTACGAGTACGATGGGTGATAAAAATCAATTTCAACGTATATAAGCCGGATACAACCCCGGGGAGTCGTGCCTACCCTGGGATATACCTAACTGGAAGTATTAATTGGGATACCCGGATGGAGGAAGACCGTTCAAACTTAAGTTTACGACTTTGAAATTGGATTATACACCAAAATACGAAACGCCTTCCATGTATAACCTTAATTATGTACCGAAATACGTGGTATAATGTACTTACATCGATATATCTCATATCTCTGAACCCATATCCGAAACGCGAACAACGGCTGGCTAAGTTCAAACTTGTCTTTCTGTACTAATACAAACCAAAGTGCTGATCGTTGTCACATGTTTCTGCCGCCCCCCCTATTTGTACCTTCGAAAATGCTACTTAATTACGGTTTCACTAATTACGAGAGTAAATTTATGTCATAGCGCTCACTTTCAGCTGCTTTCGCCATTGAACAATCCCAGGAAAAGCCGGCTTTGATAATTACTTTGATAATTCATGCTCCCTAAGTTCTTTGGAGTGACTATTCACTCTTTTCTTACTATTATGAAGTGAATAGTCACTGTCGAGGAACGGAAGAGTCGTTCTCTGAAATGAAATCACTCCTGTCCTACTGACACGATTTTCACTCTAGTGGGGTGAATAGTCCAAACTCCAGAGAATTTAAAGAGTGGCGTTTATTTGTTCGCAAAAAGGTCACTGAAGCGGTATATTGGTGAAAGACGTTGTGGCGGGTGGTAACTCGATAAAAGAAAGAGTGGGTTTTGAATAATTTAAAAATTGACAGACTTCGAGACTTAGGTATCTGAGAGTGTTTCAACGTCAGTTTAAATTCTAGCCGCCATTTACCCGTCAGCACGTAGACTCTCTGATTTACTTCCAACCGCGAAAACTTTATTGAGATCGGAACATGGCTCAGGAGATGAACGAGGATTACCATCGCTGAGAGTAGGACTAACGTAAATGTACAGCCAAAATGACTGCCTGGTTTAGAAAAGTGGAACATGAACATGCCGGATTTCTGCCTCCTTCTCTCTAAATTTGAATCAGTGAATAGTCACTGATCATCAGCGAATAGTCACTGATGCCTCCAGTTATAAGTATACCACTGGAAATCAGTGAAAAGTCACTAATTTATCCAGTGAATTTGAATCACTGATTCAAATAGTGAAATTTTCACTGATTCAATCAGCGAAAATTATTGGTTCTTATATATATTTGATCCGGTTGAAGATATTCTCGAAACGGAAAGACAATATGGTATATTCGACACATATTTTTTGTTTCGCGAGTCTTTATTGCAGAATAAAGAAAAAACAGACTCCTAACGCAGATGAAACTTCTCCGTTTCCCATCTCGTCGGAGCGAGCCAAGACTGGACGCAGTGAGAAAACCTAACCTACCAAAAGTATAAGAAATTCAATGTAAGACAGTGAACAGCAATATTCACACAATTCATTGATTATTTGCAACTAACAAGCCAAATTGTGAAGAATTTTATAAATCCGCATGTGTACTTACGTTATGATTTTTACTGAACAGTTCACGTGGTTGAACCGACGCCAAAATCAGCGCGCAACATATGAACGCGAACGATTTGGCGGTTAGTAGGCAGCTCCATGGCGGTTAGAGACTCGGCGTACACGGCGCCCCTGGCGTTCGTCACAAAAGTCACTGACGAAACAGTGAAGTTATGCACTGGTTTAGCAGTGGTAAAATCACTGCTGAAATGGACTTCACTGATACTCCAGTGAAAAAGGGTTCAAGTCACTGTTTCTGCAGTGAAATACCAAGTCACTGATTCAATTAGTGAAATTTTCACTGATTCAAATTTAGAGAGTTCGGAGTCGAAGTAAAATTGGGAATGAGGGATGAAAAAACTGTGGAAATCCTTATGTTACATCACGGGAATTACATGTTAGAGATGTTATTCAGAATAAGACAGGGTTTAATTAACACTGACCCGTATATCAAATCGTACTTTCATTCAGCATCTAACATACCAACTACGTATAAATTTGTACAAGGGTGTTGTTTAGGTTACGACAGTTACTTAACTACAGTTGTAAAGCAGTTGTATACCCAGGAAAAACATCGAGTAGATCTATGTAGATCTAAATGCTTTAGATCTACGTAGATCTAAATTTTGGAATAGATCTAATGAGATCTACGTAGATCTTATGAGATCTCAAGAGATCTACGTAGATCTAATTTTTACGTCATTGTCAATTCCGGAAATGAATTGAAAAAACATTGATTAATTGCATAACTATAATGAAAAAATACTCACTATCGTCATAAAATAAGAAACCGTGAATACGAGTAAGGAAAAAAAATTTAAAAAAAAATTGTGAAAATCGAACAAATCGGAATCGAACCCTGGAACTTCGGATTACCAAACCTGTACCGTACTAGATGAGCTAAGGCGCCTTCTGAAAGTACGTGCGTTTCTGGCATACTTATGGTCCAATCAGTCCAGACAGACTTGAAATATTTCCAAATACGGTACCAGAACTACTCAGATCCGAGTAGATCTACTTGGCTTCAATGAGCAACAACGTTTTGCTGCAATTATTCCATCTACTCATCTCAGATCTACCTAGATCGAAAGTAGATCTACCTAGATCTAAAGTAGATCTAACGATATCTGGGTGGATATACATAGATCTAGGAAGCATGGGCATTCGAACATGACAGTAGATTAATTCGAAGCTACGTAGATCTACGAAAATCTTTGGAGATCTAGGTAGATCTAGGTAGATCTAGGTAGATCTACGATTTCCCAAAATTTAGATCTACTTAGATCTACTTAGATCTAAATTCGATCTCCGGAGATGCGAATTAGATCTAAACCATTTTTTCAAGCATTACAAGTATAATATTCATTCGAATATACACCCCTGAAATAACGTTGATGAATTACACTCTGTTTAACATTACATCTCTCTTCGTTCCTTTTCAACGTTACACCCGGTCAACTGTGACAATTTCCAAAACCTCAAATTTTCATATCGCGTCTATAATGACATAAGGTCGTGAGCGCCAAAAAGCGATTTTGGTGACAAAAGGTCGTAAAAACAATTTTCTCGCCATTGGCTCGAAAAATGGTCAAAACGTATAGATCAATTGAAATTGCGAGATTAAAAAATGTAAATGCAAACGGTCATATGTTGAGCGGATACGTCGTTCTTTCATCACAATTTTAAGGAGGAATTGAACAAAACGCAAATGCAGAACGTCGTAGGCACCAATTTAAGAATTTCGTCACTCCTCAACCAAAAAGTCATAAAAATACCTGAAACGCGAAGATAATGGAAGAAACGAACGTTTCGAAAAATTCGAAAAATCGGAATCGACAACGTTTCGAAAATAAATGACAAAAAAAAAAAATACCAAGGTAAAATTAGCAGAAGGTCGTTAGCGCCAATTTCTTAAAAATAAATTTGGTGGTTCCGACCTTCTGCTTTTAATTGACCCAATATTAAATTTCAACGTTTATGAAACGTTGATCACGTCCTTATGTTATTAGACATGCGATTTCACATTCAGAAATTGGAACCTACTGTTACGCAATAATTGAAAGCAGACTTTGAAGAATGGCAGAATTTGATTCTATGAAAACAACATTACAGAATGATCATTGACTTCTGGAAACCCTCGAAAATCCGAGTTCACCAACTAAGAAAACGTCAATTTTACAATTACTACGGTTCGTTCAGCTCCCAAGAGAAAACATTCTTCCACACTGTCTTCCCGCATTGCTTCATTTGTTCCGTGAGTATCAAACTGAACTAATTAAGGCTGTCGTCGCGAGTGCTTGAAGCCGACGTCCCAAGGGTTTCTGCACTCTTGTCAGTGACTAGTACTGCTTTGTGTAAGCAGAATTTGCTTGTATCAACTACGTGCAAACTCGGAGGCACGTCATATCTTGAACGTGTTGTTTGAAACGTGTTGCAGTAACGGCAGGAGAATTGGTTGGCTGTGCTACTAATACGTCACCGGTAATTGAACCTCTTAACGTGATATTAATCAACAACAAGACATTAGAAAAAAATCAATCTAAATTTGAATTCATTCTAAATGAGAATTACAGGTCTAATGACTGAACTGCGCAGTGCAAAAAATCGGTTCTAGTCCCTGCTGATTACCGATGATTTTCTATTTTCGCCGGTTTGACATTTTTTGTAGAGAAATTCATGAGCTCTCAAATTAGTCTGAGTTATTTTTCACCTACGAGGCACCGGAAGTGAGATATAGCCAAAAATAAGTTATAGAAGACATACAAGTCACTAATTGAGAATGAAAGGGGCAACTAGTGCGACTTCTATTCACGCCTGTGCAAATTTATTTGACCTTGAACAAGGTAGAATATAAATATTTACTGGCACTTGTAAACGGGAGTACAATTATCGCCAACCTGGTGCATAATCTATAAGTTAGCAAAATTTGGGATTTTAAAATATTCACTTGCACACTTTTTCATTACGTACACAATTATTCGCGCTGATTATAATTCTAATCGATATTTTTTTTAGGTAACAAATGAATATCAATCGTATCAACGGGACGAATTTTCCTTCAGCAGCTGTCAGCACTGACATTTCAATGACAACGTGCGAAATTATCGGGGCGCAAAATTCGTATTGAAAATTCTCTCGTCCACGTTCGTCAAGAGTTTAGTATTCACGAATCAAATAATTCCTAAATTCACCTCGCCTAACCAAAATTGTATACAATCATCATAAATTTGTGAGTCTTTGGTCTCTCAATTGCGATTCAAAGTTTTGAAATTGCAATGTAAGTCTCTGGTCTATATAAGTCGTCGCGTCAGTGAGTCAATTTGTGAGATTAAGTTTTGCAACGACGGCAAAGTTCGCGTTTCACCTTATATTTCTTTGACAGGTGAACGACGTCGCTTAAAAGTAGCGAATGCGCGTGACGGCGCACCTAATTGCATAATCTGTAGTCGGGCGTCGCGATTTCTTGAATATATAACTATATCGGCGTTAGATCAAAAGGCTAGTCACGCGCTCCTGTCACGATCAACCTGAATTTGCAAATATATATGTGTGTGCCACTTTTCACATTGAAAAACTTTATTCAAGAAACGAAAATTTCACAAATTCTACCACATGTGATGCAATTCGGGAGACAGTATACAGAGAACAATATCGATCAAATAATTGAACA
This sequence comes from Euura lappo, assembly GCA_018257835.1. Lineage (NCBI taxonomy): Eukaryota > Metazoa > Arthropoda > Insecta > Hymenoptera > Tenthredinidae > Euura > Euura lappo. Next base: position 1,155,582 of record JAEUYN010002377.1, on the reverse strand, counting down.
CAAATACTGTTTTCCCACCTCGAGGCCCTGGGTGGACGATCCAGTTTCTGACATTATAAGGATTATAAAGATGATATGGAATCAACAGTGAAGTGAAATTTGTTTCATCGGAATATACATCTTGACAGATAAAGAAAACCATTCTGGGTATGTGTCTCGGAAATCCAGGGCTCAGAAAACAATTGTTTTTTAGAATATAGTAAAAACGGACCAAGAGCCGTTTTCCTTACAACATATTTTTGAGAACTAAGGACAGAATTCAGAAGAAAAATTCACGGCACTGAAAATTACAACAGATAGTAATAGAGATTGAGAGATTTCAGTAGTGGGCAAGTCTAATAAAACTGACTAATAAATCCGAACTTTCGCAGATTTTTACTCGAATCTTTGCCCCTTGAAATCGGACCCAATCCAGAATAAGATCGACGGTAAACGAGGAAGTAAACGGTGATATTTTATATTTCCAGTGTGACATCGTTCGCGCGTAGGTCATATTGTCTTTCTGACGATCGCATCTGCCACTAAAGGAGATGTGTTATTAAGAAACGTCTCATGATCCTCCGAAATAACTTTCAAGATGACATCCCATCCATCCAGGCAACGACCAAAGTCATAGCCGACCAGTGGGGCGAGACAGAAAATGGATAATGTTCAGACCGGGGAAAAATGGCCCTCAGGTTACGGTACAGTGACTGATGTAACCGTATAACGGTTTCATCGAAAAATCATAAAGGCGTGTACCCCCTACTTTGGAGCTGGTTAAAGGGCGTTTTCTGCTAACGCGTCACGGATTACCGAACCGAATTATGGGGAGGAAAGTTTCAAAATTAATCCTTGGGACTGTATGTGGCAAAATATTGTCGAAAGTTTCATGAATCGAAACTTACAGAATGAAAAAATACACCCAGTCAAAAACACTCCGGTGCAAGAATAACCGCTACCTTAGCACAGAGGCATCAGGGTGCTCGAGCATGATAACGAAGAACGTCGAAAGTCCATTAGTCCCAAGTTTAGAGTTGCCACTTGATCATATCCACGAGAACGCTTTTGGAGTATTAAAAACTTGATACCAATATGATTGTGATCAGCCTGCAATGTGTGGACGAAAATAAATTAGGTGAACGACCCTGCTATTGATCATTTGACCGAAGATCGACGTTGTCTTTCATTTTTTTAAACTTACATCTGTTTGAACAATATTTTTACTTTTCGCGGCAAATGCTGTTACAGATACGCTCTCAACATTCACAGAAAAAAGTTTCAAAATTATAAATAAATGTATGGCAAAGAAAATGTGTAAACACGGTATATTCTCAAATCAGATTTAGTTTTAATCAAGAGATATTTGAAGTTGGTTATTTCTTGTATTTTCTATTACTCTTCGGTTTTGATGGTTTGTACAATTTCATTTATATAAGTTACTAATTTTTTTTTCCATAAAAAGTCTTCTTACATAGTTTTATATGGAATAATAACGAAGATAATGGCGGTCAGAATCGTGTCTCGTTCTTGTTGTAATTCGTTTTCATCAATTTTTGTATTGGTGATGAGTGAAGATTTCCAGTCTAAACTGTTTCGATTTCAATAAATATATGTTCACCGTTCTTGTCGAGATCCGTTCTGTAGAATGATGTGAATTGATTAAAATTGTAAAAATAAATTAAATAAAAATGGGATACGTGTTATCTCCCGAGAGTACCCCGTAGGCTGATTGTGGCCTGAAATCTTATCAATCGTCTCTGATTCTTTGTCTTTCTTTCATTTTTTTTCTCTCTTATACTCACGAATAAATACGAAAAATACTTCGTACCTTACGAATCCTTAATACGAAAACTGACTAGCTGATTTAACTACCCATATAGCTTACTTCAGTTGGCTGATGAAGAAAGTATATACGTCCAAAAAAGACTTGAAGACAGTTTTCAGAGTACCGTCGATAAGTGACTTGAACTTTCTACTTTCGTCGTGCCCTTTAGACCGAGTTAAACCTGAAGTAAAAAAAAAAAAAAAAAATCGACGATATATGGGATAAAGATAACAAAGAGACGAAGATCTCAATAACTTTTCAACGATCCTTGATCAAGGAACGGAAATCACAAGCGCCGCTCCGCTAGAGTACTTTTCAAAGTACATTCGATAGAGTGTCACCAAAAAAACGACCATGATGAAAAACTTTGTGACTATTAGCATATAGCGACAGAGTTATAGTAGAATTGTAAAGATATAAAAATGAGACAATCGATGCACGCAAAATGTTTGTTCTTTTTTTCGGGGGCAGAGGGGGTGGGGGTAGTTCTATCTACTATATTCTTCGTATATAGCGTCCCCCATGTGTATATGCGAGGAGGGTTGCTGGCAAAGACGACCAAGCGACGCCAGGACGTCTCGCCAGCCAGGCGTTCTGACGCCGTTGGGGGAAAACGTGCGTTTGGATAGCATCAGAGCAAAAATAGTAGGGAAAAAAAAATAAAGTAGAGCTATACTAGCTAATAGAAAGGTTCCCCGCTGAGTCGAAAACCGACTGGTAGAGTCTGCTGTAGATCCTGAGAAACCGGTCTCGCATACTACCGTCCAGACGATTTCAAGACAAAATTTGCGAATTCAAATTTTGATGTTTTAAGTCCTGAGAAAATAAATCATATCACCTTTCTCCAGGGACTCGATCGAACAATGTTTGGCACTCACCTAGAACAAACAAGGTAAAGGTATACAAAATGTTGGTGAAATTTCTTTTTTTATTAAGGTAATAAACTTCCTCTGGTATGTACCAAAGGATATTAAAAGTGCCTAGTGTATACGTATAGGGTCTCGTTTTAGGGTCGTACGACGTGTCATTATTTCAATTCGTTCATCACAGACACGACGCGTTAGATTATAATATCTTTTTCCGCACGCCGTGCGTAAAGTTCGATTTTACGCACGCAAGCGTGAGATTGTCGACCTCGCTTTGTTCGGGCGACAAACCTCCTACTCGTCTCAAAACAAACCTTTCGCACTTGTATCGAAATATACTATTGTGATTCTGGGGCGAAAATGTTTCAGCTAGATACAATGACATGAAAACACTAGGATTCAAAACAAAGGTAAAAAATATGAGTTGGAATACGAATATCGTATTATATATACTGTGCCTAATTAGGCGTCTAAGGTTCTGTTTAATCGCGCGTGCCAAGCACAGGTCTCCAGAGAATTTGATCAATAGTGAAATGGAGAAATGGGAATGCGCCGAAACTCGCTCCGCATAGCTCAGGCTGTATACAGAGAAGTTCACGGTGAGTTGACGTCGTGCCTCACGGACAAAGCGGCGGCAGCAGCAGCAGTCAAGGACATCCAGAAATAGAATTTCGTTTCTACGACGGAGTTGAACTTTTCCTCTTTTCTTTTCCACAAGATTTTGAGAAAGCGAGGCGAGGCTGAGCTAACGGTTCAGACGATAAACAAAACGGAATAAAAGTCATTAAATTCCGGTTCTAGACTCAGGAGATTATTTTCCAAAATTAGGATCTTTGACCTTTTGCTAAATGTCGGTTTCAACGTCCCCGCGCAGAGTAAGACCTTAACCCTTTGCTCAGCTCGTCGTTTGAATTAAACGTGGAGGTTCGTTACGCTCCGCGACTTGAGCTAGTCCTTTGCCAGGATTTCCAGTCCGACGCTTTCCATAACGATGATCCGCATATCCCCGGGGACTTGGTTCATCTTGGATACCCTATGGTATCACGTCTTTTGGAACGTTGTCACCAACGAGCGTTATCCGTCCACCTCTTATTTCTTAAATTCAATCCTGTATCTTGCCATTGCTCTATAATCCACTTTAACCCCTCCCCGTGCATAAAAATCTTAGGGACAAGTTAGGGGCCCGATCGGGATTCCCTAGAAATCATCGGGCTCAGGTCGGGGTCCGATCGGGAATGTAACGTTTTAACGGATGAGGCCTGATCGGGGAATTATGTTCGCAAGCCAAACCAGGCCTTACTCAAGGAAGCCATATTTCACCTACATCAGGCCCCAGTGAGGCTATAATGGGGATACCATACTAGACCCCCTGCTAATGCTGGCCATGCTAATGTTACGAGAGGCCGAAATCGCCCCTAAGATTATTTTTTGCCCGAGTCCCTCTTCCTCTTCCTCACCCTCTCTATCCCTATCCATCTATCTATCTATCTTTTTTACTGCAGTATATATCCCGTGCTACGTCATTGCCCAATATTGACATGGGGACATAATGAACTAATCTATTTATCTGTCTCCCATCATTATCACAAAACTTGGGACAAGTGCCAGCGAAAAATTGGAACGGAAATGCAATTGAAAAAAATATATATTTCCAAACTCTTAGAATTCACACTCGACATGTACAATCGAGCTTCCAAAATATCACAAAAAATTCTATGGTATTTTGGAAGCTCGATTCTGACGTGAATTTAGATATTTTTTATTACCCAAGTCCGTGGATCTCGAACGCAGAGAGGGGTATAACAGATAAGTTTTATATACAGATTCGAACGAAAGACATAAAGAAAAGTTTTTTTGATTCATGAAAAATACATGAAATAATACGAAATCACTGTCACAACTTCGCAATATTTTCATGCCATATTTTCATTTTAGCATGATTCGGAAAAGTTTTGTCACTTTTCTTCGAAATCAAATGTAGAATTGCGCTATTTTACTTTTTTTTTTGCCCATAATACGGAAACTATGCTCATGACGTCACGTTTCATTTGAATAGATATCATAGAGTCCTGTATTATACCCATAATCTGGTTTGCGATAAAAAAGAAATAAAAAAAATAGGCTGTTGGATCAAGCCGCACAAATTATTTTTTTTTCTTCAAATACAGAAATAACTTTGGGTTGACGATATCTCGCTGAATGCACGTGACTCTTTGAAAGAACGATAACATAAAGACGAAAATGAAAAATGATAGAAATTGTGGAAGAGGGGGAAAAAGTTGATGATCTCGTCCTCGACGCTTGAAATCCGTCATATTGTTTCTGGTGAAACGCTTCCAGCCGTGAATCAGACGAGCCGCGAGCGTGTAAGCCGTACGGTATGTGAAATAATTATATTTGTATAACGTATTGTTTCAGTTGAAAGGGTGAAATTTTATTGTCTTTATTCGCTTTGCCGCTGATATTATATATTTTGCACATTCATTTCTAAGAAAGTTTAATCCTCGATTCAACGATGCAACGGTATTTTAGTTGCAGAAAATCCCGAAGTGAAGAACGCTGAACGCTGACCGTTGAATATTGTAAAATGCAATTCCAGTACATACGTATATAGCAGGGAAACTATTAACAAATGAAACTAATTATTCATCCCACGGTATACAAGGGATGTAGGTGGTGCGAAACTCAAATAAATATTTATAGAAACTCGGGATAAAGTAGACGGGGAATCGAGGTCAGTCGAATTTTGATATTCCAATACTATCGTTTGCAATGTGAAGTATTTCTTTTTCGAGTCTTGAACATCGTCTTGAACATCGAAACTTGAATAAAAATCGAGTTTCCTATCCAATTGTCACTTTAAAATGGAATGAAATAAATTGTGGCAAGATCGTGGGAAACTGCATTTGTCTTTCGCCTGCACGGAGCGCGACTCTATTATTCTTAAGGATTCCAACTAACTCTGTAATGCAAAAGTGACATTTGTACCTTGTCTCAAGCGACGCTATTTCAATTTGTACCGTAACACGCAGTATCATATACTACGAACTCACAAAGAGTAGTTCAACTTTAACTCTTTTCTAAGAATTCCTTCTTTAGTTGTCGTAGTGTATCGTATAGATCTTCATATTTTTTCTCTAAATGGGCAGATTATTTTTCCTCTAATCAAACAACCAACGGTCACCTGGATCAATAGGGAGCCCGCACAAAAAGTTTCCATGCATTAGATGGGTAATACGTAGTCAATAGTAGACTCTGATCCGATAACTTCCAGCTAATTAAGCAGCTCGCGAGACCTTCTCATCTTGAAAGACCGGGTCGAAACGGAGGGTGGAGGAACCAGACAAGCAAGCAAGCAAGTCCACCCTTTATAGAGGTAGCCGGTGCGGGTGGATAGTCGGATGGTTGGACTAGGTCTCTCCTTTAGAAGGTACGAATAATGCCCTGGAGGGAAAAGGTGAAAGGGGAAAGAGGAAAGAGGAAAGGGAGAAGGGAAGTCGCAGTAACGTAAGGGCACTAAAAGGGAGTCAGGGCTGTTCGACTCGAGGAGGTAATCTCAAACGGAATTACCCACGTGGCCCCTTAAAAAAATATTAGATTTTAACCGAAGAAAATATTTGGAAAATTTCAACGAATTTTCGTGACGCCAGGGTAAGGATACCCCGCATTATACACACAGAATCGATTTTCATTCTCGAGTAATCAACCGTCTCTCTTACTCCTTCCTTTACCTTTTTCTTTTTCTTATTCTTTTTCTTTACGGAAGGAGAACACCGGAGAAGCACTTTTGTGTAACTTTAAGACACTGCCCGTAGCCTAGCAGCATATTGTAAGCGATGTGAGCATTGAAACTTGAGACGGAAGCCTTGAGCTAGAGTTTCCGGTGCACCGTATACCCCGGATTCTCCGGACTCCCTCAATTCGCCACATTTTGTCTTGCACCACTGGCTCTTCTCTATTTCGGTTCGTCGATTTCCTCTTTTGCAGACCCATTGTCTTTCTTCCCATATATATGTATTATATAGACCTTATTTTTCATGTGATATCGGTAACAAAGCCCAAGTCACAACGTGATCAATCGTTATTGAACGTTGATCGGAAAATCCTTACGTATTCTCTGCGTGTACAAGGTAATATCATCGTGCTTCAAGCCCTGTCGCCACATGAAACTAATGCAAACATCATGATATCATTACATATAGAGCCAAGCCCAACTGCGACCACACGCTACGTCGTATGTATCAGATTTTTTCCACTGTGTATCACGCAACCTTTTTATGCTCAATTCACTACAATCTCGTCATACGTGCTTGTATTCGGGAAAAACGATTTAAATTTTAAGGTGATCTCGATTCGTCAACAAATTCTACATCTTTACCCGAATTCCTCGGATACGGGGTTAATGACGCATATAAAAATACTTAAAATCACCATAATCCCTATGAAGGTAACTATTTCGCACGACTAACGTGTCTCAAGGCTCTACTATACAACGGTAAAAGAGGTAGAGGTGGAGTCTAGACTCGTAAAGAGTTTCATTAACTCCCTGCTGTTAACTGCACGCCCAACTCTTTTCCCTCAGTAGGGGTACAAAAGAGCTGCAAATGTATACTGCTTAACCGATACTGCAATTTTCACGGAGTTGACTCGATACGAAAGTTTGAAATTTCCATTTCGTCGAAGGGTTTCCTTGATGCAAGTCAATATCACTAGAGCTCAGAGTGTCGATTAGCACACTAGAGATTATCGCCACCCCGGGGATCGGCGAATGGTTTGAAGTAAGGGATGAAGTGATGATTTGGACGGGTACTAAGCGACGGTAGTCGTGTTTACAACGAGCGGGATTAGGGCACCGCATCAGATAATCACGTGCGAGTAGTCCGGAACGTTTCGGCTAGATTCTAGGCAACAGTCACTCTATAGAACGCGAACTATACCATCAGCGAGGCACAACAATGTACAGGGAAACCCTCATGTAATCAAGGATTATCTCGAGGCTTAATTACCGGGTGAAACACACCGGCTTAGGACAGTTGTTCGTGCGACTAATTTAATCTTTTTTGCCTACCATTATTTTATCGATATGAAGAACGAATTTCTCATCTTTCGCTCCCGAATTACGAAAAGGAGTAAAAATATTTGTAGAGGTGCTCGAGAAGAATGAAAGAGGCGAAAAAGCTCTCGGAGAAGAGGCATGTAACACTTGTTGCCAGCGGATAAAAGGATCGAAAGGAGCAATTGACTGCAGGCGTGAGGCAATCCGATATTTCTAATTGGATTCGGAGCAAAGAAGGTCCGACGCCTTTTGTATGAGACAATTTTTCATCAGGATATCGTGATTAAACCCCGGTGAAAAAGCATCTAGAATAATTTTAGTTTTATCGATTACGAAGAATCGATTCCATGCTAATGCCATTCGACAAACCCCACGATTTACATATAAATGACATTTTTCGATTTGAAACTTTGAAATACAATGCCGTGTACCGCGGGGTACACAGATATGAAGGTACACATTAAAGAATGAAAAATTTGAGAAAAAGAAAATGAACGAACTTTTCCTATATTCCAAAGCAAATATTATTCGACTTGATTCAAATCACATACAAATTCATTATCTCTACCTCCAATGACCGTATGCTAAGCACAACTCGATCATAAGTCGAATTGTTAGAAGGTATGGAATGCAAGACCATTCTTTTCAAAAACTGAATCAATCTTTTCAGTAAATTTAACTTTGCATTCTTTTTTTTTTTCATTTTTCCATCTGCCAACGAAGTTCTACATCTGACAAAATGTCGGTGCATACCTACATTTTTTTAGGAATATTGTATTAGCAATAATTATTCCGTATTTCCAGGCTCCGCCATCAACTTTTCCGAGAACTGAAAAATATTCTTGAGAAGAATATGTAAATTAATAATCTGAAGTCAAAGGAGCGAGGTTGAGGGACCCTTAGACGAGATTAAAGCTAAAAAATTTCGTCTTCCAGGTCCAGAAAGTGAGAAGAATTAATTTTACCATTTTTTTTTTTTTTTTTCAGCACCTGGGCAATTTGGATCCAGGCTCAATTGCAGGCCAGTTCAATAAGTAAGTTATTATCATGTTATGGTTATTCGTCGAAGCGTTAATTCCTTGCGGTAATAAGAATTAAAGAATGACTTGGTAGATTATACAATTGACCAAAGTCTATAGCATAACCCTGCCCAAGGAGAGTCATCAATTAATTCCGGTTAATTTAGCTTAATTGCATTCTGGGCCGAAAGTACTTCGGTCACTCGGCGACTACTTGCGTGAGAATGCCATCGGTCACTCGTGCTTAGACTACCAATTGGCCATCATCCGGTAATGACTAATCGTTTATTCAAACGCGTCAAGTTGATTCACCGAGATGAATCAGTTCGATCAACAAGTTCCGAAGGGAAACTACACCTGAGTAGTCAGCGCTGCGATAGAAGTAGAAAGAGATAGCGGGAGATAGAGAACTGCACTCGCTCTAGCCGGAAGTAAAATACCGGAATACGCGATGAAACGTTGTTTAATCTGACAACACATTTTCGGCTTCATTGCAGATTCCATATCCAATCGAACCGGACTCCTGGATGAAAAACAATTTATTTGCCCAATGCTATTTACTTCATCCACAGAACATTTCATGTGGATCGAATCAAACTGATTAGCTGTTAATTGAAGTCTGTATTTGTTTTACGGTGGAGGATTTTGATTTTGACAGAAGCTTCCATTGCGAGTGGTTGGAACGTATGATCTACAGACTGAAAATATTTGTGATAATTAAAATGCCCCCGAGGGTTATCGTACTTTTGGCTTAGTACTTTTTTCCATTTACATCACATTGTGATCACGGAGTGTCTATAAGTTCTGAACCAAGCGTATAACATTACCTGCCCGCGAAAATCCACAAAATGTTATTTCGCAGGTGATGCGATAGCGTGGCGTGAACCGTTAAAGGTAAATTGGAAGATTATGGTAATGCGTTTGCTTTGGTAGATTGAGAGGATGAAATGAATAGTATATTATGCACCACGGGAAGGAAGCAGGCGATTTTTGGCGAGCGCGGATTTTGCAGAACGAGTTGCAATTCGAGGGCGCCGAAGGCGCCCGAGAGTGAAAACGAGTTCTGCAAAATGCGCGAGACAAAACGCCTGCTTCCTTCCCATGGCACATATGTTATTTTCTACCACATATGCATTAAAAACGAGAGAAAGTGAGGTTAGAAACACGAGAACGGTGTTCTCCACTGGGGCAGCACTTTCTTAGTTTATTTCATCGTTACCATGGTTACGAGAGGTTTTTATCCCTGCTGCCAAAGTTTTTATCCCTCTTGACAAGTTTTTATCCCGCTTGACAAGTTTTTATCCCGGTTTATTGCCCCGGTCAGAAAACTGTGGCTTCCATCCTGTTAAGGAGGGCAAAAAACACGAGTTTTTAATGCATGTGTGGTAGAAAAATTTATATACACCTAGTTCCCCGGGGTTTCAGTCACATGCATGTAACGTCGCGTGGAGTCTTAAGAGAGATTGAAAAATCCAAGCTCTCTGACGCTACGTACGACAAGCATGACACAAGTGTGAATGGCCCACCGTGGTGTCTAAATTGCAACCTATTACTCACAGATCCTCTTCGTCGTGGCCATGATCGTCGACCCCATTGTCGTTAAATGTACGTCGCCTAGCCTGTGCTCGATAAAAAATATCCGGTAATTTTTTACTGGTTGGAAGAATGATTAAAAATGAAAGTTTGTGCATAAATTGAAAAAACTATCACCATCGATAATCTGCGAATACAGGATTCGATGGACTTTGATCCAGTAACTGATCTGATCCGGAGAACTGCGATCCTTGTGACAGTTTCCTGAAGCTAATCTTGGAAATGGCAAGGATGAATGAGGCGAAAGGAAGAAGGGTGGAGAATGGACTGCTTCACTAGACTCGAGGCAACCAGTAAACAAAGTTAATTATCCGAGTTGATTGCCGTTTGATCTCCTCGCCATTTCCTCAGATCCCAAACCCTGCAACCCCACAACCGCAGAGTTTCCCATCTCTTATGGTTCCTCCGATTGGATATGCTCCTATTTCTCTCTGAATTTACCAGAAGGTGAGGACACCCACTGTATTGCCGCTTCGCGGTAACTGTGTCACCCGCAAATACCGCCAATTAAAACACATTAAGAAGTCCTCCTCTGACATCAAACACATGATTCTGGGATGTTCTGGGTTTTCCACGAACCAGTATATACGTATACCTTTACATACGATAGTCGTAACTAGGCCGAAGGCGAACATGTGGCATCAGCGTAGCGGTTCATGATTGCAGGATTTTACCCACTGGCGAACAATCGTCTGAACCTCCGTGTATGGTGGTAATTAATGGAGTCTGTAATCACATCTTTGTCGTTACTACTCGCGACATCCTACAGTTGTGACATTCTGTATTCATGTTCTTCGTGGCATTTCATTAATCGTGGGTATCCTAGAGAAAATCTAGTCACCTTTAACCAGACCATGGAGATACGATTGACCAACGACCTAACCGACCGGCTTAGAGGCAAAGGTCTAACTAATCTAGAGGTACGATGAGCTAACGAGGTCCCAAGCCAGTATATGTATGGGGGATTTTGATGAAACGAGAGTACGAAGTCAACGAAGCTAGAAACGAGCTTGACAAAGTCAACAAAGCAACTAACTTTGCCCACGGGTTTCTCCGAAGGGATAGTTATACTAAACCGCGGAGAATTTCATCGCGGTGTACTAACTATCTTACACTACCACCACCAAAGTAGTGGTTGCTAACTATACTAAACTGCACTGATGTATGACCTCTTGCATGCATCTAGCCTCTCCCAGAACGGGGGACCTTAACGCTAACCTGAAGACGATTTCAGGCTGACCATTCACGCAATGTATCGTAGAATAGTCTATGATAAAGAAAATGCGAGCGCTTCACTCCTCTTCATACAGTAACCCAAATGTGTAAGGCGGGTCGTCTGGATGAAAGAATGAAACTATTGCCCCCAACGGTAGTTGATGGAAAACTTGCGTGCGTGCAACAAGCGGTCTTCGTCGGAGCTGACATACTGGGTAAGAGTATTATTGTGCGAATAAGGCTAGAAATAATAGATTCCATTGGATTATTAACATGGTCGAAATGGGGACACAGGTTAGCGCACGGCAACCGCGTCGTCCCTGAAGTTAGGCAGATCCCATTGTTAATAGTCCACATTGTGTTTCATATGGCGTTTCGTCGTACCTACATCCCACGAGCTGAAGCCGCGCTATGCTATTCTGCATATAGTTTACGTTGGGTATTATAATATGCTTCAGTTTCACCCGCACCTCTCACTCTGCCGTGCATTTCAGATGTATAACTATCTGAATAGGATATGTTGTAACTTTACTCCGAAATAAACCATTGTTAACTCTAGTGCACTATTCTCCGTAAATTGCGGCTGGCGCAGGTATATCGTCTACTTATCATTTCTTTTTTTTCGCTGACTTAAAACTGGACTGACAGTTTCTACCTGCAGGTATAATCCATCATACGCAAAGTGACAAATGCATCTCTAATGTACTTTCCGGTCTCTTCCATTATTTGGAAACTTATTCTACAATATTACAGAAATTAATTACTATATAATCGTAGTAAGAAATTCAGTCCATATTAAAGTAATGTAAAGATGTGAAAATAAATATCAATTCAAAGCGAGCCATGTTTAATTACATAAATTAAATGTAATACTGAATATTCATTAGTCAAGCAACTTCCACCAGCAGTACTACTTCACTAAATTAAAAGCTCGCTAATATTCCTCTTCTTAACACTTTTAGTCCGAACCCTTTCTCCCGATTTAACGCCAGAGAGGCCATGTCTTGGGATTTAATTCAATCACGTCAAACAACTTTTTTTTCATCCTCTTTTTTCCGTTACGTGTTTCTCTGGCCTTAAATTAGCAGCTTTTCTCTGCAAATATTTAATGCAAATTCGTTATTCTTTTTTGCGGTTTCAGGACGCAGGATTTTCTCTGACTCAATACTTTGGCTCTCTATGTACATGACACACTGCCTGTCTCAGTACCCAAAATTTGTGACACACTGGTTCTAGAGTAGTACGTGAACATACAGATGGTAGTGGCTTCTGACAGTGCCGAGCCCATCCGGACCTTGCAGTACTTTGACCTCTCTCGCCTCGCCCCGTCTGATAGTTAAAGGTTCGGTACCACGTGACTCTAGTCTCTACAGAGTAAGAGAATGAGAGAGTAAGAGGGAGGGAGGAAGAAGAATGAGAAAAAAAAGAGCCGTTTACATTAGAGTAGAAAATAATGGATTTTAAGTGATATAGAATGAAAGCTACGTATCGCATTCATTGTAATAACTAATTCTACCTAATTGCAGTTACTTATCGTCCCAGGAAAATGAATTTCATAGTGAATTATGACGTGATATATAACACCGGAAATAAATCAAGGAAATGGTCGCACCGCGCCAGCGTCAAAGAGGTGTATTTCCTCTTTAAAGCTACCGTTGCGATAGGAGTTAAAAAAATAAAGTGAATAAAAGTAAAAAGACAAAAAATATGCATACACACATATACATAAGGATGTTCTATTCCATCCCTATGCATACGACTATCTCAAAGGTATAACCGGTTTGTTGCACTACGTCTTCTCATCGTTCGAATACTGCAATGGCAGAATATATTTCGTAGCTTCTTGCTAGCGCCTGCAGAGAGAAAAAGAGAGAGAGAGAGATACCTTGACGATGGTAAGAATTTCCAAGAGAGGCCAGAAGAGAGGTTTCGCGATCCAACGAATTTCGTGACTCGGTGAATCGTATCAGACAAATGTATCCGTATACACATATATTTTCGTCATAAAAATGTATCATACGTATGTACATATATATATCGAATGTTCAACTGCACGTTTTACTTCAAGACTTTCAATATACTTTCGGCAACCACTTTTCTCGTTATGCTATTCATTTTTCACTGATTTGTCTGAGACTAAATGCAACGCATTTAAATCGTTCATTATACTTCGATCAGAACATTATCGGCATCCAATTAATACGAGTGCTGGACCAGACTGACCATTGGTCAGCTGTAATGAACTCGAATATCTCAGGAGGTACGATAATTATCAATTCCTCAGTGCGGATTTCAGAATATAAAGTAATCTGCTAAGCTATACGTATGTCGGTTCTCCAGTTTGTCTTCGTTGAGTTGTTGTTTTTGTAATTCTGCATGTCAGTTTTTGTCTTTGATAAATAACACACGATTCTTCAATACAAGATTGAATATTCTACGAGTAAATCGGACATCCGGTTCATGTTTACGCTGCTCCCAGCTCGAACCTGTATTCGATTCGATTGTTTGAATATCTTCATTCTATAAATCCCTTCATTCTTGCTTGAATCCAACAAACTTTGCAATATTTTTTGGTCCAAATTACATGTAGACCTTCCGCTATGCATCTGCTCCTTGCATCTGAGATCCGCATGGACTTAGATATTCGGAAATACAGTCCAACCTCTCTATAGGGCCGCCCAGGCCCCCAAGGGGAAGAGTTTTTCCAGGAACTGAGGTACCCCCACTTTGCCATCTTCGCTAGTCGCACGACTCGTCTTTCGTCTCTTTCTCGAGTTCACGTTACATGGTAGAGTGGGGGAACGCTGCGAGCGAGAAATAGGGGGAACCGGCTCTATTGGGAGGGGCCTTATAGAGAGGTCGGACTGTATCCACGTTTTTTTTTTTTTTTTAATATCTACTGTTTCTATGATTGAAGATCGATTCAATCACCTTACGAGTTCGAATAAATATGGAGATCAATCAGTTTCAGTCTGTTATTTACTTATTGTTATGACAAGAAAAAACAGTCGAAAAAGATAATCATATCTTTAAACCTTGTCGACCATGTATATTTGTGGTGTCAAGTAAGTTCGCCACAATGTTTCGTCCCCGTGTATAGTGCTCGTTAAAAATATCCGGCAAGAGTGCTGCTTGACGAATATGGGGGTCGGAGGTGGAGGGGATGAAGAGAGACTGAGAGGGTGATCGCCTCCCGCCTCCCGCACTCCGAACCCCGATCCCGACGCCGACACCGACGCGATGTTGGAGATGCTGGAGAGTTTGGAGACGGTCGACGTACTCGGGAACTCGCTACCAGATTAAATGCAAACCACCAACCACGCGGTACCACCCACGACAGGCGGGCGCGACCGGCGCGGGCGGATAGTAGGCCCCTGTCTGCGACAGGGATACTCATTGTCAGAGTCTTGTCCTAACGGAAACTCCAGACTGTCCGGTTTATAGTTTCAGTTCCCTCCCTGCCATGCCACGGTACCCCGATCCCTCACCCCAACTTCAGAAACTCGAATATATGTGACAATGGATTCACTCGGGCTCCGATGCTAAATGACCAACAATTGTCGTTGCTGATAGCTGCAATCCATTGATCTTAAATTCAATCAATTCAACTTTGATCGAACAAATTCGATAATCCAGTTTGGGGAAAAAAATTGATTATTAGAAAAGGCCGTAAAAATTTTCAGCTTTTTTTTATCGCGAATTTATTTTTCTTCCATTTTTCTGTTTCTGAATCTTTTCCGAGATTTGAAGCTCCAATATATTTCTGAAGAAAAAATAATTGAATTACTGAAATTTGCATAGAAAAAAAATGAGTATGTGAAACTTCATTAGAAAATATGGAGCAAATTCTGGCTGAGATGCACACTCTGCTCCGGTCTTCATATCACGTAAATTTATAGTTTGGTCGAGTTGTGTGTCCGTTTTAGATGTATACGCGAAGAAGACGGAGTTGTGAATGAGTCATGAATCAACCTCAAGGTTACTATATAGTTTACGCGCTGTGGGTAGCGATAGCATAATAAGATATGCAAAAGGTAACAGAGAGTGAATCATTGAAAGGGAACTGTTTTCTTTTCCTTCTTTCCATACAACCAATTGTCAAGATATCGAAGTTGAATGCACTCCGCGAGGTACATGAATAAACCAGGACGTTGTTTTAGCCAAAAAGCTCACCGAAAATCCTCAAAATTTTGTTTCGAAGCCAGTAGATTGTATTTAAAGGCCCGCTATTGTGCAACGATCGTGCCAAAAAATCAAGTTTTAGCAACTATAAATGTGGTACCGCACTATGCAGCTCACCACTGGATATATTGTGCGAGGGTGGGTTGACAACCCTATACATGGCAGACTTTTGATCTTCTACTTAAATTTCCTCAAGTAGGTACAGTTCCTCGTCGTCAGGGTTGGTAATAAGTAACCGTAATTAAAAAAGGTCTGCACGTGGGTTAAGTGTCATTTGTAAATGCTCCAGAGTTTTCGGGCGTTAATTAATACATCAGCTCGACAAATTTTATCGTCGCTCTGCAGTTTCTTTTTCTTTTTCATAATATCGAATCGTATTACAGTGAGGAAAAAAAATTATCGATCATTCACAACGAGAAATTTTTAGAAGGAACGAATTTTTCTTAAAACATGTAAAATAAAAAATGTTACTCTAAGTTTTTCGTTAAAAAAAACGTAGCTCTACGTTGATTTTATTATAACAGAATACTAAATACTACAAAAAATTACGATTTTCCGTTAGTAAGACTGGGAAAATTTGGGTTACTTGAGAATTGAAATTCAATCATCGTGAAATGGTGAAAAAAAAAAATCTACAGAAAACAGAAGAAAATCTGAAAAATTCTGCAAGTGCGTTCCAAATTCTCTAAAATATTGTAGAAATTATTTGCACCACGGTCCTAATGAAATCTAAATTTCATGATTTGGAAAATCGACATCTAATTTTTTCCAAAAGATGGTCTAGACACTAGAATATTTGATTCAAGCAATAATTTCAGGTCGAAAAACGTATTCTTCGAAGTTAGGTTAGATCGAGGAGTAAATCACTAGCAAAAATGTGGTCACCACATCTCCCCCACATTTCCCCACATCTCCCGACATCTCCCAACATTTCCCAACATTTCCCGACATTTCCCAACATTTCCCAACATTTCCCGAACCGATATTTCCCGATATTCCCGACATTTCCCAACATTTCCCCGACATTTCCCAACATTTCCTCGACATCTCTCGACATTTCCGGCCCTTCGTACACCACATTTCCTTTGTAATTCACCCCTCGGGTTGGATGTTAGAACGTTTTCCTTGATTGTTGACAAGGCAAACTTGTCGCTTGAATAAATCATTCTAATGTCTTCAGTAGTTTTCAATAATTGAATGCCTTCTGATACTTATGAATGATTTATTCAAGTAATCTAATATTCTTTATATGGTATCCTGAATCGAACGTGTTGAGTTGGTCCCGAGTATAGAGTTCGTTCACCAATAGGCAACAACTCGTTCAATTTGACATTAGTTTAACTGAGTGTTTTTGGCACGATTCACAAGCATGTACTTTACTACTTCTGGAACCTCGTTCAAATTATCGGCTTTCGTTTCACTACACGTGTTTCAAATATCGTTTCACGTGTACTTTCATTGGTAATGGCCTGCACAGTTTGGCTTTGGGGGGGAAAAAAAAAATTGTTCAACTATTTCTACAGTCACACTTGATGCGATACTCCGATATACACCTGATTTTTTTACGGATTTTACTCGCTTTCTATAGGATTGAATGAAACCCAGTTTGATGACGAGGCATTGAAACACCCACTTCAGTATAATAATAGTTTGAATGAATTAATGAATGGTATAGCTCGATAGCTCATAGCTCCTTCTTTCATGCTACACACCACGCTCAGAAACATGAACGCGCCGAGTGATGATGCACCAACTATTTATAACCTAAGAATGCAGAAGGAAAAAATACGACAGTGAAAATTGTGGTAAAGACATTAGAAGGCGGTAGTAACGCCGGATGTCTCGTGTACAAATTGAATCGATTTTAGCATTAAAAATTCTTTCATTTTCGGGGTATTAATGAGGTACATAGGAGATCAAATGTTGAAGTGCAACTAAAATGCGTACGACACGAAATTGCGTGCGATGCGTCACGGAAGTAACAACAATGCGGATGAATGGTCGATGGTCGATGTGTCCGATTGTGACCGATCTCAAAAAGTGTGATAAATTGTCGACAGTTTTTTCCCTTTAGGGCCTTTTTCTCATCATAGGCAATAATTTTTTCAGATAATTATATAATTTTTATTTTTCAAAACTGATTCAATTTATTTTAAGAAATACAATACAGAACAATACTTCCGGGTTTTTTCTCTTTTTTTTTCATGACACATTTCAAAATTTCTGTAATTTTGAATTTTTTTTTTTTTTTTTTATTGGGTCACCGGTAGGTAAAAGTTTGGTTTTAAATAGTAATGGATAAAAATCTGATCCCAACAACATCCCATAATGTACGCCGTTTTTTCAGATTTTTTGTTGAAATTTGATATGTTTTCGTTCCTAAATATCATAAGGACTTTTTTAGGGTTTTTTTTTTTTCTTTTTTTGAGTATATTTTCACAGTAACTTAGGTTTTCCTTTCACAGTATTTTCGTCCCTTTTCTACCCTCGGAACTCGGTGTACTTTCTCTAGGTATTCTTTTCTCAGAGTTCTCAACAATGGGATACAATATTAATGTCATGCGATCATTCCTGTGACGCATGGAGCCTTTTTGCGGAGTTTCTACATTTTTCATCACTACCAAAATGCAGATATACCCATCCAGAACGTTCGTCCTTTTCAATCGATTGACAAACTCAAAATAAATTTCTATCAATCACAAAGTACACTTTCACTCGATCTATCATAATTCCATTCATAAACGAGATCTTGTAGAAAAAACCCACACATTTTTTTGAAAATCCAGGGTTACTGATCCATCTTTGATTTTTATTCGTTCCTGAAAATATATCTCAATTATTCAACTGTTTTTCCTGTTTAATATTTCAGGAACTGAAAATTTCACACGATTTTAGTTACCTCGAATTTGAAATCTCGACCATCTCTACCGCGACTTCTTACTGTCGATTTGTAACCTACGATCTAATAGAAACAGTTCACAGAACTTTTAGACTCTTCTACACGTCTAGGTGGCTGCTATAAGCGGATTCACGATCGTACGATAGATGCGGTTGTTTACATTCTCGTTCTTACCCCAGTTTGAGAAACTTCTTTTTTCTCCTTGATTTCTTTAGTTTCCTATTGTTCAGCACAAATTGCATCTCCATCAAAACCATTAGGTTCGAGTTATTACCATAAAACTAAAACTTGAGAATATCTTGTTTCCTTGGTAAAACTTGACGGAAATAGTATATTTCGATACAAGTGCGAAAGGTTTGTTTGAACAAAATTTTTCATCACAAACGCACGTAAAGTCCGATTACACGCACGCTTGCGTGCGTAAAATCGAACTTTACGCACGGCGTGCGGAAAAAAATTAATCATTGAGAATTCCATGGATGAAAAAAAAGAAATAGGAGCCGAAATAATTAATTATATTCGAATTTGGAAAGTAACGAAATAAAAAGCGCGGGAAATTTTATACAAAAATGATCAATGTATCATCAATGACGCATGCCCGAGTCGAAATCGAAATCCTCAAAAACCTATTTAAGGCCTAAACGTGGAAGAAATGGAAATATCTGCCCACTATATTAGGCCTAAAATAGGTTCTATGAGCCTACCTAAGCCCTAAAAGTGGCAGATATTTCCATTGCTTCCACGGGTAGGCCTTACATAGGTTTTCGATTTCGACTCGGGTGTCTACTTTAAATTTGAAAATTAGAAACAATTTGACGACGACACGTCTAAAACAAAAAAAAAAATGAATTTCTGCAATTTTGAAATCATGAAATGATAACCTTGTGAAGAACTGTGACATGATTCTTAATCTGGACGAACTTTGGAAGGAATAAATTCTTGACCGTATTGTGCAAGGATTTGACCAATACGACTTTTTTTTTTCTATTTGTCACAGCAATTTTTTTGCAAAGATTGATAATATTTGCATTTATAGTTAACTTTTTTAGATTGTAAAAAAATCTGAATCAATTTCGCAGATATTAATGGCTAAATTCATGCACGTAACCGTCAAGAATATTCGTGGCGAATTCCGTTTCTTCAAGATTAAGAATGGTGCTGAAATCCCGAAAAAGGCGTCCAAAACACGGAACAATTTTCGCATAGAGTTCGGACCAGCGACAATAATTCACTCAAGATATCAGCTAAGCTTTGAAAGAGAGAATCGTCAAAATTATATCCGACCTTTGTAAAAACGAGAAGAATCAAAATTAGGTTTTTCGTCGATTATATCAGATTGAAAAATTACCTCGAATATTCGAATTGGTCTCTAGTTGTACTATGGTCAAAATGTCAAAAATTCTCAAAATTGCTTCCAAATATAATTTTGCGAATAAATTTGTTTGTCTATTATTATGCAAAAAAAAAAAAAAAACTAAGTGATCAGATCTCAGATTCCGTGGTCTTCAACTGGTCAGAGAAAATACGCCTTTCTATTGATCGAACAAAAAACTTTCTGATCCGATAAAGATTAAACCAAATCATCCTTCATTTTTTTTCTTTCATTTTTCTACTAAACAGTTTTTTTATATCGTTCCCACACGTCACTCTTCGTGACTACTTGAGTAAAAATGAACTTATATAAAAAAAAGTTCCCCGTTCATTTCGATGAGACATATTCTATCTCCGATAATTTCGGGACAAGACAATCTGAAGTCGAACCACTCATAGAATTTATTTCTTGAATAATACGCAAGAGAATGAATGAAAAAGTCCGTCATGAAATTGTGTAAAAAAGATTTAAAATACGGAAAATAATTCTGGTGAAATGTCTACACTCAAGAAGAATTCGAATTGCTATCGCATTTTATCCCGTAATAATAACCCCTCAGTAAACTATCATAATGATAACACCGGGTGAATTTGACCCGTGCCAACTTTGCGCGATCACTGAAGCACAAGACAACGTGTTATATTTTAGTATAAAAATTCCGGGACATAATTTAAACATTGAACAATATGCTCTCGTCGACGAAACTTCATTTGTTTTCCCAAATAGGTACTAAAAAAAATCCTGAAAATAAGTGTTCGGAAAACACGGTTTTCTACGAAAAAATTCATAACTTTTTCAATTTTTAATATTTTTTCGCAAAAATTTAGCACAATACTCTCGAGTTATGGTACCTTCACAATAAAAAAACAAAAAAATATATAGTTCGGTACGGTGTCTTTCAAGAAGTATATTCATTTTGATGATTCGGGGCTGGGGAAAGGTTGAAACAATGAAAGATGTTTATTTATGGGGCATTCCACGTCAAACCGACCCCTCATGAGCGTGACCCTCTGGGATTTCGATGCCCAATGGATTTTTTGGTTCGTTTTGGTCAAAAATGATGCCTCTAATTTTTTTAAATTTTTCCGAAATTTTGTAAGGTCGTATAGTGACCTCAAATATCATCATCAAGATGGACATTTTTAAAATCGCTGATTTTTTTCTGTAAAATCAGGGACTCGAAAACACATCGTTTGGTCATAGTCCGATCATGGGATGAAAATGGTAACATTTTTTTTTTCAATTTTTGATTTTGCACAAAAATATAAAAAAAATTATAATCATGGTTTTTTGTAGTACACAATAAAAGAAAAGGAAACTTTGTCTTGGTGAAATTTGATTTTCTTGTTGGTTCAAGAGTAAAACGCCAAAAACGATGCTTGATTCGAAAAATAAAAACGCAATCAACGATCGTTTTTGGCGTTTTACTCTTGAACCAACAAGAAAATCAAATTTCACCAAGACAAAGTTTCTTTTTGTTTTATTTTTGACTACAAAAAACCATGATTAGAATTTTTTGTTATTTTTGTGCAAAATCAAAAATTGAAAAAAAAAATGTTAGCATTTTCATCCCATTATCGGACTATGACCAAACGATGTGTTTTCGAGTCCCTGATTTTACAGAAAAAAATCAGCGATTTTAAAAATGTCCATCTTGATGATGATATTTGAGGTCATCATACGATCTTACAAAATTTCGGAAAAATTTAAAAAAATTAGAGGCATCATTTTTGACCAAAACGAACCAAAAAATCCATTGCGCATCGAAATCCCAGAGGGTCACGCTCATGGGGGGTCGGTTTGACGTGGAATGCCCCATATACATATTTCCGGGTTTCCCAGTTGACTTCTTGTATTATTCAATTAAAAAACGGAGCCGGGTCAAATTGACATAATATTGTTAAATTAAATTGAAATTATAGCTGGGAATACGATATTTTAGTTTCGTTCAAAACGGAATCAAAAAGAACAATTGGGATGTTGCAGGTATTTTTTTTTATTCCGTATATTAATAGTTTGAAAAGAAAATAATTAGGACATATTTTTTCATTGCTCAATTGAAACAAAATTGAAGGAAATACAACGGACCGAAAATTACTACGTTGTGACGTCACCCATGCTGAGGTATATAATTTATAATAAATACAATGTTATTTATAAATTTCTGTAAATAAAACCATGTATATAGCGAAAACGCTGGAATTTTATTTCCTGTAACTTTTGTGATCATCATTTTGAACAAAAAAGAAAAAAACACGACCTAATTATTTCGAGCTACTCTACAAAAAATGTCAATTATTTAAGACGAGAAAAACCGAAATCGCGCTCCACCGGTAGATTTTATCACGTGCATCATAGACAAGAAGAAAAAGGTTGTTCCTGAAATTGTGAATGACTTTTGGCTTGAAAAAACCTACAGTTGTTTTGAAAAAAAACTAGAAATTTCGGAGTCATCGTAGCTCGAGAGCGCCAGCTGTCCTCATCCTCACACACGCATCAAACCGACTCCAAGTCTAACTGTACATGAGAAGAACTCGTTGAGAAAAGGGAAAGGAGTGCCGCGGGGAGAGGAGAGAGGCTTCCGTAGTACCTGCGTACGTATTACTACTCCACGAGTCGCACTCACTCAAGTTTTAACTAAACACAAAACCGCGCAATTGAATATTCGGAGTACAAACTCACCTCAGACAAATTGGGGTCATCGCGGATTTTCGATTCAACCGCAGACGCAGCATCGGCATGTCGGGCGGTGACGAAGATGCAGAAAATCGCACAAGCAATCGTCGCACGTAACATCGTCAATCTTTTCACTGGTCACTAATTCACAGTTTGAACGAACCACAGAACGGATTAGTCGGTTTATTATTCAATTCTTTTTCACCCGTGTCTGTGTCAGAGGCCGATACTAATTGTATTAAATTATATCGGTACAACTATGGTCAAACTGACGTACGGGAAACCACGCTGGATAGGTCCGATCGACTGTATCCGTATCGTGCTCACCGCACGAAGGATAGCGCGAAACTGCGCCCCCACCACGACTCGGGCTCGATCCCCCCCTCCCTCCCGTAGTACTCCCCCACGGCGTCACCCGAGTCCCGCAAACAAGTTCTCTTCGGCTTAGACTTCGGAGCGGCGCGGCGGCTGGTTCGGATTCAAATTGGCGGTGGCGCGCCGAACACGTGACCACGAGGAATAGGGCGCCGCGCTCCAGACCTCTGAAATCGAACTCCTGGTTCAGGTCGAAAAATTCGAAGTAGAGGATCACATTTTGTGGAGTATTTATGGAAAATATTTTGTTATTCTCAGAACTGAAAATTTTGTAGATTTTTATACGCGGGGAATTCCTGAATTTTCTCTATTCTAGCCAACTTCAGACCGTTCCATCGTAGGAATTCACCCTGCATAGATCGGTAGCCTGTAGTTTGTGAAGGGCCAAGAATATTGATTAAATTCTGGGATTGCTTATACCGTCAGAATGCAAGTTTGAAAAGAATCAATTTTTAAGTAAAGAATATCATTCTCGAATTCTATAAACAATCATAATTTTGTATTTGCATAAAAAGAATCGCTTAGAAATTTGTATACATTTTTTATTTGGGTTCGAATTTGCTACTTGATCGAAGGATATTGTTATCATCCTCAGTTTAATGATAGTTTTTCTCTTCGTGTTTACGTTGCATTTAGGTAAACTCCGCGTAAACTCGAATTCTGATAATATTAAGCAAATTTTATATTTTCATATAGGGAATACAAATTATTTTTATGATTCATTCCTGAAGACTTTCACCTCAGTTTATACCTTATCAACGATTGATTTTGGTATTCTGCCGCACTCTACATTGCACACAGTGTCCAAAAATTCGTGACGAATAATTCGACGGTATAAATCGTGTTGAGAATTCAAATTTAAATTTTCACGGGAATTCTATTTTTTTTTTCGCGTGAATTATAAATATTGAAATAAAAATTATTCAGTTCTCGTGAATTGATCAAACTTGGGATAAAATTTTCTGTTTTATTCTTCTGTTTCTCAAAACCAAGTTGATTTCTACGTTTTTAATAAAATTTATACACAAAAATTCTTACAAGCTTTAATATCATTCATTGATTTATCATAATCTTTTTGTTTCATATTCACATAAAAGAGCTTGCAATTTTTTCATTCGATAGAAATAATTATGAAAAATTATCGTTGTATCAACTCAACGAATTCAAATGCTGATTTTTACGTAAGCTAGGGTATAATAATTCGAAAATAAAATAAAAGCACTCAATTTCAAAATAAATGAGTAAAAAACAGTTCGATTCGAATTTTTACATGGGATGAGACCTGTAATTTATTCATGACGCATTTCGAGCTACCCCAGATCTGTATCTCTTTTACTTTCCAATGAAATCTCGCGAATTTTATATTGAATAAATAAATAAATAAATATCTTTTTTCAATTCATCGCGTTTCTGGAGAAGCTCGTTAATCTTTATTGAAACGTAATGTGACACGACTTTATCGATACTTCACTGAATTTATATGAAGAGGTCGCTGAATCAAGGTGTCCAGTGTCAATGGCATATCGAATTCCCTACCATTCCTCGCGCTTCCAGTTGAAAATTTCAATTTTTCCAGGAATTTTTGAACCTAATTCACCTAAGTAACACACTTTTTCAATGCGGATTCTTCAGAACGTAATGCCAACAAAAGTTTTGTCGTTATAAAATGAAATTGTTAATCTTTTTTTTTTCGTAAATTCATTGTTCATAAACCCAATTACACTGTTAGAAAACCGGTGTTAAAACTGACACCGATCTAACACCGCACCGACGTCTATAGAAGTCCACACCGATTTTGGTGTAGTGGCACATTGTAAAATTCTTGGTGTTACCAGGCTACACCGTGGTTCAACACCGAGATGGTTCATATGCAACAACACCGTAAGGTGTTAATTACGGTCGACACCGATTACATTCAATAGTAAAAAAATTGCGGTGTTGAATTCGCGAGGTTAATGCACACCAAACGGTGTTAGAAGAAAATACACCGTGCAGCTTTGCACTGAACGGTGTGATCTTTTCGGCCTCCGAAACAGTGTTTTCCCATGTGATGAAAAAAAAATCAATAAATTAGGTAGAGTTTTTGCTTTTTATTGGTATTTTAGGTGTTGTAGGCTATCCCTAACTTGTTTTTCAGTACGGATGTCAATTAAAACGCATATTGAGTTCGCTGTAAGTTTTTTCGCATTTCTAAGACCTAGGCGGGGTTTGAACCCGGAACGCTCGCCGCTGTTTGTATTACTAGTCGCACGCTCTAACCACTACGCTATACGGCCGGATAGCTTAGGTTGCAACTTTTCGGTACATGATTTCTGCACCATGGACAATGACTTGTTCAAAAACATACATTAACCACCATCTCAGATGTTTGTTTGACCACGTCGCGTACGTTCTTAAAAGTATAGAAGAATGAAATAAATAAATTGATTATTGCCGATTTGAGGGGATCGGATAAAATAACACCGATCGGTGCCATTCACGCACCAAAAAGTGTCAAATTGAAACCTAATGGTGTGGACTTCTATAGACTATTTTCGGTGTCAATTCGGACACCGATTTTGGAACGCAAGTGAATTTACTCCGTTATCGGTGTAGCTACACGGAGAAAAAGGAGTGGTTGTGACAGCCAGATTTCTGGTTTCTGTAGCTTACAATCAGGTCATAACAGTGTGTTTTCCAGCTACAGGAGTGCAGAGTATAGCTGTGGGAGCCGGAGTATAGTTGTGGGAGCTATACGGTAGGTTGCAGCAACTGACAGCATGGCTCCCATAGCTGTTATAGGTTATGTTCATGCAAATATGTATTCAATCAGCTACAGGAACCGCTCCTTTTTCTCCGTGTAGTACTCCAAGAGGTGTTAATCTCGGTGAATCGCGTCACAAGGGCCAAAGTGACACCAGTTTTCCCATTTACAACATGGCCGGGGTCGTTTCTACTACTAAAATAGTGTCATAATCCACACCAAATCTTTTAACCTCTACTCCGGTCCGTCTTACACCGCAACTTTTTCTAACAGTGTACCAAATGTTAGTTATAATGATTGCGTTTCGGATGGAAAATGCTTTGGGGATTGGTAAACTTAGAAAGTACGCCATTTTTTATTCAAACTAGGCTATTTCGCCTTAGATTTTTCAACAAAGACGTGTTTATATGACGTTCCAAAAATCGAATTGGGAAACAACTTCCGAATAAAAAAAGACAAGCTTTTAGCAGCCTTGATTCAATTGAAATGGATTGAAACTTTATTGTATTTATACCTGTGAAAACTGAAACTCGTGTGGGTCTAGCGATTGAATGTATAGGAACAAATGTTTCCATGCAACCCACAAAAGATAAGAAGTTCGCGAAGACTCTAAAATATATAGCAATTTAGATTATTCTAGATATAATCCCTGTGAAAATTCGTATCCACGTCGAATTCTCGGTGAAATAAAGAAATTAATGTACCGCGTTCACGGTATCGTCGTACAAATTAGATTCCAGTTAGAGGGAGATAAATAGCTGGAAATCAACGAATAGAACGAGGTGTCTCTGGGATGGATTATAGAGACTGAACTCCAAATTAGCATGATTAAACTCGGAATTTGAACACCGCGTTAAACCCGAGGAATTGAGAATCGGATATGTTACCCACGGCAATTTGCTGAGCGAGGGCGCGCCCGACGTTACGTTATGAATTAATTGCTTCTGGCTAATAATTGAATTGAACTAGTACAAATTGTATCCGATTACTTTTTCATTGTTTGAATACCCTCCCGTTAAATTTGGTAACTGTATAAAAAAACGTTTATTTATCTCATTCGTGCTGTGTAAGTAAATTGAATTTACGGAACTGACGTAATTCCGTCGTGAAAAGTCGCGAGTAACTTTGCCCCAGAATTCAGAAGTTCTAAATTAACCGTGTAGGTCGTTCGCGATTCCGAGCGACTTACTTAGCAGTAATTCAGAAAAATCGTTGATCGTATAAGTCGCTTCACCGTGCTATACGGAGAATGTTGAGCTGGATTTAAGATCGTGGCGCGATGGCAGTAAACGCAAGGGTCGTTAAGTGCTCTCACTGATTGCCATTAATTAATTCCAGTTTTACTACCCTCTATATATTTCCGCTCAACCGGCACCACGGGCATGCCGGTCCCCTCTTACATTCAAAGGTCACGGATACCGAAGTGGCGATTCAAGAGCCCGTCCGCGGTCCTCGGCTCCTAATTAGAGAGACACGGAAATGCAATGAATCGACTAATTAAGAATTTTGCTACACTTTGTCCAAAGTAGTTCGGTCCAGCTCCAGTGGCCAATTAATGCTTCATCCATTCATTTGGGTGAACACGTTATACTTCTAATTGGTTCGACCAGAAATACCGTTTATGTACTAACCGAAACTGATCTACGGTATTGAAACTATACTTTACTTCTTCGATTTTAATTGGCATAAAATGAGAAAACTGGGAGATACGAAGTGTGAAGTGAGGAGTGGATTTTCACAGATAACGCTCGATGGCGGGCTTCTTATACTGAATAGTGGCGTCATAAATGTGTGTATCAAATTTTTATCCAATGAATTTTCATGAATTCCGGCTCAACTGACGCGGCTTTAACAATCATTGTACGGCTTAGAGTTTGGATCTGATCGGCTGAATAGTTTTTGAACTGTTCTAACAACGAAATTCCAGAAACAAGAATGAAAATCCTCACGCCTTGAGGCAGATCAACGGATTCGAATAAGAATTGGTTATAACAGAGCAGGATTTCGGACGCTGATCACGAATCTGAAATCAGATTTTCGGAATTCAAATTTGCGAATCCAATATACTCGTAAATAATCGAAGTTTTCAAAATTCGGAATTCGGTTGCTCTTGGGACCTGGGGGGTTTTTTTTCAAGCACAAATGAGGCCTGAAATTAAAAAAAAATCAAATCAAATAACAGTTTTTGAGCACGAAAAAAGATAAGTTTGAGGGCTCAGCCAGCTTGTTTTCAGCTCGAAGCGGGGGTGTGATAGTTGTTTTTAGTTCTTGGGTGACATAAATAAATTTTCACAACAATGAAAAACTATATGCGGGGTAGAAACTCAATCAATTAAAAAAAAAGTCATACATAAATTCGTCAGACTCATCTGGGTCGAACTGCCCAGCAAAATTAATTGAAACTTTACCAAGAAAGGGAGTCAATATTTAAATTGCGTTGAAAATCTCGGCAAACGACATCAATGAGCGTTCGCAGAAACTGAGATAATTAATAATATTCGCGTTCGCAGAAACTGAGAAAATAAATAATATTCGCAGAGTTTGAGAGTGACAGATAATTCACGAGTCGAAAAGACCAGGTATATCTGTATAAAGGATGAAATATGTGGAGTTATATTTCCCGGAAACTTCAATTTCGAATTTGTATTCAGCTCTGTTTCTGCTATCGAGTATAATTTCGGTAAAATTGAAAAATAACAGCCGGGCCGATGGGCGAGACGAAAATTGGAAAATGAGGAGGGAAAACGGATTCTGCTATGTGGTCGATGATTGATATCGTCGTTTGGGTATGAATGTATAAGCTTTTATTTACCCATTCTGTGGATAACTGCGACTATAGATTTTGAATGCTGTGAACTGTATAGAGTACAAGTATTGACGATCGAACAAATTCGTATACGATTTGCATTTTCATCTACTAGTCCGATGTCAATCCGTGCCAATCAGCATTTGGCAACGGGAACGGTATACCCTGGGTACAAAACTCAAGAAAATGGATATCTTTGGTATACAACCACTCAAGGATTCTCCTGGCTTTACGGTTTGCATAGAAACGAACTTTCCATGCAAAAAGTTTCATCTTACGAAACTTCACCACAGCCATTGAACAACGGATTCAGCACACTAAATTCATGACTCTCTGCAGGACCGCATCAAATTCTTTCTTAAATTTATGGGAAACAACAACAATTATTGCAAGGCTACGAATCCTTCAGAACTACACAAAACTACAGAGTGAAAAATTATGTGGCACTCAAGTATATATTCTCTTCAATTTATGTTGATTTCAACATTCCGTTTACTATGAAAAACTAATCTCTGTGTTATATTAAATTGAAACAAGGAATACACAACTAAACCAGATCTACATAAATATTTTTGTGGTTTTTCACGAAAACATAATTTTTTTTAGTGTAGTACGTATGAACAAAAATAGTTTCTTCAATTATCCGAATGACTTCATCATAGGATTGAAATTTGTGACTTTGATCAGAATTTATAAAAAATCCAAATAATCAAGCATTGAACATGTGAAAAAAAGCTAACCTCCGGAGCACATTAGAACGTGCATATTGCATTTTTTGGAAATTATTACATTTTTGTGGCATATGTATTTTTTTCACGCATGTTACCGGAATCCAGGAAACTCAATACATTCTTGTCAAACAATTTCATTTATTCAATTGGTCACTAATCAACTCCAAGGATTTCATGGGTCGTTGCTAGCTCAGTAAGAAAAATTGGGTTTGGGCTGACTATGAGCCAGCCTTCGAACTTCCCGTTATTTATTTTGTTCTCAGCTATTTTGAAATTTGTAAATCTGACCTCAGATTCTTGATCAGCGGTTCAAAAAACCTTCGAGTACAAATTTCCGTAAGATTTCGAATGTTTTTAGTATTTTTCCCAGCAAATCGGACTCGCCATTTTGAATTTCGCTAATCTGACTTCAGATTCGTGATCAGTGACCCAAAAAACCTACGAGTACCAAGTTTCATCCAAATCCAAATGTTTTTAGTTTTTTTGCAGCATATCGAATACGCCAAATGAAAATTTTGCAAAACTGACTTCAGATTCGTGATCAGCGATCAAAAAAACCATATGGTACCAAATTTCACTGAAATCCGTTGATTCGTTCTCAAGATATCGTCATTTTTGTTGCGTTTTTTAGAATTTTGTTATTTGAATACTTCAAAAAGTACTAATCCGATCAAAGCCAAAATCTAATCAGTTCTAAGTTGAGAAAAGCCCCGTCGATTGAGCCCTATCTGATCAAAATCCGCGAACTCGTTCTCGAGATATCGCGCGGACAAAAATGTGGTCACATACACACACACATACACACACACATACACACACACACACACACATATACACACACACACCCAGACGTCAAACTGAAAATAGTCGGAGGTGATTCTTTGGACCTCGAAATGTGGAGATTTAGTAAAAACTCGACTTTTCATTTTCGGGGTGATCACAATAACTTCCTTTTTTCTCTGAAAACAGAGAAACGGGAAGTTAAAATTCATAGGGTTATAGTGCCGAATTAGTATATTATGCTACAAGGGAGGAAAGAGCGCGATTTTCGCCGAGTGCGAGGTTTGCTGCCCGAGGCACGAGCGAAGCGAGTGCAGCGAGGGCAGCACGAACACGAGGTGAAAATCGCGCTCCTCCCGTGTGGCATATGCTATTTTTCGCCCGACTTCGATAAAATGACCATATTCCGTCGCTGTAACGCGGGTGGAAAGTATATAGGTAGTCAATTTCTGACCAGATGGAAGAGAAGTGATTAAAGTATTTCGCCCCTGAAACGCGGGTCGAAAGTCGTCAATTTTGGACCAGAGGGAAGAAAAGTCGATTGCCGGGCAAAAAAGTAGATTGCCGGGCAAAAAAGTAAATAGCAAAAAAGAATCTTCTTCCAATTAATTTCACTGAAAAATGTCGCGAATTTACGGAGTTCCTAGTTAGTCGGTTGAGTGCTTTCAAAGACATTTTGGGTACTAGTTGGAAAAATGTTGCTTTTAAACGCATTTTTCTTTTAATCATGAAATTTTTTGAATTAACACAGAGTCATCGATAACAGGTTAACTCTACACGGAGAAAAAAGAGTGGTTGTGACAGCCAGATTTCTGTTTCCTGTATATTATAGCTTAGAATCAGGTCTTTTGGCACAGCAATCCGCAATACTGTTGTCCAGCTCCAGGAACTGAACATTAGTGCCTGACGTAGAACGATGCGGTACAGCTGTGGGAGCCGAACGACGGTTTCTTATGGTAGCTATGTCATGTTCAATAGACATGTGTTGCTACACGGAAAAATAGATATGTAATTATTAGGACAGCACTCTTTTTGGAGTTAAATCTACAGCAATTGCTGTAAATTTAACTCCAAAAATAACGAAATTATCAATGGGATTGATAAACCTTAACGCAACTGCTGTAGATTTAACTCCAAAAAGAGTGCTGTCCTAATAATTACATCTTTTTTTTCCGTGTAGCGTTTGGTTTCTAGTTTTAATGTTCTAAAGGACGTGAACACATTGATATTTTTAACCCTTAAGGCGGCGTGAGACCGCCGGAAAGCTTCAATACAGAGTCTACACTGAGAGAAACCATGTATCATATTTCACCACATATCCCCGACAAATTACTACTTTTGATGGCAAGTTGACGTGGAGTCGAAAAACCAGGAAACGTAGTCATTTTTCAGTCAATAGTCTCTAGCAGAACTGGGATACGTTACATGTCGCTCGGAACTCAAATTACAACCCGGCATTGTAAATACCGCTACTTGTAGAAATTACAACATATTTCGTAAGTTTCCAGATGAAAGCGTGTTATTTCTACTATCTGCGACTGTAACACAGTCGTTTCGCACCGCCTCGTGATACACTGTGAAAGGCAAACACACATCTTCTCGCATGCGAGATGGTAATTTTTACAACTTGAGATAGTCAAAATACGTATCGGGTATACGAATATGGCGGACACACTAGCGGCCTAGCAGTCGGTCACCCGCTGCGTGGTACCGTAGCGCGCCGATAGATGGTTGGCAGTGGTTTTTGGATCTCGCGAAGAAATTTGCACCGTGTCGGCTACACTTATGTGTCACCACACAACCAGAATCATTCTCGACTTCAACGTCGTACGGCGGACGAAGGTCTACGGAAGCAGATGTTGTTTCGTTATAACACTCTGACGACTCCGACGTTCTTTGAGTGTTATGATGGATACAAAAGCCCAAAACATGCAAATTGATATTATTTGGGACATAAGTCACACTATTTATACCTGTGTGCCTGTGTGGTCTGACAGAAAATAAAATAAATAATATTGTTACTATTTATGATAGTTAAATAGTTCCTATTAAATTGTCGGAATGAAACTTCATATATGGACCAGTGGGATTACAGATATCTTCCAACCGTGTAGCAGAACCTAAATAAAAAATTAGCAGCAAATAGGACCGCTAACAGCGCCACCTGCGAATGGATGCACGGCCGCTGCGAACTAACTTCATTTTACTATCTGAGATGGTAAGAATTCGGACCCCACAGTTGTACATTATACGATCGTGTTATGCTTCTTAATACGATCGGAAATAGTACATTTTAGCCTTCAAGTTGTAAACCATACCCTTCTTGAAGAGTAATATTCACCATTAGTGAAATTTACAAGGTGGATTTGTAATTCTTTGTATTGTGTGACCACACGTCCTTTTACTACCGAAAAATAGTAATTTGTCGGCGATATGTGATAAAATGTGATACATCTTTTCTCTCAGTGTACGTGTGATATCGCTACAGCAACAAACACGCAAGGAACTATACGGTATTGCTACTAGAGCAATACGTTAAATTTTCGTGCGAAAATCCGCATGGCTACAGTAATTAGCTACCTGCAGGCAACTATTATTCAGTTAGTTACAGGAGCCACTCCTTTTTCTCCGTGAAGACAAAAACCCGTTCCGATCATTCCAACAGTTTTCCTGAAATAAGATCCCGAAATTTACCTTTTTCCCTTTTTAGGCGTTTTTTGAGTGATTCTCTCAGTTACTTTTATTCTTCGACGGCTTTGTATCTTCCGTGTGATTAATAGAATTGAAAGAAATTTGTATACGGAACCGAGTTATAGTCATGCGTTTGCGTTCGTGAGTAAACTCATCAATTCAAACTACTGATAAACCATGCCTATAGAAGTGCATGATTCTGATTGTTCGGAACAAGCCTGAATCTATAATAATGCGATTCGTCAATAACGTGGAGATAGTCTGTTATGCAAGAGACAAAATGGCCAGGCGATAAACCACAGAGGTGATAGTGTAATACAGCACAGGACCCAAAATCATCTATTGCTGTCAATTTTGGGTCCAAAGCAAAGGTAAGTCGGATCCCATTGCAAATAAAATTCGTGGCTTTAATAATTACTCTGCACCTCAATTTCGGCATAATATGTTTAGTGAGAGATCAACCGGATGTCTGTATCCTATCAACTATACTGTGGAATTTTTATTATTCAACAACAACAACAACAACAACAAAATGCCAAAAATGTGAAATTGCTTCGTTCTGGTGGTCCGCAAAATAAGGTTGGAGGTAGATATGAATAACGAAAGAATTTTCGCTCTTTTGTCAGGAGTTGAAGGCTGTGAAAAATGGTTGTAAAAATATTCCGTTGAGCTTCTGCCATTGAACCAACGGATAGAGAGATAAAGAGGCAATCTAATTTTTTCATTTCACAATTTTTTAGTGGATAAGTGACAATATTTTTTGTTTCACGAATACATTGAGATTACCAACGCCTCGTATGCACACATTCTACACGTTATACACGTGAATATATTTTACGCACGAAGCTACTGGCTGCAGTTGAAATTGTTCCCTGAAAATAATAGGCAGGAATTATTAAGAGAATTGTAGTTTCTGTCGGGTAACTAAACAGCAACTCACCCAGTTATTATTCTGTTTTATACCCAACATCTTTACGATCCCGTTGCGAATCCTTAATTACACCCATGCTTTATCTGAATTCTACTGCAATTGAATAACAATGACTGGTGCACCGGTGTATAACCGAGTAATTCCGCCATTTTACCGTAGATCTCTCTCTACTATAAAAATTTCGAATTAAAAACGTTACAACCTCCGCCTATAATCGGTTTAATGCGCGCCTACATTATCGGTTTCATTATCCACGCTTCCTAGTTTCTATTGTACAACTATATGCATCGACTCAATTGTCACATTTCGAAAGGACGAGGGATCGACTCAGAAACAGAGACAAAAACTGGAATGAATAAAATTGTTACGTCGTTACAGCTCCTCGTGTCCTTCAATTTCTCGAAACAATTCGCGTTCACAACTAATTCTTATTCTTATGACGAATGGAGTTGAGTCCTGGCATCGAATCAGTACCTGACGCTGTTACAGCGAACGAATGTGACCTACGAAAGTAACCTGTTGCACCTAAGAGAACATTGTCATCGAATCCATTGATTAACTGAACAAGCTGGTCACAATTCGTTACTCGATGACACGAGTTTCAGACTCTGGGTTTAGCTGGACGGGAAATTTTCGCGTAATTAAAAACTATAATGCAGTACTTTCGGAGTACAAATTCATGCTATCGAACGGAAAATATACCCCTGCGATACTGGAGACAACGCAAATCTAATAGATTGATTATTTACTCCAATTGAGTGGAATGTCAATCTTCTTCAAATTGCTTGGAGTGGAAGATTTCTCACTGAGTGAAAAAGTCACTCGGTTCATCGAAGTTGCGCTTTTTTCACTCCGATGATTTAGAGAGTTCGAATTATGATTGATCACAAGGAGGAATCTTTAATCAAAGGCACAGACAATTTCATTATGACACACAAAGATGAGTTTTCTGAAAAATAATATTCATCAAGTGATTATAGGTGATCGAGCTATCGCAGTATTTCGAGATTTTTTTGTGATTCTTATCAATTTCCCTTTATTCCCTCTATTCCCTCTTATCAATTCCCTCATCTTCACTTTTGTGAGAGAAAAGTACCAATCCTCGAAATGTATCCGTTAGTCCGTATCCAGTAATCCGTCGTACGACAATGTGGCCATGAAAGCGAGGCGTTTGATTTTCAAATGTATGAAAATAAAACACAATCACTTATAACCCCGGCAGAATCCTCAAGTCAGAAATCCACCCTTGTAGGAATAAATATCCGAACTAGGGGAGGATCGTGTCTAACCACCCCGAACGAAGAGACGAGAAAAGTGGAAAGAGAAGATTCCAGAAAGAGGTTGTTTCTCGTCGCCCGTTTCTCTCTCTTTCTCGTTCTCTCCAGTGCAGAGTGTGGCATAGTGTAGAGTTAGTCGCGTTCTTCTGCAGCCTTCTCTGCCTCAACATACCCAGCATCTCACAGGGTTCAATATGAACGCGTCGGTGATGCTGGCGACGAGAAGAGAGAAACGGTAACGCAGAAGGTTGACATGCGGATGCGAGGGTTGCTGGCGGAACGGCAGGGTGCCGGAGAGGCAGACAGGGCCACAAACAGAAGAGAGGACACCTTCCCATCTCTTCCTCTACCATATTGTACCCTCAACACCCACGCTACGTTTCTTCCTCGATCTCGTTGCGTCCACCATATTAGAATATCCCTCTTTATTTTTTTACTCCCTCAATTTTCTCCGATAGGGTGATAGTACACACTAATCCTTTGTACCCTCACGATCGCCCTCGCAGAGGACAGAGAACGCGACCAACCCCTGGGGCATCCACGCGGCAAGCGAATTATTATTGTCATATTATCATTATCAGGGTGTGCTGTAGACCGGAATTCAGGGTTTGTCAATTTCTCTTTGTCGTGTAAGGTGCTATTCAAATAATACGTGATGCTAAATTTCAGGGTTCCAGACATATCCCCTTTCGTACGCCACCTGTTATTTCTCATCACTGTGTAAGTCAAAATATCAATTACAAGTAAAAGAAAGCAATAGACAGAAATGGTACAAAGAGTAATTATGTAGGCAGTTCAAATACATACTACTCAATGAAAAAAATGCAAACAGTAATTAAGGGGGGCAACGAAAAAAAGTTATGAGAATCGAAATTGCGAGCAAAATTGAAAAATTTCTGAAATTAGTACTCATTCGATCTACCCTATTATTGAAATGCCATGTTTACCCTTTTCGCACGTATCCCCTCAATTGGCTTCAAATCTTTATTGCTGAGTAATTGGTCATTACAGTGAGACCCCCACGTATTTAAATTATAAAATTTAGAGCTTCACATACATACATACATACTCACATACAAAAGCTACTACTTCTTACTCTACAATTTTTATATAAGTGGAGCAACTTGGTCCCAAACACTTTGAATATGCGGTTAAAAAATGAAACATGTATCATTGAATCAAATATTTCTTGGATTAAAATATATTTACTCGGTGCAATTCTCGATTCTTTCGGTAATGGGAATTTTATTTCATTGTCAGTGTGGGTGATGAATGAATTGAAATCTCACAAAACGTAACACCTTTTGTTTTATTCGAAGTAAATTCTTCTTCTGAAACGCTAAGCCCGGGGCTAAGCCCAAATCCTATCGACGAGTGGGCCTAGACGTGGATCTAACGAAGTGTCAACGAAGTTTTTCACCAGTTCAAAGAAATTGGATCCAAAAAGCTACATAAAGTATTTCACGAGATTCTTTCTCTTAGTGTCCCAGGCTTCGAGGAAAATCCGTTTTTCTTTTTGCTGATAAATTCGCCGAGTGTCTCACGCCACACTTTCCACCATACGTTTGCACTAATATCAATCCATGCACTTTGAAACTCACTCAATATTTCAACACGTAGACACTCTTACTTTTTCAACTGTGTAATTTCAATTTCTCGCAGCTAACTCCCTTTCATATAACTATAATTGAATTAAAACCTTTGCAGCTACCTCGGCAGCTACAAGACACAGCGAAGCTCGTTTTGACAAATTGACTTATGCCAGCAAACTGCACCTGTATATAGTCGAAGTACTAGCGACAGAATTTGATGCATGCTTTTAGAAGTCTTCTACGTGATTATACGACCTCGTTCAGTTGCGACGTAACGATTTCTTACACGTAGAAAATCAGAATCAATTTCGAAAAATTCAACTTCGTGACCATCGTCGTCATCTCTTCTTCTTCTCCTTTTACTTCGCCTTCTTCCTGGAACATGGAACAGATGCCATATAGGTATCCGAGTGCATGTGTTGGATGAGATCGGATTGTGAGTAAAATGCGAAAGTGGTTCGAGAACGTTGTATGTAAACACGCGTCGCACGCAGCAAGCCAAGTTGCATACCTACCACGTCTGGAGGCATTAATATTAATATGTCTTCGGCATACAGTGAGGCGGACTGCTCCGGTTCACCACAGAAGTTCAAGAGTTCTGAGAAACGTATACCTGTGGCACTGGGACGGATTTCCTCGCGCAATCTGTCCGCGACTAAACTTCTGGTACCTACTACTTATGTCGCCGTGAGTTTACTACAGGATAACTTCCGTACTGATATACACGAGCACACATCAGCTCAGGTGAAACTGTACCGAAGATATACGAGAGGAAGTGTGTGCAGTCGTGGCAAGGGATATAAAATATCACCGAAACTCGTCAACCCATCTCAAACAGCGGCATTATAGAACTCAGCAGATCCACTGACATGACGGACCGCAAGATTGAAAAAAAAAACCAAATCTATGATATCGTTGTCAACGTATATCAACATTTTCACGAAGAAAGGGGGTCTTCATAACCTTTCAGAAACAACATTCTCATTACTTCATTCCTCAATATTCTGAAGGCTTCCAAAGGATTCCAAGCCATTCTGGAGGTTTCCGGCTGATGCTTAAGGATTCCAGAGAATTTTGAAACATTTCACCGATAACTAAGAAATCTTCCTGTGGAATATTCTTTTCATTTCTTAATACTGCGGATCTAATTCGAATTTTGGTGATTTATCATTGTTTAAAAAAGTTCCGATTCGAATTTGGTACTACAAAATTGCAATTTTATCCGGGTTTTGTGAGAAAAAAAACGAAAAAACAGGTTTTACCTTTGGGAGCAGGGTTCTGTTCCATCGTGTTTTAAAGTAATTTCATGCCTTTTTTTGCGACTACACATTTATTACATATGATGTCATGGCTATTGCACCAGGGTGAATATCGGCGGAAAATGATCGGCTCTATTTTTTGAATATCTAAAAGTAGCGCAGTATATTTATTCACGGTATACTCTGAGGGAGGCGTTCGTCGTTGCGTGACTAATGTTTGTTGACTTGATAACAAAATCGTAAGTCTGAGACTAGTCTGAACGAGAAATTTAGTGAAACTATCGACGATCAACGTCAATTATCTGTCCATTCAATGCCCCAACATTAATGAGCAATTTATCCGTAAAAATTTGAGCCAGTTATTCCGGAATTCGATATCCATCCTGTTCAGAATTTAACCGAGATAACGTTTATTACAGGAATCCCAAATGATTTTCGGGATTCAAAATAGTACAGCAGGAAGGATATATTCTCTAGCTCATATCCACTGTCGAAATTCTAAACGCCACAAATATCAGCCCTGCAAAGTCTGCCATCCTGAGTGTATGAGGCTGAGCTAGTGTCCAAGAACACGTACATACGCCAGAGTCTATGTCCTCTTGAGACACCTTGCGCGTTTCCAGATAGTTTGAAAGTTTCATCGGCTTGGCAAGATGCTGTATAATACCAGTACCTAACCGCACAGTATAGCTGCACCGCGCGTACGGCTAGGTAGAAATACATTCGTAATACTGTACTTGGTTGAAGTTAGCCCGCGTGCGTTCAATGGGTTCGGTGCGTTCGACTACGTCATGAGATGTACCAAGTTCCAACAGTTTTATACCCTGATGCGTTTGAAGGCGCCTGAACGTGTGAGACTATAATTTGAAGAGCTAATCCAGTGTCCGGAGAAACTGTAAAAAAAGCCGTAGCTGAGAACCCGAAGCGCGAAAAATCCCTGCAGTACCAAATCTCTTAGAGTAATTCAATGGAGTTTATCCACCCAAAGGGTGCTGGCGCAGCGGTAAAACCGTTCCATTTTCCGATATCTGTATATGTATATGGATTTTGCACGGGGATTCTAAGACCGAATCCAGACCGGCTTCGACTGACCTTAACCAACCTCACATTTAAGCCGGTAAAACCCGCAGAGAGACCATTGCGTGAAATAGGACACCCTCAAATTTGAGATTACCACTCGAATAGCTAGCTGATGGAACTGCGGCATCCTTTGAATGCATCTAGCAAAAGCGTATCTCACATTGACTGAAAATACGACTGACTTTGTGCTCGCAAATCCGGTTGGTACAGGAGGACTTTTCAGAGGAATCTACTGATCCTCATTTTCGTATCGATCGCGAAAAAGGGCGTCAGCTGTTATGCAACAGCTCGGGAAATCGATATAACGGGCTGTATATAGTAAGCTCTGAATACCTTGAAGTGATGACGTTACATCCTGTTTAAAATTATCCGCATTCAGAAGGCTTCCCTTTAAGGGTCGATTCACATCGAGTAAAGCCAGTTATTCTAACCACGCGCTGTTACGGCCGTTACTTCGGCACTCCCACGCATGTGTTCGTTGAACCCCCAACAATTCATACAGATATATCAGACCTGTCAAATGTGTTGATCAAAGTAACAATTCTCGACGAGGAGCGCACTTCACTAAGTAATTTTCAATGTATGCCTAGAATTCAGTTGTCGACGGAAAGCAGAGTGTCATAACAATCGGAAAGGCGTATAACGGAGGTATCAAAACTGACGTCAGAGCACTGGGTACTAAGTGTGCCAAGAATAGTTTGTAACAGCATAATTAATCCAGTTGTACGTGGAACTTTGTCTGCGTGACGGGTGAGCCATGCTTGCAAGAAGTTCTGCAAGTTGGACAGCTGCAAAACAATTCCATGATAACTTGAGGGGATGAAGTTCTACCGAAAATAAAACTAGAAGACTCGGCTGAAGAGTCGCGATTCGGCTCGACCTAGTCATTATGGGATAAAAACTTCATGAGTCGAATCTCAAGAGATTTTTGAGTCACAGCCCACAGTCTTTTCATGGCAAAAAAAGCCCGGCCAGCCTCAAGTTTGCGTTCATTGAGCAACGCTATGAGTTCTTATTCTTCGAATCTCTGATGATAAGCAATTCGTAGAAGTTTGTATTCATCGAAACGCTGCATCGCCCGCTAAATTCTTCCTTGTTGAAGCAATACTTCTGTTGGAAGACGAGACGTTTCATCATGCTGACCGTGTAGCAGAAATGATAAGAAAACACACGACTGACTCGTGGTCACACAAGGAGTCCTCACTCCAGTTTTTCTCTTCTTCCATCAAAAAACTGGCCACTTGTACTCGCAATGTTTCGTAAGTTTATCACGCGATTTTGGACCTCCTAAAGGCTTTGGTCTCTAATAAGATCCCAGGGGACGTCGGTGTCGGCGGCGCGTTGACCTCACACGCGCAGTGGCGAGAGTGATGGACGCAAAGAAAGAGAACAAAACTACGGGATACATTACGTGAAAAGATTGTCGTAAATACCTGAGATTTTTCACCCTCTTATTGCCGATCAGGAACTACGATTGAATATAAAATGAGAATATCAAAATTCTGCATTGAAACCAATCACGCGGCAGTGACAGGAGACTGGGGATAAAATAAATCTACAGATTTATCTCGGATTTCACCAAGCGCGGAACGTGCTTAATCTAGTCAGAAATGTTCGTATCATCCCGAGGTAAAGTTTCTAGAAAAATCAGACTAAATCACTGCATAAGTTTTCAGATTATTTTTATCCTCCGCCAGCCGTAGTAAGTATAATACACTCAGTTTTCACAGTTTTCTCAGCCAAAAAACGATTGATCTGATCAATTTTCAATCCAATATTCTTGTCTTATAGCCAGTCGCATTAGGGAGATGAAATGTACTTTAAGGATTAAAATGACTCTAATTATGTTAACATCAGAAATTTGATAGAACCAATATTTACGGACTGTGAGTTAGGGTCGTTGAAAACACTAATGGATGCGAATGATTTTATAAATACCTTCGAAGACCCGTATTTTACTTAATGCTGTCTCCCCTGCGAATCCATTTCCGGTTATTTTCAAGGCAATATCGAATGTCTAAAGCCGGTCGTTTAAATCTGGTGAAATGGGTCCTTCCTTTATTTCGCAATAACGATTTCATCAATCTCACTGGGCAGAATATAGGTCGCACGATTGAATTCAACGACTTTCGATTTGAAAATCGATAAGAAAAATAAATAACCCAATCTTTGCGATTTACTTTCACCCATTATTCGAATTTAGTTCAAACAAAGCTCCTCAGTAAATTCTCCGGTGTCTTTATGTATTACAAGAGGAAATCTTTGATTCTAATCGTCTCACAGTCTCAAATTAATTATCGGTACTCTTTTTATCTCGCAGAGACGTGAGACGCTTTTATTTACTTTTTAGAAGGATCTTCCATTTTAAGTATTGGAGTGATATTTCATCCGACGAAAAATCCGTCCTTTTGTGAAACTAGAATCGAAGAATGATTAGCTCCGTCTGATTTTTCTTTCCCTCGTCCGGAAAAGCCTCGTTACGTCAGATGGCAGACGAAATAACTCAGATCAATCGATCCTACGTAGGTTCGCCGATGGAAATGCTGTATCGCCTTCGTATCTTCGGAGTCATAAATACTCAGACTCTCGACTGAAGAATGTTCTTATCAGTTGAGAAGATTGAAACGGTTACCTCTACCACGGATAAGGTTGTATTAAATTTCGCGTTCTCGTACGAAACGTTTTAAAATAAAAATTGTCAATCAATGAGAGGATTTTCGAAACGCATAAAAATCTGTCAATTTGTGAATCGCTTCTCTGAACCTGGATCGTTTTTCTCCTCAGTAATCCTCCTTAACAAGTATCATTCGAATCGTACCATTTTTTATGCAGAACTTGGAATCTCTTCTCTCCTTGAACAATCCATTAGATATTGATATTCCCAGTCAACACTTTCTATACCGTTGATCTTCTTGAAACTGCTCAATTTTTCAAATATAACGAGCCCTCTCTCGATTTTACAGAACTGAGATTTTTCAAGGAGTGAACCAAGATGCACAGCTTTTTTGGGCTTCCACTGCAATTCATCTATCATTTATTTGCATCAATTATCATGAAATTAATTCAATTCGGAGATGAATAAAGTTTGTCGTGATTTCTGAATAATTTTATACCTCAACAAATTGTTATCTCAATTCCCTTTATTCAATCATCGTCGAGATCCGATCGACCGGCTCCACATAGCGTTTTACACGAATCCGCGAGAAGAGATCCATGGTTGAACCCCCGAGAATTCTCGAGGGCAGTTTCATTATCCGTTGATAGGAGGGAGAGGGCGTGTGTCCAAGTCGAGAGCTCTAACGATAGCCACCAAACGTGATTCGAATTAAGGAAGTTTAACCCGCTGTTACCCGTGAAAGCGGTAATTCAATTAATAACAAAGTTTCTTCTGTTAATTACGGATCCTAGAATTCGGATACCTAAAACGGTTCGTGTAATTTTCATCTGGGACCACCCACGTTACGTCTGTACGCGATCAGTAAATCGTGTATAACTGAGGAGACATCCAAAAATATTTCCCATGTTAAATAATCACTGTAATAAAAAGAATATTTACGACCTTCTGCCTCTGACAGATGTTATTTCGATTCTTTCATGCTGTGCCTACTTTCGTTTCAGTAAAAATTACGATGCAGACATTGAAGAGAATTCTCGGTGACGACTCATCCATCGAATTCTCTAATAATTGATAGTACTTAATTTGCAGTAATTACAACGAAATTGTGGTCTCAGAAAAAGGACAAGTTCAACTGAATTTCGTACTTACCGGCTTGGAAGTCGAAGTTGGCGTAAGTGTATGATATAATCGTTGACAAGAAGCGTATAGACAGACACCATCATGAAAGTTCGATGTTCGTATGATCCAGTAAAATAATCGACTTCGAAACTAGGAGTATTCTCGCCAGAGTGCAGAGGGTAGTTCTCATATCGACTTAAACTGTACAACTTAGAAACTTGAAGTAAGATCAGAATCCAGAAAAACAACGTTGCCAGTTGTTTTTCAGCACCCCAACGATAATAATAATTGCCTCGAAATGAGGATCAAATGTTTCTGGACGAATTACCAGGAGGATTAACGGCGACCTGTGGGAGAGACCATGGGACCGTAAGACCGAAGCTCCAGGGTCCTGGGTGTGTTTTATTATAATCTCGTCGGTATCTGCGGGTCGACCCTGGTACAGCGTAATAATAAATAATTTTTACGCCCGAGCAAAAGGTCGCGTCGTAAATAGTTTATGGAAAATTATTTCTCATATCTTTGGGCACAGTTTCGCCGTGCATAAATTGCAACATAAATTTCTTCATTTCCTAACTGCCCGCTTCCGACTCGGTGACTCACAATGATGCTCTATATGTATGTTGGTTGCGTGTTTCGGACCGGCTTACGTGTTTTGTTGTAAACCGTGAAGTTACCAAGTACATGAATATTACCGATGGCGATAACTGGAACGTTAAAGTCTGACGCGATAAGCCAGAGCCAAACTAATCCAGCTTCCATCGGTTCTCAGTTGCTTAATACACGTCTTCATCCATTATGCTTCTACCAGAATTGAGCTCTTCGCAAAATAAATTGCGAGTTCAGGGGCTCTGTCCTCACTGCAAGGCCCGGAATTAAAAGCGCGGTATGAAACACGAAACCGGAAAAAGCATACTTCGTGCTCAAAATAGATCACATTTAATTATAATAAATCGAGACCATCCAGATCAGCGAAGAGATTTTGAGGTACACAATTGGAGCCTTATTTTGAGGAAGAATTTAAATTTATCGCAAAACTTATGGACTTAAGACGCTACGAAAGTAAAGTTTGCAAAAACCGCCAATAACCATGATAGCCAAACAAAATGTCCAGAAGACTAAAACAATATATCATTTTATTTCATCTTTTTCAGGGACATTTTTGCCGTTTTTTTTTGTCAACAAATAGTCAGATGGGTTTGGGTCAGATGGGTCAGAAACTGGGCTTTGAGTCTCTGAAT
Source organism: Euura lappo (assembly GCA_018257835.1). NCBI lineage: Eukaryota > Metazoa > Arthropoda > Insecta > Hymenoptera > Tenthredinidae > Euura > Euura lappo. The sequence goes on along the minus strand of JAEUYN010002377.1, from coordinate 1,111,655 downwards.
TAATTAGACATGAAGTGTGTACTTTCGAACTCCGGGTGCCGACTTCGTTGTTCTCTATTCTTCGCATAGTTATTTTACTTTGAAAGATAAAGTACGCATTTTTTTGTTCTTACCTCGGATGCCCTCTTAATGCGTGAGGCAAAATGAGCATAGTACAGAGATAAAACGTGGCTCTAGACTCTTGGTAACGGTGTAGTTTGAGTAAAAAGCAAGTGCAAGCCATGCTGGTGGAGCATGCAACGAGAACCGTAACATTGTAGAGTCTCGTTACCTGGAATTGCACTGATCGTGGAGAACGTGGAGACAATCCTAAAAGGAAGCAGTGCTGCACCCGCGAAGATGGTATGAGGATCTTCTATTTCGCAGAAACTCTGCTATTATTACCCAATCACTTTTTATCGTGACAAGTGACGTCGAGGGGCGATTGACTTTTCGATATGTCGTTTTTTCTGCGGTCGCCCCGCAAGCTCGCCAGCCAGCCTGGTGTTTAAAACCTCAAGAGCCACCGTTGCCTTGCATTTCATCGATTTTTCCTTCGACCAGCACTCAAGACTTGATAAGTAATTCGATTTTATGTGAAAAAGACATAAATCTTTTTCTCATCTCAGGGACCGAAGCGTTCATGTTGCTTTTATCACACGCTCTTTTTATACCGTATACGTCGTTACCATTTTTATGATCATTCAATTATTATTATTATTATTTTTTAATATCTGTCTAGGTTCGACTCGCCATACCTGTGATTCGTGCGCGCATGAAAGAAAGGAAGGTTGGCGCATGCGCACCTAATAAACGCTTTACTTTCCACCCTAGGAGCTTGCACTTTAAAATCACTCCATTGGTCATTGAGGAGTTTCGACTTAAGCTGCGAAGTTCACACTAGTTGAACAGCGCGTCTATTTTCCACACTTCTCCAAACAGCTATATGATTGATCTTTCTGTTCACTTAGATTTTGGAAATTTGTTGTCACATCAGTATCTTCTGATCCAATTTTTAAGCTCCAAGTTTATCATTGGATGAAGAGGATAAAGTTTAATGGTTACCTGCCTATGTATCGCGAACGCGTTCCGGTGGCTTCGAATTATTCATCGGTTTCTATTTCGTATTTTTCTAGGAAATAATACATGAATGAGAGTTTTTGTCGTCGAGAAGCTTCTAAGGAGCCAGCGGCATCGTTCATTCATACCAAAAGACAATCATGCCACCTTTATCTAAGGTCTGAACCCTCTTCAACCCGGATCTTGACTATTTTTAAGCATTTTAACACGAACTGTCTGCCTGTTTCCATTTCCAATCTACCAGTTTCGTATTTTCTCTCACCAAATTAGGTGATTCTTATTCCAATACATGTGGGAAGAGGGTTGTTATTTTGTCATCAAAATGCAGATGCGTTTCGAAGCTTGTGCGAAGTTCATCGCATGTCAAAGTGGAAATTTTCAACGTTCAACGACCCTGTACTTTTGGTTGAAATTCTACATCGCAACACGAATTATTTCAGGTATCGCCCAACATAACAACTATATCAGATTATTCAAACATACAAAATGTTGAACAGTCGATTTCAATCGACGAAAAACGAGTGACGAACGCGCATCATTTCCAGTTCTGTACGATCAGGACCAAATTGATATATCAATGGATTTATCGTCGACCTAGAGATCAGGTCCTCTTGCCTTTGAGAATTTCCGGCCATTTATTTGAGGCAGAAAATTTGTGAGGGTCAAAACGATTCGGTCAAGCTGTCAGTGGCATGTTTCATGATAAATATATGCACGGTTGAGGGGTGTCCGTGGGTCTGAAATCCTGGAAGCTTTGCTTTTTCCTTGTGCAGTAGGTGTAACAGCCCGACCCTCTGCTTCGGATTTTTGATCTTTTATCAGTCCTCTTTGTCGAAGGTTTCAGCTTTTCTCTCACTCCAGCTGAAACCCGATTTCCGTTGTGGTTCTTCCCCCCGGAACCCCCCGTCGCTGTCACTGAAAGTAAAGTAAAGCAAAACCGTTCCGAATTGCGAATAGCTTTCCGCGATCTTCAACCATTGGTATTCCATGGGGCGTCCTGTTTACCACTCCTGCGGGATACCCAGTAAGTGGATCTTCCCTCTCCAAACTTCACCTGGCTATCGGCTTCTCGATCCTCTCTACAACATCAAGACGAAGTCATCAAAAAAGAAGCAAAAATCTGAACAACCGAGACAATCCTGATCCTGGATGCGATGGGGTCCTGAAGGTCACGGAGGCCATGGCACTGGTGTCAAATGGATGGCGACCCACATTGCAGATTACAACGACTCTGCGAAAAGCCAACGTTCGTTCCCGAAGGAGTTCTCCTATCAATTTCAAATCCTTGTGCGGTTGGCATCGGGACGCAACCAGACTTCGGAATCAGCTGATAAAAGGACGACACTCCTGACACACATGTTCACCTGACCCTCGCTCTCGCCCCCTGGAATCAATACCGTTGCCTTCTCAACTGCTGTCTATGGCGTTTGGTTCAGGTTCGAATCTTTTGTGAATTATTAAAATTTGATAGTCCCACTCTATTCTACATCTACTAGGTTACATCATACTTTTCTTCGACCTATCATGCAAAGCTTATATCTTTCCCCGCAATGTGAAATCCGAGATGAGTCGGTTTTTTCAGGATATTTAACGTTATAAAATGAATTCCGAGAAAAAGAAACGTAGTGAATGGTAATATAATTCATAATTCAAAAATTCCAGACGCCGCCAGTGATTTTAAAGCCATATCTCTCACCACGGTGTGGGCAGGGCACCGAAAGTTCATCCAACAAATCATGAATTATTAATTTCAACAGGCTTGACAGCTGGGTCACCCCAACTCATTGAACAAAACAGAATTTCAATCATGAGAGAGGAAATAATGCGGAAATTTAACGAAAAGTCACAATCATTGTGATTTTTTTGGCTCTGAAACCTGAATCACCATTTGAGCTTATTGGAGCCCTCTCCTGCCGGAAAGGCCATCCTTGATACAAACTTGTGATCGGTTGGTTGTAACGAGACCAACGTACGGCAGGGCCGTCGTAGATGATCAATTTCGCACGAATAGCAACTTCATAGAAAGTTGAGACTTGAGGAATTTTCCCTAAGTATTACATTAGCCTTAGGCGTCTAGACCCAGGAGTTTGGGATGCAGTGGTTGAACTAAGGTGGAAAATTTACCTCGAAATAGGTACACCTATACAGTTGAGCCACTGTGAGAAATCAGCGAGAATTATGTACAGTCAGCTACACGACGCGTTTACTTTAATGCAGTTATAATTTAATTAATTCTGGTTTTACGTGTCCGCTAGGGCGTGCCCAAGTTTATTAGAGCCAAAGCTGAACTAATCTCACTCTAAAACTGCTTACAATTAGCCGGGGCTCAGTCGCCGCGACCTGCAGCGGTTGAACAAGCGCATCATATTTCATATTCACTTAATACGAACAAGTTCAGATATCCACAATGGAGTGGAAAAAAATTATAACGTGCTGAATTACCCACCCTTGTTAAATTCAATTCCTCAAAGACCTTCTGAGCTTCAAAGTAACCCAACAACAACCCACCGAACACACGTTCCGGGTTTGGTTGAGTAAAGAAACACAACTTTGCGAAAGCCTGTTACTCCAACTCCGTAGTTTTGGTCCTGCAGAGCTCGCGAGTTTTACGCAGTCACTTCACTTCGTTCGGTGGCTTTAATAATAGTTGCGGAATTACAATCTTTAACGAACTCCCTTCTTTGTTTATTGGTGAATCTACTTGGTGAATTTGCAGCGCTAATATCGAGTTTGAAAAGAAGTTAACGTAGCATACGTAACGAGCTAGTTTTCCAAGACGTGAAAATTTCTTCTGAAGAAGATAATTTCACCCTGGGCAAAATACTACGGAGTGGCAGAGAGAGGCACCCTAATTTATTACTGGCCGAGTGTCGTATCAGGTGCACAATTTGAATAATCTCAAAAATAACGTCGTCGGTTGTCTTCCGACCGGAAAATATACTGCCTAAACCAAAGAGGGATAAACTTGGTTTAAACCTGGTGGATTATGAATAAGTATTAGTCGGTCCATTGAGTCACTTGAAGACTATATAGTCGCGCAAAGCTGACTACGGTTTGTTCAGCTCAGGTAATGGCCGCCAATATCTCAACTCTCTATCCGAGTACAAACATTAACTCTTCCGGCTCCTCAATATGCTTGGAAGAGGCGGTCTCGTCACTCTTCAATGAATGCGAGAAAATTGCGATTAAAATAATTCAGGAACATCAGATACAGTCATCGCTCTGCGGAACCAAAATTCAGAAGCAGCATGATACGGATCAGCGAACCACCGAACCTGTCAGAACCTATAATGTCCCGTAGTTATCTGACGGAAGGGAGACCATGAGGCAAACGGCAAAGAGCTCGAGACTTCGAATTGACATTCAATTTGGAGGATCCTTCGTAGGAGTCCCGAAGCCTCTTACGTGCTGTGGAGGTTGGGTATGGGATAGCTGATAGTGGCTATCTACTCGATTTCCGAAAAACGTTACGTCTTATGAACTGGCTGAATAGAATAGAAGCGTGGGGTGTCAGACCATTGTGCAAATATGAAGTTACACCGACTGAAAGTGTGAGGATGAGATGGGGTCTTTCATCGATTGTCGTACAACGTGGTGTAAAAAAACTCGCCCGTTGAAGAGTTGGGGCTTATAGTTTATACAGTACCTTCAGGATTTGACTTTTTTTTTAAGTGTTGACACACCGACGATGTGACGAACTTCCGGTTCCAAGTGGCTAATGTACTTCTTATGCTCTACTGAAACTCCAACACTGCGCATCTTGAGTGTTTACGTGACAGTTTTTCTTTCCTATTGACCTCAACCCTTCTATTGTTTAGGGGAGAACCCGCCGTTCGCCAAAATCTGGTGGTTCATCCGGTACAAAGGAGCCTGATAAATTTATGATTTTCAGGGTAGCTCATTATACCGTAGAACGCGGTTTTCGAGGAAAAAAAAATCCCGTCAATATGCGGCCAGAAGCCCGTTTGATCAGGTCTGCGGTTTTCCCAAAGTAGAAAAAGGACGAATCTCATGCTTCTGATAAATTTTCATCACATCGATTTTTGAAACAGTAGCACGAAAGCAATTTACAATAAAAAAAAGTCAAACCGCTCAATGAACCAGAATATTTTCCACTTGAAATTCCAGAAGGAATTGAAAGCGGATTAGAAAGCTTGGGCGATATTATAATTTCAAGACAGTGGGTAATCAATTAGATTCCTCCGTCTATTGTTTCGAAAAGAGTAAAACAAACATCAAATTGTTTCATCCTCTTTTAAGCTGTACAGGCAATTAGACAGACGGTGTAATTTACTCCAAAGCCACTTTGATTGCCACGCCTTGATTAAGGACGTTACTTTGGCATCGTTACAATTCAGTGACCAATTTTCATCGAATGAATTTCGCCATCTAACCTTCGTCTTCCCCATCCTCCCCGTCCGAAAAGATACATTAGTGCGATGAGGTATGTTCTTGATGAATTTGAGGTCACCAGGGCGAACTTCACCCTGGTAGACCTGAAGTTGGATTTGTTCGAGACAACGTAGTGGTGATTCGAATTCAACGATAAATTGCGCCCAAAGTAATTGAAAGATGAAATCCAGCGATAAGTGAGTTAAGAAAACGCGATATGATAATAACAACTAACATCGTTTTGTGATAAGAAAAAATGTAGGCAGAAGTGCCGATGGATGAGGAGATAATATTGGTCTTCGAAAATTCTGTTGAAGTTAGAACGAGCTATAATTTTTATTTTTATTTCCGAGGGATAATTGAAGGCCAAGCAACGCAAAAAATTAATAACTGACTTCCTCTTCTAATACAAATTTTTATAACAACATTTTCAATTGGTTTCAACTTTTGTTGAACCCTCAGATTAATTAAGGTACTCGTTAAAAGAAAAGTGTTTGAAGAATAACATACCATTACTAAAATAACCGATCAAAAGCGTGCCTCTTCAGCCGAGTCTATACTCGCGGTTTATTCGTTACAATTAAGGCAAGCCACGAGTAAAATTACTTCGGCACTTGGAAATTTAATTTAATTACTAATACCTATAATTGGCTCTGAACGGATAAACTTATAGAGGTATAGAGTATACCGCAGTCAATGTAGTATATGGGAATCGGCATAATGTACTGTGGACAACTTTAGATAAAGACGCGTTGAATGCCAAGTTCCAAGTTTGTTAACTTATGATCCTTGGTATAAAGCGAATCGTTAATTTCACTTTAGAAACTTTAGTCGCCTAAGACAATAAGCCACGTCGCTAGAAGCTAATTTGTGTTTATAGAGACTGAAGACTGTAGGTAGATACGAAGGATGTCAAGTGCGCATACCCATGCGACTTTCAGTAGTGGTGTGTTCAGTGGGTACGTATACATGAGCTTGAGGAAAAAAGCTTCCACCAAGTTAGCGACGCTCTTTTGTTTTATTTTTTCATCCCGAGAAATCCAAGTCACAGGAAGTTTGGATGCGGAGCTTAACGAATTCTGTAAAGTTTAGGACTACTTCTCACCCCTCAAAGTGGAACTGAAATATGAAAAAATAATATGTATATGGGGGATTCCACGTCAAATCAATCGAAAAAAACAGATTTTTTCCCTGACCGCTTTCGCTCTGCTTGTCCTTTTGCACAGTTGAACTGTGATTTTTTTCAGATTTTTTCGACTCATCATTGTATTACGGAAAATCATCGAATAAATTGATTTTCATTTTTTTGTTTCAAATTTTCGCGTCTACATAGCTCAAAACGTGAACGATGTATGAATAAAGTTCCAATACAAAAATTTTTGGTTTTTCTGTGAACTTTCCGAGAGTATTTTCATCAGATTTTTAATACCCCGTTCAAGTGTAGTTTTAATACAAAATGAGTGTAAATCATTCATAATTCAAAAGTGTCCTCATCAAATTGGCTGAAATTTATACACAGCGTGTCTTTTTCAATGCCAAAGGTTCAGAAAATGCATCAACAAATATTCGCACAATGGCGAGAATTCGGCGATTATGAGGTTGCAAACAGTTTTTAGGCCACGATTCGAAAATTCAGGATGAATATTCATTATTCTTGTTTGCATACTCGCGATTGCCCTTGAATTTTTGAACTGCGGCCGAAAAAACTTTTTTGCGACCTCATAATCGTATAATTCTCGCCACTGTGCGTATATTTGTTGATGTATCTTTTGACCCACTGCTCGGCCCACTATGAAATTTCCAGACAACTTTTAGCATTGAAAAAGACATGCTGTGTAAAAATGTCAGCCAATTCGATTGGGGCACTTTTTTGTTACTGAAGATTGTCGAAGATTTTTCACCAAAACTGCAGTTTCACGAGGCACAAAAAATTGAAAAAAATTATTTTGAAAAATTTCAAAGAAAGACGCAAAAGTTTTGTATAGTAACTTTTTCCATTGCTCATCGAATCAATTGACGACATAATTATATTGATTACAAAAAATAAATTAATTACGGTTCAATGGAGGCTGGCACGTAGGCAGATATCAATTTCTCGTTATGATAATTGCTACTTCTATCATTGCCTGATTGCCAACCTACATATAGTCGGGCTATCCTATGGTAACTTGAAACTACAATGCACTCTCTAAATTTGAATCAGTGAATAGTCACTGATCATCAGCGAATAGTCACTGATGCCTCCAGTTATAATTATACCACTGGAAATCAGTGAAAAGTCACTAATTTATCCAGTGAATTTGAATCACTGATTCAAATAGTGAATTTTTCACCGATTGAATCAGCGAAAATTATTGGTTCTTATATATATATTTGATCCGGTTGAAGATATTCTCGAAACGGAAAGACAATATGGTATATTCGACACATTTTTGTTTCGCGAGTCTTTATTGCAAGTAAAAAAAAAAACAGACTCCTAACGCAGATGAAACTTCTCCGTCTCCCATCTCGTCGGAGCGAGCCAAGACTGGACGCAGTGAGAAAACCTAACCTACCAAAAGTATAAGGAATTCAATGTAAGACAGTGAACAGCAATATTCACAAAATTCATTGATTATTTGCAACTATAACAAGCCAAATTGTGAAGAATTTTATAAATCCGCATGTGTACTTACGTTGTGATTTTTACTGAACAGTTCACGTGGTTGAACCGACGCCCAAATCAGCACGCAACATATGAATGCGAACGATTTGGCGGTTAGTAGGCAGCTCCATGGCGGTTAGAGACTCGGCGTACGCGGCGCCCCTAGCGTTCGTCACAAAAGTCACTGACGAAACAGTGAAGTTATGCACTGGTTTAGCAGTGGTAAAATCACTGCTGGAATGGACTTCACTGATACTCCAGTGAAAAAGGGTTCAAGTCACTCTTTCTGCAGTGAAATACCAAGTCACTGATTCAATTAGTGAAATTTTCACTGATTCAAATTTAGAGAGCAAGTAAAATTTTCATTACTTTTTGCTTTATAGGAGTGACAGGTGACGGAAGTGACAGTGGTCGATATTTAGATTGAAATAATAACGGTAGATGGTATGAAATTTGAATCTCCGTTACTCGAATGCTGGTATATTTATGTATAAGGAGAGTCGAATACAGGGGCGTGTGTTTCTAGGCGACTAGTAATTTACCTCCCATATTTGAGTGTCGGGAAACGATTCTTCGGCTGACATTGATTTATCGTACGTCCATATTTCACCGCGGCGGAAACATATCCCCTTTAACCGCGTATGCGATTTTCCGATAATATCTTAATTCCCTTAATACTTGAACGATCAAACGAACTTACCTGTATGTGAAGTTCGATCGCAATTATACGAGGGTCTCGTCCTCCAGATTACAATGTAGTACACACTACTCCGACCAAATTATACCACGTTTTCAGAGTTTAAAAAAGAAGCGCGCCACCGTTCAGGTGGCGCCCCCGTCCCCAAGTCTCTTCATATGTTCAGAGTCCTTATAGGCTGAGTTCCGAAATTAGAGGGTGATATGTTAGCAGTGTTCTGTCCTTGTCGCATCGTTGGATTGGAGCCCAGCTCTGTAGCTTTTCTTTTATTTTTGATTTCCAGCGTTCACAATGAGTTTCGGAACGCAGCCTTCGAAAATTGTTTGTACCGATTCGGGTGAGAATTTCTTTGAAATTTGATTGGGCAAGCAAGCTTGTTGAGGGTGGGAATGTAATCTGGAGGACGAGACCCTCGTATAATTGCGATCGAACTTCACATACAGGTAAGTTCGTTTGATCGTTCAATTATACTTCGTGTCTCGTCCTCCAGATTACAATGTAGTTGTTCAGAGTGTACCAAACAATTTTTCCAACTGTCTACGAATGAATGCGTATCATCCAGGTTACAGTAAAAACATAGCATCTGATGTTTCAGGTCTATCAAGAAGAAATTGTGGTGAAAATAAAACACCTATTCAGCGTAAGATACGCTTGATGAACTTATTCTATTATTATTGTTATTATCATTACTCTTTTTTTTTTTTTTCATATCCTGATATCACGGTATTCATACTATTGATTCGAAAAAGAGGCATCATCAGTGCAGTCAATAATTAGAGATTTCAGTTATGATAATTCGGATTTCTTATGGCTCTGTGTGTAAGGTCAACTTAATCATACCACTTAATATCGTCGGCGATTTCACAAGGAAATATCCTTTGCTGAATAATCTGCGAATTGCAGCTTGAATATACCTCCACTAAAGGATGTATTGGCCTCAACTTAATTGTGCCCGCCGGATATGACAGGCGTTTGAATTTTGAATTCAGTCGATCTTCCTTGTTGTTCTAACAGCGAAGAACTCCTTACTTTTCCGCTGCCATTTATTGTTTTTATTTCATTTTATTTATTTATTTATTTTTTAATTTTTTTTTTTTTTTGGCGATTCATCTCAAAACAGAGAATGTATTCCTAATCGTGAACGTCGATTTTTGGAAACACAAAAAAACTTTGGTATATTAATTTTTTTTGGCCTGTTTGTCAGGAAAAAAAAAAAACTTCGTATGCTGTAGATTGTTGACTAGAATGAAATGTCGAATAGCGCAATTCTTGAATGAAGGACTGATTCCGCTATACTAACAATGAGAAAATAATTCATCTGTGCAAAGTGAGGGTCAGTAGGTCAAACGGCCCCACCACCCGTAACTCAAAGATTCATAATCTTTTCAATACCATCAAAGAAACCTGTTATAATTTTTTTTTTTTTTTTACAATTCTGCTGGTTGGCGTGCCGGCTTTTGGCATCGCAAACATTTGAATAAATTCCCCTGACTGAAATCCAGTGATTCTGTAAACAATTGCCAAGCGTTATAGTCTTGTAAGGGCAATTTTCTGAAAATGTCATTGCATTTGACATAAAAAAATTAGAGGGTCCCTTTCCGAAATTGTATTCTTGAAGGGAGGCAATCGTAGAGATAAATACATGAATGACAAAACAAACAAAAAATTTCAATCGTGAATGCTTCCAATATATTCTTTGAATACATGGAATAACTGTGATTTCGGAAATCATGGTAAATATTCATGTATACAACATGTGTGTGGTATATATAGGTACTTTATTGTGCCTGAGTTTATCAACACAAGAAGTTATCTCGTACTTAAAAAATTCACTGTGAATGAATGATTTTGTTTTTATAAGATTTGTTTTTCGGGAGCTTTTAGCTTTCTGAAAATCCTGAGATTTGTTTTGCCATATTTGATGAGTTTAGTACAATACTCAGTGAAATTCGGATCTAAATACTTGTGATATTCGCTTGAACCAGGTTTCACAGATCCAAGTCAGCTATTGGCGATATTTGTGAGACCAAATGGAGCCCAATGAAGTCCCAATGTTAGGCATGTACATATAGCAAGTATATCTTTGATAATAATCCAGCTTAAATCAGGGATCATATCGACTCTTGCCAGCGTGAAAAAGAAAACCTAGCTTTGTTGAGCATTGGGTTACCCAAGTTTCAATCATCTATCTATACTTGAATTTTCGATAGAGATATAGGCAAACATCAACTAGATGTAGATATATTTTCCAACAACTGTGTGTTAAGTTCTTGTCCGGTTGTATAGAGACCTGACAATGAGTGAACTTGCCTTTTTTCCAATTAAATACTGATTTTGGGTAATTGGGTCTTGATTGATCATGTGGATCTTCCAACCCACTTGGTGAATGAGTCAAAATCTGAATTCAGCTTAGGCTCATTGTCAGAGGCGCTGCGAAGTGTCTTGTGAGTCCACAACCAATCGTACTGGGTTCAAATCAGTGTTCACATTCCATCGATGGCCATGATCCTCCTAGCAACTAGCTTTTTGTTGAAGAAAAATTTTCATTGTCCTTTGAGGCCCTATCGGTCCTCAGGTTTAAGATCCAAGCTCGCCGAAGTAAAAAATTCTCATTTCAAACAGTTTAAATTTAGAGATTTTATCGGGGTGCAGTACAAGATGATTCTCTGATTGATCTTAGGTTAAAGATGATAATCGAGTTCAGATTTGGGAAAAAATGAGCGTCTAGCGGTTCGTAACTCTCCTTGGAGATCTGTTATGGTTCAAATAATGACATTGAAAAACAATTCCGTCTTTTTATTCCCCTCGTATAGGTATGCCTGAGCTTCACCTGTCTAACCAGGCCCTTGTTGTTGTTCTCCCCACTTTTAGAGTCTGATTTCTTGTCCTGCGCGTTAGGGAGGTCTCGGAGCAGATCTAGTATGCTCTGGGGCCGAGAGGTTCCATTCTGTTTCTTGTGAAAATACCAGTTGTGCGTCAACCCTGCGAAAACGTTCGGTTTAGTGCTTTTTGTTGACGCCTTGCCTCGTTGGGAATAGATGTATGGCTCTGCCCCGGCGCTCCTGTCAGAGCAGTATCAAATCTAATTTCTGTTGGTCAGAGATGGAAGATTTTCTTTATTAGCAATAAGATCGGGGGCTTAGTTACAGTACTCTTGTGAGTACAGTGTTGAGTCGACTAGTCCTGTGGACACAAGATTGAGGATTCCTGGATTGAAGACATCGTTCATGAGGAATAAGAGTTGGGCTCTGTTATAGTACTCTTGTGAGTACAGTGTTGAGTCGACTAGTCCTGTGGACACAAGATTGAGGATTTCTGGATTGAAGACATCGTTCATGAGGAATAAGAGTTGGGCTCTGTTATAGCACTCTTGTGAGTACAGTGTTGAGTCGAATAGTCCTGTGGACACAAGATTGAGGATTTTCAGATTGAAGACATCCTGAAGGAAATTCAAAATCATGAATGAAAAATAAGAGCTGGGTTCTATTCCAGTACTCTTGCGAGTGCAGCGCTGAGCCGTATGAACCTGTGTACTCAGTATGGAGAAATACTGTTATTGAAATTAGAAGCCTCGGTATCAGAGTACTTGCGTGAGCGTAGTGCTAGAAATCAATTGGTTTTGTTGACCAATGATTGAGAAATTCCTTTCTGGCAATACGAGCATTGTCAGCCGGTCTGAGCCACTTTAGCACAGCGTTAAAATTGTATCAGTCGTGTGGAACGATTATAGAATTCTCCTTTGAAATATGAGCATCGACTTTGTCTGATCACCCGTATCGTATTGACCCTTGTTTAGGGGTTTCCCTAACCAGCATCGAATGCTTGCCTACTTCGCCCCACCTGCGTAGACGCAGGATTGAAAATTGATCGGTCCTGATCCTGTCATTCCAGGACTCCTTAACTGGGAATTATTTTCCCAAAATAGATAGATATTGTCAATCGGGGTGACTGTCCTATGGATAAGTTCTACCAGATGACGAGTACGATATGCTCACTACGAGTCATTGTCTCAGCGTATTTACCTGTGTTATAGCTGTAAAATGATGAACCGCTATGATATCAATCTGGGTGACTGTCCTATGGATAAGTTCTACCAGATGACGAGTACGATATGCTCACTACGAGTCATCGTCTCAGCGGATTTACCTGCGTTATAGTTGTAGAATGCTGATCCACTATGATATCAATCTGGGTGACTGTCCTATGGATAAGTTCTACCAGATGACGAGTACGATATGCTTTGCCTTTTGGTCAAAGTCATCGTCTCAATGGATTTGTCTCAGGGCTGTTGGCCGGCGCTTGTTGGAAGTAAGGTTAGGTTCTTGCACCGTGTTATTCCAGGACTCTGGCTTTTCCAACTTACTTCCGATCCTTCCATCGTCTTCGTCGGGGCTCCTGAGGTTCTGGGACGGGATCGTCTACGATTTCCCGTGATCTGAAACTCTAATTTCAGTTATAATACTTACGGGAAATACTTACGCGTGGTATTCTTCGGCACGAAGAAAATGTTATGAAGAGACTTGGGGACGGGGGCGCCACCTGAACGGTGGCGCGCTTCTTTTTTAAACTCTGAAAACGTGGTATAATTTGGTCGGAGTAGTGTGTACTACATTGTAATCTGGAGGACGAGACACGAAGTATAATTTGCGGTTTCGTTCAGGTTAACTTCCACCCCACAGTCACAGATCTACTTAGAATCGATTCATAATCCGGTTTTTCAACAGTTTACTAACTGATCTTATAATACCTACCATCAGGTATATCTCAGATGATACGCTAGTAAAATCGCGAGCGATAATTCACCGCTAATCATCAAATACTCCGACAATTACATTACAAACTTTGACGAAGTACCTAATACTAACTTTGTCAAATTTGAATGAATTGGGTCAGCGTTTCTCTTCTTCCAGTCAATTTTCCGGAGTTTGCGGCAAATGACAAGTAAATATCGTAACGTAATGCGGTGATACTGGTTTCAACGTTCGACTATTCGATGTTGGGTCACGAAGCATGACCCTGGCTACTGCACTGCGACACCATCCCTATTCCCCTCGGCTTATACACGTAACGTATACACACATCGTCCATCTTACGTAACTGTAAAACCCGAACGTGACCGCGAATGACATGCAAGTGCTCCACTGATAAAATTCAAAAAGTTGTAAAAGACGAAAAAACGAAGATGATTTTCACCACGGTCCTCCAGAGAGGCGGAAATGATATCCTTCGGTAGATGGAAAGTCAGACGCCAATATATGGATTTAATACTGATCCAGGGTTCAGATTTTTGAAGTCCTTATGAATTCTTGATTCTTGAATACAACAAGCTTGCGACGGTCAATTTGTATCCAAACCCTGCATCTATTCAGTCCGCTCAAATGGATCTGACATTGAGGAGGATACGATCACTGGGAAATACTTTCACATCACACGGGAACTCGATTAAAATTCGATGCATAACTATCGGGGTTTAATAGATAACTAGCAATACTGTTCTTGTCTTGCACAGTATCGGTGAAGCAGACTAGCCAGTTTACAGTGACAAGCACGGTAGATGTTTTCCACTCAAAATAACTTCAGAATTTCAGTACTAAACGGCTGTTCTTCATTTTGGATCATTTGAACAGTGGAGTCTGCCTTCAAGGACTGAGCTTTTGATACCGCAACGTAGCGATGGCTTGGGAAGCCAGTGATTGGGCAAGGATAGTAGGATTTGCGCGGTTGGATGCCGGCATTGAATCAAAAGTCTATTGTACGTCGCATCTCCGGCTCGTTCCACTTCGTCTGTCTTTCACCACCATCAGCCAATTGCGAGTAGACGAGTTCTCCTGTTCCAGTTTATCTACTGGAACTCAAATGGCTATTTTTCCATTGCTTTTTACTCGAAGATACATCGCGAAACATTGATCAGAAAAATAACAATGCTTGGTTCAAACTTTGACAGAAGAATGGAAAAGAGTCCGAAAAAAATCCTCGATGATCATCTATGCTGAAGATATAGTCACGAATGACCGTGAAAATTGAATCAAGTTTGTCTGCATACGGGGTCGTTAGCAGGGTCCATTCATCGACTTGATGTTGTCCACTGCTCGTCAAATCTCAATAGCGGTTTATCGAACGCGGAAGCAATCACTCGACCGAGCCAACCAGCAACCCAATTCCCCCGAGCTTCTGGCTTCGCGAACCAATGCCGCGTGCAACTTGGTGAATCTGATGTTGTCGAATCAAGCAAGTAGTAAAGCTTTGGTTCGGTCAGCCGTCGACGCGCGTTTGTAGAATCGGACGGATCACATCATTATTGTCCCAACGAGATGAAATTCGATCTTCAGCTTCCTGAACTTGGGCTGAAGTAAAAAGCATTCAATTAGATATTTTTTTGTAATTTGAAAAAAAATCGTCAGCAGTTTACACGTTACACGATTCTCTCTATCTAGATTGATAACTATAGTTTTTTAGTAATCAGCTTCGTAACAAGTTTAAACGAAGCAAGAATTTCCAGTGATTAGTTTACGAGTTCATTTATCGCAATATATGAATAACATTTACCAAGACGAGGGTACATTTAGATGATTCATTCACTAAACATGAGATTTCCTGTGATTCAAATCAAGCTTAATAGAAAAACAGAAAATTCTATCATGGAACTCGGTTTTTCAATCACTCAGTTTTTTTCATGCATATTTGACTCCTGTCAATATTTACTCTCTTTCATATCTTCGCGGACAACAATATCCGCTGGCGTATGGGTATACCTACGAAACATTGCAGCGTAATATTGGAAAGGTTTTTTTTACGTTGATTACAGAGACACGTGGAGTACTGAACCAATAGATAGATAGACATTGAAAAAAAAGTATAAAGGAGACGGTGTAGGTGCTGTCATAAAACTAAATAACGTATCTACTGTGGCATGATTCATGAATCTACGGTGCGAAATATTCATTCTACAATTTTGTAACTGAACTGTCTACCAGAGTAACTCGGCACTGCTGGTTTCCGCATTCGACTGATTACTATTGATAAGTTACTGCGCATTGGGGTTTGGACCAATTTTTAATTTCATCTTCCGTTTTTTTTTTTTTGTTTTTTTTTTCAACATTACGGAAGCCGAGTACGTTATCTCATGGCGCTTTAACGAAAATGAAATTTGGGTCAGCGGTGAGAAGAGGTCAAGTAATCAAGAATCTGGATTGTGAAAATAGAATCAGTCTTGAAAAAATATGAGAATGAAAAAATATGCACAATCGAGATTAGGTAGGGGAGAGTGGGGCACTATGGGTCATAGGGCACTATGGGTCAATGCTGCCATCTCCGCCCTCGAGGGTTGTAAAGAGGTGGCACCTGGGTGGCAGGTTTGTGACCTACAGTCACTTGTTTTAACGTGTCGTTACTCGTTTTATTTGAACACGGTGCGTTTCAGTGACTGAAAGTTTGTTTTGACGCCCTCAAAGTTGGAAAAAAAAATCCTGCTACGTTTCGTTTTCACATTTTTACGGATTAGATACGGCCAATTGTAATCATATCAATGAATACTTACATACCTAGGCTAGAAAATCACGTATGGCCCAAAGTTAAATATGCGTTTTTTGGTTAGGTAAAATCAGTTTGTTGAAAAAATTCGAGCGTGGGGTACAATGGGTCAATTTATTTAAGATCCATGGAAATAGCACATTTTCATCATCCGATCAGGTTTTTCACTAATTAACGTTCAAAATGATCCCCAGTAGACAGTTCGTTATCGGGAATCGCGACTTTAACTCCTAAATTATGTTTTTGTAAAAGAAACGTCACAATCTCATACTCATTTATGTACGTTGACGCTGTTTTTTTCCTACTGATTCAATGATTCCGACTGATTGAGTAACTGGACTGGAAAAGGCATTAGGTGCTTACTAATTTAAATAAAAAAATTTATTTTGTCGAAAATTGCATCACTTTCAGCTGATTACCAGGTTGACCCGTAGTGCCCCATGGGGTGACCCATTGTACCCCACGGGTGGGGCACAATGGGTCAAAAATTCTTCTTTGGAAATGCATTTTTATTATTTTTGCTATGCAAGATATCCGAATTTTAGTTTTTGGACATTGTTGCCAATGAGTTGAGTCATGAATTCCACTTGGTCACAATTTCAAATATCTTTCCAAAAAAATTAGAAAAATCGAAAAGTGAAAACTGACCCATAGTGCCCCACTCTCCCCTACTTGTTTACTGAGATAATAGAGAAGATGGCGTCAGCAATACCGGTCGGATATAGACCATGGCAGAGGTAAACCGTGTAAGAGAAAAACGGGCCGAATATAGAGTAGGACACGATAGCTGTATACCAGAGGACCCGAGGATGCTGCAGCGAAAGATCCTATGTGCCGATTTGCTGAGCAAAGTATTTCGCTGGAAGTCTCTCAGTGATTTTATAGTCGGCGATTCGACGTGCCGCTGCATAAGGCAGGAAGCATACGATGGATTTGTTAAAACTTTAACCGACTTTTTATCACATAAATTACACCGAATGAGTTTTCAACCTTCCATTGAAATTCACACTCAAATTTCAATAATTCCGATTATTCCATTTTATTCATATACTACTCATACTTCCGATTCAGCTACATCTGAGTAAATCCCATTCAAGAATGAAAACCTCCAAACCAGGACCGAGAAATTGTCCAGAAGTCATTCATATTCATATATCTGACGTATGTACTATAGACTAGATATAAATAATTTGCGCTTACTACATGATGAGAAATAGAACTTTGCGAGCTGTAGGTAATATAAAAATGTATCATCGTTATGTCACTTCAATCATTAATCATTACCAAAGGTGTGTGTGTGTGTTCTAATTCAAGCGCACCGAGTGCATTCTGCGCGTGATCCGACTGTCCATCAGTTTACGGTAGATTAGATACATATCGCTTGATACAAAAGAATTAGAGATACTGTGGTGGACTGAAGCGTGAGTCAAGAGATATTCTAATTTCAGGTTGATTGCGAAAAGATTCCAGAGACGTAATTCAGCCTCAAGTCTGGAATATACAAACATAGTTTCTTCTTCGTCGCATCGCATCCGCTTCCACTGGCAAAGCCCGCAGACAGGGTACCAGAACGATTCCTTGATCCCGTGGGATCTGTGGGATAAAAGAAACATGGTCAATCCTGGAATTAATGCGGCACGAAACGCGTCTGCTCCGAGAGAACATGGCTTGGTTTGTGATCGAACTCATTCAGTTGCCAGAGACAACTTATCTATCGATGCGTCAATTCTTTTCGTGATACAGATGCTCCTACTCAATCTTATATGCAATCATGTTATCTATAGTGATCGGATAATTAAAACAGGAAATTGATGAGCTGAAAGGCAGCTATTATCACCTGTCACATCAAGCTAATTTCTGTACAGACAGATACATTTCGTGTACCTCGATCGCTTGTTTGTCTCGTAATCAAGTATAATCCGCCACAAGCACGGTTGATGGTACACCATGGGAATTGAATGACAAATTTGTTAAAAACACAGTCGATTTGTTTGAAATGAAAAGCATTTTTTCATCTTCACGCGGATAACTGTGTTCCGTATGCAACGGTCAGTTTTATTTGTTTTTATTCAGTTTCTCGAAATGGTTGTACCTGTGTAATTCTAGAATTCGGTGATTCACCACCTTCACTTCACTCATGGTGTTCGAGGTTTTAAAAAAACTGCAAGCACTGCATATAACATATTTTAGAAGTGATTGAATGATTAGTCACTCGCACCAAATTTTCGCGACCATCTAGTTCGTCAATTCTGACAAATTGAAACGAAAGTTGAAACGCCATTGTTAACCCACCGGTCCTTTGAATCATTTCCGCATGTGATCCTGGTAAACGTTTCAGATTACATCTATTACCGAGAGACTGTAAATAGATACGCGTGTTCCAATATCAATCAATTACTGCACAAGCTTTGCGTGTCTGCTATTTCACCTGACGCGACGCTCGTGAATATAGCCGGTGTTGTGTTACCTAACGGAGCTTGTATTTCCGGAAATGTTTACATCTCATAAAATTGCCCTTAATGGAAACATTTCTCGACCTTTTACCACACGGCCTGGATGTCGTCTACTCTTCGACTGTCACGGAGATCGAGGATCCGCGAATTTGAGATAATCAATTTCGTTTTCCGGCCAGACGGAGTCCAAAAAGTACTAAGAGCGCTTTTACGGACGAATAGACATCCTCAGATTTCATAGGTCCCACGTATATCGTCTGTCGTATTGTTGTGGAACCGTGACTGAAAATGTTAGGTGCACGATAGGAGCCTGGAGCTAAACAACGAGGGAACATGCTTGTCTTAAAATACGGAGAGACAGGAGCGACGATGTACGAGAGAAAAAAGGTGTAGAAAAATAAGCGAACTAAAGATGAACCAAAAGGACATCGGGTTGTGGAAATGCAATAAAGCTGATATCGGGTGTTGCCCAGATTGGAAAATAACGGAATGTCTAGGGACACGCGATACGAGTGAAGATATGGTTTTCGCCGAGGGGGTGCGGAAATAGGAGGACGTATACTGAAAGTGAGAAATAGAAAACGTATAAAACGAGATGGGACTTGAAATCTCCGTGAAACGGAGCGCGATTGACTCACCCCGTGTGAGTCGAGAAGGAGTGCGAAAACAACTTACTGGAAACTGTTATCACAGTCGCTCTGTTAAAATATAACTGTTACCCTGCAGTCTCTCCTTCGTTATTCGATGTCTGATAAAAATTAGACGCTCATAGAATCTTACACGGTTTCGGAATCAAAATACACTTATAGTAGCTCAGCTTTTAATGTAATTTCAACCACTGTTTCTGCGGTGCAAATAGTAGCGGTGGCAGTATGTATTTTTACAAGCGTTATATAAAGTGGTCTCATATTCTTCCATAAAAATGCGTAATGACATTGAATGAGTGCTCAGATATACGAAGCAGGTTTGGGATATATATTTTTTTGTCCACGGTTAGTAAATATAATGTTACACGAGCGTTGAGCTTTTAGTGCGTGCACTCAGGACGATGGTATACTAAAGGAGGCACAATCGTCTGTGTGCGTCATATGTGACTCGTTGAGTACCGTGCTACACAAGAACAACGTTTTTTGTTATCTCAGGCTGTTTTTGCACCACTTATATACCCAGTCACGACAGTTCCCGGCAATCTTTATGCTTGCAAACAATTATTCAAATCGCATCTGCTCTTATCATGCATAGATACCGCATGTATTGAATGAGATTTCACATTGAATAATATTTCAAGTACAGAGAAACTAATTATCCGGCTGAATTGAATTTGAAAAAGGATTTGAAAAATAGGATGTCATACTGCAGGGCTAACATATAGCTCGCATTTTAGTAAGCCGATAGCGTTTTAAAAGCCCTGATACCGTATGTTTATATGTGCACAGTATCGTGTTACAAAAACCGTTAACGTTCGATTTCATTTTAGAAACTAGATCGTGATCCTGAACTTCTTTGTTTCTGTCAGGATGGTGCAAGCGACAGGAAGACTCGAAATTAGATGGTGCTAAGTTGCGAAGTTAATCAATACCCGAAGTGTTGAAATCCTGGTTTAAGATTGAAGGAGATCGATTTCTCGTTTCGATAAATTTAAGAGGGAACCAGCGCCACTTCCTTCCAACGACGTTGATTCAATTGGCAACCTGGAACTGGTTTTGCAGTACGGATCCTTGAACGGTTCTACAGTTGTGTGGATGTGCCAACTACATGTATGTACGCGTACCTAGATATAGAACCCTCTGTGCTATACACTTAAAAGTATGGCGGAAATACGGAGTTCTATCCCACTGCATTTATCACAACTTTACCTGTACCAATTTCCGAAGTGCAATGAACCGATACTGAGCTCGGATCAGATGATTTCACCGTACTTAAATAGCCCGAGCTTCATTCCTCTCAAGTACAATTCAGCAGCGCTGAAACTTTATGATAAATTCATAGAGCCGATAGTTGAATGAATATTTGAATATTTTTTTCCCAATTACACTTCGGCCATTCAATTCTTACGTCTTTGGCAAGAATATAAGAGCAGCTGCGGCGTGGCTTTTACCAAGCTTAACGTGCGCTTCACGAGCGATGTTACTATGTTAGATTCCCCATTGTGAAGCGTGTAATTGTTGTATATATCTCCGTCACGCATCTGCTCCGCGTCTGACATTACATTCGTGTCTTATCGCAACCCTCTAGTCGCCGCTGAAGCAGCGATAGGCTTTACCAAAAGGCCCTTCCGCTCTCTATGGAAAGCTCTCGGAGGCTTGGGGTTGGAGAAAATTTGGCACACGGAGACGGAATTTTAGCGGTAAGTTTAACGTCACATGGTCCGAAATCCGATTTCCGATAAGCCTCCGAATATACGCAGGAGAAATTCAGCCTTTGTTATCCGCTTCGATTTTTATCCACGTTGGGGTGATATCGTGGAAATAATACGGCTTGGAGAAAATAATGAATATTTAATTATTTTATGAGTCGCATAAACAATTCCTATCCGGCATTGTAATGAAATTCTTTATTACGATGCTAAAATTTCATATGATTCTCTCGTAATGACGTCTCAACCAGGATATCAAAGTAGGCTGGAAAGAATTCGTAAAATGCACTAGCCAGTGCCACGTCATTGCACGACCGTTTCGCACGCGAAAGTTAAGCTGTTAAAGCACCCTAAGGGAGAGAGATTTCGTGAACGGTGTGACTAAACGTTCGCAATAAGCTGGAGTAAAAGAAAACCTCTCTTGTAGACCCAACAACAAAAAACGCTCAATTTAATAGGCTCGTGCTAAATGGCTCGACGCAAACCCCAAAATTGCTCAAAAATCGGAGGATAAAAAAGTCAAATTTCCATCTATTTGTATGTAAAGCATATCGTTTAAAAAAAAATTGTAATTGATCTGCAGTGATGTTTCCTCCACCATAGATGGAGAAATTGAAGTAAATTCCATTTCATAAAAGTGAAGTGAGCTTGCGATCAAACTGCGTAAGTCTGACAGTAAAAGCTCACCCGGTAATTGAAGTCAGAGCCGAACAAACGGTTCGTTACTTTTGTCTAGAATGACGGTGACTGACGATGAGATTCGTAGCGGTAATCTTTGTTCTCTTGAGGGATCTTTCCGCTGGAAACTTAACGATCGTAAGAGCGTCTGAAGACCAATGAAAGTCTTTAAGCGAGTAGTTTCTTCAACGTTGACCGCGAATGAACGAGCGTCGTTATTCTGAAAAAGTTGATTGTCTCAAGAAGATTGTTTCAACCTATCAGCGTTCACCGTGGCTTATCATAATCACATCAATTTCAGAGGACTAAAAAACACTTGACTACATCTCAAGTATTAGGTACACCCGTGGACAACGATTCTGGCACCCCTAAAATAGCGAACCGAAGTTACACGGACTTTTTTGTTAGAAACGGTAGTACCTGAGTGAGTTTATGATTATCTTAATTAAATTTGGTGATTATATTTCGTTTCCAGCTGTTTCTAATTTTGCAAATCTGACTCTAGATATTCGTGATGAGGGACCTAAAAACCGATCTGGTACCAATGTTAATCAAAATTCAAGTGTTTTCAGTTTTTTGTGAAAAATTGACTCGGGATTCGTGATCAGCGATCCAAAAAACCACTTGGTACCAAATTCCATTACAATCTGTTGATCCGTTCCCAAGATATAAAAGCGGAGAAAATGGGGACTTAACGTGTGTACGTGGTATAGTATAAGGGTGAAGGGTTAAGGGATCACGGCGCACCAACAAATTTGCACCTTACAGACGCTGCCCTTTCGGTGGTCCCGCATCCGGCCGGACCCCCAATTACTCGCCTATTACTCCAGTAATTAATATCCAATATCCCCAATGTCCGTCCGAAATCCCTATCTACACCGAGCACCAAACTACCCATAGAAGTACCATACCGTTACATACTGCAAAAACTTGTGATTTAAAGCTGGACGGGTAATTTAGGATTGGTCGAATTTCCAACGACTTTTTCTCGATCGGTTCGATTTCTAC
This sequence comes from Euura lappo, assembly GCA_018257835.1. Lineage (NCBI taxonomy): Eukaryota > Metazoa > Arthropoda > Insecta > Hymenoptera > Tenthredinidae > Euura > Euura lappo. The sequence continues at coordinate 1,088,838 of JAEUYN010002377.1, read as the reverse complement.
TTCAAACATTTTGATCCGAAGGGTCACCCGCTTATCCCTCTCGTCGGTTAGCTATAGACTGAATCTATCGGAGTTAATTGGCTTCATGAATTGTTACACGGAGAAAAGATTATGACAATCACTGTCATAAGTGGTATAATAGGATCGACTTATATCGGAGTTCGAGCTTTGGTGCAATACACATGTTCACTGGTAATAAGAATATACGAATCAAACTTCAATGGGTATAGGAATATTTACCACAAGTATGGGAAACGCATATTTCAATATTAGCAATAGGAGATTTGGATGGAAAATATACGAATATATTTTCCACTGCAGATGTATTAATAATTATTGTTGGATGAGAACCTTAAAGATTATTATACGCAGTATTAGGACTCCATACTGTCGTGTATAAAACGTTCTTTTATTCTTCATAGTTACGTGTGAGATATTCATAATATCATGTATAATACGGAGAAATACATTACTTGTTATACTTGATATAGGATACATTTGCTTCTGCAGTATATCGTATAGTGCCAAAGTTATTTAATATGTTATAAGCCGCGTGGTAATCAATGATACTCGGGTATGACACCACGTGATATCTTACAGATTTCAAGTGTCTACATATTGTCGAAAAACAGCTATACAACACGTTGTAGCGACTTCTATAAAGTATGATAATCATTCTCATACTGTCGAGTTTTTACCCTCATAATCGACATGGCAGCGAACAGCAGACGCCGCTAAGAATTAAAGTCATACAGATTCAAACTATTTTTATTTTATTGAAGAATGATTGTATAACACGTGGGAGCTACTTCTATACAGTATGAGGTTCGTTCTCATACTGCTGAGTTCCAGCCCCCCCACTACTGTACCATACGATTCAGCCATAGGTAATTGGTCTATGCCTTCGAAAGTTATCCGTTGGACAGAGGAACGTGAAGACGTCTCTTACGTCTGTCGTAGAAATCGCGATTGTTTAGACTGTGCAGTTGCAGAAAAGTGGGTGTTCAAGTAATTGGTTCCTGTATAATCAAACGGTTACATTATACATTGCTAAATTGAGCCGTTCGCTGCAACAACAACTTAAGTCGACTTAAGTTTTGGCCGAAAATAGGCGATTGAAGATTCGACAGAAACATCACAAATTTACAGGGAATATAGCTAATAGTGTCTGGAACACGAGATAAGCGTCTCTCAAGAAATCACTTGAGTCGACTTGAGTTGTTGTTACAGCGAACGGCTCAATTATCGATGTGAAATCCCTGTCTGAATATTGTATTAAGTCAATCCAACCATTGTTTGTCAACCAAACCATATTATACCAGTGAGAGTGATTTGTTACCCCAATGCTGAATAAAAAACCTTATTAACCCGTAACACAAGGCTTGTCGTATTTACCTAATTCCATAATACCTATTACACGAGTAACGATGTAAGAGAGCTATACTCAGTCACAGTCACTACGAGGATACTTTAAGAGACAACTATACTGACTCACAGTATGTATAAGCCTGTATAGCACTAGTCTTCATTTGCACATATCAAGAATCCTCATTTTGGCTTGCTGTCACATCAGAAGAGTATAATTATAGCTATTGTACAGTATGTCAATGAATACCATGCGGCTAACTGACGTTACAAAATAGTATGCCAATGGGTACTATGCGGCTGATGCGGAACAGCATCATATTAGTAGCTGTCGACTCTTACACCGACTGACTGACGTTACACAATAGTATGGCAATGGGTATTATACCACTGGTTCAGAACGCTACTATATTTTCAATGATACCGTCTAATACATTTTGATAGCCATTATAACATATTACTTTGTGTATATTATGTGACGTTGGGGGATCCTTTTAATACAGTATATATCAATAATTATCACATTTCCGACAAAAGTCAATCCTCCTATACGGTATGGGACTATTCATTATATTTTTGTGGTAGTGGTTGATATAATCTTTTCTCCGTGTACCGATACCCGATTTCAAGAGGGAGTTGAATCCACCTGAAACAAGGAATCCATTCCTGTACGCCTATAAAATCAATAGAATTTTCAATAGAAAAACTCAGTCTTCTAGTTCGTGTTCTAAGCATGTCCTAGACGCCATTCGGAAGTATCTAGTCGCTTCTCTCGCATGCCCCTCCCGCCCTGAGGGTGTTAAATCCGACGCCAGGCAATTTTTCTTACCCAGGTTCCCGCTCAGCATCAACCCTTACATCGTGCCCCTGGGGCTTTCACCACGAGAACTGAGATGAGCGCAAAGACTGTAGACTGAAAGGTAATGGAAAAAATTTATTCGCCATTCGGATTTCTCGGTTATTCGGTAATTAAGTCCGAAAAGAAAAATAATATCAAACTAGCGCCAGAGCGCTTCGCGCCCAGCCATTAGATTAAGCTAAATTATTTTAAATCCTATCAGTGTATCGTGAATTGTGAAATAATTGTGTCTTTCCCTGAATATGGGGAATATGGAAATTATAATGAGACCATGATGTCGGATAAGATAAAAGACAGGACAGGATTACAATCGAACTATTATCATTTCCACACCACTACGTACGTATGGGGAAGAAGATATTAATTCGGTGCGTTTTATTTTAGTGGTATCCCCAGTAGGCCTAATCCACTGTTTTTTGTGAACTTTGATCACGATAAAAAATACATTCTTGGGTTTCCACGGAGAAAAGATTATATCAACCACTACCACAAAAATATAATGAATAGTCCCATACCGTATAGGAGGATTGACTTTTGTCGGAAATGTGATAATTATTGATATATACTGTATTAAAAGGATCCCCCAACGTCACATAATATACACAAAGTAATATGTATGTTATAATGGCTATCAAAATGTATTAGACGGTATCATTGAAAATATAGTAGCGTTCTGAACCAGTGGTATAATACCCATTGCCATACTATTGTGTAACGTCAGTCAGTCGGTGTAAGAGTCGACAGCTACTAATATGATGCTGTTCCGCATCAGCCGCATAGTACCCATTGGCATACTATTTTGTAACGTCAGTTAGCCGCATGGTATTCATTGACATACTGTACAATAGCTATAATTATACTCTTCTGATGTGACAGCAAGCCAAAATGAGGATTCTTGATATGTGCAAATGAAGACTAGTGCTATACAGGCTTATACATACTGTGAGTCAGTATAGTTGTCTCTTAAAGTATCCTCGTAGTGACTGTGACTGAGTATAGCTCTCTTACATCGTTACTCGTGTAATAGGTATTATGGAATTAGGTAAATACGACAAGCCTTGTGTTACGGGTTAATAAGGTTTTTTATTCAGCATTGGGGTAACAAATCACTCTCACTGGTATAATATGGTTTGGTTGACAAACAATGGTTGGATTGACTTAATACAATATTCAGACAGGGATTTCACATCGATAATTGAGCCGTTCGCTGTAACAACAACTCAAGTCGACTCAAGTGATTTCTTGAGAGACGCTTATCTCGGTGTTCCAGACATTATTAGCTATATTCCCTGTAAATTTGTGATGTTTCTGTCGAATCTTCAATCGCCTATTTTCGGCCAAAACTTAAGTCGACTTAAGTTGTTGTTGCAGCGAACGGCTCAATTTAGCAATGTATAATGTAACCGTTTGATTATACAGGAACCAATTACTTGAACACCCACTTTTCTGCAACTGCACAGTCTAAACAATCGCGATTTCTACGACAGACGTAAGAGACGTCTTCACGTTCCTCTGTCCAACGGATAACTTTCGAAGGCATAGACCAATTACCTATGGCTGAATCGTATGGTACAGTAGTGGGGGGCTGGAACTCAGCAGTATGAGAACGAACCTCATACTGTATAGAAGTAGCTCCCACGTGTTATACAATCATTCTTCAATAAAATAAAAATAGTTTGAATCTGTATGACTTTAATTCTTAGCGGCGTCTGCTGTTCGCTGCCATGTCGATTATGAGGGTAAAAACTCGACAGTATGAGAATGATTATCATACTTTATAGAAGTCGCTACAACGTGTTGTATAGCTGTTTTTCGACAATATGTAGACACTTGAAATCTGTAAGATATCACGTGGTGTCATACCCGAGTATCATTGATTACCACGCGGCTTATAACATATTAAATAACTTTGGCACTATACGATATACTGCAGAAGCAAATGTATCCTATATCAAGTATAACAAGTAATGTATTTCTCCGTATTATACATGATATTATGAATATCTCACACGTAACTATGAAGAATAAAAGAACGTTTTATACACGACAGTATGGAGTCCTAATACCGCGTATAATAATCTTTAAGGTTCTCATCCAACAATAATTATTAATACATCTGCAGTGGAAAATATATTCGTATATTTTCCATCCAAATCTCCTATTGCTAATATTGAAATATGCGTTTCCCATACTTGTGGTAAATATTCCTATACCCATTGAAGTTTGATTCGTATATTCTTATTACCAGTGAACATGTGTATTGCACCAAAGCTCGAACTCCGATATAAGTCGATCCTATTATACCACTTATGACAGTGATTGTCATAATCTTTTCTCCGTGTAACAATTCATGAAGCCAATTAACTCCGATAGATTCAGTCTATAGCTAACCGACGAGAGGGATAAGCGGGTGACCCTTCGGATCAAAATGTTTGAAGTAGAAATCGAACCGATCGAGAAAAAGTCGTTGGAAATTCGACCAATCCTAAATTACCCGTCCAGCTTTAAATCACAAGTTTTTGCAGTATGTAACGGTATGGTACTTCTATGGGTAGTTTGGTGCTCGGTGTAGATAGGGATTTCGGACGGACATTGGGGATATTGGATATTAATTACTGGAGTAATAGGCGAGTAATTGGGGGTCCGGCCGGATGCGGGACCACCGAAAGGGCAGCGTCTGTAAGGTGCAAATTTGTTGGTGCGCCGTGATCCCTTAACCCTTCACCCTTATACTATACCACGTACACACGTTAAGTCCCCATTTTCTCCGCTTTTATATCTTGGGAACGGATCAACAGATTGTAATGGAATTTGGTACCAAGTGGTTTTGGATCCTATTATACCACTTATGACAGTGATTGTCATAATCTTTTCTCCGTGTACAAATCGTCGTGCTAAATAGAGGACAGGCCAAGTTTTATGTAAAATTTATCGGATTTTTTTCTTGAAGACAATATTTTTGGTGAACGTTTCATTAGCTTTTATGTTTCTCAATACCTTTGCTGTTTCAATAATACAAATTTTCAAATTTTTCTTTTTCCATACTCTTGATAAAGCAACATATAATTGGCCGCGACTGAATACTTTGTTCTTTAGATACACACCAACTTTTTCAAAAGTTTGACCTTCAGCTTTGTTGATAGTCATTGCAAATGCTACTCAGATTGGAAATTGTTTTCTAACTATTTTGAACGCGAGTTCACTATCTGAGCTTATCGATTTCATTCTTGGTAATAATACCTATTGACCTTTGGATTTACCGATAACCGTTTGGAAAACTATTAACTTGTTCATCATATATGAGTGATTATTAATCGGGTTCCATTACATCCCATACAGCATTGCAATATTGCAGCAACATTGCTGCAATGTCACACCGCAATGTGTGCAATATTGCGGGCAATATTGCTGCAATGTTGCTGCAAGATTGCTATGTCCGCTTTTACTGCATTTCAATTGCAATATTGCTGCAATATTGCAGTGTCATTTTCTGCAATATTGTGATGTTGCCGCAATATTACCAGTAGGTTTGACCAATTCGTGCATTTATTCAATTCAATAGATCTGGGTAGTAAAAAATACCATCTGACGATTAATTTTGTATTGGAAAAAATATATATTGTACATAAAAGCTAGATACAATTAAACATAACAAGAATCCCATACAGCAAGCAAGTACAGTAATGTTGCTACAATGTTGCTGCAATCTTACAACCCTGTAGTAACGTTGCAGCAAGGTTGCAGCAACATGCAGTAACATTGCTGCAACTTGTCTGCTGTCTGGGATATAGACATCTAATACACCATCAAACACAGCTTTATATAGAAAGAAACCTGATATAAGAGTACGTCATTTTATCAAACCATAATTATTAACGCCCTTATATTTCATCTGATGAACATCTGTGATGCATATTTACACTAAATACATATTATATATGTATACATCTAAATAATATAAAGAGGTTATTATTGAAACCGTATAGCTAGTATAATAGAGTCTGGCATACGAGTAAAATAGACATCGAAAACATAATGAGAAAAAATTTCTAATATAATGGTATCTCGTTGGTACTGTGCTCTTTTCAAGCCTACACGACTAACTAACAATAAGTTTCACCAAACAGTTTTGACTTCTTGAAGACACAGTTCTCCGAAAGGTGCATACATTGATGCCTGATGAATCCACCAGTTGATGAAAAACCTGTAGAACAAGATAACATAGTTAATTTAAATCTGCCAAAATATTTGGAAAATTATTCAAATATCACAGCCCTTTCAGAATCAGTACAATGATAACAACACAACAAGTTTGAATAAAAATATGTAAGAGGACAATATACTAATAGTAGAAAGTAGAAAGTAGAAACCGTAGAACGAAAACAATATAAAATAAATGAGATGAACATAGAGGTAGGGCACGACTAACGCTAAGCTAGCATCGAGCGAAGACTGTATGCTATCGACGAAAATCTACGAGCCACAGACTTTCGGAGGGACTGATGAAATTCTGAAAATCGCTATTGGAGGTGGTATAAGAAAAAATACATCCAGCAGTTTTTGAATAATGGTAGAATAGACTGTGGAAAAAATGTCAGCCTCCTGCGATGAGAGTGTAAGAGCAAGGAACCTTGCGAAGAAGATTTTGCCTACCGAAAAGATTTTCTATACATCTGATCTATTTAATATTGTAAGAATTTCAAAACCTATTTTCGCCCAAAATTTCACCGAAGTCTCCCCTTAAGACGAAGAGCTCTGCGGCGCCTCTTAGGAGGGAAAGTGGTAAAAATGACATGGCAGGCACGTAATAAAACCGGCCTTCTTGGGATTTGCGTCAAAACCGAGTATCTCGAATTCTGCTTGAAAAACCGGCTATCTTGGATTTCGCCTGAATAACCAGCGTTATAACCTGATATAAGCTGATCAGCCCCGAGATGGCCGGTTTTTAGAGCAAACGCGATATAGTCACAACAATTGATAACTAAAGTGCCATAAATCTAATCTTTTCAGTATCTCACAATAGTCGGAAAATGTACGGTACATAACCTCAAACCCGTCAGATGTTCGATACACGGATTAACGTGTATATTCAGATAGGGCGATTCGTATAATAATTCTGTCGGATGATTTTATCCTAAATATGAGCGTACATGACAAGATAAATACTTACTCGTTTTGATTATTTTGTGGACATGATAAACTGCAGCTGCACGATGTACGAGAACTATACGACGCAGTGAATGAGTGAAACCATTCGTTGGAACACCGCCATTATGCTAGCGCGCGCTATGCGAGCTTGTCAACATCGCCACGTGGGTCAATCGCACGGGCGCGAAAATTCAAATAAGGAAACTTTAAACTTCTTTCAAAGCGAAGTGAATTCCACCTCTAAACGGACAAGAATTGACATCTGATCGTTTGAACCGATCCAAATTTTTTTCTACGTGTCATGTGTATGTAAAAAGAGCCGACGCGTATATTTGAACGTTGGTCGGATTTTTTTTGGCAAACATGAATTAATTATTGCGCTTTGTCGTAGAAAAATAAATATTTGTATGACAGCGCAGCTATAAAATCCGGCCACTTCGAGGTACAATTTCCTTTATATAGATAGGGAATAGATAATTATTATACAGATATATGTTATGAACCATTTTCTCCCGGGTATGATATCCTCATAGATTTATTAATCTGACAAAAGTTTGTCAGATCATTCATATTCATATATTTATGAACGTCGATATATTGATATCACATTTTATAATTTGATTTCACTTTATGAGATGTCTTATGATATAATTTGCTCATGATTTGATGCATTTCTTGCCATACAGCATGCAACATTGTTACAACATTGCTGCAATATTACAATATTTCATCTTTATCACATTGCATCTGCAATATTGCTGCAACCTTGCTGCAATATTACAATATTTCATCTTTATTACATTGCATCTGCAATATTGCTGCAACCTTGCTGCAATATTGCAGATGCAATGTAATGAAGATGAGATATTGCAATATTGCAGCAATGTTGCAGCAATGTTGCATGCTGTATGGGAGAGGCCGTCGTTTATGTTCAAATTTCGTAACATCACAATTGTGCCAATTTTCAATATTAATTTATGTGGAGGAAATCTGGTTTGAAAACGTGTTTGAACCCTTGGATCGGTGATTTTTCATAAATCGTGTTGGATGGTTTTGAAGCTTATACTTCGCTCTTCAAAATGATACCGATACTTTTTAGGTATCTTTCCATCCTGTGGTAGTAGGATAGGTTATGTGTTGCGATGCGAAATTCCATGGATGGACCGGGGAACAAGGCTATGAATGGATCAGTATGGAAGTTATTACTTTTTTTCAGTTTGTAAGACACTGTTGAGAGCATCTATCGTGGTTGACCCACAATTTGTTGAAATCTCAAAAATCTATTCATACGTCATCAATTTATCATTTACACCAATATATTAGGTCATTAGATCATTGTATTGTTTTATGTTCATTATTTTAGTGGTCCATCGAAGGAGATGGGGTGGTCCATCCATGGAGCAGGTCCTTGTATTGTTTTATGTTCATTATTTTAGCGGTCCATTCATGGAGCAGGGTTGCCATGAATGGACCAAATTCAAAAAATAGAAAATCGGTGATAAATAATCAGAAATTAACAATAACCTTGCTCACTCGTGACTGCTCTGTAGAATAGGTTTCGAAGAAAACATCCACCAGTGGTTTTGCATTTTCGACTCAAAATCCAAATTTTATGACCAACTTTGCTTAGGGGGTCCATCGATAGCAACCTTACCCTAATTCATTTGGAATTTTGAGTATATCATTTTTGTCCTCTTGTTGATTATTAGCATTTCCATTTCCTACATTCAATAGCCATTCTTAAGAATCGCTTTGTGATTCGTCAACTCTTTGATTTACACGTAATTGTAAATGTTCAAAATATTTCCATAAGTGACTGTTTTTGACGCATCCTCAATTTTCTTCCCTTTACTTCCAGCCCTTCCTTGTCGTCACCTCTTCCACCCACCGTGTTTCCACCACTGCTACCTCACTACGACTACTTCTACCACTCCGAAACTTCCGCTACGATCTCAGGGGCTGTGATCGGTTACACATCGAAGATGTCTCCTCTCCTGATAATAGTATTTGCACCAAATGGCATATCAATTTTTGTTAAATCTCGTAACAGTAACTCGATTGCTTGTAAAGCATATTTTGGTGACATTGTTACCTCATCCCATATTATAAGTTCAGATTTCCTAATTACACAGGCATATGCTGTTGTTCCGGATATGTTACATGTTGTGGTCTCGTTTGATATTAACGGTCAAAACTTCAGATCGCCAACTTTCACCAAAATCGAGTGACAATATCACGATAACTTGACGGTACGAAATCCTATTCGTTCGGAGATGAACCCAATCAAGCTGCACAATTAAAAAATTTTTCGGGTAGTCTCAAGCAATCGACACACCACGTTGCAATGGTAACACTCACTCTTGCGGAATATTCTCTTGACTTAGCATATGCCGACTGTTCTTAGTAAAATCCACGATGGTTGACATTTTTCTAGGTTCTTCACTTCCTGCTCATAGACACACGTCGAGCGAATCAACGTCAAGCTACATTAATGTAACATAGATCAAATCCGAATAGATCATTCTTATGGTGAAGAAGAAAACTGTCTCGTTCGATCTTTATGTCGTGTATTCAGTGCTGTATCATTATAATGTGTAATGTTCAGCAATGCGATCATTTTTTGTAACCCGTTCGCCACATCAGATCCACCATTTTGAATTTCCCGAGAATTTTCAGCGAAAACTTCAGATCCCCAACTTTCACCAATATTGAATCCGCCATTTTGGATTTCAGATTTTTTATGCCAGATTCCAATTCAACGACCCCAAATACTTCGGATAGCCATTTTTCATGCAAATCGGGTGACAACATCGCGACAATGTAGCCCGTCCGCCATATTGAATCCGCCATTTTGAATTTTATTTATTCCGATTCAGCGACCCCAAATATTTGGAATTACCATTTTTCATGAAAATCGGGTGACGATATCGCTCCAGCGTTCAAGATCACCGTACGATGTCGTCGGACATTTTAACGAAAATCCACATTTTTCTAAAATTTTATTGACATTCAACATCCCCAAGTTCGTACAAACTCAGAAACACCACGAAACTCGGAAGAAGTCTGCTTCCGAGATCAAAAATTGCCAATTCATGCACGGAAAGAAATCTGTTGCGAATATCGCATGAGAATGTACCATGCACTGAAAAAAAAGTATAGCGTGTCGAGCGAAACAAAGTTATGCTGAGAGCAGTCCGTTACTGTAATAATACGTACCGCTACAGGAGCAAAATGTATCGCTACAGCAGCCGTATCATTCAAGTATACAAACGTCTGCTACTGTAGGTATACTTTCAGCTGGTAGGAGCTAATGTTTTGTACGCTGCAGTAGCAATGCTTGGTATAGCTGTAGCAGCGATACCGTGTACCTAGACGAGCGCGACGTACAGCTAACTGCGCAGGACTTCTCGCTGTGCGCGCGAGAATTCGCAGGTTAATACGCTATACACTGGTATTGCTGCAGAAGCTATTCCGCGTTCAGCTCCTACAGCGATACCGTATTCTTCGGATAGCTGAACTACGTCAGGCAGAGTTGTTCCGCTCGTACAGCTGAATAGTGGTTCGGGTATCGGAAGAAAACCGATTATAGCTCAGGCAGCCAGACTTCTTGCTATCGGAGCACAACTTTTTTTTCAGTGTGCGATATTCGCAACAGAGGTGCCATACTAAAATCGTATCGATTCATACTACTTTAGCATGAATCGATGCGATTTTAGTATGAAAGTGTCCCATGCGAGAAAGGCATGCACCGATGCGATTATCGCACGAGAGCGATGTGCTGAACGCACGAGAGCGATGCGCTGAACGCACGAGAGCGATGCGCTGAACGCACGGTTACCTCCGTACTATAAACGCACGGAGGTCCATGCGAAAAGAGCACGGGTCCCGAGCGTTTCGAAGATTTACGAACTGCGCATGCTCACGGCAACCTATACCTATACCTATTGTATAAGGTATAGGTATAGGCAGGGGTATAGGTTGCCGTGAGCATATAGGTATAGGTATAGGTTGCCGTGAGCATGCGCAGTTCGTAAATCTTCGAAACGCTCGGGACCCGTGCTCTTTTCGCATGGACCTCCGTGCGTTTATAGTACGGAGGTAACCGTGCGTTCAGCGCATCGCTCTCGTGCGTTCAGCGCATCGCTCTCGTGCGTTCAGCACATCGCTCTCGTGCGATAATCGCATCGGTGCATGCCTTTCTCGCATGGGACACTTTCATACTAAAATCGCATCGATTCATGCTAATGTAGCATGGTTATCATGCGATAATGGCAATATTCTCGTACCTTTTTCGCATTGAACACTCCAATGCGAAAATAGCAATAGCGTCCCATGCGATATTCGCAACAGATTTCTTTCCGTGTGGCATGTCGCCGGACATTTTCATGAAGTTTGATCGAAAATATTATCTCGTACGACGATTCGGTCGCGGGCAAATTATGATATTCGTCGTTTCCGAACACTGTTAGAAAACCGGTGTTAAAACTGACACCGATCTAACACCGCACCGACGTCTATAGAAGTCCACACCGATTTTGGTGTAGTGGCACATTGTAAAATTCTTGGTGTTAACAGGCTACACCGTGGTTCAACACCGAGATGGTTCATATGCAACAACACCGTAAGGTGTTAATTACGGTCGACACCGATTACATTCAATAGTAACAAAATTGCGGTGTTGAATTCGCGAGGTTAATGCACACCAAACGGTGTTAGAAGAAAATACACCGTGCAGCTTTGCACTGAACGGTGTGATCTTTTCGGCCTCCGAAACAGTGTTTTCCCATGTGATGAAAAAAAAATCAATAAATTAGGTAGAGTTTTTGCTTTTTATTGGTATTTTAGGTGTTGTAGGCTATCCCTAACTTGTTTTTCAGTACGGATGTCAATTAAAACGCATATTGAGTTCGCTGTAAGTTTTTTCGCATTTCTAAGACCTAGGCGGGGTTTGAACCCGGAACGCTCGCCGCTGTTTGTATTACTAGTCGCACGCTCTAACCACTACGCTATACGGCCGGATAGCTTAGGTTGCAACTTTTCGGTACATGATTTCTGCACCATGGACAATGACTTGTTCAAAAACATACATTAACCACCATCTCAGATGTTTGTTTGACCACGTCGCGTACGTTCTTAAAAGTATAGAAGAATGAAATAAACAAATTGATTATTGCCGATTTGAGGGGATCGGATAAAATAACACCGATCGGTGCCATTCACGCACCAAAAAGTGTCAAATTGAAACCTAATGGTGTGGACTTCTATAGACTATTTTCGGTGTCAATTCGGACACCGATTTTGGAACGCAAGTGAATTTACTCCGTTATCGGTGTAGGTACACGGAGAAAAAGGAGTGGTTGTGACAGCCAGATTTCTGGTTTCTGTAGCTTACAATCAGGTCATAACAGTGTGTTGTCCAGCTACAGGAGTGCAGAGTATAGCTGTGGGAGCCGGAGTATAGTTGTGGGAGCTATACGGTAGGTTGCAGTAACTGACAGCATGGCTCCCATAGCTGTTATAGGTTATGTTCATGCAAATATGTATTCAATCAGCTACAGGAACCGCTCCTTTTTCTCCGTGTAGTACTCCAAGAGGTGTTAATCTCGGTGAATCGCGTCACAAGGGCCAAAGTGACACCAGTTTTCCCATTTACAACATGGCCGGGGTCGTTTCTACTACTAAAATAGTGTCATAATCAACACCAAATCTTTTAACCTCTACTCCGGTCCGTCTTACACCGCAACTTTTTCTAACAGTGAACTGGGGTAGACTCGAAAACGTCAAAATATTTGGGGATTTCGGAGTTTCGTGCCACCGCATTATTATACCGTGAGTAAACGAGGAAAGGCCCCATTCCGAAACCAACACAGGCGCACGCTTCAGTCGTCCGTGTGTCGGGTGCGTTCGGCCACGCGAGAGAGACAGTATGGGGCAGCTCGAGACAGAGAACGTCTGCGGGCCGGTCGTCCGTTTGCGAGTTTGGTTGGAGAGGGGGAATAGTAATTTGCCAAACAAGGCGCGCTAACTCAATTTCGTTGTTCCATGTTTTACTGTTTTAGTTCAGTCAACGAATTCTATGGCATTTTATGGTTAGGTTATGAAGCATCGCGAATAAAATAATCAGGCCTGAATTGAACGCATTATCATTCCGCGAACGTTTATTCGAAGTAATTCGAAGAAGTTCAGGGATGATTATTGAATGAAAAAAGTTAGTGAATCATCGGAACGAATAAAGATACGGGATAAATGATACGCCAAAGAAGCTCGTTATAGTAACTCATTTATTAACAGAAGGTAAGTGATCATCACTTTCCTTTTTTAATTATTTTGGTATATTATCGTAGTTTTAGACATTGTCTCTCAAGGCATTGTTTAGAGACGGAGCAAACCAAGACCGGACCCAAGGTGCGGGGGTTCAAGTCCTACGGAGATGAAACTCCTCCGCCTCTCATCCCATCGGAGCAAGCCAAGACCGGAGCCAAGGTGCGAGGGCTTCGAGTCCTATGGAGATGAAACTCCGATGAGATGAGAGACGGAGAAGTTTCATCTCCGTAGGACTCGAAGCCCTCGCACCTTGGGTCTGGTCTTGGTTTGCTCCGATGAGATGAGAGGCGGAGGAGTTTCATCTCCGTAGGACTCGAAGCCCTCGCACCTTGGGTCCGGTCTTGGTTTGCTCCGATGAGATGAGAGGCGGAGGAGTTTCATCTCCGTAGGACTCGAAGCCCCGCACCTTGGGTCCGGTCTTGGCTTGCTCCGATGAGATGAGAGGCGGAGGAGTTTCATCTCCGTAGGACTTGAATGTCAGCGCTCGCACCTTGGGTCCGGTCTTGGCTTGCTCCGATGAGATGAGAGGCGGAGGAGTTTCATCTCCGTAGGACTCGAAGCCCCGCACCTTGGGTCCGGTCTTGGCTTGCTCCGATGAGATGAGAGGCGGAGGAGTTTCATCTCCGTAGGACTTGAAGCCCCGCACCTTGGGTCCGGTCTTGGCTTGCTCCGATGAGATGAGAGGCGGAGGAGTTTCATCTCCGTAGGACTTGAAGCCCCGCACCTTGGGTCCGGTCTTGGTTTGCTCCGTTTCTAAACAATGCCTTGAGAGACAATGTCTAAAACTACGATAATATACCAAAATAATTAAAAAAGGAAAGTGATGATCACTTACCTTCTGTTAATAAATGAGTTACTATAACGAGCTTCTTTGGCGTATCATTTATCCCGTATCTTTATTCGTTCCGATGATTCACTAACTTTTTTCATTCAATAATCATCCCTGAACTTCTTCGAATTACTTCGAATAAACGTTCGCGGAATGATAATGCGTTCAATTCAGGCCTGATTATTTTATTCGCGATGCTTCATAACCTAACCATAAAATGCCATAAAATTCGTTGACTGAACTAAAACAGTAAAACATGGAACAACGAAATTGAGTTAGCGCGCCTTGTTTGGCAAATTACTATTCCCCCTCTCCAACCAAACTCGCAAACGGACGACCGGCCCGCAGACGTTCTCTGTCTCGAGCTGCCCCATGCTGTCTCTCTCGCGTGGCCGAACGCACCCGACACACGGACGACTGAAGCGTGCGCCTGTGTTGGTTTCGGAATGGGGCCTTTCCTCGTTTACTCACGGTATGTAATAATGGTATTTTCTGGCAAAGCTGGCTTGAATCAAGCTTTGATTATTCGACGATCCTACAAATTTCAACTGTTCAATGAACCGTATAAATCGTTGGAATATATAAATTGAAATAATTTTACTGCACTGTCGAGTACGCTTGGGTTATCGAATGATCCGATAAATGTGATTAAAATCCATAGTGAAACAAATGACCCGCATATTCATCGGAAAATCTGGAAGATTTTCAATAAATTTACGCTTTTATTATTAATTTTCAATTGTTCCTTATCCCGTTGATTTCCTGTCAATTATGTATGTCAGTAGTTGACAAAAATGTGATAAGGTAATACTTTTTATCTTTCTCACTGATTAAATACACATGCAACGGATTGGGAATAACAGAGTTATGGCGTCAGCTGAGCTTGCTATATGTATACGGCGAAAAATATGATTATAAGAATTGAAAAAACAAAAATAAAATAGAACATCGACTCATTCTCTTATGGGGTCCTCGTCTGCAACCGACTTGCCAGACAAGGTCATCCGGATTTGAAAATTTCAAAGGAAGAAGGATACAAAGGTAGTGAATATACAGTTTTGATTCATGCAACGGATAAAGTGTGGAAAAATGAGACGCTCAGGGTAACTCCAAAGGACAGTGGAACGCATGTGAGTTTACGTTTATATGTTCGGATACATACATATATATGGATACCTTTTGCCGTTTGTTTGTTTTCGCCGTAGTGTAATCTCAGTTGTACACACACACGACATAACGCGTATCCCAACCCACGGGTGCCGGGACTTCGTCGTTGAACCCTCGTAAGCATGCTCCAAAGCGTAAGCCCAGCCATACTTTATGCGGCCGTGCAAACACACATTGCTATTCTACGTCCCTTACGATGCAAGTGTAAACAGACCTTGAAAGCTTCCCGGATTGCATGCGAATTTATTATTTATCAAAACAGATACAGATACGTCAAATGAAATGATTTTGACGATTCAGAAGATACATCAACAAATATTCGCACAGTGGCAAGAATTCGGCGATTAGTTTTTTTTTTACCACGATCCGGAAATTCAAGATTAATATCCATCATTCTTGTTTGTATACTCGTGATCGACCTTGAATTTTTTAACTGTGGCCGAAAAAACTTTTCTGCGACCTCATAATCGCCGAATTCTCGCCACTATGCGAATATTTGTTGATGTATCATCTGAACCACTGCTCGGCCCACTATGGAATTTTCAGACAACTTTTGCCATTGAAAAAGACATAAAGATTCAGTCAATTCGATTAGGGCACTTTTTTGTTACTGAAGATTTTCGAATACTTTTCACCAAAACTGCAGTTTCACGAGGCACAAAAAATTGCAAAAAATTATTTTCTGAAATTTCAAAGAAAGACGCGAATCTTTTGTAGGAGAACTTTTTTCATTGCTCATCTGGATTTCACGCTATGTTGGCTTGAAAAATCGAAAAAAACGTTCAAAGCTGATTATTTGACCAGCTGTAGTCCGAAAATACTTGGTCAGAAAAATCTGAAAAAATTCACAGTTGATCCTTTCAACATGTACTTCGACTGTGTGAAAGGGCAAACAGGTCAAAATGAGTCAGGGAAATCGACCGTTCAATTTGACGTGAAATCCCGTCAAAGTAAAAATATAATCATTTATGACGCAAGCAATAAAAATCAGTAAGAATATAAAGGTATCAAAGCGATCAATTTAGATAGAGTAGGTAGGTATATGACTTAATGTATTCAAAAGAAAATAATTCCATGTGATATTTCAGGTACAAATAGATCTGTTTGGATATGAATCAATATTGTGCTTTTTTCTTTTTGTTTGTACCACATCTATAAACATCCATGTCTATTGTCTATGGGACTATTTGTCTCCGAGTCCGATGTTGGTTTCTCTTTCTGTCCATTATTCTCTCTTTCTCTCGATTTTTCTTTCTTTCTAGTTACTTCGTGTCAGATTCTTTCAGGGCTTCTAACATTCATATGAATTAGAACAAGGAAAGGATAAACATCGATCATATGAATTATGAGTCCATATAATCGATGTTTATCTTTCAAAACTCATTTTTCTTTTGGTTTTCTGTACTGTCTCCAGCATACCGATTTTTTGACGCACTCCCAGTATGAATCCAAAAAATGCCTAAGACATTCAACGACTTTTTTTCGCAACTCGTCTTATTGTGGAAAAAAAATACGTAAACTAACCTTTGGGTTCGGATCGTTTGTAGGAAAATTAGGTATTTGCGTCGACGTCAAATTATTTCACTATTCTAGCGGCTGCACCCTGGTAAAAATGTGGATAGAAACGGATAGAAACATTGCAGAAAACCGTATAGAAACAGATAGACCTATCCGTTTCTATACGGTTTTCTGCAATGTTTCTATCCGTTTCTATCCGTTTCTATACACATTTTTACCAGGGCAGTTCAACGTGGTGAAAAGGCCAAGCTGATTCTGACAGACACTAATCTCTGAAATTTTAATCTGGGTCTGACAGTGACCTGCAAGTAATCGAAGTCATTCGCTAAAATCAAGCATCACAACAATATTCAAATTTGCAATTCATTCAAATGCGCGAATTAAAACATTGCCATTAGTTCAGCGTTGTTAAAATTTCCGGGATTTTAGCTTTTCTCGGTAGTCAAATTTCCCGGGAAATAAAATTCTGAGTTCGGCTCTATCATTTTTGGTAAAATTCTGACTCGGTGTAACCAGGCTCCTTTCATTAACAACAGAAATGAGAGAATTATTTGCATTAGGATCCTCATTATTTCTCCATCTGCGACGTACGACGTTTTTTTTCGCTCTGTGAGTTACCTAGTTACACATTGTTAGAGAAAGAAAGAGAAAGAATATTACGCAATTATAATAAACAAATATTTAATCTCATATTTCATTACTCATTTGATATCATTTTGTCTCAATGTACGTACATAAATATACGAATTCTACGAAATATTGAATTAATTGGAATTTGTTGTGAAACTGTGAATTGGCGATTTTTAATTTCAAAACTCTCCGGGAAAAAACATTATTGAATCATCAGATCAATATCTATAGAAGATATGTCTCGAATGTGTCTCAATAAAATTTGGTAAAATTATCTGCATAACGAATTTACGTACTTTTATATAACCTGAAGCGAATCGATACAGAACCTGAATCAAATATATAATTTTGTACAATTTCATGAACTGAAATAAAATTCTGTGGGTTCGTGTGAAATTATGTAAACTCAAATATGACATTACTTGCGCTTGTGATTTCATGGAATTCCCGATGGTCATAAAAAAGACTCGTGGTATTCATTATTGTGAAAGTGTAGGTATAATCTCTTGAATTATACTTAATAACCCATCTAATCCAATTTCCATATACCAAATTTTGAAAACAAGGGTTGGAAGAATTAATAAAAACATAAAAATTCAATTTCAGGATTCAACACTGAGAATAAATCATTTATTCAATATTTCGAGCAAATTATCATTCCCAAATTTCTATATTCAAGACAAATTATTATATTCTGAATTACATTAACTCCTTTCATTCATACAGTTCAAAATTCTTCAATAGATTGAGGGGACTTCAGGGATTTCACGGGACTTCAGGGACTTCAAGGACTTCATAGGACTTCACGGAACTTCAGGGGACTTCAAGAGACTTCACGTGACTTCATGGGACTTCATGCGACTTCATGGCACTTCAAGGACTTCACGGGACTTCAAAGATTTCATGGGACTTCTGGGACTTCACACACTGTTGCACACCGGACTTCAAGAGTGGTTCACCCCTCGTAATTTTCCTTCGAATAAAGTCAATTTTCAATATTTCCTTAGTCATTATAATCGTTTCTTGTGTCAAAGAAACAGTTTCAACTTATCCTTTACTAAATTTATCTCATCAGGCACCGTAGTTATGTTGTATATTTTATGACTACATTCTGTGTTATGTATAAATAAATTACGCAGTTCAGAAAACTAGCAACTACCATACTAGCAAACTAGCAAGTTTCTTTTTACCTCGACCTAATAGCAGACAAGCTTTACCGTCGAAAACATGAATAACCGGAAATGCGTAGTACCGGGAAGGATGCTGCTAGTGGTGTAACTCGAAGTGCAGGTTTACGTGCTAACTTTACATTGTAAAAGTTTATACTCAGGCATCGGACGTTACTCGCACCGCTGCTTCGGAGGACTAACGCGATTGCAGTCACTCAACTACAGTTGTTTTAGTGTTTATTTTAATGCGTTGTTACGTCGAGCAATAAATTCTAAATATCGAAGTGAAGTTAATTTAGAAAATGAAGGGAGAAAAACGCATAGTGATAGCAAGTAGTGATAGCAAGTTAAACAATCGAGGAGGTTCAAATATTTTTGGCCCTTCTTTGCATTGGCGTAGCCAGCCTTTTTTTCTGGGGGTGGCCTTCCGTGGGCCAAGGGGGGGGTGACAATGACAAATTTTTTTGTTCACAATGATGTTTTTTTTTATTGAAATTTACGTAATACTCAATAATTATGTAACAAATTATGTTGAGTAAAAACAATTATGTTGGGTCGTTCTATTTTCTGGGGGGGGGGGAGCACCGGACTTTCTGGGGGGCCGTGCCCACCCCTGCTCCCTCCTGGCTACGCCAATGCTTCTTTGGTTGCAGGGCATGTTTCTCGAAGCTGATAGGCTTGGGAGCAAACTGCATCTTGAGCAAAGTCCGCGATGCCTCTGGGAGGCGTCTGTGGGAGTAGATTATAGGTTATCAGGCGAGGTTCTTCATCGCGGAAATCAATGCCGCGTCTTAATCACCGTAGACGCGGAAGCAGCTTACCTCTACTCGGGACGTACATACGTACCCGTATTCGGTCCAACCCCTCCGCGGCATGACCCAGTTTACTGTATAATTATAACAGCCCTAACAATGCGATGGCTTAATTGCGATTGCGCTTCGTACTGTAACTCAGTTTGTTGAGTCTACGTCTCGCGGTACCTACTCCCAACTCGCGGAAGATCACGACGCGACGCCCGTCTATTCCCATAGATATTATAAACTCCGTCATATGCGGGCGCGGAGATAATTTATCAAATTCAAAGCCGCATGTCGTAGACAAGCAATGTATTCAAAACTGTACCAGCAGGAAGCCTAATTGCTGGATTTTAATTATGTGAACGACGAAAACGTCACGGAAAATTAGAAACTCGTGGCCCCTTCTACCAACGTGAGTACGCGGACACCTGTTGTCACAGGCGGAAGAAAATAAACAATTTGAAAATAATCATATTGGGTGACTAGACTTATCTTTACAGCAACCGAGTTTATTCCCGATAATCACACAGATTTCTTGGATTTTCTTACCAGAATGTATTACTGATCTGACATCTTGAGATGACAGTACAGTTTTCATGACCCCTTTATGGAATCCATAGGAAAAAAAAACGATCCCGGACCTTTTACAATAAAAATCGGAATTTTGTAACCCGCCTTGGAGCAGTGCCTCCTAGATCTAATTTGAAGTTTCATTTCCATCGTTTCAAACTTTTTTCTTACGATAGATGTAAATTTTCAACTTAAATAAATATTTCCGCCTCGGCTTCGTGCTGCCTTCAGACGAGCAGTGCGCAAAACGCTTGTTTGGCCTCTTGTATCGAAATATACTATTGTGTAGGTTTGTATGTAAAAATATTGAGCATGGTACCAACTCATCATCGCGTTTTGAGCTTGGAAAGACTCCGCATGTCACATTGTGGACGGGAAATCGTCACAATCGTTATTCCTCTGACACCAGTAGAAACCCACAGTATCGTAAAAACCTTGGACAAACTCGAGCTCATTTCAAGCGGTAGGTAATTACTTTGTATCACAGTAACCTGAAGGTTATCAAAAATTTTTGTAAGCTAATTTTTCTTCCAACTTCCGACCCCGAATAATGAGTCTTTTGGGAGAATTATATACGCTTAGAAATGACGACCTCAGGTTGCGATTGATTTTCAAAATGAAATATCGTGTAATTCAAATCTATCAACTGCTGCGGCTGCTCTTTGTATTTTAAGCCCTGGATACGAGCACGCAATATACGCTGCTCATTTGCATTTATACTGGACACTATAAACTCCTCGAAGGACGTCTGATAGTCGGACACCGCGTTAACTACAGTAGAGTTAGAGTACGTGGTCAGTCTGTAATTACAGCACATTACCGACGTAACAAAGTTACTGCGCTTAAGGGCATGCTGGACTCAGTCTTTTCCGTATTTAAAAAAAAAATGAAGCCTGATATGAACGGGGGGGTGTTTAATGGGTTCCTCAGACGATTTGTATCAAATTGGTAACTGCATGAACGTGTATCTCACCAAAATCGAGTAAAATAAGCCTTTTTTGTGTTGCGAAGCGTGAGAGCGTCACTTGTTTTCACTGATATCACCGACTACGCATCACAAGGGCGAAAACGAATGCAATAGCACCCTCGTCAATATAATTCCACTCACATATATCGCAAAACTTGTTCATTTCACCCAACGATGAAGCCTCAGAATTGTTTCCAGAAAAACACTGAAATTGTCCGTATGAAGCGGTGGCCGCGGCCATGTTAGATCGTTTCGCCAACCTTCGTCTCGCGGTCCTGCGTTTCACGAACCGAAGTTCCTTGTTCAGCGCTATGACAGCTGAGCGGGAATTCAAACGGAAATAATTCGGAATAATAATAGTTATAACAATGCATTGTTATTATTATCATTATTATTGTTATTATTATTATTATTATTATTATCATTATAATTACAATTTCCGAAATAATGATAATAATAATTATTATTATTATTATTATTATTATTATCATTGTTATTATTATTAATTGTTATTATGATAATAACAAATGACAATTATTATAATGATTATTCTTATTATCATTGAAAAAAATTTACTCGAAAGTGGTGACATTTGTGAATGAAAATGAAAACGTGTGCGCCATTATATATGCACAATATTAATAATAATATTGATAGTAATAACAAATATTATTATGATAATAACAATATGATAATAATTATTATTATCATTGCAAAAAATTTACTCGAAAGTGGTGAAATTTGTGAATGAAAATGAAAACGTATGCGAAATTTTTTTTTTTCTACCAACACTGAAATACTGTGAAACGCACAGAATAATCAAAATTCCGGATCTTTTGAGAGATTTTCAAGTTTCAGCATAAAAAAATTAGACAAAGCAGAGGTGTAAAGTCGTATACGCCCTTTATTTTTATTTTTTTTTTATCTTGAAAATTTTGTGGAAATCGGAATTTCAATTCTTCTATGCGTTGCACAGGACATGAGTATTTATTTGTGAAAAAAAATGGCGTATACGACTTGTTGTTGTTGTTGTTGTTTGTAATTGGGGGTGGCCAGGCGCTCAGTCCATACGGACCATTGTGCCCGGGCCCTTTAGGGCACCCTATGTAGTAGGGTAGGACGTGAGGTCGGCCAGCTTGGCGAACCGAAGCAGCCTGCCCACGCCCATCTCCTCTATTTTCTCCTCGCCGGTGAAGTCGGTTCCCAGGGCCAGCCTCCGCGGGCCCACGAGTCCGTCGCACCGTGCGATCAGGTGAAGGGGAGTCTCTTGCTCCTTCCCGCATCTCGTGCAGAGGGACCCTACTCTGAGCCCCAGGTGTACGAGGTGCTTGCCTGTGTACCAGTGACCGGTGATGAGTCCTATAATAGTCCTCAAATCCGTCCTGTTCATCTTCGTGAGCGTGGACCCCAACTGGTGGGATGGCCCTCGGAAGAGGGCCCTCGTGTGAGCCATGCCTGGTGTGTCGGTCCAGAGGTCGACGAAGCGACTCTCCGCCCTTGCTTTGGATAGGCTCCTTGTGAGCCCTGCTGTTATGCCCGTTAGGCAGTCCTCGTCGCATTCTCTGCGAGAGGCTCCTTCCCTGGCCAAGTTGTGCGCTAGCTCGTTGCCCCGGATGCCGCTGTGTCCAGGCACCCAGAGCAGCTTGACGTGGTTCGCACGCGCTAGCAATATCAGAAGTTCGACGCAGTCCCATACCAGCCCGGATCTTATGACGCAAGCGTCCAAGGAGCTGAGTGCGGCACGGCTGTCGCTGCATATGTAGATGTGCTTGCCTTTGTAGTCCTTCGTCAGGATGGACCTGACGCAGGCGTTTATGGCAAACACCTCAGCTTGTAGGACTGTGGCCGTGGGCCCCAGGGCTAGCGAGGTGCTCACCCTGGGTCCCTCGCACCAAATGCCGGCCCCAGTCCCAGTGTTCGTTTTGGATCCGTCTGTGTACCAGACGAGTCCTTGTGGCGAGAGAATCCTGTCCCGGTCTGCTTCCCAGGACTCCCTGTCAGGGTAGGCCACATTGAAGTTGCGGCCGAATAGATATCTGTTGGGACACCGGTCCCCTCCTTGGGCCAGGGTTGCCAGGGGCACCCCCACCTCCCGGAGTAACACCGTGTGTCCCACGCCCGTTCTTCTCCAGAGTCCTAGGTACCATAGGCGTAGTGCCGCCCTCCAGGCCTCCTCTAGTATCGTGATATGCGGTGGCGGCAGGTTAAGCAGGGCTCCCATGGCAAGTCCGGGTGTGGTTCTGAGAGCCCCAGTTATGCCAAGCAGCGCCATCCTGTATATCCGATCGTATGTCCTCCGGAGTGTGACCTTGCCCATAGCAGGCCACCACACTAGGGAGGCGTATGATAGTTGGGGTAGCATGATGGCCGTGAATAGCCATCGAACCACCTTTGGTTGTAGTCCCCAGGTCTGGCCCACCATCCTTCTACAAGCCCAGTAAATGGCCGTGGCCTTCTGCGCCTGCTTGTTGATGTGGGCCTTCCAAGTTAATTTGGTGTCCAGGGTGACTCCTAGGTATCGCACCTCTGTGGATAGAGCCAGCTTGGATCCGAAGATCTCCACCGGTTCCAGCGAGAGGTTGCGTTTCTTGGTGAAGAGCACCATTTCAGTTTTGCTGGGATTAATTCTCAGCGCCTGAGTGGTGCACCAGTTCTGTACGAGGACAAGAGCTCTCTGCATCTTGCCTCTCATGGTTGGTAGGTGGTCGCCCGCGACGATTAAAGCCACATCGTCAGCATAGCCCACCGTTGTCACGCCCATCCCGCTGAGCTCCACCAGGAGCCCGTCTACGACTAGGGTCCACAGCAGGGGGTGATAACACACCTCCCTGCGGGCACCCCCTGCCGACGAGAGCCCTGGCCTTGGTGCCCCCGAGACTGGCGGTGACGACCCTGGTTTGCAGCATCTCCCTGATCCAGTCGACAACCGTGGCGTTGATGCCGAACCTGGAAGCCGCGCCACAGATCGCGTCGAAAGAGGTGTTATCAAACGCCCCCTCAACGTCCATGAACACGCAGAGTGCTGCTTTCTTGCGGAGAAGCGGCCCTTCTACCTCCCGTACGAGGTGGTGGAGGGCCGTTTCCGTGGATTTGCCAGCCTGGTAGGCGTGTTGTGATGGGGAGAGTGGTCGTTCGACCAGTGCCCCGTCTCTTATGTATCTGTCCACCAGTCGTTCCAATGTCTTCAGTAGGAACGACATGAGGCTGATAGGTCTCCAGGATTTGGCTCAGGAGGGCCAGCTGAGAAGACCCTGCGGAGCCTGGCCACTAGGGGTAGGGCCTCGGTCTCGTCACAGAATCCTCTCCAGGCCTCTGTTTTAGATTTGTTAATTAGCTTCTTGTACTCCTTCTGCGCTGCTCTGTAGGCTGCCCAGTCAGGAGCAAGTTTTGTCTTAAGGGCTCTGTTTAGGAGTTTCCGGACCTGGACCTGAGTTTGTCCAGATCCCCGCTCCACCACGGGACCTTAGTGCTGTCAATCCTTTGCTTGGCGGGGCACGAGGCCTCGTAAGCTTGTATGATTGAGGATTGTAGGTGTGTTACCTCGCTTTCCACCATGTCAGAGTTCCTCAGACGCTCACAGGGTCCCCTGAGCCTCCATTCCAGCTCCTCCCTGTAGGAGTGCCAGTCTGTGGCCTTGGGGTTCCTGTATACTCCCTCCGGCTCCTTCGCAGCTGCCGCTGCCAAGGAGAAAGAGATGCGCCTGTGGTCTGACAGGGTGTCTTCTTCCAGCACCCGCCAGTCCTTTATCAGGCTCGTTAGCTTGGTGCTGCAGATCGTTAGGTCGATCACCTCCTGTCTACGGGAGGTGACGAATGTGGGCTTCGATCCCTTGTTCAGGATGTCGAGGTCCGTTGTCGAAAGGTAGTCCAGCAGTGCCGTACCCCTGTCGTTGATGTCGGAGCTGCCCCAGACAACGTGGTGCGAGTTTGCGTCGCACCCAATCACCAGGTGCAGCTTCTTGTCGGCACAGTACCTGACCAGTGCCCTGAGTTCCTCCGTAGGCGGTGGATCCTCAGAGTCGTAGGGGAGATAGGCTGAGCAGACCACCATCTCGGTGGTGCCACCTCTTGCCCCCCCCCCCATACTGATCCTGGCTGCTGCTAGGTCTCTGCTGCAGAACTGGTTCAGCTTCAGCGCGCAGAGCTTCTTGTTGATGTAAACAGCTGCCCTGGGGCCGGGGCCTTGGGCTCCTTCCTCGCACACCAGCACGCCGTTTCTCCTGTCGAGACCTAGAACAAAACCCTTGTAAATCCAAGGTTCTTGTAACAGTGATATATCTGTTTGCTCCACCACCAGGCTGCGGCTATGAATAGCCGAGGCCGTTTTGCAGTGTTGCAAGTTGATCTGCGAAAAACTGATTCTGCGCGCGGTCATTGTGCCGTGGCTCGTCAGGATCGCTAATTAAGGGTGATACCAGTGATACGTTACCGTGACACCTTCTCACCCTTGTCCTCGGGGGTCCCGTCCGGTCGGTGCCCCTGTGGCGTTGCCTGCGTGGTCAGGGAGCCATGCAGTGTCCTCTGCTGGCCCGCCCGCACGCTCTCCTGACCACTCCTGCTTGTCTCAAGGGCCCTTGGCGGTCGTCCCCTGGACCTCGCGTCCGAGCCCCTTCTTTTTTGTGACGCCCTCACGTCTGGGACCGCGGAGCTGACGTTCTGAGTCCCTACACCTGGGGGGTCCTGGCCTGGAGGCTCTCTTGGGGCCTCCTGTCCTGTTTTGGCCACGCCGCCGCCGTCAAGGGGGCCAGTGGCCGTTTCCGTCCCTGTCCCCCCCTCCTGCTGCGCCGTGGTGTCCTCGGCCTCAGGTCGAGGGTCCTGTCCCTTCGCCGGCCTTGAGTGCCCCTCTCTGAAGAGGATGCAACCCAAGCCGAAGTGGGCCTGGAGTCCCTGGCTCCTGAGAGCGTCTCTGGACTTAACGTCTACTCCCAGGACTAGATGGACGGAAGAAGGTGTCTCCTTCCTGTCCCAGACCCTCCAAAGGTGGGTCTGAAGCCCTGGGTTTTGCCGCTTCAGCCTTTTCATGATGACCTCCGTGTCCGGCGGTATACGACTTTATACCGTTGCCCTGTCAATTTTTTTTTTTTTTTTTAATTTTGAAAATTTCACATAAAGAACTTTGAAATCAGACTTTTTTATGCGTTTCACAGGATTTCATTTACAAATTTCACCACTTTCGAGGAATTTTTTTTCAATGATAATAATAATTATTTATAATAATAATAATCATTATCATAATAATAATTGTGATTATTATGTTATAATTTTTATTATGGAAAAAATTGAAATTCCGATTTTTACAACATTTTCAAGATAAAAAGAATTGAATAATAAATGGCGTATACGACTCTATACCTCTGCTTTGTCTAGTTTTTTTTTTTATGAAACTAGAAAATTTCTCAAAAGATCCGGAATTTTGATTATTCTGTCCGTTTCACAGGATTTTAGAGTGTTGGAAGAAAAAAAAATGGCGCATACGTTTTCATTTCCATTTACAAATTTCACCACTTTCGAGTAAATTTTTTGCAATGATAATAATAATTATTATTATATTGTTATTATCATAATAATAATTATTATCATAATAATATTTGTTATTATCATCAATATTATTATTATTATTATTATTATTATTATTTTGGAAAAATATTGAAATTCCGATTTCCACAAAATTGTCAAGATAAAAAAAAATAAAAAAAATGGCGCACACGTTTTCATTTTCATTCACAAATGTCACCACTTTCGAGTAAATTTTTTTCAATGTTAATAATAATAATAATAATTATTATTATTATTATCATTATTTCGGAAATTGTAATTATAATGATAATAATAATAATAATGATAATAATAACAATGCATTGTTATAACTATTATTATTCCGAATTATTTTCGTTTGAATTCCCGCTCAGCTGTCATAGCGCTGAACAAGGAACTTCGGTTCGTGAAACGCAGGACCGCGAGACGAAGGTTGGCGAAACGATCTAACATGGCCGCGGCCACCGCTTCATACGGACAATTTCAGTGTTTTTCTGGAAACAATTCTGAGGCTTCATCGTTGGGTGAAATGAACAAGTTTTGCGATATATGTGAGTGGAATTATATTGACGAGGGTGCTATTGCATTCGTTTTCGCCCTTGTGATGCGTAGTCGGTGATATCAGTGAAAACAAGTGACGCTCTCACGCTTCGCAACACAAAAAAGGCTTATTTTACTCGATTTTGGTGAGATACACGTTCATGCAGCTACCAATTTGATGAAAAATCGTCCAAGGAACCCATTAAACACCCCCTCGTTCATATCATGCTTCATTATTTTTTAAATACGGAAAAGACTGAGTCCAGCATACCCTTAAAAAATAATGAAGCCTAATATGAACGGGGGGGGTGTTTAATGGGTTCCTTAGACGATTTTGATTAAATTGGTAGCTGCATGAACGTGTATCTCACCACAATCGAGTAAAATAAGGCTTTTTTGTGTCGCGAAGCGTGGGATCGTCACTTGTTTTCACTCATATCACCGACTACGCATCACAAGGGTGGGAACGAATGGGTGAACGCCCTCATAAATATAATTCCACGAACATATATCGCAAAACTTGTTCATTTCACTCAACGATGAAGACGAAAAATTGTTTCAAAAAAAGATTGTAATTGTCGGTATGAAGCAGTGGCCGCGGCCATGTTGGATCGCTTCGCCAACCTTCGTCTCGCGGTCCTGCGTTTCACGAACCGACGTTCCTTGTTCAGCGCTATAACAGCTGAGTGTGAATTCAAACGGAAATAATTCGGAATAATAATAGTTATAACAATGCATTTTTATTATTATTATCATTATAATTATAATTACAATTTCCGAAATAATAATCATAACAATTATAATAATAATAATTATTATTATTATTATCATTGAAAAAAATTTACTCGAAAGTGGTGAAATTTGTGAATGAAAATGAAAACGTATGCGCCATTTTTTTTTTCTACCAACACTGAAATCCAGAATAATCAAAATTCCGGATCTTTTGAGAGATTTTCAAGTTTCATCATAAAAAAATTAGACAAGGCAGAGGTATAAAGTCTTATACGCCATTTATTTTATTTTTTTTTTATCTTGAAAATGTTGTGAAAATCGGAATTTAAATTTTTCTAAGCGTTGCACAGGACAAGAGTATTTGTGAAACAGAATGGCGTATACGAATTTATACCGTTGCTCTGTCAATCTCACATGCAGTTTGGAATAGCCTACTTTCCCTCCCTAGGTGCGTAATATACTATTATGAGGGCGCTCACCCATTCGTTTCCACCCTTGTGATGCGTAGTCGGTGATACGAGTGAAAACAAGTGATAGCACCACGCTTCGCGACACAAAAAAGTCTTATTTTACTCGATTTTGGTGAGATACACGTTCATGCAGCTACCAATTTAATACAAGATGGAAGATGCCATCAGTGTCGCTGTTGGGAATTTCGGAAATAATTATCAACTGCATCATTGTACGGTTTTGTCAGTCTGCTGATTTCTGCAGACCACTGAGGTATCAAATTAATTATTCATTGTTGGTACAGTTTTTAACGGAATTGTTAGTCCGCTAATTTCTGTAGACCGGTGAGGTATCAAATTAACTATTCATACACAATGCAAAGAGGATTTTATCTAATTCTGATGAAAGTTGATGTTACAGCGCTGGGTATTTATTTAGCTTGATGATCTCTGTGGAATCGTTGTAGATACCTAATACCTAACTCGAGAGGGTTCAACTTTCGAGTGAAACAACCACAGCCGTAGCCAAGGGATAGATATGAAAAGTTCGACCTTACTCAACCCTTCCCTAATCACTCTCTTTAGCAGGATCAGATTCGTAGTATCTCATTACCCACGAACTAAATTAGCATAAATAGTTGTAGAGAGAGAAGAGACGAGCTTCAGTCATGTATTGCGATATTGTATGTCTGACTGAGGTCAAACGGATACAATACACCTCGGACAGATAGGGTATATATTGTTCAAGGTAACGTCACTCTAGAGCTTTGATTGAGTTTTCAAAATGAATCCCGAAGTCTGCCCTAACTTTTGTAAAAGAACACACCTATGTGATTAATCGGCGTTAAAAAAAAATAATAAATTGCACAAGGGGGCGGGGGCGGGGAGGAAAAAAAGCTCGCAGAAATATTTCCGAAGGTAAATGACACCGTGGTGTGCTCATAAAGAAGTAATTACACTAGAAACACGTTTTTCTACTAATCTCTCTACTTAGACGGACATTTTATTTTCCATAGTACTGAACCACCGCAATAAAAAACCGTTTGTAGTTCGCACAGGATAAAACGTGGTGTATCCAGTCAACGCATCGTCGAGGATGGAATAGAACTGCCATTCGACACGTTAGCGGGTTCTGACAACAGTTGAAGAAAATAATTATTGGCCCTCGGGTTTCTTGAAACATTGAAACTTACGATATCATCTAGAGCCACGAGGCGGTTAACGTGGTGTTTACGAGAGTTTTTTTTTTTTTTTATCGAAAAATGCGGTGAAGAATTAACACTTGGAATACCGGATGTGCTACGCGGGGCTGTTGTCCCCGTGGGGCTTTTTGTAACACAGAGCTTTGATACCGACTCTCGTAATTATTCCCTGTGTCAAAGTGCCAAGATTGAAATTTTTCGGTGAAAAGGTATAACGCGGGGCTTTTTTTCTCTCACAGAATGTAGATCGATGCGCTGAATGTGCTTCGAGAGAACAAAAGTTCTTGTCTATAGGCAGGCTGCACAAGCTCCGAACATAATATCCTCTCGAAACGTGCGGAAACTGGGAAAGCCTTGATAGCGCCATCCGCCAAAGTCAAAGACTCAGACACCGGTGTCGGATTTTCGACGAATTCACAACACACGTATAGAGTGTCGATGAGAAATGTGGTACGATTGGAAAAAATCAATCGCAAATAACGTTTCATTTTCCAACTTTCATTAAACAAACTTCATCAAACTTGTGCCGCTCGTGTGCTGTGCCGTACGTTTGAGTATATAGAATGTATATTGGACGGAATATGACGGAATGACTTCCACCCACTATGGCGGAATTGTTTCCAGACTGCATTTCGCAGCCCAGACTGTGCACCGACGGTATAAATTAGTTCTGGAAATGAAACGTGTGTATAATACTTAAGAAAGTCGTTCTTTGACTAACGATAAGATTAAAGCCTCGATTAAAGCCCTATCCGAGCTCAGTAATTAATTTGAACCCGAACAGGGCTTACGGCGGGAAATATGAACCGAAGAGTATTAAGTTATGATAAAATGTGATGACGAGAGTAAGGGAATTCATTAAATCAAGGTTAAGCCGAGCTGAACAGGTTCTCGACGTCTCTACTCGAAGACGTATATAACTTATTTCGTTCGATACGTTGCCACGCGTAGGGAGCTCTGAACTTTATTCGACGTTGTAGATCACACGTCTCGACGCCCGGCGTCCCGTCGGACGAGTATATCATCCAGAGCTGCACGCGAGGAGTCTACTCATAATTTATAACACCGCACGGTAGTATACCTCGCTCGCAAAACAATTGCTAATTGAAAATACCAATTTATTTTACAAGGTAAGGCAGAAAAGTTTTCTAGAGCTATCAAGATTTACCTGTATCAGCTACGCAGTCGAAGAGAGATGGGCGAAAGTGAAGTTGAAAGATTCCCTTAAGGTTTGAATGAATTGTGATCATACTTGACTCAATCTCGTAGAAAAAATTATTAATACTCGTCAACTTTTCCTACTTTATTGTAGTGTGATGAACAAATTGAGCTACTGTTCTCGGATGAATAAATTACGCCTTCAAATAAATCCTTAAAATATTGATATTTCTTCAATTGCGGATGCAGCCATTATTCCTGATTCATGATCATAGGTATTGAAGCGGTTCGTTAACAGAAAATTCGTTCAGATACGTATCCTTAAAAATTTTTCAGTTCGACTGAAAAGCTCGAGTACAGCATCACCTTGATCAATGTGCCTCGCCGGACTTTTGGATGTTTTTGATATTGCAAACCATAAAATGTTGAATTCACAAACACAATATCGCTGGCGTGGAGTTACCGAAATTCTATACATATATTCAACGGTTTTGTCCAGCGGTATACTGGATGCAGCTTCAGCCTCATATTGTTCGTCGCATTACTTTGCTGGCAATGCACGCAGTTGCGCGACCCAGTTTGCTTATCGAAATAGTTGTGTCCAAAGGCTTACACAGAACGACCAATAAAACGCGTTCATTGCGGTGTTCGCGGTCGTGGGAAACCAGGAACTTTCATGTTTCGAGCGAACATTGAATATTTGATTCTTTCGGATACATGTGTACAGGTCTACCCCCATTCCACAAACTCGAACTCAACGGTGTGTGAACAATTTCATTTACAACTTTTATGTACGGAATGTTCAATTTCGAGGTCTCGACTTTTCATTCATTTTAAGGGAAGAATTTAAACGTTCTACCTACGAATTTCAACCATGAAATTATCTTCCAGGCTTCACAATTTCCAGGAATCCTTCAGAGCTTGGTTTCCCCAATCATCGTTGAGCTAGTATATTGCCCCCGCTAGTATATTGCCCCTGAATTGCAAGTTTTCATCCAGATTCGATACGACTCTACTTCTACATTTATCAGGGTCGTACTTTTTCCTGTTTACTTACGCCTTCCCTTCCGTTTTCTTACGTTCATCTACCGCTTGGTAATCGAATCTCATGGGATTCAAATGATTCGAGTGATCGGGCGTCACATTCCCCAAGGTCCACGTCAACGGGGACAGAATATCCTCGAGGTAGAGCTCTGCTCCAGCTGGTGAGGTATCAACATTTTCTGATTACTCTCCAAGCACGTATCTGGGCAAAGAGAGTTTCACTTGCCGAATCCAAATTGATTCTGCCTCCTACACATCTCTTATTCCCTTCCCGCCTTCAATTCACTCCGTAATCGTTTTTCGTTCTATTTCAATGATTTGCGAGTCCAGCTCTCTTCAATCTCGTGCACAACCTTCAATCATAAAAGCACACGCATATCAAATTGTGTGAAACTCCGCGCTATAAATCATGGACGAGAATCTAGAAATATTATAGAAATATTATGACAGTCTAGCGATTCCACGAATGATAATGTAATTCTGAAGAGAAAACTTTTCCCCTCAGGATCCATATTCTTGTACTCCGTATAGTTGATCCTGCATCAGTTGATGTACGTAATTAGTGAAGGTTTCATTAAAGTTGAAAAGTTCATATCTGGCGCAGCGGTGCTCGGTTCAAAAAATCCATTTGTACAGCGTAATTAATTAACGGTTACATCGCGTCTGTATATCTTTAAAAAATATTCAGTGAACAATCAACGGTAAAAAAAAATCTTCGTCTACCCAACTTGCCTTTTAACGTTTTGTGACCTAACCTAACCAAATCTCACCTCGTTAACAAACAGTCAGTGAGAATTATTATTCCAGGTCCTGAACTAACAGGCACTGTGAGTTTTGACTAACAGTCGACTTAATTTCAAGTATTAATTCCACGCTGGAACAGTTCCTTTTACTTCATTATTATGCTAAGCTAGTTAGCGGTAATATTTGTACATTCGCACCGGGTGTATGATCACTTCGGGAAAAAGCCACCAACGCCTCAACCTCAGGTATTAATGATAACGTTCCGATTATCTTCCATGAAAGTTGCTTTAGCTGCTCTCCACTTCAAATGTGCAGAGATTATGTCAACTTGTATCCGCTGCATGGTTAGCTAAATGAGCAGGTAGAATTTGCGAACAAATAATGAATACTTTAAGCCGAGTCACGGCACGTCCAACCAGATTAATTGATTACTAGGATTGTGAATCGTGACTATGTGTTACGCCTACCCCTAATGACAACGAGGACCATAACAATGGTGATAATAATCGATGTCACCCTCGACCCCTTTCCAAAATCTATATCACCGTTCCAGTATCCGTGAGGTATAATTCGTCAATGCGCTTAAGCTGATCTCGACGTGAGGTAGGATCAGGGGGGTTTCGTTGAATACGGTGTACACGACCGCTTCAATAATGCATGACTTTATACGTATGTATGTACGAGATCGCGATACAGCCCCGAGGGTGTAATTAGAGATATCATTTTTACACGCGATCAATTATCAGTTACTGCACGTATTCGCTGCAGTGCTTTCCTTATCGACTGCCTAGTTAAGGGAGGAATTAAGGTATACAGAAAGAAGAAAGAATTTTGTGAGCCCCTATTTTCTTACATATGTACATAATTCTATAGTCAGACTAATGTCGGTGTAGGAATGAACCCCTTCGACTCGAGCCCAAGGGTGCTGGCAAGGGATGATCGCAGACTTTCTGATTCTACAGGCCGAGACCCGAATTCACAAACGGCTGAGTTGACAAATTCAAGCAAAACGTCAAAGCCATTTTTCCGACTTTTTCTCTTCTTCCCATTGCCTTCTACCTCGCTTTCATATTTCAGAAACGCAAGCCACTGGATCGTGGGGTAATAACACGGATTGCTAGAAAAGGCCACTGAACTACTTGGACGTGCTGACGTATGCACGAGACTGAGTTCACGAACGGGAAAAAAAATAAAATTACGAACCTCGAAAGAGTTAGAGACGGTCCTCATCAATCACTCGCCTTGTAATAAACATCAAACACGGTTGATTTTGGAGCCCGAACACACATCGGTTCATGTGCGATTATGAGGAAAAAGAATGTCAACAAATTTTTAACTGAAAATCGGTAATTAAAATCTTTAATTAAAACACGGGTACACAAAATACGAAAACAATTCGTCTTCGTTCTTCCCAAAGTACATACCCTACCATTGTGCGGATATCCGTTCATCCCGCGCGAATAACTCTTGTTTGATAGAGCCTAAGTCAAAACGAAGAACCATCTGACGCCCGTCTAACGATAAGAAGGTTTAGACGTGGAGGCTCGAGGCTAATCCCTCGTGTCGGACTCGAAACATGGCGTGAAGCCTGGAATTGAGTTACAGTACATCGACCGACTATAATTCATATTCCATGACAGGTTAATCGGGCAATTAGCCAACTTATAATTGGCGGTCAGCGCCGCTAACTTTCCATCGTGGATTACATGACTATATTGTGTTATTGAAGAAGGGTTGAATGTTAGTAGGTGAGGATTGATATACCTAACAAATGTTTGGCTATATC
The DNA here is from genome assembly GCA_018257835.1 of Euura lappo. Lineage (NCBI taxonomy): Eukaryota > Metazoa > Arthropoda > Insecta > Hymenoptera > Tenthredinidae > Euura > Euura lappo. The sequence continues at coordinate 1,054,306 of JAEUYN010002377.1, read as the reverse complement.
CAACACCGTAAACTATCTACTAATTTACCGAAACCATAGGACCTGTCACGATCATAATGTACGCTAATCTACATCGAATATCTTGAAGCACTGATATACCAAAGTTACGCTTATCACCAAATGAGGTGCAGATAAAGTGCGAAGCGTCAATGAAGCATCATCCACTGCGTCATCGAAAGTAGGAAAAGTCACAAGTAAGCTAGTCGGGTCATATATATGAGATTGAAGGAAACGACAGTTGGGTGCAGTGCAAAAGTAGTAGAAGAATGAAACTATTGTCTTCTTCAAACTTATGCGTTTCGAGGTACAACTATGCAGGTACATTGTGATATTTCATTGTTGAAGACAATCTCGAGTACTCAGTGACCCCAGCCCGCAGTCGATCGTAAGTTGAAGTTCAATACTTGCTATTGGACTATGTCGACGACTCTGTACTAGTTGCGCCACCACGTGCCCGTATAATTCGCAAAATCAAACCTCGCCTGCCAGTGGAGTGGTAACAAAATATTTGTCGACCGGTAACAACCTTACCACACGATTTAGTGTAGAATAGTTACGTCATTCTACTGGCTACCACGTGATGACCAAATGAGAGAAGTGATCTGATCTCTTGGGGTTGGGTTCAACGCTGAAGATTGCGAAGACGAAGGTTTTTCAATCAATTTTTGAATCGGCGAAAATAAATCGTCGAATTTCATTCCGCAAAGGAAGAGAAGAACCGAATGCGCACCACACAGTAGGTACCGACTTTCCGTTCAACCCGATTAAATTCGAGAGCTTCCAATTTCCTGACCTCTTTTCAATCTGCCCGGTCTAACCACTTCCGGCGTGGAGCTGCAATCGTTCGCTCGACACCAACCCGGGCGGAGAGAGCGGGGCTTGAGCTTCGTTCACTATTTGTCCGGAGGTGGATGTCGTTATTTTCATTTACACCCTTCTCTGTACAACCGACGAAACAGTCGTGAACCAACTACCCTTGAAATAACGCTCTTCCGCGAACTACATGTATACGTAGACCTACGTACTCCACACGTATTTCCATAACTATTAACACACAGGTATATCTCTATCTCTGTATGTATCACTACGCTTTCGCAGAACTTCCCGCTTGGACGATTCAATGCACTTTGCTCGGTGGTTCGCAACTACTTGTCAGGGGGAGTTTGCTCGGAGGGTTATGACTCGGAAGAGACAAAGTTCCGTGACGTAATTGAAACGTTTTTACGAAATTCAAGGCCTAGGGTCTAGAAGGCCACCTAGCTTGATAGCAAGTAAAAATAATAAAGATGGCGGATCTTCCTTTCATCTCTGCACGTGCGACAATATGTGAATACGTGAGGCAGAAATAAAGCGGCAGCCGAGGCAAGCCCTGTGGGATTTTGGTCCGTGGAAGAAGAGGCTGTCCGCGAAACACGGAACAACCAAAGCTCAACCATCAACCACTACGGAAACTGAGATGGGTCTACGCCGCCCTCTCCTTTCCCGCAATCCGCCCTATCCAACCTCGAGGTCGTTGGGGGATGATTGAATAAATTGCCGGTCCGCCCGGTGACCCCACTTTGGTCACCCCTGCCGGTCGGAAGGGTCAACGGTGAAATTGTTCGCTATACAACCTTTGCCGAAAACTGCCCTTAATTATCCAACACCCGCTGACCGCGGGGAGCGGAAGTGAAGATTAGGCGTAAAGATTCAGTGTTGTCTTTATTTTTTAATGTAAAAATGAGATTAGTGTCATTTTTATCGTGTTTCACGGTCGAAAAGAAAAGAGTAAAGATACCCGCAAAAAATTGTTTGGGTTAAACGAGTTTTTTCCCCATGTGTTTTTTTCGTTTTCTCCCGTAAATCCACCGCTTACACTAATCTCCACCGAAACAAATCTCATGGCCAGTTGAATTTCAGTATGAAATGATAACCGCGTTCTCTACTAGGATACGAAAACAAAAAAAAATAAATAAATAAAAACACTCGCTTCGAGCTTAACGTGCGCAACTCGGTGCTTTGCGAGGCGTCGGTAATAGGCGTGTAAAAAAGTCCGAGATGACATTTTTTCTTCATTAAACTTAACCGCTGGCCAAGGGCTGGAGATCCTTATACGAGTTTATTTTTCGAAATCTCGTTACTGCAGAAGAGGTAAAGAGGATGGCTATACATTTATAAAATAGTCTCCAGTATTCTGTTATTCACGAATTTTCTAACGTCTTTTATTTCTGGATCAGAAAGGAAGGAACGAAACAAGCAGAGGGACCGTTAATAAAAAGGACGATATTACAGAGAATAGTGGAGAATTTTTGCGACTGGTCTCTGTGAGAAAATTATTTCGCCAAAAAGGTACAGAACTCGTGAAACAGAGTGAGAAAATTCGAGAAGATATTCGGAGAATAGCAACTTCAGATGTGACTATACATTCTTTGAGCCTCTCATTCGACAGTGTCTACCCATATTTTTTATTACGATCCTCGTGTTTCATATTCAACCTGCATTCTCTTTCTCTTCGTGTTATGAAACAGGAAAAAAAATGAACGGGCCAAAATTTGTGTCCAGGATAATATATGAGCTAGAACCTAGGGGGCGATTTGCCTCAAATCGTACGGGTCCTAGGACCTTGGACTGTGTCGGGTCAATGGGTGATCCCAGCATTTGCCTTTTCTATCTCTCGGCCTGAATACCACTGGTGTAGGGTGCGTGCAGGGTTCATAGGGGCAACATTGTCCGGGATGAAAGGGATTGGTGGAGTAGCCACGCTTTGACAGTCACAGGATGTTACCATCTCGGATCTTGGATCTCACTTTTCACTGAAAATGGGCTACTCTGTGAATTCGTAACAAAAACCTGGAACAGGCTGATCCACTTTGCAGAGTTAACTGGAAATAATTTTACCAACCGATATAAATTCGTTAACGGTACGAGGAGGGCTCGCGATGTGCTCCTCTGTTTTATCAAATATATTCTATTCTTTTTCTTACTTCGGCAAATTGGAAAGATAAAACAAAATCGTGCCGCGAATCAGTATCCGCGAAACTCTCGATTGTCTCTTGAACCAAAACATCTAACTTTGAAGATGAAAGTTACCCAGAATATATCCTGAGAAAGTTTTGTCAAACATGGATGTTGTTTCGGTAATCTCGTTACTCAAAAACCTTGAAAGAACTCTCTCACGAAACACGAGGTTTGCGAAGAGTAGAGGTTGTCGGCATGTTGAGAAAAAGATTGAGATAAATCTGTCGATTTTTCAACAAAACTATAGAAAACTCCCAACGCGCGAACCAACAACAGCTTCAAATATTTCACTCGTAAATTTTACATTTTTATTCCTCATATTTTATACATTATTCACCTCCTCTTTTTGAACTTAAGTTCACCTCCTTGCGATATTGCCTCTTGTCCTTGTCTCTTTTGATTCTGATCCCGAGCCCGAAGCTATACGAACCGTGTCGGACGTATGGGCACGAATCTACGTTCTGAACAGACAGATATATATTTATCCGTTACACTACAGTATACTATAGCCTCATTTATTCGCTACAAATTTTCATCCACGTCAATCTTACCGCAAAGGGAATTACTTACGCTACACGTGACATGTGTTATTCATGTGATATACGTACGCATGTGCATCAGATCAAAGACTAACACGGGAGCGATTAAACTCTGTATGGCTTTGCATATGCACCCATGAATGAGGTGAGAGGGTAAGGACAGAGAAACCGCATGTGGCTTCCGGTTCCGCTGACGGGCGGGCTCCGATCGGAAATGGAATCTATAAAATTTCCATACAGAGAAGTTCCCTGTTGGATGAAGACTATCTTCACTGACGTACAACTGCATTTTAAGTGACTTTGACAAGACTGATTGCCACATGAAAATTGCCACATCGTGGGATGGAAGAAGTTGTAAGTAGTACATAAAAGTTACCAAACATAAAGAGGACTAGGACTGAAGACCGTCAAATATTTCCATTGGTTGAATTATAGTGCACAAGAACTTTTTTTACCCTATTCTTCCCAAAGAGTGACTCGTTTCCAGAGGTATTCCAGCCCTTATTTGGACATGATGATTATATTAAAATTTCTCATGTTTTCGAAATCGCACGAAGCCCACACTGCAGCTGCGGATAGAAGTAGATCAAAGCTGAAAGTTAATTAACTGTGATGAAAAAGAATCCAGAATCCTCAGGAAGGTGGAAATCCAGCAAAGTTGTACCTTCCCAGGGAGTTGATTTTTCTTCGCGTTGGTAATTGAATACTTAGTCCCTATACTTTTTTCAGGGAATCATTACGCGCGGTTATGGTTCGCGAGGTAATAGGCGAGTAAACAACATGATAACACGCGATGAAAACTTATATGTTATAATCGCGCTCTGAACGCTGATTACTTTGTCAGTTTTAATTTCTTAATCATAAATATGAGAAGCAAAAAAAAAAAACAACCTCAAATATATTAACCCACTTCTCTTCATTTCCTGTTCTCATTTTGTTACCAAATTGTATACCCCAAACGGGCAGGCGAAGTTTTCCGTGTTTCACAACTTTCACCGTTTATAGCTGGACTCTAATTACCGTTCTCCGGTTTTTCTCTGTCAGGGTTTTAATTATATCTTGTTGAAAAAACATCGAGCCGATTTTCTCCAAGACTTAACTACCCTGTGGAAGAAAGAAATCAGTTTCATTTTCTTTATCGTAGAGCAACAACACCAAATGAGAATCGTCGATGAAAGGACATGCTCTTTTCGTGGGCGTTGTGAAGTAGGTATTTGAGAAATTTTCAAGAACCTTTTGTCCTATCTAAATTGAATTCCGTCAGAAGTACCGAATGAAAGATCAATAATTAATATACAGAAAATTTTTTATTTCCACGCTACAACGGAATTCCAAATATCTCAAAGCGTTGAAAGGAATATTGAAATATTTGCGCACAGCGCGCCTCCGCACTATACCCAAGGCCTTGTAAACGAATTCGAACTCACGTCGTTCCTATGTTCGCGCTTGATAAAGCCTGTTAATATTCAACCCAAGGTAAGCTTTACCTCTAGATATTATTCCCCGTGGAGCTAAGGTGCACTTCGTTATTCTACCAACCGGCTGCGTTTGACATCGATATATATATGCTCACATATTTCATTACTCCGGGTGTACGATATACTTGCTCGTCGATTATTTCTTTGGGAATGCGAATCTTTTATCCGATCATAAAATAATTTGAATAGAAATGAGCGAGTATTTCACTGGATGGTGATTAAAACGTTAATTCAAACGATTTTGACTCGACATATATTTACACTGACACTCCAGCTAGAAGAATAATGACCAATTTGAAATATCCTTTGATATATATATACTCTCTAAATCTGAATCAGCGAAATTTCGCTGATTGTCAGCGAATAGTCGCTGATTGAAATAGCTATAAGTATACCACTGAGAATCAGCGACTAATCGCTGTTTGAATCAGTGAAAAGTTATATCACTGAATCATTCAGTGAAAGTTTCACTATTTGAATCAGTGAAACAATACTTCACTCATTTGACTCATTCAACCAGTGAACGTACCATTCGAACCGGTGATCTCGCCAACACTTCCCAATTCGAAGCAACCAGCTCTACATGATCATCAGTTAAGATTTATTTTTGGGTATTTCTACCTCCAAATGAATCCTCATTGACAACCTTTAAAGTTGGCTGTTAGGACAATTCAAAATTTCACATTCACGAATCTCATGTTGTCAGATGAAAGGAAGGGGTGGAAAAAGTGTAAAATCCTAATTTTATCGTTCAAACAGGTCAGTAATTTATTTCAATACATATTATAAAAACTTACAAATATTTGTTTATTTTTCGACAAAAAAAACTTTCCCGGTTCAATGAACCTCTGCAATAGTAGAGCAGCTTTGCCTCAGGCATTGTCAAGGATGATATTGATCAAGTTGACATGCAGGGAGGAAACAACACCTAATTTCAATATTCGAATTGTTTCCCTCGAAACGCCGAATGCTAGAAGCTCTCTTTCGACTTCTCGCATTGAATACTTTCCGTCGTCCTGCGGCTCGTTCATCACCGGATTTTTTTTATGGCTTGAAAAAAGATAATATTTAATAAATTGGGTTACAAACACAGAACACACAACATACGCTTGTAATTGATAGAGGTTATGTTTGCCTCAATGACACAAAATATTGGCGTGTGGACGCTAGAAAGTATCGAAATGTACTTACCACGTATTGAATAAATAACACTCACACTTTGATGTGGCAAATTCCGTGTTCTTCGTTTTACTTTTTCGTGTTATCGCGAAAAATACCGTCAATAAACACACGCTTGAAAATGGGAACCACACGTGCTGTGACTGCGCTGTGTAGGGCTGTAGTACCAGAAGCGGCGGAAGATAGTGCTGCGAGCGCGGTAGAGCGATTTTCGCTGTTTCTTCAGCGAAACTCGCTGATTCTCAGTGAAATTTTTGTTCACTGATTGTAATAGCGGAATTTCCGCTGATTCGGATTTAGAGAGTATGTCTTGCGGGTAAAGTTTTGATCAGACAGCATTTCAGACGCACATTCAGAGAATTTACCTTAATGGAACTCGATAAGGTGGTGAAAGCTGACAAGGGGTTTATTACTGAGGGACTGAAAAGGGTTGAAAGGAATGGTTCAAACCCCTTTGTGCCCCGAAATTTGATTACGATCGCACACCTTTGGTGCAACCCTTTTTCTCGTCGCGTCGTAAATAGTCTTAAACCCATTTATGACGCTGACAATGAAATCACAGGCAACTCGAAAACTGTTATTGACACTGTTCTGGCTGATCGATTTCACAGTGGCACAGGACAACCGACCACAGTACCTTATAGGGATATACCAGTGACGCAGCTGGTCATAGTGTCTTGGGGAGTATTGCATTGCCATCAGACTCTACCTATATGAATAAATGGCTAAAATATTGTCCGTTGCCCGAGAATATGTGATATCGAGTAATTGCACTGATCCGCATGTAACATGTATGTGAATTTGATTGCCTCGAATTGCTCTGGCTGCGGGGGTCGAAGTTCGAGCACAGAAAGTTACCTCACTCGATGTTGGAACAATGACAAATGAAACTCTGTTTATTGGCAAAGTAACTTCGATAAAGCTACAAATTCCGAATTTGCCATCGCTTTCGTGGAAACGTCGATTCAACTTGTGACGTTTATGAGAGTCGTAGCGAGATAGGAGTATGAAATTCAGGACAACCAGCCACGTGTATCAGTTTCACGCAAATTACAAACATGCAGAGTTGACAACAATCGCAATTGGGACCCCGGTTCGTATTCTTCGTGCTGCATCTTGTGAACTACTTTTGGTATGTGTGGAATACAGTCTGCAAAAAGTGAATGAAGAATTATAGTAACTCATGTACGGTGGTCAGTTTACTTCCTGCCAGTGGTTGCGCGAATACCGCGTGAGGATGTCTGCACTATGTAGGCAACCGGAAGGGATGCATTTATGATTACAGGCACATCCTTCCGACGCGAGTATAACTGTGTGTTTCAAACAGGTGAAGCTTTGAGTGCGCCCCAAATACAACATGTATTTTACATCCAAACCGCAGATTTATATTCATACGCTACGCGCTACGCAAGGTATCGACCCCGACCTCTCCCAAGAGCGCAAGCGAAAATGTTCTAGTCAGTGATACATACCAACTAGATGACAGATATAGCATTAGAATTGTCGTGTACCGTTTACCAGGCCTCCGGCGCCCATTTTTGCAGCTCAAAGTGCCTTTTATAGCCCGGTTTTCGTCTGAATGCAGAAGATTGCATTGGAAAAAAAAATGGAAAAACGCCGGCAATACTTGATTATTTACACATATTAAATACTTATATATGTTAGGTATGTACATATATTATGCCAAATGGGCCTGGCGCTGACCCTCACCATGTCCGATTTTGCTCTGAAATCAGGACAATGCTCACGGGGTCGAAAACTTAGCACCTGATTTTTGCCAGATTTTTGTTACCATTGCTGCGGAAGTTGCCTCATTTTCGATCCAATTTATATCTCCGTATCCGTTAGTTCTACAAAAAATATCCATTAGAAGAAAAATCTTCGCCGAAAAGTGAAATTTTTTGCCAACAACCCACTCTAAATGCATGATTTCAAACAAGTTATAGTCTAGAATCGCTATTTTGACAGCGATGAACATGATTGATTTCGATGAAATTTCAACGATAAACGAGGGGTGAACCACTCTTGAACAGTGTGTGAAGTCCCCGAAGTCCCATGAAGTCCCTGAAGTCCCGTGAAGTCTATTTGGAGTCTTGAAGTGGTGTACGCCTTTTCTCGGAGTGGTTCACCCCTCGACGATAAATTTCTTATGAAATGACGATAATTCTTAACCTTTGACAAAATTGGGGGAGACGTCCAGTCCAGGAGCGACCTAGCATGTTACTTGGAATCACGAAAAATTGTCAAATTGTATATTGAATCAAAATAAAATGGAGATTGAGTTCGTCCAAGCGGTAATTACGTTGTATCACTCTGAACTGAAGGTTCCTCAGGACATTGATACTCAAAACTGATTATTTGATTTTTATATTCATTTTCCAAGGGTATCAATACCTACTGGGCATGCTCTAGGGCGTGCAATTTAAAATAAAGGTCAAAGAGACATTTATTACGGCAAGGGCATTCCCTCGAAGTAGATACTCCTCTAATAATTAACAACATGGATGTTAATCCGTCTGGCTCCTTGGTACCGGTAACGTAATGAGATGACACAGAAACGAGCTGTGTATAATATCCGAGTGCATCGTTGAACGCGCCGAAACGACAAGAGCATAGGATAATTAAGCACACAAGTCCAATGTGGTTAGTTTTAAAAGTGCAACGCTGATACGGAAGCTCCTCTCAAGAGTATAGCATGGTACACTTCTTTCATTGTCTATAGGCCAATTAATAATCAGACAACCTAATGTAGGTAAGTCTAGTTCGGCAGCTTTGGTGAAAGGCTTTGTTACCTATATATCCTCGCTTTTGAAGGCAATTTCTTATGTCTAAATTATCCGTTACTATTCTCTTGATCAACGCGTTCCTCAGTGCTGTTTAATCAGAAGATAATTCACCGTGCAGAAAGTCTCTCCAAGCTGTTTAGCAATCAGGTGTACAGAGGGCAGTTCTTTGAACATGAAGAATTGAAGTAGGTACAATGCAGAAATTGCATAATAGAAATACTGATAATGAGGCATATATTTTACATTCCACTAAAATGAGCACCCTCGGCATTATTTCTGTCGTGTTCAATTGTAGTGGGCAGCAAATATTGACGCGGGTTGAATAGCCATTAGTATGTGAATATTGCTATCACTCAATTACCGAGTACGTCCAGTCAAAGGAATCTCATGGTGCAGAGTGTTAATTGCCTTCGCGTTAATTACAAACCTGATGACGTTGGATATGCGGGGAACGATCGTTTGGATCTCTGCGGAGAAGAAATTGTCACTTTTAATTGAACATCCCTGCACAAGCGATGTTTTCACAAAAATTTATTGAGGGGATATGACGTCGACAACTTGAAGTAAAAAATGTTAGAAAAATTAATTTCATTCTTTATCGTTTCTCTATAACCTAGGGTTATTCTGGAAAATTAATTCTTGAAGGGGTGATATGCGTAGATTTAACCAATAATACCTACTTCCGAAATGTTTGTTTTTCAATTTTTTACAGCAAAGAAACTCGGATCAATTTTTCAGACATTCCGGGTCGATAATTCATGCACAGAACCATCAAGAACACTCGTGATAAATTTTACTTGTTTCAGATTAAAAATGGTACCGCAATCCTGCACGGAGCGACGGAAACACGAATCAATCTCGGAGGAGATCACTGACAATAATTAATTCAGTATATATTCGTTAAGCTCTCGGAAAAAAATCCCCAGGGATGAATTTAAACTCTGTAAAATCAAGGGATAAAAAATCCGTCAGTGGTATTACTTTGAAAATGCCCCAAATTTTTTATTCCGTATTGAATTTGATGTAATTCGTTAAAATGAAATCGTCGTCGATAACTTCAAACACTCATAACGCCGGACTCGCCCAGTTGAGATTTTATCACATTTTGACAACAGGGAAGTAGGAGCGCTTCTTCCCTACTCGCCGACGACCTGAATTGACGCCATTCGGAATACCAAATTTCCAGACGTCGCCTGAAAAGCAATTTAATTTATTATTCGCACCGATATAACTGCCAGTCCGAAAATAAATTGGCCAAGTTATTGACTCCTTGTCTTCTCAGACCTCAAGTCTGGCGTTATCACGTTTCCTTCCCTCGGCTTACCCGACGAATTAATTTGCAAGATTCTCAATTCCACTTGGAATGAAACTTCCCAATCCACTTGACGCGAGCTTGACGATGGTTCAATGGCCTATTGGCTTATTATCGAATGTCAATCGACGTGCCGTTAAAAAAAAAAAAAAAACGCTCGGATGGATATGGGAAATAAAACTCACCTCACTGCACGTGGTCTGAATTGGATCGGTAGTAAACCCCGAGCCGTAAAAAGCTGTGTTTTATAGTTTTATTAAATTTCGTGTTACAATATAAGGCTAGCAAGGCTTTGATCGTGCGATTGTATATAAATAATACATTATACAAGAAGAATAAGGAGACATTATAAGAGGGTCGCGAATGAGAAAATAATGAATGCTAGACAGTTATCGTACTTCCTTATCAATAAATTAGGCAATTAAACGCACTGCCATTTTGTGTGTATGCGATGATGTATCAGACGCTTCATTAATTTTCATTATACACTCAAGAGCCCTGCACTAAAACCATCAATTTTTTCGATACTCTATTTCCAATCATTTTTTTTTTTTTTTATCGCCTCGTTTAATTGTTCTTTCGTTATAGAGTTCTACGCGGCAATAATAATAGTCCTAATAAAAAGTAGTAGTAGTTCATAGTAATATATAAGTAAAAGTAGTATTAATAATGATGAAAAAAGAATAACAATTAATTGTAAATCATTGCCGGGTAGAACCCCTCTGGTCGGACGTAATACCCTTCGATATGTCACGCAAAATGAACGTAATAAGTGTATATTTGTTTTTTTTTTAATATTGAAACCACAATAAACACAATATGTACAGACTGATTCGTGCCAATTCTAAAATAATAATTAATTAAAATAATTATTTATTAGATTAGTGGGTAAATATATAATAATAATAATAATATAATATAATAATTAGGTATAGTAAATAATTCTATCCGACCGACCAAAACCCGTGCAGGTTATCTTTGGGCAGACATTTTTTTTTTTAATCATTCTTTTCCTTCTTCTTTTGTTTTAAGCCCATTGAGCTCAAGTTTTGGGTATTGGTCGCTCGATATCTTAGCCGCGCGCTGCACATCGACCTCGATCTTTATAAATAAAATCGTAAGAGTCGTAATATATTATTTATCATTATCATCAATATAATATGCATTTTATATATATCATCGAACTAAATTTATTACATCATGATGGTTTCGTTTCGGGATGAACGGGAACGTTATCCGGGTAAGTTAGATTGTTTGTATCTTCCTCTTTCTAATTACACATTTATTTTTAATTTCGTTTTTTGTTTAATTTTTTTTTAATTAACGGGATTCGTCTCTTATATTACGATGATTCAATATTTATATCAACACCAACTCCCGTTGTCATTATCATCATCATTATCATCATGATCAACACCATCGTGGACGTCATCGTAAATATTAACAATATTATTATTAATTAATTTTTATAAATAAAAAATACATTTCTACAATAATAGTAAGTTGGGGGAGGAGAAGAATAAAATTTTTCAATATATTTATATTTTTTTAAATTAAATAAGTCATTTTCAGGGCGACGACATCCTGGCGCGTTGCATTTATTCATGGTTGGGAAATTTTGTTTTCTTTTCTCGGAAGATGAAGAAAAGGGATCAAAACTGCGATCTAGCTTTTTGTCTTTTTCTTTAAAAGTCACAGGAAATACCTAACTTCAGTGCTGATTATCAGAGTCCAATAAATCAATACCACGAATTAAAATTTTTCTACCTTGTTAGATCAAATCAACGAACTAATCTGATCAAACAATTCGAGTGAATAATTAAAAATTCTTGTGGTTTTAGTGATAGAATACGAATTTTTTCTTGTTTTCCGGCAAATGTTTGCGAATTAAAAAAAAGAAGAAAATAGTTATACATGCAAGTTTTATAATGACTACGGCTAGGAGAAAAAGGAAAGCTACAACTGTCAAGAGTAACGCTGCGATTAGTCGATATATATTTTTTTATGTATATGTATACGACCTTAAGGAAAGCTTCTCAATTTTTTCTTTTTTATTTCTCTCATAAAAGCTCAAAGATATAACGATAAGCTAGACGATAGGCATTGGAAACAGACCGCGGTAATCAATCGGTAAAACGTTTCCTAAAGCGTTGCATAATTAAAAATGTTCAATGTGCTAAAAAAAATACTACAATTTTTTTTCATCATTATCTCCATTCACCGATGCCGTTTTACTCCATATTTACTTCCGTGAATTCCAATTCTTCAACAGCGTCACTTTTCGCCTTGTGAAATTTGGTGTATCCTAGAAACTGAATTCCAATTTTCGTTTCTTCCTCTTTGCTTGTTTCTTTTTCTTTTGTTTTTTCACAGAAGAGAATAATGAATCAACGACGTAGGAGCGAGTCGATCAGCTTCGATTTGATGGCGTAGATAAAACAAGACATCAAATAATGGCGAAGAGGTGTTATTTCCTAATGCATTGCCCAGCCTATAGTGTAGTTGCGAGAAGCCCTCCCTGTGCGGCGTAAACGGTCTGAGAAGAAAAAAAAGAAACATTTTTTACTTCAACTGGCTTGAAAACGCTGTTTGAGTTTAGGAAAATTTTATATCTAATGAAAATGAGGAGGGAAGAGAGAAAAAAATCAGAACCGAACCGTTCGCTCGAATAAAAACACATACGATTAGTTAGTTATTCGAGCAAACAGGTCAACCATAAACGATACGTTATTACGATGAAGTTATGAAATGTGGAACACCAAGTGAGCTGTGGGTTAGCCGTTAGTGAATATGGTTTATGCGCGTATAGATCTAGGAATTTCAATTTACAATACGTACGGAAGATCACGTTCAATAGTAAATCGTGGAGGAACAGTATCAAAGACCGTAGTTAGTCGGAAGTTTAAATCAAATTGACACAAGGACGAAACTTGGTGAAATTAATTCGGAATTTCTATTTGGAGTGAGATGTTGATTGACGCGTTGTTTAACAGATGCAAATTGGGCTTGAAAATTATACAGGGACCCTACTAGGGATACATACGTTCGAACTATTCTCATGTAAATCGAGGATTATCAAAGATGCTAAAATATTGAACTTTACTCAAATATGAATCACATTACTATATATACATAATCATCAACATGAACATACACATTATTCACAAATTATTATCGCAGACTGATTCGCCTCGGCTTTTTACTAATCCATCAGGATTTAAAGTCATCAAGTAATTGAACAATAAGAATTTTATTCTTGCACATGCTTCGGAGAATCAGCTATCTATTATTATTGACATACAAAGTTGTGAGAGAGCTTTTTAATCGATTTCCACATCGTTTTCTATACCAGCAAAGATGGACAGTATTTGAAAATAGAATAAAAATGCAACCCGAGGGGTTAACCACTCGTCCGTCGACCGTATACCTGACTTCAAGATTTCAAGACTTCATGAAGTCAGCTGACTTCAACTGACTCCAACTGACTTCAAGTGAATTGAAGTGACTTCAAGTGACTTCAAGTGACTTCAACTGACTTCGAGTGACTTCAGCTGACTTCAAATGACTTCAGCTGACTTCAGCTGACTTCAACTGACTTCGAGTGACTTCAGCTGGCTTCAAGTGACTTCAACTGACTTTCAGCTGACTTCAACTGACTTCGAGTGACTTCAACTGACTTCAGCTGACTTCAACTGACTCACTGACTTCAATTGACTTCAATTGACTTCAACTGACTTTTCGGCAAGGTGTACACCTGACTTCGAGAGTGGTTAACCCCTCGATGCAACCCTTTGAATAATTAATTTACGTAATTGGGGAAGTTTCGTGATTTCTTTCTATTATTTTTTCATCCAATAAGCCAGTGATGAACTTGTTACACCTATTGTCTGTAATTGGTTCTCGGACAAATGAAATTTTTCAATACCGTCTTTGAATTTCGCGGTACGAACGGCACGTCACGAAGTATCTGACCGCTAATGACGCTATGGTCGAACATGGTCAATAGAAGAACACGAAGAGACGTTACGTAACATTTGAGAATGACAAATTTTTAATCGCTGTATAAAGTATAGATGACAATTTTTTCCATCATTTTTATGGTTAAAAAAAATTGTAGTAAATTGACATCCACCATATTTCTCATGGAAATGTATTGCTTCAAAGTTTGACGAAACTTCCTTACTTGAAGGTGACGTATAAAAAAAAAAAAACATACAGTTTGCGAGTACTCTGCCCATCCTTGGTAAACACAAGTAATCCAACGGGATGACAACGTTGTGTGATATGATGAGATAAGAGTTTGCATATCAGAGATGTAGTCTTTATATTTAAACAATAAACGATATCCGCCACTATTTCTTGAAATTTGTTGAATTATTATCAATTTGCGAGTAATTAGTTTCCCTTTGGGCACCCAGCGAGCTCTATAATATTTTTCTCTCTCGCGGATCTATTCATCATTTAATTTTTGTAGGGGAAAAAAATAATTATCTCCGAGTAATCAGTCATATTATATTCATACGGATATTTTCATACGTTGACAATATGAGAAGTGTAGAAAATATGCATTCACGATCTTGTACCACCCAGCATGCCGATATTCAGATGGACAACTTTAATTATTCCGGTCTAATTATCACGCAAAAGTAGACATGATATTGTCTTACGAAGGGTAAACATATTATGCAACGAAGTGGTTGTCAGCCCTGAGCTAAACCCTGTCATAACACCTCATTATCACGACGTGGTTCTCGATTCCGCGGTTGGGTTGTACGCGAAGTTTGGGATTGAGACATTATACGATACTGTCAAATCCCTGTGACCTCACATCCTGACGGAATTCCAACGCTATTAGGTAACAGTTTCGCTTCGTCGGGTCTTAGAGCGCATAAATCATCTTTAAGACGTCAGTCACGTGTAGCCTTCCTTGTATAATCCCGGTCTCTTGGTAATATCGAAATTGATTATTTGCAACGTGTACACAGCTTAAACACGCTTTTTATTAAATTATCAGACGCTCGCAAAGGAACTCGATGACTTCGTTAACATGAATGGGAAAATATTTGCGATTCTCTCGAGGGACGGTAGAATAATTAAATTTCAATACAGAGTGCAATGAATTGGCTGGAATTTTAATGAATAGAAATATTCACCATTTCAGAGGCGCTTTTTAATTCTTTGATTTCGATTTCTATTTCTTTTTCAGTTTCCTCTCAGAGAGAGAGAGAGAGAGAGAGAGAGAGACAGCCATTTGCAATCGAGCGGTATTTTACTCCGTGGAATATAAATTCTCCCATCGTTTAAAATCACCTTTCTATTCTCGGCACTTTGCATTATCGATATTCCGCATATTTTTTCTTTTATTCCCATATCGGAGATAAAATAAATGAATACCGAATAGTCTATACTGAATAGAATAACTCCGACCCCGCCTCGAACCATTGGCATAACCGACACATGCGTATTAATTATATCGAAGCTAATGAACTATTCCAGGGGGAGTTAAGGTTTCAAACTTTCTCGTGGTATCGAAGATTCGGAGTTAAATCTAGCGGATAGCGTTGGAATTAGAAACTTTGAGACTGTTGGGGTTCCGGAAAGTTGTCGACAAAACAGAAACAGAGAGAGCCTCGGGGCTAACGAATAAGAAACGCAGAATGTAAATTAAATCTTTGTTCTTTACGAAGCGCAAAAGGGAACGCGCGGTAAAACGTAAAGATTATAAGGCAAATTCGTAATTGCGAGAGTTCTCCAATTTCAACAGAAACGAAACCGTCGCGTAGTAGGTTTTCCGGGCTAACAAACCCGAGGCAGAAGCTTACAATTTCCGCAAATCCACGAGCGTTGCGATAATTCTACACCAATTCTACACTCGAGGTATTGTTGTTTTCTAGGAAGAACCTCAAGCCCCGTGATGGAACAGGAATCGATTAATTCGCAGAACAATCATAAATGCACCGTGCATTACGTCCGTCGGGTAAATGACAGAAAGCCACAGAAATCCGAAACGCTAATGTGGGATAATGAACAGAGCAGGTATGTCGATGTTCGACACACCCTGGGTGCAGCGAATTCCTCGAAACAATTATACCTATCGCGAATCGCATCCTCTACGTAACAATGTTCGATAATTAGCATCAGGCATGCGTTTCAGACTCTAAATGGTTTCTCCGCGGCTTCGGAACTTCTTTACTAGAATTAATCCCGAGTCCTTGGAGTATAATTGCCGGGTGCAAGACCCCAAAAGGATCGAATATTGCCGCAATAAGCGAAGAGGAGGTCTTTGTAAAACCGTGTCGAGGAGAGACGATAAATAGGCTCGATATAGAGTCGGGGTATCAAAGTTGTTACTTAGGGTTTATAATCAGAGCGAAACCATGGTAAGATCTGGGGCGTTATAACAACCCATCTGCATATTTTCGAGATAGCCCCAATGGGTCGTGGCACCGGGTAAGCCGTATCGTTAGATTAGTTCTCTCGCGTGTATTTAAATACTGTGTGAGGGGTGCCGCGCGGTTAATTTAGATCATTTTTTTTTAACGCTGACGTCAGACTTGCACAGGCGCCTGAAACCGCGAAGTATGTATGTATACCTAGGATTTTGATTTACGATGATTACGAACTGTACAAAGATTGGACGCAAACCTCGTGAATATTTTATACGATTAAATTCTCATTGTCAGAAAAGATACGTTCAATTATGATCCTATAATGCACTACATAACTATCTACGAAAACAATGTGTATGTCTATTTGAAATATATCTTATGAGTGTAATTTAGTATTAGCGTGCATAAAACATTTCGATAATTGATTAGTAAAGTGTTAGATAATGCAGTTTGTGAATCGGCAGATTAGATTTGCGAAAATTGTACGTATATCAGCGATATCGGACAATGTAAGTGTTGAAATCACATTTGAAATTGAGAGGATGAAACAATATGCAATTTACAAATTTGAATACAGATAAAAGTCCGAAAAAAAAAACCGAAGAAAAAGCTTGTGAAGAACAAAAATATTCGACTTCAAACAAGATGATCTGAACTACATGTCAGAAGCTTAACATCCTTCGATAACAAAATTAAAATTGATATATCATCCATCCGGAATGAATTTCGTTGATTAAGGGGAAATGAAAGTCACGTGACCTCGATATGATTTACACTTGGAATTTTCAAACGCTATTTTCTCAGCCAAAACACATTCGATTGATGTGAAATTGATATCAGTGACGTAGAAAAACTGAATGTAGGGCCTGCCAATCGTGGATTTTCGAAAATCGAGACGTAATAACAGTTCTTTAACAATATTGTTCTGTAATCCAAGGAAGTGCTGCCTCTCTCTACGAGGGGCAGCACCTCCTTGGGTTACAGAACAATATTGTTACACAAAATTCTGATTATGTCTTTCGATATTCGAAAATCTACGATTGGCAGGCCCTTCATTCAGTTTTTCTACGTCACTGATATCAATTTCACATCAATCGAATATGTTTTGGCTGAGGAAATAGCGTTTGAAAATTCCAAGTGAAAATCATATCGAGGTCACGTGAGTTTCATTTCACCTTAAAAGAATCCAAAATACAAAAACGTTTCTGAAATGAAAAATATCGATGTTTCAATTATTTACCGAAGGATCCGAACAATGAATTTTTGAAAACTAATCAAACCCATCGATCTTCTTGGTTTGTCATTCAGAAGATTGATATGAAAAGTTGTTCGCTTTTTCGGAGAATTGATAAATTTGATATCCAACAGTGGAACCGATATCATGACACATGAAACACGAACCAAGGTTTCTCTGAGTTCAATTTGCCGAAAATTCCGCCACCTTTGATCTTCGTTTCCAAGTCGAGATAACCTATAGTATTTCGCGTCGGCGTTCCGGCGCCAGATAGGCAGTGAAGTAGTCAATTAAATGAGGATACATATTGACATTGGATCGCGCAAAGCACGAGCCAGCATCACCTCGTTTTATTAATGAAAGCTGTTCCCTGCGGATCGTGTCTATGATTCGAAAAAGTAATTGTACGAAAAAAATAAAATAAAATCGTCCAGGAGAGGGAAGATCAAGGTTTTAGTGTACAGAATTTAGTCTGGTTAGATAGGAAAAAAAGAGTATTGAATGTACAATACCTAGGCGAACGCCTCATCGCACTAGGATGTCGCTGCCCCGACCCGGGACTGCCGTACTGCAACAAATACCCACCCCCCACGTCATAATCTGCATTCATCTCGCAAACTTATCATTTTATACAAACATTAATCTACTACATGCTGAACAAAGTACGATTTTACAAGCTCTCTCATACGATGCTCTGTACCTTTTACACTATCCTAACCGCGAACCGAGTTGAATCCAAGCGCTACCTCCAAAAGCTTCAATTTTCGTCGCTTGTGACGCTACTAGTATTGCTGCACGGCGCGGCTACCCGGCCTGCAGTTGGATTGCATTTGCTTTGGTGGAATTTACCGATAGAAATATCGAGACAATTTTTGGGTGTAATTTAGTCGGTGGGGAATTTCATTGTGAGAAGATGAGGTACTTTATGATCAATTAAGAAGTAGGGCCTGTTATCACCGTAATGTGTAAGTACCGGAATGTAATTAGGAAATAACTGCCGAATGTAAAGACTGCTACCGTCTTTTAGAGAAATAAGAGGTTTAGCGTTAATTAATTGAATAATTGGAGGAAGAAGTCGTCGTTCAAGGACCAACACTGGAATAAAATGAGCTTTGTATAAAAGCACAAGTCTTGAAGATTCTTAAAGATAGAAGTGAGTGCTTCTCAATTATTGTCTCAAGTCACCCGGTAAGATCGAGTCGTCGTATTTACAATTTTATACGATTCTGATGTGTATTTAGATGTTATTGTGAAAAACAAAAAATTGTTTTGAAATCTTGTACAGAACACCGTTTTCAGAGAGCATGTAATTAACGTGCTGTAACATAATGCAATGAATACAATAATTCGATGCTGTTGCTGTTAGTAAAACAAATCAATAAAAAAAAATCAAAACGACAAAAAAATTCATTGTTAGTAATCACCGGTTGTAGGGTTTGAATCTTTACGATAATTGACCCAAAAAGCTATATCACTGCACGAATTTCGGTTCAAAAGTACCGATTCTCTGAAGAACTATATCGGAATATTTCAATTCGGGAATATCGAAGTCCCAAACCCTACAATCTGTAATGAAAATGCGTCCCACTTGGTCAGAAAATTGATACATCAGCGCGAATCAAGTTTCTTACAGTTACACTCAGCAAGAGAACGTACACGGTTCAAAATACATAGCCAAAAGAATAGTGGGACGCAAGTTAGACGGTGAACATTATTTCAAAAAACAAATTCATTACATCAGTGACTCGTTGAAGTCTTGTTTTGACGTCTAAAATTCTTGGAATAGAATGATGGTCACAAGATTAATGACGATTGAAGGGGTTAGTGGAAAAAAAGGTACAAGTGACTTCGATTTTTGAGTCTTCAAGTTTTATGAGAATCTGACTGATTGACAAAATTTGAGGAAGCGTCAACGAGTCACTAACATACATAGCATACGATCAATATGTTAATAGTAACGACACTCTGAAAATGGAGAAAAACACATTTTAGTTAGTAATCAGAAAAAAAAATATATATATATATATTTATTATTATTATTATATTCACACAAAACATAAAAAAAATGCACATTAACTGCATAGCTGCATTAGATTAACTTCGGTGAAATAACCGATGGCGAATAGTAATATGCTTGTGAAATTGTCCTGTAATCACATTATCTCTTTAAACAAATAACTAGCTGTACAAACAATATTTACATACTGTCCTTGACCCACCAAGTCTTAACTTATATATGATAAATGAATGAATACACTAAACCAGGTATAATTATTTTTCTTGTATTCACGCTAGCGCAATAGTAAAACCGACTATTTTAATCAATCTAAAAATCGCAGTTTTTCATTCCGCTGCTATCTGAAATACAATCTTCATCTGGAGTAAATTAGGTTCAAGAAATCTCATACGTCGGCTTGAATCTCGCCATTTATCCAGATAATTATGATTCATAGAGATCTTGTGAAAACTTATTTTGAAAAAAGTATTCCTCTGATCTCGGTAAACCTCGAATTTCGTTGGCTGGGTGTCCTCTCGTGATATTATTGAAATGGCACTAAAATATACATCCCATCCAACCACGTAAAGTTTTCTTGTTATCTGATGCAGATGTTGGAGGGTTCCACGCAACCCAGGAAACGACTTTACTGTGGACGACTTAATCATGAAACACATTGCATACCACTAAAAGCGAGGATCAGTGTTTCATTATACGATTTATTGCATATGATCCACAAATCCCACTTCGTTATGCATTCGTATCTACCTATGCCACGATTCATGAATATACATAAGCTCTATGATTCTGTGCTGTATATTTACTCCACGCTTCACTCGAGATATATACAACAGTGTTTGCTGAAAAGGGATAAAAATTGAAAATATCTATCGAATAATCTATGAAAAAAAGAAAAGATTGCATTCCAGATATTACAGACTCGCTCGTAGTTTTATTTCCTCTCTGACAATGCCTATCACCTTTCATTCCATTCTGCGATTCGTATTCCCTTATAATATATTATCTTCTCTGTTCTTTCTAAGTTTTCGATATTGTTATGAACAATGAATCCAATATCTATTTATAAAATTGTTTTCTAATACCTACGGTGAGACTTTCAGTCCCATTGATCCGCATAAGCAAACATGGATCTAATTTCGAGGCTCCTACTTCAGTCAGTCTTGTAGTTTTAGAAAAGATGATTCCTCTTTCGTTTGTTGAGAGGCGACTATCATTGTGACGAATGAAAACATCTACAAATTAGAGTAGACAATAAATGTTCTTTTGTTTCTTCGTGCTTTGATATTTTGTGTGATCACGCATCGAGAGCCGATATGGCAAAGTACCTTGGACAGCGATGTCAATAGTTATGTGTCTCGATATGATACTGTATATTCGCATTGTGATCTAAGTCTGCGGTTCTATGATCTAAGCAATGGTTAAGCGAAGCAGCGCGGAGTTAATGATTCCCAAAAATAATTGGGCACACAATTTCCGACTATATTCTTAGACGGCAAATGTGTAACTACCTTTACTGAATTAGATCAGGTTTCCTGTGGTTCATGTTAAAGAATCTGAACTGTAGCCGCAGCGTAAGGTCTTTCCGTACTGTTGGACAAGAATTATATGTGTAATAAAATAGTGAGAGAAAAAAAAAATAGAACTTGGCGAACAATTATTTGTTGTATATATGTTGCGTAGTATCGTGTATAAGTATCTATAAACGCCTACGGTAGCCCGACGTCGTAGCTCGACGCTGATTTTTCACTCAACTAAAAGCGTATTGCGTGACCTAAAAATATATTAGATATATGAAAAAAATTGACGATAATGTAACATTAAAACATTGGCAGAATAGTTAATTCCTCGATAGACTCAAATAAAAAAATCCCGTTCACCGGTGTTTGTACTTGAGAGACCGAAGCAAGACAAATTTCTCAATGTTGAAAAAGAGAAAAATGCGGTTTGATAATCTCTGGAAACAGCCGAGGAAAAAGCAGGAAAAAAAAGGCTGCGATATTAAGCGTCGCTGATAAATGAAATTAGAGCTTGTCACCATCAGGTGCCGTTAAACGGAACTTTGATATATGTATGAACAAGGTGCAAGTCGTCCGACAGCCGCCTTGAAGTGTCTTGGATAGTAATAGAGTTGGCAACAATATTCGTGTCTAGAGAAATGTGTTTTTTTCGTGTAACACGCTTCTTCAAAACTCAATTACGTGCACAGCTGAGTCCTAAAAATTGTGTAACTGTTGAATGGATAAAGTGATCCGAATATATTGTACAGAAATAATGTCTATTTATTTTTTATTCAACCCTGAGAATCACGCGCATCATTAAAAATAAAATTTATGTGAGGTAATCGCTTCCGAAGCCTCTAAATTTCGACGAGTCCCAAAGATTCAAGAAGTAATGGCGGAGAGTAAATTGAAATATAAAGTTCAATTACCATTATTCTTCAAATTCATATAAGAATAAAATCAAGATGCATTTTACTTAATAATAATAATAATAATAAAAGAAATCAAGCAAAATACATAGAGGCATTCTAGTGAAGAAAGTACCTGGGTACGTAGATTATTTACTTATAAAAAGTGCTGTGGATGCTTGTGACACATTCTCTGTTATGCATAACATTTGTACTATTCATGTGAACAAAACTTTCGTCACTGTTTTATCTTTTCGTATTTTGTTTCTTGCATGAAATGATAAAAAAATAAAATAAATGAGGATTGTTAATTATTGTTTTTAAACACAATTTCAAAAAAAGGACATTCTAAAATGTCTTACTCACTGCGCTGTGCGAGCGCTATGTTCGTTTTTTAATCGCATCGGCTGGTAGAACGCAGAAACTTCCAGCACCTGCGCCGATTGCTACTGTCTTAGCGAGTTCCAGAGGTACGACGCGACAAACTAGCCAGACAAATACATGCCAATTATATTAATTTCATTTTATTATTCTCTGTGCTTCGATCTACCGAGTGGGAAATCAGTCTCACGATACTCAATGGCTTTTGTAATCTTTGACTAAAAGTTTTACGCCACAAGTTGAGGCGACCCGAAGGGGTAACGTAACAGAACGAGAGACTGGTGGGTGAAAAAAAAATTAAAATTAAAATTAAAACAAAAATAAAATAAAGCACGAGCATCAAACACAGAAACAGGTAATTGGTGTGTAGCTTTCGGACTTCGTATACTGACGAATTTCTGATTATGAAGCGTTTATACATAATTAAAGCCAGTTAAATGAGTGTGGGACTACTTTCTTTACATATTCAAGCGGGTCTACTATCACAGCCAGATTAAATAAATAAAAACAAAATAAAAATTCAACGGCGTACCCATTCAAACTATACTATTCTTCCCTTATGTGCTTAGCTGAAAATACAGAGAAAAAAAAACATAAAATCTGAATACCTGTGTTACGAATGTTTTTTTTTTATACATGTATTGAGAATTTGAGCTTTTTTTATTGTTATTCTTTCTTTTTATAGATAGAATTGTACTCTTCTCATTTTTCTGAGAATATTTGACAATTTTGGTGTCGCGTTTTCTGGGGAGGAAAAAAGTTAAATGAGGAATTTATAGATAAAATAATGTTAAATGAAAGAGAGTATCTATTATTAGAGACGATTGTGCATTGCTGTACGAACAGGGTCACTTCAGGGTCTCATAATTACCTCCAAGACGACGGCTAATAGAAAAAAATGATTGAATATTGCAGGATGATGGGATGATTGTTTTTTTTTTTTTTTCTACTAATGCGACTACTTTTTTTTGTCAACTATGAAGCAAACTAGGAGGCTAGAAGCATTTGTTGGCATAATATCCATAGACTCCCATACAGTTGGATCCATCTAAGCGAAAAATGAATTAATCATTATAAAAGAAATTGAAACGAAACAAATTTTAATGAAATTTAATGTTCGTTAAAATTTCGTTAATATTTGCGTCAATTTAATGTCACATGTTGATGTATTTTTGGAGGCACCTTTGGATCTGCACGAAATCGATGATGTTATATTTTCCTGAAATAAATCCATAAATCACATAATTATATAGATCCCACGCATCCGTACAACGTCCGACTCGCTGATATCTAGGGAAATAATTCTTCTGTACAGAGAAGAAGCTAAATTATTAATTATGTGGCTAAAAAAAATGGTTCAATTACACAGAAGATTTACCTGAAGGAAAATTACGAAAACTAAACATAAATTTTGCATATAAATATGAATCGTAACCGAATTTCAGTTATGATGAATTCAGTGTCTTGAATAAATGGAACTAGTCCAGTTAAATCGATTAGTTAATAGAATCCAACTGGAATAAACAGACCGAGAAACTTTGTTTTCCACGTTAGATTAAACTCAATAATCATTACCAAGCAAAATATTGGATTCGAGAGTGTGACTTGGAACAAATTTGTCCACATTTGTCGTATGCACAGATTAGAGACTTTGATACTCATCTTGAAGGTAACTTTTTGGATTATCGAACCAATACTTTACCGATTAGTGAGTCGATTGAGCAAGAAATTGATCAAGTTTTAATATGCAGATATCTGATTAAACGAGTATTACTTACTCCTGTCAATGTTGCGCTGTAGGTGAGCTGCAACTCTGTGCCTGGCGTCGTTAAATTCCAGGTGAAGACCCAGCCGGAGTAGCGTCGGATTCTGCTCAACCAGTTGCGTGATTTCCATCTCGATTTTGTTACCCAGTACTTGTGACCTCTGTAAAAGAACGAAAATAATTATGAAATCAATATTAGGTACTCAAATGAAGAAGCATTCACAAAATTGAGCCGATTCCATTTCACGATCAGAAAGAGAATGTGAAAATTATAATTCATGTATCAATGCAATGGACGAGTTCCTTTAACGGGGCATTTTGTGGATTTTCTTCATGGTTTGTCAGTGTTTAACAAAAAGTTCACCGCTTCTATTAAAAATGTTGATATCGAATAAATTTTATCTGCAAACTGTGATTTTTATCCACTTGGAATTATGTAAAGTCGCTTTTGACCTTTGGAAACTGAAAGTATTTATTGTTACTTCGCACACTTTGACAAATATTCTGTGAAGCTGATATCAAAAATAAAATTTATCGATCTGAGCAATTAACAATTGGTAATTTTTCCCATATTTTCTTTGCTAAAACCGAAGTATGCAGATCAAATTCAACTAGCGTCAACAGATTTCGATTTTTTGCAATTCTAAAACGACGAGTACAAGAGGTGTAAAAATATTCACAGACACTGCTTTCAGTTATTATCACTAAAAACTGGCAAAAATCGGCCGGAACGCCCAAACGAGAGGCCAGAGTTTCCAGAATTTCTCGCAAACAATTCATAAGTTTATAAGAAAAAGCACAAATAATGTTATCATGTTTGGAATAGTATCTTGGTCGAATTTACAAAATATGCATATTCACCTGGTTCGAGCATCTGAACTCTTCGATGGATTTTGTTTTGAGAAGAGCCTTGATGAGCCTTACTATCACAGACGGGCTGATGAAATTCGTTTCAACACTGTAACGATAAAAAATATTTCACGTTGAATATAGCTGATGATATTTCCCGTTCAAATTCTCGACGCAGTTTGATCCACGCCCCAAGTTAGGTACTTTCTAGCAACAATAGGCGCTTACTTGAGTACTCTGAGGGTAGAATTTTTTTCAATGACGTCAGCTAATCTGAGTGCAGTCTTGTCTGTGATCCCAACGTTTGTCAAACTCAATGCTTCAAGGTGTGTGTTGATCTCCAACGCTTCGAACAACTGGATGAACTTTTCGTCCGAGATGTTCTGTGAAGATAAAAGAAAACAATTGAATTTCGACTTCAGAGCTATTCAAAGCAAGGCAAGATCTACTCGACTCACCTTAATATTGTTCCAATTAAGGTCGACCAATTTGTGATCGTCGTCGTGAACTTGTTTGATAGTGGCATCAACGTCTGTGTTGTTTGGGGGTTCCATAGGAAATACCTTGGGTTGGCTCGCTTTCGTGATACCGTCCCATCCGAGACCGACAGGTTGGCCAGAATTCAACAAGGAGGCATGGTACTGGTCCTGGTTCATCATGGAGTGAAAACCGAGGATGGCTGCAAGATTGACAATATTTTAGTCAAATATTTTCACAATTCTATTCCTACTGATCTAAGCCCATCTGATTTCGAACTAATTGTACGATGAGAAGCAGAATTTTGCAATTACATCCGAAATCGATGTATAAGAATCTGTAAAAAATCTGTTTCCACTCAAATATTCTTTTTCTTCGATTCAAGGGCGAGAAAACAATTTTTATTTGGCCCGTATTTGTTTGATATGGTAGATAAACAATTTTAGAAACTCATTCGGCTTCACGACGTGAGAGATGATGAAAATCCCACTTAGTGTGATTCAAGGAGCTTAAATTTGAGCCAAGATTAGTTTAAAAGTGGATTAAAAATGTGAAACAAGTCTCAAAACTGCGTTCATCAATTTATATACTGATATAGTTACCAGCGAGGTCGATAATCTCTTCTTGAGAGGCGGCAGTGAGCGCTTGTTCATATTCATCTCCGAGGTCTATTGCAATTTGTTCATCCGCTTCCTTTTCTTTCTGATTTTCCTGCGGCGGTGGAATCCACTAAAAAATACAAAACAAAACGTTCAATACCAATCTTTGCAAAATAAGGATATCGTCTTCAAATACATCTCATCAACGTAGACAGGCTTTTTCCTACGCACGAGGTAGCCCGAGTCTATCGAAATGTCCAGCTATTGAATGTTTCTGAATTCTCAAAGTGAATTCCACATTTCTCAGACTATTCGATCATCCGGATTGAAAATACGATCAAAATACAAATATTTACGTTCGTTTCGCTCTCGGTTCTACTCGGTTAGAAAATTACATTGCTTTTCTGTACATTTTTGTAGAAAAATTCTAATCATTCTTTGCAATTCTCCTGAAAATTCTATATATATCAGATTTCGGATACTGTAGTTGGATACCTGTGGGATATAAGTCTGAAAAGATTGGATTAGAATGTCTCTTCATTCTCATTGCGGAATGAAAGAACAGAGCTGAAGGCTAGTCGTGAAGAAAATCATATTTACTTTCTTCCCACGAACAGTTCCAGCCACGTATGGCTTCAACTCTGGTACATCAGGTGTTTCCAAAGCCTGTTTGTTGATGTGGTCGATCAGCTTCTTCCTGTTTAACGGCCCTGTGGGATCCTTATCACATTCGTAACTGCAGCGCTGCGACGGAGGCATGAAACTATCCTGTAAAAAAAGTCAACTATATCAATCGAGTCGTTGGACGAAAGACCAAAAATTCTCAGGCTTTTTTTCGCCAAATAATCTTCGGGAGAGGACTCGAAAAATACAATAACTTACATCTGGATCAACTTCCTTGGCTAGTATGTTGATTTCTTCCGGTGATAGCTGCGACAGCAGTTCGTCAACGTCAACGTCGTCGTACTCGCTCAGGTCTTTGCCGTACAGCTTGGCTGCCGTTGTCATGGTTGTGGTTTTCGTTGACGCAGACGTCTGCGAATGAACAAGAAAAGAAGATAAATAAATATTTTCATTTCACCAAATGTATATATTCTTCATTTTTTCGTTCGTTATCGATAATTCGCGGATGATATTTTACTCACTCGCCAACTCATTTTTCGAAGCTATTTAATTACTTTATTCATGCAACGAACAACATACGCATAGCGTATTTAAAATGAATAAATAAGACCGCCGCTACGTCCGGGTATCAAGAACGTTCCTCTTCGGGATCGTGAGATCGACTGAGTGCCAATAAATGATCGTTAATTAAATTCGGCACCTTTCCAAACGGGCCAATACCCTTTGACCCTAATAATTCGGAAGCGTTTCGCGGATCGATTTTCATTGACGCATTTTTTTTAGAACGGAATTAGCTCGGTTATATTCGACCTAAAATGTACGTGTATGCATAAATTTCTTTTTGGTTATCGCTCCGTATTTGTTTGTCATATTGACCTGAAAAATAACGTAGAAATATTCGCTTCGGTTTAGCAAAGAGGTTATCATAATTTTGGTGAATAGATTTTAGTACATACGTCGATTTTTCGTATACCGGAATCACTAAATAACCTCACCCACTTTTTAGCACACACGCTTGAATTTTGTGATTGCACACTATTATCTGATCCCACACTGATGAGTGGTAGTGTCTGATCTACACTATACGCCAACTCCAACTTGAGCGATTACGGCAGCGCCCTTTGAGGCCTATACTGCGTTCGTGCTAACAATAAGTGATTTTGTCAAGCCCCCCGTAATGGGTTTCGGAAGGTGTTCGATTAGTTTGTAGGTTATGAGATGATTCGAATTTTTTTTGTCTAGTATTTTTTTTCGCTATTTGGAGATGGTGTGTGTATATTTTTTTCTTTTTTAGAGACGAATCCCCTCACCGCTAGAAACTGCTTAACACACTGGAGTGTCAGACGAGTGACACTTGGGATGGGATCGTAAAATTACCGTGAGCGTAGTATAGGCTTGCCTGGCTACGGCTAGTGGAGTGCTATGGAGAATTTCTAGTGCGCATCCCACTCTGCGCATTTATTGACAATCGACCGCTCTCCAGCGCTCTTCTTCTAGATATGAATTCTGCCTGCATATAGCAAATAAACAAATAGCAAATAAACACGATTACTTCATTTATTTTAATAAACTTTTGAAAAAATCGAACGAATGCTTTGATTTAATTCTATGTGGGCTTGAATACAGTATTATGCAAAATTATATGCATACAATTTTACGTAATTTTATCGTTTAAAAGAACCAGAACATTCTTTCCGAATAGTTACAGTCTTTTTTATACGATTGACAAATTTTGTTACAGTTTCTGCATGTTTGTTGTATTTTTTTTTCCAGCAAATATCGACTTTAATGCGAGAGGTGGTAATTTTTTCCTTTGTTCGTTCTACTGGAATCGATACTGTCTGCCGATGAAAATAGCGAAAAAAATTCTATTTAAAGATGATCCATTTCGTAAATTGGT
Source organism: Euura lappo (assembly GCA_018257835.1). NCBI lineage: Eukaryota > Metazoa > Arthropoda > Insecta > Hymenoptera > Tenthredinidae > Euura > Euura lappo. Next base: position 1,025,373 of record JAEUYN010002377.1, on the reverse strand, counting down.
ATTTCAAGTAATTTTGGACTGCAGATTATATTAATAAAAAATAGTACATCGGTCCCTGAGACGAAACGAACGAAGAGGAAGAAATTGAAGACGAAAAAAAAATTAAAAAATACTTGTAACGATCCCATTATCACTTATTGATAATTCCATAACGTTCAATAAATTATTATTTTCTTGGATATATTATCTCTCAATCATTTATCATTTGATAAGAATCTCGCCTTGAACTGAATTTTATATACCCATAATACAAAAAAAAAATATATCAATTTCCAGAAGAGTTTGCAGTCAAGTGATTCTGTTCGATTGACATTTACGTTTTCATTAAAAATAACGAATTTAATTTTATGTAATTATTATATCCTCAGATCAATAACGAAACGTCATAATTTCTTGAAATTACACGGTTAGAAATAAAATGTCAGAGCAGGTCCACCCAAAATTTTATGTTAATTTTGACACTTTTTATTCTTCAAGTAAATAAAAACAAATGTCCAAACAACATATTTGATGTTAAAATGACATACATTAATTGTGTTATATCGACTAAAAAATGTGTAAATATAACACAAATGTAGAGTGGACCTTCTAGAACATTTTTTCTAGTCAAATTTTTCCAACAGTGAAGTTTAACTTAATGCAAACGAAGGCAGCCTCGTGAAATAATGATGCTACAAGCTTCGTGTTAAATTTTTTTTATTCTTCCTTCATTATTTGCGGACACGATGACGAAATTAACGAATCGTAGGTAATAACACGACTTTATTACACCATGAAAGAATACATGACGGTCAAGAGGTCAAGAACAGGCTTGTTCTTACAACCTAGCTCTGAAATGATTTTAGCCTTTTAATTAGGCGGAAAAGTACACAAAATCATTTGCAGTATTTGCAAGTTAAATCTCATGGAAAAAATGAGCTCCGAAACTATTTTATAAAGCTAATCCAAAGCCTCCCCCCCAGGGCCGGAACTTGGATTGAGGAGGCCCCGGGGCAAAACAAAATTCGGGGGCCCCCCTGTATGAATTGCTTATCTTATGAATATGGGGGATTCCACGTCAAATCGAACGGTCGATTTCCCTGACCCCTTTTGATCTGTTTGCCCTTGTACACAGTGGAAGTACACGTTGAAAGGATCATCTGTGAATTTTTTCAGATTTTTCCGACCAAGTATTTTTTTTACTACAGCTGGTCAAATAATCAGCTTTCAGCGTTTTTTCGATTTTTCAAGCCAACATAGCGTGAAATCCAGATGAGCAATGAAAAATGTTCCTATACAAAAATTTCACGTCTTTCTTTGAATTTTCTGAAAACTTTTTTTGCCATTTTTTGTGTTTCGCGAAGCTGCAGTTTTTTCGACTGCAGTTCGAAAATTCAAGGTCGATCGCGAGTTCGCAAACAAGAATAATAAATGTTGATCTTGAATTTTCGAATCGTGGCCAAAAAAACTGTTTTGCAACCTCATAATCGCCGAATTCTCGCCACTGTGCGAATATTTGTCGATGTATTTTCCGAACCACTCGGCCCGTTTTGAAATTTGCAGACAACCTGTGGCATCGAAAAAGACACGCTGCAGTGTATAAATTTTAGCCAATTCGAGTAGGGCACTTTTGAGTTATGAATGATTAACACTCATTATGTATTAAAACTACACTTGAACTGGGTATTGAAAATCTGATGAAAATACTCTCGAAAAATTCACAAAAAAAACCCAAAATTTTCGTATTGGAAATTTTTTCATACTTCGTTCACGTTTTGAGCTATGTAGGCGCGAAAAATGAAAAAAAAATTGAAAATCAATTTATTCGTTGATTTTTCGTAATGGAATGATGAGTCGAAAAAATCTGAAAAAATCACAGTTCATCCTTTCAACGTGTAGTTTGACTGTGCAAAAGGACAAGCAGATCGAAGGGATCAGGGAAAAAATCTCGTTTTCTCGGTCGATTTGAAGTGAAAAGAAAAATCACAGCATTTTTTCGAATATTTTTCTCTTTTATCCCGAGGCATTGCCCCGCTTGCCCCAATGTAGTTCCGGCCCTGCAGTCCCCCCCCTCAAATTGATTCTTTATGAGCGCATAAAAAGTTATACAGGGATTGTATAATTAAATATTTTAGTGAGGGAGAACATTTTAACGGTCGTCAATCTGAATAATTGATGTATTTGAATGAGCGGTGATGTAACGAGTAGAACAAACAGCGTGGGAAAAATGTTTAATAGTTGGAATTGCATTATAAGTTAGCACTATCATCTGACCGGACGCTATCAATTGCAGATACTCGGTTGGTTGCCTTCAATTTGACAGCAGGTTGCAGTTATCTAAAGAGCGCATGCTCGACCGTGGTTTTCTATTTTTAAATCTATCTCTTACGCTCCCATCTCCATGCATATGAATTTTACACAGCTGTTTAATATTAATTGGAATGCGCTGTTTGTCATTACTTCAATTGATAGCGAAATTACGTTTTATTCAATATCGTTACGACATATATTATCTCTACATGTTGAAAATGAAATTGAATCGAACCGATTTTGATGCCAAAGTAAACAATTTGAAGAAAAAATTAATCCAACGTACGAAGTACCAATTTTATTATTGTATATCGTATATCGGTTTATCGTTATGGTGGATCATCGACAATAAATAGCTTAAAAAAATAAACACAGATAGCCAATCGCGCTTGTTCTATGTGTGAGTACCATAAAATAATGATGCACTGTCATACAAATTTTATCCGAACCAAAACTGTACCAATTGTTTGTGAGCCTTGTTTTGGTCATGCTGCGAGTACTCTATTATTTTATTGCTTTCATAATGATTGTGGTACATCCATAATCATTATTGAACATCGCCGGACATAAAATATCTAACAATTGTACGTAATTAACAACACTGAAGGAAAACTATGAAAAAATTATTCAAAATATAGTCCCTCTGAAGCGAATGATCGAACTCAATACTGCCTATAAAAAAAGTGTTGATATAAAAATCGACCCATTGATCCGTGTTTGTGGTAATTTTTCAAGGTCACACTCCGACACCCTGAACTACGACCCGGTGAGATTCAGAGGACTGGGTTCACCCACTCCAATCGCATCCGGGTCGGAGCCCGTGACCTTAGCTAAGGTTCAGACCGTTATTTCTTTGTGAGTCAATTGCCGATTCGACATGGTGGAAATACGGTTTTTGGGTAGTTTTTTTTTGTCTTTCGGGTGGTTTTGGCGGTTCACGAGGTGGTGGCGGTGGCGGTGGCGGCGACAGGGCCAGGAATAGACCGGGTCTCCTCGGAGGCTGGCTGGCTGGCACCCTCCCAACGGTCTATACTTGGACATCCCCGTGCTTCGATTATTTATAGTCCGCGGTACCGCGGCCACTAGCCTTCCCGCGAACTAACGCGCCCGTACAAACGACGCCGGGTTGCCCGTGACCTACAGCATCGCAAACGTCACATATCATCATGCGCGAAAACGCATTTGCACACGTGCATCATCTCAGCATCCTGCGAAGCTTGCTTTTTTTCTGCTCATTTGAGACGTAGCTGCGTTTTTTCCTCGGATATAAAGACATCTCAGACACCAAGTTCAAGTCATGCTGGCACAACGATTAAAAACCTATCTCGGTGTCTTTGTGCATCGCAGAGACTGACCAATGAGACCGTAAAAGTGTCACGTCCGAGGATCATGTCGACTACTACGTGTCAATGTGTCAATATTGGTAAACAATGATTTGTTGTCGCTCGATCATGAGGAGTGTGCGAATGGCTTCTAATTTTAGTTTTACTTCAAATCAACAACAGCTGGCATCGAATGGAACCTTTGTCTACGAAGAAAACCCATTCAAACAAAGACGAACGTGTCCGCAAGGGTCCGAAAAAATTCGATTGGCCCTGTAGCAGACATATCAGCCCGAAATGATTCACAAAAGCTTCCATATTTTATCGTCGAAGGCAAAAAAACCCTCACAATGACATCGAGATAATGTTGACATACAAAGAGCTGCATTCGAGATGATAAATTTTCGTCAATAGTGACACCGTTTAACTTTGTCGGGTGTAGAAACATTCCTGAGTTCTCCTGGAGGGCTGCAGAAGATAAGACGGATATTTTCGTGCTTTTTTTTTGTTTGTTTTTGTTCTGCTAATAAAATATCAAAGGCAACTTCACGTATATAGATCAGGCCGATTCGTTTTTAACGGAGGTTTCTCCATTCCGTTTTACGTTTCTGCCTTTTTAGCTTGATCTTGCGGTGCGAAGCCGCACAGCAGCGCGACTAGTTTGAAAAGCCGTTAGTGAACGCCTGGTTGGTAGCCGAAAGACCGGAGACAAATGCCATGTAATGACCAAAAGTCAACTGGATCCTTAGTTTTTGTATAAGACAAAAACGGCTCGTGTTCACAAAAATTACATTTTATGGATGCAAATGAGGATGTTTAAAAACGCAAACAGACTCTGCTGTTTCTGGAATGCTCCAACAGTCTTGCCAGTTTGCGTAATTGGATTGCAGCATGAGAACACCTTGAGAAATATCTGCTGCGTGATTATATGACGATTCGTAAATGGCAATAACGGAAGAGAAATGACGTTGTGCAGCAAATGCCAATTATGTGAATTACTGCGATTTAAATGATTCCACAGACTGTTTTGAATCGATAACCGGTACCTGCGTGATTAGCCATGTTCTCCAAGTCCGTATCTCATTACATAAACACCGAGCAGACGGTGATATGATTGAACTGGATCAAACTAAGTACGTCTAGCGCAAAAGCGAACAGGTAGGCATGTCGGATGTGACTATATACGCCCTGTGATCTCTCCCATCTGCATATTAGAAACTATAATCTTGTTCGAGTATCTGGCTTCACGAATACACTTATGCAGCTCAGGATTGAAATCTATGTAGCCTAGAGAGGCGGCAAGGTGTGCACGCATAATCAAGTAGACACAGTACTTTATCAGCTTATAATGGGGATCTTTCACAATGTCTTACGTCCTAACGGTCTATGAGCAAACACCATACCGTTTGACAAAAATGTGCAGCGATGCTATTTACACTCATACATTTATCACCTTTTGTTGAATCGGATTCGTTGTTCTCTTTAAAAATGATAAAAAAAAACGAAAGTCATCATCTGTGATTTTGCGGTCGACACGCTAATGGCCTCCACAGTTTAGTTCTTCACCGGCACCAGCTGTCAGTCGTTGTAACTGTTGTTTGTTGATAATTTCGCAACGGGAAAGACGGTTGTTTCGAATATAATAATAAAGAAAAAGTCTAGTTTTTGCCAATTCGTCATAGACGCTCATTCTAGGCGCTATTATGATTATGGACTCATAACGAGCGGCCCACTAGCCATTAAATATAGAATCTGTATCGGCAAATATCCGAGGATCAGCCTGAGTATGACAAAGATTCGATTTTCTCCGTGAACGTTCGTTCTTTCGATTGTGTGGGCCCCAGTGTAACGAGACAATTCACATTTACATTATGTAGAACACCGACGTCATACATGAGAGGATCGCGCTATACAGACTGGGATGTGTTCGATTGTGTAATTTCTGATGTAAGTAATAACGAACTATTATGTCTATGACCCGTATACGCTATGAAATTCCGTTGAAAATGGGAATATCGTAAAGAGTAAGAAATGCTGAAAGAGCCGTAACACGCGAACTGCCAAGTGTCAAAGGACATAACGTGACCTTTCTAGTCCACATCGATACCCGTCCTTTCACTTTTTAACCGTGAAAAATAATAATAACTCCACTGATCGGATACTCAATCATGATCAATTATTCGCTGCGTGGGCGAGCGCCATCCGCTTCAAGAGAATAGTCAGAGTCTCAACTATTTTTACGTAACTATTATGTTATCAGCTTTTAAGTGATTTTGCCGTATGGCTACTGATTGGCGTAGATAATCCAGGTCAATGGTGGATTGACAATACAATTCACCAATCAAAGCCAATTGCTGAATTCAAAGAAATTGTTGGATATCTTTTGTTGAATTTTCGTGAGAATTGCCAGATGCGTGTGCGCTACTTGTAATTTCGTTTCCGGTGTGATTATCGATACCGTTATTTTTTTCACCGTCGAAAGTCTGTCGTGACAGGAAACTGTAACACTTATACTTGTTAGACCGATTTGAAGTATTCGCTTCTCCACACTTTCGATCGACCGGATTTTGCCTAGTGGGCCTTGACAGGTTTCGATGGGGCCTCTTTAGGTCTTTGCCAGAGCCCCTTTTTGGACAGTTGGGTCTGGTGAGTCACGTGACAGATGCTGTGTGTCAAGAACCGCGCGGTTCACTTCACTCGTTTCAACTCACGTTTATAAAAACTGTACATACAGTTCTTTTCATTGCTTTCGTCATTTTTTTTTCTTACGCAACTTGGTGTACAATCTGTTTTATTCTTCGCTTTCTTTCTATCCTTATATGTCCTGTCTAGATAGTGAGATGCTTGCTTTTTTGCTTTGCTTTTGCTCACAATATTAGGTATAGCCCAAGCACATGGTTTTTAACCGTTCAATGTATCAGGGGAAAGTATATTTCCTATTTTTCCAAACGAAACCACCGTCATTTACGACTTTGACCCACTGATACATTCTCCACATTCATCCTAACGCTTCAAACTATAAAACGTTTAGTCTAACGTAGCCAGAAGTCATTGGGAGTTTCTTTTTACTATTAGACCAGCATGACAACGTTTCCAAGTTTGACATTCACAGGCTGTGTTTTGTCTTACATTTTAAATGCTACAATTACGCCCTGAAGATTGTTCTGTAATATTCTGCGCGAATAATTTCGATACATTATTTGAACACATGATGAAAAATTCACCTCAAATTCTCTGTGTTGTGTTCTGCACGGACATCTGGAAAATTTGCCTAGTGTAAAACAATTGGAGGCAGAGTTCTTTCAGCTTTCGAAGTTGAACTTCATTCCATGAATCATGACTTGAATCCAGGACAAATAAAAGCGTGATCCAATCCGACTGAGGACTTCGTGGCGTGATTATCAACAGGGAAAATTAGGAAGAGTTTTTTTAATTCATTGCAGAAAATAGAAATCAGGACAGCGGATATTGTTCGGTGAAGAGATTCTGACCGCTCCCAAAAATACTTTATCACTAAGAATTGAACATTTCTGTGCACATTTTATTCAGCAGTCTGGACGTTAACCCAGTTACTTTAACGATATAAATATTGCACCGTGTGCACGTGTACGAAAGCTCCGTCGACTTCTATTTCCATTCACAAAATTATACAACAATATTATGAAGGAACTAAATTGCCCTGATTGAACAAAAGTCACGTAGAAACGATTCTGGCATAGCGTAAGGTCAGTGATCGATGAAATTCGACTATTTCCATCGATCACACCGCAATTTTCAGACACTTTATTTATATACCTCTTCCTTTTCGTTCAGGTACGATGAACTTTTGTTCGTAAGGTAGCTATGTCTATATCGATTAGCAGGTTCGCGTCACTTCAGTGATTCAGTTCAGCCGATTGTTGCACCATGATCCTTATCTCTTGAAATTATTTTCTGCAGCAAAATAGATTGGATTGTTCACACATTGCCAATACACGATGTATAAGTGTGATCAATCACGTCGCAAAGAAATTTAATATACTGCAAGTCACTTTGAGAACTTTTAACCAGTGTAAAAAAGAGATTTGTGATTGAATTCAACTTTCTTACCGAAACTAGATCCAATATGTGAAACGTTGCACAAGTTCGCAGGAACTAATCCTCCAAGACACGACACAACTTACGAAGTCTGAAACCTTAGGAACGAAGACCGAGCAATGCTATACCCTCACAAAGGAGCGGAACTGACCAAGAGGATACCTCCGAAGTGAATGGCACTAAACAACAGAGTTGTATTATGCTGGAGGGGCGATAGAGCGAGATAGAGAGAATGGGAAAAGAGATAAGTATATACCCAAAGCGTGGCTTATTCACATGCGATATATTATAGTGCCACATGTTTTACCAAAATTAATACGTCAGCATGTGAACAACCGCACAGAACACTTGAAAAAATGTATTCTTGTACGGACAATTAAGTCGTCCAGATTTTGACCTATAATCAATCGATGCGACGTATCGGAATCGGAATTAGCAGCGTCGGTACGGCTTCGTACGGATGAAGGTCGTTCGGGTCAATTCGCCTCTGGACTCTAATGAAATTTGTTAGTCTGTGCGAGATCTGTAGGGGGCGATGACGTCATTTTAACAGTATGATATCACTTTCGACTATACCGACTAACGGCATCCATTGTATGTCACATCCTTCAGACTTAAACTGCTTCGCAAAAAAAGAAGAATTAGATAAAGTTTCAAGCCCAACAGTTGATTCCTCTTAGGTATTTATCGCGGATTAATTTGACCATAGTTACAATGTACAAAGACGATAAGTGGGATTGTATTAATTTAGAGTGCAGGTAAAACGGCGTGGGTACAAGCATACTGGATGTTTTAACGTCCCCATATAACCCATGGAAAGTTGTGAGAAACTGTCGTGAGAAGGATGGAAAGTTTTACGAGCAACAAATTGGCATGGAGCCAAACTGCAGTAGAGAGAACATAGCCTCGGATTTGAAAATCTTTTTTTCATTCTTTTACAGGATATTAATGGCGTAGGCGTTACGAGTTTAGGTTGATACTCCTTAGGTACGAAACACTTCCACCCAATTATACCGAATCTACAAATAAATTTGTCCAATTCGTGAGGTTCAAGGTTCTCCAGTGCTCCGTTCAGTCCGTCCAGTGCTTCGTTCGATTCTGACGCGTGGAAAAAGGACGCCGTACCACAACACAATTATTACAGCTTAACCAGTCTCGTTAATTACCACCAACTCTCGTTCGATTCTCTAGAGAATCATTAGTCCCACTTCCCACGAACTGAGTAAAAACGGAGTGAAAAGGTTCCCAACGACTCGAATGTATCACACGATATCTTCAATCAGCTTCCTCCCAGACTTTCGAACTATCAAAAGCAAAAGTAAAGCACAAATAGGAGATCTAGGGGCAGACTTATAAACAAAAGTCCATTTAGACTCGTTCTTTGAAGTTTAATGTGCAGTTTTATAAACCAACGTAAAAAAAAAAATTAGAGACTTTTACGATAAGTTCGCTGCAGTAGAAAAATATGTGTGACATATGTGAGCACGTCGAGAGTTAATTGAGATAAATATTCTAATAACGTGGTTGGTACGCAAAAAGCTGTGATCTACGGTACTTATAAGAACATAGGTTATAGGGACAATCGTCTGGCGCCTAGTTCACTCGCCATGAAAGTCGTATTGATAGAAGCACACCTAAGACCTCGAGGCTATCCACTGCATTCGTCGAGAGAGAGTCGATTTAAAAGTCAAGAAATGCGGATTCGCGTGTTCAATTAACTTCCTTATCATTCCGCTTGCAGGAAAATACCGTTGGTAGACACTTGCAACGTCAATCAGGCATGTGCCTATACTTTTTTCTTCATTTAGAAAATTATTCAATATGTATATGCGAATATTTGTATTTCATCAAACTATCATAATGCTCTTATAAATCTTCTGAATAAACTTTACGACCGATGCGTTTCACTTTCCGCAAACATATTCACACAGGCTCGCGAAAGCTTTTAACTCAAGTCGCATGTGATCGTTGCTCCACAATCGGATCAAATTTTTGCATTTCTTTCAGTCATCATAAGATACAAATTTTTAATTTAGCAACAAACACATCTAAAACATAGTCAAACCGTCACGTGCAATTTGTCGTGGAAATCAGTAGAGTTGATTACATATGCTACGCGTAAATCAATTGGGCTCCAAGTGGACTGACAATAAGACGACCATCGAATGTCACGCTCCGTAGTGTAGAGAACGATTCGTGCTGTGCAGACACAGAATGTACTGACCTTTCCCAACGAACTTTGGTTATTTTGATTCTGTTCTAAGCATAGAAATGACTTGTTTGTTTTTTCTTGGACAAGTATTGTTATTGCTCCTTATTTCTTGTTCTATCCACATCTGAATTGCAACCATAATTACTTTACACTTTTGGGCTCGGAAAAAATCGTGTATCCCGTGACTTATGTTCTACTGGCGTTATAATTTCATTACTTCAAAAGTTTGAATCAATGTCCACTATTTACGCGACAGATTCAGTCACGCTTTCTTAAGTGAAATTTGGTCAACTCTTGCTCTAATTTACTCAAAACGATGTGAGTAGTAGAAATTGAACTCTATCTGAATTGTTACGCCCACGACTTCATTCGAAATGGGACACTTATCAGTTTCCAGACAGTATTTGATCTTCTATTCTAATCTAATCAAGGGTCGTCAATCTGCGATTGACCCGGCAGGTTCGCGTGTGAGTATTTCTTGAGGTCAAGAAAAAGAAAGAGGAAAGTTCTCAGCGTTCCTTATACATCGTCTCAGCGAATAGGAAGTCAAGAAGTGCGTGTCTTGCTCGTATCGTGTCTCTGACTCCGTTGTCTCGACCTAAGCATTGACGCATCCTCTCTCTATAGTGACTGTTTCGAATAAAACGTCCTCTATTTAGTATGCAGGAGGTAATTTTCCACTTGACACTATACTATCGACGTCCGGTAAAAACTACGGGGCAAAGTGACACACAACATTCTGCGCACGTTGACATTGCTTGTAACATTGTTCTGAGAACTTCATCTGAACGGAAAAGATTTCCTCTTTCTTTCCGTAACAACATTATTCAAAAAAAGAAAAATAACTATAAGACACTTGCAATGACTCATTTTATCACAGAAGACTGAACAGCGCTGTTCTACTCGATGGCAATAATTCAGGCGCTATAGAAAGCGAAGAGGCTCGTAATTTAAGATTTTTTTTTTATCGGTGCAAACATTAATTTGGGTAACAAAATATAGTATATTGTGTCAATTCGAAGTTTGATAACGTTTGAATTGCCCTCGCTTTCGCGCTATGCTATGACGTCACGATTCGGTATAAAGCGCGCCATCTAGCGCCGTCTGTGGAAACCCTCTTCTTGCTGTATACATCTCGTACATTTTATCTCACAAGGAGAGTTACTGTAAGTGGACACCCCGATTAAAATGAAAATTTAGGCACAGGTAGTCCTTAGTGACCGGATCAACGTTCAAAACGCTGTATGACCTTCGGGCAGTGAGGACCCTGGGGCTGAGCAGAAAAAATGGATAGCCTCTGTTTTCCACAGGGAAGTTTCCTCAGATTAAACCTTGACAAATATCCATGATAAATGGGTGCGTGATGAATAAATACAATTTTTAAAAACCATTGGAATGATAGAATCAACTTCAGGTGATTGTAAACAGCAATTGAAAATTGATAATTTTCAAACGCCATCTGACGTCACACAGTACCTCAGCCGCCAAGTTATTCTGTTGGCCATGGTTGTCCGCAGCGCCGTCAAACGGTAGAACTGTGCGTAAAAAGTACTGTGTGACGTCACGCACGACCCGGAAATTCAAACGCTGTAATAAACAAACTTGATTTACGTTAAAACCAACTATAAACCATTAGGTGCAATATGTTTTTCATCAGAGAATAAAAAAAAATCATGAAACTTCCCTATCTATGAGTAACACATTCGACACATGAAAACAAACCCAAACAAGAATGAATAAATTGTAAAAAAAATTGATGCCCTCAACACAGACAAGTTGCCGTCTTTGATTGGAATACAATTAGAATCAATCTCATTATGTTCATCAACCGGTCATGAACGAGCAGTATATTCGTGATCACGACCGGGGCAAGGGGGAGGGGGGCAATTTTTGCCAAAATTATTTTCGAATAATATTTCCTATAACTACTTCATCAATTTTTTGTTTCAATTTATTCATTTTTTTTTTGTTTTGGGTTTGTTTTCAGGTGTTGAATGTGTTATTCATAAATTGTAAAGAAGAGGTTTTCATTTTTTTTTTCCTCGCCCTGGGGCCCCTACTGCCCCCCACTATATGTCATATAGTTTTTTGATCATTACACTAAGTACTACGTATGGCTAAATTTTAATTCAAATCGGAGTGTCCACTTATAGTAATTCTCCGTGTCAGTTCTTGATATCTGATGGAGAATGCGTTAGATCATACAAATACAGCGATGAACAAGATATAAATTCTGACGTTACACCCGATCAGAATGCGTTCTCTGCCTAAGTCGTTCTTCGGCCACTTTTATATATAATTTTATGTACGAACTAAGCATCTGAAATACTATTTTCATGTTGGACATGAGCTTCGATGGGTACCTATTGAGTTTAGGAAACGAATTTTTATGTTTTTTTCCCCCTATCAAACACAATTTTGTGCGGATTGAACTGTCACTGTCATTGCAACCTATCATGATGTAAATGAGAAATAGTGAATTGTGACGTCTTGACGATTGCAATTCAAAGAAATGTCAATCGAAGAATCAAGCCTTGTTAGAGTAGAATAAGATTTGAATCGATTCGACATCGTGTTTAAGGATTCTATTCAGCCAATCATGATTCACTTGATTCTGATGAGGGAATTAACGAATTGCCGTTTCCGAAACGTTAAACTGATTGACACTTTGTGACTCGACTTGATCGCTACGGTCCCTGGTTTTATACTTTTAAAACGTGTTTTCCATATTCGCACAAGAACCAATCACGATCAATTGATTTTGGCCAGCAAAGAAAGCTTTATAAGTTTGGTAAGTGCCGAAGCGAATCATGAAAACGTAGAATTAAACTTCTATACTACATTTTCCTCTAAGCTGTACAATGCAGTATCGAATTTTATTCGCAAAAATACTGAGTCAAAGAACAAAGAGACTATACTTGCGAAATACTTGTTTCGCGATTTCAACCACGAGGCATTTTCAGAGGAGCCACTATTCTCAGCTATGAGGACATTTCGGAACTTGAATGAGCGGAAATGTATCTGCAGATATTGGCGAGGTCGTTGACGCTGTGTTACACACCTGGCAAGACATGCATTGACAGTGAGTTGGGATGACGTAGAAATAAATAATCAGAGCTGTCAATCGAGACCAGCTAAAGTCAGACTTTGTAACGGACATGTGTAATCCAGGCAATTTCTGGTACTATTAATACACTAGGAAAATAGTATAACGCGATACAACGTAAGTGGAAGATTCTGTTCGACGCGATGTATACGATTCAAGAATAGTGCGAGTGTAACAACTGAGGGGAGAAAAAACTAAAAATTGAAAATAAAACTTTTTGAAAATAGAATCACTTTTCGTAACGACCGTAGCAGAAATGATTGCAGCTGTGTAACGCCTACGTGAAATAATCGTCTGGAGTATTCACGAGAAATCGCTTTTTTTATACTCTTGAAAGGATAATTGCTTCAGTCGTTTTTCTTCATCGTGGCTTTCCTGGGGTGAATTGTGAAACTCACAATCAAATGGCGTCGAAGCTGTTCTCGCCCTGGGTCGTTGGATATAAAAATAGTATCGTCGATAAGATCGTGTCGATAAAAAAGTTGAACGCTAAAAATACTCGACGGAATTGATTGCCAGAATTGAAATAGAATTGAAAGAAGATATTTTTGTGAATATGACCGAGCATCTGAAGCGCGAGTGGGGGTCCGCGCTGAAGTATATGATCCGTAACAAAAAAAATTATCTCATTGGATTTTCTCTAAATAATCTAGCAATACTGAAATTTGTTCAACTAGAAAACATCAAACGATTATTCATACGTTCACTGAGATTTATCCCCAGCCAAGTGGTTAATTCATGGCCCGTTTGTTTATTATTAAACAAAGGTGTGCCTAGATCTTTTTTGATGAGGAACGGATTGCGGTATTTGAGAATTTTTTCTTTCTACAATTATGTGTGAGAAGTTGAATTACAGCAACTTCGAATGAAATAAAATGAGAAATAAACTCGCAGAGTTATCATCGCAGGAATGTTATAAAGGAACGAATTATTTGATAGGAAGTTTTTGAAGAGCTTTTGTAAGAACTTTCGCTGGCTTTGGAATCCCGAAATGAGAACGGTCAGCTACTGCTACTCATCTGTGTATTTTGTCTGCCGACTATGAAAAGTTGTTGAATAATTACAAGCTATAATCTTACGTGAGCAGCGTCAGCTGATTTTAAATACTGTTAAACTGGGTTAAACTCATTGCATAATTTTAAAAGTACTATTTTTCAACTGTTTTATACCCAAAATGTGCGGGGTTATTCAAGAAAACGGGGGAAAGTTCAGGAACCTCAAGCTACTGTTTAACAAATTTAGAGCCGAGGGGTTAACCACTCTTGAAGTCAGGTGTACACCTTGCCGAAAAGTCAGTTGAAGTCAGCTGAAGTCAGCTGAAGTCAGCTGAAGTCATTTGAAGTCAGTGAGTCAGTTGAAGTCAGCTGAAGTCACTTGAAGTCACTTGAAGTCAGTTGAAGTCAGCTGAAGTCAGCTGAAGTCAGTTGAAGTCAGTGAGTCAGTTGAAGTCAGCTGAAGTCAGTTGAAGTCACTTGAAGTCACTTGAAGTCAGCTGAAGTCAGTTGAAGTCACTTGAAGTCACTTGAAGTCAGCTGAAGTCACGTGAAGTCACTTGAAGTCAGTTGAAGTGAGCTGAAGTCAGCTGAAGTCACGAGTCAGTAAGCAGCAGAAGTCAGCTGAAAGTCAGTTGAAGTCACTTGAAGTCACTTGAAGTCACTTGAAGTCAGCTGAAGTCATTTGAAGTCAGTTGAAGTCAGTTGAAGTCACTTGAAGTCACTTCAAGTCACTTGAAGTCAGTTGAAGTCAGCTGAAGTTAGCTGAAAGTCAGTTGAAGTCAGTTGAAGTCACTTGAAGTCACTTGAAGTCAGCTGAAGTCAGTTGGAGTCAGCTGACTTCATGAAGTCTTGAAGTCTTGAAGTCAGGTGTACGGTCGACGGATGAGTGGTTAACCCCTCGTTTAGAGCTTTGATTTATCTTCTGATCTCGAATGGCGCCGCATGCATAGAGGAAGCAATTTTGCAATTGTTCGATTTTCAATGTACGATCCTTGGATAGTTAAGTGCACAACATTTCGGAATAAAAATAATGTTTAGCAAATAAACACCGATGCATCAATGATTGAAATATGATAGTTAATTATCTAGTGAACTTAATTCGCTCGGATTTAAAATCCCAAGCAAATCCTTCGGCTTGTCAGATCATAATTTCCGGATCAAAGATCGAAGATTCAAGCGACAAACAGAAGGAGTTGGAAACTTTAATTTAAAAGCCAGCACGACGACTATGATGTGAGTTTTGGCAATCATACAACCTCATATAGACACTCAAGGAAGTCATTCATGCAATGACTGGAGTCATGTAATCATTTCCTACTGTCAAATGTCACATCGGCTGATTCGCTTCCCTAATGGTTACAAGAATTACTATAATGATCCATATTTTTCTCTCTCTGTCTCTTTTGCAATGTTTCTTATTGTAATATCGTAATAATATGCATAATTTGATGAGGGCCTATCTTAGGCTTCACATACGCAAATACCTTGATTCAATCATCGATTGAGGTGCACTATGATTTTGCAGCGTAAACGCAAGTCAACTAGTGCTACCTAGAATGTTCATTTTTAGCCTAAACATGACCATGGTACTGATTTCCTACGGGTAACATCTGCTTGATTGTTGGAGTATGTTCTATATCGCGGTCTCTAAACGTATGCCAGGTATTTATTAACGAAACTAGACCGTCACCCACGCCATTATAGGTATACATACGCCATGTGTAAGATATAATAGCGATTATTGACTGTCTGTAAGATTCTTGGTGCCAAAATTCACGAAATGGATATTTAAAGAGACATTATGAAATCATTTTGCCTCTTCGAGGTATGAATATGAATTTCTGACTCTCAATATAGTCACTCAAATGAACATTACAGTAACTGATTTTTTGTAACTATACCAGAAAATTTATTTGTTGAATTTCAATTCTTTTCTTTTTGAACTCTAAATAACAATGGATTACTTGAAAAAAATATCAAATAAATTTAAAATCAACGCAATAAATTGAATGGATTCTCTGGACCACAAGATTTGCTTCTGTGTACAGGAGACTTTTCAACCCAAATCATGTCTATGTACTCGTCTATTAACTCGTGACAGCATTTTTTCCAACTTTCTCCGTAAATCATAACACAATTATTCCAGATTTTACTCCGAAAAGGGCTTTTTGAGGCATTCGTCAAATGAACATAAGCTACTGCTTTGAATTAGCATTTTTAGAAGTGGTCCTCGCCATCAAGTGTGCGAGGTTCATTTTTCTCCGGAATAGAATGCCACGCAATGAAACCGCTCACAAGATAATGATTGCCAGAGTTTGTGCAAGTATTTAGTGTGAAGAAAAGTGATCAACTTTCAATCTATCTTTGGACAACTAAGTTGGGGTGTGGCTACAGATAGTTGAGCTTATCTGCAGCACACAATCAATATACTCATACTCCACATGCGGTTGCTGAAAGATTCGAGTTTTACGTCATCGCACAGAATGAATCCAGCTTTGTGAATTTTTCCTGGCGTCATAACTCTTTCGAAAAGATGTTATCCTCTGCGAATATTTCCAAATACAAATTCTGCGGGTATACAAAAAAAAAAAAAAACCCCGCGTGGCATAACTGTTTGATTATCGAGCGAGTAGAGAATTAGAGAAATCTGGGGCCTTCGACAATTTTCTAAACAGTCTAAAACGTGGGCGATCTCATTATGTCACTGCCATTCCATGCATAAAGGACACGATTCCCACGCGAAAAAATAAACACTGAGCTCTAGACTGCGTCATGCTTTGATAGATAGATAAAGAATAATTGACATTTTCAATACCACGATTAAAAAATGGCAACAAAATTAACCTCAAGTAAAGGCCTTCGTTATTCTCCTCGAATGCAGAATGATGGAAGATCGAAATGCGGGCCAGGGCGAAGATGTATTCGAATATATCCATGCAACTGGGTCAAAATGTTTTCAAGTGAAATACGAAACAGCGGTTGACCACGTGGTGACGCAACTGCGTTGATAATATATGTATTACATATCCGAAGGTTGCAGTCATCGAATGGGTAACTTTGCCCTGATGTAATTTCTTTAATTCAATTTTATTAGATTCTGGTAGAATTTTTTAGATTCTGTCTTCCCTCGCTTTGCTTAATGCTTTGCGGTTATTTCTGATAAAAAATTTCAAGAATGACGTGTTTGCGCGCTCTTAAACCCGTTAAACTTTCATCACAAGGAATATCAGCTATTTTATAGATCTACCGTTACTAATTGCGAATATTTTTTATGGTCCACTTCGTTGCGAGATAAGAATCTGTTGCCGAGCTTCCGATTTCGCCAACTGCCAAAACTCAAAGATTATCATTTATCACTTGGTGACTCAATCCTCGATCGTGACGTTAATATAGTTAAATTTTACCGTTTCGATCGAAAGCTGAACGATTCTGTGGTATATTTTGATATATTTTTTCCTGGCGAATCTAATAAATCTCAGGGTTTTCCTCAGCTTTCTATAAACCCTCAAAAACTTCGCATTGTGTTTTCGCATAGCTGTGTGTCATACGATTTCTTTTTGAATAAACAAGAATCGGAAGACAGTCTAATAAATCAACAGCATGAACATCTTGCGACGTATGAAACATGAATACGGCATAAATCTGTTGTCACAATCTAAATACAAGCTATTGGATAGACCCTGGGATGAACGCTTCACTGATAGCCTTTTGGCAATCGTTACCAACGATAAAATAATTCCGTGCGAAACATGCATGGAAAACAAATAAATGATGGATAATCAAATCATGGATGAAAAATGCATTTTGTAAAAATCAACAATATTCTATTCTTGAATGACCGATTATATTCTCGTCTTCACGGCATGAATGGCGTGAATGTGTTTTGTCCTCGAGACGCGAACGTGTAAAATGCACCGACAGCACTCCCCGTTTCCGTTGTCAAAACAGCGTCCTATGACGTCAGACTGAAAATTGGGAGAGCAAGAGGGAATTTATCCAAAAATAATTCATTTCGGGTTCGCGGAAAGACGAAGAAAGACAACGTAAAACAGCTGTTGCTATTCAGTTTTGGATAGTCTCGAAAGCAGCATGAATTTTGGGCGGACTTCACCACGCAAAAAGCACCTCGGAACTTATCTCATTCATTAATCGTAACGATCTAAATTTGGGCAGATAATAATTTATACCGTTCGTTGTATATTTAAATTCTAGTGGTCGACACTTTCTGGCTCTGCGAACATGTTTGGCCAACTTCTCTAAAACGTGTTTCTTTGTTTATGATGAATAAACTTTTCAAACTCAAGGAATTTACAAAGCTTTTTGGTAATGCACAAATTTCTCATTTCTGCAAGGTCGTTTCTTCTCGCTCATAGTATGCATGTATGTACATATGTTGCGTACAAGACAAATTTTGTTTTTGGCTAGAATACCCAGATAAACATCAGTTGAATATATTCCACGTGGTAACCGTGTCGGATTAATCACGGGCAGTAAAGCTATCGTAAAACCTCTGATATCTTTACGTAGAATACATACGCCTGACCACGCAGGGGTTACGCTACTCTATGCCAAGTAGAGGAACCGAACTGCAGTCAGACATCGGAGACCGAAGCGGAGGGCTGACTGCCAATATAAATATAAAACTGCGGAAGCTGGTGCAACAGAAAAACAACAGAAGTGGTAATTCTGTACTCATTTTCGAGTCTTCTGTAATTTTTTTCCTACTGACACCTTCAATTTTGAAAATGATTAAGAGCAGTGGGAGACGAAAGAAGTTCGAGAAGTAAGGATAGATTCAAATTGCGCAAATCGAAATAGCAATTACACTTCATTCCGCGATTTGATATATTAGTTAAATACCCGACTTCCGATAAATCATTACATTGTCGGAATTGTGCTTCGAGTTAACGATCCACACGGTTAGAGAGAGAGAGAGAGAATGCGTATAATGTAATATCAATGCTGGCAAGAACACTAGAATTAATTGGGCATTAGATCTTTGGTCGTCAGTGCCAAATACCACGCATCATTCATTCAGATTCATATCTGTCAACTAACGGCATTAAATTGTCCTCGATAAATTTTTCGATTAATAGGAGTATTTCAAAATCAGTCGTCTCGTTCTCGTCCTTCCAGACTTACATCACAGAAACTACTCAAGACACTCATTCTGTTATTCCTCGTGCTACTCTCTGAGCGCCTGACCTCAAACGAGGGCAGTTATAGACCTCCAGCGCATTCAAAAAATTAAACCAATCATTGTCGACTTCGATCTATTGAAGAGTGACACCTTTTGTAATTTGTGTCTCTGCTTCTTTTATTCTAAGGAACCCACATACCGTGTGAATTTAAAGAGTTTCTGTTCATTTTTGACGATATAATGATACCTCCAATTTGATGTGCGACTTTGTCCCCGTGCAGAAAAATGTTTGGGGATTCTGTTCGGCAAACTAATCCACTGACCTACTTGAGGAAGCCCTATTTTACCCAAATCAGGGCTTACTGAATTCCTACTTGATGATACCATAGTTGACCCTCTCCAAGGCCATGCTCATCTTGGGGGGCTCTAAATGGTCCTAAGATTTCTCTGCACGGGTCGTGCTTATATTAGCGGGAGGTGGTCATAATTTGTTTCTTTTTTTTTTTTGTCAAAACTTGAATCGCCTGGGTTTGTCAATTGAGCAAATGTTCCGATTCGCCTTGAGTTCAATAGAATCGGTCATCTGGATGACACTCAGAGTCCGACCACGACCACGACGTAAAGCAACGAACGTACGGATATCCAGTTTAACGGTATGATGCAGGAATTGAGCAACTAATTTTAAGCACCAAAAGAACTATCTCCATGGCCGCGTTCCGCATTGCGAGCTTGACACTTGCAGCGTGCATTTACGATTTGAATCTCTATTTATCGCGAGGCTTGGGGCATGCATGGATGGCCGACCTTGCTCGAAGATGGGCCTGGCAACCGTCCTAGCAAATTGTCAGCGGTGTGCGCATTCCTGTTCACCGCAAACTATTCATAGACAATATTTAATAAACGGAAACAATTTTGAAAACAATCAATTAACCAGAAAGTCAATACGCTAAATTCCATCTAACGCTCCGTATTAATGGTCCAGAAAATTTGAACCAATGATTCAATTTACGACGGACCATGAATCAAAGACAGAAAATATAGAACTGCACAGTGTATAATTTTTGCCCTTCAGAAAATCCCCCCAAATTCTACTTCTGATTTTTCTCATGAAATATTTGAGTTTATTTTCGGGAATGTAAAATGTTCTGCTGTATAGCGATGAACCCGCAAAAAAGTTTACTGCGAAGAAGATAAAAAGCGAGAGCTTCATTCCAAAAACGTACTAAAGGCGATGATAGTCGAGCGATCTACTGGTATGACATATTTTCTTATATGTGGTCCGATTATTTACATAATAATGAACAACGAGGTTCAACACCATCGGGTTGCCCGACGTTAGAAGACCGGAGCCAAATATCACGTTCGATTGGAGTCTAAAAATAAACGTAGCTTGTCAATAGGTGCTGGGTAAACATTGCACCGAAAATCCCTAAGACTCACCGCTCAAGCTCGCGGTTATTTCGCGATAAACAGAAAAAAAGGAAAGAACGTAATATTGAGACTTGGGTAACCGAACGAAATCATTCTACATGACGCACGAAGGATTATTCCGTTTAAAAACATGTTCTCTCTTCTAACCACAGTTTTTTAAACGTTTCTTTTTATTTATTTTCCAAATTTGTTCGAGGCTGTCAATAAATAGCGGGGCAAAGTGCTTCCTGACGCGTAGGTGTTGTACAATTTACAATCTCAATCGAGACTTCCAACAAACCCTGCACATTCGATGAAATTTCGGTGATAAAAGAAATATACGCAGTTTTGAATTGATTTTTAATTAACCTTGACGAAAGCGTAAACCAGACTTAAAATTACGTATTTCACGAAGTGGAATCTAGCCGAAACATAAATAAACTATGTATATATTTTTTTTCTTACACGAATATAACGTATCTGCCTCGTGCCGAAATCTTTGCCAGCGTGAAATAATCCTAACCCTTGTATGTTGATTTTTGCACAAGAATATCAAAGGGTGGTAAACAAAAACAAAAAAGCTGTCACGATATCGAATCAACGATGAAGAAATAAGGCAACTCAATCGCATTTCAATGCCTGAAAGTGAAGAGTAAAGAATTGTCAAAGATGGCGAATCGCCATGAACTTGAAGTATGGGCTCGAATCGGGATCATCCATCACATTTACAAAGGCAGATATTTCATTGTGACAAGTGGAAGATTCGATGAACCGATATTTTATTAAACATAGCGTCCAAAGTCATCGGGCACGTGCCAGAAATGAACGCTCAGAAAAGAAATGGAATCATATCTGAGGAAATATAGTAGTCGAGGCTTAGAGGCCAGACGATGGCTGAAGACGTGTGAATCAACGCATTATTTTAGAAGCCACTCAACAAAATGCTTGGAAAACTTGTTTCATCAGTTGTAGGTATACTATTTTTTGAAACATTTTTCAATCCTTCAACTCGCGAGCATAGCCCAATGGTTCTCAATTAACCCAAGCTAACCAAGCTTCATCTGAACCACGTGCTTGACGACATTCTATCGTAACCAGTCCTGAATGCACTGGAGGAAGCTTTGGGCCGTGGTGAGACCTTCGATTGATGTAAACATCAAAATATTATTGTTCCGTATCAAGCTGTATAATTAAGGTGTTACAGCACATTGCGATATCCATGTTTTCAGTCTGAAAATATTATCCCAGCTGCTCAACTCCGTACAATCTGGTCTCTGACTCAGGATATTAAATGCCGTTTCTTCGAATAACTCTATTACTCTTAACACACGTATCCGAAGCGTACTAAAGCTCAGGGTAGGACTTTTCCTGCGTCATACATCGTCTTGTTGGAAGCTGCACGCTACAACCTTCGGTCATCTTCTTTGTCGATGTGCCCCATAGAAACTCCTGATCCCACGCAACCGATGTGACATTGATTGATGTCCTATTGCCGCAGTTTGAGTAGCTGCGTTACAGACACATTACGGCGCCCCATGTATAACGAGGATGGGGATTTAGGAGAAAAAGTTATCAGCGTGAAGAGTATAGCGAGAAATCGAAGCGATGATATCCCTGTGACATAATGCTAGCGATAATAACAAGGTAGTGCAACAACATTCGCCGCGCGTATTTCCTCCGATATTTTCTTTGGCAATGGCAATGGCTACGAAGCTACAGCACCGTTTCATCGAGCTCACCTCTTCACTTCTTGTGGTCGTTTTAGTCGTCGTTGTAGTTCTTGTTGTACTCTTTCGCGTCATTTTATTAGAAATATTACCGTGCGGGGAGTCCCAGTCTTGAAAAACCTCAGTAGTTGCCATTATTGAATTTTTATTATCAGGTTTATATTATTCCTCTGTGTGTACACTTTATACTGTCACTATATCTTCAGGACCTAACTTAAACAGAGACTTCAGATTCGGTTGAACCAACTTTTCTTTACATTTACACAGTTTACACTTTTTTTTTTTAATTCAGATCATCGCCCGTTGAACCATTCTCCGAAGTATTCCCATCTCTCTAATTCTCACAAACTTCGTGATGCATCTTCATAGCAAAATTCATAACGGTTCAAATTTTCAATAGAAATAAATTGCCTGTGACGATAAATTTACTTGCCACGTCGGATTTAAAAAACCTGCTAAGATTCACAGTGTTATTTAAAATGTAATAATAAGACGTTAAGGCAGACAGCCAAAAATATGTTATTTCTTTCAGCACCCCGAGTTGTGATTTGAATTTTTTTTTCCTCGCGCACTGTCATATCTTTTTCCTGACGGATACTGCGAATTTGGAAGACTCGACTATGAGAGAGTGGAGAGAGAATAGTGAATACTTGAATGGACAAAGGTTAACGGGCGCATTTCTGTGGGGTGCACGAAATCACATACTGAGTTTGAACCCGCGGGTAAAACAACCAACAAAATTGAATTGTTTTTTAATAATTTTTTTTATTTTAAGAAACAGAAAAATAAAAATAAAAACGTTTGATGAAATTGACCGGATGCAAGTACATGGAAGTTATGCGCAAGGCGAGGAGGACCACGCGCGACTGAGGGCGGCGCTCTCCAAGCGGAGCAGCGGGGCCTCGCTTCCAATTCCAGAAATACGGGGAAATAAATATAATTAGGATAGCGATGGAACGCTAGTCGCTAGTCGCGAGGTAGCGACTCGAGGACTGACCACAAAGCCGGGGGCTCAGACTTGGCGGACTGCGAAACTCCAATTCTAACAACCATATGGATTCTCTGGGTGACCAGTCGAACACTTCACCTAGACCAGGTATAACCGGGTTGTTTTCAAACAAGACATGATTCACCCAGGTTACCAAATTATTGAAAACAAAAAGAAAATATATATATATACAGTATATTTTCATATCTTTCTCGCGAAACATTGGGTAAGCCGATGTGTCATCCCACCAACCACCTGCAATCAGATGTCAAACCCCGCATAGACACAAACTGCTGTACGGATGCGGAGCACATAATCAGATCTTTCGAATTCGCAGACGACTTTGAGCAAGGAAAGTAGAATCAGTGTTACAAACAATTAAAATCGAAGTACGCAGCAATTGAGAATCAAGTTTCTAGATATTTGCCCTGGCGAAAATGAGAACTCTGCAAAATCTTTACAAAAATCTACAAACGAAAATGCAGAAAAATTCAGAGTTTTCCAGAAATGTAAACTCTGTTATTCGCTGTGAAAATCTGGAAAAATCTGAAAAAATATGAAAATTTCTGTTGTAGAGTTTTACAGAATTTTCCGGAGTGTAGAAATTTCTTGTGAACACAGAAATTCCGAGTTTTGCAGAGAAATTAATGATTTTCGATGTAAAATTTCGTAAAATTCCGCGGTACAGTTTTGCAGATTTTCTACGAGTGTGCGCAATATTTTCCATGCAGAAGAATCCGAAGTTTTGCAGAGGAATTTATGATTTTCGATGTAAAAATCTGAAAATTTCTGCTGTACAGTTTTGCAGAATTATCCAAATTGTACAAATTTCACGACAATAGAGAAATTCAGTGCCTTGCAGAGAAATTGATGATTTTCGATGAAAAATTTTGTAAAAGCCCGCGGTAGAGTTTTGCAGAATTTTCACAAGTGTGCGCAATATTTTCCATGCAGAAGAATCCGAAGTTTTGCAGAGGAATTTATGATTTTCGATGTAAAAATCTGAAAATTTTTGCTGTACAGTTCTGCAGAATTATCCAAATTGTACAAATTTCACGACAATAGAGAAATTCAGTACCTTGCAGAGAAATTGATGATTTTCGATGAAAAATTTTGTAAAAGTCCGCGGTAGAGTTTTGCAGATTTTCCACAAGTGTGCGTAATATTTTCCATGCAGAAGAATCCGAAGTTTTGCAGAGGAATTTATGATTTTCGATGTAAAAATCTGAAAATTTCTGCTGTACAGTTTTGCAGAATTATCCAAATTGTACAAATTTCACGACAACAGAGAAATTCAGTAGCTTGCAGAGAAATTGATGATTTTCGATGAAAAATTTTGTAAAAGTCCGCGGTAGAGTTTTGCAGATTTTCCACAAGTGTGCGTAATATCTTCCATGCAGAAAAATCCGAAGTTTTGCACAGAAATTTATGATTCTTAATGTAAAAATCTGAAAATTTCTGGTGCACGCAGTTTTGCAAAATTTTCAAAAGTTCACAAATTTCACGACAACAGAGAAATTCAGTGCCTTGCAGAGAAATTGATGATTTTCGATGAAAAATTTCGTAAAAGTCCGCGGTAGAGTTTTGCAGATTTTCCACAAGTGTGCGTAATATTTTCCATGCAGAAGAATCCGAAGTTTTGCAGAGGAATTTATGATTTTCGATGAAAAATCTGAAAATTTCTGCTGTACAGTTTTGCAGAATTATCCAAATTGTACAAATTTCACGACAACAGAGAAATTCAGTGCCTTGCGGAGAAATTGATGATTTTCGATGAAAAATTTTGTAAAAGTCCGCGGTAGAGTTTTGTAGATTTTCCACAAGTGTGCGCAATATCTTCCATGCAGAAAAATCCGAAGTTTTGCACAGAAATTTATGATTTTTGATGTAAAAATCTGAAAATTTCTGGTGCACAGTTTTGCAGAATTTTCAAAAGTTTACAAATTTCACGATAACAGAAAAATTCAGAGTTTTGCAGAGAAATTTATTATTTTCGATGACAAATTTCGTTAATTTCCGCTGTAGAGTTTTGCAAATTTTCCACAGTGTGCCTGGTTAAAAAAAATCTATGCGAAATTTCTACAAAAATCTATGAAAGCAAATGAACAAAAAGTCGGAGTTTTTCAGATATGTTAACTCTGTTACTGGCTGGTAGAATTTAGAAAAATCTGAAAAAATCTGCTGTAGAGTTTTTCAAAATTTCCTGAAGTATGGCGTCATCCAAGTAGTACGTAACGCTATTTTTGACCCCCCCCCCCTCCTAAGTGTTACGTTATGCTACCAATTGCTAAGATTATGATAAGGGGCCGTGCATAAATGACGTCACCATGAATTCTGCCTTTTTTGACCCCCCCTCCCCCCATGTCACACCAAGTCACAAAGCTTGGACCCCCCCTCCCCAAGGTGACGTCACAAAACTTTCACATACCCCCCCTCGGGCGGGCTTTTCAAATTTGAGACATGGTTTTTTGACTGAATATTGAAGAAAAATTGAAATTTCGAAATGTGACGTCACATTTGCGTGTACCCCCCCCCCTCCCCGTGTCGCAAAACGTTACATTTTCGGTGACTCCCCTCCCCCCCTTTGAGTGGTGACGTCATTTATGCACGGCCCCTAAAGCGCTGGAAATTAAAAAAAAATAGGATCATTTTTCATGGTTACAATTAAACTGTTTGGCGATGTAGATATATGCTTTTGTTTCTCAAGTATTTATTGGAAATAAAAACCGTAACGTCTGACGATATCCCCCCCCCCGCCCGCCCCCTCCCCCCCAACAAATGGTCACGTTTTGACCGACCCCCCTCCCCCATAGTAACACCCCCCCCTGAGCATTACGTAATACTTGAATGACGCCTATGGACATTTCACAGAAACAGAGAAATTCGAAGTTTTCCATAGAAATCGATGATTTCCAATTGTCAATTCTGGAAATTTCTGGTGCAGAGTTTTTCAAATTTTCCCCAGGTACAAATTTCTCAGCAGCAGAAGAATCCGGAGTTTTACGGAGAAATTTAGTACCCGTGACCGCCACGCGGCGGCGTTGCTTCCCGCAGCCAAGTAATCACGGTGGGGATATATGTTGGCGCGGCACCGTGGCCACGTCACCTGTGCCTAGACTACTGTCGGGCCAATATTTTCTAGAGGCGGATGAAGAAATCCTAACTTGCAGAGATGCACAGGAATTTTCCAATTTCTTCAGAATTTCGCCTCGAAATCGTAAACACAAATGAATAAGGGGCGGCCGACTTAGGGGGGGGGGGAGGCGACCCCCCCCGTGCGCACGCCTAGGGCTTGTGTTGAAGAGATTTTCAGAGATATGTATAATTTATCGGAATTTTCCGCGAAAATGCAGATATTTACAGGTGGGGTCCATTTCTGAAATTCGTACTTGAAGAGATTTCCAGAAATATGTATACTTTTCCGGAATTTTTCGCGGAAATGCAGATATTTACAGGCGGGGTCCATTTCTGAAATTCGTACTGGAGAGATTCCCAGAAATATGTATACTTTATGGGAATTTTCCGCGGAAATGCAGATATTTACAGGCGGGGTCCATTTCTGAAATTCGTACTTGTGGAGATTTCCAGAAATATGTGTACTTTTTCGCAATTTTTCATCGAAATGGAGAAATAGATACGCACAAAGGCGTCGCGGAATAATTTTTGTGCTACAGAGATTTTTAAACAAAAAACTCTGATTTTTCTATGGAAAAAATTCTGATTTTTCTCAATAAAAAAACTCTGATTTTTCTCTGAGAAAAACTCTGATCTTTCTCTGAGAAAAACTCTGATTTTTCTCTGAAAGGTGTTCCAAATAACAGACAAATGTAGAATTTTTTGCAGAGTTTTTCGGAGAAAATTGCGGAGTTTTTCAGAATTTTTTTTTCGCCAGGGTGCTGTCCATGTTTTCAATTAAAAAAACTTTTGACTCTCTCATGTGTAGTGGCAAAGGCTTTCGAACGAGGAAGTAAATACTTCCAACCATTTCATAACATTTCACTGATATTTGACAGTACTTCAAAACCATTTCATAGTTCTTCAGAACCACGTCATAGTACTTGACAACCATGTCATAATATTTCATCACCATTTCATCACCACTTAGTAATATTTCACGACCATGCCATAGTACTTCACCTACTATGACATGGTACTACATATTGCACAATTCCACGCACATGTCACAGTATTTTCCAACCTTCTCATAGTGCGGACGACCATTTCATAGTACTTGAGAATCATGTCAAAGTACTTGTCGACCGTTTCATAACATTTCATGGATTCCCAGTTCATTTCATGGCATTTCACATGCATTTGATCGTACTCTACAACCATATCATAGCGTTTTACGACTATTATACATCATTGCACAAGTATTTGATGACCATTCCACACGAATTTTATGGCATTTTCCAAGTATCTCATAGCACCATGGGCCTCAGCTCCAACGTTGGCCAGCGCCTGGAACTTGAGTGGGGGAATGCCGTCCACTCGGGCTCACTCTGGCTCAGGGAAATTGGATACTATACCCAGTTCGATACTAACGGGGTTGTACTGTACATAGAAAATCGAACGACATATATATATATATATATATATATATATGTATATATATATATATATGTATATATATATATATATATATATATATATATATATATATATATATATATATATGTCAGTCAACAAATACATTCGTTCGGAAGTGGGGAGGGTCTGGTTCGGCATGACGACCTGTAGGTACTTTAGGGGTGGTGAAAACGACCCAAGAATACGGATTCGAAGATGCCAAGATTCTAAGTAGAAATCAGGAAAACTGGGTGTAAATTACATGTATGTATTATTATAGTACTTCAAGATTGGATTATTCTATGTGCCTAATCCTGACGTCGTGTTCAAGTATGGGATGACCTCAACGACGAACATTCATTAATGAAATCAATTGATTTTTCATTCTCATTTGATCAATCGCGGTACGACTGCAGAACCGTGAGAGTGGATGAATTCACAGTCCAATCTTGCGGCGATGAGATATTGGCGAGAAATTTAATTCTGCAGTCCATTCACTGCATCTATCTATGGTGAAATGTGCAAATAATGAAATTGCTGAACAATGAATGACCGATAGGGAGAAGCCAATCTCTGAGAGAAATGTGGGTATAAAGCAAAGAGAGGAGTTCATTCACTTTCCTATTTCCGGGTGACAATCAAATACTGTCAGTACGCGATCGGGTTAAAACGCCAATTAACCGTCGAGAATATTCGGCTTTGCCAAATCGTCCGGTTGAACGCGGTTAAAATACGGAAATATGCTCTCAAAGCCAACCAAGGCACCCACGCACCTGGTACCACCTGATTCTACCACCAAATTTTTTCGTTTCACCAACAAATTACGAATTTGACTAGTTCGAGCGAGGGTTTAATAACCGAAGTGAACGATCGTTTCGTGGGATTATTGCAAGAATTATTTACGACTCTGACAATAATGAGAAGAGGAATGGTATTGAGACTGATATTAACACTGCCGTGTGCCAGAGAAGCGAAACTCCTGTACTGCACTGTAAAAAATGATTGTGAATTTACTACACAATACCTACACGAAAGTTTTGTAAAATTACAAATTCAGTATAGCAAAGTGAATTGCTATGCATGTTCTTTGAATTTATGAACAAATTTTTAATATTACTATATATTCATCGCAAAAGTACGAAATTATATATGAATTTTACAATATTGTGTAGTAAATTCGCCGTATTTGTGAATTAATTTTACTAAAATGTGAAGTAATTTTATGACTTTTGTATGTGAATAAAACTTCCAAT
Source organism: Euura lappo (assembly GCA_018257835.1). Classification (NCBI taxonomy): domain Eukaryota; kingdom Metazoa; phylum Arthropoda; class Insecta; order Hymenoptera; family Tenthredinidae; genus Euura; species Euura lappo. Next base: position 996,285 of record JAEUYN010002377.1, on the reverse strand, counting down.
ACATTGTTGGAAGTTTACAAGAAACATTTTTTACAGTGTGGAAAATAAAGTGAAACCAACTCTGTCCGGTTAAACCGCAAGCAGAGTCGAGCTTTCTATTACAATACCACTGCACCGAGTTCAAAAGCCTGATTAAAAATTTTCTGCGACGTTTACTAATGCCGGCGGCGATCGCGTACCCGCGGTGGAATGTTTTTGCATCAGGATTAGCCAGACAGACTGGCTTAACTGGGCCAAAGGCTTCTCCAAGTTGGCGTATTTACAAATAGAGAAATGCATGAGGGACGAGCTGGGGAAACGCTTGATTGGATTCTGACTAACAATAAGAAACCTAGTCTGTCAGCATCGAATCAACGAGACGCATCTGGATGGTCCAATTGCAGCTGGATTGTTCCTGACTCGTTGGACAAATTCTATGGATTTCCTGAAATAAATTCTGCAAAATGAAGCGATCTCGTTGATTTTTATTCGCAAATTTCGTATAAAAATAGTGTCTATCTTCGAAGTTGGCGAGCAACTAGAGTCCCAGACTTTCGTTGCTAATGACTGGACGGAGATAAGTAGTACATCATTCATCGCTCCTGTCAGCACGTACAGCACGAAACAAGTCTTTACATACCGGTAACAAACAGCGGCGATCGTCCCATGTACCGATCCGGTTACGCAACTTGACTTATCGCGAGTACCTACATGCGGATTATGGAAAATAGGGGTAAATATCTAGATCCAATATAATTTGATGAAAAGAAGGATAACGGAAGAAATAAAAATAAAAAATTGTCCGTTTCCTAACGTTGTAACGGTTATTCGGCGACAGTTGGCAGAGGGAAAAAATCTCATTTTGAGATAAATTAAAAACAGCTGATGGCATGGCTTAGTTTTGAAAACAAATTATCCTCGAGTGGTCAGTTGGCTGGGAATCGATGGACAGATTTTTTTTCCTCTTCGTTTTTCGAAAAAAAAAATGTTACCCAGCATTGACGTCGTCTGCGTGACGGTAGCGATATTTCACCAGCTCGAAATTTGACAATCGTTTTCTTTGTCAACGATCAATAATAACCTCGACTTATGTCACTACCAGAGACAATTTAAATTCGGTAACTTTTAAATTGTTTAATACTTTGAAAAAAATTGTTAACGGTCCCAAAAGAAATAGCATAAAAATTCATCCGACTATAGAGTCTCTATTTGCTCTCATAGGTTGTACACTATTCATAGAAAGCACGTTCAGTCGTTAAACCCTCCTCTCTGCGTACATGCAATCCATCTTCCCGCGCTCTTCGAATAATCCGATTCTATTTCAAAAGTAACCCCAGCGTCGCTTTGCATTCCACAAAATTCACCGAATCCGCCATAGCTCTACGATTCAGTCTCTTATGGTAGTATATTCATAGAGCCGAGGACTTACTTTGGAGACAAGTCTAAATAAAGCTTTCCTCGACCTGAGTATGAATACTCCCTGACAATCAGTGTGACTATGGTATCAGGGAGGTTTTGGGTGTTTATTTTTGAGCTTTTTGTGATTGACACGATTTCTTACTCCTGTGTTTATAGACCAGATCCAGTCGCAGATGTATGGCTATACATTTATCTGGACCATAATCTTTTTATAAATGGCTCGACGTTACGGCCATGAATCATTGAGATTGTCTATTTCTGATTAAAAATAAACCTTTTACTAGCCGGACCGGTTTTTTAATCTAACTCCCATTTCAGTCGGTGGGTGGGACGCTCTCCGATATCTCAAAGTCGATTTGACTAAACCGCGATGACACAGAGCTCGCAGATATCGTGACTGATTTTATGAGTTACAACGTGTACATTGCGATATAAAAATAGATCCGCAACTTGCGGCGGGGGCACCTATGGATCCTAGGTTTGTAGTACTCGGGTTAGTTTATATGGCGAACGTTTCCTCCTTGCAAGATCCCTGGGAGAAAGCTGGCAATTATCCATTGGCCACTTGGACGACGTAATCATAACATGTGATACATCTGTGTCGTCGCTAATACGTACAAGATATCACTTACTTCAACTAACTTAACGGAAATTAGTTTAATTCTCCTCTTTCCACTCGGACAAAACAGAATCACAGGCAGACCTTTGATCTAGTAGAGCCAATTGTAATCTAGCAATGATTCATTCCCCGAGCCGTTGCTTACTTTCCTTATCCGTTCCTCCAGCGTGTGACGATACTCTACAATTATGATCGATCATGCGATTATTTATCGCTCTTTACAAGTCGTATCTTTTTTTCGTTATCAAATGCGTGGATCATGAAATACTTTGCTGTCCATAAATGGCCTGCAGGGATCGAGATAGATAAGGATCCGCCATTGGACATTATCATTACAAAATAACCGATTGCTGAATCAATTTTTTATCGGTATTACTCGTTAGATATTTGATGAGTGACGGACTATCAAGAATTTCTGACTGTCATCCTCTTCGAGTACAACTGTTCGTCGGGTTATAATATAATAGGTTTAATTAACATCTGAACGCGATATGCGTATGGAAGACTTTCAATAAATCTAATTGTCAGAAACGGAGCGGATTGGACGACGCCCAGAAAGATAGTCTAGATTCGTGGTATTCCTATGAGATGTAGACAAATAATAGGTACATTTCTCTCAAACTATCTACAGTCGCACAATTGCGCACAAAGATAAAAAGGATGGAAAAATAATTGGGTGCCTTGGACTATATATAAAAAGAATCGTACAGTTTGTGATCCACTAAATTTCCATCCGTAAGACAAGTAATCAGTTTCGTTTCGAAAACTGTCCCACCTGTTGTCCCACAGAAACGCCTTAGAGGATTCATAAATTCAATTTTTACTCTTTCTGTTTGAACTGGATGTATTAAAAGGGGGATTCACAGCTCATCTAATTGATGCCATTACACTATTCTTGTTATACTTCGGTATACTTGCGACTCACGTGAACAGATTCGGGCCTGCAACTGACGGGGTGATAACTCGATCTTTATTATGACGTCTATTTTTTTTTTTTTTGAACAATTTCAACACGAGGAAATCAACGTTTCTTGAAACAAAATTTATCTGAGTCGAAGGGCGCGTGTGATTTCATCTGCGGCCAAGTGTGGTTTGATAATCATAAAGTCTGCACGAACTGACTCTAACGACAAGCGCTGAAGTCGACCACCAATTTTCCCATGCATTATTTGGCGGGGAAAGAAATTATTGTACGACACCTGTTCGTGAGACAATCAATAAATTCAAAAGAACGATCCGGAAAAAAAACTACGATTAACGATTGATTGAATGATCTGAAGAGGGATGACCACTGACTTTATTCTTGCTGTAAGCTCGAAATCATGTGACTCGAATAACTATTTTCCTAATAATTATTGAAAAAAAATCTGACTCAGTATGTAGCTTGAATTTTATTTGAAAATAAATTTTTCAGATTTTTATTCGACTTTTTCTGGCATAGCCAATCATTATGAATCACAGTGTCTTCCACTGGGTGAAATTGGCCACTTCCGTCGTTCGAGTTTTGGATGGTTTGAAATAATGTCTAGAGAATGAAGACTGTAGTCTTTGCAGGTCCCTCACTAAATATAATTTGACCGAACGAAACAGCGAGGCTTTCGTTTCCCACCCACGAATGAAACGGATTTGCGAAAGGTGAATTTACGAGCAGGTCTTTACGAAGATAAACAGCCGTGCTTAAGTGACTACCACCACGGAGTACAAAACCGGTAGAGGTGGAATCGAAAACCGAGTAACCAGAACAAGAGAATTACTGAAACTAGAGAAATCTGGGGTACCCGACTCCAAACTCATCGCTATTTCTAGATAACCGACTCAGAGGTAAATCAAGTATTGGGTTGGTGCTGTGAACTCAATTTATTGGTTCACTTCGAGTGCATTTTACTATTTTCGGAACAGCATCACTGATCCAAGGAAGTCAGTGCGCACCTGTCGTCGAAGCTTATGTCACTTCCTCCATGGACTTCCTATTTCATTGAACGAGGAAGGAGTGGAGAAACGGTTCAATTTTTTTCGTAACTAATCCAGTTGTGATACACTAACACCCTATAGTTTCAAATGGTAACGGTGCGGTCTAACGGTCTCATCGTGCCGGTATAGTGTAACCGTAACTATAACTGTCAAAAAATATCGCCTAAATTATTTCTAAACTAAATTCCAGACATCCGTCAACCAACACGTTACAGAAATATACCTATGACAGAGTCATCTTCGACAGCCATATTGGGCAGGAATTCACCGAGTTTCGCGGTCGATTACAGCCGATTAAACCTGGGGCTATTCCACTATGCAAATGCTTCGAAGTTAACGTTCTCCTCTGGTCATTTACTTCCATGTAGACTAAACGTCTGATCGGTATAATACTAGATGACTAAAAATTGATTACGATACTACGATAAATCAGTTCAGTCCGACACCAGACCAACACCACCGGACCAACCCGAAGTTAATGATCGTGTCTGTCCAGATAATCTCGTAGCTGTTAATGGGTGCTCATGCTTTTGTCCCGCTCTGCAGCGAGTCACACTGGAATAGTCGAAAATAGTAGAATACAAAAAGACTGCCGACCACTTCCGGCGACTGAGAGGATGTCTGAGATACCAGATACCTCTCAAGCTTTTCGAACCATTCAGGAGCAAGCCTAAAACCAAGACCATAGCAGTCTTGTGGTCTTGGTCTTGGTTCGAGGAGTTAACCACCCTCAAAGTCGGTTGTACGGCCTGCTGAAAAGTCAGTTGAAACTCCTCATCATCGTCTTGGTCTCAGTGTTGGTCTCGGTCTCGACTTTTGAGACCGAAACCGCTGATTATGAATTTTTATAGTTCGGCTGGGGTACCAGGAAGGAATCAAAGTTTTATATTGGTACCAACCAGACCTTGCATCCGTTCGACCCTGATTAATAGCGGTGTGCAAACATCTAGCGTTTGTTTGCTGACGCAGAAATAATCTTTGGCAGTTGGCACGAAGATGGGCTTCCGTTTGTGCAAGAGACCTCACCGTGGAAGATAACGGCGGACGCCGTTTCAAGGAGACCGTTTGTTCAAGTTCTAGTTCGGACATTGACTCGAGGAGAAGCATGTTGATATGATTTTTTGAAACTGTAGAAATCTGACATTAGTTGAATATCGCAATTTTTAAATCGGTAGAATAACGCAGGAAATCTTGTTGCGCAGAGGTTGTCTTACGCATAATTCAAAGTCTATAAATTCTCAATTGGCCATTGTGGGCGACTAATAGTAACAAACTTCAAAGAATCCGAACGGCAGCTGCTCTCTCTCACTGTGACAAATGGTGCCTTGCCTACTCGAACAGCTGAAACGAAGATTTATAATAAAATTGTGACGAATCGGTTCAACGAGGTGTGCATCACAATACTCCACTTCTCTTAGCTGGCTGCAACTTATTTCGGCATGTAATCAATGAACACTTACGATCCGTTCAACGATAATCAAGCACAGAAAGGCTTCCGGTACCTATGGCTGCTGCTCATGACTTCAGGAATCTTCAGGAAACCTCATAGGATCAGTTGAAAATGGCGTAGGTGAAAAATGGAACAGAGTGAGTCTGGTAAATCCATTTGAAAAATTCGCGGATGCCAGTGAACATATAGCATTGAAAAGCCAAATATATTAGCCCTTCATTCAAGGGATTCTCCGAGGACAACAAGAGAGTCAGCAGAATCGAATCTTCGGTAATTTATTGCAGACCATCAGTTGTGGATACGCAAGCAAATAACATACCATTTTCATTTAAAAAATCTCATACTGTTGCCCTTTAATTTTTGTGGTTGGAATATAGACCTCAGGTATTGAATCCACTACAATAACGTATTCTTAGAAGCACAACTGTTTCGATTCGAATCTCTAAACCTTGGCTATTTTGAAAATCATGTAAATGTCTTCAAGGGGACCAACTCTTACATCCCACGTAAAAATATGTTCGATATAATTAGCTGTCAGGTAACTCTCTTCATATTTTTATTCACACAGTCACACCTATGACTGTAATAATCAGCTGCACCATCGAGTTTTATTCGTACGATTTTGCCCACGATGTGTGTGCCATTCATAGATAAAGCCAGAATCTATATCCCCGTGGAACGATGGATAAGATTCTAAATAAATTTTCAAAAGCATTCGGTAGATGGCAGCACAGCGCTGAAGCTCGTCCAGAATAGAAAGAGAGCTTGCGCCCACTGATATACATACATACATACATATATATATACCAATGCTTGCGCCTCAAGCTTTTCAAGTTTCCGATCAGATGCGAAAGATGGAGTTCGAGTTCCGTTGTTTTGACAATAGATAATAAAAGCTCTTACTCCCAGAGTGAATAACGTAATCGCACAGTCATACAAATTACGTAATTAACTCAACACTTATTACATCGCAGATTTCTAGGAAATAAGAAATTCGAAAGACTGACACTTCTCATGCTCTAGTCGAGCATGTCAACAGCAAAAGTAGAACAACGTCGAGTTCTACTTTTTACCAAATGGACAGACAAGCTTTATGCTACTTGCAGAGGTAAAAATGAATCGAGTTTCCTGATAAAAAGTAAGAAAATTGAGGCATCGACGTCGCGACGACCAGACACACTTTTGAATCGAGGTTGTTGCGTCAGAGAAGAGACCAGCCCACCCTGTATCTATAGCAACAAGTCCTTGAAAATCCGTAACGTTTTATGTAATTAACAACGGTTCTAATTGGTAAAGAAAATTGGAAGATAAATTTAAACTGGAAAGAATTTCGAGGTGGACGAGAGCTACCGACAACGAAAAACAAAATCATCCGAAAACCTTGAACCGTGGTCTAATTCCGGTTCGACTGAGAATCGATATCAATTCGACCAAGTTCTCATACCATAAGCAGAAACTTTGAGTCATTGATTTATTTTTTTGACTTCATGGTTCTTCCGTTCTTTATTTTTGAGGATTATTCGGTCTGGATCCGCGACCTGTCATGATGATCGAGGTCGAAGAAGTCAGAAGCCGACACCCACGAAGCACATGATACCAATTGCAGCGCAGTAACCGCAGGCGAATGTTTGATAATAAATTGTAGCCAGCGAACACGTACCCGTCGACTCAAGGGCGTTTTCTGGCAATATCTGGTCTATAATTGATTTCGCTGTTCTCTTGGCGAAAGAGAAAATCAAACTATATAGCGTTCGCTATTCCGTCGAATACCGACGACTACGAAAATTCTTCATCGTTGGGTAATTTAGTGGGCGAGAAATCCGCCAGTATTATGGACTTGCATACCGTTAGTAGACGATAGTCCATGTAACTCAATTCACAAATCAGTACCACAACGACTCCACACTGAGGAAAGTATAATGAATTTCATCAACGTCTACTAAATTCAAGGAGTTGATTAATCGAATTCTATCTATTCCGTACTTCTCTATGAACCAATGATCAAGTTTTCTCGAAAATATTGTCTCTTTTACTCATACTTATTTTGGAACACGCATTATTGGATAATTCTCATCAAATGAATACAAAATTGTGTAAAGATTATCTCATGCATCATGCAGCTGTGTAATTGGCTTTTTAGGGGGGAAACCGAGGGGGAAATAACTCGTTGAATTGACGTGTCACTAGTCCATGAAATAATCCATAATTCACGTCAATTAATGAGAATTAACTGAATTACCAGAGAATCATCTGAATTAGGTTTAATTTGGTTGAATTGAGTTGAATTCAGTTAAATTAATTTGACTCAAGTTGAATTGAGTTAAATGAAGATGAATTATTGATAATGATAATTAAGTTGACTTGAGTTGAATTAGGTTAATTAATCCGAATTAAGTTCAATTAAGTTGAATTAACCTGAATTCAAAGACTCGCGTTGACTTGAATGAATTATTTCAACCCTCGGAAATAATGTGTCACTCAAATCTCAAATTATTTCCCCCTCGGTGGAAACTTGACAGTATTTTTTAGTTACATTGTTTGTTATTCAAATGACTAAAACATCGACCCGTCGAACAGTTTCTCAATTACGGTTGTCTGTATCTCGAAATAAAGAATGTCATAACCTTCTACGACGAAAGGGTCTCTTTGCTACAAACGTCTCACTGCGCGACAAAAATTGAACAGTCAATATCGTTACTAGATATTCAATTATTACACAAAATCAGAGGCAATAGCCAAGATTTCAGGATCACCTTCAAGTCAACAGAATTGTTCACTTCGCCATTACATAACTCTGTTTTTGGACTCTGAAGTCTCTTGATTTTCTGATCTTAAAAATTGTTTTTTTGCATCTGCTAAACGAAGCGTGGCTAATCACAGCCGCTTTTATCGCATGTGATCATCAGATATCGGATACCTTGCGGAACGCGGCGGTGTAGAGATCCTTGGAAACTCAGAATACCATTTATTGTCAGTGTTAAAGATCCCGATCTCTTTCATCCCATACAATAAGTTCGTCACGATTTTGAAGATTACGCAGATCGAACTCTACATCATTGGCCGAAGGATTCACAGCTCCTTTCAAAAACGTCATCCGGTACTTGAGATCAAGATTTCTAAAAATTGTTCCATTGATCTGTCGGTACTTTTTCATTCGCGATGTACAATCTTGATTTACACAAATTAGCTCTCTTATACCACACGAGAGACTTTCCTCTCACGATAAATAAAATCAACCTGACAGATTTATGGGACGCAAATTTTACCGTTTTTGCAAATTCGATAACAACACTCGACTTTGTTCGAATAATGCCAGTAAGAAATGGAAATAGATTCAATTCATTAATATTGATATCGTGCAAAATTAACCCAGGCACGTAGAATTTTTTATTCTCATTTCTCTACTTTCAACAATTCGCGAAATGTTCAGCCTCGTGTACCAGAATGGTTCGACTTTGCGAGCTCCGTTCTAAATCGAAATCGCAATCATATAATATGATCAACATTCGGTCATATGCAATGCTAGTTTCTGCGTAAATATAACTTCAATAAAGAGACTAGTTTATTACATACGAATGCAAATATGATAATTTGCTTCTCACATCATTGATGATTGAGAGTTCCTAGATTCTCATCTAAAACGTTGTATGGACGATACGAAAAAACAAGATCAGGTTAAAATAGCCTCAGCCCATGTAAATATTATCCATCGAGTTTGACTCGGGAACAATTTTTATAATATCCACCAGCGAGGGCCTCATTTTTCTTAAAGACTTTGAGAACTTTCCTCACGTGGAACAAATCCAATGTTACCCGTTTCCACAATTTATTAAAGTCTGCCATCGAGTGTATAAAAATAGAAATCACATAATACGGAAAAAAGTATGAGAAAATCGGATAAAAATGTATAACGTATGTTATTCAAGAGGAAAAAGTCGCGCAGCTTACTCCGTCCTCAAAACCCCGGGATGTACCCATCGATCCGTAACTGTCTAGATCCCAGAGTTATATACGGAGGTGTCAACTGTCAAGTCTTCGATCGGCTTCACTCCGTCTTACAAAGTCTTGCGTTATTTTTGGTCGAAGTCGCGCGTGAAGAACGTGTTCTTGATTCTATTTTATTGCACCCCAATCTTTCTCTCCGTGCACTTTTTTCTTCACCGGAGTATTTCGAACGGAGGATCTTTCCCAATCGACCTTCAATCGTTGCTCAACAACGAATTCCAACCGTTTCACGTCCCGTCAACCTCAAGATGCAGAACATTTATTCGAATTGAGAACGCCAGAGGCGACTGAATCTCGTCCAACAAATGATAGTGTTTTGCTTTCGGTTTGTGATTGGATGAAAGTCAGTCGATTCGTCGGCGAACGTCGAAAACCCAGCCGGGAGAAAACAGAAAACCTAAAATTCATCCGTGACGAAATGAGCGGCTGTAAATTAACGACCGGAGAACCGGAAAATTGTTCTCCGCCATCAACCGAACATGCATGCCTCTTGAAACGTAATTTAGAAAGATTGCCGGGGCAAGTTCTCTGACGTCAATAAGCTCGGAAACCCTGAACGTTTCAAAAGATTTTGACGGTCCGATACGAAGTCGACAGGTTCTCAAAATAAAAAATGAACGAATATGTACCAGTTCTGTTTTACTTTCCTCATTTATGAATGAAAAATTATGTCATTTTTTCTCGTCTTTCGTACACGTGCTTTCCGTGATTGTTTTTAATTGCGGAATGAACGATGAAAATTTTGTCAGTGACATTGAAGCTCGTTCCCAGAGGAACGAGTGAGACTGAATGTATTATAAATACATCCAAGCTCTTCAAAGATTTTCTTTTAGCATCCGCGCAATTACCCAGACAATCACGCGACTCCGTGCGCAAGCAGTCTCTACATCGAGGACCGCACGTGCTGTATTTGACGATCACTGACCCCGTCCTGTGCAAGAGATTAAATTCACCCGATTTTTTTGCATAAAAAATTTATCGGCTCCTATTGACTCCTTGTTCGACGTGGCTTACCGATTTTTGATAGTCGTTTTGTTGATTTACTCGCTGAATATCACCCCCAACAATAACTCTTATCGACTCTATGTTCGACATGTGGATAACTGTTATTTATCGAAATATCCATCCTGTGCCAAAAAATTTTAAGAATATTTTTACAATATACATATTGTGCTCCATTTTGTTTCTGCGGGTTTGACATCAGTCCAAGAATATAAAATCGTGTAGGAAAATATGTTGTTTCATTATTCTGCTGCAGTATGCGACAATACGACTAGGATATAAATGCAGAGAGATGCCTTGATTTTTTTTTATTGTATCACAGTAAACTTTATTTAGCTTAGAATTTTTCTTTTCTTTTTTTTTTTTTTGCGTTTGCCAAAGATCGTTTCAACGTAGCTGATATGTGGTGGATAAAATATTTATGCACGGATTCGATATTTGCCACGGCTGACCTAGATACTCCTACGAAAACATCAGACTATGATAAATTAGATCGTATTAACGATTTAAATTGTTGAAAAAAATCTAACTTTCCCGATGCTCGACCCACTTTCATTCGCTTTTCATCAAACTCTTAATCTTAACCACCTACGCGATCATATTAACCAAGGTCAAGTCGACCGGCTCCGACACATACAAGGCAGCCCGAAATCGATTCGCCGTTTGATTCAATGGTGAATCAATTTTGCAAATAAACTAAACCCATCGCGTCGAAAGAAGGAGACTTTATTCTTTCTAATGACCTCTCTAGCTGCAGAAAAAAGATTATTGAATTTTTTGTTTCAAGAAAAAAGCTCGGGTTGTGCCAAAATCGAGATTACGGTATATAAAATAAGAAATCAGCTGTTGTTCATCGTTTACATCAAAAATATTGGCACTGGGCTTGCCAGTCTGCTAAGTTTGTTGACCGAACGACCCTCAGAGAATAACAATCATCTGCACGGAAAATTTCTAAACCAGCATTACGGAAGTCGCCCTCGCAATATCGATGGAAAAATTTAAAGTTCATAAATTGCTATTTTTTTTTTTTTTTATGAAAGCACTACATCAAGCCGCTTTGATTATCTGCAAGAATGAAAAATGGATTTGAAAGAAACTATAGACAAGATTCGGCGTGACGTCATAAGCCAACGTTGTAAGCTGAGAAATAAAACGTATACAGACGGTCGACGGATAAGCTATAAATATCCGATGATGGATACCGTCAAAGATGACCGGTGTTTTCGAACTCGTGTCTACCCAGGTGAGAAAAAAAAACGGAAAACAAGAAAAAAAAAATAGGAACATCGTGGATACCGACTTAATAATACTTCCGGATTGTTTGTTTGCTCGATTTTTACTTGTCTTGCTCACTAGATACCCGAAAACGACTTTGAAAAGAGAATAAAGAAGAATGCAGACTGAGACCTTGTCGAGACTGACACCGTTAATTGGTCTCTACCGTTTAACCGGAAGTTCAAGAAGTTCGATTTCAGCTGTTTATTTCCGTCGGTGTATTTACGAACCGGAAATAGAAGGATCGGTGTACAGCTGTCTCTGCGTATATAACGAATATAGAAATGATGTAAGAGGACACGAAGAAGATGAGTATTGTCATCAGTAGTGATCTAAAATTCGATTTTCGCGGATCTGTATAACGACGGACGGTGTGGCCCGAGGTAGCCTGTCGGAGTGAACGATAAAAAAATCATCCCGAGCAATGAAATAAATACCAGGAACGCGGATACATCGCTGAAATATTTATTTCGACACAGCCCAAGGATTTTCAGATGGTCGGAACAACGTCATACTCAAGGCTTCAACTTTTCATGTTCTTCATGTCCTTAGAGTAAGTGCGATTCATCGAATTGGCACGATACGACTGCATACCGCATTCTTGGCCAGAGGACGGATCGACGAGTGAAATTTTTATTCACTTTACGATAAATAAAATATGTCAAAAGTCGCAGAGTTTCAAGAAATGAAACAAAAAATTAAAAATCTTTCAATTTCAATGATCCAAAGAGTTTCTCTTGTGCAGCTATTCCCAATGCACAATGGGATCTATTTGTGTAACGGGCGCAAGCGTATGGCGATGGCAGAGTACACCGTGTTCGTACTACCGAGCTACATGACTCTCTAATTGAGATGACTGCTGCGGCCTTAGCCAGGAAATATCAAATCAGAAAACCAGGAAATCAGAAGCCTGCACAAATTCAGTCAGGCTTGCTACAACTCTCTTGCAACGACGGTGTGAAACTGCTATTTATTGACCATTCCATTAAATACGAAAAAAGTTCAACTTTCAACGACAATCATGATTTTTTTTCATCTTGGGGATCAATGACTAGAGACTGTCGATAAATTTGACGACAAAAAAGTTTGCAGCTCTCAATGAAAACAGCGGGACATGAAGTGGGCGCGCAGTTCTAGGCCGCAATGTTCCATAATGCTTTTGCTCTGTATTTCGTGGTGAGTTGTTGCACAACTTTCGCGCTCCCGTAGTCAGCCTGTTTGTTTGACTTGTGCTTTCATATGTATATTGTACTTCCATGTCGTATTTACATAGAAGAAATTTATACCGAGGCATCATAAAAAGGGGTGACTGATGGGGGCGTCGAGACATGTCGCTCAATCATTGATATACACAACATCAACGATTGCACCACGTTTTTTAGAGGCGCACGTCTCGACTGTTTCACCCAAAGAAACGTGACTCTAATGCATGACGAGGAGTATCAATGGAAAAAAAAATTGATGGATGTTGAAAACTTCCATCAAAATCCTATTTTTGTAAGCGTGAAAGACTCACAATGTCAGTCGAATTTGAAAAGTCAGCTTTAGGAACTTTGTTTGTGGCAGAGAATCATTGGATCATGTATATATCAGGGAACTCTGCGTTGATTGAGAGAAAAAAATGCCCGAAGCAGCGAGAGTTTGACCCCTTGTTGCCAAAAAGCTATTTTTATTGGCGAATGAGCGCTGTTAACATGGAAACGAGAACTTATATTCTCAGTCTTTGTGTGATTTATTCTTTCGCTAATGCTTCGTCATTGTGAGGATAAAGTGACTTCGGTATTGGATTATGAGCTTGGCTCTAGGTCGTGTTGAGTACGCCTAAATATTCACGATATTTACAATTGGTGATAGCAAGGATCACAAGCTATTTAAATCATGAAAGAAATTCTCACAATTTGACCTATTGACCTACCCATCTCTGAATAATATCGAGAGCACAGGAATTTCAATATTGTACCAAGCTGGTTGAATACAGTGCAGTTTTTAGCCAGTCAAATTACCCGGAAGGCAGAAATTTAAGGTAACTTATGGGGCATTCCAAGCCAACTCGACCAGTGTTAAACCCCGACCATCTCAAAATCATTCCATGTTTTTTTCTAACTTTCTACTCAGTATAAAACGCGTTTAAATTTTTTTCAGATTTTTTTATCAAACCGTTAATTTGTTATGAATTTTTTAAGTTGTTTGAGAATGCCCCTTTTTAAGAATCTGGAAAAATTCTCAAAAATCCAGTGGATGACACAAAACAGCCCCCGTTTAGGAAAACAAGGGCCGAATTTTTTTCTATTTTTTTTTCACTCAATTCGGAATTTTGTAATTTTTGAAACTGAAATTATCATTCAAATCATCAATTATCACAGCTGTTCATTAAGAAGATGAAGACGAGTCTATTCAAGTATCCAGATTTCAGATGGCTGACTCAAAGAGCAAAGCCATAACAAAAAATGTGGATTAACTTGTGTAAATGATCAGATTCATTTGAATAAAAACGACAAATTTGTATTAATCTTCATATTCATCTCAAATGAGAATAATGTAAAACGAAAGTTAAACCAAGTCACGAAAATTTGAATCGACATGCAAAAGATATTGTTTTTGCTGTTTTATAGTGGCAATATGAATCTATACGTATATTTCTGAAAAGAAATTTACTCTTTTGGTTGATTTATACTTTTGTCATTGCTGATACCCTTTTTCGCTTGGATAAGAATTCCCATCCGTAACGTATTGATTGAAAATTTTTTTATTCTCATCACCGAGTCCGGAAATACATGAGCCAGTGTTTAAATATACAGTTCTAGTCTAATCCCCAGGTCTAAAATCTAGAATAATATATTCACTCTATTCCAAGCGAGAAAGTAAACGAAAACGAAAACGAAAAGGCAGAAGTCGAGGCTGGCGTAGATCAACTTAATTCGGCAAACGTCACGTCTGGTACAGTACGTCACAGTAGTGAGATACGAGTAGATGTGCTATAGAAACCGGAAATAAACGTAACTGCCTCAAGAATATCGCGACGCAGATATGCATTCGGCTGTATACCTACGCAACGGATCAGTTGATGTTCGTGTTTAATTCATAATCTCGCCTCAGAGACCTTTGGTCGTCAGCTCGTTACCGCGGTAATATTGGCGCCAGACTGTCGTCAGGTGTCACAGTGGCAAAATTTACACATTAGTCAGCGTTTTGAGATCTGTTCAAATTCACGAAAACGTTAAGATTTCCATCTCTTTGATTCCCTGCACGTGAAATATGGATCGATTAAAGTCAATCTCATAACTTTGTTGACACAAATCATGAGGATTCCTTATATATAGGGATGTAAACAAGTCATACCTGCTGTGACAAGAGTCAGAATGAGCGAAAAAAAGTTAAACAACGTACATTAAGGATTTTTGAACCAGCAGTGTCCAAAAGATGATAAAAAGACGCTTATCGTCCATTTTTTTTTTTTGTTTACTTATAGGCATGACGAAAATATATCTTGCGGCCATTTCTCGACACTCTTCAGCCTACTATGACTTGATCATCATTGCAAATGTAATAACAGAAATGTTTTAGTCTGTAAGAGAAAAGACGACTTCGAAATGATACCTTGTCGTCGTTTTCTAGAGACAGTATTGTCTGGTTACAGATAAAACAACTTACAACGGTCCTCCTGTTGTCATTGAAATTATTGTCACCAAATTCGAAAAACCCGAACTCAGATACCAGCAATTTGAAACAAAAGGTCACCTTGAAAACTCTTTAATTAGTCAAACCAAATGTGGATGAAAATAGGTTAGTCAATACTTTTACATTTGCATATTACAACTACACAACAGTGTACAGTACCGGTCTGCCCAAAAGCGTTCAAATTGGATTTAAAAAATACCAAAGTTTGACTTTATTGAACATGCTGATCAAAATTTACGTTTTGTAGGGATGCCGGGACTAGTTGCTAGACATGCAAGTTATTACAAGCAAAATTATCCAACAATGAGCGAAACGGACATGTTCGTTCTTGAGAGGGGGTGAGCCCACTCCTACATTCCCTAATTCGTACGTGACTTTTTATATGTAGCTACAATTCTCCAACAGCTATTCCACTGGTACTGTCTTCGATATAGTGGAGAGTAAATGTTTCAGCTGTTATTTGAAGTTATTTACAACACTTGAACAAATTTTCAATCATTGTATCCATTTGGGGTCTTATTCGGGCACAGTAAGGCAAGGGAATTTGATCGTTGTAGATTGTTCACGTAGATTTTTTCTCCGAGTATCATACCACAACTGGAATGTCACCTTGACGACTGGGGAAATTTACATTACATAGAAATTCAAATTATACATACACCAATAAATGAGGCAAGTTGTCACGTATTGGATAAATGGGGTGAAAATCTAATGTACAAATGAATTGCTATTTACGTCTGCTGAGATGTTGTCCGATACTAGAGAAGCAATTTACATGTAATCGCATTTGTTATCACATGAATCAAAGTAACTTTGTAAATCCATGTAAATACATGATCCTTATATTTCCGAAAATATCGATACACGGAGAAAATTTTATTGTAAGCGCTGTCATACTCGTCTAATAGGATTCTTTTTTGTTGTTTGTTGTTTCCACAAGTGTGATTGCATCAATTAGATTGATCGATCAATGAGCTTGAGTTCTTCGAGACGGTTCTGATGCATTTTTATTGCAGAGAGAGAATGTTATCTGTATTCGCTACTGCTGGCAGAATGAGCATCACTGCAAATGTTCTTCAAGCATTTCTTCGTTTTCATCACTTTCAACACAAAAGGTATGGCCTATGGATTCTTAAAATTAAGATTGGTGTCCATAGTCACTGCTGGTTGTCGAGTTCGTCCTCGGACAGACCTGGACAAAGCTTTATTGGCGGAGAAGCGATCTCAAGACCGTCTGTCCTGAAAATAAGTATTCACTGTGAAAAGCACCCTAAGATTCTGGCAAAAAAAATTTTGTTGTTCTTGTTCCATCGTCCACGTAGACGTCACGACTTGGGAGTAACCCTGACAAAGAACGCGTACGTGACACGAGTATTCGGGTCTTGAATCTCATCCAGAATGCATTCCTTAGTCTTCAGTCGCGAAACAAAAGCCAGAGGGAAAAATACGTCGGCAGCATCCCCGTGTGGGCAGTGACGTTCGGCCTCGTCCACGTCACGACGCGGACGACCACGCGAAGAAGAGGACGTCACAAAGCGACAGTGGAAAACGATAATTACGAATATACATATTCTGGTGGCGTTAAACTTGGTACAAGACAACCTACAGGCTACTCCGAAACGTCGCTACGAGCAGGGTGGATAAATATAACAGCTCGAGGTGCGAGACCCTGCTAAAATAGACGGATGGTTTTCGGTGGCGAAAATTTTAGGCGATAAAACTGGATTTCCGTCTTTTATGACCAACAAATTTCAATTAAAAATTCTTCAAAAAATAAAATTATGATCTCTTTTCAATTTTCTTTGTCTCTCTCTCTCTCTCTCTCTCTCTCTCTCTGAGGTCTGCAATGTACAGAAAACTCGGATTGAGTAACTCTCTTCAGTTAGAGATATATTAATTAATTGATTCGCATAGTTCGAAAAATTCCTAATAAGAATGTAAACACACGAATGATAGAATCACCACATCAAAAATTCCCCATTGTCAACTGTTATTCCACGTTTGGTTTGAATTACTTCGGGAACTTCAGCTGTTCTTTCAGCCACGTTAAACTTTCAGGGATGCAGTGGATTTCGAAAAAAGATGGATAATATAAATATAAGTGTGCCTCGTGTACACGACGCGGTTACGCAACATTAAAATAGAACAATTTGGTCTATAGCGTTTGGCACGAGCGCCCAGACCGCGAGACCATTTCGCACAACGTGAACGGCACAAAGGTACCGCTTTGTCGCTAGATCCCGCGATCAGAGTGACGTACTGTAAACTGCACATCAGCCGTGATACCACAATAAGTAGAAAACCAGAGACTGCTGCTTCCGCCTTGCAGCAGCCCCAACTAACACCCGGATCCGACCATCTCCGCTATTAATATCAATATTAATGCGATAATTAGCACCAGATTTCTCAAAAGTTAGAATAAGGAACGCATTGTAAAGGCATTGCATCCTTCTCTTCTTGACTCTTCATAGAACTTGATTACTAGTTGAGATATCGTTCATGGAACTCGGTTTCTTCAAGTGCCCAGAAAAGCTTGACCATTTTAGAACGTGAATGAAATCTGAATCTGATTTAAAAAAATATATATTCGCTGAAAAGTAGAAGAATAAAGCTTCAATTCGCTTTTAGAAAAACCTAGAAATCTTAATTTTTCACTGTCATATAGGCGCTTGAAAATCAAAGCCTTAAAAGTTGCTGAAAGGATTCCGAAAAAGTAATCACATAGTGAGATTTTACTGTACGTCTGTTCATTCAAATTCCGATCAAAAAATGAAGCATGTCAACATTCTTTCAAACATGAAAAGAATCGCTATCAATTCAAAAATGGGTTCTAAAGTTGAGAGACCGTTGGTTGTTAATCCTCCAAGTGACTTTTTAGATGTGAACTGATTTTTGGCTTTTCAAAAAAAAATCTGAATCTTTATTCTTTTACCTTTCAGCATAGAATAATTCTTTAATTTCACGAAGATCCGGTACAAAGGAAACGGTTCGTTTTATTATTCAGACTACAAGCTCAAGATACTAAAACTAACGTATGAAATTGAGTAGGCTGACCACAGCGGGCCTCTACTACTGTTTCGCCTCGAGTGAATACGCGAGTCTCGTGATTTTTGTGACGAAATCTTTGATGCGATGGTTAAGTAGAATCGAACGATTGTGGCTGAATAAGGTTGAGAATAAGTGGGTAATTTCGTATTTCATATTTAGGCTGTTACATACATACATTGAAAAGTGAATAACTCGCGATGAGGGCAAAATCGAGAATACCAATCGAACAAAGTTGGTTTGAAAATAAACGAAAAATACTGGATATCCCAGAAGCTATTAAAAAAACTTTCATAGCTTGACCAACTGGTACGAATGATGACAACACGTCCGTTTTTCCTGGGAACTTCGGTATAAGCGATGGGCGCCGCTACTCTACCTATACCATCAGCTTCGCGACGACCACGCCGCGGGGGAGGCCATCGGCGTAGGATTAAAGGGGCAGACAAAATTCATACTTTCGCTAATTCAGTCAGTCTATCTTAGCAGACCTCTTTCCATACGAGAGCCCAGGGCGAAATGGTCACAACCTTGGCCTACGAACTTCAAAAACTTTGTATACATATGTCATTACACGTGTAAAAAGAATGTGCTACCTTATTTTCTTCCCTCTTTTAATAAGAGGATTCCAGTACGGGAATCCATTTAGTCATTTTTCCAAGCATCGAGGAGCGAGTTTCAGCCGCGAAGAATTGATTCATTGATTCCCGTGAACCTGGTGGATCAAAATTTGATTTGGTACCGGATGAATTGCTACGTGGGGGATTTGAGAAATCATACAGTTTTGTGTCAATGATTAAAATACCGGTGATGCGACGCTGGTGTGATTACAAAACAGACGTCGATGTGTATTTCTAGCGTGTCAGCGGCCAGTGGCTACTACTACTGGCTTCAGTTTGAAGCTTGGAAACTGCGAAATTTTCTGTTCCATCATCCTATCTGAGTCGTTGCATAAATAAGACGAGAATTGTTCCAACAAAAGTTTGAAATCCGAAAATTTTGCCACACATAATTAACTCAAGTTAAACAGATGCAGTTCAACTCAGCTCACTCAGCATCTCACTAATTTGATGTCAAATAACTATTGAAAAAATATCAATCGCATATTGTCTATTCAAAGCTTGGTAACCTTCGAAACGGTACCTCTTTCGCGCCATGCTATGACGTCACTATTCGGTATAACCGCCCGCCATCTAGCGGCATCTGTGAAAAACCCACTCCTCACTTTAGTTCTCGCTTTTTATTGGAGAATACGTTCGATTATTCAAATGTGGCAGCTGAATTGTGAGTTCAGACCTCACCAATCGGGAAGAAAGTGTCTGTCTAGGTGCAGATTTGTACCGCTTTTATGAATGAGAAGTTTGAAGCAGCGTGACAATTTTTTTGACGCTATACTACTTGAGAATTGGAGATCAATCTTCTGGTAACGAGCCTGCGGCATAACCGATCCGTGAAATTGATATTTTCGTCGCCTGAATACAAGTTTTATGTCCTAACGAGCGAGAGGTAAGAAAGTAAAAGATAATCTGGAGCATCAAAACACAGCTGTTCTGCTCTGGCCGACTCGGACTGTCGGAGGGGATGTAAACCTTGCAAAATAGTTGGCCTAGCCTTCGGTTATCCAGAATCGAGCAGAAAATACTTGAAGTAAACTCCGAAAAATAAGCTTTGCGAAATACGCGCTCTGTGTTTTCGATCAAATAAGCAGTGCCGAATCGATGACGTTGGAACCTGCCGGTCATTTTACGCAGTTGAAGACTTTCGAGAGGCCAGAAACTTACCGCTGACTGATTTAATTGGAATAGATTCAGCCGTTGGCGTCTGGCTGCGGCTTGTATCCACTTGCGAATTAATATTATCAGTCTAAAGTCAGTCAGAGTACACTTTAGTGGAACCGCGATGCGGCTATAAATGTCTCCAAGGACAACGGAAGGACGACCATAACATTTAATCGCAATTAATATTCGCAATATTCACTAACGTCTCTTCACTTATCTTAACACATTCGCCATCTGGATTTAACGCATCTCGAATCTCATCGAACGACAACGAAACGCCAACATTGATTCAAACAGAAAAGCTCTTATGTTACTCCTTAAAGAAAATCATAATTTTGCCTTCAATATCACATACAAATTTATTGATTCGAGGGAAGGAAGTGGTTACATCAACACACGAATTGCTGTGGATATTCTGAAACGCAAAATCTTCCACTGTGCAGTAGAATCTACAAAGCTGGGATTCCCCAAAGAATGTCATCCACTTGCCACAGTGGGCTGTCACTGATCCCTACGGAAGCATTGATCATTTGAAATCGATGTAATCAGCAAAGCTTTTGACCATATTAATAATCTTGAATGATTGTTGGCACGAAATCTTAATGGCGACTGACTTTTGATACACAAAATTTGAACGAATGTAATGGCCGCGACAGGAGTTTACGTTATCAAATAAAAAGCCTAATTTCGGTTGTTTGCAGATAATGTCGATGATGTCGTTGTGTGTCCCTCACCCCCCTGACTATAAGAATCAGTCCGTTGCCAACAGCCAGCTCTAAAATCGTCTTCAGAATGACGCAAAATCTTCGGTAATCGAGAACGATGAACATGCGGGGAGAAAATGAGATATACAAATATACTATGATGTGTACATATGAAATCCAATATCGATTGAGATGATAAAAAATGCACTGTATCAGGTGTACAAATTTTTCACAAAATCCTCCCCCCTTTTTCGACTTCTTTACGTTCATATCCATGACCCACACGCCTCTCAAGGTCCCTCAAAAAATGCCTCAAGCACGTGGACGGTAATTAAAATTAGGTCCTCTGAACATTTCCATTGTTCTTCAGATTCTGTTCTGACTTCTTGATCCAATAGAAATTCGTTTGAGATCGTCGCAGGGACCGGTTTGATCTGGTCCATAAGGAAAAGATATTTTTCTGAAAACACATAACGACATCGAATAGACTTACTTCTTGAATTTTGTAGCTTGTTCGAACAGTCTTTCGCCTCGTGGTGGTGACTTCGTATGATTCTTCGACGGTGGGACCATCGTCGTCGGCTTCTTCGACGACCGGCGTCGAGGGCGTCGAGATGATGGGAGCGAGGGCGTCCATAACTTCCATTTTTGAGTTGTTTGATAAATTTTCGTTCGTATCAACCTCCAGGGTCGAAAACTGGCGTTTACCCGTCGTAACAGACGCGAGTGGATTTTGGCGGGGGTTTTTATTAACACCGGGGATGAAATTCAAACAAATTGGGCCTAAGGACGGGGGGCGAACACCGCGCGAAGCGGAAAAAGTCGAGGATAGGTATTTGTCGAGGGTGAAAACGGGTCAGAAGACGAACATTAAAACACTTTTTTCTTATTGATAATTGTTAAAAGTATAAGAGGCGCGATTTCGTGTAAAATAAAATCGAGACAAGCTGCACCTCGAATTCCGGGACCCGCGACTCTGTACCGAACGACGCGACTGGCTAAACTAAAGCAAACTGGTGCCACGGGCCCTCCAAACCCGTGGTTCAAAGCGAAAATAGATTTCAGTTTTCCCTTAAGTTTAAGGCACCAGAACACGCGTTCGTTACCGCTTTACCGCGCGACCGACCCGGGGAGACTTGAAGTCCGCTCTTTCCCTCTCTCTCTCGCTCTTTCTCTATCTGTCTCTTTCGTATCATTTAGTCTCTTGTTTGTCATATGCTTCCAGTAAACAACGGAAATAAGGCATTTTTACCCACGTCACAGAACTGGCACAATGTGTAATACGGTCTTAGCGTTATTCAGTCAATCGAATTTAAGTCGCGCGTCCGAGTTTTGGGGATCTTTAAGTATGACAATTTCGTTCTGATGCATCGCTGATTACTTTTCTGAATACCGTTATTTCCATTGAATTGAATTATTTCATCTTCTCTGAATGACAAAAAGTTGATACAATTAATCCCAAAAAATGACTGACGAGGACACGGACGAATGACTACAGGGTGATTTAGAATTTTTTATTGGAGAGCCTTTCACAAGAATGGCTTGATCTCATTTCTAGTTTTCAGGATAGATCAATCAATTGTATTAATGTAGTCTGTTCAATCTGCAGATTATATTTGCTGTCTGAGTCTCTCAATTTTTGTTTCTTTCTTTTTTTAACTACCAGTTATCGTAACACTATTATCTCCGCTATGGGTCGATCTTGCAAGTTTGCCCTCTGCCTCCTACTCTCAAGTTTTATTTCTACCAAATAGTGATCTCCATTAAATCTATCCTAACCGTAGCATTATTTTTTTTTTTTTTGTTCCACCAGGTATCTGGAATTAACCAATGTAGCATTATTCTCGACTGATATCTCCGAAGTCATAGTAAACCTATTCACGAAATACGCTGCACAGCACTGCACAGTACATACGAACGTAGTTGATTTGTTATGTCCGGCAGGGCGGCGTGTTTTACACGCGAGAACGTCGCGGAGGATTCAGCACCGCTATTAGCCCTAGCGGCAAGCGTGCAAACTACTTAACAGCCATTGCCCAGTGCAGACGCGCCAAGTCTGCAGCAAGTCTTTACTCACTTGGTAAGGTTATTCTTACGAATGGATCTTCACGAAACTTGCAATGAAGACTTTGTTATTAGAATATTGGGACTCTTCATTAGGAAATGTAGTAAAGGATACTCGAACTATACTATGTGAAATGAATGAACGAATGGATTTGTATTAAGTGGGTGTGTATTTGAGCTAGTATGTATGTACTGTGAGATCCTTTCTCCGCGCATACAAACGAGATAAGATTCTCGCAGTTGCAATATAGGTGTAGAGAATGTATAATAGAAAAATATGACATCAAATGAGGTTCATAGGGGGCGCGTTGAATTTAGTCTAATAAATTACTATTCAAATATCGTACATAATAAAGAATATTGTATCGATACTTTCGGACTTGCAGTTACATACTAGTGCCTAAATACACTCGAGAGACAACTTCCATTTCCATATTTCATACATACCTACTAATAAACGTGATTAATGTAAGCGTCAGCAAATGTGGGTATAATGCACAGTCTCTTCTCAGATCAGAGTCTCAAAGAGTATTCAATTCTACGTAAGGGAGACAATTCCATTTCACGGCAAGAGAAATTCATTTTTTCTAAAAGGCACACGTGTTACAACAACAACAGAAACAAAAAAAAAAAAAAAAAAAAGAATGAATCTATCACTGTAAAAAATGATAATAATAAATATAGAAAATGCTGTCTACGATTCTGACTAAGTCCTCTTCCCCATTTTCATTATTTATTGTCTCTCTTGCTCCGCAGAGCAGCCTGAGATGCAGGTATTTATGGGAAGTATAAATCCTTGCGACGAACAATTCCGTTTCCTAACTTTTCTACCCTTATCTGTATAAATTATGCAATATTAAACTTTGTATCAACGCTAAACCTGAACTATGCTGAATAAATCACAGTTCGTAGCGAGGCTTCCGTACTACCGTGGACCGATCTACTATTATTGTACGCATCTAGTAGAACATGTGAAATGAATACTTTTCATAAAAATTTTGATAAAAAAGAAGTTCAGCAATTTTCATCCTACTTGATATAGTGAAAAAACTAAGCACTTGGACGAAAATGTACCGGCGTCTGACCAGAATGATATGAGTTGAGTATCAAAAACATTTATGTACCGAATATTAAATATAAAACATGTGCCTGATATGAGGCTTAGAAAATAGTAGATTCGTACGAAATACACGAGATAGTTTTTCTTGCAAATATTTATAGAACCGCAAATTAACGGTCCGACAGAAAGCTCTCCGACACTTTTTCATATTGTGCATTCCTAACTATACAATTTGGCATCTTTATTGAATATTATTACGCGTTCGTTTTTTTATCGGCTAATAATAATTTCTCAATTCTTCAGCATTTGATATTATGCTACTCAGTTTGGCAAGTCTTCTCTCCTTTAAGCCTACCGTACGCTCAACTGCAGCGCAGATTTAAAAAAAAAAACCAAACTGTCTTTTCTTCTCTCTTTGAATTCAATTTTCCAAAAATATATGATACGTTAAGCCTGAAGCGCAGAAAAAAAATTACATCTAATCTATCATATTGTACTTAAAATCAAAGATTATTAACTGTCGAAAAGCGTTTTAGCGAGTTGAGGTAATCACCGAAGCCTACTAGTCCCGCGAAATATCCGAAACATTGATTTTGTTCAATTCATCAGGGCCGTAGACCCCTTTCTCTGTTATTATTCCCGTTATCAGGGATGCAGGAGTCACATCGAACGCAGGATTCCAGCACTGAATACCAGCTGCGGCTACTCGCTGGTCATTTATGTGCGTCATCTCTCTCTCAGGTCTCTCTTCGATCGGGATTCGATCCCCGCTAGCGATGCTAAAGTCGATTGAGGTCAGAGGAGCAGCGACGTAAAACGGCACTCCATGGTGTTTCGCAACTACTGCGATCTGTGGAGAAATTAAAACGTGTTTATCTCCTGCTTTTCGGATCCAAGTTCGAAATATCTGCAAATTCTCAGGTCTCACTTGATAAGTTCCTATTTTATTCGCCGTATCACCGTTAGCAGCGACTCTATCAGCCCCGACAATAACTGCAGATATTGTTCTGGATTTCATTAGCGCTGCCACCATGTCGTCGCATATCAATACAGCCGGCATCTTTTCATGTACTAATTCGTACGCCGTTAATCTTGCGCCCTGGTTGTACGGTCTCGTTTCTGTGCAATAAACTTTTTCTGAAATGAGAAAGAATTCGCCACGTTAATTGTGATCCAGTTTCCATCAGCAAGGCTGATTCTCTCTGTTCCTGCAGGATTTTCCTCACCGAGTTTTTTGTCTCCGTGTAACGCCCTAATGACGCCTAAGGCTGTGCCGTATCCAGCGGTAGCAAGACTTCCAGTGTTACAATGAGTAAGCACCCTCACTGAATTATCTCCTCTACCATTGTTCAGAATCGCCTTTGCGCCGTGACGACCAATCGCTTTATTGTCCGCTATATCTTTCTCCAACATCGCGTCTATCGCTTCCAGGAACCTGGTAAAGAAAATGTTGCATGTCTGTTAATAACTGTTCATCCATCGCAATCAGATGCGACTCGACCGATGAAAAATCAATCTACTAGATCCAGAATGTTAAAACATGTTTGAATCATTTATCACTCGATGAAATGATATCTGAGAATTCCACGAGGGCCTAAAAAATTTCTCGTTTGATGCAGAATATAACTCCTAAGATTTGTAATGTTTCTAGCTCAAATTCAACGTGTTTAGAAAAAAGTTAAGAGCCATTTGTGACCAATACAGTATGCAAATTGTATAAACACGGCATACGGCCTGAAAGCTTCAAGTGGTTCCAATCAATTCCGATAACGACGGGTAAAAACCGTCTTGCTGAGCCCTGATAACTTATCTGGAATTACTGTACGACTAAAAGCGAATAGAATTGAGATAAATCAAAGGCCGTCCTAATCACACGATTGGGCAATAGCTGAATAATTAAATAACAGGCACAGATTGCCTAATTTCTATCTAGTAGAAAAATTTTGTACTTTTCTTTCATCTCAGATGCTGAAACAGCCTCATCTTTGCTCAATTGATTGGAAAGTGTGATCAGTTCTTCGGCAGCAATTTTCATATTGACAGCGGTGGGCCTTGCAGATACAAGATAATTCAGTTTTCCCTCGATCTCCTGACGGAGACTTTTCTTGTCATTGAATTTCTCGTTCTGGATCTCAACCGCCAGGCTGAGACACCCGACAATAGCAATTGCAGGCGCTCCTCGGACCTGAAAAACGTTTTCATAACAGTAGAGTTAATTATGCTCTGATGTAACCGCAGATTAGATACAATGAAAACATCGTGTGCTGCTGTTTTGTCAACAAGAAATCGTCACGAACTGTGACGCGGATTGTTTTAAGTAGCGGAAGATGATAAATTTCATAAAAACGTGGCGGTAACGCTAAACCACGTTATGTAACTCGTGATGAAAAACGGTTGGGGGTGAGTTTGAGATAAAATTCATACGTGAAATTTGCGGATAAGCGATTAATCATTACCTACCTGCATTTTGTTTATGACTTTCCATCCGTCCTCGACGCCTTTGACAGTTACGTACTTCGATATAACCGGCAGTAATATTTGATCGAGGATTTCCAGCTTGCCATTTTCCCATTTAATAGCTCTGAGAGTCATAGCAATTTTGTTATTTCGACGAAACACGTCGAGCTGAGGCGTAATAAGTTCGATAGTCTCTTCGTCGGCGAAAACTGCATCTACTACGATATAACGTGGTTTTTTTTCTTCTCTTTTCTCTGTCTCTGTGATAGAGCAAATAAACTCAATGCTGTACTCAGTGCCGCCGTTCACGTGCACAGATAAGAACCGACCATGGTATACATACCCTATGGACCTAACCTAATCTCACCCTCGGTTCGACGATCAACAATCACGTGATTACTGTCATTGCCTGAAGCGTCCATTTTGCGACCACTGCGCGAAGCTCGTCCCTCTGTAGTCTGTGTCTGTATCATCTCGGCATCAACAAAGAAGCGTCCTGTATTCATGGCCATTGGCCGGAAACTGTTGCGTGGTTCGTGGTTCGTGTGAAGACAACCACACTCGAAATATTCCGTCTGTGGTTTTTCCGTACACGAAATTCGGTCGTTGAAAATCAAAATTTATTGAGTTTCACAGCTTGTTAATTATTTTATAAATCGAAATTATATTACGAGAGCCACTTTCGCCATGACTGAATTAAAAGTCTGAAAAGAAAAATCTTATCTACCCCCCTCCCCCCCCCCGCCCTTGATTGCCAAATCTACCATAAACAGTAAATTTATAACTTGCCGGCACTGCCTGTATAATATTAATTTTCTCACACGCGGTCGCAAAATGCCACTTTTCATACCTCTTGAGCCAGCGCAAAACAGATCTTTTCGGCCCTCGGGCGCAAAGTTCCGTTTTGCGCCCGCTCACTCGGTCTGAAAAGAGGCATTTTTGCAGACCAGGTGTTGAGAAAAAAATCGTGTGCAACACGGGCGCAAGGCTATTTTGACGAGTGTGATTGCAGTACACTCGCCTTCGGCTCGTACTGCAAATTTCACACTCGAAAATAGTGTTTTGCGCCCTTGATACACAATGTACTATTTCTCACACCCGGTCGCAAAATGCCACTTTTCATACCTCTTGAGCGGGCGAAAAAGACTTTTTCCTGGCCTAGGGCGCAAAATCCTGTTTTCCGCCCGCTCACTCGGTCTGAAAAGAGGCATTTCTGCAGACCAGGTGATGAGAAAAACATCGTGTGCATCACGAGTGCAAGGCTATTTTGGCGAGTGTGCTCGCAGCAACTCGCCTTTGGCTCGTGCGGCCAAAGCCACACTCGGAAAAATAGTACTTTCCGCCCTTGATACACAAATAACTATTGTATCTATTTATTAATTCAATGTAAAACGGCATTATCGCCCAACGAGATTTCTGTTGTGTTATATAGTTATTGTCAATTAAATTGCAGTTACCGGTATTTAGTTTTGAACAAGCTATATTCTTGCCGATACCCTACTTCCCGCGATCCACCTGACAAATTTATTCTTTCAATCTTTAACACAATGGATTCAATCGGTGTCTAAATAATGATCATAATATGACTCGAGTCAATGTAAAATTCGAAATATGAATTATATGATCATGAGTTGTTTGAAATAGTATCATACGAGTTGTAACGAATATACAGCGAGCTTATCGATACGCCCGCGCCAACCGGATGAAGTACTGAGAGTAGGTCGTTTCCACTCGACCAGCTCACACGGAGACATAAACGACCTACTGTCAGTAGTTCCGATTTCGCCACCAGGTGAAACCACGCCCCCATCAAACATCCCATTATTCTTATCTTTCAATAGGCATTTTTTGGCGAGCCTCTGGTATAGCTATGGTGTAGGAACCAACTGTACCAGAACAATATTTCGTGTCACATAAACTATACTTTGGTTCAAAGTGGTACCTATACCAGAAGCTCGCTAAAAAATGCGTAATGATACATTCATAGGTATTCGAATGGTATATTGAAATATTGTGCGCATGCGCATTGGCAGACTCGCTTCCAACATCGCAAAAACTGCCACTTTGTGTATCGAAAATAACCACTGGAAAATGCGTGGACCATACTCGTGTTATGTAGGAATCGTGGAATCTGAGCCAGTAGAGATTCCTCTCATTCGGCAACGACCATACCATGTTGAAATCACCGGTTCTCGTCCGATCACCGAAGTTAAGCAACATTGGGCGCGGTCAGTACTTGGATGGGTGACCGCTTGGGAACACCGCGTGCCGTTGGCAACTTTTTTTTTTCATTTTTATCCGTTTTTTCGAATAAAGTGTTCTCTCCAATCAACCTCACCCACGTGAGGTTTCCGATTTTCATTTCTTTTTCCTTCCCTCTCCTCTTCTCTAATTCAACTGAATATTATACCTGTATTTAGTCAGTAAATTTTCGTTTAAGCTCCTATTGGACCCATTATTTTTAATATATAAGTAAAACGTCGATAAAAATTCCGTAAAACGTTATCAGCCAGTGAAAAATCACCAATAAGTCAAATTTCAATTCATCTAAAATCGGTTTCATTGGAGCTCAACGGGTCCTTTGCCTTTCAAAATGATCATAGGTTTTTGATTTTCGCATGTACCGTTTGGCTGGAATCCTGGATGCAAGTGTCAACGCTGCTCTAACACAGGCTGTTACGTTAGTGGCCATAACAGCCACAATTTTTCAGTTGGTATCACTTTTTACTGAAATCCACCAATCACAAATTTTTAGGAAACAAGTCGTGAGTGGTACAGATTTTGTTTCATTTCGTGCCTGGGATGTTCGTTGAATATCAGATAGCCACGGAAATTCAAGTCTTATTGATAAATACAGAAACACCCTTTCAATGACGATCGGAGGTGATCAATAGCACATATGAAAAAACAAATTATAATCTATAAAGCTTATATAATAAACTAATTACTGTAATAGTATAGTAATAATAATAATAATGGGTAAATAGATCTACATATAGAAGTAACAATAATTATCAGATTGATTGGGCAGATCAACGAGGAACCAGATATTCCAGAACATTTTTCATTCAGTAATTAGGTAATTAATGATGGAAGAGACGAAGATTGGTGTGCGCCATGGTAATGTTGTGCTCATTGCAAGCCTTGATCACGACGTCGTCGTTGTTGGAACCAGCCGGACTTGCAATATAACGAACACCACTCTGTACAAACAAAATGACACAGGAATTTCGTTAATTTAAAACAACGCTTCAATCACCCGAATATATGATCAGAAGTTTTGAATTTCTACTGACCAGTCGAGCCCGATCGACGTTATCCCTGAAAGGGAAGAAGGCGTCGCTGGCAAGGGCAACTCCGTCCAATTTCTTAGCCCATTCGGATCTTTCCTTCTCAGTAAGTTGTTCGGGAACAACTTCGTAAACAGCTGCCCAGCTTTCTCTGTCCATGTCCTTGCCGATCGACCCATTAACGTAATTGTCAATCGCGTTTGAGATCTCAGCCCGCTTCACTCCCTTCTTAAATTTCATTCCGGTTACTCTCGGGTGCTGACGCAGCCACCTTCGAAATAAAGAGATACCATCAACATCAATCATCGATAATCGACACAATATGTCAAAGTCCGCCGCCTTTTTATTAGCCCGACCAAAACTGACCAGTTATCAGCCTTGTCTCCAGCTAGCCTTGTGCAATGGATTCTAGATTGCTGTCCAGCCCCGATTCCGACGACCTGCCCGTCCTTTGCGTAGCACACAGAATTACTCTGAGTGTATTTAAGAGCAATAGTCGCTACGATCAGATCCCTTATCGCTCCCTCCGGCAAATCCTTACGCTTACTAACGATATTTGCAAACAGATTCTTGTCGATTACTGCATCGTTTCGTTTCTGTTCCATTGTGAGACCGTAGAGAACTTTACGCTCAATGGAAGCAGGTTCGTAGGATGGATCGATCTGCAGAACGCAATAGCCTCCGTTCTTCTTCTTCTTCAATAGCTGAAGTGCCTCTGGCGAATATCCAGGCGCGATGATACCGTCGGATACTTCCCTGCACAGAAAACAAATATAATGTTGAATGAGTGAGTTGATTGGGGTGAGAAACAGACTCTGAACAACAATATTTCTACCTGGAAATAATCCTGGCAGTGATGGCGTCGCAGGGATCTGACAAAGCGACAAAGTCACCAAAGCTCGACATTCTATCGGCTCCTCTGGCTCTAGCGTAAGCAGAAGCTAGCGGAGTTAATTGATCGAGTAAATCTTCAACTTGGCACAATTTCGCTTGGTCAGAATCCAGCGGAACACCGACCCCGGCGCCAGCTGGACTGACGTGTTTGAACGAGGTAGCAGCTGGCAGATTCAAAGCAGCTTTGAGCTCCTTGACAAGCTGGTAGCCGTTCAGGGCATCGCAAAGATTGATGAATCCAGGAGATCCGTTGACAACGGTTAACGGAAGCTTTTCCAGAGTGGTGAACAGCTGAGCCGGCTTTTGGTGAGGATTCATACCGTAACGAAGAGTCAGCTGCGACTGACCTGCGCTATATTCCTTGCGGAAATAGTCGGATATCGCATTATCGTACTCTGATGTATGGGTAAACGCTTTCAGAGCAAGAGATTGTCTGAAATAGAAATAAATTGTGAAAATAATTAACTTTTCAACTGAATCTGCAACGTCAACTGCTGCCAATGTCTTGGTAAAAATTGTATTTGAGAATGATAATCGGACTTTCGTTCTCTAGAATTAGAAATCTCGTGCGATCTTTGGAATTTCTTTTCAGAATGTTTAGAAAATCCGGTTTTTTGGTCTCTTTTTTTTCTTTTTGATTTATTGATATTTGTTCAAATCTATTGAGATTTTTACTGTACCAAGTTTGTTACATTCTTTGACAATGAAAAGAGTTAAAATCATTTCATACGATATAAAATCATCGCAAACGTTCCAAAATCTACTGAGAACTGTTTGTAATTTTTTGGGATACTAAAAAATATTGAAAAATCGATCAAGGTCAATTCTACTGTATCTTGTTACAGTATCTCTCTGGCTATCAGCCCTGGCTTTATGCAGTCCTGTTTATCAATAAGAAGAAAAAAAATGGAGGAAGGACTGTGTAACAAGTACGAGAAAATTATTTGAAACCTTGCGAAACCTAAAATCTGTTTTCAGCAACTGTGAGTCTCTTCACAAATTGGATCGGAGACAAGACAATCGAGAAACTGTAGTACCTAGTAGTCAAAGACGTTCTTTTATCAGAGGAGCTTTCCAGCTCTTTGATAACCCTGTTGTAATCGGTGGGGTCACAGATAACGGTGACTCTGGCATGATTTTTAGCAGCTGCCCTCAACAGAGTGACACCGCCGATATCAATATTCTCAACTGCATCAGCGACCGTAACGTCGGGCCTCGTCACCGTCTTCACAAACGGATAAAGGTTGCATACGACAATGCTTATCATCTCGTAATTCTGATTCTTCAGATCTGCTTGGTCCGTGGGACTCAGACGAGCCAAGATACCTGAAAATAAGTAATTGGATAAATTCTGCGCGTGGAAATCTCAAATGGTCCCTCGTCTCCGAACATTCACTCGGATTAAACGATCAATTGCTGTCTATGAGCGGAAAGACCAGAGACTCGTATCTATGAAAATTTCAAATACTGACCTGCATGGACAGCGGGATGAAGAGTCTTGACTCTCCCTCCAAGCATTTCAGGGGCTCCTGTGATATCGGAAACATCTTTAACCGGAATGCCTGTGTCTCTCAGAGACTTTGCTGTACCGCCGGATGCGACTAAGGCGAAACCCAAATCGTGCAATTTCTTGCCAAACGGGAGTAAGTCCGTCTTGTCGGACACGCTCAGCAATACTGTACGAAACGAGAATGCATAACATGAATAGCTGTTTTTATAAGAGCGATGTTGGTATTCAGTAAGTGCTAAAGTACTGGGTGCCGATTCCCCGTTTTTCATGCAACGGAGGAACACATAAACTAGGCGAACCGTAATCAGTGCACACTTTTTATAGAAAATTTCCCGGTTTCATTTTTTAAGCCAGTCGTAGCGTTGAAAAAATATGTACAATTATATAAACTGATCTACTCCGATTGTGGAATTTCATTCAGTTTCATTCATTACATAAGAGAAATATGAAAATAATGGTCTTGAAAAAAAAAAGAAATGTAGTTAACGAAGAGTATAGCCAGTAAATTGAAATAATAAATTCTAATATTGAAACGTAGGCAATGGATCACAAACAGAATAATTACGTGAACACGTAGCTATGAAACTAATTGATTTGAAAAGCGAATCGTGTGCAATCAATTTAAACGAAAGGAGAAAAAAAAATAAATACATAAAAAAAAAAGTTTAAACAATGGATTAGGTAAATAAGTCATGTAGTAGTTTCCTCAATGAAGGTAGAAGAAATTGATGGAATTGGAAAACAAAAGAAAAAATTCAAATTTTTCCTACAACCATGAGGATATATCAATTCCACGAAGGGTTATACATAAATAATCAAAGAGAAGGTGATTATAGCATTTTGGTTATCAATCTTAAATCTCCGAGGTGCAGAATTGTAGGAATTACTTTCACGACAAAGATCGTAATTTCGCTTATATATCCCGCGAGTATGATTCGCACGTTTTTCAGTGGTTGATTTCGGTACACCAACTAAGTTACCGTTTCTGAGACGGTGGATGTCAGTCCGCGCATGCGGAGGAGCTTTTTCAAGTCCTAGGACTTAAAAGTGGTCATTATCGTACTTCGCGCATGCGCGTTCGCAGACAAATGTCGAATTACGTACTCGAAGGTTCCATCTAACCTCAAAACGCGTAAAAGAATCGTGAGCAACAAGGAGGCAAAGTCGGTCTTTCTAGGCCGAGTTTGTCTCCTGATTGTTAGACGACATCCTGTTATTCATACAGTGGTCTGATCTGGTTGAATTAAATCGCAGTTGATTTCTATAATACAAAAGCCGGCTGAGCACGTGGCGCGACGCAGTACCTAGTTGAGTTGCTAGGTGAACGATTCTTGAATTTATTCATTGTAATCACACAAAACTGGATGAAACTATGGTTAATAACAGAATAATACGAATAATGGGGTCTCACCAAGCTTTCCATTCGACATATTAAGCGGTGTAGTGGATCGTTTAATCGAGGAGCAGCGTATCTCGCGCGAGCGACTCGGTCACGTGCAGCGGTTGTAATGGAGCAAATTTCTGACCAACAAGTGTGTGACCCTGAGGCGAAAGTCTCGATTTATGATATCGCTTATTCTTGTTCGTGTTATTCAAGCCTGACTCGAGTGCGTCAATAATAACTTATCTCAGTCCGCGGGGGTCCGAGTTCAGAGGCTATCGACATCGAATAAAATTTATGCAATTTATCTTATCAGTAGCAGCTTGTTATTCGCTCGGAAAAATACATTCCGTTCGAAAACTCCGCTTTGGAGATTAGAGAAAAAAAGTTACAATTGACGGACTCGTGGCTCCATCTGTTGGATTATCGAAGACTCCGATGATGACGTTGACCACGAATTTGTGTCGGTCGCATATCTGTGTTCCGCAGCCTCTGTGGCCACACGGAGAACAAGCTTTTGACGTTTCTACGGACAGCAGGAAAAAGGCGTAAATTATTTTAGGCGCGCAGTGCCGAAATTATCTCTTCTGTCAACTGTCGTGTTCATTTGATACCGAAATGAATCGACTTTTCGGACGTGCTAAGCCCAAGGAACCGCCACCAAGCATCACTGACTGTATTGCTGGGGTGAGACAGTCGATCATAATACATATAGCGAATCATTCGTCCACCTAGGTTATAATGCTTGTATTCGACCTTGTAATGAATCATCGTATACGGTCATAATTTTAATCTCTTCGTAGCAAATTCTCGCCTATCCGTTTACGATTCTATGATCAATATCGTATTTGAATTGAAGCCCTGGGCCACGCGATTATTTTGTTAATTTTTACGATCTCTGATTATTAAATTGCGATGAAATGTTTCTCATAGATATTCTTTTTGGTTTATATTTACTTGGTTTTCGATATCTGTAAGAAATATTTCACCCGTTTCTTTTTCTTTTCGACGTAAAATGGCATCATCGAATGGAGTTGAAAATAAGAAGCACGAATAAGTATTGATTGAAAGTTGAAAATAAAAACTGTTTCTGTAAAACGATGACTTTGGAAACATTGGTCTATGTTATAATTCAATCATTTACGTCTTCGAATTGATTATAATAATATTTTTTTTTTTTTCTACCGTTCCTACTTCTGAGTCTGTAAATAGTTGCGATACAAAACAAGCAAAGAAAATACAAAGATGGAAAACTCGTCTTGAGAATCAATCGATCAACAGGTAGACAGCAGGGCTGAATCCTCAGAGAAGAAGATAGCGCGTCTAGATGCGGAGTTGAAAAAGTACAAGGATCAAATGTCAAAGATGAGAGAGGGTCCGGCTAAGAATTCCGTTAAGGCTAAGGCTCTGAGAGTCCTCAAACAGCGTAAGATGTACGAGGCTCAGGTGGACAACTTGAGGCAGCAGGCTTTCAACATGGAACAGGCTCAATACGCGACTCAAACCCTGAAGGACACTCAATCCACGGTTGTAGCGATGAAGCAGGGCGTAAAATCCATGCAGAAAGAGTTCAAACAAATCAACATCGACGATATTGAGGTATAACAGACTCTCGCCTTATTTAGCTACTCTAGAAAGGATAAAAAATACTAGAGATTCCGTTGATTTGTCATCATTTTTTTCTTCAGGATATGCAAGATGACTTGGCCGATATGCTTGCGCAATCCGAAGAGGTCCATGAAGCGATGGGCAGGAGTTACGGAATGCCTGAAATAGACGACGACGAACTGGCAGCCGAGCTTGACGCCCTTGGCGACGAGATCGCTCTGGATGACGATACGTCGTATTTGGATGATGCTATAAAGGCACCGAACGCACCGATCAAGGAACCTGGGACAGACTCTATCAGGAACAAGGTGATGATTTATAATTAGTTAAATTCTGACGTTTTGTTAACTTTTTTGTTCTATTCCAGGATGGAGTTCTCGTCGATGAATTTGGGCTACCTCAGATCCCAGCTAGCTAAGTTTATGCCTTGTGTTAAGATATCCGAATACAGTTACGTAATGAGATCGTTATTTCAGGGGCAAGCGCAGCACGTTGGCCCTTCTTGGAATTAAGCAGTTCGTAAAGAGACAGAGAGAATGCTCGTTGATAATCTTGCTAAGATCAATACGATATAATTGTTTTATTGCTCTGCGCGATACCATTGCCTAGATTTTTATGTTCACTCTAAACACAGCAAATTTATTATTCCATCTTTTGTTTTATTTTTTTATTGATGTTTGTAGAGAATATTGAAACAATTGTTAATTTACATGAAAATAAATACTAAGCACAAAATATTGAAGTTAATAAAATATGCTTATATTCGCTTATCAAACGTTTATTGTATCAATAAAACACGGATTCTGGTAACGGTATGAAAATATAAAAATAAATAATTAGTTTGTTTCAAAGATCAAATTACAGTTCATAATTTTATATCAAATGAAGTCGGGGAACGCTTATTGGTCGCTGAGTTTGAAGCTCTTTGTACTGGTTGGATACGTTCAATATAGCTTCTCGACTCTCGTTGAAATGCTCACTCTCAAAACCATCAACTTCTAAATAATGGTGAGCGTGGGCCTGAAAAATCACGTTATGTATTCGACATCGATATTTCAATCGATACAAATCTCCTGGTTTCTAACGAGATTCACCTTTCTGCTGTAAAGTTTATCGAAATGTCGCACCGTAGCTTCAAGCATGGTCGACATTGCCGTTGAGTTCAAGAGACACAAAAGCGAGGCGGGGTGTCCAAAAGGTGGAACGGTGCAAAGTCCAACTTTCATAGCTTCTTTACTCCACGTTGTGAATTTTGCCTTCGTTTGAAATCTGTGGGATAGAATAATTGGCATTCCGTACTGCATTGTGAGTTTTAAAACGAATTATGTCCAATCGTAAATTTCACTTTTTTATGTTTCTTCTCATGTCGGTGAGAGAAGTAGTGCCTCTCGCGATATGAGCTGCTCCCAATATCACAGATCCTGGGCTCAAGGGATCTGCTTTCAGTAACCGATTGCTTCTAGACCATGCTTCGGCGAAGAGTTCATCCTGCATTCTGAAAGTACACAAATTTTTGGAGTGCTTATGATTGTAATGAAGCCTAACAGACATACCTACTACCCGGGACTGTGGACATTGTAGAAGCGGTCAAAGCGACGGGGCTAACGCTACTGAAAACGTAATGCAGCTTTGGATAGGCCACTAGATTGGTCGCCAATTCATTCATATCCATGTTCAAACTACCCGGAAACCTTGAACCACTGAAATGGAGATTAGTAGTTCAAAGATTATATGATTCTGACATTGAAAAGTGAAAAATCGTAGGCGTCACATCGACTACCTCGTGTAATCGATGCTGAATTCGAATTACCTCGTCAAATGTAAGAGCATGTTAACAACGATACTATTCATGTCCTGAAAAGGTAGGCAGCTACCGTTATACAACGCTTGATCAGAATTATCTTTTTTGTACATTTGAGCGTTACAGATATCCAAGAGGGCTTTATTTTCTGTGGGAAAAACGCACGTCGCGTGTTCTATAAGCTCTCTAGAGGCGAGTAGGACGTTGTAAGGAGATGTTACAACGTCTTCGGTTCCTGCAGGAAACACGCAAG
Organism: Euura lappo; assembly: GCA_018257835.1. Classification (NCBI taxonomy): domain Eukaryota; kingdom Metazoa; phylum Arthropoda; class Insecta; order Hymenoptera; family Tenthredinidae; genus Euura; species Euura lappo. The sequence continues at coordinate 959,042 of JAEUYN010002377.1, read as the reverse complement.
ATACAAATCTGGAAGAAAAAATTGATCAATTCGATCTATCGCAGCGGGAAACCAGATCGAATATATCAAGCCATCGGATTGAACGTCTGAATCACCTGTCCACATGGGGATGGGCGTCCTCTAAGAAAGATAAAACTGCGGTACCCAAACCAGAGCCGGTACCACCGCCGACTGAGTTTGTTATCAAAAATCCATGGAGAGAATCGCATCTTTCAGCTACTCGTCGCACCGTTTCTTCTATTCTATCTCTGTACTCAGTTCCATGGGTGTGATGACCAACTGCCCTACGATCATCAAAGTAACATTTTCAATCCGGTCCATGACGCAGTCGCTACAGGAATAATTGAACAAAATTTTGCTCCACGTGGGCTGAAAACTTCGATGGAAAGAAATTTATAGTCCTTTCTCGACAATCATCATTTTACATGATTAGAAGCTTTGCATTCGACTAACACGGTCTATTCATAATTTCATTCATTCATTTTGATTCAAATCCCTGGTGCATGTGGGTCCTGCCTATCACACGCGATTATCATTACCAATTATTACCAGATCCTGGGTAATTAGTAACGCAACACGTCTGATCGAAGAGACCTCTCAGGGGTCCCTGTTTGAATCTAGAAACCACGCTGTCTTCCATGTCTATGAGAACTGCCTGAAAAAATACATGGAAATCTGAGTTGGTAAATATCACATCTGGTAGACGAATTTGAACTAATGCAACACACAATTAGAATCGACCAGTCGAATTAATCTACCCAGAGTAGTTCTAATTTTGCCACCAGGGGAAATCACACCCTCGTTAAGATCAAGGGACTCGGTAGAGTTGGAGGCCAAGTACATTGAAAAAAGTTTTCAATTATCGATACAGAAGAAGAAGATGACGATTTACCCTTGCTTTAACATTTGCAGCGTTAAGATCGGATATTGTTCCGAAGGACAAATCTTCCGCACCGCTTTTTCCTCTAGGCACGTAAAAAAAGCTGTTGAAGGCCTCCGAAAGTTCTTTTGTGTTCTTAACATGGTCTTTCTGTGTTTTCAACAATTGTAGACCCTGGCCAGGTGTCGGGATCCCATATTCGTTCAATACAAGTGGCCAAAAAGCTGATCCTATTTGGTTTCCGCACTGTCCGACTAAACCAACGAAAAATCTGTTTAAACTAATACGTAGATTCAATTACGAGTGTGTTCTAAGAGCTATTCGAGAATCGACTAAAAATCATTAAAACACAAGTTGAAGGTTTTTATCATTCATAAAAATGATTATAGCTGGAAATATATTTTCTACATTTTCTACTAATTTTTTAGAAAAATTCGGGCTTCGTAGTCTTCAGTACAAAATTGTACAAATGCATTCTAATCATTGTTATTGAGGAAAGAATAAAAAATTACAAAAACGATTTATTTGAAATCTAGTCTTTTTTTTTTTTTGTATTTCAAAAACTAAAATAACAAGCAAGGAAACTGCAACGTTGTAGAATTCTTCAAATAAAAATCTATAATTAATATCAATTATATATATGTATATATGATTATCTAAAATAATAGAAAAAAAAACGATTTTTCTTCGTAATACATTTTGTTGAAGATTTATAATTTTTCAAGACACACTTTGCATATTTAATATTTTCGAAAAGCGGAAAGAAAAAATTGAAAAAAAAAACGACAACTGAAATTCAAATTTTCCCTCCAAAAATAATTAGTGTAACAGATTTTCACCAGGATAAATCATATATAAAATTGAAATAAAAATTACACTACGTATTTGACGCAAATCGTACCTTGGACGGAAATAAATTGACTCATGTTTAATTTCCCTGTTGTTTTATTATTTTTTTTATTCTCGTCTTCCGGTATGTTGAAATCATATATAGAATTGCAGTATCCGTGTTTTCTTATATTTCCATTTCACATAACTGTTCTCTACTATTTCACGGTGATAAATATTTATCTGTAAATATGAGATACGATCAAACGATCTAATAATACGTATATTTTGTTTATCAAGTGTCAAATATCTGTGTACACCCAGGGAAGTTGAATCTGAAGCGCCCGTGATAGGCAACTGGACATACACCTGTAATTTGGTTGGCAATGCCATGCGTTGTAGCTCGGCAATTTTTTCGGAGGCGAGCTACAACGTGGCATTGCCAACCAAATTACAGGTGTATGTCCAGTTGCCTATCACGGGCGCTTCAGATTCAACTTCCCTGGGTGTACAATGGATACAAATTTATTTATAAATCGAAAATTCTGGAAATACTAGACAATAATTTTGAAATCGAGAAGTCGTCACGTCATGCCGCATGCGTAACGCGATTTGTGTATAACATTAAATTACCGAACAGCAAGAATCAGAAGTCTATAGCGTCATGTCATATCGTACCTGTAATCTCAATATAATAATTACTTCGTGACGTTGTTTTTTTTTTTTTTCAAAGAAATTAAAGTATCGCCTCGTCTAGCTATAGTTATAACAATGTTTCCTGTCGATTAGGAATAAATCTTAAGTTTGTGACGATTATGAAATGTGAGTAAAATAAACAAAAACAAACAAACAAAAAAAAAAAACACGATATTCAGCTGATAGATGCCAGGCCGATGGATCCTTGCCGAATGGTAAATTGGCGAATACACAAAGACCCAGAGCTTGCAAGTGTTTGTCATGTGGTTGTCATCGCGTTCGAACGTTTATTACGTTAAATTCTATTTATCTCTTTTTTCATCACGTACGATTCCACGCAATTCCAGTGAACACTAGAAACCTCTAGATTCCGAATCCTTGAGGTTAGCCATAACCTAACCCCGTATAAGCCGTAAATCGACGACTGGATACCACAGAATACACAAGCGAAGGCGTAATTTTGTTCATTTTGCGGTTAAATTATACGTATAAAATTCTCAAAACCAAACTTTAGTACCGTTATTATTCGACATTTTTTGTTGAAAACGTTTGTAATAATAAATAGTTGATACGCACGTGAAGAAATTGAATAAACAATATTTACGAAACTCGATTCTCAGTCGAGAAATCTGGAAAGAAATGATACGATATAACGATTATTCGATTGAGAAGAGAAACGGCTGCGTCTACCAGTCGAGACAGAAAAAAATACTTCACTGAAACCCCATGAATTTTGAATCGAGAGAGAGAGAGAGAGAGAGAGAGATAATTTAAAAAACGAACTTAACCCTAACCTAACGATATATTCTCCATGGTTAGTATGACTCAAGTATAAAACAACGCAATATCTTGTCTACTTGTATAACAAGAGAAAAATAAAAATTTTTAGTTTGCACATTCCGGCAGAACCGTAAGTTAAAAAAAAATTATTTCGATAACGTTTGAATACTCTAGAGAATCGGGATTGTTGATTGGCTCCGCATTATTCAGAGATCTATTACAATTCTTCATACACTTATCACTTTCACCTTTCAGGCAAGTTGGACAAAGAAACGGCGTATAGCGAGTGACACCGAAGCCATAGTCGATACATCGTCTATAATCAAAAGCAAGAACATGTTTTGCTGGGGTAGCACCGTCCACGGAGAGCTGGGGCTAGGTGGGATCGAGGATGAGAATATACTCGTTCCGAGAGAATTGGACTTCAAGAAATCCACTCAAATCGAACACAGTAAGCCTTTTCCCGCGGTAATTTACAGTTTCACATAATTTTTTCGTGTCCGTTAGTCGCCTGCGGCGAAAGTTACACCGTCGTAATAACTCGGGATGGACAACTTTACTCGTGCGGTAACAACGACCACGGCCAGCTCGGACACGACAAGCCTAGAAAAAGGCTGCGTAAGTGGTTTATTATATGCCTGTAGATGTGAGCCGAGTTCGGTATTCAAGGAAATAGGGCCTCGAATTTTTTAAGAGCCTTACAGCGTTGGAGAAAATCTGGAATTTAGGTAAATCTCCCTGAATCAGAAGAATATATTGAAGGAAATATGGTTGAAATCAGCAGTAAACTCCAGAATCAGTATATAAGATGTCATTACAATGCTAAAGTTTCTAAAACACTTCAGATTGTCTTGAATGTTGTAAGGAATGGGCCATGATTGGCAATTTTGATACTGGAATAATGCATACAAATTTTATGTATGCATAGTGTATTAAAACATGCACGGCGTAACGAAGGGAGGCCCCTATAATCTCATCTCAAATGATATATTACGATATTGAGAATACACGAGAAGCACAATTTTACTGAAATAGTTTTTTTGTTCCCTACAGAACTCATACCAGGCCTCGATGCGTTCGTATTCAAGAGAGCAGCATGCGGAGCGAGTCACACAATGGCTGTGAACGAGTGGGGTCAACTTTTCAGTTGGGGCTCCAATGCGGATGGCCAGCTAGGTAGATTTTGAGAATGTCATTCAAACTCTGAATATCGTAAATTTGATAATCAAGGTGAATCGTTATTCTTTCTCAGGATTGAATGTAAACAGCACCGACGAGCATACTCCAAAAATGGTGAGAACCTTGGGGACCAGCATCATCGTGCAAATAGCTTGCGGGCTCAAGCACACTCTCGCCTTGACCAACAACGGAGAACTATATGCCTGGGGTTGCAACAAGGAAGGACAACTTGGAATCGGCGGTGACGCGATCAAGGAGTTGAAACCAAGGCCTATTTCCAGTTTGGCCTCTGTTCCTATATCCTTTATCGCCTGCGGTGGCTACCACAGCATTGTTGTCTCAAAATCTGGTAACGCATTTTCACCCTAAATGGAATAATTGATAACGTCAAATATGGAATGGCTTCGAAAGATCTTTACAAAATCTGTTTTTCACCCACAGGAGCCGTGTTTGGATGGGGAAGAAATACGTTTGGCCAGCTGGGCTTGAACGACACACGAAGTCGGGGTTTGCCTTGCCAATTGCGAACTCTTCGCAATATCAAAGTACGCCATGTGACTTGTGGCGAGGATTTTTCTGTATTTCTAACGATGGTGCGTTTGAAATTACCTAATAAGTAATTCAGGAGTAACGGTTACTTGCTCTCTCCTACAGCTGGGGGTTTCCCCTGAATGTTTCACGAACGATGCTATTTTTTATAACTCATGAGAATAAAAATTTGTACAAAAAGTGATTAACGCTCCAATCCTGTTCCAGGACGGTGGGGTTTTCACCTGTGGTGCTGGAATGTACGGTCAACTAGGCCATGGCAATAACAACAACGATATTCTACCTCGTCAAGTTATGGAGCTAATGGGCAGCACCGTTACCCAGGTGAAGAGTCTGAAAACTATCCAAGCTACCTTTTGATTTCCCGATCAAACGTCACATTAACGTATTTTCTACACTTTGATAGATTTCCTGTGGGCGGAGGCATACTCTTGCACTGGTTCCGTCCCGAGGTAGAGTCTATGCCTGGGGTCTTGGCGGAGCTGGACAATTAGGAACGCGAGTTTCTCAAAGCGTTACGACCCCGCAAGTCGTACTTGGACCCTGGGTTTCTCCCGGTGGTGTAGCAATGCTTAAGCCAGAGAACCCGATGACTCCTCATTCTCTAGATTGTATAGTTCGGCATGTATTCAGTGGCGGTGATCATTGCTTCGCTACTGTAACGCGGAGGACGGTAATTCCATGATTCGTTATCGACTTTTGAACCACAAGCTCAATCAATACTTGAAAATTCTTCGTCTTTACAGGATAACGTTCAACCTGACGACTGTAGGATGTTATTAGCATCGTCACAGGTACTGATAGTCAGCGAAGAACAGTTAGGAGCTTGCCAAAGAGTGCCGAAAGACGCACCTGTTGATCACGAACTTCTTACGTGAGTTCCGCCACGTCGATACCGAAAGAACTCAGATGAATGTAAAACAAAGTGAAACAGATTTTCCTTTAAAACAGAATTCATCACTAAATTGTGATATATTAGAGTTTCAGTCCGTTTTATGCTTGGCTATATGTTTCTCTCTTTTGATACATCGTTTGAAAAATTCTTATGAATATGAATTTGAGAGTATATACGAATGTTAATGATTAATTATTGAGCACAGATATCTAGAGACTGTATTCAGTAGTCAGGCATGTCTAAATGCATCATTCTTACTCGATGACGATGCTCACTATGGCTGTTCAAGCAAACATCACGGCGTGGATCTTGACGTTGCGAAAAAATTATACGCAATCATTGCAGATCTTGAGAACATTTCTATCAAAGAACTGGTGAGCCTAATACAGCGTAACAAAGAGTAAAATGAGTAAACTTCAAAGCGATACGAGAGGGTCGAGTACCCCTAGAATCTTATTCGATCACATATTGATCCTGATTTTTCATTTCAACGTTTTATTAAACTTGTGTTCGTTTACTTTTTTATTTTAGATTTCCACCTGCGTTAGAGAAAGCCTGTTACCCACACTCAAGCCGTCACCTCCAGACGTGGAATCATTGCGAATTTATTTGACACTACCTTTATATCACGGTTTCGATGACGCAAGTCTTTGCAACAGTTTACACAAACCATTTTCTAAAGCTGTTTTACAACTGAAACCGGAAGCTCTCAAGGTCATCGGTTTGTGGTGGAGTCAAGCGCCGAGAGAGTACTTTGAAAGATTGACTAAAAATTATAAAGCTGTTGTATCGAGTTTTTTACAACAGCCTAAAGTTTTGGAAAGCAAGGTGTGGATACGGTTTATTTTTTACATATTTTTCCCACGCTTGTTTTCTATTCTAATCAAGATTTCCATTTTCACGTACAGAGCGTCGTATGGGATGCGACCCTGCAGCTTGCCCTAGACTTTCTGAGATTGCTGAACAAACTTAATTACACAACTACAAACGGCTTGAGAATTTCATACGCATCATTTCACTTGCCAGAATTATCAGAAGCTATCGATATCAGAGCTGATTACGTTAAATGGCTCACTGAAAAAGATCCATACGCAGTATGTATCTCAAAACATATTTCCACGATGTCGGTAAAGCGTTGAACAATGTGACATTTTTATTCCAGTATCACAAAATATTTTTCTGCAACTATCCATTCCTATTCGATGCTCAAGCCAAGACGATGTTGTTGGAAACAGATCAAGCTATACAGGTGAGGAAATTTTTACTCGAATATCTACGAATTGTTACATCGCAACGTTATCATCTCTTCCAGATGCGGTCAGCGATGAATGAAGCGGCTACCAGGGCCATAACGCAAATGCTATTCGTTCCGTTTCCTGCTGGTAATATCAGTACGTACGTGACGTTGAATGTGTCGAGAGAAAATTTAGTCGCGGATGCGTTGAGAGAGTTGTCACAGTACGATTCTAGCGATTTGAAAAAGCCTTTGAAGGTGATCAGCTTTTTAGTTTCAAATATTGAAATTCATGTTTCGAGGTGCTGACGGTATTTTTGTTTGTTATTCTAGGTAAAATTTCATAACGAAGAAGCAGAGGATGCCGGGGGTGTTAAGAAAGAATTTTTTATGCTTCTGCTGAGAGAAATATTAGACCCGAAATATGGTATGTTCAAACAATACGAGGAAACTAGGACCATCTGGTTCAGCGAAGATTCACTCGAAGATGAAGTAATGTACTTTTTGATCGGACTGCTCTGCGGACTGGTCATTTACAACTTTATTATCATCGATCTTCCCTTTCCTTTGGCATTGTACAAAAAGTTATTGCACGAACCGGTCGGACTTGCTGATATTAAGGACATGTCCCCTGTTTTAGCCAAGTACGCAGTTTAATACTCATTCAAAACGTCAACGTTACGCTTCGGGCATTGATCAATGGTTATATTTATTTTAGGAGCTTGCAGGACGTGCTAGATTACAACGAACCGGACTTGGAGGAGATATTCTGTCTGCATTTTGAAGTAACAAGGGAAGTTTTTGGGGAACACAAGATTCACGAGCTAGTAACAAATGGTAGTAAAGTTCCTGTGACATTAGAAAACAAGTACGTCGTTTCTTAAATATTTTCCTTCGGGAATAAGGGACGATTGTGATAAGTTTTTATTAACATCTTGTCTCTTTTTGCTCTGTAGAAAAGAGTTTGTGGATTTGTACGTCGACTACATACTCAACAAATCTGTAGATTCCCATTTCCAAGCTTTTCATAAAGGATTCCACAAGGTCTGCGGTGGTCGTGTCTTGGAATTATTTCACAGCCACGAATTGATGGCTGTCGTTGTTGGTAACGAAAATTACGACTGGGAAGAGCTGGAAAGAAATGCTGTCTATAAAAATGGTTACACGAAGGATGATCCTACGATTGAAATGTTCTGGAAAGTATTTCACGAACTTTCTCTTGAGGAAAAGAAAAAGTTCTTACTATTCCTAACGGGTAGCGACAGGATACCGATTCAGGGAATGAAAGCCATCAAAGTTAGTTCTAATCAACAACAAAAACTTCGACCTTATGAACTTTGAACAGTCTGAGAAAATGTTCAATTCATTTCATTTCAGATAACGATCCAGCCGATGGCCGACGACAGATTTTTACCGGTCGCCCACACGTGCTTTGATCTTTTAGATCTGCCCCGATATCAAACGAGAGAGAGGCTGCGCTATAAGCTTATTCAGGCGATCCAACAAACCCAGGGTTTTTCGTTAGTCTAACCGATGGTAAAAATATTTATGGAAGTTGTCGCTACTGAAAGATTGAAGAAAATTTCAGTGTGAGGGGGTATAAAAAAAAACCGTATATTGAAAAAAGATTTTGTTTTTCATTTGGAAAGCAAAGTCATGGCATTTATACGTACGCTGCAGCATTTAAAATTTAGTAGCTTTGGAAGCGTTACTTCTTTGGAACTAATGCCTCACCTTGACTCAATACTTGACAATTTTTAAGACGCCGGTTCGTTTTTTGTACCGTTTCCTAATTAAATGGCAAGATATGAGTACGCGATGTAGGAAAGATCAGTAATTCCTTCGTAGTACCTGATTCTCTGCAACAAGGAAATACAATTGCAGCGAGTATTTGGATCTCAAAGGTCACCGTTGATCAAAGAATACTCAGGCAAACCAGTTCACGGGCAATTTGAACAAATAGTTGACATATTTCGATGAAGTCCGAGTTACTGTCAATCGAGGGTGGTGGCTTGAAAATATAATCTAAATAATTGATAGATCTATACTTGAAGACAGTATATTTTTCATAATCGTTATCTTCTGAGCGTCATGAAAAAAAAAGTTTCTTCGTCTGAAAATCGACGAGATGAAATTGTGATAACTAATTCAATTCGTTTGAACACAAGATTTACCAGCACATACAGAGTGTAGCAATTTTTGCTTTTCTGATGATGATATAAAGTTTCTATAAGTAACAATACCTATATATTTTTCTATAACGCATAGTAACGATTATTGTAACCGATTTAGAAGCTTCTTTTGCTTCGCGAATAATAATAATCTTCACTAAATATATACCTATTTATTTTTTTATAACAATTTTATATTTTACTAAACGTTTCAAAGATTTATCAGAATTTCTTAGGCACCATTATATTGACTATAGTTTCGAAATACTTTTGTGATGTATCGCGAATAAAATTGGTTTACATATGTTCCCGAATGTCGAAATCTTCATTATTTGAAACAAATATTTCAAAAAATATTTATATGTTTTTGGCAGTAACTCAGGACAGAGGCAACGCATAACATTCTTAAAATTTCTTGAGTAAGTGCACTATTTCATCATACAACTATTTATTAACAATTAATTATCTTTTTCTTTTTGTTTGAAATACAAATTAAATAGTAAAAAAGTGAGCCTTACTTTTGACAACATTGTTGGTGATATTAATGCGTAATCATGAAAACAAAACAAAAAAATGAAAAGCTAAGTAGAAAGTAAGAAATAATAAAATAAACTATTGTATAAAATGTTATTGTGGCTAATAAACAGATATCTAATTACGTTATTACTTAATTTTCTCAATCTTCAATTGTTCAACGAACCGTCTGCCCTAATTTTCGGAATCGTTTGTTAGTCTTTCTCTAAAATTCATCAAGTATAAGGGTAGTGTTATTGGAAAGACTTTCACAAGGATTCGCAAGTGGTTGGAACCATTTATTCGTTTATTTATTCATTCATTTATTTATTCAAGTTAATATATTACATCGCTATAAATTTCTTATTAGTTTAATTAACATATCATTCGTTTATTTATTCATCTTCTTTTTTTAATTGTTGTTTTAATTACGCTAATAATTACAACCCCATCTTCAAATTCAGCTTTTTCCACTTTATTTTCCAGACTCTTTTTTTTTCATTTTTTATTTCAGCGTAATTCTAATTTTCGCCTTATCGGATATTTCTTCTTTATAATATCGCATACGCCAAGAGAAGATTAGTTTTTTTTAAAGCAGTGTAACTTTAATCGTTTTATAAATTCTACAATAGTTTTCGTTATACAATATAAAGCGTTAGTTTTTAATCGATGGATTCGCGAGCCAATTAGATATAATCAGAACATAGAGCGTTGGCTAAAAGCTAAACACCTGTAATTTGAAAATTCAATTTTGCGTCAATTATGCTTATCTTTATCCTAAAAATTACTCAAGTAAAGAATAAAAGAGGCAAAAAATTAACGAATTTACTATTTTTTTTTGTAAATAAAAATTCAACTCTCTGGAGGGATAGCTTAGTGCGTCGATACGATACGATCAGTCTATAGATACAAGTATATAGTATTTCCACTCCAAATATTTTTGAATGCATTTATTATTTCCACTCTATGATAAAAATGATAAAACAATGCAAAATAAACCAGTTGGTTCTTCTTTTACTTCTGTATCAAGAAATTTGGAGTGCGAGGCAATCGCGTTTAAAGGGGTTTTCCGGGCGTAAAAAAGCATCAGCGGGGGCCAGTGCCCCGTAGCCCCCGCACGGCCTCGGACCCAAAAACTAATCGTCCCTATACCCTCCGTAAGTTGTTTTTTTTTTTTTTTAATGACATTAAATTGTAGATTTTTCCTGATCCATTTATCGAAATATAAGATTTTGTGTCCGAAACCTGAGCCCTTATACATAATCAGGGTAACTTTCGGTATGTACATTTTGGATAATAAACGTTCCTGAAGAAAAATCATACTCCGGTCTTTGTGCGTGAGCAACGAACAACAATTACTAAATCACAGACTCGATGGATCGACGATAGTTGAATGAACGAAACAAATTATTATTCTTTATTCCCCAGTTACCGCCGATTATCTGATGAATATTATTTTTCAAAACTTTGAAAAGGTTTGAACATTTTCGAAAATCGTTTTTTTACTCGATTTATTTCGTATATGTCCGTCGGAAGCATCGAGCTGAAGGGTAATCGAGGGGTCGGGTGACGAGGAACCAGTCGTGATTAAATAGGAAGATAGGCGGTTCAGGTTCCTCCAGGAATTCGATAACTGCGATTAGACCTAGTGCTGATAACCGGGGGCGAAGTACTGGGTTCCGGGAGGCGCTCGGTAACCAGGGTATGTGCTGTTCAACTGGTGTTGCGCGAAGAAACCGCTGTAATCCTTCTTTACGAGTCGTGGCCTGACCGCTGGTCCTTTGGCCAACTCGAGTCTTGCCCGGTTTTCAGCCTCTGACTGAGCCTTGACGGACTCTGGGGGCCACTTTTGGTCTCCTCTCATGTTTCCGTGAATCGTCGACATCGTTGCTGCTGGTTGGGCTTGATAGACCGGAGCTGGTCGCTGCAATACACATTTTCGGCATTAGAATCGATTCCAGACGTGCTGCACTGATTACTGTAACTTATTCAATGTCACTTCACCTGAGAAATTGGTGGCTCTGGTCTTAGGGTGATGGTAGATGGCGGCGGTACGAACGCGGAGACGGGTGTTTGATGATGTTGCTGTGGTTGATTGGGAAGAACTTGCACGCCGTGGTGCGGAGCTTGTCCTTGCTGAAATTCAGTTTAGGATGATGGATCTATAATCTATACACAGAATCTGTATCACAGAGCGAATGGACTCGAATTTTATTCAGGAATTGATTTCCGGTACCGCTAATATCGTAGGCCTGAAAGATCGAATTTCGAAAGTACCTGATGCATGCCGTCAAGAAAGTGGTGGTAACACTAATAAAAACGTCTTCCAAGAGAAATTGAGGCATGCCGAAAGTAGTGAATGTCACGTAATGAAAAATAAGAAAGAAATAATTGAGAAATCAGTGCGCTCTCCTAATAAATATTGCGGAATCTGATTTTGCTGTCACAAGATCGTACAATTATTGTCTTCATTCCAACTCGTTTCGTTTACGCAGAAGAAAGCTAAATGTCAACCGGCATAAATGTTTTTTCAAGATTTTTTCTGTCGCGAGGCACTGCCAAATTCCATCTTACGGGCCGTGGCCGTGGCTGCAATTTTTTTTTTTATGAAAAGGCACCACTTATCGGCAGTGAGTTCTTGACAATCACTTGATGAAATTGTTCGCTCTGTGATACACAAAACTGGTATAATGTTAGTTTGTTTTTTTTTCAATCGGGACGGTAGATGTAGGCAAAAGGAAAATTGTTCGAACCGATTTTGAACTTTGAAAGATCGAGAAGACCATGGAAATGGAAAAATCGACGGTAAAAAATCTGGTTCAATTTATTGCAAAAGATGAGGCTTACTGAATTCTCTACAACAAAAATTCATACATTTTTTCATATCTTCGATAATTTCTGGGTAATACTAAATGTATCGAACCTTCATTTTTCATAATAACCTTTGGTACGATACGATCAATAGTTGTCGAGATATGATGAAAACACTGAATCCGAGCACCTTTGATTCAAGATGGCGGATCGAGCCGTCCAGTTAGAGGACAGGACTTGATAGTATGAAGGTGGCTACCGATTTATAGATCTTTACCAATTAATTTTCCTATTTGCTATATTGTGATCAAAATTTGACTGGATAAATTGAATCTTATAAAAATGTAAAAATTTGAGCGAATTTTCCGCAAATGATGGCAGACGAACCTGTTGAGGGGTAACAGGTTGTTGCCACGGTGATTGTACCGGAGGTGACTGCCAAATCGGAGGTTGCTGGTTACGATTTGGCAAGGGTGACGTAGCCGGGGGTGTGACGGGTGCCCAACCCTTGGGTGCTGTAGTCTGGAAGTTCGAGGGCTGACGAAGCGTGCCCCCGGGGCTTGAGGGCGATGGAGAAGATGGGAACTGGTTCGCGACCGTAACTAATCCCTGATGGGGGAACTGAGAGCTAGGCGGAGGTTGAGGAGACGGACCGGAAATCGGGCTGCTTCCGTACGACGCGAATTCTCCCACACCTCGTTGCTACAGGTGTGATAAAAAAATATAATATATATGTATATTATCAAAAAACAAAAATTAAATTTGCGACTTTTTTTTAAGCGGTTCACGCGCGGGTATACTTCATCTCATATCTTACATCGCGTAAGCTACCCCCATCCAAAAGAGGCTTGGGATACGCGAGGGACTCGACTTCGAGGTGTTTCAAACTTTAATGGTCAAACTGTCTGTTATAATGATGATTTACCTTCGATTGGATTGGGTCTTGTTCGACGTAATCGAATTGTCCTTCTTCTGGTGGTGGCGGCCAAGCTACTCGCTTCAAACCTGCGAAACGTGTCCGATTATTTCAGTTCAGGAACGACGTGATTTCATGCAGCAATTCTATGAAAATCGAAGAGTATAAAAGGCAGACAGACGTGCGATTCGAAAGAGTTTGACCCGATTTTATCCTCTCTCGAAAATTTTTCGGTTTATTCAATTTTTTGTTTCAGTGAAAACAAAAATGTCTGTGTGTATATATCTCCGAGTCTGACGATGCAGTGACTCGTCGTTCACGTGTACTTGGCTTCTCCCTGCATCCGTGCGTCAAACGTTAGTGAGTCAAGCTGGTTTATTTATATCGGGACAACTCGAAAAATTACACCACAAGCTACATCAACGCAACACAACGTAACGTTGTTCAATTAGCGATGATATTTTGAAAATAGAAAACCAGCATCGCTAATAGACCCCCTGACTCCTGGTTCTTTTACGTAGAATCTAAAAAATCGGTCTCAAAGAATCGGGTTCCTCATGATTCAGATTCGGTGGCTAATTTTTTTTTTTTTTTTTATTTTCCGCAGATTTTCATCAAGACATTCTCTGAATTTCTCTGTTATAAATTCGTCAGTGATTTGTTCACCTCAATCTGTTTTACTGTTTCACTTGGATAGTTCGAGGGAGCCAATAATGGGGATATGCGAGCTTAAATCATGTGCATAAATCAGGCGGAGCAGCCGGGAGATTATACAGATTGCACCAGGTGTTCATGTCTAATTTTTCCAAAGGTTAGCCAAAGTTGGCGAAGCAGATTATTTGCTAGATTATCGTCACGGTAGCGGCCAAGTTTATATTTGAAAATTAATGTTACCACATTGTCGCGAGAACTCAAAGAATCGGCCTTGTACTCTTGTGGCTATTTTCAGAAATTAATAATTCACGGGTCCCCTCGTCCCTGTGGAAATAATCTCGAGGGACTGAGACTCGTTGAAAGACATACGATCGTTCTGAAGGCTATATTTTTCTCCATCTCTGGACATTGCGGACTGATTTGTTAACTATAGGTTTTACTGAGCTTGAAATTCTGCCTACAAAATTCGATCAAGTAAATTTATACACTCAAAATAGGATTCCATAATTTCGTCAAACTTTTATTTATCGTTTTTTCTTCAGCTTCTTCTGACAAAATGTCAGATAAATAGACCAAGTGGATACTATATTATTGCGAATATTATTAGTATTCGTATTTTCTGTCACAGCTTGGACGCTGGTTAACGAAGAAATTCAATGCGACGAGTGGGCGATTGGCTAATCGTAAATCGGGTAGCCAAAAATTTTATAGATCAGTGGATCACTATTAGGTGAGATATATGATCGTTGCTCGATTCAATTTGCGGTCAAGAGTATACCCTGCAGAGATATTGCTATACTTTTGAAATATAATTATTTCAATTTGTCATTTTTTTACGTTTGCTTTGCATTCTTATGTGTAGCGTTTGAAAATGGACACAAGAAATGAAATCGCGGATAAATTCATATAAACCACATGAAGTTCGATTAAAAAATGTCAGCCTAATACAAGTGGATGAATCATCTTCATCATCTCAGTCAACATCATCCTTCACCCACGAATTATTCGTATTAATTGTTACGAATGAAAATAATAAACTTGTCATACAACTATCTACCAATGAGTCATAATTGCCCAAAACTATTACTGCTCAGGCCTACAGCTGTGATGCTCCTATACTATGTCCAAGTTTTTTTGGCACGTGAAAAAGATCTTTATCGGTTAGTTGATGGAGTGACGAATAGTGGCTGAGAAGACGGTTCCTTTAGTTGTCACCTGTGAGGCTAGGTAATTATAGTGGAATGTTTTTCGAATGTTGTGTGTCTGCGTATCGTTTGATAACAAAAAATAAAATAAAAACACCTGGACAATAACACTACACGAGATCACTGACTACATTGACCTTCACGACATGCATAAGATGCAAGAATATGAAATAAGCAGATATGAAGCAAAAGGTGATAATAGCCAATAGGACACACGCCATACTTCTTCTGTTCCCCAAATTGCGGTGGTAGCTACTCTAGCCGGTGTCTCCGTCGGTTTGCCACGGCTGACTACTTATTGTAGACGAAACCGAATACACTTTTTGCTATATCCACCCGTGGCGTATATGCAATCTCGATTTTCGGTCTTTCCCGTTCTGATGAAACCCCCCGGGTAGGTATGAGTGGGGCGAGTTACGTTATGAGCGTGCGCGTAGTACGTTTAACTATGAATTTTCGTATATTAGATGAAAACCTCTAAGTGGATGATGATACCTATTACTCTAGAGGAGGGGGTTTTAAATGGGCTCTTTTACCTCGTGCCGGGCGCAAAAGTAGCCGACAGTAACGGCCATCGCGGGGGCAAAATGGGGGCCAGCAACCGCGATAGCGGCTACGGGGACGTAGCAGGCGCCGGGCCTCCGCTGTCGTCAGCGTCGACGGCGTCTTAACGTCTTCGTGTCAATTGGCCAGGTTAAGCAGAAAAGCGGAAGGCAGCCAAGCGTTCGAAATTCAAACAAATCATACGTCAAAACGATGACAAAAGAATCAAGGCTTGAAAAATTCGCACGCTCCTGTGTCGATCAGAGAATCAAAGGACAGCACGTCACCTGGTAATAATGAGGTATTTGTGTATTTTTGAACTACGGGTTATTTTAGACGTTAGTAAGTAAACGCTGGTTCAGCGCCGATGGGGAGGACAGGGTAAATATATAAAACACAACAAAATTAGCTGGGATTAATATATTGGAACGTGACGCTTCTTGGCGGTCGGCCTCGGCTCTTAATCACGTCAAAGTCTCGATCTTTTCCTCGCTATTTTCTACGTTATTCGTTAAAGATTTGAGGATCGCCTTGAAATTCACAAGTGGTGGCAGAAAAATTGGTTCGAGCGTAGGCGAATGCGAAAGTTATAGCCATTTTTCATTAATACATTGCGAAAAACTAAAGTAATCTGTATGATAATTCTGCATGAATCGGTCCACAGTATCGTGTACAGAAAATTCACTCAAATTTTTGCGACCTTACTGCGTAAATTTCAGTGAATTTTTCGCAACACGTATTTTTTTTTACTGTTGACTCAGAAGACGTAACTAGATTTTTCGTACTCACTGGGTTGTCCTCCGTTGCGTTGTCTAGCTTCCTCTTCTTCGAGCATGCGAAGAACGGCGCTATTCTGCAGATTCGCCGGTTTAGCCAACTGGTTGAAGTCGATTCTAGAAAGCGAATGAAAATCTTAAAATAGTTTCAAACTCCGAATACGGTTGACTTGGTTTTCATATTCTGTCACTGTTCTGTATGAAAATCGCATGAATAACGTCAAAAATGTCGGATAATCATGTATATCCTTATGATTCAGTGTCTGACGAACGCGATCATTTTTTCAACGGCTCGTTAAATCGCTTCAAACAACTTTTTATATTTCACTTCATATTCACGTGTGGAATGACATCCGCAGAATATTGAATTACTACAAACGCGGGGCGATTGAAACCGCGGCCACTCATCAAAATTATAACAGATGTCGAATGGAATGAAGACATTATGACGAATTTAAGCTAATTGAAATCTTGATGTGGTTAATGGACTGTTTTTAAAAATCATCGCACCTTTTTTGGGCGATCATTTTGCCGCTGCAATAATTATGCTCTCGTGACACGAAACTGCAGACGCACCCGCGGCAAACTTTCGTCTGCCAAATGCAAAACTGAGTCAAGTACAACGCCTTGCGAATAGCGAGCAAGGGGCTGAAGTACCAATGACGGTGTTTACGCTTCAGAGAGTTGGAGAAGGGGTCGTGGGGTCTGTATCGCGAATAAAGAAAAAATCCCGCGGTGTATGAGTTTATTTACGGCATACGGGAATCACTCCCGTCTGCGTTCGCAAAGTGACTAAAAATAAAGTGATTGCTAACGAAACCGACTCCACATATACGCGAATTTGCTTATAGCTGAAAGAGTTCGAATTCTGCGAGTGAATCATTCGCCTCCCAACGATATTTGGCCTCTGCTCAATTTCACGTCATTCGTCAATCGGCCGGCCCAATACCAGCTGACACTTCTTCAACTTCGGACGATATTCCTCATTTACACGTCTGTCAGATCCAAATGCCACGCTGTCTGTTTGCTTGTCTTTCTAGACTGATCAGTTACCCCGCGTCCTCGGCGCCAACCGAACAGATTTTCAATTTTAACATCGATAACCGATAACGTATTGATTACTTCCCGTATAGTTTTCAGTGTTTCTCACAACAGTGTATTTCGAAATGCATATTCTTACCCGACGGCACCGTTGGACAGAACTTGAGTCTGACGCTCAAGTGTCTCTTTAACCGACTGCGGAGAGTATAGATTGATAGGCGAGTTGAACTGCTTGTTAACGAGTTTCGGCCCCTGGCCCAACATCTTTCCCTTTATTTAGGCTGCCTGTTAGCTGTACTGAAAATAAAAGTTACAGACATTCATTGTTGGATTCGAATTATGCGACATTCTTTGTGCTTAGTGGCAAAATTTCGAGACCGTGTTTCCCTGGCCAGCCATACTTTTTCTGTAAGTAAGAGTCTATAAAAGAAAACGACAACAACATCAGAGTTCACTGGAGCCAAGAATTTCTGTAGCAACTATAGGGACAATGGCTCGTCTTGTGTCTATACTGCACGTGCTGCAGGGGGTCTGTTGTTGCGCGTCACGCAAGTCTTATGTTTGCGCGGCTGTTTGCTATAAGTGTCCCCGCGACGCGAAACGCACTAAAAATATAAGTGGTACTCTCGATAGAATCGTGTACTATTGACCTTGACTCGAAATGTCGAACAGTCTCCGATGCCACACTCAGGCATTAAACTGGTAGACACACAGCTGATGAGAGAAAAGTCCTCAAATCCTTACAAAATATCATCATGTGTCGGTTTATAGGATCATGCGGATAAACTCTGGCTCTGATTTCTTGGAACATAAATGTTCTCACGTTTATATTAACACTTTGGCCCCGCTGCAGGCGTCAACAAACAAGTAAAGAGCCGTGTACACATCGCATACATGTGGTATTTGCCAAATAATGGTGTTTAATTCTGACCGCAGGTTATCTGCATTTCCTTCTAGAAATGATACAGCAATTTTCCTTCGATATATTGAGATCGAGAATTAAATTGAACGAAAGGTTTTCAACATCGGTTAAAAATAAGCAATGATATTCCTTGACCGACAAGCTTTTTCAGTTCAGTTCAGTTTTTAACAAGCTGACTACGTTTCTTTCAAAGAATGTTTACTTTGGCTAGTATCAATTTTCTTCTGCGTTGTTTCGTATTTTGACTTACTCTTTCTCTATACCCATCGTCGTACAGTGATATACGATTATTCTCAGCTTTTGTGTCTGTGTCAACGATTGATATCATAGTATTTTTAGTACGTGGCTCCCGTTCGTTGAATGTTGATTTCTTTTTCTTCTCATCTTCAATGAAATTCGATGAAGATTTCTTCCATCAGAATCTTTCATCGTGGGATCAATCAACACTCAAGTGAGTATTTGTTTACATTGGCGGAGGATTTCTAAACGATTATGTAATCAACACGTAATAAAACTAGAATTCGTGCTTTTTGCTGAACCCGATGTTATCAATGCAAATAAAACGATGAAAGCTTCACGAATCAATGACCCTGAACTTGTGATCTGGGGAATTCTTGCGTTCCCTGCGATGACTCAGTACTCGAACCATCAACATCGACTGTGTAAGTATAGATAATCATAGATTTTCCTGCACAGTAAGTTACAAATCGACAATGCTAGATCTATTTTTGATCACTTTCTATGCTGCCATATACACTCATTGTCATTCAGATTCTGGAAACGTGGGAGTTGGATGTTCCTCGATCAACGTCAGTGAAAAAAAGGTGCAAATATTTCGATAGGAACGTTCAGTGATTTCAGAGATTAGGTTGGGTAGTTCAGACCGTTGAGTCACCTGTTGACGATGGTTACCGAATTAGCTTGCTCGAGTAACGAAGACACAGAACCCAAATACCACAACTGCTAAGATATCTTGGCTCCCGACCTCTTCTGCAAAAACCGAAAGCTCCTCAACGTCTACTTCACCGAGGTCAAATCTGCAAGTTTTTTCCGCGAGAAGATCGTCTCTTGGCCCTACATTCTTTAGAAAATTAGTCAGCTACAATTTTGGCACGTGTTTTGGACAAGTCTTGGCAATTTTCGAAGGGACTATATATACTCGTTATATATATAATTCCAACAAAATTTCCAATCACATGTATTGTAGAACAAAAATACAAACTTTCAAGACTGTAGCTTCGGGTCTAGACTCTGATGTGAGGTATGTCTGGTATTTATGTTGTTTCATTAGAAAATTCCAAGCATACTGCGAATTTCACAAATTGCACTTTCCTCTTTCCTGATCGGATAAATTGTCATTTCGATAACAATAAGGACGGGTGTTCAAATTTGGATAGAGTTATTCATCGACATAAATATTGTATGATACAAAAATGAAATTCTCGGCTTTTTGAGAGTTCTTTAATTTTCATTGCAGTGTTACTAATTTAATCGTGTTATCAAGGTTGTACAGCAAGGTAAAAAAAAGTACTGAGCAGGTACGTCATCGAATAATCCCAGGCTTGGAGGTAAGTGTATAGGATAGGAAGAAGAAGAAGAAGAAGCTTTCTGTGAACGAAATATAGAATGGGAGAGAGAAATAGATGAGTCGACGGAGTATTCTGGAATCTGTGCCAGAAAAACAGGGCCGAATAGAACATCACGGATATGAAAAACGAGACGAGCTCCACTGTTATAGAACAGTTCTTAAATCATCACTCGGTTATATCGCAGGTATCTGACAACGACAAGAGGTCGTCGGAGTGCATTGACATTTTTTTAACTTGAAGCTTGTGGCATTCGAACATTCTAAAGTTCGACTATCACCGAGTAGCGGTGAGACGCTGAATCGAAGCCCGTCATTTCTACAGTTTAATCAATCACATATTCCATCACCATTAGAAATCAGAGTTCTTCCTTATCCTCACTAGATATACAAAACTCGACATTGACTGGCCGGGGCATCAACCGGTTTGGAATCGCGTCTACAGAAAATACAAATTTCATTTTAATCGACTGTGGTCTTTACTGTACTACGATTATCGTCGCTTTTTGATCACCTAGCTTCTCCAGGCTAGACATTGCAGATTTTTGAACTGAAAAAATATGGCTGTTCTTAAATTCGTCCTTGCATCAATTTCTATTAATTCTGACGAGCAGATGAGATATCTGCCTCGAATTTCTTGGTGAGGGGTTGCCGTGAGATAATAATTTAATGAAGAGATGATCGGAGTTGCGTCCCTGCGCCGTTGGCTGTTTGCGTATCTATATTTAGTTTAGAATCCTCCGAATACATCGACTTTGCGATATACGCAAAAAGTTCGTCGTGCGACATCTTAGACTTCGTGGAATTTCTTCGAGTCTCGAAAAAATATCATTCAATCTTGAAAGGCTTGGATCATGTCAAATCTTCGTGTCTCGGTACTTTGGTCGGGTTGGATTACCAGCGGGGGTGCAAACGAGCGCGTGATATGGAAGATTATATAGTTGTGCGCTTTTACCATTGACGAGAAACAGAAGGCGGCTTATGAAAACCGAGGAATAATAATCAACCATTCATGAATGTATTGCCTCTGAGAATAATCAGTTGTTGGACTAGAAAGAAAGGAAGAATTTGTTTTTCTGAACACTCATAATTCACCGTAAAGAATGGATATTTTTACAGTAAAGTTGTATTTTCGCTCACGTTACGTAACTCGATCAGAGGCTCACATCCGTGTAATTTATTATCACCAATCGAACAGGAATTTTACAATCTGTGTATTTGATTCATCGAATTTCCAAAATCAATCAGATATTTACGTTTAAACATCGAGAAACGTGATTCTAAGTGTTGTAAAAAACTAATGTATAGGAATTTATGGACATAGAATAACGATCATAAATTTCAAACAGCAATTTCATCGATAGAAATTTAGTAAAAATTATATTTTGTCCTTCAGAAAGAGTATCTAGCTAAAGGTACGAAGATTTTGATTAGAATCGGAACGGTCGTCTGAACAATCAAAATTGAAGAGCCCATTAGCAAAAGAGTTGTCATTGAAGGTCTGACAAATGGATGAATGGACTTTTATAATCGAAGGTTTGGTACAAGACTGATTTTGTCACACTCGGTACAAAATCGAGGTACGGATCGTGAATGAGCGCCAATTACCGGTAAAAGTAATTTTGGAGATTGATCTATTAGCGTATAACCGATTACCGGTTGAACGGATGCATGGTGCGGAGGTTGAGGGTGTATTATGTAGTCGGTAAGTGAGTGACATATTATAGGTCGCGGAGGGACGACGTGGCGGAGACGTTGACGAGAATAATTAAACTACGTCGACCCTGGCACCCTCCGAGCCGGAGTATAAGAGAGAGGTATTTTATTTTTATTTTACCATCTCGGAATGGGAGTCCTCCCGACTACTACGTGGGGACAATTTCGAAACAGAGTGAATCACGTTTGGATGTATAACTTACCTTAAGCGTTAAGTGTTACGCGCCGTTCTCCCGAAGGTGGAACACACTGAACTCGAGTAAGCTCAAATGCTGAAAAGCAAGCAAGATCTTCTTCCAGCCACCGTTGCCCACCGCGCTAAGCTATTTTCGTATACCCTAGCATCTTTGCGAGCAAAAGTCTTGAATTTCTCAAGATTTTCTAAAAATTCATTGGTCAGCACCCCCGTCATCCAGTGGTGCCGCGTTCAGATTTTAACCGAATTTATTACAACTATTATTCAAGAAAATCTCATCTTTTTTTAACGCCCCGCGTACTGCAATTCGAATATTCAAATATTCCCGCCTCAGACAAAGCATCTGCATTAGATTGATCATCAACTATCTCGCAGAATAAGAAGCATGTTCAGAACCGTTTTTCATTGGGAAACTCATTCAGTTTTACTGAAAATTATATCAGGAGATATCGTGCGAGATATTGGGAGATATTGAGATAAAGGAGATGTGGTATACACATTTTCGCTTATGATTCACCCCTCGTTTTACTGTATTGTTTAGTTTGTACCTATACTATTATCAGCACTCGGCTCGATGCTCACTCGGTGCCAAAGGAGATTGTAAACATCTTAAAAAATACGAGGATAAATGATCCGCTGAGTATATTTCTCAACGTACTCATTGTGGGACGATTTTAATTGTAAGATCAAAGAGATTTGTGGTGCGGGGGTAAATTATAAGATTTTTTACGATAAGGTTTCTCGGTAGTCAGTTTGAGCCGAGAGCAACCACCGATGGTTTCAAATATCTGCAAAGTTCCGCGCCTATGTATCTAAGAACAACGTAAAATCGTGCGAACGGATAAATATTGGCTCGTCGACGATCATGAAAACGCCCACTGCATATTTTCAAACAATATATCAAAAGCTGTGTAACGCGTATGCTCGTAACTGTTTAATATATCCCTCAGTACAGCCTCTCTGTGTTTTTTTCAATTTGGTTCAGTCAATTTGTTTGTTTCGTTCTCAACTATCACTTCGATAAAGTTACCCAGACTCAATCGTCGAAAAACTTAAACCTACCCACATATATGTTCAATTACAATGCTTCGGTTGTTATTTATAAACTCAATAAAATTCGATTCGCAGGATTTTGAATAAACTTCCAACCTATTACTTCAGGATTCCGTACATACAATTTAATATATATTACAATAATACGAAATTTCAACGGTACCTACACACATTTACACTTAGATACCATAATTGAGGAGTTCTGGAAAGAAGCATGCCCTTCAACACTCTTTAATTGGGGTACATTGAACATTCGATAACTTTCGAACCAGACACCTCAATTGTGATCATATTTGAAAGCCTTAAAAAAATTCAAGTTTGTCTTTTTTTCGTTTTACTTTATTTATTCTACATTTTTATTCAAACTCCCAGGTTTTATGGGAGAGCGAGGCTAAACCTCGGAGAGTTCTGAGCAGCAAGATTTCTGAACATTGAAATTTGAAGTTTACCTATTCAATATTGCGATATTGTGAACGTTGGACAATATTAGTTGCTGTGTGAAACATTACACATTCATATTTACAGTCAAATCGAACATATTTATTCTCTACGTAAATAATACGATAACTGAGCCAATGGTTTCTTCTTCTCTGCAGACTGCACCGCGGCAGCATAAGCAGAAAGTTACTCTTCCAACTGTAAAGCTGCAGGTCGGTGGAAACCTACTTTATGTACTTGTTTCGCTGTGCCCCATTACGACGAAACTCGTTACAATATAGCCGAAGCCTTGTTAAACTTCTAACGATGCATCCGATTCTCCGCTCTGTGTTCCCTCCCTTTCCGCGCCACGACCGTTACAAACTTTCATCCTTCAACACGGTGCTTTGACACTACTTATCCGAAGACTATGAAATTCGAAGGACCGTTTGCTCAGCTAATCTCCAACTCTTGAGTTTTTTCAGTCGCAGGGTAAAAATTCCATCAGCCATAAAAAGAAACAATGTGGGAAAGTTATTTGTTTAGTAAAAAGTTATCAAGCGCCGGGATTAACGTGTCGTTCGATGTTTGAAACGGCGCTGTTTACCGTTTACGTCTTATAATAGCAGCGACGCCGATGGTGTGTATGTACATACACATTGCGGTTTCCCGCCGTTGGGAAGAATGGAACGAATCAATAATAGTTCTCGTCCTTACCGACTCCCACTTGGGGCGCTTCGCAGTCGTTCGCCGCGCTCGGGTCTCTCTCTCGTCAGAGAAAGAGGGGAAGTGGTGTTTCCGAGCGGCGGACGCGACGCCGACCGTAGCGCCCTGCAACCGCCATTATAGATCCCGTTCTATGTGACCGAGGGGCACCCAAGCTCTGGGATATCTCGTGAAGAGAAATTCCTCGTTTTAATAATTAATAATACAAAAATTCGGTTACATTATTCAAATCGAGGATGAAAACGTACAGCAGAAAGAAAGGGGACAGTCCCAGCAACGTTATCATTCACGTAAACGAACTCTGCCGACTGTGTTTAGCCAAAGAAGAGGAAATGGTGCCAATTTACGACGATGACGCCGTCCCGATGCCGCTGAGAATCATGGCTTGCGTCAATTTGGAGGTTTGTTCGTTACATTTCCCGCATTACGATTCCATATTGACCGTTAAATTTTAGTATCTGTAGAGAAAACAAAATGTCCCCCGTCTCAACCGTAGGTCCGAATGGCATCGAATTAACTGTTGAAGAAAATTTATCGAAACACAGGGATCTATTTTATCTCGATATACAGAGACCCGCGTAGCTTGTGTGACACGTCGAGAAATGTGTGGGTTTCCCACGAAGGCGATTCGTGGGCAATGGAAAGCGACGCGCGTTACTCCGCTGAGCAACTACCATCCTTACCGAATACCGAGTTATCGACTTTCTGCTCACACAGCTCAAACGAGTTCCTCCTCATGATCAGTATACTATTAGATGCTAATTTACAGGAATCTATAACAAATTCTATCCCTGCGACTCCAACGACGCTTCGAATATCTATAATTCGATCAATATTCGATACGCCAGATGCTTAGAACTCGATTCCGAAAATTGAACGTTCCTCGTCGAAAATGACGAATTATCAATCGCCCGTTTATTTCCCACCCACTACAATCACTTCCCGTGGAAATTCACTTTCGAACTTTTTACGTATTCGTGTTACGATTCATAGAAATCTTTCATACCTTCGGTTTTTTTTTTTTCACTATTTCCAATTTCGAAAAAAGAGAATTTTCATAGTCACAAACGTATATTGAATAAAATGAGATGAATTTATATTTTCGATAAAGGTGTACGAAGAGGACGGTTTGCCCAACATGATATGCCACCCGTGTAAATATCAGCTGGAGAAATCTTACCAGTTCAAGAAAAAGTGTGAGGCGGCAGATTTCAAATTGAGAAAACACATGAAGCTGATTAATCACTTGACTGGTCAAGAGGAGTCCGATCAACAGAAAGATGATCACGAACGTCCGTCGAGCAGCGGAAAATCTAAACAAGTTAAACAGCTGTTGGCTGATCTGGTATCCATAAAAGGAAACAGCAGTCATGCGGACGGAGATCCGATCGAAGTTACCGAGGAAGAATTAGTCGGCGGATACATTTTGGGTAAAATCTTACGCTGCGAGAGGAAGAAAATCTTTAAATTTGCCAATTAATAAATGCTTGACTTGTAAATCCTTCAGGCATGCATGCCGAGAATGCAGAGATGGACGATCCGCTGTCCGAGGACCCTGGAAACATCACACTGATCCCCTCCGAGGAACGGACAGCTAAAGCTCGTTGCACAATACGTCCTACTCGCATAAAGCAGGAGCAAGATTCCGACGACGAGGCAGACGAGGTGCAGCGTGCGATCGCCGGTGCGGACCACAAGAATGTTTACCTGATGGAACTGAGCGGCAACAGCAGTCAGGGAGAATCTCTGAAGCTGCAGCCTATGGGTGAGGAGCGGTTTCCTTCTTGTTGATACCACTTCGTGACTCGATTTTATTCAATTCATTGTACTTTTAGACGAATCCGAAGAACTGAAGGTCTTCCAGTGCGACAAATGTCCCAAGGCTTTCACTCGAAGGATTATGCTGAAGAGACACGAATCCGTTCACGTTCAGCAAAGAGGATTCACGTGCCAGGCTTGTGAGAAATGGTTCCCAACCAAATCCGCGTTGGTCAGACATGAGCGCACTCATACCGGTGGGTTTGATTAACTGATTTGCAGAATAGGTAAAATCTACGACATTGTTTCATCATTTTTGTTTCATATCGCAGGTGAAAAGCCGTTCGGCTGCAACATCTGCCACCGAGCATTTGCCCAGAAGGAGATTCTCCTGCGTCATCTGATGACTCACTCCGGTCAGAAACCATTCCAATGTCAGCAATGCGAGAAGAGTTTTACACAGCGAGAAGCACTTAAGGTGCACATGCGTCGTCACCAGAAGTTGAATCCTAATGACATTCAGCTGCACCACTGTCAGTTGTGCCCAAAGGCTTTCTGCCACGCTTCCGGACTGAGCAGACACTTGGTTACCCACACTGGTAAAACTTACAAGTGTATCGAGTGCCAGAAGTCGTTCACCGACAAGAGTTCCCTGCTGAGGCACAGCCGCATTCATTCGCCCAAGAAAATGATGATTGAAAAGAACATGTGAAATAATTGGACTTGAAATTATTACACGTGTAAATTGAACGCGTAACAGTAATCATGGTAGAAGATCCGGATCAATATACACTAAAGTGCCGTTTGTGCACAATTTTCATGAATGTTTATTTGTTTATTCGATTATGTCGATCAGATTTTCAGTACTATCCAAAAGAGTTGGGGGAGGACGAGGGCAGAGAAGCCCCACATGGTTTGTAGCAAAGGTAGCTCAGCTGCGGTTCAGCTATCTTTGCTATTAACAAAGAAATAGTATTTTCATAGCAAAAAATCTATTCTTACATTATCATTTCTATTCACGTATTACACAACAGAGAAGGATCTTGATTATAAATCAGGTCTGGATTACGTATGTATCTAGGTAGTACTACGTTAACAGATGTATATTTTAGTTGTCTCTACCGTTCATTATTTCACTTACATGGAATAGGTCCAATTATTTCTGCAATACAAATGAGGATAAACGAATAGTAAGATTAATAATCAAAAGTAAAGTACATAACGTGAATAAAATTATCAACAGTGTTAGTGATTCTCATTTTCAGTTAGATCCACCGAAAAAACATATTTTTGAAAACCGATAATTTTTTTTTTTTTTTAAATCTAAATTGAGGTTTATTACTTTGAAATGGGCGAGTGACCCATGCCTATAAGATGTAATCCGACGTCAAGTAGTATTGGTTTTTACTTTTAGATGATATGTTTAATTTTAATCCATTATTATCAACCTCATTTGACTATACATACATATTATATCTTTCTAAGTCTAATTGTAAGTACATCGGTATATTTTATATACATATGTGTACGATAATTGTACATAGTGGTAATTACGATAATGTTTAGACTCTAGAGACCAAGACGGATATAAATTCCAGGTGCATTATAGCCGTCGAATTACCCACATCACGAAAGACCTTCAATCAGCATTGAATTTGCATTTACTGTGTGCATAATAAAAGATTCGTTCATAAAACTTTCGGTTACATTAAATTCAAGCAGAATCATTTCAATATTTTTAACGAAAATCATTGCAATTTGTCGGTATTCTATTGTTGAAAATTAATTGTTGAGAGTAGAAAAGGAACCACTCTAAATTGTTGACAAAATTATACGGCAATGACATAGAATTTATATGCTATTATTATTAGAAGAAAATTCAAATACCCTTTATATTGAATTAAGGCTCTGATTTCCAAACAATAAAAATGACTGTCTCTTTGAATTTAAAATCTTATCTTATTTTTCACTCCAAAAAACTCATATAAATTCACCAGAATTTAGAATGAATTCGATAGATTTATGACAGAAATTTTCCGTATGGTCGAATCAAGTGTGTCGAACTGAGTTAATTATTCAACGTTGGATCTATGACTCTGGAACAAAAGTCAAGAATTTGTTATTCTATCATGTATTTGTATCCGGGAAAATTTGATAATTCGTTATATTTCAAAATAATGCATTCTGAAAATTGTATTTAGAAAGAAAGCGTGTTTCATACATGATCAAATGAAATTCTAAAATCAGGATCCAAAGTAAGTTATCAGTAAGTTATCAGTTTCATAAAGATGTTCATACTTTGATGAGAACGGAACCTGAAATTCGTAAAATTGTATTTGAAACAATAAAAATTTATCAGAAATATTCAAGATTGGTGAAACCTGAAGTTATTAACATATTTTGGATCCTCATTCGATGATGTATGAAAGATTTTTCCCTGGGTAAATTAAAATTTAGTGATAAACACAATTTTCATAATGCATTAATTTCAAATATAATAAATTATAAAATTTTCCCGAGTTACAAATACATGATAGAATAAGAAATTGTGTGATTTTTGTTTCGGAATCATAGATCCAATGTTCAATAATGAACTTTCTTTCTCCTACAAATTTGAATTTTACCGCCACCGCGATTAAACGCAATCGTCGTTCCTACAGATCGAGAGTGAGCCCAGTGATTGGTCGGTTCCAACGGCAAGGGCCAATTGAACCGTTCCTAATCGAGTGTTGATTCTGCGGCTACTTTCAGACACGTTAAACGTCAAACGTGACTCGGCATATATCGACTCGAGTGGCTCTAAACGGTACTTCACGCTTGTGTATCTTTGAAAAAAAAAACTCCCCGATTTCTAGGCCTTGGAAAAATATCAGCGAGAAAATAATTCGCGCCCAAAAATGGTGAGATATTTCGATATTCAGTTTTCCAGAATTTTGATACCTGCTCGAAGACTGTCAGCGAAATCCAGCCGGACGATCGTCGTGACGGATTCGATTGAGGTTATGTCGTGTTTACACGGAGTCTTTGTTTCCAGTTTTCGTTTAACCCGTTTCCGGACATTCCTCGACCCTTCAACACCCAGTACAAATGTTTTTCCGTCTCAATGCTGCCCGGAAACGATCGGCAAGACGTAGAACGTGGAGGGAAAAGTGAGAATAAAATCTTGCCTTAACAGTTACGAAATTCGTCCTTCGTCGTAACTCTGCGCGATTTGTTTATCATTTCAGTCATCATGCCGCCCTCAGCCCTGGACCAGTTGACCAGACTGAATATCGTCTATCCCATGCTATTCAAACTCACAAACAAAAAGACCAACCGCATTACGCATTGCGGTGTCTTGGAATTCGTCGCCGACGAGGGAAAAGTCTATTTGCCATATTGGGTACGTCGCTGCGTTCACGCATTCAACTCACAGCGTCCGAATAGCCAAACTTTTATACAGTTATTTATTTATTCACTCGTAAAGGGATATTTTATAAGTAACAGAAAGGAAAATGATACGAAGAAGAAGAATCAGACAGCCGTTGAATAATATTCAGTTTACCGAATTCAACACCCTTAGTATAGGCGCTTATATGCAAGAGGTCGAACACACTAGCAATCTGGTGTATTATTTTATTTTTTTTCTCAAATCTGTTCGATATCATGCAAAATTGCTTCAAATTATTCTTGTGTTCTACTCCAATTAGAATTACAACCCATTGCACGACCGTTGATGTAGTTACTGAGGTATGATAGATTTTTTTCAGTAAATTTCAGTCATTTATTGGTCCATCTTAAGTCACTTTTTGGAGTAAAAAATTTATTTTGGCCCCCTTTGTCGCTACCAGCCCTGATAATGTGATCAATAATTTTCAGATGATGCATAATCTATTGCTGGGAGAGGGTGAGATACTTAATATCGAGAGTATATCGCTTCCAGTAGCGACATTTTCGAGATTTCAACCGCAATCTGAGGACTTTTTGGACATAACGAATCCGAAGGCAGTTTTAGAAAATGGTCTGAGGAGTTTTGCCTGTCTTACTACGGGTGATATAATAGCGATAAAGTATAACCAACGGATATACGAGATGTGTGTACTGGAGACTAAGCCGGGACCCGCTGTTAGTATCATCGAATGCGATATGAACGTTGAGTTTGCGCCTCCAGTCGGTTACAGAGAGCCTGAAAGGGTCTTTAAACATAAAGAAGAGATCGTCGACCCTGTGGAAATGATGCCTCCACCTTTGGGATTTGTAGCTTTTAAAGGACAGGGCAATAGATTGGACGGCAAAAAGCGAAAGGATTCCTCGATCCCCGAACCAACTACCAGCAAACCGGTTTACGTCAGGGGAATACCTGACTATGATTATAAAATTGGAACATTGAGATTTTTGAGAAATACAAAGCCAATTAATAACAAAGAGGTGAGGATGGTTCTATTCAGGCGGTGAATGTTTTATAAAGATTATTTATTTTGTTTCACAGCTTGGGGTAATGAATAATTAAACGTTTGTCATTCTTTCAGTCTAAAGATGTGGACGAGTTCAAGGCATTCACTGGGGAAGGATTTTCTCTGAGGAAATCAAGAAAGTAACCTTGAGAAGTGAATATAAGCTGAAATTATGACTGTGAAATCCTATTTATCTGTATACTGCTAATCATTTTTTAATACAATATCTAAATCTAAATCTCAGGATATTTTTATCTCTTTCCATTTGCATCCTATTCTTATAGTTAATAGCACATTGTGTATCAAGGGTGCAGAAGATTATTTTTCGAGTATGAAGTGTGCTGTGAGCACACTCGCCAAAATAGCCTTTTGCCTAACACCTGGTCTGCAGAAATGCCTCTTTTCAGACCGAGTGCTGAAAAAATCTGTTTTTGCGCCCGCTCACTTGGTTTGAAAAGTGGCATTTTGCGACCGGGTGTGAGAAAAACGGGTTTGTGGGAGTCTAAGACCTGCAAAATGAAGAAAATCTGAATCGAATGAAAGAGGTGCGAATAAATCGCGTGTCTGATGGCGTAAGGTCGTAAGCGCCTAAAACGCGATTTTGGTGAAAACGTATAGATCAAATGAAATTACGAGATCGAAAAATGTAAGTGCAAAAGGTCGTAAGTTTGGCGGATACATCGTTCTTGCATTACAATTTTCAAGGAAAATTAAAAAACAACGTAAAGGCAAAACGTCGTATTATTTTTTTTCATGATTTTTAATGATTTTTCCAAATAGTTGTAAAAACTCGTAAAACGCAAAGATAAATTGAAAGAACGACCATTTTAAAAAATTCGATAAAAAATATTGGTAATTAAAAACAGAAGGTCGTAAGCGCTATTTTTATTATTTTTCATTTTACACGATTTTTTCAAATAGCTGTAAAAACTCGTAAAACGCAAAGATAAATTGAAAGAACCATTTAAAAAAAATTCGATAACAAATATTGGTAGTTAAAAGCAGAAGGTCGTAAGCGCCATTTTTTGTTTCTTCTTGATTTTTCCAAGTAGTTATAAAAACTCGTGAAACGCAAAGAAAAATCGAAATCGACAACGTTTCGAAAATTCATAGAAAAAAAAACCAAGGTAAAAGCAGAAGGACGTAAGCGCCAATTAAAAAAAAATTGGTGGTTACGACCTTCTGCTTTTAATTGATCCAATATTAAATTTCAACGTTTATGAACGAATCTTCGGGTTTTTATCCCAAATACAAAAAAAAATATGACCTTTTGCCGTTACGAACAGCAAAAAGTCGTATAATGGCGCTTACGTCCTTATGCCATTAGACACGCGAAATGTTTTTTACAGAGTCCAAGCGTAGCATAATTCGCAACCAAATTCAATTTAGTGAATACAATTTCCAGTCCTAGGACATTATAGTATATTTCGATACAAGTGCGAAAAACAACTTTCGCACACGTATCGAACAAAATTTTTCATCACAAACGCACGTCAAGTCCGATTACACGCACGTTTGCGTGCGTAAAATCGAACTTTACGCACGGCGTGCGGAAAATACATTTCTGTACTGCGTGCGTGAGTTTTCGAAGCTAACTTCCACCGTCACAGAAACGGTTACTTTCTATCCCCAAAACTACAATCGACAAACGCGTCGAACCATACGAGCGTTTGTATAAAGATGATATTGCAAACCCAGAAGTTCTGGCAACGATAGAATCGCACAACAAAGAGGAAAAAAATATAAAATACACGAGACTATCGGATAACTACGGGAATAAGTACGGCAAACCGACCCCTTCCCCTTGCCCCTGCTAACTCCACACCTGAAAAAATTACAAGTCGCCGGCCTTGTGCGGAAACACGAAGTAGTTTTATGCAGTTAGCTCTGCTATATTACATGGTATCCAGTGTTATCCCGAGAAAAAGTAATCAATTGAGAAAAAAAAATCAAACCATGTCGGATTCCGGTTGAATAAGATACTACGCTCTGTCGAATTTGGGCAGATTAATTTTCAAGATGACCTTAATTTAGGTATTCTACAATTCAACATAAACATAACTTAGGTTTATGCTGGGTCCTAACTGGGAATATTTCTGATGTTCCGAATGAATGAATAAATAAATGACTAAATAACTGGTGTCAACTTCTTCGAAAGTCTATTGAGACCTCAGACAGCAAAACTTTGTGAATCCATCGTTGTAATTGAATGAATTTTAAACAATATTTCAGTCAATTGGAACTTTCAAATAGGAGTAAACGGGGGAATTTTGTACAGCTATTCATTTTCAATTTTCAATAACATTGTTTACAGTCAACAGTCACGCGATTCGAAACGGCGCTGGTTTTCATTTCCATTAGTAGAATTATTCATGGCTACTGTAGGGTACAGTCACATAAAGGTGTTATTTAGTTTACCCTCCCAAAATTCGCGACATTAGTTCGTTCGTGACATGTAATAACGTCGTCCGATAATTCCCCTCAACCATCACTGCTGAGTCGATGGTCTGCCTGCGTATAGCTGGGTCTCAGGATGGTTTCTCTATCTGACTTTGATTGGACTAAGCCCTAGACCAAATAAGACGCTTTTATCTCCAGACTGATTGGCGGAAAATCCTTCAATTAAAGGCAATCGGAAGAAATGGGAAGTCTTCTACCACGGCCACGTCACGATGTATATCTAGATAGAAGATCATGGAATTAACTATTACGGTGAAATAGATGTAGCTCGGATTATATACCTTCGGGTAAAACTCGAAGACTCAATCCACTCGCCCAGCGATAGCTATAGGATTCGTCGTATACTCTCCTCGACTTTCTACAGTGAACAGGAGTTACACCCAACTTTTAATAACGCTGTATATACCACAGCTGCATAACTCACTTCCATTCTCTGATAGTTAGATACTTCGGTCTGCGGATTACACATGGGTATATGCAGATCGAGTGAATGTATAGTTGTGCAACAACAGCTTATGCAACTATAGTTTAGTTGATGATCATTGCCGATTCACCGTGGCTTATAAGTTTTGGCTTCACCCGGGAATCCAGCGGCAGGACTCTAATTACGGGGCTGGGGTCAAATTTCGGCGAGATACGAAGTGGACGGTCAAGAGATTATCTCGGGAAAAATTTGAGAACTTGTTCCTTTTATGGACCCCCAAGCTGGCATTGTAAGGACATAATTTTTAAGCTCTATCCCTTCGAAGAAACATTATTCGAAGAGGATATTAAAAGTCTGTGCAGTGTAATTCTTGGGGATCTAAGAAGTGCAAGTTTCTGATAAGAAGTCGTCTGATGGAGTGAATCGCGAAGGAGCGTTGCGGCATATAGTGAAACCTCATTTATACAGGAACGGAAAAAAATCCGCAAAAGTGCGAATTACGTTGAACTAAAATACCTTAGCACTGCAAATTTACTGCCAGGACCACAGAAATGTTGCGTATAGGTATAAACGAGAAAAACGTCAGAGTGCAAATCATCTAAATGGGGTTTCACTGTAATTATATTTTGAGCGGCTTGAAGTTCTATATAGAACTATAGTTAGATTACGGATGTATATTTTGAACATTTTCCAGGTTATAAATTATTGTTGGCCATTATTGACCATTGACAATGAGGATGGAAAGCTTTCCAAGTTAAGAAATGAATAGTCCCTGAACAAAGAGCAAACTTTGTCGTTGAATAAAGAATAATTTGTTGAACGAAAAATCGAAGATGTGTTAACCACAGCGTTATTTGTATTAATATACATGTAATCGTACAAGTGAAAAATTACGTAAACTCAAATGTTCGCTGTTGAAGAAATGTCAGGAAAAATCTGATTTTCGTGACAGTGGACGTCGGTCATATCCCTTAGTAAAAATGTTACACACGGATGACGTTTCTGAAATACTGATTGATTCTGAACGACCCCCAGTTTGACTTGAAACCACATAACTTACCGTACGAAAGAACAGATTTTCTTATAGACATTTATCGTACTCTTAGCCTAAAGAAGTGCCAAATGAATGACACACATGCAAGGTACGTTTTTTCCTCTTCGAAACGCAACGGTTATTATTTGTGCTCAATAGTTTTATTCGAAAAGATTCCGTATACGAAGACACCAAAGACAAATTTTTGATCTGATAAAGATTTCACTTACATTGTCCATTTAATGCTAAATTCAGACTGGACTAGAATAGAGCTACTTGGCAAAAATCTGTCTATCATAAAAGTTGCTTCATTTTTTAATAGAAGCATTTTTTCTGAACCCTTCGTGGCCAGAAAATCTGACATCGAACCACTATTTCTTGCGAAACGGATATGTAAACATTTGTTCAAAAATTTGTTAAATAATAATGTATTTTTTTTTTACATCAAAATTGAAAGTGTATGAACCCACCTTATCCATGCTACTTCGGCAAAAGAAGGCAGAAAACTTGATGAATTAAAACATACTCTGAAACGCGCCGGGTCAGCTAATGACTCTAATTTCACTAGGTATTGGTTCCTCAGATTGGACGATATTCACCGACCGGCGACGGTCACGAAAGAAACAATAATCCATATTCTGGAAATGTCTATTAATATACTGTTCGTTTTTGTGTCTCGTTGGACGTTGCTGCCAGGCCGCAGCTGACTTTGTAATATATCTTCCGTAATAATTATGCAAAACGGGTCTAAAGTTCCAGCATTATCTCCAACCAACGCTCACCAGCTTACGAGCTTAGAATTTCACATTTCGAGTACATTCATAATGAGGTTACAAACGTAAAGGTAACTTTCCCCGCTGCAATGACCACGACGGACCTGAAATACCCAGGAGTCTACGGACCGTCAGGTAATTTGTAAATTGTTGAAAATTTCATAACCCCAATGGTGAATAAACTGTCCAAAAACTGTGGTAAATTGTATCAACGATCGATGAAACGACGGATAGTAAATATTTTGCAGTTGAGGACTGGAATTAGCAGATGTCAGATTTTTTCAATTGAATTTACTAATTCCAAGGGAAAAATGAAATGAAAGATGGTTTAAAAGTTTGTAAAGACGTCGAATGGTTTCAAGGAGACGGGCTACTTCCAAAGGACTATGAGAGACGCCAAGTGACGCCAATATATAGGTATGATCCTTGATCCTCGGGCGGAGCACCGGTAGCGTTGGGAGCAGCGCTTACCCAGCTATTAGACGGTCAATTTGCATATTCTATCGCCTTGCAAGCGTCAGTAGTTCTGTTATTGGTGTAACTTCACCCTTCGAAGTGCCGCCAATATTACACCCACACTATTCGTATAGGTAGAACTTCTGCGGATCGGCACACGGTGTCCTAGACTCCTAATATGTGCGTTCACTGTTTGGCCGCGGTCGTGTACAATCGCGGTCTGGTTCCTTTGCTTTCATCTGCATATTGTACTTCCTTCTTCGCATTAATTCTGATCACCACACCGCTGGTTCTTTTCCATCAGGACCTGAGCAGTTCGACTAATTTTGTTATTTCACCCGAAAAGGATTTAGCGTTGAGGAATTACATTAGTATATTCAATTGAGGGTAGGGATCACGTGTTTTGGCAATAATGTGTCTGCTAGTGCCACTGCTGCTGAGTGCGGAGTACGTATTCAGGTACTTTTACGCCCTAGGACTTGAAAGTGCCCGAATACGTACAGTCCGTCACCCCCCACCAACGACTTACTACCACTATCGCCAGAATGGCGTCTTTAGGTACCGAAAACAGGCATTAAAAACCGCCTGAAACATGCTTGTGTTATATTAGTATATCATGTGACTAGCCCGTAAAAGTCATATCGTGTCAAGGTGAACTACGTCATGTCGAGGGGAAGACGTTTTGTAGGCGTCGAAAAGTGACTTTTCAATGTCTGTGCAGTAAAAAAATCTTATTACCACCAGTTTTCAGACTTCGAGGAATAAAAATGCAGTCGAACCGAGCTACGTCTTCTCAGCCAAGACGTCAAGCGCATTTCCTCGGTCTTATTTCTTTCTGCGATGCTTGAACAATTCTTATGAAAGAAGTATCACAGTGGCATGGCTGAGTATAAGTTAGCATAACGAGATATCCGCTGGTGAAATGATATCCTGGATAAATGCGGGCGAATTGCCGCAGGGTCTTAAGTCGAGGCTCCTATTTATCTATTCATCTATGGGTCCATTATGTGTAATTCCGCACAAATTTCATCAGATTTTACCAGTAGTTAGTTTTTGGACTAATAGATAAAGTTTACGACTGGGTTAGTCGACGTTTCTGTACGGGCGCCGCCACTACGTGAATATGCCATGGAACTTTGTCAATCGCGGTGATGCTTGGTCTGCGAATTTCACACTATGAAAGAGAGGCTCGCTCTCATTGCCTGCGGGTTCCGAGTACCAGCAATTGGTCCCAGTCCATCTGACTAAATCTAGCGGAACGTGGGTCCAGCTACGCTGGCTTTCATTTACAAGTGCGAAGTAGGTAGGTGAAAATTGCAGACAATGGTACACCACCCGTGCTGGAACATGAAAAAAAAGAATAGAAAAAAAAAACAGAAGGGAACAATGGAACGTCAGCGGGTTATTTTTCCGTTCTCCTCAATTCCACATTTTTTTAATGGATAAAATAGTGGAGGCAATATAATTGGAATGGAGTGCAGAAAATCCATTTGGGTTTTTTTTTTCTCACGCAATTTAATATCAAGCATTGATAATTGCTTTTGTATCTGCTTCCCCACTCATCCTTTGTGCGTTTTAACACATTTCAAAGGAAGTCGTGCTGACAGGTCCGGTATAAAGCTTGGCGTGGATATCGATCACTCTGAAATGCAATTCCCAGTTCCAGAGCACAACGATAGGCTTATAGCTGTTTACCACGCATATAAATTCTCCGGACCAATTTATGCGGATTGAATAAAAATGCATGAAAATAAATATACAAAAACAAGGCTACAGAGTTTTACGATCATTTCGCCGAACCAGATGTGTGCTCACGTATTTCATCAGTTCGAACAATATCGTTATGCAAACCAGTATTTCAACGTATTACGATTAACGGAATTTCAGAATCACCGCGAGGTATGTGTCAGTAAATTTATGCCGTGTTTTGGATTTCACGCGATGAGCCTTGGATCTCAACATCGCACGTTCTAGCAACAATTATTAGTTTTCTGTGAGAGAGAGTATAAGGACGTCAGGGCTCAAGAGCGTCTTGATGCTCACTCGACTGGCTAAATGGATTATAAATGGGTCATTCCATGCCAAATCGACCTGGGTTTGACCCTTGACCTCTCGGATTTGGTCCGCGATTTTTTACATGATTGTTCTCACTTTGAAAGGGACTCAGTATTTTTTTTATTTTTTTTTTATCGCCACGAGACGTATTGTCTACAATTTTTGAAAATTGTCATATTGATCGACATAATTCAAAAATCTGTAAAAATTCTGAAAAATCGTCTGTCAGATATCAACATTTTTGAAGCTAGAGCCGAAGTGGGGACATTTTTCCTTCTCGATGTTTTCAAGCTTTTCCTGTTTATTATTATATTTTTGAATAGCAGCGGGAGTTATTTCACTATAAATGGTTGCTGAAACAGTTTCCCATGTCACACTGATTGATTTGGAATGTTCAAAAAATTTTCAGATTTTTTTTCAAGATTTTATTTTTATTTTTTATTATTATTTTTTTTTTTGAAAAATCTGACAATTTTTTGAGCAATCCAAATCAATCAGTGTAGTGACATGGGAAAATGTTTCAGCAACCATTTATAGTGAAATAACTCCCCACTTCGGCTCTAGGTTCAAAAATGTTGATATCTGACAGACGATTTTTCAGAATTTTTGCAGATTTTTAAATTATGTCGATCAATATGACCATTTTCAAAAATTGTAGACAATACGTCTCGTGGCGTAAAAAAAATAAAAAAAATACTGAGTCCCTTTCAAAGTGAGAACAATCATATAAAAAATCGCGGACCAAATCCGAGAGGTCAAGGGTCAAATCCAGGTCGATTTAGCATGGAATGCCCCAGATGTATCTGCATCGACATAGGAGTCGCGTTAACTAACGTAAATGAAATTAATTATCTAAATGACCTTGGCTTACGGCTTCCAGCTCGTTGGCTGCTGAGACGTAACTCAGCATTCCAAACTGGCAGCAATTCCTTAATGTAACTTTTTCCTAATGGAATCTCTCCCTCTCATTGCGTGAATTATTCAAACTTTTACAGTTGAAACGGAGTCTCGCGATGAGCCGTCAACTTTTTTTTTCATTTAGGAAAGAGAAGGTCGAAACGATTGATGAAGTTCTAAAAAATTAACAAAATTATCAATGTAGGTACCTGCGGGGTTAGATTTTTTTTTAAGGGTCAGGTATTGTTACAGATATTCTTGGCACGGATCGAAGGTGATTAAGCCAATGGTGGTCCAGAAAAATTCCATTCAGCGGAAGCGTCAGTTATTCAATTCTCTTCTGAGCCTGATTACTAATTGTGAAGGGAATTCGATTTTATTGACCTGCACGTTGTGCGTTCTGATACTCATATCAATAAACCCGAGGCTTAATATTTCTGTGGAGAAATAATTTCTGAACAGAAACGATGATTAGATTGATAATGACGGAACCGTTGGGGGGAAATGAATGATGCTAGTTCATCGGCTCAAACCTGCCGTAACCAATGGTTCATAGTTTCAATAATCGCTGTGCACAAAGTTAAAACAAAGTGAATTAAGAGCGATCATGATCGCGGGGATCACGTGGCGAATAATGGTTAAACTGGGTAAATTCAAGGGTTGTTCGACCAGGCCGTTTTTCTTCGGCTGTATTTCCGGTCCATTAGGCATCGTATCGCGTGGGATCTTTTCGTTCGATTGAAAAATCTATTAGCGATATACCCTCCACCCGAGGTTGTTCCAACTTTGCGTTCGGTTGTAATTCAGTGATTTGGGTTGTAAAGGATGCTCGAGGGTTCGCGAAATTCGAGCAGTTATATTCGAACAGGGCAGAAGTCTGCAGTGTCTAACCCTTGTTTCACTCCTATGAAATAAAACGTTGCGAAACTTTAACCGAACAATTTCATAATTTTACTCACTAAAATTTGTGCTTCAATCTGTTGACTCCACCAACTGGAAGTCGTAAAACGACCATACAGAGATTTAGAGGCCTTTCAAACACCTTGTCTATTAATTGGTGCGGAAGTTTGCCCGCGTTAAGCGCCGAGGCAATAGATGATGTGGTTGTAGTTACCCGAGGGATCGGGTAATGAGAATAATGTTAGTTTGTAATTAATGAAACGAGGTGTACATCAATTAACCGGAATCGATACTCTGGTTTAATTAATTGATTCGTCGAATCAGATACCACCAACCTCGGCGCGCTTATAGTCTATTGTAAAATGAGTTCAAAGCTGACGAGATAATTTCTCGGTTAAATATTCGAGGCACTCTTCGCCGTTTTACTAATAGCCTATTGGTCCTTTCGCGTACCGTGGATGGGACTCCAGGTAGTTTGGCTCTGATCTACTTAAGCGAAATTTCGTTGAAGAAAATAAATAAATAATTCCTGAGGCAGGCATTTCGGGGAGGTTCCACCTTTCCGTGATACTCGTTTTCTATTCTGCCAGGAAGATCGTGGGAGGGACGGCTTCTGGTTTTCTGGTTCTCTGGTTCTCTTAGCTCGGTTCCTGGTTCCCTCTTATCTCGCATTGATTTACATCTTGAGTTGTTCCTGCAGGAGCGGACTCACCCTTTTCACCCCTGCCCCCTCGCTATCGCCTTTTCTGCTTCTCTGCGGTCTTATTCTATTCTTCTTTATTCTCACTTTTATTATCTCCATTAAAAAGTATCCCAATGGAATCAATCTCCGCCATCTGCAGTCTCTCTCGCTGTGATAATTATTAATCATTGACTCAACACTCGACAGTGGAAGATAACTCTCTGACAAAATGGAGAATTGACTGTGTCTCTCTCTCTCTCTCTCTCCGAGTGTAACATCGTCATTTCTGCAAGGGAATTTTCTCGGTGACAGCTCAACATGGGAAAAGATTTGTTTTTCCAATAGACGCGAAGGATAGGTTTCCACAGTCTAGGGGCGATTCCGATCGATTCTATGATAATTCGAGCATAAATTTCATCCAATTCAAAACGGTGCCACGTTCGTTCGCGAAAACGACGCAGCAGGAAATCGCTAATAAATCTGCTGCCATCGGTAGACTTCGTATAGGAATTGATAGTGTATTTTTATTTCTAGTCAAGTTTCTCCGTCTGTTGCGATACTCGTATACAGGTGAGTGGTTGTAGCAAAGAGTCGACTTTCCTATTCATCATCAATTTCGTGTCAGTTATTCGTTATCCTCGGAAACTTTCTAGACGTCCCAACCCCCAGTAGGAGGTATAGATGACTTTGGTGAAAATAAATCATTGTTTCTCTCCCCCATTTCAATTAAAGGGAAGATTATCGGTGAAAACTTGGTCTGAATTGTTCGAGAGGTAACTCGCGGATATTCAAAGAGAGAGAGAGAGAGATGCACCGAGAGACGAGATCGCTGTGTGTACACAGGGACACGTTCACTGAAGAAGGTAAAGCCGAATGGATATTTCCTCATTCTAACCCCTGCACGCACACACAGATCGTTTGGTTAATTCTTGTTTGATTGTTACAAGAACTCCGGTTACCGGGGTCGGATCATCCCTTTGACGCAGTATCCCGCTCACGTTCGTTACAGCAGTTCAATTAAATCCTCTCTTTCCCCCTAGTCTGCGGGAGGTGAAGCGAATCGAGGACGCAGAGACCGAAGTTGCCGGACTGTTCAAATAGACATATGGTATATTTGTTCCACTCAGTATCGGCGACTTCCTCGATTACTCTACTATGCGTATAACAAATATGGTTGATCGTCAACCGATGTCGCAGGATGAAAGGGAAATGTAGCAGATGAAAATGAGAAAGTGTTTGAGGAGGAAAAGTGCAGCCAGCACGGGAAAATTGCACGAGGTTAAAGTATAAAGAAATACCAAGTCTCTGTACAATTTATAAAATCCCTCAAGAATTCTCTGCGGGTTAGCGAAGGCGACGAAATTGCTACTTAAAGACAAACCACTGGCACAGTAACCACAAACCACACACCACCACCACGCAGTGAACTATTAGTTCCGGATGTAAGGAACGTTTTAAGTTTCCGGCTATTGTATAGTCTGCTGGCACCAGGGCTCTCGGGAACCCCGGGGCTCCAGTCTCTAGTCGGGGGTGAATTTCTGAGCGAAGTCAACTCGCAAGGCGAGGGATGTAATTGTCGTGGTGGTAGCTGGTTCCAGCACCCAAGGGATCTTTATACACGCCTCGGTTACTCTCTGAACATCTCAAACTGCATATAAGGTATGCAGAGGAGGGGCTCTTGTTATCGGTACCACTGAACCAAATGCAAATATATTTCTACAACACTGCGGACCTTAGACTTCAAGTCGGAGATTTTTATGGCTCAACTTATTATCTCTTCTGTAAACTTATTTCTACTTCAGCAAGAATCAGAATCACCATTTTCTGTAAACTATAGTCAAAATGAACGCTGGAAAAAAATGTAAGAAATGAAAGTATAAAAGAAAG
The DNA here is from genome assembly GCA_018257835.1 of Euura lappo. Classification (NCBI taxonomy): domain Eukaryota; kingdom Metazoa; phylum Arthropoda; class Insecta; order Hymenoptera; family Tenthredinidae; genus Euura; species Euura lappo. The sequence continues at coordinate 916,998 of JAEUYN010002377.1, read as the reverse complement.
AAGAAAAATGGTATGACGAAAGTTTGTTTCGGGTGGTAAGTATCTTAGGTCTGAATAATAGTAGAAGTTGGGACTAGAATTTCGCTAGGCTAGGAATAGTTCTAATTCATATAACCCGTCAAAATAATTCATAACTTGGTATAGGTGGGTCTGGAAGTTGGGATAAAGTTAATATCGGCGCGAACGAACCTCTGTAATGTTTGTCAATGCCTTAGAATCCAGGGCTAAACCCGTTGGAACTCGATCTGAATATTTCTCACATTTGACGTCAGGCCACGAAACTCACGTGCCAAAGTTGTTGAGCCGGCTCATTTAATTACTGAGTTACGAGTTTATCGCGCACGCTCAGTGATTGTGATTTATTAGTCAGTCATGTCCTGGAATTGTTGTACCAAAAGTTACCAAACGAATTGTTCGACGATTCGGGTTAACGCGGGGACGTTATTATCCTCATTGAACCGATAAAAAGGGTCGTGCGCCCGAAAACCGATACCCTGGCATAAACACGTGTGTCTCTTTAAAGGACTTCAAATTGTCGAACGATTTGCTGTTCTGGCGTTTCAACTGAGTTTCAATTCACCCTCTGCAGTGATTCCGGGTAGTCCCATTGTCGTGATTTAACTTGCTGCCATTGGCTCTTTTCGGAATTCACCGTATCAGCTGAAAATACTTCCAGCTTCAGACGACATAGACCGAAATTATTTCAAGCTGATATGTTCTCCGTTTCAACTGATTACATTGACAATGTTGTCTGTAATTTGTTTCACTGTAAAAACGTCTCAGAAGCTAAGGTCCTCGGTAGAAGAGAACATCCAAATTTCCGGGGATTGCCTGAAACGACTCAACTGGTCGTTACTTCAACGCATTTGATCGAATTAGTTGCAATCAATTTAATATGCTGTACTGACCAACCCCCGGAACAACTTCCAACGTTACTGACCATTGCTCGCAATGCTCGCGTGCGTATAACCGCACGCTCGGGTAACTAGTGGGGGATAGGATGCGAAATCGTCCGCAAACCCACACTGGATTAAGAATGTACAAAATTTTCGTGTGGCTATAAAACAGCGGTTCAACACAATTAGTTAGAATACCAAAACTGGCTAGTGACCTCATGCCAATCACAAATGCAAAGCAGATTCTTCAATGAATGATTGAATGGCTTCAGAGTTTGTTCATCGAAGATACTGATTATAGAATAGTGTAATTTCAACAAACTTTAGTAAGCGAATAGAAATGATATTCGGCTGTATATCTTATCTCGTTCCTACGTTTCCTCTCTTTTTCTTCGTGATACGTGAACTTTACAAATTCTGTGTTAACCGTTGATTGTTGGCATGGATTCCATTAGATATCATCCGTTTCATGCCACTAGCTATGTTATGGCGGGGTGTTTTACTTGCGAGAATGCCGCGAAGTCATTTGACGCCGGTATTGCCTCTAGCGGCAACCGTGCAAACTAATCAAGTGCTATTGTAGTAAGCTGAGTGAAGTTTCTGTCAGCTCTATTGGCTATCATTCGAAACAACGTAAACGGGTCAAAATCAAGTATCAGCTCAAGTAACCGCATTTAATGGAAATCAAGTAGCACTGTAGAAATAGTAGATTTCATGCAACTAAGCGTGGTAATTGTTAAGTAATATTTGAGAGAACTGAGCGAACTGTGTGTCTTAGGAAATAATTACAAACTCGTGTAGTGAACATTTACCTGGCATGTAGATGTGATACATAGTTTCTACGTCAGGTTATCGGGTGTGCTTACACCGCACACACAAGTGCACGACATTGCATTGAGGTATTCGTGAGACACGAATTATCATTACTTGGACAGCTGCTTATCTGACTCCGTGCGGTTCGATACTGGAAAATGTAGTGCGTATTCTTTTGGAGTACCGTAAGTGTTCTCTGCTCTTTATTTAGCGACCATTTCAAGTGTGCTTTGAGCTTGAGTGGGGTACCAGCAGTGACGAGCCAGAGTCGACATCGATCCATTACTTTATCTTGTTTTTTGAAAGGTGAGCTCTGAAAGCAGTACCTTTATTATTTTAAAGCTTGTTGATACAGCCTGTATCGATCTGAAGAGCTTCTCTCCCATGTTTTTGTACTCGGTTTCGGTCTTTCGTGTATTTTGGAACATTCGAAACCGATTTATGCTTGTTTAGGCGTCGGAAAAAGCTGGCCGGGCGAAATTTTGCGTGTTCCTTTTTTTATTCTCTCGCTTGCTGAATCCACGAGCGACCGAATACCCAGGATGTCAACTTTGTTTTCGATAATGGCTTTTTCGTCCACTGTCGCTGACAGGATTTATTTGTCTATAAGAATATAGAAAGAGATCAAAGCGCTCTTCCATCTGTACCTCATACAAGTTGGGCCAATGAACAAACTCCAACGGTACAATCTAACATATTGAAACACATTTTATTCTAACGAATTAGTGTTTTGCGAAGCCTATTTTTGCATTTCTTCTAGAGCAAAAAGAAAAAAAAGTGGGAGTTCTAAATTTTATTGCATGTGTTTTGCAATTAATGTTTCATCACATATTTCATACTTCTTGACTGTAAAATAATAGTAGAAAGGAAGAGTCAAAGCAGTCATCGTAGATTAAATGACAATTTGCTTTTAATGGTGCCGAAATTAGATGGATTAATCCAAGATACAATTTTGAAATTACCGCGGCCCGTCCATATTTGGTATAGACTACTCACGCTGCCATTCATCGGTTTTTTTCCATCATTATAGTTGCGTAATTTTTGTCACTTCTTTGCTGTGAGTCTACTAATGAACATATTGGGTGCTGTTCAAAGTTTGATTCCGTAAGTTTTTTTCATCAGTTATTTCATAGTTCAATTATTAATGATTTTATTCCATAACGGGATCGAAGTTCGAACTTTCTACTTATAACGATTCCTCAATTGTTATGCTAAGCATGTATCGCTTGATATAATTTGACTTTGATTTCTAAATCCACGTGGATTGTCCACGTCATTTGAATCTGTAATGTAAAATCCCAGCTGGTATTCTTAAATCAGTGAAATTTTTACTGACGGTTATATAGGCAAATCAGTTATACTATAAACCTAAACTGGGTTCAACATATGGTAATTTTCCCCAGTGCTTCTAAAGAAACGTCAATATGAGCATTCGACATGACCTAGAGTTTTTAGTTTACGTGTTAGCAGAAAATACTTACATTCAGTTACATAGGATAATCGCGAGCGATTATAACGCGATATATTTAATGCTTAAAAACTAAAGTAAGTCCAGACAATCTTTCAGGCGTAAACTGTAACTCTTCTTGAGTGTATTTACATTTTTTTTCATTCCATGACAGCTGTGGTAATCTCTGGCATTATGTCGGGCAAAGCTGAGTTATGTGAAGGTGAGGAAGTACATTAACAAGCTTTGGTATAACGCTGGCCGTTTATTCAGGCAAATTTATACGATAATCCTCAACAGTGAGTGATTAGCGGAATTGATATTTATTTATTCCGAATTTACAGCAGAGCAGGAGAAGGAAACTGCACCGATAAATGATTCGAAGTCCACAGCGAGCGAATCCAAGGAGCTGAAAAAAACGGGCCTGATCGCTTCGGTCACCTATTACTTCAACCGATTCAGATACTATCATTTTTATTGTTCAGACAAAGTGGAGAAAGGATTGATGATCGTTATTTTATGGCTCGGAAGGGTGCTTTTCAATCGAGACATCAACGCGGCTATTAACGGATATTGAAATAAAACATCATTATCTTTAACTTATATAAAAATAGTTGTTGTTGTATTACCCTGATGTATCCATCGAGTTTGGAACGACCATTTGACACTTGAAACTCGATGTTAAGGTGTAGTTTTAATAAAATTAATTAATTAAAATAATTAACGCAAGCTGTTTCCGAGTGCGTCTCTCTCGCTCCCTCGGTGCGGCCTATGGCGCTATCTCTCTCGCACTCACGCACCTTTCATTTCCTCTTAATACGTTTCATTTCGATACAATTTCAATTTGAAAGTTTCATCGAGCTTGCATAAGGATTCTTGAAAGTAAGTGCGACAATACTTCGTTCGAATATTTCAATGAATTTAACGCTGATGGCGTTTTAATACTCAAGATCAAGATCAAGAAGAATTGAAGGGCTCTGATGTTGTACAACTTTCACAACTGAAGAAGCACCAAAGAAGAGCGGACGAGCGAGCCGCAAAATGAATCTCAACGTCTGTTGAATTAACTTTCAATATCTGATCAAACTTATTCGATCGTTTTCATTCTGAATAAAATACCCACCTCTCACGGCTTTCCTGTAGAGGTGAAAACTCTCTTGAAAATTCAATCACGTCTTTCACTGGGTGAACTTCTGATCAATATACAGATACATAAGATTTTTTAGGGTATTGGAGTTGGTAAACTGCATGACTGATAACATTTTTTGTCCAGTAAGAGCATCAATAAAGTAGATTTGAACATTCGACAAGCCCCCGAAAACGCGGTCAAAGTGAGTACCTTCTCTCTGAATTGTTTGGAGTGAAAACTCACTCCATTGGAGTGAAAATTCACTCCTGCGATACTGAAAACAGCGCAAATCCAAAAGAGTGAATATTCCAATCGAGTGAAATGTCAATCTTCTTTGGAGCGATTAGTTCACTCAAATCGCTTGGAGTGAAAAATTTCACTCTAATGGAGTGGAAAGGTCACTCCATTCATTAGAGTTGCGCTGTTTTCACTCCAAAAGATTTAGAGAGTTCATCGTGTGGTAATTAGAAATTACCATAAAACCCTACTCAGGGTTAGTAGAGCGGTGCCTTAATTCCTAGAGATGATAAACTTCTAAAAGCACCGTTGAGAGTCTCACAATGAACGCAATTTGCCAAAAATTATTCAGAGTATACGAAAGTCCGAAACTTCCATAATCATCCCCAAAGAAAGTATATAATAACATGCCAATCTACCAAATATTTAGAGAAATGCTCCAAATTCAAATGCATGCATTTTCATACACATAACCAAGAACATTAATTCGGCATTTGATTGACAAAATGAAACGCGTAATGCATTGGGTGAGTAATTACTATTCAAAATGATGATTGACAAATTTGACGTTTTCGTCATCCAATTTATAATTCATATGACGAATTTCATGGAGAGTGCGCGACTTTTCACACCTGATTATAAAATATAATGATGTGCAGTGTGAAAAAATGAAGGGAAATATATCAACAGAGTCTCGAAAAAGTTTTCTTTTTTAATCGTGGACCTTCTCTCCGATTTTTTCGAAATATACCTATATCGCAACTATTCATTGCTGGTTTTCGATTAGATCATACTTCTCTCGTAATTTGAGCGTAAATTTTCATCGCTGATACTAATTCGGCTTGATCTCCCGTTCCTCTCATCTCCACTGAACGCGGGTGCCACTGAATAATGAATTTTGTGTTTAATTGTTTTATCAACTTTCCCTCTCTCTGCAATGATTTTTATTGAATTATTGGATCCAATTATTGGAAAACATATTAGGTATATGATCGACCAAATAACACCAAACTTCCACATTCAATTTCAACGGCAATAAATTACCGATCAAAAGGGGCACGGAGCAACCAAAAAAGAACCAGCAGCGGTTTTTGCAGATCTCCACAATTTCATTTGCAACACCTTGAAAGTATCTTTCAACACGAGGAACGTAACTTCGTCGAATCACATCTGTTTTTCTGCTATCTGACATTCGCTGTACGAGGAGAGTGGGTATCTGTTTTTTGGTTCTATATTTCACATTATCGTAGTAAATCATTTCAGTAAATCGGATTGCCTTTCGCCCAGTTCGACGAATCTTATCTTCCCGAGACATCTGTATTTTATGTTCATGTTCAACGTTATGTTCCTGCGGTTGATAACTGAATTATGGGCGATTCACATCTGTGCTTATGGTTGATCCTTGATACCAGGACGGGTACCATTTCTAGTTCACTGTACAGTAATTGTAAGATGTTTCATGTCTTTCGTTCTGTTCAAATATAATAAAAAACTGAAGTGTCAAAGTAATTCGACTCATGTTACCTATATGAGCTTTTTCTCTATTGGCGTCGATCAATCTTGACTTTGACCACAATTTTGTCTGATCTGAGCTGAGAATGGCTGGGGGCTACAGACGCGATTTTCGGTTATGATATATTCAAGCACTTTGTGTAAGTCTAGCTGAAGAAATATTCGTGATAAAAACGAATCGCGATAAATCTATACGTAGGTAGATCAATGTCCTATCATTTTTGGACAGTAACAAGGCAGATGTTACGCGAATGCGTGAATTATCTTGCGAAAAACTGAAGAAACGGAATGTTCAGAAAAAGCTGGACCTGGATTCATTCTCCTGTAAAAAGCAGTCGGATACGTATCGCATCAGAACTATATGTATATCACAGTGGAATCACGAAAAAAGAGAAAACGTACCTCATACAACAACCAACTTTTGCACAAAGTAAGTATAAAATGTTATGGCAGATTATTTTAACCGAAAAGTATGATTTATTTTAGCACATGCTGTGAAATATGGTTCAAAGCTTTTTTCTTATACACGTTGCGTGTTCTCATTCGTTTTAAGCAGCTTGAGTTATATCGTTTTACTAATACACTGAAATTCCTAATCGCGAAACGGTATGCCGTGGCATTTATGAGCCATAAAATTTGTTGTCCGTATAAAAAGGTGTAAGGTGGATAATACACGTACATCACACCAAGTACGCTGTCGTATAAGTAAATCCTGATGTTCATATTTTCAAGAAATTTGCTAGAAAAATAAACAAATTAGTTAGAATAAAATATAAAGTAATGAGCTGGTCGGTTTTCAACTCAACCGGAACGAATAAACTGGATATCCACTTTTTTGGCTTTCGAAGAGTTATGACTAGCCCAACAACGCCGTCAAATTGACATACCCAAAGTAGTCCTGGCTTTTGATGTATGCAAAAACGGCTCAGCGTCGGTTGGAGCATTAGTATCTTATTGTTATTTAAATTTGTATCTACTCCGATGTAACGTTTACCAAAGATGTTCAAAGGGTATTCATGGAAACATACACATCTCCATACACCGATAGGAGTGCGCAGAAATCTGTACCGTGGTAGGCTTACCCCTTGCAAGATGGTAGATGTGTGTTTAATAGTTCGTAAGTCTCGGGCTGCTGCGGCTTGTGGGTTCGGGGATATGTAAGCGAGGGGAAAGATGCGAGGGAGCTAAAAGGAGGAGCTTCTGCTATAGGAAGGATTTGGTTCGCTGGTTTCTTGGACGTCATTAATCAACAGTCCTCGGACTGATTCTGATCCTGTCAAATCCAGTTGTCTAAATAGAAACCATGAGGTATGCAATCCGAAGCTTTGTTTCCCCTATACCCGAATACCAGGAATGGCACAGTAAGAAATCATTCCGTAAATTTTGTATAACTTTGACAATAGTAAGATCCGTCATCCGCATTAGCCCTTCGAGAGGTTAAAGTGCAATTCCATCTTACGTACAGCATGATGAAAAGCTATCGATAAATTAGTTCCAATCTTGTTATCAGAATGGGAGTTATTTTTCCCGAGTCCATTATCAGACGCATCCGTCATTCGAGGTCTGGACCGCCACCATCTTCGTCTTCAGCCGCAGGGAAAAGTCTTACGAGTCTGGTAAAAATAAGAAGTTGAAAAAAAGGTGATTTGTTAACAAAATTCAGGTGTCATATCTATCGCTGGTGGGCCGTTGTCCTTTTTGCAAATAAAAAGGTCTCCCTTCAGTCTCGTCCTCAGGAGAGACACTCATTTGTCAACCGTCTGACGCCCCGGTGTGAAGCTCAAGTCCTGAAGGACTCTGGGACTAAAGACAGAACCCTGGGAAGGGAGCAATCCACTCATTCACTCCCTATTTGAATAACAAATAAGAAATATATACACGAGCCTCAGTAAACGACAAAACGGTTCTTCTCCTCCCAGAAACAATGAAGACTGATTCGGTGTACATCGACAACTGTTTCTAATGGAATAAATTTCTCATACTTCTTTTTCATTCTTAACTTAAAACTCGGGGGTATCGGCTGCTAGAGACGTGTAATGAATTCGATAGCTATATTTGGCAGGGTCAAATGTCAGCGATTTAGTCAGAATTAATACTAGTCCTTTGTTAACCTTCATTTCCGGGATACATGGAAAATGCGGAACCGCAGTCTAGGGACTAAGCGAGCAGAACGTGGCAGTTTGAACCTTCGGGTTCTGTCGCATCGCTGTCCGGACTGTTGAAGTTATTCTGTGTATTGCCGGAGACAGGATGTGGACGACGGGACGCAGAAGGAAGAGGAAAATGTTTAATTTAAACTTCAGTTCATCAATTTTTATTCAATTTGAATTCATACTTGAAGTCAAGTTTGCAAGCACAGTGCGAATTATATATGCGACCTAGTTGGGCGTGTTGAAAATTAGTAAAAAATAAATTTTCATCGTTGATTTAGGTAATGCGATGGTATCCGACATCGCGTGATTCAAAACAGTTCGTCGAGGCCTTTGTTGAATGTGTACTACAGCTGCGGCGATAATAATAATATTAATTGTTGTTACAATACCGGCTGTGTACACCGATGTAGTATAGAACGCAAATATATTACTCGGAGGCATGCTCTTGTAGCACACGTATTATTCTTTCATTATACGTATATTCGATATTCTTGCTTTGGCGTTTGCGATAACGAAGTGAGTGCGTTGAAGCTGGCTCACGGAAAACGTTATTGCACGAAGGAAAAAAAAAGTTTGCTTTTATCAAGTAATCTGAGACTGGTTTCGATTACCTTCTCGCCTTCAATTTCGGCACTCTCTTTAGCCAGGAAGCCAAATCGACTTCTTCAGAAATTGGATGATCGTAATTCCCCATTTCCCATCCACCCAAGGTGAAATCGGATCTCCAGTTGCAGGCCGAAAAACAGAAACAAGAATAAATAGAAAAAAAAGTAAACTAAAAGACTAAAAACAAAGAAGCTTTAGACGGCTAACACCAAGGGCGTGACATGTGTCCGAAGGGTCGCGGCCTAACCCTAATTCTCACATTTTCACCCTTGTATATCCTCTCTGAATAATCCCATACTCCAGACCCCCAAACTGCTCCTACTCACGTCAGCGCTCGAAATTAAAGTTCCGGGCCGGCTACGTAATGTAGCCTTTCAAAATAAACTGTACCTAGCTCGAAATTATGTAGCAGATTAGAGTTGTACGTACTGCTGATGGCATCATTCTTGGAATATTTGAACATTTGCATGACGGATTCGCCTCGACGATGTTAAAACTCACAGATTCTTACTGCTATTTTCATGAAACAATCTGTTTTACACCGTGACATGCGCACGATGTCAAAATCATTGTGGATTGTCCAAAACTTTCTTCGAGAATTTCGAATTTCGGTGTCTGAAAAGGTGAAGTGGCTTTTGAGACCTACAAAGTTTAACCATGGAGGTAAAGTTGCGGTGGAAAAGCCTGGTATATCTAGGTTATAACTTGAGATAACCGGAGCAAAAGATGCGATAAAGTAGCTTTGCTTGTATATAGCGTAGTCAGCAGACGATGTTTCTGAGCTCTGAGCGCATCTTCGAACCAGGTTTCGAAGATTGAAAATCATGGCGGTGAACGAGAAACCTTTGGGAGTCAAGTATGAAAAGTTGTCAAGAATTTTCCACAGGAAAATATAATGCTCGAGCTTTCTGCCTTCTGCAGCCGCATCAGTCTCTGCATAATTGAGATAGGCTCAAAAACGTATAGCTTCGAGGTCCATAAAGTACCAGTGTCCCTTCTAGTTAAGCTGCCGGGGGTCTAGCGCAAACAACTCATAAATGCGGTGTTTGCTCAACTAATAGTACCTTCATAGTCCCTTCTCTAGTCCGTTTTGAACCCTAGGGCCTCGGGCTAGCCAGAAATTTGTAATTCCACCTCTCGTCAAACAGTTTCTGGATTATCGTACCAAAATTGCTACAAAGAATTCGAATCATTCGTCATGTAACACCGAATGACAAGTTTTTTACGGTATTCATGGACAATTTATCATATTATAAATTACTCTGTATCTACTTTAGTAGTGAGTTATTTGATACATGATTTATTATATTCTGCGTAGATACGAGATCCATGATATAATCCATTATATAATTCGTTACACGATTGAAGATATTGTGCAAGATATATAATTGATTTTGTGATTTTCGTATGAAGCTCAATTCGGGGAGCTATTTGCTCATAATATCAGATACCCTGGTTTAAAATTAATTGAAATCAGTTAATAACACACGAAGAAATCATACGAAATTGGTGCAAAATCATTCGAAGTCGCTGAAAATGAGCAGAAATTCTGTATAAATTCGTATGAAATCATAGGAAATTAGTTCTACGTTGGAAGATTGAGAGAATAGCCCCTCGGCTGAATTGTTTTGAGGAAAGTTCTAAAAATATTTGAACCTCAATCATGATTGTGAAATTGCTTAATATTCTGACTACGTGTCAAATTTCGTTCTGAATTTATTTTCTCTTATGACAAAACAAATTATATAATAAATTATGTATCTTGCCCAGAATGTCAAGTTATGTAACAAATCGTATGAGTTTCCGGGAGTTATTTGTCAGTTTCTATCATAGCATTTCAACATGGTAAAAATTTTGAGCTGAAATGACATACCCAGAAGTTTGATCCGGGGGTCTGAGTTTGGAAATATCAAGGATACCAGGGTAATACGAGATGTCCTGAATAATTCCGAACTCAATAATCTTTTTTTATAAGTATAAGTAATTCGAGTTCTCCAAGAGTTCGAAAAGTGGGAACAGATACTCGCGAGCAGATCAATGGACCTCTGACCCAGGGGTTCGTTCGGAGATAAATAAAGCCGACGATCGTGCGGTCGATATAGAACGCAAAGCAGGTTTGCGCTGTGATTGAAACGTATATGCCAAGTGATACGTATCCAAGTTCAAATCCGGGCACATAAGAGGGTCGCAGGGTGGGGCTAGGGAGGATTTCCGAAGTTGAGATTCATTTTGGTCGAATGGTGGTCCGTGTATGCGCCTAGGCTTATCTGTAAAATGGATTATGGGACACGGGTGTCGGTTCTGATTAAATGCAAGGCTCTGCTGGAAATTATTTGAAATTCGAGCCATTTCATTTGCATTGATTATTTTCTTGTAAACTTTCGCGTGACTGAGCCACTGGCTTAATCTAACGGAATAATTTGCGGTGTGATAAGTTTAAACAGTCCAAAGGATCGGATCGCCAGCTCTCACTCCGTAACCCTTTACATCTTTATGTCGCTACCTTGAACTGAACCCACGAGCGTAATTATTCCAGGCCGGTACGATAAGCGGAGATAAGTAACCTCAATCTAAATTTAAAATTACCCAACCAAACGTTAACTTTCCCCTCCTCTAATTCAAAAAGTCCTTCTTTTTGGTCGGGGCGCATAAGTCTTCGTAAATTTGGGAATATCTTGAGCTTCGCTTAATTAAACCTGGATACACGGTGGATTTAGGCTCGGGCATTCGCATTCTCGAGGCTCTTATTACTCGCCGAAAGATACCGCAAGAGTTTACCAAATATCTGACGGAGTAAAACTTAGCTGAATATCTTTTGCCGCCTGGGAAATGCCGCTCTTAAATTTTATTTTACTACAGCTCAACTGAACCCGAACTATGCCCAAAGTATTTCCGCAAATGGGACGCAGCAACTATGGACATTAGGTACATATAATATGGGCGAACTATAACGTGTCGGATACCAAAGGCAATAGGTCAAAGCCAGTGACCTACTGGCTAAATTATCGGCCTCTCAGCTCTGTGATCTTTGGACATAGTGAAACGGCGAACTTTGTTACACTTTTATCTTACGGCTCAAGTTATCAGTCAGAATCGTATTACGCGAGTTCATATTCCCCGAGGAGCTGAGGAATAGCAAAGACTTACTTCTGTTCGGAGGTTAAAATTTCATGTATTGATGCCGTTATCATTCTGATGAAAAAGATTCTCCGCTTTCTCGTACCTTATCCTTCGAAGAAAATGCTCAAATATTTACGGGACGAGTGCTTTTCAGCAAGCTCAATCAATATTTTCGACGAATTTTTGTTGGGAGAGTTATAGGGGTTTCAAGAATTTGTATACAGCTTCACTTTCCAAGAGAGCTCTCGAAGAGCTAGCTCATAATTATTTGAAATCTCTATAGGGGGTGGGGGTCGAATTTCCGTAAGACCAAAAAGTCGACGGGTCAAAAGGCCGAATTTTTAAAGATACGAATTTCAAAGTAACGAAAATTCAGAAACACGAAACTCAATGCGACGATTTGTCAATGAGCCGAATAACCAATCCACCGAAAGGCTAGCCGAAAGGTCACTAAACCGAAAATTTAGGCTTTTTTTCAAACGTTCTCTGTGATATTTGGCTGGCCGTAATTTTGTCCATTCGGTTATTTTTTTTTTCGGTAGAATCTTTTTCGGTACATACTTCTGTTTTCGGAAGTCTCACTTTTCGTCTCAATAGACTTTAGGAATTATAGCCTTTCTACATCTTCTAATTTCGGTTTTTTGATTTTCGGCATTTTGATCCGTCGACTCTTTGATCTTTCGTAATTTTGACCCCCACCCGTTTCTGTTTTGCAATTACGAAACAGACAGATTGCAAAATTTAATAGGAGCCTGTAATCCTTGTAATCCTTGTAATCCTTGTAATCCTTGTAATAAAAAAAATCCCAACCCAATTTCACAAGACAGTGTTGTCCGAAATTCTCATGGGCGTGAAAATAATAATAATCTATATAATATTCAAAAAACCCATTCGGAAAATAAAAACAAACTCACTGTAAGAACAACCAACTCCAATTCAGCACCAAACCAAATAAACACCGTTATTGCAAAATTGCAGAAAAATCGTCATTTGATCGAGCCAATTACCTCGCACTATAGTTACTTTTATTGTTTTTTTTTTTTTTTAATTTTATTGCTCGTAATTGGATATTGAAGTAGGGAGAATTGAGCCCTTGAAATATTGAGTCCTGTTTTATCAAGTGGTATTTGGTCCCTTTGTGAATTAGTGTGAAATAGCGGAAAGTGGCGCAGTTCGTTGCCGGAGGGGTCGTTTTCGTTGAATATTAATTCAGACAGTGAGGGTAAAAATCTTAATGAAATTAACCGCGGGATGAGATTATTCCGTCGTGTTTTTGCCACTTTCGAGACATTTTCATTCCGCCCATTTTCAACCGGGGCCAAAACGCGGGCGCCAACGTCGACCGATTTGTCTCGCATATTGAGTTGTGTTTTGCGTGTGAATTCCCTGCGTCCGGGAAATTCTCATTTGCGCGATTGCCTGGACCCGAACAGCTTCGTAACTTTGTCTTCGCGCAATCAGCTCGTTGCTTATAAACCACGCAGAAAACAGTTTATCCGTTACCGTTTCTATCTTGGAATGTACAAATTACAGAATACGTACGATCCTGCACCGATTATAATCATTCAAAGGTGGCTTCGAAACCGGATTTTTCCACCCTTACCACGAAAAAAGTTTGTTAGGCACGATCGTTAAAAACGGAGTGCCTTATACATTCGCCATCGCTAAAAACGTCGGATCGAGAAAAAATTCTGAAATCATGTAGGGAGCACGTTTTGGCACCTGGGTAGTCGTTTTCGAGTATTTTCAAGAGTGGTGTATGTGACCCCCCCATTTCTTGTAAACACGGTTTCAGCCAAACCGCTGAACCGATTTTGATGAAATTCGCACTGGATACTGTTTTCAGTCTGCAGATGTGCAATTTTGTTTTTGTACTCGATCCGACTTCCGGTTCAGAAATGGCGATTGCTAACTTTGTCAATTTTGAAGATACAACAACGAGCTTTGGAATAATGTCTTTTAATCAGGAATCAAAATTTTGGAAATTTTTTAGGATTTTTCCGGCACCTGCGTCTCAGTGTCAAATCGTTGAAGTTGCTTGTAAACACGAGCTTAGCCAAACCGCTGAACCGATTTTGATGAAATTCGCACTGGATACTGTTTTCAGTCTGCAGATGTGCAATTTTGTTTGTGTACTCGATCCGACTTCCGGTTTAGAAATGGCGATTGCTATCTTTGTCAATTTTGAAAATAATAGCGAGCTTTGGAATTCAGCCTTCTAATCACGAATCAAAATTTTGAAATTTTTGGGGATTTGAACACTATTTCAAAACAAACCAGCACTCTGCGATCGTGCCTTACGCAAAAAAGCGATGAGCTTTTTGGCTAAAACCGGCTAGTTTTTATTCTCTTCACGAGCTAACGCTTTAGATTTTAATCAGAATATTCATGAAATCTGTGGCTGAATTTGGTAATACAGAGATGAGTTTGAAAATAATTTATAATGAAATTACGGTCGGTTTGCGCCTCTGTAGAAAAAAATTAGGATCTTGTAAATGTGCGGGTGAGATTCGGTGTTCTCATCTTCCAGACTGGAGATAATTTGATTTCGTCTTGCGGTTGGATGAGGGGATTATTATAGTCTACACATTACCGCAACGTTGATTATCGCGTCGAGAGACTATATCGTGCCACAAATAAAGATAATCATCCTCAAACAATCAGCTATAATGATAAGAGATTCACTCGACTCCAGCAGAGGGTTTCGTGCCCAATTCTCTGAAGACAGAACCGAGGACGAAACTTTCATTGGGTGTAGGTGTAAATACATTGCAGTTACAGAGGTTACAGGGATCACAAGAAAATTTCACTACTTACATCAAGGTCATAAAGCTGACATGGATACTAAAGATTTGAAGATGACAGGAATATCATTACAAATATTACAGAGACAAATGAGGTTACGAAAATTCGAATAAAGAGAATCAGAAATTATTAACGTGACGAAAAGATTACAAGGATTACGAAAATTACAGAAGATGAAGAAGATCACGGAAGATCGAAACAAGACATGACACTGGTTACAAAGAATACAAGAGAATACTAAAATTAGATATACATAAGACCTCCGAATTCGATAGTATACCGAGAACAATGAGGTTAAAAATCTATAATAAGCGCTGCAAAGTGGCCTACGGTAACTATGAATTCATTTAGAGTATTTTCTGGAATTTCGCTTATCTATACCGAAATAAACGTTTATTTCTTTCTTCACCTTTGTACAATATAAACTTTGAACATAAAAATAAAAAAATGGAACTAAAAAATTAAAATGACCATATTTTAATATCCTTCAAGGTTACACCATTAGGTTCTGCATCAAAAACTCCTTTTTGTTGAATTATCGTTGTTATCTCAATTCACTTTGTCCCGGATATCCCATATTTCAGACAATTGAAATTGCGTTAATGTGATTTCGAACTAAGTAAGACAGAGCGCAACATACTTTCTGATCGCTAATCTAATCTGAGTGGAAAGTTCGTGGGCGATCTTTCAGTCCTGATAAGTTATTGAGGAAAATAAAGAATATATTTCTAGTGTACCTATTAAATCCCCCCAACAAATAATTCACCGAAAATTTGCAATTGGATTCTTACCCGAGTAGAAATTTGATAGGGCTAGCCTGATGTGCTATCAGGCCCTGATTGAGCTTTGTTCAGGCGGTCCTGAGTAAGACAAACCTGCTGTGGTCCTGAGTAGGGTCCCATCAGGTATCCCTAACAGGGGCACTCCTGATATGGCCCTGGTCAGGATGCTTTCAGGCCACACTTACCAAGGTTTGCCTGCTGGGCCCCTGGTCAGAATGCTATCAGGCAACACTAGCCAAGGTTTGCCTGCTGGGCCCCTGATTAGGATGCTATCAGGCAACACTTGCCAAGGTTTGCCTGTTGGGCCCCTGATCAGGATGCTATCAGGCAACACTTGCCAAGGTTTGCCTGTTGGGCCCCTGATCAGGATGCTATCAGGCAACACTTGCCAAGGTATGCCTGTTGGGCCCCTGGACAGGAGCTGACAGGCATCCCTTCCCGAGGTGTGCCTGATTGGCCCATGATCAGGATGCTATCGGGCAACAATTGCCGAGGTTTGCCTGTAGGGCCCCTGATCAGGATTCTATCAGGCATCCCTTCCCGAAGTGTGCCTGATTGGCCCCTGGTCAGGATGCTATCAGGCAACACTAGCCAAGGTTTGCCTGTTGGGCCACTGATCAGGATGCTATCAGGCATCGCTTACCAAGGTATGCCTGATTGGCCCCTGATCACGATGCTATCGGGCAACACTTGCCAAGGTTTGCCTGTTGGGCCCCTGATCAGGATGCTATCAGGCAACAATTACCGAGGTTTACCTGTTGGACCCTTGGTCAGATTGGCTTCCAGAGTACATGATACTAGAAAGTGCAGCGCGCCTGTTGCGTCCCTGTTCAGGTTGGTATCAAGCATCCCCTACTGAGGCAAGCCTGTATGGCCGCCAGCAAGGTTGGCGCCAGGCATCCCTTACTCAGGCATGCCTGCCACGCCCCGGATCAGGTCTTCATCAGGCTGTCTTTATTACGGGTTTCATGCCACAGTGTGAAATGTGTGATTCATTAAGAATCAACCATTATTTGGTACACTTTTAACCTGCCGGAAGCACGCAGGATAATCATTTAGATAAATATATTCGAAGCTCTTATTATTAGTAGATCAAAGTTTTCACAATATCTAATAAGTAGTTTAGCGTAGTAGGTAGGGCGTGCGATTAGTAATGCGAGCGAGCGATAGGTCCAGGATCGAAACCCGGTTAGGTCGAAACAATGCGAAGTTTTTCTGAAGTGAAATTGCGTTCTAGCGTTGGTATGCGGCCGAGTTGAGTGGTTCAGCTTACTCAACCCATAAAATTTTTATTTAATCTTTATTTTTGTAGCATCGGATGATACAAACACAAATCCACAAATATGATCAGGGCTTGATCAGGGATTGATCAGGAAGCTTGATCAGGAAGCTTGATCGGGGCCTGATCAACAAACCTAATCAGGGCCTGGCTGTAAAATACTGATCAGAGCCTGGCTATAGAACCTGATCAGGGCCTGGCCGTAATCCTAGAATTTTGCGTTACATTACTGATCAGGGCCTGACCAGGCAGCCTAATAAGCACCTGATCAGGTGGTAAGGTTTGCTTGATCATGCCCTGATTGTGGCCTGACCGAAATTTCTACTCGGGTCAGCGTTCCCAACACATACAATTATGGTGAGACAGTATAATCAATGAAATATCTTCCACAAGATACGATTTTGAAAATATCTAATCCTCTATTAAACATTACCTATATGGCTAAATAACGCGCTTTCACAGGCTGGGGATGTCGTCACCGGAGAAATGGTGCAAGAACTCATACTAGCTGGAGCTGACATCGTCAACATAGGAATAGGCGGGGGTTCTGTCTGCACCACACGTGCTAAAACCGGTGTCGGCTACCCCCAGTTCAGTGCAGTTATGGAATGCGCGGCCGTTGCGCATGGTTTAAACGGACATATAATTGCCGTAAGCATAAAATGTTCATGAATCACAGATCGGGATATGAGAAGATTGAAAAAAATTTCATAGGACGGTGGCTGCACATGTATTGGAGATTTCGCCAAAGCCCTTGGTGCTGGTGCTGATTTTGTTATGGCCGGAAGAATATTCGCAGGACACGATCAAGGTGGTGGTGAGATTATAGAAAAAGATGGAAAACTCTATTGCCAATTTTACGGAATGTGCTCTGCTGCCGCAATGAAAAAACATTACGGCGGTGTTGCGGAGTACAGGTATGTCTAGAGCCACCACTTTTTGTCTATTTTGTGCATCCAAAAATCTTCATAAGATGATGAAACATGAACCTCGTCTGATCTATAGGGCCGCTGAAGGCAAATTGGTGGAAATTCCATACAAAGGTGACGTCAGATCAACAGTCTTAGACATATTGGGTGGCTTACGGTCTGCATGTACGTACGTTGGCGCACCAAGTCTACAAGAGCTTCCTAAACGGACTACATTTGTACGATGTAGTCAAACCTTGAATCCCGTTTTTGGGGAAGGAATTTGAAACTGTTTGATAAAATTTCAATTCACCTTGCAGATATATGAAGTTACATAATGATAATAAATTCAAACGGTCAATTGTATGAAACAGGAAAAAATCTATTATTCGCATTGAGTATACGTAGATCTAACGCCATCCCCATGGGCTCAAGATAAGAATAGGTTCAGGCACAGGATGGTAACCGCTTCATACGGGTTCGAATATTGTGAAATGTTTTCGGGAAATTGCGGATTGTGAGGATTCTTCTCTGTTTGGCGATGCTGTATAGAAAGTGATGGATTTACACAGGCCGGTACATCGCTCCGGTAGATGGAAACAGAACAAGGATATCTTGACGAGTCCTTTGTATATTTGGTTGAACCGATGATACGTACCATAGTAATACTCGGAAATCATTTCCGGACGTAATCTTTCATTCGCGAGACTCCCGTTGTACTGACAGGTACAAGAACACACCTTCTCATATCGCAGTGAATCGTAAAACGCTGAAGAAAGTTGCAGCAAGCTTATAGGAAGCGAGGTCATAAATCCGTTGAATATGTCACCATAGCCTAGACTCTTAGAATCTGAAGTCAGCCAAATAGCAACCATAGCGAAATGTCAGACACTAAAGTTGCCTACAGGATACGGTAGGATTGGGCACCGGCATCTCGAGAACCCTTGCCGGAAGTTTATTGTGATAATACAAGAAAGCCGATTGAACGTTTCGAAAATATTCGTTTTCGTCGACAATATAGTAACCTGAGCATTAATATTGCAGGAAATAATGGCGTTTCATAGTCTTGATAGCCACTCGGTGAAAAATTGCTAAATCTCATTAAAGAAACAGGAAGGAATTTTGCTTTCCTCAGAGGATTTTTATGGATCTTAATCGTCAATTCTGTCTTTTGAGAATTCATTAAATGGATTAAATTTATCAATGAACAATCTTTCTGTTCAGATCTCATAACACTATCCAATTAATCGAACACTAGACTCTACTGTGTTATCACCGTGTGTGGGTAGAGACCTTGTTTCTCACCGAGCTCCGACGTCGGGATAACAAAGGATAACACTTAACAAGAGATGGGAAGGGTGATTGGGAAACGTGATATTTCAGGAGGTGCCGTACTCAAGAGGATTGCCCTCTGAAATCGATGTCCTTTCGACCTAATACCTCCTCAATGTGTTCGATGAATTTTCATTACCTTTCGAAAAGCACTGGCTGAGCAAAACTTTCAGATTCTAATTTAGCGTTAGCTATTTATCGTTGTGAACTCTTGATTGTTAGTTAGTATTGAAACACGAGAGCAAAAAATCAATGCAGGAATCGATTACGCGTTATGCAGTTCTGGATCCGCATTCTGTCGAGCAGAACTGAACTCATATTTTTTCCCTTATTTTTCTACAGTCTAGACAGGAAGTCCGCAGTTAGAAACACGTCTTGAATTTCTGACACGTTATGTGGTATTGGAGGTATGAACAACTTTCATGCTCGCACGATTCTTCGCTGTGCTATAACTTAGTTTATAATTTCCGAACGGAGGAATTTTCTCAGACGGGGTAGCTCATTGAATTACACTCAAAGTTTGCCAAAATTCATTGTCGATGATTAGATATTAGATCGTGTCTCGTATTTGTTTATCAATTGAACATATCCCGGTCAAATCATGAGACATGTTCGTTTCACTGTCGGTGATCAACATTTTTCGGATTGCTAATCAATAGCAACGGGATTAGGTCTAATCCGAAGCCTTGGTTTGTTGAGTTTTCATACTGAACGTGATGCTGGTAGCGAAACGAATTTTCGTAAGATTTTGCGATCACTGTTGGCTCACTGGAAAGATGAGTGGACGTATCATCGCACCCTACATTGTCACCACGGGGACGCTGCCGTCGCTGGGGAGGTAAGTGTCTTATTCAAAGCTTGTTACTCCGAGCCAAGGGACGTCTTGACCCTTTTACAAGAAGATGGTTTTGTGCTTTCGAGTTACCACTGCCGTCTAGTGACCCTTGTCTTTCGGATACTCGAGCTTTCTAAAATCTCAGCAAAAGCTGTAATTAACCTAATCTCGAAAAATATTCGCGGGTTCACGCGGAATGAAGAGAAATGAGAATTCTAGTTAACAGAACAATTTTCTGTTGGACCGGAGATGCCCGTGGTTTTCATCCTCTTCGAGACTTTAATGGTGACAGAAAATCCTCTCGATTTGAGTTCGGTTCGGCAGATGTCTGTTTGCGCGCTTGAAAACTCGCCAAACTTCTATTTCGTGAAAGGTATCACTTGGCTGGAGTCCAAACACGTTGCGCATAGAATCCACCGTATCGAACCAACTGTTGAACAGCCTTTAGAATACTTCTGGATAACGGCTGTCAGATAACTTCAGGAACTTTGTGCAAGTGACAATTAGTTAAACTCATCAGATTCTTGATTATGGAGATCTCAGCTGAACACGGTTTTGGCAAACCTTCTGATCAGTTTCATTTAAGGCAGACTCAATTTTACACCACCCCAATCGATACCGAATATAAATCTCAAGTCTTTCGATGCTCGGAATTCTGAAGATTATTACAATTATACTCGAAGATCCTCGGACGATAGAAAGAAGACAAATATTGAGCCAAGGTGCAGCAAATTGGAAACTTCATGGACGGGGGTAAAATGAATTAAATTTTAACTGGAGCACCAACGCTATTATATGTGAATGTAGCTTAACTAACTAAGTGGCGCGTCGTATAGATTCAATTATCTCCCAAGAAGTTTTAGCGAAGCTTTATTCTAGTCACGCCTTGCCCCGTCATTCTTTAAAGATTCTCATAAATTATGTATATCTTGTCTATATCCTATCTCCGCTCAAGTTCTGCATCAAGTGAAGCATCGCCGTCAGAAGTGTATATGAGGGGAAAAAAGAAAAGCAGGCGAGAGATAGTTACGTGAAAATTGCATATTCATGTTTTTGATCAAAAAATTGCGAACACATCTTCGTTTGTTCATTTCGCAAAAAATTTTCTCCCTTTCACTCAAATTCCTCTAATCAGAAATTACGAAACCGTTGGTTAATCAAATTTCTATTTTTATTCTTTCTATTTCGTTCATGTAGAATTTCTGCAAGCTTCTCGACGCTCTACCACCCTGCTCCTATTTTGCATCCCACCCGGAATTGATAATTATCCTCTGTCGAGTTCCTCTTCAATTCCAACCTGCAAAAATGAACGCATTTT
The DNA here is from genome assembly GCA_018257835.1 of Euura lappo. Taxonomy (NCBI): domain Eukaryota; kingdom Metazoa; phylum Arthropoda; class Insecta; order Hymenoptera; family Tenthredinidae; genus Euura; species Euura lappo. The sequence goes on along the minus strand of JAEUYN010002377.1, from coordinate 895,826 downwards.
TTGAGCAAAATTATTATTGTAATGATTAGGAAAACCTGGGACTTGATTTGACCCGGATTAGTTTGAATACGTGCAGACGTGCCCCCGCGAGACCCGAGTCCCTGTCCCTTATTATCCAGTTCAGTCTGGCGAAAGGGTTCGGTTGTAATTCCGGTCGACTTGCCGAAGAGCTTCGTCCTCTAATTACAAATTTCACAACTACTGATCAACGGCTGACAGCTCGTTCATCATTTGATTTTGATGCAGCGTATACCGTCGGTGCGCCAATTTCCAGGATACCAATCATAGAGCTCTGGCATTCGTACCGTTATGAATATTTATGCTTTATTTGGAACTACGTGCTGCGAAATGGGAATGTGGAGAATACCGAGAACTTAGACAGCGTAATAGATTCAAGAGCGGTCATTTTTATCATCAGAGACTCCACCGATGTGTTTTACATCGGAATATGAAACGGCCACTACGATGCTGGCGAAAATTCACATCATTCAAAGCACCTCCTTTGTTGTTTGAAAAACGAATTTAGAATCAAACCGGTAGAGCACTGCAAGGCTAGAATATACGTGAAAGTCGAACTCGAAGAAATCCTCACATTCTTGGACAAATTCGCGGCATTGAAATTCTGAACAGACGTCGTGACTCCATAACTTCAGACCCGAGATCACCACTTGGTTCGAGCGAATTTCGTGGAGAATATAGAGTCACAGTTTGCTTGAGTATTAGGCAAGTTCGCGAGTTATACAAGAAGCCAGGTTTATAGCACGGTTGGGTTAGGATCCGTTGGACAATACGTTTTGATTGGCGAAATACGCTGCAGACTATTTTCAATTCATGATTATACAGCCGAAGATAATTTGTAACTATTTACGCCGCAAGTCAAAGACAGTCAACTCTTGCCGTAGATATTTTCCCTTCAGAAATGCCTGCCAGGAGACACTAAAAGTACTCGATCCCTTCGACGTGGAACTTTGCGAGCTAGATGTTAGAGCATCGTAACTGAGTTTCATGAGTTACGTTAAACTAATTCTCCGTATATTTTTCCCCCGAGAATGATGCCGCCATCTGAAGTCTGCACGTAGCCATATGCCGCTTTCAGCATGTTTTAAAATCGTTCGTTTTTTATCATCTTCTTTCACTTATAACTGACAATGAGAGATCTATTCCGAAGGAAAAGATGTTCCGAAAGTTAGGATCTTCTGATCCATCTGCTCCATTAAAGGTCCCCTTCGGGTTTGCGGATAAACTACAGAAAGTGTCACCGCGCATATTTCAAGTCTGTCAAGAAAGTAGTAGATCGAGAATGTTATCCAACTTATGTACTGAGCTTTAAGATCGACTTTGGCTTAGATTCACCCAGTTGAAGATAACCTCGTACAACTCAATTCAAAAGTAGTGGTCCAAGCTCATATACACTAACCATAAATGAATAAAGCACTCAAGCCAGGCAATCAGCGGGTCAACACTGTATGAAGTCAGCCCCTTTTTATCAAGGATTGGTTGCCTACACAGCATTATCGTGGAGAAACTTCAAGAGTTTATCACACACGAAAAAAATCCTGATCTTGTGAATATTAATGCCAAAGGGTAAATTTGCTATCGTATTATGCTGATAACCTATAGAGTGGCTAATCTGCTGAGTGCAAATGGACCAATTAGTATCTGGCTTTGAGTTTTCTACGCAAAAGTCTGATGTCGAACTTGTAATGTTTTTTTTTTCTCTCTATAATTCCGAGTGTCTGCTTCTAGATTATGTATTTTGTAGAGTTAGCCGATTAATTGGCCTTATCACTTTTTCGAAAGGGAGAAGAGTTAATTCAACCGAATGGTGTATGGTTCTGGATCACGTAGGCTCTAAGGACTCGCGCCTCATGGCACCGCTAATTAATATACATGGCTTGTGCTATCGCCCGCACGTGCACCTGGCACCCAGAATCGAGTCTCTTCTCTATGCAAAATAAATGTCTGTCGTCCCCGCGGTGAGTGCCAGAGTACTAAACTGAACTTTCCAGGATCTCGTTTGCCGCGAGTTCTTCTACAGCCTTTCGGAGCTACGCTGTTAACTGACAACGGCAAACTATCCTCGTGCTTGTCTCGACACGAAGATGAGGGCTCATTTCCAGCGGAAACAACTCTACCATTACACCTTCCTTTTGAAGGCTTGGGTATTAAGAGATTGGAGCAACTAAGTGGTTGCCACATAAATTTACCGATGTAAAAGTGCTTTTGACAATAAAATATTTGCCTTTATGAGGACAGTGATAATGAAACGTACGAATCAGAATACTGGGAATACAATGAGATCTAAATGAGTAACGAGGTGTGAAAGAAAAGCAGAAATTATTTTAACGAGCAGTCTGTGGCAGACATAGATGGCGGAAATTGGAATAGCGCTCGGTATCGGTTGATCACCCTGCTCGTTTGATCTCACGTTTTTACGGCCACTGTGTTGAAAATAGGGAATACAAATTGGATCGTTCATTGGTGATTCATTCTGTATATTCAAATGGTTTCAGTGTTCAAAGTGAGGAAAATATATTACAAATTATAAACCTGAGAAGAAAACTTTGTATAGTTTGAGTTCAAGCTCTATTTTGCTTCTTGAAACATTTTAGCCTGCTATCAGCCAACTCTTGTTGGATTTCGTCGATCTCCTTGTTTATTGTCTCCGGAACGAAAGCCAAAGCAAATAGAAAAGCGAGAAAACAAGATCCGGAAAAAATGTAGTACACGGCATATTCACCCGCGGCATCACCGATTATCTGATACAATTTGGCAATCGTAACACCAAACAAACCGTCCGAAATCGTCACAGCTGCACTACCTAGACTTTTAACATTAGTGGGAAACAATTCACCAATCAGGGCGTCTGGAATTGCTCCGATACCGAGCTGGTAGGTTACCTGGAACAAAATAATTACAAGGAGGGGAAGCCATTTGACCGATGTCATGTCGACCCCGTTTGAATCTGCGATCAAATAACTCGCGAGCACTGCAAGGGTGACCGTAGTTCCCAACGTAGAAGTCATCAGCAAAGGCCTTCGCCCAAATTTTTCAATTGTCACGGTCGCCATGGCGCAGGACAAGAGGCCTGTTACCAAAACAATGACTGTGGCTACGTTCGTGTCAAGGTTAATGTTCGTCTTCTGGAAGAGAACTTCCAGATACGCCATGGTCGCGTAGTTCCCGCTTAGCACCTGGGTCAGTATCAGAGCGACAATGATACCCAGTGCCTTGAGATTGTTCGGGAGCAGCATTTCTCGTAACTTACTAAGCCAGTTTTGGTTGTTGGAATGATTATTGATATTCGAAATGACGAGTTCCAACTCTTTCTTTACTTCCTCCTTGTCCGAGATGCCCTTGAAGAAGGCCAACGCCTCCGTAGCCTCGAGGTACCTCTTTTTCGAGACGAGATAGTACGGCGTTTCAGGGTACCAAACAAACAGACATACGAATAGAATCGGGATCATCAACAAGATTATCGGAAGAGTTTTTACTGCAACGTATGGCCCGATGATGCAGGTGAATACCGAACCAGTGAAGACATTTACGGCTATCAAGGTGCCGAGGGCGCCTCGGATGTTAAGATCAGCGACCTCAGAGACGTACAAAGGATTCGTTGTGTACGAGATCCCAATGCCTGTTCCCAGGATCACTCGAGCCACGTACAACTGTTCAGCTGTTGTTGCAAATATGTGTATCAGCCATCCAGTTGCGTAAAAGAGACTGGTCATCAGCAGCGTTTTCTTGCGGCCGAAAGTATCGGCACAAACTGCACCGATGAAGGGCCCAATCATTGATCCGACTGCTGTCAAGGACACTATCCACCCACTCTGATCCGAGTTAATAACGATTGGAGAATCGGCGGCCATCAATCTGGACAGGTTCGTTGTCGTCCATCCGTAGACAGTCCCAGCGCAGACCATCGTCAAGGTAGCTGGCGTGAAAAAACAAAGTATTAGTGAAAATGTTGCAACTAAAACGCTATACATATTTTATAATCCGGAAACTGCAAATGTCTAGATCCGATTCATGAATTATCGCAGAGATATCAGACATCTTTGTCACTAGTCACGAACAGTCGGATTGTTATCTTTTCAACGTCTTAGTCTGAGATTTTCAGATTCCTTCAGATCGCTGATTACTTGATTTTATGATTGAGTCGCGAGCTAGACATTAAAAACGATTGCAGCGATATGGAGAGGCATTCAATTGGGCTATTGTTCCAAGCCCGGATGCTAAGTCTTTGATAAATGTGACAGATTATCAGTATTCAACGTCAGACAGTCGATTCCGTTTATCTCGAATACCTCATTTTCACAATTAATATCAGGGTGACAATATTTTGACCTCAAGTTTTGCCGATTTGGATTCTAATCCCAAAAAATTATAGTATTTACATAGAAACTCATGAAGGTGCACGAAATTTCATTAATATTTATATAGGCCATTCACCTGTGATTCCAGCCGACCATTGCTTCCATTGCGTTCTTTTACTTCCTTCCGTTTGGTCCATCATGCATGCAGAACATATGCGCTTTCGTCACTGGACTGAACGCCTACTTGTCTGGGCGTCTAGTAATAAATGAGCGTTCAGAAGTATGAATTAGCCTGATCAACTAAGAAACAGTGACTAGAAGTTGAACTCGTGACTTCAAATGCCATATAATCGCGCAAGCGCAGATGAGTCAGGTTATTATTTATTGGGACAGAGAACGTAAGCAAAAATTCATAAAATATAGTAACGTAATTATTGGCATGCCTCTAGTTTCAGTATTTGCACAAATGTGAGAGTGAAGTACACTCTCATTTTATGGATTCGAGAAATGCCTTCTTCACTTCTAAGTCACCAGATGCTCACTAACAACCTACTGATACGTATATACGAATCTTCCAATAATATCACTCTCGTATACGTATACGTATACGTATACACGAATATTCCAATAATATCACTCTCACAGACGTTATACTGCTCTGATAACCTAACCTGAACTAACACATGGCGTTGTAGAAACAACTCGTAAATGTTTATCTTACTATTAATACGTGTACTAGTACGATAAAACCATACGTTCATTCGGCATCGCCACACGTACAGTGAACCCACCGATCCGGTAGCCATTCGATCAGCTATATGTGTATGTGTCATGCGTGTACATCGGAAACTTGTTGTCGAAAGAAAAGTCTGGTGCAATGCTGCTTGACCCAATGATCTGACCGTCAGATAATATGCATACTCGTTTCGAGGTTTATGTTTATTCAAAACTTTTTCTTTTCTGTAATAGTCGGAAACACTCCTAATGAGCGTTAGATTATTTAAAACTGAAACTGATGGTAATACGCGCTTCAAGGTGCACTTTGGAATGATTCTTGACCTGAAAATGGAAAAAAATTGTTACGCCATTAGCCAGGTCTTCTTTTGAAGTGTTTTTCGAGAAAAGACAAAAATTCGGAAATCGTTGATATGACAAGGGAATCCATCTGAGAGGCAAGTGAGGATAGTTTCAAGTCACCCCTCCTAGGAGGTGGCTCAACGATTCTCTACCAATCATGGACTCTTCCAGCCCCACGAGAACCCTCTAAAAAGGGGGCAATAGTTTCAAAAAATCAAAAAAGAAGTTAGTAACAGGCCAATCGTCAAGGCGATCCGAGCAACTGAAAAAATATAACATGACAAGTGTTTGCGTGCGAGATTGAATTAACTTTTACGCGGGTAGATCAGAATAATTACCTGGACATAGAATGGTAGAAAACTGAGAATCCAAATTCGGCAACGTGTCAAATTTATGGATCCGAGAAATACGGTCTTCACTTTCACGGTATCAGATGCTCAGTAACGATCTACTGAACACGTTAACCGAGACACCGATATTTCAATAATGTCACTGTCGCAGAGATTACTATTCAACAGTTTCTCTTGCCGCAGCGTTCAGACGCTCTTAATGAACTTCAGATTATTTCATACTAAAACTTATGGTAATATTCGTTTTCGGCGAACAAGGAGTTTTTTATACCTCACAGTACGTGAGTACGCGTCAAGGTCACAGACCAATGCCGTAACTACTATCGTGTGCTAAATATGTGACAAATGCTACTCCATTTTTGTTCACATTCACCATTCGAATAGATATCACATCACGCAATCCACGAACTTTGGAACGATTCTTGGCCTAAAAATGGAGGAATAATAATACGCTAAAAAATTTGTTCGGCTCATATCATCATTCTCTATAGTGGTCAGACATCCGTAATGCTCAACGATATTGGAATAACATTAAAAGATTTTAACTTTATCAACGTTCCATGACGATTAGGACGGGCGCGGACAAGTTACTTGATGATACTGAGACATTTTGATGTAGGGAAAATCCCTAAACTGCAGAAAATCATTCAAATTTCCGACGAGAAGAAAATAAACGTGAAATTTCTTGTCAGAACGGCTCATCACCCATTGGCATCGACAAAGCCAGTTCGAAAACAGAATTAATGAAGTTGAATGATGTGGCCTGATATGCGTCATAACACAATAATTAAGAGGTTTGATTTCATTCGTTTTGTTTAAAAATGAAACTACCGGTCCAAGCTTTAGTATTATCTCAAATTTATGTTACACAAAAGTCCAAACTTCGTTCTGCTTCTGGAAATGTCGGTCAAATCTTTGTAGATTTCCTCAAGGATGCTTTTATGTTAGAAAATCATTGCTTCCAATTTTTTTTTTTTATAGTTTCTCAGGATTTGAGATTTATATGCAGAAGGCTCTTCGTCACAGATCTGCTTTGAAGCTGGTTGTTACGGGTGTTTAGCGTACCACAGAAACACTGCGGATCAGCCAAAAAGTGGAATTATTTGAAAAGTTATGTATAACATCACACATCTATAAGGAATGACAACCGTATTTCTCCATGCGATTCTCTGCCATTCCCGATCCTTGAGTAGCTGGGCTCAAGGCCTCGTCTTTCCTGCTACCTAAGCCATGTAGCAACAATTTCTAGAGAAGCGTTACATGATCATCGGGCAGCACCAGTAACTTCGAGCACGTACGTCGCCGAAGGAGGTCTACAAAACCGCAAAATATACTCTAACAGCACGAAACTCCTTTCTCCTGTACCTCGCTTCATCCCTATTTGGGTAATCAAGTTTCACAATAAACACTTATCAGTGATCCACTCACGTAGTCCAAACCATCCATTGGTTCAATTGCGTTTGTTTCCTCTCGTTCGTTCGGTTCATTGTGCAGGATTTATGTGCATCCGGAACTGGTCTAAAACGCCAACTGACTGGTGTTGTAGTACTGCATAAGTGTTCGGAGAATAATGGATATACGTACAATGTCGTGATTGTGATGTTGAAGACTCTGAGAACGCGTGAGTGCAACAAGTTCAGGCTGTTTGTGGGTATAGTAATAATGAACATTCTAAGATCACTAACACAATTACTCGAAATGAATCATAAAGTACTTGTTACCGTATTTTCAGAGATACAAAAGTATGACGAAGGTACATGACGTCATGATGTCGTGGAAAAAATAACGTGCGTGTGATATCGACAGATACTCAATGATATACATTTTATTAATGTTATATAAAAATTAGCAATGGATGAGTACAAATATAACGTCATCATAGTGGCTGGATTCTACGATCGCAATGATGTAGAATCACCCGCCAGAAGTTATATTCAACAATCATCCATTCATCGCTACTGTAATTGAATTCCGTCAGTTGATGAACGCTTTTGATATTACAGAAAAGGAAGACGTGGAGTGTTTCAAGTATGAAAAAAGTATGTCATTGCTGTTTCCTCATCACTAATGATCCCTCGTTGATATCGACAAAGCCGGTGCGAGAACAGGAGCGATATTAGATCATTTGGACCGATGTAAGTCACTATGGAAATCTAAGAAACTTCCAGTCCCAGCTGAATATAGTATTATCTCCAATTCTTATCACACCATGAAGTTCAAACTTTATTCTGTTTCTTGAGACATCGGAATCTGCTGTCGGTCAACTCTTCTTGGATTTCTTCAAGCTGCTTGTTCATCGTTTCTGGGACGAAGATTAGGGAAAATAAGTAGCTGAGAAAGCAAAATCCAGCGAAAACGTAATACATGACATATTCACCCACAGAATCTCCGATTACCCGATACAACTTTGTAGTTATCAATCCGAATACACCGTCCGAGATCATCGACACTGCACTACCGATACTCTTCACATTAGTTGGGAACAATTCACCGATAAGGGCGATAGGAACTGGTCCAATCCCGACAGAGTAGGCCACTTGGAAGAGGACAATCACTAAAATCGGCAGCCAGTTAACTGGTGTCATATCAACACCGTTTCCATCCAGATATAGATAACTCGCGAGCACCAGCAGAACAACACATGTTCCTAATGTAGAAATTATCAATAAAGTCCTTCGGCCAACTTTTTCTATCGTCATCGTTGTCAGCGTAGAAGAAAATAAGGCCGCCAGAAGGACAATGACAGTGGCCAAGTGAGTGTCCATTCCAATGTTTGCCTTCCGGAAGAGGACTTCCACGTACGCCAATGTTGAACCAAGGCCGCTCATTACCCGAGTCATCGAGAGGCATATTATGATGCCTAGGGCTTTGCGGTTGGTTGGAAGAACCATGTCTCGAAACTTGCTAAGCCAGTCTTGATTCTCAAAGTGTTGATTCGTACTTGAAATTTGTGCTTCCAACTCTTTCTTGGCTTCTTCAGCATTCGATATCCCTCTGAAAAATGCTAGAGACTCCGTGGCTTCGTCATACTTCTGCTTTGAAGCAAGAAAGTACGGGGTTTCAGGAAACCAGACAAAGAGGCAAAGGAAGAGGATGGGGAGCATTACCAGAATAATAGAGAGAGTTTTGATCGAGACAAAGGGGCCTACACTGCACACGAATACTGCCCCAACGTAGTCGTTTACTACCATCAAAGTACTGAGGGCTCCGCGAATGTTTACGTCAGCAATTTCAGATACATACACAGGATTTGTTGTGTAGGCGATCCCTATGCCAATCCCTAGGATCGCACGGGCTACGAAAAGCTCCACCGCTTTCGTCGACAGAATGTCTACAAGCCATCCGGTTATGTAAAAGAAACTGGTGAGTAGCAGTGTCTTCTTACGCCCGAATGTATCAGCAAAAACTGCTCCGATTAAGGATCCGATCATAGAGCCGGCCTCCGTCAATGATATTATCCACCAACTCTGAGCTGAGCTGATTATTATAGGAGAATCGGTGGCCATTAATCTGGACATGTTCACCGTGGTCCATCCGTGGATAGTCCCAGCGCAGACCACAGTCAAGGTAACTGTAAATAGTTTCAACGTTCTCTTAGTCGAAATATGTGTCACTTCGCTGATGTTCTTTGAGATATTTCTTAATTGGTTATCAGCGATCTCGATAGTCTTGACTTAGATTCCGGCTTATCTATTTATCGAAAGCGCATCAAGGGATTTACGAGAACTAACAATGAACTAATTCATCAGAAAATATCAACGTTCGAAATGAGATGAGAGTCATCATAATCTTGCTCTTATTTCAACAAGAATCCATTGATCACTGATATATAGCAGCTACGCTCGTTGTAATATGAATGAGATGTTGAGCCATTAAATTGTGACCGATTAGTATCGATTTGTTGGAGATGTGTACACCACAATGCACTTCAGATAATTAACTCGAACTTTATAGATACTGACCTGTGAGTCCAGCGATCCATTGCTTCCATTGTGTTCTTTTTTCGCCTTTGGTTTGGTCCATACTTTATCTGTGCTGTACCTGTGTGTACGGGTGTGTAATTATTTAGGAACTGAATCGCGAAGTAACCAGTTTTATCTGTACGATATTTTGGACTAAAAAACGGTTATCACTCATTCCGTTTGTGAAGTTAGAGATTAAATTTGAGCGCAGGCGCAGCCAATGTAGGCTGCACGTGTAACAAAAAACTTTTACAAAAACAATAGAGTTGAATTCAATCACCCGGACTGATGTGAACCTGTGGAATATCTTAACTTTACTTCGAAAGTTCTTTACGAATCTATTATCAATAACCTCAAGCCTTTCACCACAATTGTTGACGTTCGAATATGAGAAGGAATGGTTCACCAAATGGAATAGGTCGTCGAATTCATATATAAGCAAAATCGATCATTTATAGCTATATATACCGGGATTAGGACAGAGCTAATCTTGACCTACCAGCGGAGAAGTCAAGCGATATGGCAGGTTAAAGCCTACTTGTAGGCCAATGTGTGCTGCATTTGTAGGTTTCACATATTTAAGATCACTCAAGACCGTGAGATGCTATTCAAACGTGAGGCCATTGCAAAAAAAAGTCCAGTTAGAGTTTTCTACATTTATTATATAGTATAAACATTTTGATTATTATTACAAAAATTTTGTTCGAACACCTGAATGGTAAATATATGAATGTACCGATGATTAATTTTTAAGCCATGGTGAAAACTACGGCAAAATTTGGTTTCGCTTTGACTGCTTTGATCGCCAACATCATTCGATGTGAATGCAATTCAATAATCATAGAAACGCCAATATAATGCTGAAGGGACGGAAGGAACGGATTATTTGATTTATAAAAAAATCTTATTTTCATTCGGCGTCATTTATCCGAACAAAATATTAGTTCTTGAATATTCACTAGATAGGCTCATTAACGTTTCAAAATCTATTACAAATTATTATTATGATAAAAACAGCTTACTCATATTACTTCACGGTCCCTAATTGATTAAAATGATGTATAATTACTCAAGAATCAAAGCTGTAACATGCGTTTCAATACGATAAATAGGTATCACGGGGCACATTGAGAGTAGTGTATCATAACAGTAACTAAGTTGCTAAGCTAACAATATCTAAGGCTCATTGAGACGTTTCGGAATAAGAAATGCAATTCATTCGTATTACTTCTTCACTATTTCAGCTGGTTGATTGGTGTGACATAATTTATTTTTCAGCCACTTGCAATGGCACGTCGTTGTGGCTACTTCACTCTGAATGTCTGATAACGGCTTTCTTTTTGGTTTCCGGAATGAAAGCAAATGTAATTGGAAAGGCGAACAACAGAGCTACACCAATAATATAAGAATTGGCATTAACCTCGATGAAATCGAAGTACAAAATACTGTAGCTTATCAACAGGTTGAAAATTGTTACGATTGAAATGGCCAGGGCTTTGACATTCATCGAAAATAATTCACCGACATACACTAACGGAATGGAAAGGATAATCAGCTGACAAAAGTGAAGGATAACATCGATTCCGTTAAATAGCCATCGAGGCTCGTTAGATCTTCCGCATATCAACGTGACTATGACTGTCACAAAACTTATGAAAGTTGCTGATAGCAGGAAGGATCTTCGCCCGATTACATCAATCGTTGAGACAATTAAAATACTTGCTATCAGGCTAACAAGGTGAGCAATCATTTTGGCTTGGTGCGTCTTCGACACGAGGCTCCCAGCTGATACCACATCAATCAAATCATTTCTAGCATCCAACTTTTGTTCACTCCATTTGGCGATTATCAGTAATATAATGATGATCAGACCCTTTGCATTACTTCCACGTACGAGCTGTCGGATTTTTTGGCAACAGGGTCGTCCACTGGCATGATCCTTCGCTTCAACCTCTTCAACGATCATTTGGACACCATTCTGTGCCATAACGGTGTCGGTACTTCGGTAAAATGCCAATGATTTTCCTGCTGCATCGTATCTCTTCTTTGAGGCCAAGTAATACGGAGTTTCGGGTAACCAGGCGAAAGCGCCGACGAAGATACCGACGATGATAACTGATACGAGGCACAATTCCAATAATCCGGTTCCGACACACGCAAGACCACAGTGATTGAGTGCTGATCGAATAACTACAAACTATTTGAATAATCGGCAGAATACTGATCGCCAGCAGAGTTTTCTTGCGTCCATACTTATCGGCAAGCACTGCTCCCAGAATCGCCCCAATCACGCTACCAGTTGCGGCGATGGATAAACGAGTCCAAACGAAATTAACATCGTTCATCATCGCGGGTTCAGCCACGGTCCGCAAGGTATGAAATATCCAAAATTCTTCATTGCCGACGATGATCATCGCCAATGATGCTGTGCCCATGGAAAAAATAAAATTTGTAGACAATTGAGAAGTCTTCTAAAATGTGTTCGAACGAACGTAAAAAAAAATGTGTGTTTTTTTAAGCATATAACATTCCCATGAAGTCAACATTGATATCCCTTTATAAAACATAAAGCTTTTTTTTAACTATTTGAAAGTTTCATCCAAAAATATCTAACAGTGTAGTGAAAAGAAGAAAATATAATACACTATCAAGAACTCACCAGACATTGCGGCAAGCCATTGCTTCCACTGCGACCGGTTCATTCCATTCATCGTGTAATTTGAAGATTAACAATGAAGGAGTAGGGAATCCGAAGGACGTCTGCAAACGCGTAGAAAATGTTTTTGAACTATTGAGTACACGACAAATATGCGGTATTTAGCACAAATTTAGCACAGACACAAAATTTATACTGTACGATATTTTGGATGAGACAGCGAATCAGTGAATAGTCGCGTTCTGCAATACAGCTGAAGAACAAAAAAGCGATCGGTAGCAGCTTGACTTTATTCTTCGATTTGTCTACTGCGAAGCGAAAGCACATGCGAAATCTCGAGCAAATCCTTCTTCATAAATCGCCTCTCACTGGTAATCCGCTTGAATTTGCACGCACGCTCCGAAACGAGACGTCAAGAGGTGCAGTCATAATTGATGAGGCAAAGTTAGATGACAAAAGTGGTAGAGTGGGTCGTGTCAAGGCCAAACATGACCAAGAATTGTCCGTAAGGCGGTAAGTCTATGAATTCACTGCAAAGTCAGGTCATAAAAAAGACAGACATATTCAATATTGAATGTTGTAGGATCGGGTAGACGCAAAAGCATTATGAAATTGATTTTGTAAATTACAATTTCAGAAAAGACAAATATTGTCTGGGACTCCTGCATCTTCGACAGGATAAGTCATTGAAATTGCCGACGATTTAGTATATTATGTAATAAGGGAGTCAAATGTAAAACACGTGTGTGCTCAGAAAACAGGAGGGCTGGCGAAGCCAAGCCCTCCTGTTTTTTTAGCACACTAGGGTTTACATTCAACTCCCGTGTTGCATACGATATTTTTCGTTGCATGTGGACGTAAATGCAGTTTTAAAAAACCTCCCATGGTCGTAAAATTGCATTTTACACCCACTGCAACGAAAATGAATTTATGAATTTTCAAATATTAATATTACCTTCTCTGACTCTACATTATAACATTTTTGCCTCACACTCTTCTGTAGGTTATTTTCATCTCGATTTTCATATATCATATTGGACAGGTTTAAAACCTTGTCAAAAATCGAATCCTAGTTATATTATTTCTAGCATGCTTTCATCTCTGATTAGTTACCACCAAAGACATTAGCTAATTTCTCTCATTGTTAATTGCAGGCAAAACTTCCGTTGTCCATACGTAATTCGAGCTACACATCGCTACTAATATTGGGCATACTGTACTCAGTCAACCTTCTTGCTGTCGAAGAAGAACTCGTCGATAACAGAAAAAGAATTGAGCCTAGCTCCTACCTATGTCAATCTGATCATCTACCAACAAATCTAGAAAAGCTCAGCTGTGACTGAACTACGAGAATCTCATTGATACCCGAGATATATGTAGTGCGTCACAGGTTGCAGTTCAGGGATAATGTCCAATGGGAGCGCTGCCTTTCTGTTTCGCCTTTGGTAAGGCTGCTCTCTTATCGAGCGCGGCACTTTTTTACGCGTCGCACGACGCGACGTTCGCAATGCATTTAATCTGGGAATGTAGGTATTGCCAACCGAGCATGCGCGAATCGCAGACGATGCGGTCTGATGACACCATCGCTTGTGGACCACTTCATTTCAAACGCAAAAAGTATCTTAATCACAAAAAGTTATCAGGCGGCTAATCAGTGAGGACAGACGACCGATTATTCCTAATTCCACGATTCATACATTTCCTCATAGCAAGTAAATTCTCCGAATAATATTGTAGATCAGTCATCACCTTTAACCTGTTTTTATTTGATCGCGTATTGAAGTAGACTCAAACTAACGACGAGACAGTCCCTTTCCTTATGCACACAACGGCACATCTCTTTGCACGGCACACTTCGTTAAATAGGAGCGTCAGGCGTGCGTTCACGTGTGCTGAGTCGTGAGTTGAACGCAATCATAGTTTTGAACGAATTTTCTGGACGTGAAATAAGTTAATGAGGCAGTATATTTGCACGTGGGTGACGTTGTGTTGCACTGATGCAAGGGAGCCGTTCCTTTGTTATACTCGCAATGTAACCACATCAACATTACTTCTGGATCGAGCAGACATGGTCTGACCCGGAGATTGATACAGGTCAATAGACGGCGCGGTCAGTTGACTGGAGTGTTTGGAATGATGAGCGCGAATTGGATTTGAGAATGAGGAAAGGGTCAAGGTACTACAATATGATTTAGAGTGAATTTCATTCGCACGGTTGTGTAAGCGGTGACTATATACATATATTATAGTAAAACAGAACACTGACAATTGAGGAACACAGTAAGTATGTGAAATGAGCACTGACATGGTTTATCGGTGAAAATGATTAAAAAATAATAATTTGTGGTCATAAATTTGTACAATTTCTTATTAACTACCTTTCTTTTCGTTTTGGTGACTCTATCGTTCGCTATCTTATACATTCACATATTTGAATTTATCGGACGAGGCGAACCAAATTAATTAGTTATTGGTACCCACCAAGGAGAGATTCTTCCTCTATTCGAGCGTGCAAACCTTGGTGGGACCGAAAAAAACCTATAGAAAGATCAAATTTTTATTTTTAATTCTTCGAGTAAAAAATTCCCCCGGCCCGGGTTTGAACCGGGACCTTCGCATTTGTACTGCGACGCCTTGTCCAATTAGACCACCGAGGGGCTGAAGGAATCTTTACTCGAAACTTGTATTATGGTATACTAGACACGTCATTGTCCCAGTGTCAGGTGTTTGTTTTGGTGACTCTATCGTTCGCTATCTTATACATTCACATATTTGAATTTATCGGACGAGGCGAACCAAATTAATTAATTATTGGTACCCACCAAGGAGAGATTCTTCCTCTATTCGAGCGTGCAAACCTTGGTGGGACCGAAAAAACCTATAGAAAAATCAAATTTTTATTTTTAATTCTTCGAGTAAAAATTCCCCCGGCCCGGGTTTGAACCGGGACCTTCGCATTTGTACTGCGACGCCTTGTCCAATTAGACCACCGAGGGCTGAAGGAATCTTTACTCGAAACTTGTATTATGGTATACTAGACACGTCATTGTCCCAGTGTCAGATGTTTGTTTTGGTGACTCTATCGTTCGCTATCTTATACATTCACATATTTGAATTTATCGGACGATTGCACGCTCGAATAGAGGAAGAATCTCTCCTTGGTGGGTACCAATAATTAATTAATTTGGTTCGCCTCGTCCGATAAATTCAAATATGTGAATGTATAAGATAGCGAACGATAGAGTCACCAAAACAAACATCTGACACTGGGACAATGACGTGTCTAGTATACCATAATACAAGTTTCGAGTAAAGATTCCTTCAGCCCTCGGTGGTCTAATTGGACAAGGCGTCGCAGTACAAATGCGAAGGTCCCGGTTCAAACCCGGGCCGGGGGAATTTTTACTCGAAGAATTAAAAATAAAAATTTGATTTTTCTATAGGTTTTTTTCGGTCCCACCAAGGTTTGCACGCTCGAATAGAGGAAGAATCTCTCCTTGGTGGGTACCAATAACTAATTAATTTGGTTCGCCTCGTCCGATAAATTCAAATATGTGAATACCTTTCTTTTCTACCGATTCAATAATATCAGAAATCAGTGATTCAAACCTCGTTCTTTCTTTTGTAAAAAAAAAATATTTGTATGCATGAAAGTGAGAATGTAAAAAATGCCATCACATCTGAACACAAAAGCATTATTCCAATGTTCATATAAAATAAATACTAAAGTTCGAAGGTTCGCGCACTGTTCTTTTTTTTTTTTGTTACGTTTCGACTAGCACGATACGACAGCTACATGACAATTCTATAATATACGTACATGCTTATTCCAGATCATTTTTTTTTTCGAATGATTGTGAGTAACAGAGATTATATAAATACAATAAAATAGCGAGGATTCTGGCTTGATTTACAATCAGAAAATCAATCATTCAGGCCTTATTTCTTCGGCAAAAATACTTGCGTTTTCCATTGCTCAAGTCACTCTGAATATCCGCGAAAGTCTTACTTTTAGTTTCCGGTACGAAAGCAAGAACGAAGTAAAATGCAAGGAGACAGCAACCAGCGAAGAAATAATAAACTACGTAAATTCCCATGAGATCTCCCATGACTTGATACAGCTTTGAGATCGTAGATCCTAAAATTCCATCACTGACGGTGATCGTCGCACCAGCGATTCCCTTCACATTAGTCGGAAAGAGTTCTCCGATCAGGACGTTGGTCAGGGTCCCCAATCCGACTTGGTATAAGATCTGAAACGCTATCACATCCACGATGGGTATCCAGTTGACCATTGAAACGTCGATGGAAGTGGCCTTCTCGAGGAAGAGGTACGTCGCGAGGATGGCAAGGGTCGTGGTTGAGCCCAGCGTCGAGGCGAATAAAAGAGGCTTTCTTCCGGCCTTCTCAACTGTCGAAGTTGACAGAGCACAGGCAACGAGGCTCACAGCCAAGACGATTATCGTCGCCAGGTACGGTTGTAGGGCAATATGGGCGTCTGTGAATATGGCTTCCAGGTAAGATGTCGTCACGAATGATCCGCTCAGCTGTTGCGCAGCTATTAATCCTATCACGATGAACAGAGCTCGACGATTGTTCGGAAGACAAAGTTCCAATAGTTTGTCTTTGAAGGTTTGGGTGTCAATGTTGTCGTTTATGTTCCTCAAGATTGAGGCGAACTCCTCCTCGAGTTCTGCCTTGTCCTTGATCCCCTTGAAGAAGGAAATTGCCGCCATCGCATCTTCCTTTCTGCCCTTGGCGGCCAGGTAATACGGACTCTCTGGGAACCAGATGAAAGTGGTCAAGAACAGGAGAGGAATTACGAGGAGAATCTTGGTCAAGGTTTCGATCGTTACGAAAGGGCCCACTGCACACGCGAAGAGTGAACCAGTGAAGACGTTAGTGGCTATCAGAGTCCCAAGTGCACCACGAATGTTTATGTCAGCAATTTCCGAAACGTACATCGGGTTCGCAGTGTATGAGACCCCAACTCCGATACCCTGGATGAATCTTGCTACGTAATAAGTCGGTACATTGTTGGCGAATATTATTATCACCCATCCGATTATGAAGTATAAACTGGAAATGAGGAGAGTCTTTTTACGCCCGATGGAGTCGGCCATTGCGGCCCCGATGAATGGCCCAATCATCGAACCCACAATGGTCAAGTATAAAAGCCATCCTCCGTCGTCCGTGGTGAAAGATACCGAAGCCTTGACTTTTTGATCCTGGAGACGAGATATACACGTGGTGTACCAACCGTAGACGGTCCCAGCAGACGTCATTGACAAGGTTGCTGCAAGGCGAAAGTGATCAGAATCAAATTCCATTATCTGCAGGTTCTGACCAATAAAATTTTCATTTTAATGAAGGGACTGTTCGGGTCATAAAAGTGGGGAGAAAATAATCAATCTTAGCGAGTCCCAAAACAATGAAAGGCTACCGCTTGGATAACCGACAGGAAGTAAACTTCTGGGACTGAAAATCCATTGGTTTATTGACCATGGCTAGAGTGTCATTGAACACTTACCAGTGAGGCTGGCCATCCACTGCTTCCATTGAGTACTCCCGCCTCGGTCCATTTTGATCCGACGAATACCGGTTGACTCCGGGTCGTTAATCTTGAACAGAAAATATCTCTTCGTACAACAGAACAGATGATGAACGCTATTCGAAAAGAAGTGAGTGCGACAGAGATGAACCGACTGTCGACAGTTCGTTGTTGTTTTCAATATGTGTCGCGTCAATCAATTCCCCAAGTTACACAAAGTGGATATTACCATTCTCGAAGTGAGTACAGTGATTGATGGAAAGAGAGTCAACGCAATGTCGAAAAGTTTTGCAATCTCGACTCGAAGTTGAGTTTACTAATTATACGCTATTCCAGTTCGGTGACCAATTTGAGGAACCAATCCGCGGTATGATGAATGGTGTGAATGAATAATGAAATAATTCCTGATTTCTGATGAATGAATATGCATTTCTACTTTGACCTGATCGACTAAATCGTCCAATCTATTCCATACATTTTTTGACCTTGATCTCTGTTTTTTGTGACATTGACTCGACGTTAAAGATCGACGGATAGATATATGTAAAATTTTACTAAAGAGATACAGAAAAATTACTTTTGTGCTTTAATGTCAATCGATGGTCAGACACGTCAGATACCTTGAGACCTCATCCGCCGACGAACGACTGGTCAACTGAAGAGGTTTATTTATTCGTCGTTTAGAATAGGCTTTCTTCAATTTCATTCACGACCCGCTGGTCAATTGACCTTAATCTTATTATTGGTAATTACAATGTCCGTGGCACGCGCGTCGAGTCTTATCCGATGCAAAAAGAATTGCTGCAGATTGTTTCCGCCTCGAAGAGTAACACTAGACCCCCTAACGACCTCGTGGTGCCTCGTTATTCAACTTCCACTGACAGTGCGTACCCCGTAATGAATTAAATGCAAACATTTAATTCGGGTGACGTCGACGATTCTTGAACAAACACCGAACGATGAACTTCAGACTGAATATAGTTTCATACAACGCGCCTTTCCATGTAGAGATTGACTTTCAGTCGGGAAAAATTGCGTATTCATGCAATGAGATGATAACGCGCTTATCACTCTCGAAGCTATTTGTGAATCGTTGCAGAGGATGCGGTGAGGGTAGATGCGAGTTGAAAACGTTCAGGAACAGAACTGGAAACTGGTTAATCGGCAAAGGTTGAATAGTTAAAACGCTAGACGAGCAGGCGAAGTCGCGAACTGATTCTAAAGGATGTACGAAAATAGCGTGTTACATGTCGCTACGCGATCAAGACTCGTGGAGTCATCATGTCCACTCCGTTGCTGTTTTTCTTTTCTGCCCTTTGTGTCTTTCTCCTCTGTCTCGTATCTTGGTTTCTCCCACAGTAGATATCTCTGACCGGGAGGTTTACTCAAAATAAACTTTGCTCTCTAGAGCGCATGCTTCTGCACCCAACATATTTATAAAGCGTGTCATCGTGTTGTGTTCAGGATACGGACTACAAACTGCACCACAAACTCACTTCCGTGTATCTTCACCTATACGTCAGAGAGTCGATCATCGCACCAAGCTTCTTTGACAGATTTGTCTTTGCTAAACTACTCAGCATATGGGTGCGGCATAGGATAATCTGGATTATTAAATTCATCCCCCTGCAGGAGTGTAGGACGCCGAGGCCTACTTTTTAATGAATTAGAAAAATAATGTCATCAGATCAAGGTTTCAAGAGTTGTACTTAGTTTTCATTGGACAGTCCGCAGGTCCAAGTGCCAGAGTACTTCTGCGTTGTGCAGTCACATATCGACTAATAACTATTGGGATGTGTAAACAACTTGCAACTCAACTTCAAACATCTAACCACGCGATCGTGGTCGTAATTAACCGCCCTTCAGGTCCTCGGTAACTCTCTGATAAAGTTGTATGTACACTAGCTGCACTGACTTCCATCCATACAAGTTTTTAGGATTCAATTAACATCTCTACCGGACGTCACACAAACATTTGATCATTTTCCTTATCAATATTCGAAAAGAGAATTTAGCAAAAGCGCGGAGAACGTGATATGGATATTGAGGTAATATAGGTACTGTAATTTCACACCGAACGATAATTGAAAGGACGTTACATTTGGCTCTCTGGTAATTAATAACACCTGTCAAGGTACGAGATTAATTCAAGCACTCGTCGTCCCATGATTACTCTTCCTTCCCGGAGTAGTAGCTCAAACTGAAGTATTTCACGTTTCGAAGTACCAGTTTACAGCTAATGGGTCTCGGGGGGAACCTGAGCATTCTTGATATCACACGGCTGATCACACTTCAGAAAAGGATCATTAATTACTCTGATAAAATTGATGATCAGTTATTGAAAATTCTTTCGGGATTAACCGATCCCTCAAGAATTCTCTCATACGACATCCACTGCCCCCAGCCTTTCCGTGACGCTTGTGGCTGTGGCTGTGGCTATGGCTATGGCTGTGGCTGTGGTTGCAGAAGCCCTCGTCGAATTGCTATTTGAAATGGTTAAGAGAGTTCATGGCGTTGCCGCCGCGCTGCGCTGGCCAAAGAGACTCTAAAAGTAATCAAGCGTGATCAAGCGAGACCCCATATTAGGGTGACTAGAGTGCTTTGGGAAGCGCTTATTAATCGGAATTCCGAATTAGGACAGATTAGATTCCGAACTGGGACAGACAGTTATGGCGCCACAACGTCAGACCGTTATCTCGATTGCGGCTTGGGAGTCCCGCAGGTGGGGCTGAAAACTTAAGCTATAAGTTACTGACGATGAGAATGATTCAGAATGTAAAGCTATCGTACAATTGTTGAAGGCGTTACGTACCAAGCCGAGTTCCACCGTCACTTCCTCCCACTGATCTAGTGCTTCTTCACCGGCGTTCGCCTCTTTCTTGCACATTGTGGTCGCCACTGGACTAACAATTCACTTCGCGTTATTGATGAGCTACTCGCATTTCATCATCGAGCGGATAACGGGAATAGGCAATTCAATTGGAGCGTTAATTCGTTGGCTTCACCTAGACGCTCTACACGAGAGTAAACTGATTCAAATCGTTACACGTTCTTCAGATTGACTAGAAGCTGTAGAATCTAAACTACGAAGACTGTTGAATTCGTATTTTCTTATCTCATCTTATACATAATACGATAGTGGAGTTTCGTAGACAGGTTGAACATTACACCTCACGTGTCATACACACGGCAACAAACCGCAGCCAGACAGTGATGGGATTAACCGCATGGTACGGGTGCACGTTACATAAACGCGCCGGGTTTGTATATTTATATACGCTCTGTTAATTAGGAGAATATGAAATATTCGGTCAACTCTATTCCTCAGCCTTGTATTATATAATCTCAAAAGCAAGATTTATAATAAACTGAGTCGAACGTATGAACACAATTTTTGAGAGTATTTGGTGCCGAATCGATCGAAAATCGAACACAACTAAAAGTTAAGTTTGAAACTTTTCGGAAATATGTATGTAATGCAAATATTTCGTACTGCGAAAAACGACTATCTACCTACTGCGTTCTGATGGTGTAAATCTTTCCTCATTTCCCAGAAATTGTTATGAATTAATAAATAGCAAATTTTTAATCAGTATCGAGAGATGTGAAACGGGAAAACCGCCTATAGAGATATCAAAATTACGTTTCATATCTAGCAATTCTGCCACTGCACGGATTGCGGGAATGGCCGAGCATGCAAAACATACCGTTGATTATTGTCCAGATGGGAATAGAGGATACTTCCTCTGTTATATTTCATTCCCAATTTTGTCGCGTGGAATTAGTTTTTTTAATTAACTCTTTGTCCAGTATTGGAACCCGGAATTTCCCTAAATGCGTTGGCCGATTGGCAATTTACTCCGCTGTGCGATCGGCCACTACCGATATGCACACCCAATGTATCCCCGTTTGAACCTGCGGACATTTTTTTCTTTCAAATACACTTGTGTTTCCTTTACTCTGACCTGAATGTTATCGATCAGAACTATAAATAAAATTACTTGGATAAAAAGCTCAAATGTACGTGACTAATTAATTGCTTTCTGCCCTTCGATTGTAACTCACAATCGTACACCTTTTTTCTATTCTCTTCCCATGTGCATAGAACATCTGAAAGAAGCTGACACTAATTATTGTTTTCAGGCAGCATGATAGTATCTTTTTCATTTGTATGGAAGTCCCCCGAATTCGATGGAGTTTAACGAATATGGGTATTCATTTTTAATTAGCTTTTGAGAATGAAAAATGTGGAGCCGATTATTAATATAATGAATCATTTTCATCGGCTTACCTCATTAATTATCTCCTGGTACGGGGCACACAGGTATACCAACAAGTGGGTGGTCTTACAAGTGTTACTTTGTGGCCAGGCTTCTGTGAATTCGCCAAATTAGTCGTGTCAAAATTTCGAGACATTTTTTGAATTGCGATTGATTTAATACAGGCTCACGCGTTCTGATGGTAAAATAATTCCAGCTTGACGAGTAACAATGACACAATCTTTACATTACTGATCTGATTCTGTTAACTGTCCGAAAATCGAAATCAACGAACTGACAGCTGTCATTTGAAGCGTTAACCCTGATTTAAAAATTCGCGGACTCTTCCGCAGAGTTTGTCACGACGCGCCTGACTGGCGGCAACCCGCGACACAGGCATGCGTGAATGTGTGTCGATGACACTTGATCTGACACTAGGGAAGGATGAATAGATTTCCCAGGCTGGCCAGGCTTGTAATTCATTCGTGATTATTGGAATACTAATTTGACTGATTTTTGTTTCCATGATTCATAGGGTGAAGATAACACGAGAAAGACGACACACTGAGATAATTAAATAAGACTTGCATTTTACAAAGCAATAAGTTACATAAATCCTTAAACATTATAAATTCATTATATAGTTATAATAATAACCACATATGTTTTTTGTTGTTATTTTTCTTTATCATTCATACAAACATCTAATATAAGCTAGACGAGGAGGGGCTTACCCAATCTCGTCATGATTTGAAACTGTTTGAATTTCTATAATTAAGTTTATGTCACAGCGAATAAAAATTACATAGTTCGACACAGGTTGTTTAAATTACCACAATTAAAATCCCTAACTTACGTTATACACCTTTTTGTTTCATTAAACAACATCGCGTTCTCAAGATGCCTGTTTTTATTATTGCTTAATTACTCGCATTAAAAGTGTATAAGCGTGACGAAATGCCGAAATAATTGGAAGACAATCGACAGCTGACAATTACCGGCGGTAGCACCACGTGCGTATAAAAGCGAGAGGAAATCAAGCGATCAATGCCCATTTCATACGACATCGGATACCCCTGATCCTTGCACACTTTTATAATAATAATTATTCGAATATAAATATGTTTGTTGTAATTAGCGGTATAAATTTAAGAATCGAGGTGTCATAATACAGTAGCTCTCGAAGGTAACCACAGTATACAATTAAGTTTATTTTTTATTCAATCATTTGATTTCATTATTTACTAACATAGTAAAAATAATACTATAGTCGCTCTGGATCACATCTGTCGTTATACAGTTCTCTTACTCGTAGACAGCGAAATAATACAAAATGAAATCTACACGGTCTCTATAATTGATACGAGTTACTTTAAGCACAAGAAGATTGCATTTTCGATATCTCTTCAATTCCTTGAGGGAATACATTTCCCATCGATCCATCATTATCCTCCTGCCGAGCGTCACTTCCATTTCCGCGGACCCGCGGCCCGTTAACAGGTCCCATTCTCATTCTCATCCTCATTTCTTGTTCAACTTCTTTACCCATTTAGTGTTATTGTTCACAACTCGGTAGCGGAAAGCTTGCTCAATCGCTGAAAAGGTAAAAAATCAGATTGCCAATTGGATCGAACTCATTTCCATTTTTTTTTTTAATAATTCCCTATATTATGTGTGCTCACCTGTCGCTATTATCGGTAGTAGCCTCTTCGCTGCAGTCCATGTCCAATTCACCCTGAATCGCGCTCTGAAGGTCGTCGATCCTTTGCAGAGCAAGTCTCAGATCGTCTCTGGCGACTTTAGTCTCTGCCTCGGCAGCCTCTAGTGTTTTCTCAAGGTCACGTCTCGCCCTTGTAGACTCATGTTCACGGGCTGTCGCCGAAGTTGCTTCGTCACGAGCCTCCCTGAGCGAGCGTTGCAGTCTTCGAGCCGCATCTTGAGCAGTCTGTTCTTTCGTGCGTAACAACGCTGTTTCGGTTTGTAGTTTATCCACGTTCTCCTTGAGCCTGGCAATTTGAGTCTAAACGAGAAAACAAAGGGCAAGAAAATTAGAGTCATGCTCCTATATTGGATCGTACTGAAGTTATTATTACTCGGGGAGGATTTCTCACCTCTAGTCGAGCTCTGGTGGTCTGTTCCAACTCCAGCTTACTCTCAAGCTCCTTAGTACGGAATTCCAAACGTCGAGTAGCGAGACTGTTGGCTGTAGGGTCACCCAGCTGCTCCACAGATTCGAGTCTCTGCGATAATTCAGTGAGCTGATCCTTCAGCGACGATCTTTCGGCTTCTAGGGAAGCTACTTGCGCGTGAGCATCTTGGAGCTGAGCTTGCTCGGCCGAAACCTGCTGCACTACAGCTCTGTACTTTTTCAACACCTGCGTGAAAGAATGAATAAAGTTTATAGTAGAGAACGAGGGATATTGATTCCAGGCTGAAAATCTATGTTGCTTTATTCTTACCTCGGCAAGTTCTTCCTCATTCTCTTCAAGTTGAGAGCGCAGCTCGGTTCGTTCCCTGGATGCAGCATTAGCGCGTTCATCAGAGTCTGATCTGAGCCTCGAGGCCTCCTCGAGGGCGGCTTGTGTCTCGTTCAATTCAAGTTCGAGGGCTTGTTTAGCCTTGACGGCAACAGCACGGGCGCATTCTGCATCTTCGAGCTGGTTTTTGAGCTGACGGAGTGCAGCCTTGCCAGCCGAATCGCCTTTGTTACGTTCCAGCATGGTTTGTGCGTCCCGAAGAAGCGCTCTCGTCCTCTTCAAGTCTCTCTTCAGTCTGTGTGAAGAAATTGATGAAATAACGATTTGTCTGCTGTGTGAATGGTCCAAGTTAAAGAAAGCGCGAAAGAATGTTAAACCGACCTTTGCATAGTTTCCGCGTCTGCAGCGCGGTCGGTCCTGTCCTGTTCCTCAAAGGCGACCAATCGCCGTTCAATTTCGTGTTTTTCACGTAGAAGAATGGTCCTCTCTTCGTGTTCGGTTTCGAGTTGTGCCTCAAGAGCCTTGACCTTCTTGTGCGCATTGCCGCGCACTTCTTCCAGTTCCTCGTCCCTCTGTTGCATCTCTTTCCGCATCTCTTTCCTCTGTTGTTCGATGCTCATTTCTAGCCTGAGTTTGGCTTGTTCAAGGAGTTGAACTTGTCCAGCGAAATCGTCGAGCTCCTCTTCTTGGTCCTTAGTCTTCTTCTCTAATTCGTGTTTCGCTTTCTTAAGCTGGGCTACCTCCTCCTCGGTCTTACCACCAAATGTGAGATCCTCAAGCTCCTGGGTCAGACTGTGCAGTCGCTCTTCCTTCAGTTCGATCTCCAACCTGGCATCCTGAAATCGACATTTCCACCATTAAAGAAATGCACAAGGACTGCGATAGCATCAGCACATAGTAACGAGAATATACTCACGCTCAGGTTTTGTTCAATGGTGAATTTCTCGGCAATGGCCAGTTCCTTTTCCCTGGCGATTCGTTCCCGGAGAGTTTTCTCCTGTCTGAGGTCATCCATCAGATTCTGTGTCTCAGAATCGAATCTAGACCAAAAAAGGAAAAAAAAAGAAGGGTTTTAGTATCGTCGTTTTTTGGGTGACAAGTGCTTAATACTACTTGTGCATAGTGCTGGATTAGATCCAATATTAGACGAAGAACGGAGCCAGCCAACGACGGATGCCAAATCAATTATTTAACCGAGGGGCTGGTGCTGTGCTTGGTCGGTATCCAAACACTTGTTAGAATTGATGGACTACGAATCTTATCATTCAAAATTAATTGCAATAACGGCGCCATCGCGTAAACGAAATTGCGCAACGTTCAGACGCTATTAAATGTGAATGTTTTTCAGAAATTTACGATCGTTACTCCTCATGGTCGTTAAATCTCGTTATACTCACTTGCGTTGCTTCTTTTCGAGGAGATTGTTTCTGGCCGTCTGTTCCTCGAGCAGTAAACGCAGATCGTGCATCTCGCCATTCAGCTTTTGGACCCTGCGTTTCCACTGCCCGACGACCTGTCGCTGCTCTTCGACTTCCTCGTAGGCGTCGGCGAGCTGAATGGATCAAATTCAAGGTAAAATTTCTACCTCCAGTCTCCAGAATCTGTTTGCCAACATTTTCAACACCGGAAAAAAAAGAGGCGCCGCGTCTTCCGGTCGCTGATTTTATCAGCATTTATTAATAACCATCTAGCCCACCTTTTTCTCGAGTTGTTTTTTCAGCCCAACAAGTTGTTCGAGGTCGTCCTCGTGCTGTTGAGCCATTTTTCTCTTGGTGAACTCGAGTTCCCTGACTGCATGTTCGTATCTCTGTTTGTAAACACCTCCGTCATCGCCGTCCTCGCCGTCGGAAGCAACCCCGTTGAGATCGGCGGCCCTGGCGTAAAGAAGTTCCATCTCCAGTCGCTCGGTCGTCTGTTGCAAGTTTTTATTGGCCTCTGTGACATCCTGGAGTTCGCGTTCTAACCGAAGACGTTCAGAAGTCTCGGCGTCGATGCGTTCGGCCGCGAGTGTCGAGGTCGAATGTTCCTCCGCAAAATCTGCCGTGATTTCGCTGAGCTGTTAACAGAAAGAATGCGTATATATTTAATTAGACTGTAATTACGGAACGTCGCGTCTTACACGCTACCTCATCGCCGTCGGACTCAGAGATGGTCCTGTCTTCGGACAACCGAGACAGAGACCCAGAGGGGCTTCTCGCAACGCTGTTGCTTCTGCTAAAGTACTGAAACCCCCTTATCATGATGTTAGTGGCGCTACGACTTCTACCCAAGGGACGATGTTTGTTGTTGTGCGGAAGAGCTGCGAGGGATTCAAACTCCGTGGCTTCGTCCCTGTGACCGAGGCTCTTCCACTCGTCCATAACGTGATCGGTTCGTTGGAGGAATTCTGATATCTTTGACGAAAGATAAGAGGATGCCGTGGTGGGTTCGAGGTGAGCGGCGGTGGGCTTGAAGGACTGTCGCACCTTCTGCTTCTCTATTCCGAGCACGAAATTAAGACTCGCGTCAAAGACAACCGGGGCTTGTTCCTTGTCCGGAAGTTCGTCTAGACTAACGGGCGCACTTTCCTGAGGAAACGTTCTCCTCGGGGTCGGCGAAGTCCCGGATCTAGAGCTGACCGACCCCGCGGACGGCGACCTTGCCGATCTCGAAAAAACCGGCGTTATCGATCTGCAGCTCTTCGAACCGACCGATAAACACGGCGACGGACTCCGGCTGATGATCTTTGTGGTCGCATTTGGCTTTATCACCGCAATTTTGTTCAGCGGTCTCTGCTGAAATTGATTAGGCGGTAGGGGAGGCCGCCGCGATAGACTACTCCCGACAATTCCAGCGGCCAGATCGCTGGTCATCGATCTCCTGATCGGAATTTGTCTCTTTGTCGAACCGCTATCGTAACTGCTACCCATGAATGTCGAACCCATCGCCGACGACATGGGTCCAGCATACATGGTCGACGCAAGAGGCATTCTGAATAGCTCTTACGCGGCACTTAATCTGACCAGCAGTACGTCATATTTGACGGTTTATTGAACACGTTCGTCAACTCTTCGGAGAACTAGTAGTCACGTAGAATGAGCATTGTTCATCGAGTTGTACGATTCCTGTAATCCTATTGTTGGGCATTTCCTGTTACATGCTGTC
This sequence comes from Euura lappo, assembly GCA_018257835.1. Classification (NCBI taxonomy): domain Eukaryota; kingdom Metazoa; phylum Arthropoda; class Insecta; order Hymenoptera; family Tenthredinidae; genus Euura; species Euura lappo. The sequence continues at coordinate 868,034 of JAEUYN010002377.1, read as the reverse complement.
ACTACATCGTGACGTCAATACGAAATTGTTGAACAGTTTCTCTGAATCAACATCACTTCCGTTCTTCCGAACTTTATATCTCCGTTCCCTTGGATGCTTCACTGACAATTGTTATCGATTTTTATCCGCTCTACTCGATTTCGAGTATCTGAATTTTGCAAATTTCGTACGTAAACGTTTATCGTAATCGGCGGTTGCGTAACTGTGACATCCGGTAACCGGAAGGCATTAAACCCCTCTAGAACCGGAGCAACCGAGAGTTAGGCTGCAACTGCTGTTTTCGTTAGCCCCTCGTAGGTGTGCCGGTGGCGATACGTCCGTGGAAGAAGAAGCGGAGGTGGTGGAGGAGGTGGTCACCTCTGAGTTATTCTAAGAAAAGACGGACTAAATTGGCTCTAGGCCAACTACTGGCTATCCCTCTGAATCCCGGGGTAGAAGGGTTAGGAAAGATGCTATCAAGAACCGGAGAGAATTGCCGAATCAGAAACGATTACGAAGACCGGTTAATTGATCACCATTCACAACGTCGATACTAAAATTTGTTCCTATCACATTTCCATGAAGATGGAAAGTCGAAACGCGTTACTAATTACGCATTCGAGACACCGAGTGATCGTTAACCGTCCCGGACACCCGCGCGGTTATTAATTATCGTCAATTAAGGATTGATAATTGCCGGTTCGTCCGCACTAACGTCTATACTGGAAGTGGTTTTCTTCGATAACGTTATTAATTATTAGCTAACGGCTGTCGGGGAAAGTTGCTCCGTCCCTAAAGATGACCGGTCTTAATCCGGGTCAGGAATACCTTCACTCATACGGAATCCGTTTACCGACCATGCACTTAACCCAAATGAAAGGGGGCGCGTGTCGCGAATAGCTGAAGAAGAACTAACGTCGATCGTCAGGAACCCTATTGTCGCGGTGCAAACGGCGTTTGGCCTGAGCAAGTTACGCAACGGATGTTCGTTTGACATAATACCCAGGCTCCGAGAGAACTACGGAGGCGTCTGTGACGAGACAAGAAATCATCGCGGTCCGGTTTTAAAGATAAAAATCATTTCTAGTCTGTATAGTCTATAACCTGGCAGAGTTCCACATTTAGAGGTACATACATCGATGCCTGCGAACTGGACAATGACTCTACGACCTCTTTTTAGAGAGAGCTTTCCTTCATCGGCTCAAGAACACCGCGGACCACCGCGTAAAACGAGGTGCAGAGTTTGGCAACAGAGTAAATATAGAATTGTTTTGACGTCGAGAGAAACTTCGTTAGATGTCAACTCCCAGGGAGTCTGGAAGTCTAAATTCTGCTCTTTTGAATCCTGATTCTTCTTTGAAGCTCGTCTTCGGCGTTGCCTTTGATTATCCGAAGACGTGCTAATTCCGTGCAAAACCGGAAACTCCTTCATCCTCCCATCAGTTTCTCCGGCTACGTCTCAATCCCTTTTGTTCATTTTGAATCTCCACTCTTCCGATGCAAGGTCCGATGCTTTACGAGCAGCAGGTGTTCGAGTACCACCAGCCGTCACCTTTGCTAACATAAGACACCGAGACGAGGTCAACGACTGGTCGTCTAGTTCCGGGTGTCTTTTGCATGGGCCGATGTTCGGTATTGCTTATTTTTTGCCGCTTCGAATCATCTTTCAGATGTGTTTGACTATCCCGGGTACAACCAAACGTGTTGAGAAAGAATATCATCAACTGACATAAGCGAGAATTTGGTAAAAAGTACAAAGACCTTTTTTCCTGGCTAGTGCTGCAGTCTGATAGCCATCGCGTTTCTTGAGATTCGTTAGTTCCGCGTAATTAAAAACGCGTTCGATTGGTAAATAGAAGTTATTCTTTGCCGGCGTGATACCCTGACTAATCGTGATATGTAAGAGTAGTTGGCGCGTGAGCGAAACGAATTACATTTTTATCAGTTATTTACATCGATGGACCTTTACGCAAGACTTGAAGAAACGTACGTGTAGCAATTCGAGGCAACTTTATAACTTACGTCTTCGTTGCCAAAAAACAGTATCATCTTCGAATAAATTGAGATGGAAGACTTCGAGTACTGCAAACTTTACTGCATATCGGTAATATTAATAGATCAAAAACCTTCTGCACTCTTTGATCACTGATGGACTCAAAGACAAACGTCAACTGGACCTGGGATGATGTGAGTTTCACGACTGACTCGGTCCCAGCAATCAACCGGCTGCAGGCCAGATCTATTCACGATTCAATCAAGTCATAATAGTCAGGCACAAAAGACGTTAATCGAGACTATTGGGTTGATGAATGGACGCCTAGAGGTTTATCAGGCTTCAACGACCCCTGTCTTTGAGTCCGCATAGGTACGTTTTCTGAACAGGCGTCTACCAAAGAACCGTTTGTATCGATTTTCATTTGACTTTGTTCAGAAGCCACCAGTTGAGGTCCAATTTTACGATCTTTATAATGCCTCCCAGCCTTCAGGGCTATAAATTTAAGAAGGCGCTCCCAGCTGATTCTTCTATTTCGTATTTTTTCGGAATGCGTATATCCTAATCGAAATTTTCGTCGTATAGATTTTGGGAGACTGCCAAACCTTGACAAATCGTATAGACCATGTTGTCTAGTATTCCTGAGATTCGGAATCTCGAACATTGATTTTTAACATGATGAAACATATCTTCGACTCACCTTCGTCTCCAGTTTGTCGTTATCGTGTTTGAGGTGATTCCTCTCTTGCTCCAACCGCTCAACTTTGGCCCTCAGGACCTCCAGTTCCTCCTGCAGATTTACAAAACGAAACGATAAGAACGAATTCTACTGATTACTTTCCATATAACTTTCTCCGATTATGATGTCGTGCAAGACATATCGCTTTCGAAATCACGACTTACCGTTCTCGCTTTTAATTGGTCTTCCGTACGATGGACGTTCAGCAGGGGTGCTACCTTCACGTAAAGTCGCCACCAGGGCCACTCTCGAACGGACATCAATTTTCTTACGTTTCTCTGTATGCACCGGACCGCCATGTCTTGGAGCTGGTCGAACAAGTGTTTGTGTTTATTGTGTTCTATCCGTCTCGAATAGTTGTTAGATATGGTATTTGAATGGGAATGCGTAACGAGCAGTATGACCTAACGGTGTTGATTACGGCCTACCTTTAAGGTGTTGAGCTTGCGACGTGCGAGATAGCCGCGGCATCTTGCCTGCAGTAAGATTACGTGACCGGTCAGTTTCTCGTCTCTCTGTGACTCCAGTTGTTCCAAGGCTCCAGAGCGGAAAAATATCTGCAAAAGAAAAAGGACGCACGTCCAATTTAACGAAATAACGAGGGCTCGGGTTCGAGTCGAATAAAAGCAAAAAACAGCATCAAGATGCAGGCGGCATTTTTTCACTAATTAAACGTACTTATGCAAGATTGTTAGTAAGCTGCGAGTACGCATATTATACAAGTCAAATTAAGGTCAATGCGGGGCAAAACAAGCGTTAAACCGGTTCACTGAATCATCGATACCGGCGCTAAATCGACTTCGATGGCTTTAGCGATTTTCCAAAGTCATTTACTCTACCGTTGTCCCCGTTCTAAGTCGATGACCTGGTTCAATGGATTCGGTGGTCATTGATGTAATAAAAACAAAAGTCAAGATGTATCAGCGGTAGAGTTTCAAAAAAAGTCTCTGAGCTTTCCGAATAGTAGATCGATTCGAGGAACAAAAAAATACCGATATCAGTTTCAATGCGAGGAAATTAATTCCACAACCAAGCTCCCACTACCTGAGTACGGTAGCGTGTAGTTTTAATGGTGACCTGTTGTCTTTCGACCGATGGAATGACCGATGTGGTCTTCCTCACAGTTGGAGCCTTCCAGCTTTCGCTCTCGCTGCTCCTTTGACTCTGGGACTTCGAGTCCTCCCAGCTTTCGATGCTGCTCGCTCCGCTTGAAGTCGACAGGCTTTTTCGCGTCAATTTCTTATCCTCGTTTGGAATGAAGCGTTGAACTATCGGAGTCGCGTTGAACACTTCGATGGTCCGTTCCAGGCTGGTATCGAGGTCCTGTATTATCTCCTTGAGGAACTCTTCGCTTTTGTTGAACTTCTTCAACTCTTCGTTACGGTCCTTCCACTCCGCGTCATTCTCATTGCTCATGTGGCCACTATCTTCGGAGCAGTTATCGTCGGATATGTACCCGCTGATCTTGTCGTTTTTATCCTTCTTGGTCAAGTCCTTGTTGTTTCCATCGAACATCGGACTACCGGCAACAGTTTTTTCCTTGCTCCAGTCCCCGGTAGCGAGAATCTCCTTCGAGGCAGGTTGCTGCTGCACGACGTCGGTATTTTTACAGTTAAAAAAGTTCACGAGATGCTCAATGTCCTTTGTCCGTTTTGCGACGTTTAGTTTTTTAGCTTCCAGGTTAGCGTCCGCGGCGACGGGAACCGGCGGTGGTTTCTTCGACAGATTTACCGTGCTCGCATTGATCCTCGGTTTGCTCTTGGTCGCCGGAGGTTCTTTCTTTTCCTGCGATTTTTTTATCTGATTTTCCCAGTTCCTCCGTATCTCCTGTATGTTAGTCTCCGCTTCTCCTCGACGGAGTAGGCTTTCGTGGCTTTTTGCGAACCCTCGACTTCGTTCCAAGGTCTCTTGACTCCTCGTCAAGTTCTCTTTGCTCCTAGCAAGCTCCTCCTTACTCCTGTTCAAATTCTCACGACTTCGCGAAAGCACCTCTTTGCTCTTGGCCAAATTTTCCCGGCAAGTTTTCAAGTCGATCTTAACATCTTTCTTAGCAGTCTTCGACCCTTTCACGTCATCGTCGTCGTCAAGTTCAGCCATTAACTGCTCGACACGTTTTTCCAAATCAAGGACATTGTGGACCTCCAACGGTACCGACTTCGTCCTCAACAATTCCTTCTTTTGCACAACGTCGTTAATGATCGCCGACTGATCCTTGAGGGCGTCAATCCTCTCCAAGGAACTACCGTGTCCCTTCAAGTTCTCATAAATGTGTAGGTTTTTCGTCGACGCTGACAAGTTCGTCTGGCAATTCTGATAAATCGGGTCAACCGGTTTCACAACCGCGTCTCGATAATTTTCGTATATATGTTCGTCGACGGATCTGTCGACCTCGTCACAACCCACAACCTTCTGGGTACCAGCCTCTGCAGTACGATCTACGCGAGATAGATCGCCCAGAGAGCAATTTACCGCAGCGGGTGGAGTGCTCAAGTGTTGAGTGAACAGAGGGATTCGACTTGGTCTGAGTCCAGATACGGATTTAGCCCTGGACATTTTCCCAGATCCCGAATCGCAAGGTACACTCCATAGACTCGTGGTCCGATTGAGGATTCCCCTGTTCTCGGACTTTCCGCTTCCTGTGTTGCTCCTGTTACCAGAACTCTGAATTTGTCTGTTCTTCGGTGTGACCTGAAGCTGTTCAGAGTCTGCAGGAACGTTCCAAAGGCTTGTGGAACGATTGAGACTCTTCCTCCTCAGTGCTTCGGGTTTTTTCGGTGGTTTTTCCGGCGTGCAGGGTAATCCCTTCTTAAGCAGGGCTCTGTCCTCTAGTATAGTGCACGAGTTCTCCTTTTCCTTTCGTTCAGATTTCTTCTTCGCCTCATTCTTCGTCGGGCTCAGGGACAAAGTGCTTCTGCTGAGTCGGCTCAGACCTGAACGTGCTTTTGGAGTGACGGAAGAACGAACCGCCGGAACGGGGTTACCGCTGTAATTATTCGTCGCCAAAGTAGTGTCGTTTCCCGAGATTTGTATCACGGTCACGTTTGGCGCGGCCGACTTAACCGACGCCGCAGTACCACTTCGTACACTTTTGTTTGTAACGGAAGCAGAATTTCTGTTCAACGGCCCACCGGTGCTGTGCCGTTTGTTGATCGTCTGGGAGTTTCTATCCTCGTTTTTACCGCCCTGGCCGATACCGGGGACTGATAATTGCTTGGCTATATTCGACGTGCTCCTAGCCTTGGCCAGTCGCTGAGTACCGGACGGTGACCAATTCGAGCTCGTGTAGAACTTTTGCATACCGGTTACACCCGGTTTCGGGATGCAGGCACCCTTCGTCGACGCCATTACTGCGGTTGTTGAAACGCACGATTTCGATTATTTACCGGTCACTGCACAGAGCTTGACATTCGATACGCCAATTTCCGTTCGCGATGAGACCTACTCGACGCGCAACAAAGTCCAAAGGCTATCAAAGGCTCGCTACTTCCTTCTCACACAACGATCGACCGCTGAATGAGACTCAGAGTTCGTTTGACGCTTACTACGCATACGATCAGGCTCAAGCGTTGTCACAATAAATCAACGACACTGCTACTGGTATGGGTTAGATAGTGCGAGTCGTTGACAGCTCTTTTACGCTCTGATACAATCCGATCCTTGTGCAACGAGCGTCTGAGACAAACCGTATAATAACAGACACTTCGGAGTGTTTGGAGAAGGTTTAGTACACACTTTTTACAGACTTCACGTTGTCTGTCCACCAATCGTAAGCATAAAATTGGACACTTGTTGATCTAAGCAGAATTGCACTGAGCCTAGTCTCTCAAGTTTTCACAAGAAACGCAACGTTGACGTTCCCAGAAAGCGTGACAGGGGAGAAGCTAACTTCACTGGCTATGATCAAACCTACATATCACTCTGAATGAACAGTTTTTTTCGATTTTTTTTTTTTCGACTCGGCGTCACTGAGGGATTTATTTTTAGATCGATATCAAGTTTTTCGATCCATCGGTGCTCATAATCGGCGCGTTTATCAGTTTCGATATAATAGTAAAGCGGAGGCAGAGGATCCGCGACATTGCACCGCGCGGTACCAGCTAGGACTGAGTCCAGGAAGACCGTTCTCAACTCGGGAGACTGGGAAGCCAGTTAGTCAGGTGCGCCCCCCTGTGTCTCCTGCACCTTCGTTCCCCACCTAACGCACCTGACCGCAAGAGAACCAACACAATTGGTACCCTCCCGTCCACGCGACCGGTTGCTCTGACTACCGTAGGTGCACTTGCCTCGCCGGGAAGGTAGCGAGCATCGCCTTTCCGCAGGAGTCACAGGAGGGCGAATTCCGCCCTTAGGCGTTATTAATTAGTGGATTATCGATGAACTGACTGGGATAAATGTCCGTTTGCCGCTTGCCGAATGAATGTTGGTTGAATAAAGCGGTATTGAAGAATGAGGAATTGCGGTATTTTAGAAAGAAATGATTGCCCCGCATTAATGCAGGTGGGAGCGAGATACGTTGATAATGAAATAGAGATTAAGAGAGGTTGATTGTAATGGGTATGTAGAAGAGGAAAAAGGAAGTGGGATGAAATCCGTTGCATGGGAATCATCGCCAGACGGTAACCGTGTAACCCCGAGGAAAGATTACATCGCTATAATTACAGGCACACGAACAAGCTTTTACGTAAGTATAGAGAAGATCGGGGTAACGCCGGACAGTATTTCTAAAGTCTGGGATATACATAAGGTCACGTGACACGTCCATCATTTGTCAATCTCTAACGGCTAATGAAGACAGTAGCGCCAGGGAGGCCTGTAACATCTAGTTACACCCTTCCAAAATCCATGTACGTCGAATTTTACTTTTAGTTCAGGAAAGCTCTAATTCCAAGTATCGTAGAAAATTCACACAATCACCCTTATCTCGTGTCTCCAGTTAATCCTTACCGCCAAACAATATGTAATGGACTGGAAAACGAAGACACATGAAAAAGAAACGAACTATTCGAGATAGAGAGCAAAGCACTTCCTTAGTTTTTCCGTTAAATAACCTTTCGTTCATCTTGTTGTATAAAGATTGAACGTACGTACTTTTGGAATACATTTTTCTTTCTGTATACAGATATTCTGACATAGACAGTGGAAGATATGAATAAAAAAGTGTCCCGCATTAGCCCGCGACGTGTAGGAAGAAAGTCTTGATAACGAAACGAGTCCAATGGGCGGGAAAATTGAATTGATTCTTGTAAAAAGTCTTATAGTGGGGATAATTGTGAATCATCGTTGATTGAATAATCTTCGACATTTCAAAAAAACGGTGTTATTAAAAGAAAATTACAAAAGGCGTGTCGAAATAACTCGTGAGAACAAACCGCACGCGAAGTCTCAGTGAAAGTGGTCGCAAGGCGCGGCCGAGACATTGAAAAATATCTGAAGTAGAACAGTTTTATCGCGCGTCGTTTCAACTGACGAGAGGTTATTATACTCCTTGCGATTCTACCGGTGTGGATTTTTTTTCTTCCCTATCGCCACGAAGAATTCGGAAAAAAAAACCCATTTTTCACACGATAATGATCAGTGTCTCCGAACAGTATCTGAAAAATAACTCTGAAATTTCGTTTCTACGCTTTTTGAAAAATCAGTCAATTACCAGAATAAATATCTGTACTTTTGAAAGAGAAATTTACACACGTAATAAGAAGTGGATCAAGTTGAGATTAATTATTATTTTTATTTTTCCCCCTAATACGCGGCGTCTGCTCCTAAAAAAAATATCCACAAATCTCTCTACTCGTATCTCGTTCCTGAGGAACGTGATCGCGGTACTAAACAAACAACCAGCCGAGGGTTCCGGAGTGGTGCACTAATCCACAGACGAGACCGAGGGTTTTGTGTTCCTCGGAGGGCAGGTTCTTTCGTTGGAAATTTAAGACGGTACGAGATACAGAGGATTCGCGCACCTGTTTACCTGTTTGGGCAACGAATGGGTGCCCCGATTCAGGTCGATATAAAACCCACCTCTAACAGCGTCACACAAAACCGTCTAAATATCCTCTTGGTATTAATAAATGCGCGTATGAATTGAATCTAATCCGAATTTTCTGGTTTCATATAACAAAGAAACTGTTAAACTTGTGACAATTCTCTGCTACGAACGAGCCTCGGAGGTGGTAAAGCCATTGAGGTAGGGAATTTACGCGTGTCGTCGTCAGAAATCCGTTTTTCAGAAACGTGCATCAAGTTTTTTCTTTTTCCATGAACGAATGATCGATGAATGATGGAATGCATGATCCTCGGAGGACATTGGCCTCTGAATTTAAGAAAGTAGCCTACCCATCGACCTGACACAACACAACAAATCGTACTTTCTAGAGTGATACTTAGAAGTAATAAGCTATCAATAACTTTACGATGTGCAACTGATGATATTATTATCGACTGTAATTGCTCTGTGAATAGAGGTGCGAATTTTGAAACTTCTACCTCCCTTTTTTTTCTCATACAAGCTTTAATACGTACGTTTATAACCCCTACGTCTGTGTTTCTAATAAGTTCGTCACCAGTGTTATATAAATATACCTAAACCAAACGCCATTCCCGTCTTTGACAGTCAATAAAAGAGAAACCTTTTACTCGCAGGTGGGTATAAAGTGCGCATTATGCAGTTTCAAATCTTGTTTCATGAGAGGATAATTTTAGCCAAAGTTGGTCCTTGGAGGAGTATAGGAAGTCGGTGAGTTCTTATTATAGAGATATGAAAGGCATCGATTCGTCGATCGACTAACGGATCTGAGAGGTTGAATATTTTGATAAACTATGAATAGATTAGATTACGTCTCGTATTTACGAGACAGCTATCGAACTTATACTAGGATTGATGTGGACGAGATAAATTAGAGAGAAGAAAACGAGAGAAACTGAAACTAACGAACAAACAAAAAAAAACGGAGTACAAAGTATACGCGCAGAGAAGCGTAAGCTAATGATCTTAGTCGTTAGCGTAGCTCGCAGCAAACTTGCGATAAAGACGATCAGGAAACGTCATATCGTTCCGGTGACATTCGTGTTAACCATGTACGAAAAAAGTGTCAAAATTAAAAAAAGAAGACAAATCTTCACAACTCTTTTGTACCAATATCACGCACTGAGAAAAGAGTTTCTTTATACCAAATGAACGCATTTATTTGAAAATTTCGCGAACTATTCGTTAGCTGTTAAAGAATATCTTAACATGAAGTAAATGTACATGTTGTTTCAACTACTGTGGAAATTCCGTAGTATTCGCAATAAATAAAGCATTCGGTTGAGACAAAAATCACACCATGTCTCCTCAAATACAGATTTATTAACATTTAACGAATCTTACATGCGGGTTCGAGATTTGATGTAATTCGTGCGTAGTAGTCTGTACGCTTGCCGCTAGAGGTGAGAGCGGCGCTGAATACTCTAGCTACACTCTCGCGAGTAAAAGCGCGCCAGTCATAATACATTCACCGACGTGAGGCGCATCATTCTAAGCTCGAGGCGAACCCGTTCCTGGGGATTGTTTGGGCAGCATATTTTAGGCATGCTCTATCTTTTTCGGTGGAAATAGTGAAGACATTATTTCAACAGTCACTTATCACGTTAAAAAAAAATTGGGACATGACTTCTTAGAGTCAATACCTGATTAGTCTAAAAAAAAGATCATCATTCAAAGCACAATTTATTAACTATTCATAGTTGAACTTCATGATCGTTCGGCTGAAACAACAGGTGCGGTTTGAAGAGAACAACAAGATTTCTTAACTATTAAGAAATCCTCATTTCATTATCGTGTTTGATCGTCTGATATAACTAGACGCGAATTTTAAGGAAATTGATGATTCGTGTGTTAACAACACACAAAACTCTTTTCTCAGTGCGGTGTTCAGTGGTCAGGCTGATATGGGTTCACGAAAATAAGTTGATAGAAGTTATTCTATTACGATATCGCAAAATTGTATCATGAATTTAAATTATACGATTTCTCGTGCCCGTGTGTCTGATACCTGGCTCTAATTGTAACGGTGAAATATCACCGCCATGCCAGTGCATGGTTAGACACACGATAATTATTATTCAATTACGGCCATCGAGGGGGCCCAATTAATTCTTCGGAAAATAAATTCATTGATGTACCATTACGATCCGGTGCAATATTTGTTTCTTTAATCTCTGCATTTTAATTTGACAGCCTAATCTCCACGCGCCTAGGCGGTAATCAGGGCGTTTCGCTAAAGTAATTAGCAGTCCGCTAACGAACCCCGTTCAACAACGAGAATCGCGCGGATCTGATTTGAGCCACGTACGTGAACTCGTTAAATGTAAAAAAAAAGGGGTAAAAAGTACCTACACCGAGTGCGATGAAGCCAGAGCTCAGAGGGACGGACGACCCCCTCGACCTCTCGTTCGGTTTGATAAATTCCAGGGCGTCCTCTGCACAATCTTCGCTCTCTAGGCTCTAAGGCTTGATACACGGGGACTTTCCGCTGGGCGCCAGCCGCTAGTCAACCGCTGAAGAATCACGTTTTGCGTCGAGCAAAGGCAAAACCCGCATATCTATCATCTACAAAGCGCTCTGTACTTTGAGAACACCGACCCAGATGCAATTACCCGGAATTTTTTTCTCAGCCAGGCGAAGGCAAGGGCTCCGACTAAACGGTCAAGCCGTCGATGTCTCTAATATACGACTCTGGAGGTCCATTTTTACGCCGAGCACTGCAAGCCAATCGTTCAGTACCTTGTGCTTTTTCCCTTCGTGTAATTTCGCATACTTTAATAGTCATAGCTTTGGCAGACTTAGCAGCGCGCAAACGCGAAGGGTTTGAAAAAGTGAAAATTACGTAAGATAATGTTCGACCGCTTCACGCGCCTCGAGTAAATTGGTCAATTTCTAGCAAAGGGACTTTTTAACGCGAATTTTTCAAATTCCAGAGCGAATGTCTCGAAGATCGCAGGTCTTCCCAGGCTCTTTTTTGCCGAATCGTGTGATTTTGCGGAGCTAAAAGAGGTCAGGAGAGTAGGGCCGCGGTGAAACAATTTAATTCACTGGCATGCGGGAATCTCGAGCTTTTTGCGGGCGAAACACGTCGATTTAAACCCGAACGCTTAGAAACTCCAACGAATACTTGAACATTCGATAAATGTCGGAGATTACTTTCGACTCGTTGCCTGCTGCTGCTAGAATTTCTCGCGGAAAAAGGTTTCAGCATAATTTAAAGGCTACAAGAACTTTACGTACCGAAATTTTATAAACGGCTGTCAGACTTTGCAAAGTAGGTAAAACCCTGAATTTATTATACTAACCTAGGAAATATGCTAACTGCATCGCAGTTTCTACTTAATAGAGCTGCAATCATAGCCGGCAACGCATCACGCGGCAATGATTACCATAATATATTAATTAGTTAAGCTTCGTTTTTCCCGATGAAGTCTCGGCGCAACTTAGATACCCTACTTCCAGAAAAGATCTTGCGCCATCGTCGGGTATTAAAAGACCTACATGGTGGCCACTACAAAGTGTATGAAAAAATCCCTGACTTTTCCTGACTAAATTATAATTTTTCCCTGACTGAAAAATTCGGACGAATCAGTGGTTGTTCGAGCATGTGAAAAGCAATGCTATGAATCAATGGTAGAAGATAATGATTTTTGAGAATATTTTTCATTCATAATTTATACAAGTTTCGCTACTACTTCGATTGATTAAGATTTCCGCGCGAGGAGGATAAAAAATTGCCGGGGATCTTTTATTGTTTGTATCGCTATAAAGTTCCTCTACTTTTCCCTGACCAGTGGCCACCATGATTACTAGTCTCGATGGCCCAGAGTACTAAAAATCGTTGACATTCTTCGTTTTAGTAGAAAATCAGAGTTATCGTGTAAACTCGAGTGACGGACGGGAGAAAAAGCCGGTAATCACATTAACCATCATTCATTGTCTCTCCGAGCCTGTGCAAGAGAGTATTTGGACCTATTTGAAGCTGACACGGTCCACTTCTTACTTCCACTTGGTTTGGTCTCGTCTGGGTTGTCGCCTCTTGAAAACGAGCGGTCAGATAAAGGCGTCTAAGTTAGTTCGCCCCGTTACGGTACGACGAGTTTTGATCTACTTTGTTCTCGATGTAATAGTGTCTGTGTCTGACCCTGCGCCCTGGCATTTTCATAGACTGTACGAGCAGACGCTGGACAAATCCTCTCAGTACAAACTTCACTTTGGATGTAAATCATTTAAACGAGCCTTGAAAATACCGAGTAATCCGAACGAGATAAAAGTCACGGACGAAAAGAAGTAGAAAAAAACAACAGAAAAAGATTTGTTCTACTCGCCTGGACCTCTCGACGCATTAAGAAACACGATTTTCAATTAACCAAACCCAAAGCCATACGATAATAAAGCAATTAGAAAGTTTATACGTACGGTAAATTATTTTACTCTCAACTTAGCGTGTCTTATGTTCAAGAATTTCAAGTCTTGCAGAGCGTTAGAATAAAAAGTCTGAGGCTTGAAAAATCCGAACAAAGAATATTACACAGCATCCTCTGCTTGAAACTGGTTTTTCACGAAAGTTGTAAATTCTGAAGAAATTTGTATAAGGTAATATGAGTCCGAAAGGTTCATAGTCCTAGAAACCTATATTTATTGTTTACTCATCAATCATCACTTGGCGGAGACACGTGAACCTCAGATATCCCCGTTTTTTTTTTTAACTGACTCCGGCTGCTGGTTGTAGCCGCTGAAAGCTCACGTATCAAGAAACCTCAAGTATTTATTCAGCTGCAATTTAACGCTGTTCTCTCGTAATTAAGTTAACTACAACCGCACACGCGATCTCGTATCCCGAACCGGCCATATCAAGTTTACAAAACGCTTTTCACCACCTCGGTCGTAAACCAAAGTCAATGAAACCACGCTCAAAATTTTATTGCTGAATGCCAGCAGGAGTTTGGAGGACAGCTAAATTTCAAAATCACCAATTTGTTCAATTGGTAATATTTTGTTCTCACGCCACTCGTGTTGAGTAACGTAGGCGAGACCGAGCGGATCTTCGCGACTACGTTCTTAAAAGGTCTATAGTTTTACCGAGGAAACTTAGAATTGCAACAGATAAAACTTTTTCAACATCCGGTGAAAACTAGTTTCCATTTGAAGATGGACGATCGCAATTACACCAGCGACTGCAAAAAAAATTGAAAAAAAAAGAAGAAACTGATTATCCGTCAAGAGTTGACGGGCTCAGCCTTTGAGAAGAGCGACCGACGAGTCTGGTCTCCGGTGTTACCGCAGTCTCGAGCCGTGATCAGAAGATCGTGACATCATTTATCTAATTGGAAAAACTCGGTTACGGTCATTCGACTCATAAAAGTTTGAAAAAAGAAAAAAATTTTCAGTCAATCCGGAATTACTTTCACGATTTTGATCTAACCTCGATTACCTAATTCGCTGACTATTTATGAATGACGTTGTACCCAGTTTTCACTATAAATACAAGTTTACCGTTAGACAATGATCTGGTAAGATCCAAGGATAATCGATGCTCTATTCCCTAGCTGAATGACTTTGAATTACGTAAATATATTTTGCAATATTACCTCGCGATCTCTAAGCGACCATAACGGTCACGTTTCTAACCGTTGCGCGTTGCAAGTGTCGGTGCAGCAGTAGAAGATTAATGCTAGTTGGTTCTGTTACTTTGCCAGACTGTTTTAACGTACCTCAGAAACAATCATACTATAGCTGAACATTTTTTGTAAGTTAAATTGCTAGAAACTTGTCCGAGGATATAGCAATCTCGTAAATCCGTACCATAACGCGGCGGAAGTTGATTAAGTCAGAAGCCCTAGGGCTGGATGTTTATATGCATATACCTAGGTGCTTCAAATTATCGAGTTGGAACGTTATTTCGAACGATTGAAGCCATACACCCAACCATCCGAGACCGAAGTTCGAAGATCAATCTGGATTAATCGAAATTCGGATAGCCATGAATGGAGTAGGTACAGACTGGCCTCATGGTAGGATACGCCTGATGTGGTGGAAAAAAATGTGTGAAATTAACGTGGTCAGAGAATTTATAAGCATTCTAAGAAACCAAAACGGCATCGTGATGATTAGAAATAATTCGAAACCAAGTGATTCACAATTGAAACACTCTGTATACTCTTATTTGCTTCTTTAGAAGACAACTCATCAACAGTTAGACTAGTTCTTTATTGCTCACGGGTTCATTGTCTGCGAGCATCTTTTTCACAATAGAAAATATCTGTGTAAGTCGTTTATAGCATAGAACCGCGTTGGACCGTAGTACGAAAAAAACGAAGAGTGTTGTAATTAATTAAGGCCGATAATTGGCGCCCCTGATTAGACCTCGATTCATCCAACTTCATGTACAATATGTTGTGTTTCGAACGAAAATGATACGAACGAAAGGTTCAAGATCAAACGAAGATCGAATGTACTTAAGATTCAGATAATACGTACGTACGAGAGACTGTTATTTGTAGCTTTATAGGTACCCGCCTGAAAGAGTTATTCACCTCGGGCAAAATAGATTTTTAATTCAAGGCACGTTCGTTCGGTCCCGTCCGCTTATCATTTATGGCGTCTAAGACCGTTCGCAAAGAACGCGATTGAATTCGATTGAATTCCGAACTCCAAGTCAGTCTTTGCACCGGTCAGAATTAACCAACTGCACAGTCACCATCGTGTTTAACTATACGGTGCACCTACTGCATATACATTTTTAATCGAGTGGTCAGACCGTTTTTTTTTTTGTTTTACTCCTCTTGTGCTTATAGATCAATTCGAGTGGGTATATCCCGTTGAAATCGATTAGAGTCGATAATTGGCCAAACCAATATTTCTTGTTCTATTTTTGCAAGCGTTAATTAAACTGTTTAATAACTACTAAAATTAGGTATATAAAACATCGTTATATGTTCAATTAAAAATCATATATCCTACTTCTTTATGTGTTCGGGTAAGTGAACAACACGTGTCCTCCGAAATCCATTAATCACAGACTACAATATCGTCGTCATGATACGGTATTAGGTGTTTTACCGTTAGATCGATCGTAAGCATCAAATATCGAGAGCTGTTAAATTCTGAAAAACAATATAACGACTATTTTAAGAATCAATTGAGGCACTGAAGCCTGAAGATTTGATCCAAAACTGTTATAATTACAATTCTTCTTATTCTTATTGACGGTCCTTCGGGTATTTGAGATAATTTTTTTTCCATCATCTACGATACACGTGTGACTCTGATCACCGACCCGATCGAGGCGAAACAATTCTTCAAGGTAGACACAAACGTTCTTCATCGAATAGAGGTCATCGTCATGATGTACCGCATTGCAAGTACACCTTTCTCCCGATGTGCCAGGCACCTGTTATTCAAACTGGCCCGAGGGCCGACTTTTATTGCCTTCGACCTGACGCGACCCCGAACCGGAAGGATTGAGAAAGCGTCCAGCATTCCGCGACATGCCGTCATTAAATCAATCGTTTTGCTACCCTCGAGATTCGATGAAAAAAAGCTCCAGTTTTCTTGTACAGCCATTTTGAAATTCGGATGAAAAGTTAATTCGATCTCGTGGCTCGAGCCGGTTGCCGGACGGAGAGGCGATATTATCGGGTCTGTGGTGCAGACCAGCGCCGGTATAATTGCCAACTGGACGAGACCCAAGCGGAAATCCTGAGATGCGTGTGCGATGCGACGCATTCAGGCATTCGGAGTCCGGATCTTTCGCCTGTCGACCGAGTACCGGTTTTTGTGTTATGTAAAACTATGCAAATTGTGGTCTTGGAAGAAGAGTTGCAGTGTCGCGAACCCGGTTTTCTCTATGCTGCAATCTAAGCACTTCTTTACCGCATTAATATAATCAACATTAGCATTTAATTATTGCCGTTTGTGTCGTACGATCGTCGGATCGGTTATTTTCACCGTCTGAACAACCGAGCCCATGACCATATTCAGAAATGGTAATGTCAAAGACCAATTAAGGGCTCAAGATTACATGAATTGACGTTACCAGCGAAAATACGAGGGGTTTCTCACTCTGTTAATCCAATGTAACAAACCGTCAAGACGATTAGAAAGAATTTATTGAATAGAATTCATGAATCGTCATGAATAGAAAATTACTATTCGTCAGATTTTAGAACCGTAAAATAATTACTAATGAATTTTCGGTGGAACTCGTTTTGACATAGGATTTCTTAGAGACAATCATGACACACTTGATCACCGTCTACGAATCTGGCCCAGAATATCTTAGAATAGGCATCAAGTAACAGGCTGGTTGACAGCGAAGATAATTACAAGTCTTAGACATCGATATACGAATAATGGGAAATCAGGCTCCGTTCACCGAAAGAAAAAAAAATGTTAATCGAACAGAGAACAAGCGGGATTTTCAGAAGTTCTTGAACATCATTCAATTCGCTATATTCATTGTTGTTTGTGATCATTAATCTTCTAAGAAAATTGAGGATGTACCAATTCGTTGTTTGAAAAGAGGAACGAATTCCTGTACGAAACTTTCAAGTATTTGTGGTCAAGCGAAGATCTTTGTGTGTCCAACAAAAAAGTTACTTCATTTCATTCAAATACTCGATGTACTTATTTATTGGTCGAAACGAACATTAATTTTGTTATACGAAACTACTGCAGAATATTTCGCATCGATTTCTTCGACCACGTCTGCCGGTTCAATTACAATTCGTCATCTTTTTGTGTCACAGTATCGTTGGCAAATTTCAAGGTGTTGGGTAAATAATTTGGTATTTTTCTTGTCATTCTACGTTGACTGATATTCTTAAACGTGAGAAAATGGTGAATCGAGAAAAGAAGAGTTCCATGACTCGAATAACCGTATTCGGTTAACCCAGAAAAATACACGATTTCTTTGGGTTAACGCTCCGTCAAGACCTTGTGCAGATATTGCAGACCGAATACCTGATGAATTGTTTAGTTCAGAGCTTGAGGAAAGTCCACCCATTCGAAAGCCAAAAGAGTTTTGAATTATAACTAAACGGCCATTTTTTATCTGCTAAATACAGAACTCGAAAGTTCTTAATTGCGATTAGATCGAAGTGTGATCGAAATAACTTATAAAAATTCGATTGACCCGGAATCCGCGGAGGTTCGCGTGACTGATAGTAATTTATCTGAAATTGTGAATTCGAGTTGTGATTCCACTTAGTCCAGATTAGGCCTGGTTGAGTATTAGATTACGGTACCCTGATCGGCGACAAAGTGATAAGCCATGACCTAGTCTCTGTGATATACGTAAAGCCTGTTTATAGCGGAAATACCAGAATCGGAATCGCGGATGACACAGTCCACACGTTGTTACCAGGATTGAATATTAACGTATTTCTAGAAACTAGAGAAACGAATGTAGGATAGTCGGGTATATTTCACCTGTGCAGAACACTTCCTCACTTCCTCCACGTATCGTCGCGTCGCGTCTACCCTGCCTGTATATGTACCCATAGAAACTTCAAGTGAAGTAGATTTATTCGCAATGCACGCAATCAATGCCATTGAAACAATTTCAAGTCCATTACTCCGAGAGAAAGGAACTACCGACGTAGGTAAGCCAGGTAACAAGATCGATTGGAAACGTAAGAAAAATAGTCGAATCTCTCCTCCGGGAATTTCCCGTATTTCTTATCAACGACCGTTTCGCACTAGTTCAGGACGTCCTCTTCGCTCTGTCCGAACAAGACGATACGGTCTAAACAGACCGTTAAAAACCGTTCTGTACGATTAGAGGACCTATTTCACAATTTTCAAAGACACCCGAGGGCGTAGACGTCCAGTTGACGTGACGACAATCGATGGAGAGATCGATTAAACTATTAGATAACCGTAAAAGGATCGTCGATTTCTAACGCGTTCCAATTGGCTCTTGACGAACGTTTGGACTCATGTGACGAAGGAATCCTTTCGCCGTTTGTTTGCGTCCGAGAAATGGTACCCGAATCTTCTCGAGGGTTCATCGTCCGCCTGACGCGTAGTACAGGCTGAAAACTGCAGCTTAAGGATAAGAGAGAAACAAAAGTTTACCCGCGATTCCTTTTTGCCTCACGGGACGGGGACGATTTTGATCAGCTCGAAACTCGAAGCTCCGCCGAGGCCAATTACCGGGACAAAAGCGCCGAGAGAGTAAAAACTGTTTTATATAGTATAGTGGCTTTCACGTGGCCCACATAGTACGTAGCGTTTCGAAGGCAGTGTTGGTAGTTTCACATAGACAGAGGAGAATCTCCCGGTGGTGTGTGAACCTGTTTTTAAAGAACAATTCACCGAGGGATGCTTGAGATAAATAAACCGCGCAAGATGATCTTCTTGTTGGTAGGGTACGCATACAGGAAGATGCTCAGTCTCAGGGATAACTCGATGTAGAGAATAGTTACGACGCGATCAGCGGCTGGTGCCCGTAATACGGTCGATTTAACGACGTTGAAATGTAATTTTTTTTTCTCTTCATTCACCGAGAAGATAAGCTCGGGCATTGAAGCCCGAGGATGCAGATTTTCTTGCGCGACACGCTCCGGTGATTGTGAACCTCAGGGACAGCCGATCCGGCATATTATTACCAGGGTGCCGTAGATTTACGTCTCAACTCTTTACTGTTCTAAACGGCCTGCGGTGAGATCCATCGACCGCGACATCCGACCGGAGAATACCAACAAGTATCCTTCTACTCTCAATTGCAGAAAATTTTATCGCGTTAGTTATACAATCTGCAAAAGCTCGTTTTTTAAAAATCACTTGTAAGGTTTCAGACACACGGTTGATTCGATTATGTCTCTCGACGTCTCATTTTTTTCGGAGGGAAATTCTTCATCATGTGAATGAGGGAAATTGAGAAAAAAAAATCATGTGATAAGTTATGGTCAGATATCGAAATTTAGCGACAATCTAGTCACTCTTTTGCTGATAACTTGGTCCAGAAATTTTGTTTTTCAATTTCCCTCATTCACACGATGAAGGATTGCTCTCCGAAGAAAATGAGACGTCGAGAGCCATAATCGGATCAACCGTGTGCCTGAAACCTTGGGACAAGTGATTTTTGAAAAAGTAATGAACTTTGGATAAGATATTAATGATTTTTGGAGTATGAAAAATTTGTTGAATCACGCTGTACTGGTCGCCTCGAAGCGAGGAGTTTTCGATTCGACCATCCCGGTTCGATTGCTGTTCCTAGTTCTGGGTATAGATATATTCACGAAACATTCGTACGTAACTAATCTGTATTTAACGACCTACAATAGCTAAATTTAATCCGCGCGCAGCTCAAGTCAGGGGATCTAGCGAGTCTTTGTGATGCGTGGTATGTGTGAACCTCTGTACATCACACTCGCACGTGCCGAATAGAAATCCAACGAGATTAGATTAGAATTTGTATAATTCTTGTGTGGGTAAAGATTCGAATCACACGATCCAATCATGGGCGAGTATTTACGGAGGGTACCGCAGGTACAATGCGAACGTTACTCAACACTGTCATCTCTGTAACCTTAGTTCCCGATCCGGTTTCGTTAGTGGGCGCAGAAATACTTTGCCAATATATATATGGGGAGCTAACGCTGGTTTTATTATACCAGAAAGCCACGGGGGACGTGAATTATGTTCGCGTTGATATCGTTTCCATGGTTTTATACTCGAAGGGACGGAACGGACCTCAACGTCACGATGTATGAGACATTGAACCATGCACGCAGGGGAAAGTAACCTCGAAAGAAAGGCGGCGCCGTGCTTCAGGTTCGTTGCAGGTAGATGGTAGATATACTCTGCTTTTACAAACTCGATGTTACGAAGAAAAAATAGACAATACAAATGAAAATAAAAACGTATATATGAAGAGCGCGGAACGAAAGTGGAGCGAATTCCGACCACGAACTTGATCAAGTGCGCCACGAATCTGTTCAGTAATCGATTCGACTCGCTATAAGTATTCTCGGCTCGGTATTCGATCCACTAAACTCGTGGAGAAAAAAAAAATAAAAAAGAATCAGAAAAGAACTCGACAACAAACTCGCAATTTTGATGATACGAATTCATTTTTCATGTCCCCAGAATTAATCGTTTCAGTTTTGCAGGTGATGAGTTTGTTGAACGCGTTGGAATGAGGCGCGGGGAAACTTGGTAAGGTCCTGGTCTCGGGCTTCTTGACCCCTAGGATTAATCCGCGTTTGAGATCTCGCGGTTTTTAGCGTACTCGCAGATTCCTGTCCTCAGCATCCGGAAAGGACCGGGACGTTGGTTGTACCGCTGCATTTCTTGTTCTATACCGACGCAGACCGCTCCATTCATCAAGTTTAGAGACGCTTATATATACCGGCATAGAGTTAAGTACCTGGTACACTGTTCTGCTCTAATAATTGAAATCCAGTAACTGATCGAGATCCTGCAGCCCAGACGCTGTTTTTTTTTTAGTCAAACTTGAGAAATTACAAATTAAACTACAGATCAGAAAATTACGCAAAAGAAGTTCATGAGTCATGAACTATGTCGCAAAAAGGATACTTTTGACCCTATTGTATCTGGCCTGGACTTCTGACTTTTAACGCCGTCTGTCATAATCGTTTTTCAATCCTTTTCTCAAACCACCTACCCGGTATACCGAGTCAGTTTTACGATTAAGTTGAACCCTTGCGTATGAATTACTCCTCACCATTAACGCGACCGTAAACTTGGCCGTCAGAGAAATCGTGACTCTTGGGTGTATAAAAAGTTATAGTAAAAAGTTGGAAGCGATCATGGGAAACTGTGAACAAATTCATACTACAAAAGCTGCATCAGCGCTAATATCAAACGAAGAGGATAAGACAGAGTCAGGTGGGATAAATTATCGAGAGTACAGCTAAGTGCTGCACTTGTCAGTAACTCGAGTTCCCGGGGTGCAGGTTTATTGAATGTAAAATACTAGAGCGTAGTTTCGTGACGCTTGGTACATACAAACGTACAGTAACACCGCGAGTTCTCTGTATCAGGTATATTTATAATGAACGGTCAAACGTTAATCGCGCACTGGAGTACCTAGAGTGTGGACAAACTGTCGACTATCAAGCATACATACTGGATATTATGTATGAGGAACCTGATATTATCGGGATCTTTTAATCTCAGCACGTGTCACAAGGTGGTTTGTTGCCTACGGTGTAATTTACACCGTTCGCGGTGGTTGTTAACGGTGGATGTCACGGTAAGGAGAATAATAGCCGAGAGATATGACGTAACAGAGAGGGTCACCGGCACCTCGCATAAACTAACAATCATTCATAATTTGTACAGTACTTTGTTCAATATGCGAACAAAATTATGCTTCAGCATGTATTAACTCAATGAGTAACGTGAAAAATGAACAAAAAATATTCTCAGATCAAATGTTCGCAATTTCCCCAAAGTGGAAATCGTTGAGATTCTATTGAAGTCAGCTTCAATGACTTTCCTTCGATTTTTGATTCAGAGACAGCGGAGACTCCGAGGCTTAAAATTTCGCTATTGCGCGAAGCCGATGTTAGAAAACAAGGTATGGTCTAAAAATTAGTTTCTATCGATGTATCAAATGTAAGAAGTCATCGATCCAGTGAAGAAACCGTAAGACGTTGGTTTCTTTTTCTCTTTCAAATCCCCAGACTCGACTGGATCGATGACTTCTTCAATTTAAAATCAGTTTCTTATTATAGAAACGGTGATCACCAGAGTCGTTCACTTTTTTACATCAATTCATTTCACCTGTGACATACTCTACTGTATCGCGTCCGGACCTCGTAGAGCGAGCCAAACTGATCTACTTTTTTATTATTCTTTCTTGATCCGTCTTATACGAACAGAAGCTAAAAACGGTATCTACGGTATAACGCAACGTACTAACTCTTCGAATCTCAAATCTTACACAACGAGATGAGATACACCTATTCGTGTATCCGTAGAATTATTTCGACAAAGAAACATTTAAATTGCCAATAATGTTACTTATTCTGATCGATTTTATCTCCGTATGGAATTCCTGAGGTTGAATCAATTCAACGAAATCGAGTCTCGCTGATTGGTTCTCGTCTCGTTGCGTAATACCGCGGGTGTGTTAAAAAAAAAAAAGACAAATAAAATAAAATCTTTCTTCTACACACAACTAACTATATCGATATGGCACGTATGTGGGCATGTATCTCTCTACCTTGCCAGCGAACCAATCTTGTTGCTCTTTTTATAAACAGCAGCCATCTGTTCCTGTTCCCTGGTGGGTGTCGTTGGAGAAAAAGCGAGAAAGAGACGGAGATAAATGAGTGAATAAAAAAAGATTTAAAAAAAAAAAAAGGTAGCCAACGTCGTGCCATGCCATGCGGAGGCGAACACGTTTCGACTAACTTATTATATGGCCGACTACCACACGGTGTAGGATGCGGCATGGCATTCACCGTGGACAAGTAACCAATAACATTGTACAACGTATTTAATTATAAAATTTATCATAAATTATTTCCTCGTTGTATATTTCACTGAACCGAGACAGGGCGAGGGGAATATGGGCTTGTTTATCGGATCATCGATATTGGCACGGAGGATATCAAACACGCCGATTGTCGTGTTCCAAAAAGCACAAAAAGATACGGTGAAAGTAGGGAAAGAAGTGTCGAGAATTGAAATTGGTGATTGAAATACGGATGAATCGACATCGTCCTTTTTTATCTGTGAATGAGAAGTGAGGAAGAATTTTATCCGTAGACTCCCAACTAGATTTATGATTTGTAAAATGACATATATTTTCTCTAATCGTGTTCATACAAAGGTAGACAAGTCACGCGAGAATATGACTATAAATTAGGAATAATGATGAAAAGAAAAAAGAAGAAAAAAAAAAGATGCAGAGGTGTCAATCGAAGGACGACACAATTTATACATCGACATCGCAGCAATGCTGACCTTTATTGCAACACAAGTTACCGCACACCACCGTAAAGTGAATGTCGATCCTCATCTTTGGAATTTGAATAAATATCCTCGTCATATGGAGAAGCATATAGAATTGCTGGAAAAACTTGATATTGATAAATCAAATATTCCCACTCATTGAACGGTGCGAAACCACTGGCATTTAAAAAGCTTGATAAAAAAAAGGAGGGAAAAAAGAAGGTGTCTCGTCCCACCTTTTTCGAGGACAAGTGCCAACAGTTCTTAGTCGAGTGTTAATCACCCATAGACGCACTTTCGCTAATTAAGGTCATCACGCAATCGGAGAAGAATCCTTCTCAGCTATCGATCTTTCCTTATACACGCCTCTACGGTAGTTTCAATGGACTTCTTTCCAAGTACATTTGCATGTATTTTGCAACCAGTGAGATGATCAACTGCCACTGCATGCATGACTCGCTGAAGCGCAAATAGAATTGTTCGATCCGACGTGAGATGTTCTTGGCAGCATGCGAAAGGTTTCTTTTCGGTTTGCAGAGTATTGGGGACTTTGTATAAAAAAAGAAACCAGGTGGTGCGAGGAAGACAGTCTTTGATTAATTTTGAGTGGTTTCGATTTCTTTTCCGTGAATCGAATCAAGGACCAATGACCGACGTAGCGACGCCTCATACCGGTCTGCGAATCGAACCCGTGCCTCAGGAAACCAGTCGTTGATTTCTAATCGAGTATCGAAGAAATCGGTTTATTAAAAAGCGTGTGACGATTTATCGACTACTTTTTTTTTTTTAGAAAAACGTCAGCGATCTGCGATACGAAACTGATGTAAGAAGGAATAAAACCGGTGAATGGAAATCGATAAAAGTCATAAAATTGTACAGTTTGAACGTGAATTCTGAATAATCGTCTGATTACACGTCAGAGAATGAAAAAATAAGAATACCGCAGGCGAAGAATCTACCGTGGTCTAAAACCGCATCGATCGAACGCGTTAAAAATGAACAAAGTATAGTTAATTTAAGGTCAGATCGATTCGTTCTCACATATAGAGATACTTTTTCCTGGCTTTTTCGCGCGCCTTTATACCGCTACCACGTTGTTCGTAATTAGCATTTTTTTTCCTCAACGCCGCAAATAACAAGCATGACTGAGATTCTCTGTCCAGCGACCATCGCGCCCGTATTTCACCGGGTAAATACTAGATCGAACAACGAGAAATACCTTATATGCTAATTCCACCGACTGCGATCACTGCTTCGGTAACATCCTAGGAGCTTCCAATCAACAAATCTATACCACGCAAGAACCGACCAACTAGGATCGATTTACTTTTTTCTAATTCATCATACATGGTACTGGCCACTATAAAGAGTAAAAAATTCCTGACTTTATCTGACCAAATGAGGATTTTTCCTCGACTAAAATTCAGACGAATTAGTTGTTTTTCAAGTATGTATGTTATAAAAAATGCTCCGAATCAATGGTGGAATAAATCGATTTTTTTTCGTAAGTTTTCAATTAGTTTTGTGTAAGATTTTTTGGACGGTTTAAAAACGTGTCAAGTGTACGCCGTTGGGTTACAGCGCAGAAAGTCTTTACCAAACGAAACTATGCGTCGGGGTCAGCACCCAGGAAGAAACGAACCTGGCTACGATGTATGTACGAGAAGATTTGAACGAGGATGAGAGAAAGAGAAAGAAAGAAGAGAGATAAGAGGTAAAAGTGAATTCCAATCGCTTTCGATATGAACAATGCAAAAAGGCTCAATGAAACGGTGAAACAATGAAATTGGCCCACTAAAAAGCAAACATCGATGCAACGGTGAATAATTAAAAGTCGATAATCGATCACCCTAAGGACTTTCACCGAAGGAAAGTAAAGTAGAAAAATAAACTATACCGTATTGAATTTCTGCCCCTTTCGATTTTCTCGTGGACGCAGAGCCGTTCGATCTTCGGTAATAAGAATTCATGGAACGTTTACGATTGGATTCTGGATATATTGGAGAATCATCGCTTCTAACTAACCCATCTAAACGTCACGGGTATGGGAAGAGAGCCCTTAACAAACGAGAACGTGACATCCTCCGTTCAATAAGGTTCACCGTCGCATTCCATACCACTCGGTGCTGTACGAGGTATGAATAAATACGCGCGGGTGTATAGGTGGGTACCAAAGATTGTAACGTGAGCAGTTAACAAGACACGCGCACGTTCGTGCACCACGTTAGAAAAAAGAAACAAAAAAAATAAGCCATTCAACGATCGCAGGTATCCACTCTCGGGATTAACGTTCATTCTTCTATCTCTACGTTAGGGTGTCATGAATCAGCGAATACGATTCTTCTTTCATGAAAGCGACTCCGCTTCTCAGAATGTCTGGGACGATGAACTTTCACTTGAGGTGAATCCATTTTTTTTTTTTTTTTGCCAGTTTCATGATGCATAAAAATAATTTGTGAACCTGAAATCTTGAATTGTTGATCTCGTTTTTATCAGCAACGGTGTAAATTAGAGAAAGACTGTAGTCCGCAATCTTGGTGGATGCAAACTGTAGACTTATCCAACGGGTAATGACTATGCAAGATTTTTACTAAAACTCAAGCATCCAGCCCATTCCGTTGATGGACGTGTTAACGGTACCCCGAGCCTTTTAGCAGACCTCCGAGGTACTCATACACGACTGTACTATGAAGAATTCCAACAGCACGTCCGAGTTGCATGGTAGCTTCGTGGGATCAGTGCATTACGTAAAATCACATATCGCGCCAACTCTCGGGATCTACTTCGATGATACAGAGAATCTCACACAAGATCAGAATTCAGAATTCAGGATTCGATAATCATACCTTCTTTATTTTTCCTCAACATTCTGACATTCCTGAAGTAAGAGTTCGACGATTCGAATGTGTTCCAGAAAGTTCAGTCAACCTTCAATCCAATCCTAACATTCATTCAGGTTGTATTGATGGAATACAATTTCAACACCAAGATTTGAGTGGATTTACCAGAACACTAAATTTTCTACTGTCTCTAATCTTCGATCTCCCAATGCTTGAAGAAGTTCAAAGGATGAACATGGATGTTGATGATTATCAATTAGGGCCGTCATCGAGTACAGGTGGATATCATTGTCTACCTAGGGTGGAAGTGCATTTGTCGTGTGCATGATTTGATCTGTAGCAGTAGCTGGTAATGGTAACTGGAAAGTGATTATCGAAGGGGAAATACCACAGGGGGATATCGAGCTCTTATTTCTCTGACTTGGCTTCACGATTTTAAAACCTGGGTCTCGATTCTCGCTACTTTCGTTTGCTTATCGGTCGCGTTTCGCTGCAACACGACCGGTCTCTCTGAAGCAGAAAATCGAATGCCGTTATGTGTGTTGAAACCAGTTTTTCGTTTCGTTACTTGAATCTTTTTTTTGTCTTTCTTTTCTTTTGGTTTCGTTACATCGTGTCCCAAGAACGACGAGTAAGACTGGATAGCAAATCGAAGAAGTCTGAACAGTTTTTCATGCCAAAGACCCTGATTACATACTTCTTGACTTATTTTCGAGGAAAATAATATTCATGTAGATTGATAACGGGGAATGTAAAAAAAAAAATCAACGTAATAATTTGGAAGCATGGAGAAGTAGACAATTAAACGATAAGAAAAAAGTAAATTAGAATCATAGACCGGCGCCAGACTTAAGCAATAAACGTTTAACGACCCGTACTAGACTCAGATGCCCAGGTGCCTAGGTGCCAAAGATCATTAAGCACCCTTTACTCGTTGTATACAACCCGAAGGAGTACAAGACTCACATAAATATGTGCTTTTAGTTTTCCCATCAGATTATTGATTATCACTTCCTTCGTGATAAAATTGATTTTAGATTATTGCAATGCGATTTACGATCTTCTATGATTCTATAATCCACTTTCTCTATTAATGAATCTAGGTTCATGTGCAATTAACACTAATTGGGTATATTAAAGGAAATGGGGATCCGGCGAACAGAGTAGAAGCTTCGAAAAAAATTGGTTGAACCTAAATATGATTGTCTAGATTCGACAAAAAAAAAAACAACATCAAAGCTGTTGAGGGTGAAGAATTTCCAATGTTTTTGGACATTTTTTGGATGTTGATAAACGGATGAAAGTACGAACGATATTCCCGATTGTCTTTAATGTGAGGATTGAGGTTCGATGACCAAAAAATTCGAAGAGACAGATGGTCGACATTTTTCATATCTGACAATGAAGAATAAATTCGCGACTTTCTACAGCTCCGGGGTACGCGAGCAGACGGAGGTCCACGAAAACGAAGCCAAAGAAGACATTCGTTCAATCTGCCCTTGGACCACTTTCTTGTTTTCTTCTTCTCTACGTCGCTTACACGGTGGTACTTAACTCCCGGTAGACAGGGGGACGATAATCACCGAAAGTTTAAACCAATTTCCCTTCAAATTAACATTCGTTCTTGAAATTGTGGCGCGGAGAAGCGTATTCGTGAAAAAAAAAAATGATAAAAACCCGAAATTTCATCTATCTGTCAAATCCCTCAGCACCGAGTTTGTGCAAATCGAATTTCGCCACTCCAGGGCAATAATTAAACCCTCGGTGCATCTGGGTTGCACGAGCTGCACGATAATTTGCATACGCGAGTTTCACATAGCTCAAAGCTTCACACACGCGGCGATATTCTCGTCGAATAATCGTGATAGTTTTTTTGTTTTCTAGTCTCTTACACAAGAGTCATTATAAACCCAAAACATGTAACGAAATAACAATGGGTATCTGTTTATCAGGGGACACAGGCATGTGTCTGATTGTGAGCCGAGATAACAAGAAGTTTAGAAGCTTCCCAGTGAGGCTTTTTAGAAATTGTCGCGTGGGATTCATGAACTAACAATGTCAAACTGTAATGATATATCAATAATTCTAGACGCCGCAATTAGATCTCTGTGTCTTTCAGCTAGTCTATCGGTTTCCAGCAAAATCCATTGCCAATATTTCCTTTTTCGCGTTATTTTTTCAATGCCAGTGAAAGCGGCTGCTGCAGAGCTCGTTTTACACTGTGTCTGTATCCCGAGGCTATCGATTCTTTCTATAGCCTGCAGGTACGTTCTCAAGAGAGTCTAGAAGATATAGGTAATAAAGCAAAATCGATGAATTTCACTCTGAGCAAACTGTCTGTAGGGATAAATATTTGAACGGTAAAAAAATTTCTATGCCCACGTGTAGGTAAACCGACTCAAGTTTCTCAAGAATCAATATTTTTGAAGACAGACAGTGACTCAAAATTAACTCTCTAATTTTCCTCAGAGAATCTAACGGAGGGTACAAAGTTTTATCAAGTCCGATTGCATTCGTTCGAAATGGACTAGCGTAAAACTTGAAAGCTTGTTAGATGAACACATGCCTGAAGGCAGAAGTTGAGAGACATTTATTGAAAAATCGAACAAATGGGGATGAGGGTAGGCAGAGACACAGGTTCCAAAGGGTCAACGCTTTCGTTAATAATAATATAGGTATTAAAAATTCTAAGTCAGATTATCTAAGTCAGGCAGAGGTTTAGAAAAGCATTTGCAACGAAGCTCTACGAATAACGTTAAAACATGCAAATTCACTATTTACAATAAAAAATGCTCGCTCATTCAAACAAGTAGGACTGGCCTCGATGGGTCCCTTTTCAGTCTGAGCAGTCACAATGAAAGACACAAAAATGTATCCATCGTCGTTCAAAAGTTTGTCCTATGCTCATAGTCGTCAGATTTACAGGAAATGTAGTCAATTTCTCAAAATTTCAGTGTCAGAAAAATTCATAAAAACATTTGGACAGATTCTTATTTGAATTCTGCTCTTGGTATCGAAAAAATACCTCGAGGATCACCCCTGATTTTTTTAATGGGTTTTTTTATAACTCACCTGACTCTGTCCGACACGATATGATGCAGGGTCTACGTCGACGGAGAGGAGCATGTCTTCGACTTCTCGACGTTCGTCCGCGACTGGACTACCAGGACGAACGTGATTATCGCTCGCCAGTAATCCGAATCGGCGTCTGAATTCACCGAGAGGCATATGTTTGGGAAAACCGACTTTGTGTAAGCGGATTGCTTCGATAACTTGACTCCCTCGAATCTGTGGAATAGAAATGAGCGAAAAATTAGATGACTCGTAACTCTTGGGACTTTTATCACTTTCCGAATCGAATATCAACGATTTTTCACCTGAGATCGAAGAAGAGGAACGTTTATAATACTGTCTTCACTCTGGTTAGACTTCACTGAAAGAAGACTCTTGTTGTCCGTGCACCCTGCGTTGTGTTGGGGAAGTAGACAGTGGACGAACTTGACTCGTGTTCTTCTGAGTGTTTCTATCAAGCCATCCTGAAAATTATAAATCAATTAGTAAAGCTGTTCAGGTTTTCTTTTCTAATTAGGGAAAAATTTTTTGTCAATTCTTTGTCTTCACCCAGT
Source organism: Euura lappo (assembly GCA_018257835.1). Lineage (NCBI taxonomy): Eukaryota > Metazoa > Arthropoda > Insecta > Hymenoptera > Tenthredinidae > Euura > Euura lappo. Next base: position 837,904 of record JAEUYN010002377.1, on the reverse strand, counting down.
TCAAGTATCTCCAAAAAATAATGTCGCAAAGTACGTAGATACCGATACCGAAGGCAATAAAAAACGAAGCTATCTGATAAATGAACGTCGAATAGTTATGACAAGACATTACGAGTTATGCCTCGAGTGAGCACTAGCTTGAAACACCGAATGACAAGCGTCTTGAATGTGACGCTGAGAAGATATGAAACAGGAATAATCTGCTGTCTCATTGATATAGCATGTGAACCTTTGACTCTATGTAATCTGCAAGTTTATTAATTGTTATCATTCTAGCTCGAGTGAATTACTAGTGAAAAAGATTGCCAACCAACTATTCTAGTAATGGAATAACTGAGGTCGATCAGGAGCACCTAATTACTGCCTACATCTCCTTCGTAGGTTCTTTTGTGTACCGCTATACAGATATTATTATCAGGTAATGAATATTTGATACTTACAACAGTGAACTTCACTTGCAAACAAACATTCTTTCGCTTGACCGCAGTGAACGTTCTCCTAATGCTTGATGCCCGCCTTAAGGACTGCGAACCTTCCAGCCCATGTACCGAACCACTCGAAACACCAGAAACTCCAGCTCCACGAGCACACACGAACAGTCTATTCACATCCTCTCTGCAATTACAAAAATATCGCATTTCAATTCTCGCCTCTTTTCATAAAAATTTGGTACATTTTTTATTGAAGTATGCGGGACTTCAGGTATTAGAAGTTCATATTTAGTTTTGTCACTCTGCGTGATAATGACAACGACAGAAGGAATCGTCTGACAGAATCGATTCAATTATTTTTTTTTTTTTAATATTCCATCAACTCAACAATTTATTTACTTTACTGGATCGATTCCTTCTCCTGTTATGATTGATCTGTAGTTTATAAAAATTTCTTTCATTCAAATACTGAGATAAAAGGAAAGAACGATTCAAAAGAGTTTGTTACAATTTCAAAGCACCGAAAGCACCAAAATCCAAATTTCAAAATACAGAACTCAAATTTATCGTAGAATGATCCTGGTGCCGAATACAAGTAATACGACAAGTAATACGAGAATCATTGAACATACAAAATATTGTACAGAAAGAGTACGCAAACGAGAGATAAATATACCGAACAGTTAATTGTACAAACTACCAAAGTCCGACAATTTTAGTTACGAACTACCACAATACCGATAATCCAGATTCATGCACAGATTGTAATTGACTCAACGCATAATTATAGACATGTTGGTATTCCACAATTTTCACTTCCCAGATACATTGAATTTCGGAATTTTACACGTTCGGAACTTTGAGCTTTTGCATTATTTGAATTCGATTCGTTGAGAAGTCGGTACTTTTCTTGTCGGTGCGTTTCTTTTATTTGTCGGTTTTATGTCAGTCTGTTTAGTCTTCATGCTGATCGGTATTCGACGGTTTTGTTATATTAGATATTGGGATCATTCCTTTTTAGTAAATTTAGCAATCGTAACATGAAAATTCGGTATTTTACGCTTTCAGCGCACCCAGCGTCGAATTTATTTTGTCAAAATTCTACCTTTGGCTCTCTTGAAGAACACTAATGGCGCTTTTAGCGACAGGGTTCTCTCGGGTAGCTCTCAACCAGCCAGTAGCTGTATAAAGCACTGGATTAGTGCCTTGTAGATGTTGCAGAACGAACTGATTGTTGCCCGGAGCTTTTCTCAGGAGCATTTGATGATCTGTAAAGAAATGTTTCGTTAATTCTTTTCTGACCTTATAACGAATAAACAAAAGGCGATGAAATCTTGTTAAGTTTCACAATATTAAAAACAGAATAAGAGAAATAGAAAGAAAAAAATGTAGATACCTCTATCCCCATAGTGAGAGAAAAGTCTGTCCAAGAATGTTTCGTCGCTGCCTCCGGGACAAGCAGTTTCTTCGTCCAAAAGCCACAATAATCCACGACGCTCAGCCTGCCGACTATTACTGAGATCACTTTGACTAGCTCTCAGCATGGCCGCACCCTGGGAACTGCCTCGGTCCAGGAGGGAAACCAAAGCTTGCGGCGAACCTGCTCCGCCGAAGCCATAATCGTCCTCGTGGTCTATGTCTATGCCTTCTTGAGCATATCTGTAAATTGTAAAATCAGAGTAAATAAATTTTGTTCAGTGTAAATATTAAATTGATATCAGAATGTAACTGCTAAGAGAGTGTATTGCTTAATTGAATTATAATTGTTTTGATTTTCTAGCTATTGATTCCATTTTGCAGGAATTTGACTGATCTGAATTCGTTTTTCGTTTTTTCATTGATAAAGTTGAAAAAGATAATAAGTAAAACAGTGAAGCTACAATATTAGTAAATTACATTTCACGCTAAATTCTTTATCGATTTCTACAGTAGTCATTTTTACTATTATCTTATCTTTTGTTTGAGTAGATAAGAATACCGTCTCATCTTGAATACCTTATGTTAATGAGATTGAGTCTAATTATATCGACGTCAACGAAAGTTTTTAGGCACTTAATAATTGTCAAACTTTGGCGAAACTTCTTACGAATTCAAAAGAACAAAGGCCCGTACTTTTGTCACTTTTGTGAGAAAAATACCCATTTGCCTTACCTATCTTTTGGGGCTACAAGCGTAGTATGATGAAAGAGAAGCTGAAGTCGTTCTTGTAGATAGTTATGACACAGGTCCTCAAACGTGGCTCCCGTCTGACGACCACATGACGCCGGATTTTGGAAGCCAGGTGCGTCGCAGAGCAGAAGGGACGACACAGTATGGACTGGAGCCGATATCGACCTGAAGATTGAAAGGGTAATTAATTATTTACCTTGCTCATTGTGATTAGCTGATTGAAAGTATGAAATCCAAAGAAGCTGACCTGTTGATCAGCGCAGCTACGCAGTGAAAGACCTCCGAGTACAAGCCGACGAGTAAACCCTCGAGGGCCTCCACGCCAGTGACGTCTTTGGTTTGCTCTGGGCTTGGGGTTCTCAAATTTGGTCTTGTGGTGTTGGGAGTTCCACCTCCGCCGTTACAGGAGAAAACAATTCTGCTCAATTCCTCGACCGAAGTACCTAACAGAGTGGCGGCTCTTTCCGCACACTCAACTCTAGCAAATTGCCAGCGACTTTGAGAGCTTGTTCCAGCTTTTACTGCACCGGCACAGCTGAGGTGATAAATTCCGGCTAACACGAGCCAGATAACTTTTTCCTCCACTTCAGAGATCCCGAGGATCTTGAAGGCAGCTACGATCCGATTAAACTCCACCATAGCTCGCTGTTTGTCTTCGTGCTTTTGGAGCGGTGTTATGAACGGATTATTTTCAGCCACTAAATTTGTCAGGTTCAATTCCTTGCGCAGGGGACCCTCGGCTCCTGCCAAGAGCCTGTAGACCGCGTGGAAAGTCGGATCTCCGTCGGCTCGACGTCCGATTCTTGACTTTTCTAGAAGCAGTACCTGAAACATAATGATTAATTTTATATTCAAGTTCTTTCATATGCTTCTGAACCGATCTACGAGTCTACTCACTTGCAGAGATGCTGAAGCTATTTGCCCGGATTGATCAAAGTCGAGACTAAACAGCTGAGTGAATCTCGTCGCATTTGAATTCATGTGGGTCCTGCTGTTTCCGAATGCTTCGAGGACGGTAAAGACGGCGTTCAGTTTCTCGATAGTTAAGACCTGTAGAAAAAAAGACTCGATGGTTAATAAAAGATAGGTGAAAAAGGCATCGAAGTAGGAAAATCGCTCTATTAGATACCGAGATTATATTATTCTTGAAAATTTGAATACAGTTTTAGATTATCGACGTAGACGATTCTCTGAGTGGTAAATATTTACTATCCAGTTTCTATACTCTCATGCATATGAAGTATTCGATATCTGGCTCTTGTCGTCTCCGCTAAGAGCCGTGCATAAATTATGTATCATTCACTTTCAATACTAATGAATAGCGAGCGTCAGCCGTCAACTGAATAAACGGATGGAATCTTGCCTTATTCACAGTTCCTGCAGCCAAGACTAGGTAGTGTAAAGCGTGTTTGAAATTTGTCGTCTTTCCAGCTCCACTACGACCGAGTAAAACCAGCGAATGATCTCTCCGAGTAGCCAGCATCCCTCTGTACGCCGATTGTGCAACGGCGTAAATGTGCGGAGGCATGTCTTCGCTCTTGCATCCTTTGAACATATGGACCACCTGCGAATTCAATGAAATCGATTAGAATCTGAACAGAATCAATTAAGATAATCATAATTGGGTGGAAAAATTTGCGAAATTCACCTTTTCGGAGTAGATTGCGAGCGGTGCGACCGGATTAATGACGACCATGCTCTCGCCGGCGTATGTGTGAATTAAATTGCTCGCGTATCTTTGTCTGAGTGTGTGAAGTACCGAAGATTCATTCAGAAAACGAAGCTGCGACAATTCTTCAGCCTTGTCAAACTGAGGTGGATTAGCCTGCGAAAAGAAAACATTGAATCGATATTTGGTCAGAGGTAACTTTCGGAAGAAAAACTCGGCAGCGTCCATGTGATTCAGCGTAGGAGCGAATCTTAACACAGCAGAAAGCGAAATTGTGTTCAGTCTCCCGAAGTGAGATGTAGTAATTCAATTATGAAGTACTAATTGCGTTAGCACGGTTCATTAGGCGGGTGGAAAGTATCGCTAATTAATAGTTAGACTGATATATTAGCAGAGTTCCATAATACTTTGAAATACACACAATGTGGATCCAGTACACCGTTTCCATAACGACTAATTAGACGTCTATCCTCCTTGAAAACTAGATGAACTGTAATCGCTGATACAAGTTCATACAACACGATACTGTTGACTTGTCAATCGTCAGACCTCGTGATTCTTACGAATTTACCAAAATATTGTCACTGAAGATAATGTACGCCAGTATTTACACGATTGTGTCGAATAATTCTAAGAAAATTTCCCACAAGTTCAAAGTATTCGGTACAATCGAAGGATCATATGATAGAGATAAATTGATTTTATGATGACCGAATGAATGAACTTTGCTACTAGAAATTGTAACAGATGAATTTTTTACCTTCTCAACGTCTTCTTCGTCGACGAGAACCTCGTCCCCGGATGGAAGAAGACGTACCCGAAGTTTTCCAGTGTCCGGATCCGCCAAACCACATCTTGTCGCAGTTGAGAATCCGCTTCGATGCAACAACCATATCCTTTCTGCAGCAAGCCACGCTTGTTCTTGAGCCAAATGTTCCTCTGATCGCGCCTGTCGGATGAAAAAGAAAATAAAAATCAAGGAATCGTCACAGATTAGCAAAAATTGAGGAACCAAAATGGTTGACGCGTATTTCAATTGCACTATTTTCCGATGAACAATATATTTTTAGCAGTGTACCAATTCTCCAAACGTGGTGACATTTTTGCGAAAGCACTTTCGCACAGTGTCTCGATACTTCCGTGATCTCGGTGAAAAAATGAGCCCTACAAGGTAGAGTAAAACGTAAAGAACGACAGCGAAGTGGACGAGCATTCTTAACTCCACGGTACTCCGTTCGCGTATGAGATTGTTCCGTTGTTTCGAATGCCACCTTGTCCAGGGTTAAGTGGGTTTGGTCTTTGGTACGTTATATGGGTATTAATTTACCCGTGTCTTTCGCTCATCGGCTCATCACCCCGTGGTCTGAACGTGGGACGCGTGAGGCATCGAAATGGCGTTAATCCTATAGAAAATTTCTCTGGCATCCCGACACACGGTAACATCTGCAATACACCGTAACGTAACACGGTACCATTTACCATAACGTTAACTGCCCACGCAAAGTCGATATCCGTTGCGAATCTTTTGAACAAACCAGTAAACGGTCGAGAAAAGCAGGCGCTTCTCAGGAGTCCTCCAACCGACGTCCTTCACTCGACACTCGATTACCGTTTGTAAACCATCGTTTCGCATATGGTTAACGATTAGACGCAGCATTCATGCATTTCTAAACCCTAATTAGAGGCTTGGTACGGGCCATTAGATCAGATTCACAATAATCATTCTAATTGACTTCGAGAATCAAGCTTGAAGTAGAAGAAAAGGGTAATGGGGAGAAAAACGCGTCGTTTTCACATCGTGCGATCGATGTGTGGGTGAAGCAAACGACTCGACGTTTATAGTTGACCATCTTCGAATGACACAAGATGTTCAAAGATCAGGACTTTTAACGCGAGGGTGTGGCTCGAATTTGCAGTGAAATGGTCACTTGACCGATGGTAACCTCATCTTAGCGGACGCGTACGTAGGCTTCGAAATATCCATGCGCAAACATTAACGCTTCCAAACACTTGACATTTTACCAAGATAACATACTGCAGTGCGTTCGCTACGAGCGGAGCACACGGCACACTGGATAAGATAGCTGGCTCGTTCGTGAGGTTTTGTTTATTCTGTTAGAACCACGTGCTCCTTGAGTTTGATGTAAATCCGGAACCCGATACATACTCTTAAAGCACCGAAGCTCTCCTATTAAGCAACTAATTTTCGAACAGGCAAATGTGGTTTTCTCTCGTCAGACTCGAGAGGCTCTTGCGAGCTGCAAGTCGAGTCCGTCCCTTGGATAATCCTACACGTGGGACGCTTTCAAAATCGATTAATAGATTCGAAGTTATTAAGCGACAGTGGAGATAAAAGCGTGACTAAAAGTATCGTATAAGTGGGCGAGTCCATTAGCCCAGAGGATCAACGAATGTCTTTAAACTGCATCTCTGTGGCTGGTTACTCGATGAAAGCACCATCTGCACAGGAATTGATTCAATTGATCGGCGAAGACGTCTGATATTGATTTCATAAGTTTCTTTCTACGTCATAATGTCGAAAATAGTATCGTTGAATTTCTCTCTCGACAATAGGGTCAGAGGCAAATTTGGCCAATAACAATAACCTGCAGAACCCATTTGCGTCGCAGGAGTTACGATTTATGTAACGCTGCAAGAGAACCGCGGGTACGTTTTCCAGGAGATATGACTCACGTCAGGGGCGAGTGTAACTAATAACATGGAGATACGACGGGTCTCTACGCGCTCAGGTGAATAGGGCGAGAGTAATACCCAGGCAAGAACAATTGAACTCACCTCGCCTAATCCGTCTCAACAATTCGCTTAAGCAACGAACAATGAAACTGGAGTTGAAAAAACAAGGCGAGTTATTTTATTGTCGAGGACAGTTTTTTTTTCTATGACGAATTTTCCATCGTCGATAAAGTTTATCCAAATGTTAGCCACAACTCTTGCATAATGTACTAATCTCGAATCTTTGCGGAAGTCCCCATGTAATAAGGATTTCATATGCACGAAGTAGAACCGTTAGAATGATCGTAGGCTGGGTGGCGCGGTACTTGCTACCATTTTGTAAGATCGTGAGCCAGGAAAGGTCCCGGGGCAACGATCGAAGTTATCCCATCAATTAATCCAGCTAACGAACCCAAGTGTAGATAATTAAATGAATCGTGCCCGTTAGGAAGCCTCGGTACCCTCTGACACTCCGTAAATGGACACAATCTGCTTCGGGTCAAACGTCAACCGTTCAACTTACCAAGGGCCACCGGTTTCTGCCACATCGATTGTCTCACATACAAATATCACTCATTTCATTGACGGTCATTTTCAACGAAGAGAAAATCCTTCTCCGTCGTATTTAATACCGACAATCTGATAAGTAGGATACTCTTTATCTATCTCCCAGCCTCCATCTCTGGAGTCGTTCTGCTCTCATTTCTATGTCCTGCATAAGACGAGTCCCTTAAACGCCTACACGTTCGGTCAGATTTCCGCAATAGGAAGGTATGCGTAGCATGGATGTATACGTACCAACCTACAACCGCGAAGACCTTAATCGACAGATGTAACCGACGGTGTATATAATATACCGAGGGTTTGTGAAATGAGAATGAGATTCCAGCACCAGACAAGCGTGTCACGAATTCCCATCCGATTGCAATGCGGGGCACCTTTCTATTCCCGGTTAAAGAATAATTGCGGTTATACACGTGGTGGACCTGACACGTTGCTATACATTTTTATCTCAAACACGACTTTCGTGCCATCATCCATCAAGATTTTTGTACGACGTGACAACAAGTACCTATACTCGACATTTCATACACGTCTCTTTACAATTGTCAAACTCTGCCTGAGGGAATGCACGAGCGTGTTGACGATATATCAAACACCTCTAATGGACCAGGTTCGCAAGCTTTGACGATAATCGATCCTGGATGACTTTTTTTACGTCCTGTCCCAAATACTAAACCGAATTTCACGTGGGACTACGGTTAACGAAGAGTCGTGTGATGGTCTGACGATGAGAAAGAGTACAAGGAGGATGCAAAAATATTACTGCGGTTAAGTTTCCTCGTCGATCTCACTTTCAACTGCATATCGCACACAATGACACGATACAAGTGTGTGAGAGAAGAGGCTTGACCGCAGCCGAGGTGTCTAGCCTTGGATAAAACGGCGCTACGTTTTCGGCACCTTATAAGGTGGATTAATGAACGCGAAACATGTAATTTCTGACTTAATTGAACCACCTTCGATGATATACTCAACCCAGATGTATAGACGGTAGTAACAAAAATTGATCTCCCGAATCTATATCTGCCAAAGTTTGTGCCAAATTATTGAACCCCGATTAGAAAAGAATATATATGTTTTATGGGTACGGCATATCGATTCTTTCGATATATTAAAACTTTCATTATACTACATCATTAGTCTACTGTCCGTATTTAATGTCAGCTTCTAATTGAAACCCCAAACTATAAATTCAATCATCTAGGATATTTTTCATTTATACCTGTTGGATTGCTCCTCGTTCTCCTGTCTTGTTTTTAATCTTCTTATTGCGTAGTTTAAATACAGGATATGTACTGACACCCGCAATTCCCGAGTGTTATAATCACCAGTGTCGAAGCGTCTATAATGGCTTCTTTTAGATTTCCACGAAGTAGTGCGGATAACTGCAGCCGGGTGTTACTCGAGTTTCCCTCTCTAAACCTTAATGACCGTGGAGATGTATAGTTATTTACACGCACACAATTGTAATTTAAACACGCTTTCACATTATGCGGCTAAAGTTTTCTTTTTTGAAATGAGTCTAGGCATGCCTAGACTCGCCAGTTAAAGACTGTCTGTGGTTTTGCGAACAACTTTTAGCCGCAGTTCATCCACGAACACGTCTTCTTACGAAATTATACATGCTCCTACATTTCCACCTCGATATAATCACGATTATGCCATATATCCCATAATTACCTCAAAAGAAAAGAAAAACGTGCTTCAATGCTGACACAGAAATATCCACTACATTCCCGCAATCATATTTTCGATCATACTGCCAGGTATAAATCCGGATCAGAAACGTCGTTGCGATCACGTCTCGTTGAGTTTGACGAGTCTGATTGTTTCTAACGAACCTGATTGACACGAACAATAGAATAACGAGGCTAGAGGTGACTGACGATGATTAATTCAATAAACAAAATTATGTTTAGTACCGCGGTCGTTACTCGAAATAACAATGAGCCGATCCGAAGTGATAGTCATCAAACTGTCAATTAAGTTTACCTTCTGGCAAGAATCAAAAGCCAGACGCATAGCATCACTGTTCTAATCCTTCAGGCGTCGAGAGAGTTCGCGAATCCCATCATTTTCCTACCAGATATTCAACTGCTCATTTTTTTGCAACATCAAATAGTCAATTGCAAGGCTTTTGCGTTGTTTGAACACCCAGTGAAACGCCCAGACAGATCGGTAGTCGCGGTAGTGTCTCGGTGACTATGTAACACGAGTGTGTGGGAGATCAGAGTATCACGTATCCCCCCCGGGATCTTTTTAACGTATGCATGTAGCCTGGCGAACAGATGAGGTCGACTTCGGGCAATTAAAGAACGAACATGGTTATGGCGACCCCACATTAGGTAGCGTTTTGTATCGTCGGATAGGCGTGAGAAGAATTAGATTTAACCGAATGATCAATCGGTCGAAAAAGTCTGGCCTCATTCTGGGTGTGGACTAATTGACGAATGTGTGAAACAACGAAGAAGCAGCTATGTGGAAAAATTTGAGGAGAAATTCTAAGATTTTTCTCACGTTCGAACGAGTCTGTACAATATTCTACAAAAGGGAAATGAAAATAAAAATGGTCTCACTAAAACAATGCGAAAAGAATTTGCAGACGTGTGATTTAATTGGAATTATACGGTCTACTGTTCGCAAAAGCATTTTAGCTGGCACACAAGGGCCTTTCACATCCAACTGTGGACCCCCCTCGGTCTAATTAATTACCGACTGTGTTCGTAGGGATCTATTTCAATAAAGAATCTGGGACGTGGATCAATTCTGAGTGATATGACGTGGCGGTTTTATAGATTAATGTTTATACCTCAAAGAAACTAGCGAATTGAACCAGTTTCGTTTCGATGTGTGGCGAGGGCTCATTCAAGTATAAGGCATGATATTTCTTGACCATATCTGAAAAATATCAGAGGGCTGACTGCAGACTCTGGGTATCGGTTCTCTGTACAGTCTCTGATGTAAGGACAACAATATTCAACGGGCACCGCCGTTTTGGCAGCCTTGGCCATATCCCGATTTGGCGCTATTGACCAACTCGTGTCTTTATAGCTGTATCTCGTTTCTGCGGAGTGTCGTCGTGAAACTCTCAAGGCAAAAAGGGCGCGAATATAACCAACTTAAAACAACTCTCAAATATCCGTCACATAAAATACCGAAACCACAGGCTTGAAACTTTTACGATTATCGTCATAAAAACGTACAGAAATAGAATAAAAATTGTCAGATCCTGGTTTCAATTCGCTAATACCGGAGAAACAATCGAGTCTAATCTATGTTCCTACGATAAAACGGTGATATATCCTCTTTTTTCGTCACACTCTACAGTCGAGTTGAGGACCGACCCAACCTCAGGGATAAAAAATGAAATTAATGACGGATAAATATTCAACGCCTCTGTTCGCAATTATATGAAAGATAATCTGTGTTACAGTAATGATATGCTGCCTTGACAACGAAAGCGTCTCACCTTTTTTAGATACGGTGTATGTGAGTAGATATGGTACTCGAAAAAGCATTAAAAGAGCAACTTGGGAACATACAGACCACAAGTTGAGACATAGGCTTGGACATTTGACTGTGTGGGAAGGATTGCACCGCATGACGCATGCTAAGAGAAACACGATCTCCCGTAAGGAGTGAGCAATAAAAAATAAGCAACAATTCTATGCTTTACACACTCATATAAGATTGTTTGCAGAAGTTCGAATCACGAGAGTTTATAAAAGTTTCTTCGTATCAAATTAAAACGAGTTTTCAAGTTTCGGTGTGCGAAAGCCATGAACAAAAAAAAAAACATGGGGAGTTATTGGCGTGGATTGAAGTTTCCGCGAGGAAGAACCTCAGCCCCGGGTTCGTTACTCGAATGCTGTAATATAATATCCATTTGGCCGTATTCCAATTAATGCTGTATAACGAAGATAATGTACGTATAAAAAAAAAATTACAGGACGTGTTATTGCACGTGCAAACGAGCTTCCGGGAGGCGCTCCGAAATCTATAGCACGGTGAAGACGCCAAACTGCCGCGACTTGAAACAGTCGATTAATTAAAAATCCAAACACGTGCATTTTAGCCTCTTGCAATAATTTAGCAGGGATTAAAATCTGTTTTCCTTATTTGTATTCCATTATTGTCGTTACTTCAACACTTTATAACGCAGGAAAAACGGGCAGGCTTCTTTAATTAGAATCAAAACCAGATTGACGATAAAGATAGAATTTTTCGAAAAATATAAACAGCTACATACTGTAAGAACTTCAGCTACTAAAAATAAATATAACCTTCAGGGGATTAAGGAGTCACCCTGACGGAGGTTCGCGATCTGAACCTAAGTGACCTCATAGCTAGGTTGGGCTCAATCGCTTCAATATCTCGTAGAACTCGGGGAGCCAGAGAAAAAGAGAAGAGTGAAACAAAAAAAGTTGAAAAATAATACAATTGGTACGAATTACAATAAAGAATGATGAGATGTGATCGTGTGAAAGATTCGCAAATGTAGATAAACTTCAGATACGGTGAATGACCGCAAACATCGAATAACGTTTGACATAAAAAATTGATAATTTCATAACCTTTTGAAGAAATACTTCAACGCGGTAATGTCGGACAAAGCCTTGAGTACATTATCGAAGGAATTCCTCCCACGTGCGTTTATTAAACCGCGCCTGCCTACTTACTGGTTATAATACCACAGCCCCATAGTTTTGCTCGGTGTTTAATGTAAAGGTGGTTATTATTCAAATGTGAATAATTCGATATTCTGTCACTCATACGATCATAAGAAAATCAATAAATGTTCAGCCTCTGATCGTTAGACGTCCGGCTCAACGCCCCACGACGGTAAATTGTCACGCAATCGCGGACGACATCTGCTACAGTGAGCTACACGTATTACCATATTCGCATGTAAAATGATCTGACGATTGCCATACTTGGCCTTGAACCAGAGTCGCTCCTTTGAAAGGTAATTTTTCTTCCGTCATTTGTTAAATATTTGAATACTATTTTGCGATTGCGAGCACGATCATCGTGCAGATTTTGGTGGTTCGCTACAATCTTGTCTGGCGTAAAGTTCAAACAAAATTTATCCATATATATATACGCATAGTCGTAGCTGATTACGTTAGGCCTTTTTTTAAATACGAAACGACGTCTGGTCTCTGGCGCCTCTGAGCCAACTTGAACTATAACGTGAAATTTATTATCTTATGGGACGGGCAACCTGCTTTTCTATATGCCAACGCTGCGGGACTTGTTGCGAGTCTCTGTCTCTTGCGGATGTAAATACGTCACTGTCAACGTTCCTGATTATTAATTAATTTATCCAACTCTCGATTAAGCTTCTCAAGCTTATACCCTACCAGCCCGAACGAGCCCGAGGATATACTCGCAAGTGCAGGATAAAGGTGCATCAGAATTTTCACGATTTGACACTGACAAATTAATCGATCTATAGATATTGTCTTTTTGAGATATGCGACCTGCGTCCTGTCCAACCAATTATTGATACATTAATTCAATACTCATTCGGTTCGCCAACGGCTATATGCGGGATTTATGATTACAGAATTCAATGAAAAACAGATTTAATACAGAGTCCAGCCTTCAATGATCACGCGATTGCAGTAATTATAAACGATCGCATTCTAGATCTGTGTCTGCACTTAGATGCTGATTTTTTTTTTCCTTTTTGTAATTTTTCTAACTTTTGAACCAGAACAAAATACGGACACGATATTTCATAAGGAACATAAGCCAACCTCTTGATCCATGTTGTTAATATTAGTATCGTGAATTTAGGACCCGTGTTAAGATGCGACTTGATAACTTGACTAGGAATCGATCACCGCTTCGATTGTAAAAGCCAAGAGTAAATATGAGAAGGCCATGTCAAAGAGGAGGCGGAATAATGTTCTTCTGGACTGGAATTCGCGATGGCTATACATTCATTTCATCATTAGTTCGGCTCCGTCGATTTGCAGACTAGATACATATAAAATGAATTTAATACACGAATCGATCCTTTCTCAGAAGTGCGAGTACGGTATGAGAATTCTCATCCAATGAATCCTCGGTTACGTGACATCTCGAGGTATCCGGATTCGCAAAGATCTTATGATTCCAGTTTGAGAACCAGTTTGAAAAAATCTTTATTCACAGCCATACAACGGGCTGAAAGGAATTTAGCAAAACTGCCAGAAACGAAACACTGCACGATAACGTTCGACACCTTTGCTTCGATTCTGAATCTTCGCTCTTCCGTGTCTAACCAGACGATAGTGTCAAGCGCTTGATTTACGTATCTGGACGAATATTTGTCGCAACCACGAAGCTAAGTAATCCGAACTTTCATTTCGGATGAATTTGTGGTCCGAACGATCCGAACCAGCTGCGTTTTTAATCAACAAAACGAGACCAAAAAGTAACTTTCATAATTAACCCGAATAAAACTAATCGAAATTCCTAATAGACGTCCAATAATTTCTGGCAATTAACGACGTTAATAATCATCGGTACGAATGTGGGCTGAACACGCGATAGATTAACGCCTTTTTATGGTCTCAAAAAGTGTTCGGATAATTTATTCACGTTTTGACCAGATGAATCGATTTTTATTAGTCTGAAATTGATGTGGAGAGCAGCTGTCGATTAAATCATAAACCGAATTGGCCGGATACTCACATGCCTTCGTTAACATCTTATTCAAAGAGGAATTTCCCTTACCTGAAACAGAAAAAAACGATACAAACTAAGTTTCGTTCGAGAATATTCGAGAGATAAGATAAAGTCTGAGTTTCGATACCCACTTAAAATTCTTTTCTCTATTGACGAGACGCTCGATGGAAACTCTTGAGGATAATGTTTCTGGCGTAAACTTATGTTCATGACAAAGCGTCGTTAAAGGTGCAGCAAAGTTTCAAATAACGATTAAAATTTCTCTGCAATTTAACCATTAAACATATCTGACGATGACGAAACTTTCTACCTTATGCAAGTAAAAGTCTAACGGTTCGACACAAGTTAGGAAATATCTTGTATAAATTTGAGTCGGTTGATTAAAATATCATAAATTTGATTTAGCAAACTCAAAACCGGTATGAATCTGCGATCACCGCTTGTTGAATCATGCAAACGGCGCAGGAATTTTCGAAAGCGAAAAATCGTGATTATTTTAGGAAAACAGTTTGGTTACAAAACAAATAAATTCATTCGTTTATTGCATGGGCAACAAATTTGCGAAGGCAAAAGAGATTCCCACTGCCGATTCTACGTGAGTTGCCTTCGTTCATGAGGGGGCTGAAATGAACTGTTCTCTTTCTTCACAGCAACAAAACATCATTTGTCCCAAGCTAATTGGCGAAAATTATAGCCTTTATTCGTATTCCAGAGGTCTGGCATACTGCTCGGAGACCAACAAGCTCCACACTATCCCAGTTTGATCTTACGAGAACAAAAAAATCCCTGCGGTGTTCAATACGACAAGCTTTATACTCGTATACTTCGTCTCTTTTAACTGGATGCAAATGTAGCTTGAAAAGTCGGATGAAAGGCAGCCTATTTCTTTAACCGTGCGACACTCCATTTCGTGACTGAAGATACGCCACCGCCAGACGATGAGTAATATCAGTTATCGTCGGGTGATACCCTTCCCCAAACTTGCGATCGAATCATCAAATACCTTGAAAGGTTGCGGCGCCTTGTTTTCGAGGAGTGTTCCGAGGTCCTTAAGATAAGCGGGCTTGCTGGCGTCCTTTCCCGGGTTTGTTGGTTTCCTGGCTTGCGCGAGTTCCAGAAGTTCTTCCCACTCCACAACATCGTACAAAGTCCTTACAGGACTGCTTCTGGTCCTCTTGACGACCTTGCGAAGCGCCGGTGATGTTTTCTTCGGCAAAGAGTTGCTTCTGGTCACGGTATTGTCGCTTCTGTCGCAGCATTTCCTTCCAGGACGTTGTTCTATCTCGGCTGTGATACGGTGCCACTTTCTTTCCTTCGGTACCTTGATGATGCTGCTGTCGTCCCAGCCGGCTTCCATCTTCTTGTATTTATCAGGGTCTACTTTACCGCCGCGAAGAGTTTCCGCCCAGCTTTCCCTCCTCGATAGCTTCTTACCTCCAATTTCTGCGGAATAGCCGTTCTTCTTCGGGGTCTTCAGGCTCCTCTTCGAACCATCCGGGCTGTTTTTCTCGTTCATACCGTTGAGGACGTGGTCGATCTTCTTTATCATGTTACTGGCATGGTCCACACTGTCGGTCCCGTGTTCCGACGAGTTTAGACTATCGGTGTCACTGTATTCCCATGAGCTAACGCTGTTTCTGCTCACCTTCCGGCTACCTTCCGAATCGCTACGACCATTCAGACTCGACTTGGAGTCTTTATTCTGCATCGGAGAGGCTCTGGATCCTGGTCTGGTACCCGGGGTTGGGGTCGTCCGGGAATTTTGCTTCGCGATACCACTACCATGGGCTTTGCCCTTGCAGGCTTTGTGGTGGTGCATTTTGCTCGCTGGATTCGGCGACATCGAGAGACTATTTGAAATTGTATTTCACAACTTCTCACTGATCACTGATACCTGAGGAGGTGTTTCTGTCTTTTTCAACTCTGACAAACGAGCCTCACTTAAAACCAATTATCAACGTTTCGTCAAGCCATCGTCGACGTCGCGACGTGACCTGCATAATAATTCGCCTCGCGTTTACGGCCAAGTTGATATCTGGACCAGATCCAAGCTGCACTTTGAAGCTATGGTGCGGTTTATTCACATGTTGGCACGTTGGTGTCGGCGTATGTGGCGTCTAGGCGCGGAGCGTGACGGGCGCGAGTCGCTCAAGAACTGACCGAGTCTCGGAGACGCGAGGCGTCGTAAGGCGTCGGAGTCGCACAGGGAGAGGAACGACAGTCTCTCCTCTCAGCCAGTCGTGTTCCACGATCACTTGTTGTCCCTTGTATATGCGATAATGCGTGACATCAAGACCACGTAGAAAGCTTCAAATAAGGCGAGTCACACCGAGACCTCTTATCATCGATTACACCACCACGTCCTTGCAGATAACAACCAAAATGTGTACCCAAAAGGCAAGCAAAGCTCAATGGCATGTGCCGTTCTCTCGAAACCTCGCCAGACTCCGACTCGCATCCAGCGACCGGGGGGCCGAGGATTGATTCTGATTGATTATACGTCGAACTAACGGACCCCCGTGAAGACGCCGGCGATGATGTACGACATCGGTCGATATCGAGAATCCCACGATTTCGTAAAGATGAATAAAATCTAGTAATTAGTTTTCGAATCGTGTTTGCAGGTTTATTTTCTTCGAAAGCAGAGTTCCTTTTTTGTTTTTCACCGTTTCTGGAGTCGGAGCCTCACAGTCTCAGTTTTTCATACGTCTTCTTCATTTCTCGTCTTCGCACGAAATTAGACTTTGGATGTAATCTTCGACGTGCTTAAACCGGAGCCCGTACACACACGCATCTAATCGTAAGTGGCAGCGGCACAAACCGTAAGTAACGGACGCACGCGTCGTTGCAGACGAAATACGCTACCCGTTTATCCAGGAAGCTTGTGGGTCTGCAGCAAGAATATTCCTCTAGGCACATGACCCAAGGAGAATAGTTACCCCCTATTCTTAGCACCTCTGGGCTATACGCGACGTAAATTTTTGTTTCTCCCCCTCGCATATGCCGCAGCACGGTTGGCCGTAAGTATTGTTCGTCGAAATCGTTACCGTTATACCGGATCTCTAAACCTCCGGGGGTATTTCTGACTCCACATCGTTCAGACTTAGGTTGAGCCAGGTCACGATCTACCCTATTGGTTCACTAAATCCTTTTCGCTTCTTGGTCCGCAGGGCGATTCAAGAAATGTAGGTATATTTCGAGTCATTGCGTATAGTTTCTGAAAGTGTCTTCAAGTTAGTCAAAGACAATCGATGATTTATTCAACACCCATGCTTCACCGCGCATGCATTGTTTGGCACGCGTTCAATTTTTCACTCGTATCACCTTACCTCGTCAGACAGACCACACGTCAAGTTACAAACGTATGGAAGAGTTGTGAAAGCCAACGATCAAAGGCGGACGGTCAAAAAAGAACAGGAAAAAATGGAATACGAGAATAAAGAAAGGAATAGCATACAGGCATGTGAGGATGTACCTATCATGCTGTCATACAACTCGTTCCGATAATAACAGAATCATTAATTAATGTTCACGAAATTGATCGAGATATTCGAAGTTGTAGCGCGATCGTCACTCCAGAGAGGATAAAAAAAAGCGAAAGTGAAGATCACAGATAGATGTAAGAAAGGAGAAGAAAAAGAATCGAGAATCGAGTATGAGTCAATGAAAAAAGAATGAAAACCGGCAAGTCGATTTATCCGAGGCGTTGTCGCCAAGGACGTGAGCGACGTGCGTGAGTCTCGCGTGCGGGTAACACGCATGATTGCCTTCGATTTTCTATGCGGTTGTGTGTACAAGTAGCTGGTATACAAACCGAAGAACAAGAGACCGGTAATTCTCGATCGAGGTGGCAACGTCAATTCCGTCCAAATGGGTGCAGGAATGCCCCGGGTATTGATTACCGATCGATGAAATGAAAACGAGCCGATTCTGCAGCCGCGTATAGTTTGTTGGCGAGAAAATATTTAATAATTTAGGTCAACGCGCCTGATGCATTGAGAAAAGTCGGACCGTTAGATTATGATAGGAAACTAGCATTAATTAAAACCAGTGTCCCACTCGATCGTTCCGAGTTATAGCACGCATCGTGTGATTATTATAACCTGACAATCAAGTAATTCATAAAGACTTTGATGTTAGATTCAAAAAGTTATTAACGACACGCTCCAATTATTGTCTTAACCTGGGTTTTATCTCCCTCGCAGTATCGAATCAAATTATCATTACGTCGTAAACTCAGGCATGGCCATTTTCACCCCCCTGGGTTCTTATCGCTATGTATTATCACTCGCCACCAATCAACGAGCTATGAGGTGCGTCATTAAACTGCAGCATCTAATTATAACAACGGAAATGAAGAAATTGGTTCAGCGTACCTCGCAGTTTGTTTGCGCAGCCAGTTTTAGAGCTTTGATCAAATACCCCGGACGCGCAGTGCGACTGCAGCTCGGAGAAAGAATTGAGAAATCATGGGTCAGGAGTTTTACGCATCGTATATATTGGATCCGATGATCAAGAAAGAAGTAACCGAAATAAAATTCAGGCCTGCTCTAAAATCAGGTTAAACAAACAGTGGTAGAAAATTAAGAGAGCTTGCTGGGGACAATTTTTCAAACAGCCCACAATCCGCGCCATGTTTTCTCAGGATTACTCAACCCATTGTTTATCCAGTAAATCCCCACCAATGATATAACGATTGCGAAATGGAGATGCAGCAATGTGTCGCCCACGAATTGGACTTACTCTACTCCTTTCTCGTGATCAACGATGCAGGTGAGATCAAGTATGCAAACAAAGTGAACAAATTTAATGATAATCTTGATATTGTAACGAGGTGACGAGTGACCGTCTATCAAAGTGCGGTATGAATGTAAACAGTTTTGGTTACCCGCATCAAGAAATCCAGAAGTTTGCACCGCGTGATCTTAACCCGTTAATGACGCTATAAATTTTAGCGGAATTTACTGCATCTACATATACACGACCATGTACCGTTCCTCGGTTATAATCTCAGTTATACCGTTGTATGCTATTTAATTGCCATCTAGAGACCGTCCGACGACACTTGTAACAGCCTTGCAAAAAGTCTTACTCTCCTCTTCACCTCGCTTACACACGCTAATTGCATTAATATTAAGTGCGATGTATGTACATCTAGGAGGTATCCACTCATCAAATAGTTGGGACAGTCATCTCACGGAATACTCATGAAACACCCATTAAATGCCTATGAAATGGTTGGGCCACCACATTTCGAAGTGGTTACCCTCTAGATGTACACAGTCTGGGGTTTGCAACAAAAATGGCCAGAGTGATCCCTCATCTTGGTCAATGTGCATCGGACTCGAGACCCGATATGCGGGAGCTGTTCTAATCCAGGAGAATTGTGAACGTAATTTGGTCAGGTAGGCGGACATTCGTGGGCGTAACGCGTAACCACGTAGCCAAGTCGGTTTGTCCAGGTCCCCGATTTGAACCCTAATTGGGTCTGCTTGCTCATAAGTGAAGAGAACTCTCTGGTTCAGACTCGGTCAACTTTTTCTACTAGTCAATCCCCGGAAATCTGCTAATCAGATCGATCGGCAGCGGAACAATTAACGTTGATCCTCTCGCGTATCTCGCAGCACCGACATTTTAAACTCGTTGCAAAAGTTGTGATCGACGAAACTTATAGAGAAATAGTGTGAACCATGATTGCAACCGATCTATTTTTAGTACCGTGTCGTCGAGCTGGTTCTCCCACGTGGATCAGCCAATAGTGTAGACCAACGAGGTAAGGTAAGGTATAAAGGTAATCGCGAGTTTGAAAAGTAAAAAATTTGAACCTACTTCCTCCGTGTTGCACATGGTGCGCTTTAGTAGGTATAAAAATGCATGATTCATCTGTACATGTTCAAATTTGAATATTTCTACAGTAAATAATAATCCCGGTCTCTATGTTTAGTCACATCGTTCATATAATAAATGGAAGAAAACGGATGCAGCATCTCAAACGGTAATGTACATACGTACGTACGGTAGGTTTCTATATCGGATCTTGAGGCTGCACACGTGGTGCTGGTAGAGTCGCACGAGGAACACGTGTCGTCGAGCTTCCTGGAGCACCTAGACTGCACGTAGAGAAGGCATAGGTACGGTTATCCGACATTATACCGGCTATTTTCTCAGGGCGTATGGGTGTATGACTCACCGGGGCGGTATTGCAAAAGAAGACCGATATGCAGCATCTCTTTTACCCTACTGGGGTCCAGCCGCTGCATTCGTCGATACATAGAGGATAAATATACTGGTCAGAAATATACACCAGATAGACTCGAAACCATCGTAAGTGCGTTTCTGTGTATGCCCAATGCAATTTCCAAACAAGGAAAAACGACCCGGCGACCACTTTCTGACCTCAAATAGGAACGCCTTGTATTTATTCTCACCACTGCAGCAGCACTCGTGTTACGTGGGTGGTCGGCTAAACTCCTTCTCACTAATTCTGACCTATAAACTTCTTATGATCTCGTTTCTTCCCGATTGGTACCGTCCGCTTGGGTTATATTCTATTTATAAATATAGATCATTGTCTGATTCACCTTACCAATAACGGCGATGCCGATGGTGGTGAGATATGTCCCTTTACTATTTTCTTTTCACCGGTCGACATGCAGTATTAGAACTTGTGTGGAGGACCGTCGTTGAAGAAACATGATTAACGTATATTTAGACGTTTGTCACAATACAGCGTTACGTTCGTACGGTTGGATTCGACCCACGTGTACCTCCGGGCCACGTGCCGTGTAGTTTCATGTGTTGCGAAAGCGACCGGAAATTACGTCCTTTCGCGCACTCTGGCCCTTAGGGCAACAATCTCTGACGTCGCTGCGTTTCTTAGACTGAGAGTATACAGTTTTACAGCCCGATGTATACTTCCCTGCCACAGACGGTTTCCGCTTCTATTCTTAAATCCCCACGTTTTTTTTTCCGTTTCATGTAAATAGATACGAGATCGGAATTATTCATCTTTTATCGTCACGATGTGAACGACGAAGGCCTCAAAGATGTGCTCAGGTAAATAATAATATCACCGCTCTACGAGCCTTGAGACTGACAGAATCACAGACGTCACTGTCGAACAATGAAAGAGATCGATGTGAGTATATGGAATCTAGATGACACGACGATCGACTTCAAAAATCGTTCGACTATAAATCCACGCCTTGACCCACTATCAAAACCATTCGATTTCATCATGTACGTTATTTATCGAATAGGTTTGGATTTATGGCGCTCATTGTTACCGAAAGGTAATCGAGAAGGTCTAATCGGAATTATCGTTGCAAATGAAAGTAGAAAGCGTTTATCTATAAAAACGATGGCAATTTTAATATAATTGGTCAAAAGGTTTCGCGCAGTCAAAGACCGGGGGGGGGGGCAATCTGATCTGAGAATATAGTCATGAGAAGCATATAAATAAATTTGACAATTAATTACTACATTGAGATAACTGCGATAAATTATGTTACCCGTGTGGTATTTACCGTCGAATAATCAAGAAATTGCAAGTTACACTTTGTATCGACCGCTCTTTAATTACTTCTTCGTTATAGGTACATAATTATAACCTACCTGATAAGTATACACCGGGTTAAATTTGGTCATAACGGGTCTGCGAAGAAAACGTTCGACTATTAATTGTTGTTTGCACGCATCGAAAATACGGTAGTATAGCAATTAAAACGGATGATGAATTTCCATACTCACAGAAATGAAAAACGTTCATTATACTCATTAAAATCATCATTTTCGAATAAAAATGCTTTGACTTTCGGTTCCCGTGAAGAAAAAGTTAAGTTTGAGCATGCGCTAATCGCAAACGCTCTACTTTCCACCCTAGGGCTTTTTCACGATGACTCTGTCGCTCACAGCGGAATTATATTTATAGCAGATCGTCGATTTCCCTCTTCGTTTCTTTTCGATCATCAATCTAAAGATCTACGCAGATCAATTAGTGCGAATTTTTTCTGCCAATTATCATTAATTGATCGACGATGCGGGTCTCATTCGAATCTCGTGCAACTGTCAATCATCGAATAGTGATAAATGAAATATTTCTCGCGTGCGGGTATAACAAAAGGTCCGGGGTCATAACGCAAGTGACTTCGCACTCTCTCGCGATGCTGGTATTTAGCGTTATAGTTGTTTGAGGCCAAAAAAGATGGGCGTTCAAACAGCTGTCGTCAATATCGTCACCGGTCCCAAGGATCTGCCAAAGGACGTGGGACGTTGGAGAGAAGATAAATCTAGACTAGAGCGACTAGACGAACTGATCTCTAAACCATTTTTTCCGTTTGGATCGTTCTTAGCTTATCAATAGGCGCGGGTCAAATGTGACGGAATCATGGATTGACTGACACGCAGAATCGAGGCGGACGCGGACGAATTTGCGAGTTTGAAGAAAGCCTAATTAGCCGGTTCACGAACTGTTCCTTCCAAGAATCACATAGGTAGGTATAAATGACTATAGAGGATTACGTCAGCGCGCTTATCCTCGATTCTATTGCCTCTGGGCAGGTACCAGGACGATCTCGTCGTCGCCACTCTCAGACTTCCTAAGGCTGCATACTTGCCATAACACCGACTACGATCAAAGAATTAGAATAAAAAAGGTGTAAAAATTCAAAGAAGAGGAGACAGTCACGATCTGTTCGTTTCATTCGCTCTAAATTACGAAAAACAAACGTCGATTCGGACGCGATTGTGAAATTCAAATGAGAATAAAAAAAAACAAGTGTTTTGTACTCTGTCAGTGAAACTTTATCTGAACACACTTTGGGATGCAATGAATCCTTTCTCTAAGTCTGTTCTAAACCATCGACCAAAGATGAATATTTCACTTCCTTATATATCAACTGCGCGCTGCGCGAGAAATGTTTGTCAGTTTTATGGCAAGGCTACTAATTACTGACTAATAAGCGTATAAGAAAGAATCGCAGTCTCAAAGTAGATAAATTACTTGAATAAGAAAGAAAAAAAAAGTACATACCTATCCAAGACCTAAGTTTGGCCTGCACACGCATAGGCTAGATATTCGTCGAATTGATTTACAACACCGGTTGAATCCACATCACGTATCGTATATAATATGGCGATAAAAACCTGAAGTATATACTCATTCATGCGATTCCTAATATTGTAAAGTCAGCTGGGTTATACACAAGCGGATGAAATCAATAAACGGATAAATATAACGAAAGACAGACGTAGCCGTGATATCTATAGGACAAATAAACCACCCACGTGACCTCGAACTAAAAGTAAAACATGGACCCCAAAAAGACTTACAATCAATGAAGACTCTGTAAATAACGCCCACATGCCTGCTGGACCGATGATCTTCGGTGATTCACAAATTAGCATTTTTCGGTGATGGGACACACCATGCATCGGTCTAACGGCGTGGGCCTAATTCTGACATGACTTTGACTCCTCCACGTTTTATGTGTGAGAAAATCAAAAGACAGATATACCATCGCGTGAATTGTAAGAGCAGGTGAAACCCAACACGGTAGCAACGGAATTCCGCTTGCAGTAAAACAGTGGCGTGTAAAAAAAAAAAAAAAAAAAAACGTCCGTGAAAATAACGAGGAGAATGTAGATACAGCGGAAAAGAAAATAAAGGATTGTAGGGTAAAAAACGACGACGGAATTGAATCGGTGAATAAAATATGAAAAGTCGCACGCTTTGCCAAAGAAGGCGATACGCGGACACGCGGTACACTTCCACATATAGCTGCATCGTGCACGTGCGCAGCTTTTACGCCTGCAGCAATCGCCTGGATTCTGAATAACAAATGAAATCTGAATGAGTGAGAAATAAATAAACGACAACGTGATCAAACTAGGATATAATTACAGTGGTTTTATGATTCGTCAGGAGTTCGTGAAACAAATGAAGAAGAGTTTCGAAGAGTTAATTCCTTCAGAATTTATCAAAAATAGATCCTTGAGAGAAATGCGGTGGAGGAAAGAAAAAGCTCAGAGTACAAGTACGAGGCAAGAGATGAAAGGGAAAAGTCTCCAGGCAAACAGGAAGTAGCCTTCGTTAAAAGAAATATGTACGTGATAATGATAATAACGGTGGACGGTTTTACTTTTACCGTAATGTGCACGTAGCTGAACCTTGAATTTTCCATTTCCTGTTCGACAATAGTGAACAAAAAACACGGACAGTCTATAAAGTTGAATGGTAAATGAGATAACCTTATTTCAGAGTCTGAGTTATATGCATCGGTTCGCTAATTATTCACAGCTATCGATGTAAAAATACGAGTGATTTCTCGAGGTCTGTATTATTGCGAAGAAAAAACTAAAGAATAGAGAACAAAGTGTAAAAAATAAGCAAATTATGTGCAATGAA
Organism: Euura lappo; assembly: GCA_018257835.1. Taxonomy (NCBI): domain Eukaryota; kingdom Metazoa; phylum Arthropoda; class Insecta; order Hymenoptera; family Tenthredinidae; genus Euura; species Euura lappo. Next base: position 813,255 of record JAEUYN010002377.1, on the reverse strand, counting down.
CAATGAAATTATTTGCAGTAGTTCTCAGTCAGTAATAAATACATACGTTCTGAATGAACGGTACTTAAAACTTGTTTCACACCAATTTTTTACATCATCACAATTAATCAATTTATACTGCAACGTTTCGTTCTCAATTTGACGCGGAAGAATTTACACAGGGTAGAAAAGCTCGAAGGAAAATCAACATTTCCGGTATTACCGAATCTGGATGACGTGAAAATGCAATTTAGATCAACAGACTAACGACCAAGGATGCAGGAAATTTATAATCTAGTTTAGCTTATAGTTATGAACGGATAAGTTCGACATCCTCTGATTTATTAATTATTGCATATTTTTTCGATTAACGCTGACTTATAACTTGCAAAAAATGTGTTTGACTTAGTTTCTGTATACGAGAGTTGGATATAGGAACTTTATCAATGTATCAGGTTTCGATAATTTGATAATAAATTAATAACCGGTATATGAGTGGTGAGACTGGGTGAAATCATTGCCTAATTGATTCATTTATCTATGTACGCACCTTTCACCGTGAATAAATATAAGTAAGTACTTGTGGTATATGTAGCTGTTCACCCTACAAGCAGAAAAAACTCCTTATTCCGCAGTAATTCAACACTATCATACGGTAATATAAAGTTACAACGGTTTTCGAAAAGGGCAGAAGCCCTATTGTGGCTCTGACCTCCCTCGCAAATAAATACGAATCGTAGAGAGAGATTATTTTCTGATAATCAGATTACACCCTGCTCAGAATTCAAGTGATACTTATACGGAATCCACAGACTTTTCTATAACATTGAAGGAGAAAGATGAAAAAAACGATTAAAAAAAATTATCACGAATCTACAAATTATTCTTCGACGTTCTTTGTTTTCGACATTCAACGAACGCTTACCGTCCGTCGGTTCTTACCAATCCCAGATAAGTGATATCGACCGTGTTCAAAGATCGACGGAAGGATCACACGTTTCTGTATTACCGTCTGATCCAGAGGGCGCTGTTTCTTGATCTTCAAATCGCGTTTGGGTTCCCGTCGACAACTTAGAACGTTTCTTCAAAATCTTCGTATCATATTTTTTTTAACAATTGCCTCACCAAAAAAAAAAACGCGTTAATTAAAACAAAATAAAAATCTAGACCCGTTTCGTAACGTCGATCATTATAACGCGCAATCTCCCCGTCGTTACAATGCGATATACATGCGTTACATATGAGAACTTTGCACTGCTGAGAGCGCATACGGATGCAAATTGCCTATACGCTAGATTTTATGTAACATTTATACGTACCACATACGCATAGTTTACCATAAATGAATGCTAATTATATATTTTAACAGTTCGAGCAGCGTCAGGTGCATACCTACTCGATTATATATATCAAGGCAAAAGGTTCGTTTCAAGTTTAAACTTTTAATAACCTCAGTTATATTCAGGGAATGACGTAATTTCTTTACGGTTAACGGACTCTCATTCGCATTTATATATATATATATATATATATAAAATATTATTGCATTCATAGACCGTTAATTTTCGACTGTGTAGGTATAAATCTAACGATTCTGATTATAATACATCTTTTATGGCTTCGAAGAAAATCAACCCTGGAATACCCAATTTTTGACAAATCATGCGAGAAGAATACAAGGAATGTTGTGCTAGGCGTGAGGTCTTTTGCGCGCGAAAGTGGTAGAAGTAAACGCATGAATGAGTATCGAAACATGATGTAACGGAGGCTAGCGTGCCTCTCGAATGCTTCACCTCCGCGTATAGCTGTAAATTCGAAGAATCTTTCCTCTCTGAAGATAAAACATTGCAGCGATCTCGTGGAAAAAAATATAATCGTTTATATTAACCCAAAGTGATCAAAACGACATTAAATGAACGGAACAAACGCCCACGAGTCTCGAACGAAACTTTGCTCAAAATAATCATATCATTATCTAGTCAAATTCGAAAGTAAGCTGAAGGACGCGCCTCTATGTTTACGATTTTAGTCTGATAACTTTTTTGAACAGTGGTTGTAATCAAAGAAACGTCATCGGTGATCAAATGGCGTATGAATATGTAAATTTCTGTTATCTAATTCGTGTTTAGCAGTCAGAAAAACAGCTGATGGTTGTTAGAAGAATGAAACAGAAATACTGGGTGTGTAATATTGTTCTGAAACAAGGTTCAAGAAAAGATAAAAAAATGAACCGTAAATAAATCTCCGTATTACGTCATACGTGAATGGATGAACCGTCGAATGGACGTATTGTACATGTATATCGGATATCGGAATGCGTGAGGTAGAACCCCGCAATCGAATCGTGACTCATTGCCAGCTACTTATGATTTCTCTTGACATTTATACCGTAGAGATTATAAAGTCGAGTCAGATCGACACAAACCGAGTTTAGGCAGTGTAGGTTAATATAACATCCACTATCGCACCCGAATATGAGGGAATTCCGTTTACCACATCAATTTCAATTTCTGAATAAGTAAAAAAAAAAAAAGACCAAACCGTAAAACACAAAATCGAAAGTGTGGAGTTTTGGTGTCAATCAGTTTGCCGTTTTTTGACACTGAGTTTAATTTCTGATTAGCTGACGAATGTGGTTTGTGAATTAAAAGTTCAATTGCAACATCATTCATTATACAACATATTCAGCTTTTCTTGAAACTTTCCAATTCAGAAATCGCAAATTTTAAGCCATAACTTCCAACTCGTCTCTACCAGCTCACAATTTTTTACAGAATAGTATCGAGCCTAGGCTGAAATTACAATTTGTGTATTTATGATACAGAATGAGATTGGTACTGAAATGATGAGCTCAGTGATTGAATCACGCTCACAACCGTTATTAATGCATTTTAAACTGTCGTCAATGAGTTCTGGTCATTAGCAACCGTTGATACGTATGAAATATGTAGCAAATCTGTGAAGAATAGTATATTATGCTACAAGGGAGGAAAGAGCGCGAAAATTAAATTGCCGGGCAAAAAAGTCCACTTTTTTGCCCGGCAATCGACTTTTCTTCCCTCTGGTCCAAAATTGACGACCTTCGACCCGCGTTTCAGGGGCGAAATACGGTCATTTTATCGTAGTCGGGTGAAAAGAATATAGCGCAATATTTTCATAGGTATGACTTCATTGAATTTATCTGATATCGACTGCTACATGAGATAAGATTCGATGTGGTTTAATAAGATAAAAATATTGTAGTTATTTGCGCTCAATTTATTCTTAATCTTGTTTCAACTTGAATTATTACTTCATGATATTGATCCAGCATTTATATGGTTAGGCGGATAAAAAAATCTGTAGTAATAAAGTGGAACGGTTAAGTGGTTTATCACGCAACGCCTCGAGACGGTCCAGTCGAAGAAATCGTTTAGCATCACATAAGATTAATTTCTCCATGTTCGGAGGTTGTTAACCTAACTGCGCCAATTATACACATCGTAACTACGTACAACAAAATTGAATCATGAATGAAAACTGAACGAGTTGACCGATTTTTGAAAACTTTTTTTTTCAACTGGACAGAAGAAGAAGAAGAATGAAGCTTCAGTTTCGCTTTTGAAAAGCCAAAGAAGGTTTTTCAGAAGCTTTATTCTTCTACTTTATAGTAGAATTTGTTTTTTCAAAATTCTTCAGATTCGATTCCTTTTGTTTTTTTGTTCATCCACCCTGTACAGAAATTTTTTTCTCTCTTGATACGTGCTATTCAATGATTCAAATGCCAACTGATGTTTTATGAACTTTTTCCTCCGGATCGTTTCACTTCGTGATTCTCCGTCGAAGCATGATAATCACAATTTGGCTAGATTAACGGGACACAAAGAAAAAAGTATCACAAGTACAGCAAAACATTTTATGCAAGTGAAAGAGATGGTCGATTCATCGGTATAAGCCTCTTAAAAATTGCGAAATATCGTTTGTCGTTTTGTCATTTCCTATATGGACGTCAAGTTTTTCTGCGGTTAAAATAACCCGTTGACAAGTCGATCCCTTGCAGATCTCACGTTCGTGACTCAGTCGAGGTCAATACATGCTTTCTGCCTATAGAGTCAAATCCATTCTCGGATAAATTTACGATTCGGTATATTAATCTTCTAGGAACCAAGTCTCGTATACATCAACTTTCCTTTGCCGACCTGGGGCTCACGTTTATACTCTCGCCGCCAGGCGCCGCGACGTCAAGAAATGCAGCTGAATATCAGACACTTCGTTCTATGAAATGGTGCAGCGGTTTGTATTAATACGGCTAAACATACACACGCGGAAGTTTGAAAACGGAAATGCGACTCTCCAAAAACAAAATACAAAAAATGCCAAAATTGAATTTCATTTTTCTTTTCAGGTACCAAACTCGTTTTCTCAGAGACCGAGAAATTTTCTCTCGAGCAACAAGGGCACAGAAAATATATATTGGGTTTTCTGCTCGCATTCTCTTCTTCGCCCCTAGCCCATTGCGGTTGAGCCACACCCAATTTTATCACCCTTGCAGGAAATTTCCGGACGACTGAACGTCCGCTTTGTATTTTCTATTGCTCAATTATTGTCGATACAGGAGTTAGAATGTTGAATAGTTAAATTGAGACGGGGAAGAATGATCAGAAGTTTTGGATTCAGATTTGGAGGGATCGACCCGTTTAAACCACTTCATCTCTTTAAACGGATTACATCAAAGTACTTTCACTAAATAATTGGCAGTAATACATAATTCGTTGGGTAAAAATTGACCGTTTATCAGGTTAGTGACCTCAGATGTCGAGGGGTCCGTGCGTAAAGACGTATTGAATGAATAATAAATTAGGTGAAAAATTGAGACGAATACCCCGCGATTCCCTCGAGTATTATAAAATTCCGCAATAAACGTCAGACGAGAAAACGAATCGTCACGCACGTACGTATATATATAATGTGAATGTCAGACAGCTTCTCTACCGGAGCGAAACGATTAAATAATTAATGGCACTATTTCCCACGCGCGGGTCCGGGGCGCACGCCAATTAAGAAACACTGACATAGTATACATATAGTATGAAACAAAACTACATGTCTTTCTCGTAAAACGTATAACACGACCTATTCACCGGCTTGTATACGATCAACACCGTATCTTCCTACGCTGCTTATCATGTTTCCCTCACACTTATCTCACTTTGTACAAATTTACACGTTACATAAGTGTTACATTATTTCACACGTTTGTAACTGACGATTATGGAAAAATCAGATTTGAGTAACCGAATTCCAGCACCTACAAGTTGCTTCGATAATCGCTATCGAAATTTAGACCGATATGATCTTGATTGATTTACTTGTGAATCGATTTTTTCTCATCTCTATAATAATTTTCGATTTTCTGTAAAAGGGAGATAAAAATTCCGTAAGCAATCTTTATTCTAAATGCTACTCAATTCGAGGAATTGAAAATCAAAAATTATTTATTGATAATTAAAGGTAGAACTACAAACCGCGGGGTAGATATGGGGCATTCCACGCCAATTCGACCAGTGTTAAGCCCCGACCATCTCAAAATCGTTCCATGTTTTTTTCTAACATTCTACTCAGTAAAAAACGCGTTCTGATTTTTTTTCAGAATTTTTATATCAAACCGTTAATTTGTTATGAATTTTTGAAGTTGATTGAGAATGCCCCTTTTTCAAAATCTGAAAAAATACTCAAAAATCCAGTGGATGACAAAAAACAGCCCCCGTTGAGGAAAACGTCGGCCGAATTTTTTTTTCACTCAATTGGGAATTTTCTAATTTTTCAAACTGAAATTATGTAACACAGGATCAAATTTCAAGCCTTTCTACAAGAATTCATCCCGAGAAATATTCGTCACGAATTCTCAATCATCATGTATACGAATAAATAATCTCCAATAGCAATAGCATTGAAAAAATCCGCATTACGACTATGACTAACCATGTTTTTGCAGTTTCTGATAATTATTGTTACTAAATTGAAAATTTAATCTCATAAAGTTAATTAGCCGTTACCCAAATTATTATCGACTTCAAATCCTTATAAGTGCAGAATTTATTTGGTCGAGTTACTTGAGATCATTCGAGCACGTGCTTTTTTTTCTTTTTAGTTGAAATTGACAATTGCGACATTAATAGACAATTGAATTCGTTACAACTTCGTCATTTTCAATCAATTATACAAGCTGTAATCAGGACAAAAAAAGCCCTTTTTTTTCATACAAATGAGTAATCTTTCGTCTATGATCTAATTATTTAATCATCTGTATTGAGATACTTGACTAGATGAAAATATGTGAACTGATTAAAGATTCTTTCAATGATTAATTTTCACTGTCGAATATGATTATTTTCAAGCACCGCAAGTACTCATATCCTCCTGTGAGTTCAAACTCGTCGATCACCGTCATCATCATCAAGCCTGCGGTTTTCCGGAGAAAAGTTAATTCTCCGTATTCACCGATGCGTGCAGAGTGTGTCGTCCCCTAGGGTAGTAGGTAGGTATGGATGGGTAGATAGTAGGAAATCGAGACCCGCCTAACCCCTAACCCTCGGGAAACCAACAGATCGATGAGAAGACGATGGTGTGCCTCGATTTTGTGCAGAAAGTTGGCTGCTCGTCGCACTCAGGATAACCTAGGCTCGTGAAATACTACCTACTTGGCACTTGGCACTTGGCACTTGGCAGACGGCAACAATGGTATATCTATAACCCCGTCCCAGGATATAGTACCTACCACCCTGTCGAGTTACTAAGAGTCGCTAACCCCTTCTTCTTTCCTTTCCTCCCTGCCATAAATAACGTTTATTACGTTGCATACGACGATTTTATGCGAATCTAATTGTAAACCGCTACGTGTGTTAGAGCAGGTACACACGATCGCAAAATTCATTCAGCGCTGAATGAGAAAACAGTAAAGTTCGCGCATGCGCGCATCGTAAATCCTCTACTTTCCGCACAAGGACGAGAAAACTCGGCGCATGTGCAGATCGTGAATTACATACTTTTAACCCTAGAGCTTTTTCGAAGAAATATGTCAGTTTTTTCATCTACTATTGCATGATCAACGAGGATAGCCTCGAGGTTAATTCGACAGACTGCGGTGTGTAATAACATGCGCTTTTTTTACTCCATCGTACGTAGGTAAGTACGTATGAATATATATATTTTTTTGCAAACCGCACAAGACCGGTAAATACCAGGTAAATGAGCTGTGGTCAGCTTCAGTGACGAGGCTTTGGGTCATTACTAATCACCTATATACACACATGTAAAAATCATGGAATGGTGTATACATATACATACGTGACACGTCTACAATATCACGGAATGTGACATCGATCAGCGTTAGTCGATACTGTGTGTTCACAGCTACGACTTCCGCCTCAAGTACGAATATGGTTTCCTCCGTACGAGTTCAAGACCCAACGACACAATTGCGAATTCTATATTCAAGTTTATTGCAGTAAATTTAATAGATAGACTGATTGTTGTCTCGGTTTGATTTGATTCAGCTTCGACTATTTATAGCCTCGGGTAAACGCCCTGCGATCAAATTATGTACCGAAATTACAGACAGGAAAGAGGGGGTCGTCGTATATATGCGGTGATTGTACGAATGTGTCAGTGCACCCGAGTTATCGTACAATACAATTCGCAGATGGCTTTTGGGAAACGAAAGTTCGAAACCGCCCTTTCCGAGTTCAACGTCACGTGGTCAGTACAGTGGTGGGCGGTAATTCTCCAAAGTTTAACCTGTCAGGGGGGCATACTAATTAAGAGTCTGATTCACCGCTGCAGTTATCGTTGATTATACTGCTAAAAATGTGATTTCAACTATCAATCTTATTCTTCACGGATTAAACGAAAATTCGCTTTCATTTTCATTTTCACCGTATCCACGATATATGCGTTTCATTATGGAGCGCTGATTACTGCTTCGCAGTATACGTCGTTGACAGCCCAAAGTACTCTTAACTTCAGTCTGTCACCGCCTACATACGCGTGTAGTTAAAACGCGAAGGGGGTCTACCTGAGTTTTTATACCTCGAACCAACCGGAGGGGTCGTCAGGGTCGTCAGGGTCGCTTTGTCCGGAGGTACGTAGCACGAGCGTCATAATTGGAGAAGGGCTTTTGGAAACGCATGTCCTGCTCCAGCACGCGTCTATCGGACAAACGGCCCTGCGTGTAATATTATATATAGTATAATCTATGTAGAGACGTGAATTATGAGCAATATTTCACGTCTGGAAGATAGTTTTAGAGCTCGAGTACTGAAAAGAGGATATTAATAATTTAAAACATTACACGATCACAAAAGCACATGAGCGTAATAAATATTATCGTAGTGTATATAGGTATTGATTCCGGAGAAGCATGACGAATCGGTTATCATCTATTAATATACCAAAGTGTAGAGAAATAAACAACGTAGAATCCTCAAGCGATGAGGTTGTGAATTTTTCAAATAATACGTATGGCTTCTGCAGTACAACGAGTAACATTGTTCATTGTACATTACAGATAATTTATATTGTTATTGTTGAACTGCAGTGATTACCGAACACGCTGCTATGTATACCGAGATTTGTTATCTCTCGAGACTAGCAAATTAGTGGCTAGAATTTAACCGTTCTAACTTTCTCCAACACAAATATATACAACCATTGTGATTAGGTACGGGAAATTTGTGATTTCTTTAGCTTATATACGCAGGCCAACGACCCTCACGGATACAGATGATGAGAAAATCTCGAAATTTCTATCTATCGTATAACATTAAACTATAGTTCACATTGATTGTCTCACAAAAAAGGGGCCCATCGATCAAAAAGCTAAACATACCCACAAATTTGTTCAAATATACTTACTAGAGATGATTTTTCACTGTAAAACTGGAAAGAACTTTTACAATTCTAAATATTGTTACTGAAATTTGATTGATATCTTGATTTGCGTATCAAATCTAAACAATTGGCGAGGATCAAATATGTTTCTGCGCCTTGGGCTTCGTGACGTTTTTCAAAATTCAAAACAGGGTTCAGACAAAGAACAGCCAGCGCAATCTGCCATAATAACGCTCCCCTTTTGATCGTCCGAAGCAGACGGTTTCGGTTGCCAATAAACGTATATATATAGGTGTATCTTGGAAGCCAATCAATTTCAGTAACCGATCCCATCCTCAGAACTTGAGATAGACGAAGATTGCTTTCACTGTTGTCAATAACATCTTCTTCTGTACCAGATCCCAGAATGATTAGTTGTTATGAACTGTACTGTAACTCAATGTCACACTGGTCGCTATCATGCCTGTTCACACTGTTGGACGTCCAGTCAAATTACATGTCCGATTTATCTATAAGTACAAACAGAAGGCGGTTGAGCCCAAAGAACCAAATGGTCGATGAACGAACGTCGAAGCTAGACCTAAATCAGAGGCTCACTCTGCTCATTTAAAAGGCTTCTACCGTATTCTAGGTATATAGATACGTTACGACCGTGGTCTTTTCCTTCGCAGCCTAGCATAAACCAGCAGAGCAAAGCACCTTTGTATACGTAACATTTCCCTTGATTCGTCTGCCTTACAGAAACTCGGCCTGCAGTGACATTTACGTGCCTAACTTCAAAGTTATACAGACACTGTCATAAATATATTTCAATTTTCTTAGAAATTTTCAGTCAGGACAAAAGTCACTTTCAGCTTCGTTTATTTTATTTGGATATTTTTTTACTCCTTTAGGCTGACCGCCCTGATCTAGTGGAGTTTTTGACCATTGATGTTTCTCTCAAGATTGTGCACGTCGCGATTGAGATTAATGAACGAGTACCTGCTGGCATATTTCCTCTAAAATAAAATCATAACGAAGATAAACGAGCCACCACGTTTCCGACTTGGAATAAACTACGGTTCTACCTAGTTTTAGACATGCAGGATAAGAACTGTAGGTAAACGTCCTCGATCGTGGTAGAACGTTACTGTGAGATAGTTATGACCTCTGAAGTGTATGTCAAAGAAAAATTACAAGTCTGTATCAAGGGCATCGATTCATATCCAAATACCGATGATCATACCATGAAGATGATTCATCAACAACAACAAAACAAAGAAGAACGAAATTAAAACTGAATTCAAAGAATGTAATATGGAAGAAACAATGAAAGGGAACAGGTGAAATGTAAGTCTTGTTATTAGGCAACTGACCACCGCTCTGTAACTTCGAAATTAATTAATATGAGAAAGTTCACACCAGATATGGTCACACAACCGAGTTTAGAGAATTCAACTATTTCAGAATATATACGTGCCGGGCTATGCAACAGACTGAAATCCGTATACAAGTCAGAGATGTATGTATAAGGTATAAGGTAAGTCAAAGAGAAAGAGAGAGACAGAAAGAGGACCGCATGGGCGTAGGAACTAAACAGATACCAAGTAACGATACGCAAGTTGATCCCGTTACTCGATTACTACGCCTCGGGGAATGTGGGTGGAAACGGGCATCGAACCTCTTTCTCTAACTCAGTGTTATAAAACTGATCTATAACCAATCTTGCAACCCCGCTTCTAACGATGGTGCCATAATACTAGTTCACCGATACCCGTATAAACTAGTCCAGAAAAGATATATTTATGGGTCACTATAATTTATATTCATCGGATACAAAAATTCTCCTAAAAAAAAAAAAAAAAAACCGGTCCTTCTTGAAATTAGCATATTTGGATAAGAGTATCAATCTTCTGAAACGGATAGTGAATAAGTGTCGCGTGTCAAAGAGAGCGCGAGGCATCGATATAGAACGTTAAATTTACACGGTATTTGTGTAAAAAAAGAAAAGAAAAGATTATTCCACCCAGATAGAAAACGGTCACGGCTTGGTGGTCGCGCGCCGGGCAGTTCAAAGACACTGACCAACTACAAGACGTTATTGCTTATAGGTAGTTTCGAGTTACTTTTCCTCGGTTAACGATACACCCAGGATATACCTATCCAGGTAAACTTTTACCTGGTGTATTATGCGGTACTCGGATACCACACACATACACACGAACGCATCGAGAAGAACAACTGTAGTGCAATGATAGTCCGACATAAGTATGGTCGAAGTGTCAAGCGGTAATTGGAGAGACTTTAAGCCTGGTCCTGAAACCGGGACTGACTGTACCATACTTCGGATTATGGGGTTTGATCAAAGATCCCGTCCTAAGTCTGTCTCGTAGATTAAGGATTATACAGATGTAGTAAGAGGAAGATACCGCGGGTACGTACTAGAAGTAGGTGTACATAAGTCAAGGCACGAACACACAGCTATTTTCCTCTCTACACGGACTCGCTGCACGAGTCCTTAGACATACCTCAGAGTACTTTCGGTCAAAAGGTCAACCAAGAGACTTTCAACAGTTTGTAGTAATGATAAAAATGTCAGACGACTGATTATTACGTCAGGTGGTTAGTCTGACTGCGCAGCAATAAGTCCTGGGGATTCGATAAACTTATGCAATTCGAATCGATCCATTTGTTACAATGTACCAAAGACTGCATCAATTATGATGAGAAATCTTCCCGACCCAGCCAAAGCCAAGCCAAATTCAGCTTGCCTTCGCCTTCGCTGGAAATGTGGCGATGAAAGTGAATTTTCTCTGATAACACTTTTCAATTGGGATTTAATGACCGTTACTCTTGATGCTATGGAAATGTACTGTTTGGCATACTGTTTGGCATCAGTTCACGAAAATTCTCTATATAGTGAACTGACTGATGTTTTGAGGCGTCTCTTGATGCTTCAATTTTGTTTTTCTCAATCATAATGAGTATTTCGAACATACGTCGATGTGTATATAATCCTTACCGTATTTTGGTGAAATCGCAAGCTTCCCGATCTCCTCAAAGTACCGCCTTGGATATTCGCAGGTGCAAGAACTACGTTGGTACCATCGCTTCTTCCGCGTCGTGACAATTCTGATAATTCGGCCACTGGTTGAACCTGAAAAACAAATATTATCGATGATCAGTGATTGATCGACGTCGCTGTGAAAGCAAAAAGACTATAAAATTTGCCCCTTGCTATGTGGAGAGAGCTAGAACTCGATTAGTCATAATTAGTTCATATTATTAGTGGACGAATTAGTTGTACCAATATATCGACGGGTGTATAATGAGCAGACATATGAAGGCTAATTTAATTTGGTTTTCGACAGCCGGTTATCGACTGCTTCTACTATCTCGTTATACGTCAACTCCCCCTGCACTATTTGAATATCTAATTGTTCAATGTAGCTAATGTGGCTAATGTGACGTGCGTGAGTGGTTTCTGCTTATAGCTACAGACTGTTTTGTATGCTCGAGATGTTTACTCTTCTATTAATCAAATTGATTCCAATTAACGAATTATCCCGTTGCATACATCCTCGACGAGTGCTGTGATCTGTCTGTTGATTCCGTGTAGAAGCTGGTTATATACCAGGAATAAAAAATTCAGTGTTCAAAGATAGAATTGAAACTCTAGTGAAGTTTGACCCACAGACGTAATCGGAGGCCTCGCATCCTTTCGTATCACGATGCTAACTGTCAGTGAACACATCAAGTTACGCTGACGAAGAACTTGGGCTCTTGATTGAAGCTGGCTCGAGAGAGACGACTTTATGTGCTGTTTTCATAATTCTTTAGAAAATCACACGGAGTTTCTCACGTCTCTGAATTTTCCAAACTTGATTACAATTTGTACAGCTGGCCATTTGTCGGTCATTCAATGCTTTTAAATAACTACAAGCTTCATCGCGTAAGATTCGCCAATCTCCTCCGCAGCAGGCTCCTCGCTGGGAACAGTAGACAAAGCCTTAATCGACTGTTTGTTTCCTGAAACACGCATTGTTCGGTTTGACAATGAGCTACTGAGATCCCTAAAAGGACACGCGAACCTAGCTGCTGTTGTTCGACGTCGCCCGTCTCGTCGGAGGATGTCTAGAGTTCTGGGACCAGAAGGGAAATGATGAAGTGACTTTATCGTCATTGTCTAGTTTTAGGGATAAAAAGCTTCTTGAAAAATCTTGAAAATTATTATAATGAGGAGGATTCCTGATTAGAAAATAAAGGAAAAAAATGTTTCAAACCCAGTTGGACGAGAATTTAAATAACCTATACGAGATTAGTTTCGGTTCATATCAGAGTCTGAAGATCTGAATCCTAATTAACCTCCGAGTAACGTCAAGAGATAAACTCTGATCACACAGGTGATCCGATCGGGGTAATTAAACCCTGTGTGTTAACGCGATGATGTCGTCCTCGCGATCGCCGTAACTCTGTAATAATATCAGAATATCTAGAATATTATTAAAATGAATTTTACGCACAGGAACGAACGTAGAGGCTCAAATCGCAGAGCTATAAACGCGGAAATGTTTTCACTGAAATTAATTTACTCCCAGGGACGATAAAATCTCGCTTTTAATTAATAATCTTTACGAGTCGGACTGGGTAGAGGAAATGAGAACAAAAATCGATAAGAGATAATTAGATAAGTAAATAAATGACGTGAGGTGATAAATGAAACTGCGGCATATATCTACTGTAAAAACTGGAATCACATAACGAACTTGGGAACTTAATGATATTACACCCACGTGAAAATAAAATTAGTATCAGATATCCGATATTATTCACAACACCTTGGAGCGTCCGCATTCCAAACGACAGGTCGGATAAGTATAGATATATGATTAGCAGTGGAAAGTATGCACTCGCACAATAGCTATACTTATACGTAACCTTGAAGAGGCCGATAAAAAGCATCGACTTTTAAAAAATTTCGAATTACCAAGCTCACGGGTTGGCCTCAGGTAGTTTACGAAGAAAATTTGAATACGTTGAACACACGATGCATTGGACCATTGTGCAGTGCATCAATATGTAGTTCATCAAATATATTGAGACTGACGTGGAATTCGTATTGCTAAATTGTTCATTCATATATTATGACATGACACGAACGAATATTACGAAACTAGATCGATCATCGAGCCAGTCTGGTATTCAGAGTGTGTCAATGATGCGGACGTCTAAAGGTCGAGAGCAATCTTATTCCGAGCTGAGATCGGTCGAGAGTGGTAAAAACACCGTTAATTCTGTTCCATGGCAGTACCCGATCGCTACTCGTTGTCACATGTGACAAAACAAGAACCAGGACTAATTTCCACGACCGAATCTACCGTCCCTGATTGTGAATATGGCCTATTGTCCCGGTGCACGAGGCTCGCACTCTATTTATTGCGTCAAGTACACATCCGCGTCGATGATGAATGTGTTTGGTAATACATGAACGTACTTTGTACGTGCGCGTATTCTTTTATATGTACCCTACACTGGCTAGTTAAACGTACATTGAAGCACATATTTATACGCGTACAACTGCGTGCAATTACAGTCATTTCATTTCATTCGCGACTATACAGTGTTTATAGTGCTGGAGCAGAAAAAAGGAGTTTTAGAAAGTAACCGAACTTTGTAATCTTTGAAAATTTAAATATTAACCAGGGCATCATGTCAATTCATTCAAGTCACCGTTACTCAACGAATAATTCATTTATTGATTACGCCGAGGCACGTAGCGACTCATAACGATATCAAATCGAAATGATAACTCGACGAAACTCTGCAGTGTGAAATCTCAACCTCAGCCATTTTCGTTTTCGAATTTATCGATCAAATATATCACGCGGCATTACAATCGAATAATGGGTGCCAATCGAGTGTTATTCCAGTGATGCCTTCAGTCACAATCGTCTGCTAGATTCTAGCAGCTGCAAGACGGAAGAAAAATATTGTAGGCGTTGTTGATTGTACCACAGAGTTATAAAGGCGGACCGCCTCTAATGCACTTCGAGGAAAACATTTTACGCGTTTAGGTTAGCTGATGCATTTCTACGCACTTATCATAAACATTATCAAACCGCTTTAATCAATTCCGCCCACGAATCCGTTTCATTATATAGCGCGGAGTTACGAAATGCACGTGGCATAACTTTTGATGCGTCCGTTTAACCAGCTTCCGGTTTCCTGTAAACGAACTCTATACAGTTAACACAACACACACGTACACTATTCTACTATACTCTCAACATAGCTAGCATACACGTTGTTTCAACCGGTGTAAATATATGGGTATACCTATGCACACGGTTGATTAACCTGCCCGTGTCACTTCACCTGCACATGTATACCTAATACCACCAAGCTACATACGCAGAAGCAGCGACTCTATCCGTTTCGTACGGGGACATTGTTGACCCCATTATACATAGGTGTGGCAAGTTTACAGAGAGACAATGTTTTCAAGGTTTACTCAAGCCACAAAACCGAGGTTTGTCACGACACACCGCAGTGTCAATTGACAAACTAAATTATACAGCAACCGATATCTTTGTCACCAAGTTCGTTCTTTGATAAAACCGAGGGGTTAATCACCAGCGAAGATACGTGCACCAAATTTATATCCTTTACACTCATTTTACACCAGATCTCCTGCTTGTGATGTACATCGCTGGTGAAATTGAAACAACTGCATCTTGATGTGTAAAATATTTTCAAATGTTATCCATTTACCCCTAAATTTGACTAGGAAAAATATACTTCTGAAGACATACGTGCGTATTTGTTTATAATTTATGGTGCTCGAGCACTCGTTCGAATATAATAATATTGCATCGTGCGCGGTGAGAAGATGTGACCAGTTATTTATAATGCGTAAGTATCATCACTTTGGCCGGTCCAAGTTTTATATATATACGTCCATGAGTCAGCTGAGCTATAATGGTGAATATATGCGTATACGCGTTATGTACGCGTGTTTAGTCAGCATATAGTGATCCGTGGCAATGAACCAACCAAAAGACAGGATCAAAAGCGGGAGTTTATAGCTCGCGAAAATTCGAGACTGACAATATTATATACGTGTATTATAACTATAAAAATGAACGAGGCAAAAACGCTTTATAAAATTTACACAGTTGAGTCAACATCATCACCGCTTTGACATTGAAGCAGCTAGAGAGATCTCGTACTACCAATCGGATAAGAATTCCTCTGTACACTGCCGACCGCTGGCTAACTCTTAATTGAGTGCAACGCGTTTAATTGCGTTTCCACATTCTAGGCGCCGGCGATTCTACACACTTGCACTAGCCGCGTTAAAATAGCTTCGATTGCTTTATCACACGTGTCTCTCGGACAACGGATACGAAAAAATCTCTGCAACGGACAAGAAACATCCATTTATACTCCTTGACGTCATCGAATGTTTATTTTTCTTCATATTCCGCAGCTGATCTCATTGTCTTCAATCATATCCTCATATTTCACATTGGTCCATAAAAAATAAGGACGATAAAAAACAGTTAGAGGAATTACGGCTTGACCATTTCAGTTTCATTGCTTGTGCATAAAAATATGGAAAACCAACGAGTCTAATTGAATATTATGCGATGCATGGCCTTCGAGGTGTGTAATAGTCGTCCCTTATGTAAATCGAAGCGATATTATTATGGACGTGTACATAATACCCTGGGGAGAAAGTGGGAAGAGAGAAACTGCAGCATTCTTGAATACATTAGATGATGTGCTGGTACTCATGTTGAAAATCAGATGCTTGTACCTACGATGTAACCAGAGTACCTGTTGGATAGCGAAATATGCAGTTAAGAGGTCTTGGATTCGATTTCTTCGTTCAATTTATTCACATGTTTTTTAACCTCAAATGATGAAAAATTTCACGAAATTGAGATGCAATTTATCTGAGAAATATCTTCTTCTGCTACGTGAATAGAATTATTTTATGTCCTGCGTCGCCTCAGATAGCTGCTCCACAAAGGGAGTCGTGATAATAATTCACTTCCAATTGAAAACTAACCCTACAACTTCCCAATGGACGCCCTTTATTGAACCAATAAACCTAAATGCACGGAATACTCTCGGCTCATCCTGTCGCTTTATGTTCATTCATACGCGTACCCTGCGCGAGGTTCTGAACCTAACGTTCATTCACGTGCCGTTATACGGCGAGTAGCTATGCTCATGCAGCTATTCCGTATAGTGAAGGTAGGTATACATGTGTAGTATAATCATTGAGTTTATCAAGTGACTTTACTGTACGCGACATACGGTGATAAATTGCTTGAATCTCAATTCAGTACCTATACATCTAGGATGTAATGCGACCGACTGACGTATCAATCATACATTCAATTTCTCTCTGCTTCTTACTTCCTATCTCGTTGATGGCGCCAAGCCACAAGCTGAACGAGCAATCGAACCAGACACTGGATCAAGAGCAGAGTACCTTATCGCTGATTTGAAACCTGCGAGGGTTTAACGTCTAGATGCTTTCTTTTATTCCAAACAGGACACAAAGTTGTAACTTGTATTCGAAGATGTTGAAAATCGATGGACGTTAGTGCCGTTCAAACTTCAGACCGTTTGTTCAAATCTGGGACGAAGCCAGAAGCAAAGAGTGAGAAAAGGAAGATCTTAGAAGATGTTTATAAATAACGCGTCGTTTTAGATGTTGAAATAAAAATAAAATGAGAGAATAACCAAACACATAGACTTTTGACCACTCATCAGTGCTCGTGAGAGTCTCGGAGCAAACGGTGACACATCGGTCGTCACCCCGATTCCTCTATACCAGCTCGTCGTACATCTGCTAATCCGTTAATCTCAAGTTTTTGCATCATCCAGCATTAGGCGGTCCTATTCGCGCCTGGCGCCTGCATCCTCCAGAACTGCACACTCCTACCAGCATTTTTCCCCCTTTCTTCATTTCATACCCCTAAGTGCGTCACCGAAACATCTAATGTGGGGTGACATTGTACGCGTTTTAATTGGCGCGACGTGTCTTTGACCGCCTGCACTTACACTTATCCCTGCAGTAGTCGATGAACAAAGTGCGAGAAGAAATTATCACAATCTTATACTGTATGATGGATGAAACGCAGATATATTTTTTCGATTATCGTAAAGCAGGAAGGAAGGGAACCGCGTCACCGGTGTTATACGTTTAAAAGGGAACCATCTTGTGTAACTTGGATAGGGAAATATTTCTTTCACTCATTCACTCATTCATTCCAAGAGCAAAGCAATCCAGACAACGAGAGTACTCTGTGGATAACAAAAGAATGAGAAATTCATACGGACAATATGTATATCGTGGGTTAGTGTAGGTAGCAGAATGAATGTGTGTACCTTAGTTGAAACATACATTTTCATCTTTTTTTTTTGTTTCCACTGCAAGCGAGAAGAAGAAATGTACATAGAGAAAGAAGCTCCGGGCAGTGTGCACAATAATCATCGCTCAGAATCATTACTACTTTAGAATATGAAGTTTCTTTCGCTTTGCTCTACCATCTAGAGCTATAAAACATTACGAATATATCGATTTTACAACTCTGGTCATTAATACCACCTCAGGCACCGTGTAAGTGATAATAAACTCGATAAAGAACACGACGCATGAGGTCGAACTCTTCTTTTCACTTCTCGTAAACCCTATACGAATAAGATGACCCGCATTTTTGATGAACAATAAATGAGTGACAATAGGATCATCGTTTCTCTTGTTTTGGATCAATTACATGCTTCTTAGAACATGGCAGTTTTTTTACTAGTCTTTTTTGTATATTAAACTCGAGTTAGAAGTTAAACGATAATCATAATTGTATCACTTCAAAGAACATCAGAGAAAAAAAAGCAAGATTAGCTCAAATCCGTGTCTCATACATTGTTAGAATATACTTGACAGTCTACTGGACAAGTATAATATAATTTTGTTTGTTAATATTTCACTGCCTAACGATGGCCAGAGTCCAAAGAATTCAGTATCAAAAAGAGAAAAACGATCGCGTTAAACTACCACGAGAAGTGGGATCTCGCTTGGGACGCATGTTGCGTGATAAATAAACAAGAAGAGGCGCCAGAGGCACAAATGAAGAGAAAAAAACCCCTGAGAAACACACACAAGGGGAAATTTTTCATCTCTAGGTATGAGTTTAATGAACCACCTGACGTATGCCTGCGTTAAGCTTCCCAACCACCGTAGGCCCAATTACTTCCAGTCTTTCGTTCCGAAGAGACAACTCCGTATATTCTCGTAGAAATTAATCAATGATTAACGAGACGTGAGAGATGTGAGTGTAATAAAACTGAATGTAACGCTGAAATATCGATGAACGAATCTTCACGCGCGATAAAGACGAATCACAGCACTAAATAACTTTGCGAGTAAGAGAGAGAAAAAAAAAGGAAGAAATTATGCCAAGGCCCCGGCCTGACCCAGAGACCTCTATAGATATTTCCCGTGGAAAATCACATAAAGTAGTCAGAGGAATTGAGAACCTCGGTAAACTGCAAGACTTTACAGGATAAGAAGTGAGATAGCGGTCAGACATATCCAGGATGTGGGGACAAGAGAGTGTAGTAAAACGGTACAGGGTAAAACTTTTATCGCTTAGCTAATCGTATTCTCTTCCTGCTTTTTTTTTTCTCATCCACCTTGAGAAACGGCATCAACGATAAACGTACTGAGCTCAGAACATATGCGCAGCAAACTTGGAAAGATTTTTAATCCACTATTGGAAGACGTTAATTTTTTATACGATCGTTCGCGTATTCGCACTTAAAAATCTAACGAGAATATTATACTTCAGGTTTGTTTAAAAATACATCGTGTTCATGTGTCTCTAAAGATAAACGAACAGACTGACTTCGCTACGTCTGGACATTGAAGAAACACGCCTAATTAATAACAAACACCTGTAGATCATTTTTTCACTCTTTTCATAAAAATTCTCGTCTCGTACATTCATATGCGTTACTGATTAGCATGTATTTTACGAGAGAGTGAATTTCATCGCAAGGTCAAAGAGCGGAACGACGAGAAAGTGTAGGATCTTCATATATGCGAGGAAAGAATGAAAAAAAAAAAAGTGAATCGATGAAAGACACAACCCTGCTGCAGTAAGATCAAATGAAAATCTGCCAAGACCGCAGAAGAAGACCCATACCTGCATGTTATTTATAAAAACTAAGCCCCCATTGGCTCTTTTGAAGTCCAGGTAGCCTCGAGGGTCACGATTCGGGATGCTATATTCCCTCCCAGGTAAGTCGAGGTAGAAATGCCCGAGCAAATCTATTCTCGGTATAAAACACAGCGGCAGTTTCGATTCACTTTGGGCCGTCGAAAACGAAGAAAAAACGAAGCCAAACAAACAAAAAATTTGAGAGCAAATGAAGAAAGAAATTGGTCGAGCATTCTCGTGTGGATAAAAAGGTCAAAGCACAATCATACTGACCGAATTATTAATACGAAACGATTGCAGTACTCGCACGATCTTTTGTTTCTGTCCCCGACTGATTGAGCTCGTTAACACAACGCAACCCCATTTCTTCACGAGATGATATGAGTTACACGCTTGTCATAGGTCGTGATAGATTGCCAAAGACGCCACGATCAGATTGAAAGGAGAAAATCAACATCTCAGTTCAATACAGCTGACTCGAAAATCAAAACGATACACGAGCAAAATGATCGAGTATGAAGCGTAACCGATTCGTCTGTTACATTTTTGGAACAGCCCTCCTCTCGATTTCGACGATTTTAACAATGAAAAAGACTCGATGAAGAAGAAACAACGAATATTCGCTTTCGACTTCAGTTACACAACGATCAGTCAGTATTTTCACTACACATATCTGTGGACAACGGTTTTGCAACGTTGCTGTTTATAGAGCTGATAAAACGTACCTTATATGTATACTTTGCCAAACCCGCGACCAAGTTGATCGTGAGTGGGACACGGATAACGAGGTATATATATACATATATAGTCTTGTGTATTAATGACGGAACTGTAAACTCTATTCACGATCTAGTTTTTAAGTTTATCGTTAGTCACTCACTATTGTTTTACCGTTATATTTTCAGGCCTGCACTAACGCCACTCGGGTAAATGGTACCTGGATAAATACTTCACAGACTTGTCTCTTACTGGATACCTCGATCTATCTCTCTGTCAAATACGTTCGGATAACTGAATCAAAATAAATAATTCAAAATTGTAGCAATTTAGAACCCCTTTTTCTTAGAATTATGATAATTTTTTTTTGTTAACCACAGATGAAACAATGAGCTGAACTTTTTCTTCAATATCAAATAACAGAATTTTTCATACCATCCGGCTCTTTGGTATGACGATAATTACGTAATGACGTGGAGACAATCATCCCCTTTTACGATATCTTTCGTCAAAATTTAGTTTTGATGATTGCATTCATTTTTTACGGTGATTTCGAACATCCCAATGACAAGATATGAAGCTGAAGATAGCAGCCACAGTTAGCAGCCAAACATTCCAAAGGTCTCCCGAATAAAATCACTCAGTAAAGATTCATGTCTATACTTTTAGGAATATATCCCTCAAATTCAAATTCTATGGCCTCATTGTCTCATTTTAATTGAATTCAGCACTTTTGGCCGCCAACTATGGCTGCTAGCTTCATCTCCATCGAAGGGATGCAGTTTTATCTGCGTTTGCTATCGCTGGTCATTGCTGCACAGTTTTTTCAACAGTTTCTTCATTTTCACTAACTTCTAACAAATTCCTATGTTACGTACAGAACAAAATAAGCGCCGAGAAATACAGTGGATTCAATGGAACGTCGTAAAACTGTAAATGAAGAAAAAAAATAAAATCATTCTCACCTTGACGGTGACAGAGTTGGTTGATCCCTTTATCAGGTCTATAATTTCCTCCCTAGATTTGTCATTTACGTTAATTCCGTTAACTTCGATGAGTCTGTCTCCGGGAAGTAATCCAGTTTCGTTATTATTTTGCACAATAGCACCAGGTTCTGCAAAAATTACCGGTCTCATTTGGGTAACACCGTTAGCAACTCGTTCCACGATCATAGCACGTCTTAGAGAGAATCCAAAATCGTTTCTTGGCGGCGGTTGCCTCTGTATCGTCAGTTCCCTCGGATCTGGAAGCTTCAGGGGAACTATCTCCGGCAGGACAAGCTCCACCCCCTGTTCCTCAAACGACCCTGACGACCTCCACCTGGAGAATCCCTGCGATTCTCCTACCGGCGACATGCTGAACGGCGGGGTGGCAAAACTCGAGTTCGTCGTGTCCGTCAGAGAGTCTGCGGAGGGACTGGCACTGGTCACCACCTGAAGAAGCTTGTTGTCCCGGTGCTGAGGGCTTCGCCTGTAAGTTTCCTCCTCGCTGAGCCCGTCCTCCTTCCCTATCCCAAGGTTGTTCAGGTTTGGGACGTTCTGGTAGGCAATTACCTCGTTCTGGAGGGTATTTCTCACCAGAACGTTGCTGTCCACGTGGTTTTCGTTCCCGTTTTGGACCACGCTGACCTCTGACGTTATGCTAGTGATGCTGAGCCGAGGCCCCTTGAGGATGCCGCGTTTTGGAGGCTTCGGGGGAAGCGGAGGCAGCGGCTTTCCACCGGCTGTTGATAACGAGGTGAGAGACGCCTCCGAGGAATCGCTCTGCGTCAGGCCGTCTCCGGTGCCTCGAGACCAGCTGGCTCCTGCGGGGTGGTGGATACTTTCGAGCAAATCTCTGTCCAGTGGGGCGAAAAAGGAGGCGCTGTAATCGGCCGTTATCCCGCTCGGCAGTTTCTCCTTTTCTTTACGACGACCCCGGATCTTGAGGGACCTTCGGACCTGGGATAAAAAAAATGATTATTTTCAGAATAATATTGATGAAAAAAAAAATTTAGCAGAAAGGGGGATGATTTTGATTACGAACCTCGTCGAGTCGGAGTAATTCTTCGGCAGACATGCTGCCGCGATCTCGTTTTTTAATTTCTTTACGTTCTTTTTTCTCCCGTTTTCTTTTCTCCTTGTCATCTTTCTCGGCAACTTTTTTCATGAAATTGAACATCGTTTGTCGGTGGTAATTTTCTTTTTTATATTCAGCTTTACGAATGCTTATTCTTTTCTATACGAATCAATAATTCAGTACTCATCCCTGGGTCGCCGGCGACTGGGAGCAAGATTTTGAGGAAACTGACGAAGGACCACCGAACGTCGATTAAAATTTGCCTGAATAATAATCGACGATTAAAAATACCCTGTGGGGTCTCCGGCAATGAGGTGAAAACTTCACGCTTGGCCGCCGAAATTGACAGCCAACACAACACACGAGACGTCACAACACTTCAAACGCGATTAAACTCACGTAATACATGACATTTTAGTGGTAATATCAACACGAATTTATCCTCATATCACACACTGTAATTTAGGCTCGATTATACCACGTATTTTTATCCAATATAAACACGGTTTGGACGATGTCTCGGTAAGATACATACGCGCAGCGCCGAATGCCCACCACCTTGTTGGTGTTGGACGGCACACTGTCATGGCAGTGCGCCGAAATGCTTGACAAACGTTGCGCCCACTCCGGTCGACGCTCGGTGATCGCGCCACCTGATGACTATTTTCAGAACCAACATCAGCGGGCGGATGACTCGAATCGATGTGGGGTTATCGACAGATGATACGAATACAGAGAAACCGAAACAGCGGCGAGTCCCAGTATTCATGGGTAAGACAGTCCGACATCATTGCCGAAGAGAAATTTAGTCGGAGTAGGTAATTTTTCAAACTTTATTTTATTGTCAGTGGGCGACGTTTCGGCGGCTCCGAAAAAAATTTAGAAGAAAACTTTGTTTAAATTTTGCCTTCTTTTTATTTTCTTGTAGAGTAGCTGGTCCCAGGGCCGGACATAAAAACACAGGACCCCTAGGTAATTAACAGAGTCAGGAGCCCCGTTTTTGAATTATTGAATAACATTTTTTGGAAACCATCCACTTATACCTAAATAATTCACGTATTATTCAAGTATTTTGTGTCACAAAAATAAACAGTATTTATTCATTTATTTATTTCTCAAGATAAGCAGTAGTATAAGGTAGTAGCTGCATAATTTATAGTGATAATAATATAGGATTTTATAGGCTGAAGATGGCTGGCCGGGCGCGGTCGAAACGTCGCCATACACTCAAATGAAAAAAGTTTCAAAAATGACCTACTCCGACTAAACTTCTGTTCATTACCATTACCGAACTATTTCGGAAAAATGTATCGAGCCTCTGCTCCTTACCGGCAGACTGACCGCTTCGCTCGGTGGTTGAAACAGAGCACTGTGGCACTGTGGCCACTTGCTAGCCCCGAAAAATAGTCCATGGATGTCCCCTATAAAATTGTAAGAATCTACTGAATTCTGTAACATACTTATAATATACATGTCCTTCGTATGGCGACCAGAGGTCAGACAGAGATCGTTTCCAGGAGTGTTTCCATCCTTGTCTAGCGCACGGATCTAACGTCAGGCGATGTTTGATGCTCAGGTAGTAGGTATCGCTTACGCCCGTGCGTCCGACAAGGACGGAAACACCCCTGGAGACTATCTCTTTTTATTAACCCCCCTCCCGCTCCCACGCAGCGCGTTCCAGTATATTATAGAATTCAGTGTAAGAATCTTATATCTCCTAATCGTATCTAATTGTCTATCTTATCGTATACAGGGTGTTCATGATAACTTTAGCAAAATTTGCAGGGTGGGAAGAGGACCCAAAAACAAGGATTTTGAGTATTGGAACCCATGTCCGGAAATGTACCCATACAGAACTATGGCCATTTTTCGATTTTGGTTTGCGCTCCTGTTGCGTACTCGAAACTCGCCTCTATCAGGTGTGTCGCGTGTAAAGGAGATAACAGTCATAAAAATGGCAAGTTTTGCGTCTACATGGTGGAGTCTTAATAACATAAACAACGGAAAACAAAACAAAAACATAATAATTTTTTACTAACCTCAACGAAATTATGATGTTTTTTGCTAAACTCAACAAAACTATGATGTTTTTGTTAAGTTTGGTAAAAAATTATGATGTTTTTGTTTTGTTTTCCGTTGTTTATGTTATTGAGACAAAAACATCTAATTTTGTTTAGTTTAGCAAAAAATTATTATGTGTTTGTTTTGTTTTCCGTTTTTCAGTTTCTGTTGTTAAGTTTCATGAAACCTTGAGATGTTTTTTTTTTTTAAGTTTAGTACAAAAATTATGATGTTTTTGTTGAATTGAGTGCAAAATCATTTTGTTTTTGTTTTGTTTCCCGTTGTTTATGTTATTAAGACCGCACCATGTAGACGCAAAACTTGCCATTTTTATGACTGTTATCTCCTTTACACGCGACACACCTGATAGAGGCGAATTTCGAGTACGCAACAGGCGCGCAAACCAAAATCGAAAAATGGCCATAGCTCTGTATGGGAACATTTCCAGACATGGGTTCCAATACTCAAAATCCTTGATTTTGGGTCCTCTACCCACCCTATAATTTTTGCCAAAGTTATCATGAACACCCTGTATATATCTTCTCGGTGGTCCGAGCGACTCTCCTGGTTACTCGAAACGCCACGAGACCAAATTTTGTTTAGGAACCCGAAATTAGTGTGCGATGCTGACTCTCTCAGTGAAGAAGAAATCTTTAGCGAGATCTTTAGTGTTTTGCAGTCCGCGAAGCAACTCGGGTATTTTGCATTTTGCTAGAATAATGAAATTTTATGTATCCTTAGGGACGTTGCCTAGTGAGCCAGCGCGGGAGAATTCGGCTTCCCGCGCGAAAGTGGAGGGGATAACGGTTGGGACCGACTCCCGGGGCTACGACGGAGTAGGGATAGGCGCTCGGGATTGGCTGCTCTGGGCGGAAAAATCGCGATTTCTGCCTCGGCTCATACAAGTTTTCTCGCTAGTCTTATGTACGATTGTATTGATTTCGGGCTCAAATTGAAGGTAAAGGACGCATCTATGTCGTGACGTAGCCCGATTTTCCAATAAATGTCTAGTCTTCGCTGTAGCAGGTCGCAAAATATGCCTACTTTCGACAACGTTTTTTGGAAAATTTGAAACGAAATTCCAAAATCGGCCTACGTCACGACATAGATCCTTCTTTTGTCTTCAAAATGCTTCGAAGAGAATTGCGATATCTTTAATAACATCGTAGATAAATTCAATATAGTGAGAGCCTGTATGCGCGGGGGTAGGCAACGTCCTTAGGGAGTTTGAATTACGTATTAGGAAAGTGAAAATTCGATCGATTGTTCGGATTTTCTGTATTATCTCCTTCGTATTAATGTCTTTACCTTGAGGCTGTTGCCTCGTGAGCTAGCGCGGGAGAATCGGCTTCCCGCGCAAAAGTGGAGGGGATAAGGGCTGGGACAGACTCCAGGGGCTACGACGGAGTAGGGATATGGCGCTAAAGAGGGGCGGCTGGGGGCGGAAAAAATCGCAATTCCGTGTACCGGCTCACACAATTTTTCTTATTTCAGTCTTATGTACGATTTTGTTGGCTTGCGTCTCAAATTGAAAGTAAAGGATGTATCTATGTCGTGATCTTCTCCGAAATTTCGGATTGATGTCTAGTCTTCGTTGTAGCACGTCGCAAAATACCCACTTTTGACAGTGTTTTTTGGAAAATTTTCAACGAAATTAAAAATTCGGCCTTCGTCATGATATCCTTATTTTGCTCGTTGTTTTGTCTTCAAAATACTTCAAAGAGGACTGCGATACCTAGCTTTATTGACATTGTAGATAAATTAAATATAGCGGTGATAACACCTGTTTGAAAGAATAATAAGGAATTCTCTCACTGCGAAAACACATTGGATGTCTATAGACGACTTTCAGTAATCTGAAACCATCCACAAAAAGAAACGACCTTTTTGGCTGACCTCGACCGCTCGATATAGTCCTTGAATTTCCTACTCGATTTGTTTCGAGCTCACAAAATATTATCATCTCCATTCTTGGGTAATATTAACATGATTTTAAAAAAAGTGACATTGAATTCTTTGAATTAAAAAACTACCGCATCGATTCGTGTTTGAATTGCCTCAGTCGCTAACCTCGACTTTTTATGTATAAGGTAATCGTAAAAGTCCCGTTTTTCTCCGGAAACAGTGAATAACATGAAATGAAGAAGGTCGAAGCATAAAATATAGAAATTTATTAGTTAAAAAATGTTTTAAAAAAACATTACTTTTATTCAATTTAGGGGGTCAGTGCAATAAGGCCATTTTTACCTAATGGAGTACCGCTAAATTAATTTATTATTTCTCGGAAAAATGTTGGTGATTTGAGTTGAGAAAGTTGAAGCTGTAGGTGAAGGTTTGAAGCGCCAGATAATCATATATTATACTATACACTGTGAAAAATGTTTGTTGTGAACTTCCAACACATGTGTTGGAAGTTTTATGCACATACAGGAGTCATAAAATCACTTCACATTTCAGTAAAATTAGTTTACAAATACGACGAATTTACTACACAATTTTGTAAAGTCCGTACACAATTTCGTATTTTTGGTATGAAAGTGTAGTAACATTAAAAATTTGTTCATAAATTCAAAGAACATGCTTAGCGATTCACTTTGCTATACTAAATTTGTAATTTTACAAGACTTTCGTGTAGTTAATCTTTCATTTCTTATAAGAAATGAAAGGTCGACCTTTGATACGCGAGAAACTTGAACGGCCTTATAAAAGAATACGAAACTTTTTGCACTGACCCTATTAATATGACAGTAATGATTGACTTGACGTCATTTTGTTGCGCGATGTAATTTCCATCGAAATACTGTGTAGACACAAATATGAAGAAGCAAGATCCACGAAACCAAAATAATTGTCAGTACGTAGAACGGCATCGTGGGCATACCCAGGTTGGAAAGGATGTACGAAGGCAATCGTAAGGGACAAAACTCCTTGGAGCAGGGTAAAACTTTGCGGGCATTTCCGTATATTCCCTGCAGGTATCCCTCGAAGGCGTATCTAGAATAATTATCACGGTGTTATTACGGGACATGTTTACATAGAGATGATATAATTATCGTAGATGCGTTGGGCTGCACGTACCGAAAATAACTGATATAACATAGCGGCTTCAAATAGTAGGCGACTTCCCCCAGTTTCACGAAAAATCCAGCAAATAAAAATATCGGAATGTTCAGAGCTGGCACCAAGAATACGCCGCACTGTAAATAATCATCAATCAGAAATTCACGTTTCCTAAAATTGGATGATAATTCAAAGTTCGAACTTTCTGACAATGCAACACCCGCGCGAAATAATTATAGCCTAAGTTCTTCGCCGAATGACCAAAGTATTATTGCCGTGACTTTGAGGTGTGCCGGTGTTCTGGAGTTTCGGCTGCTCAATTTATCTAATCATGAGCGTATTAACGTCAATTGAAGCCGTCTGCATTCGTTGCTCTGTATGCAACCAGGATATGTATATACATACATTGATATTGTACCGTGCAACGGGCCTCCCAATCTGATACAGGAAATGTAAGCTCGGAATTGTAGATATAATAAATTGTACGTGACAGATGAGTCGATAGGCAACAATGCCTGCTTAATTCGCCATTGTTCAATCGATAGTACACTCGCACGTACAGATCAGTTGCGTAAGATTGCCGTGCTACGAAATGAACATCGATACATGCTATCATATTTCCTGGTAAAACGACACCGTTTCTTTTCTCATTCAAATTTCCTTTCACTTCGTTGAGAATAGAGTCAGAAATAAAAATCCATGACCACTATTCAACCAACGAAAGCGATTTTTCAGCTGCTGTGTCATCAAGCCACAGACGCCATGGTTCAATTTCAGTTGACCGTGAAGATAAGATTCCTCTAAAATGGGGACGCGTTATCTCGGTGAACACAATATGTTCTCCGAGGAAAATTATGCTCAGGAGACAACAGAGTACCAGCAAAGATGAGATGTTTGTGTGATATCGTTCTCGCACATGTTCAAAGTATTATTCTAGTGTATACCTGAGCTCCACATGCTGCACCAGCAGCAATGCCGAAGGACTGGGCGAGCATCGTTAGGAGGACGCAGATTAGCCACGCTCGCCATATCCGGTCAAATTCGAGCGGCTGTCCTGTCAGCCAGTAGGAAAAAGCGAAAAAACAGGTGGGGCAGATAACCTGAAGAACATTCGACACTGATGAAATAATTCTTGTGTCGATGTTGGAAAATTTGAAAAATGACCGATGTTACCTGCAGTGGAATGTCAGCTAGGACTTTCGCTATGTAATAAGACTCCAAGGAGTACCAATTGTTCAGATGCTCCCGAAAAAAAACGGCCGCTTCGATTGGAACTGAAAAATGAATGCAGAATACTTGGTAACGTTTTTATCGCACTGATAACAAGCTATGGTCGGTACTTTCAACTCACACATCTGTACGGCTGGCATTGAGTTGCCGAAAAACAGAAACAACAATCCTGTGAAAACACAGGCGATGTTGCTATCGATCTTTGCAGCATCGTTACCAAAGTTGTAGAACACAATTCCGATAAGGATACCAACGACGAGATGAGCACAGACTCTGAGTTTCGTCAACGTCTGAAAAATAGCATCAAATGATCAATCCTCACGTTACCATCGAACGGTGTAAAAGCCTACGGAGATCTTACGTTGTCTCTTCTTGAACAGATCATCGCTCTATTATAAAGTATGACGAATTGTCTCCACTCGGAATTCGAGTACCGTCCTTGTTGTACCAATGGCTCCTCGTTTTCTTCGAGGGGATCCAAACGGTGGAACACCTGCTGACCTGCAATTCGGAGAAAAGAAGAGAGAAATTCATCGAACTCTTCAGAGCAGTCTAACAATTGCGTTTCACTCACTGATTGGAACTGCGATAGAGGACTGAAGATGGAGTTTCTTCGACTCAAACTTTTCTCTACAGACTTTGCCTAATCGTTCAAGGTTGTCTTCCGACTCTGTGACTGTCTCTAGCACTGTGAATTGAAATAATTGATCAATGATACCGATTAAGAGATCAAAAAGCGATCTTAACCGCGAGATTTTGAACTGAATGAGAATAAGTCCCACCAAATTCTGCAATGTTGTAAAGCTGAGGGCACCTGTAACCAGCGCATGCGAACGTGTCCAATATTTCGTCTCGTGGACCGCAATATACTATGCTCCCTCGTGACAATACGACGACATCATGAAACAGGGATATCAATTTACTGCCAGGCTGGTGAACGGTGCAAACAACAGTTTGACCTCCTTCGGCGAGTGTGTGGAGAACAGAAATCACCTGGAAAGGTAAAGTATCAGCCATCGAATTGGATTCTCCGAGGATAAGACTGGAGGATATAATGATGAATCTCACCTGCGCCGATGCTGCACTGTCTAATCCACTTGTGGGTTCATCCAGCAACATTATCGGAGGATTACTTATCAACTCTACTCCGATCGAAAGTCTTTTCCGTTCACCACCGCTGAGATGACCAGCAGCTGTGTCGAGACATGCCAATAGCCCCAGTTTCGTGGCCACGTCGTTTACCTGAAGATGGATGTATGTATGTATACACAACCTTTATCAAAGTCGATAGATTCAGGTTCTGGGACCGAGAGCCCGACAAGTTAACCGAGGAAAAGTTGTGCATGGTCAAGTTCCCAACCGTCTTGACTCATTTCAAATAACAACGCTACGAGGAACCATCATTATGTGCTGATGCTGAACAAAATTTATTGTTGGAATACCTCGAATTCGAATTAAAAAAAGGAAATCACGCTTACCGCACGTCTTTTATACTCGGCGGTGTGACTCAGCCCGAGTTTCAGGTCCGCTGCAACCTGTAGAGTCTCTCGTACTGTGAGGAGTGGTAACAGCGTAAAATCTTGAGGAATGTAGCATGCTTGCTTTCTGTATAGTTCCTTTTTTCTCTCGACTCCGTTTACCGTGATCGAACCTCTCAAATTCGAGCCTCGCGATCCGGAGATTATGCTCAACAACGACGTCTTCCCAGCGCCAGAGGGTCCCAGGATCGCGGTCAAACGTCCAGGTCGAAAATGTCCCGAGACCGAACGGAGGATATCTTTCTGCTTTTGATCAGCTATTGAACAGGCAAAAGGTGTAAGAACTATTTTTACCCTGTCTACATTCGAATCAGTCACTGATTGTCGATCTGATATCATGACCAGAAAAAAATGTCAGGCGCCATTTCTATGAGTGCAGAAGCGAGCTGATTACCATATTGCATATTGATACCTAAAGCTTCGGCTGCTATAATCTCTGGAAATTCCGGAGAATGAACTTCGTACGTCTTGGTCAAGATCGACGTGCAGCGATTAGAAGCAAACTGATGCAACCATTAAATAAAGATAACGCGGATATGTAACGCAGAATGAAGCGGCTTTTTTACGTACAAGTTTCTCTAAAATTTTCAATGAGTTAAGGAGCAGCATAATTTAATTTTTTTTAAATTGTCAAACATGGACAGACGCAACGTGTTATACTTGACATACGACCTCATTATCGGTGTTCGAATAACAACTTATATCGAGTTTAGAAACCATTCAAGAGTAACACTCGTTTGTCACGTTACATACGCGAATTATCGCGTATGTAACGCGAATTAATGCGTATGTATGCGAAGATTACTTCGCAAAAGGTTACCCAGAGGACCTTCACATTTGTTCAGCTGTGTCATTGATTCAATTATAAAACAAATCTTAGGCCAGAAATCTCGACTTTGTATTTTTGCTGATTGGCAAGAGTATAAAAACCTGTTTGATCAACATGAACACCAGCTGCACGAAGAAGTTTGCACAAAATATCAACGACTTTCTAATCGAGCGTATCACCTTGTTTGCTTCCAGTAAAACTCGAGTTTGTTCGCCTCTACTTGATTACAAATTATGTATTCAATTTGTGGAAATCTCGACACCAAGTTTACAAAGACCATGAAGATACAATAATAAAACAACCAACTGAACTTGCCTAGTCTCCCGCTAACGGAGTAGCTCAAATCATTAAATTCGATTAGAAGTCTTGATTTGAAAGTACAGCCAGACTCAACGTCCAGCAATTTGCTATCATCAGTCACACGCGGTATCATAGAACTTCTCCCTTCCATTTGTATTATAGATTCACTTTTTGTAGGTATCATTATCGGTCATCGATTGAGCCACGTGCCGACTATTCTTCAATCTACAAACGCGGTGTATCATTCAGAGACTCTGACCATCTCCTAGCATTGAGACACAATTGAATCTATCAGACGGTCGGATCAGAAAACGAGTATAACTTTTTAAACTGATAGCAATGATCTATTATGAAACTAGTCGCTAGTGACACGATCGTTACGCGTTGATCAATTGAGCATGCTGGAGCACGTGGAGTTCGCGGTTCACAAAAATGCAATTGTGATGCAGCGCGTGTTCACTCCGGTCAACTATAATGGCAACTGGCTTTGCCGGACGCTACAAACGTGTCAGCAAGCCACAAGATATCGAGAGGCCAGCTTTCCAACGACCAGGCTACTATCGTGGTGGGGACAGATATAACTCATCCGTTGCTAGAGATTCAGTCGTCATCAAACCTCTCGCGGCACACTCGCAATGAGAGCTACGCCTCCAGTGCATGATACATTTTCCAGGGTATCTAAGTATCGAAGCTTACCGAAGGCAAACTCTAGTGATGGGTGGATTAGTTGGATCTTTACGTTCAAATTTCGCGGGGTTTAGAACCCCTAGTCTCGATTTTTTAACGATAAAATCCAGGTATCGAAAATTGTGTCCATTATCGACATAGAAACAGGAAGAAGTTCACTCGACGATAGTTTTTTGGCGACTGATTATGCACACAATACCTCAGCTTGTGTAGAAAGAAGGGAAGGGACCACGTGGTTCAGTAGAGGCATTTGGCGATGGTCATTGGATGTCACGAATAGGTACGTTTGTTGCTGGTTACCATGTGAAAAATTCATGACTCGATATTTTGCGTTAGTATAGGTAATTTCTACATATTTATTCTGCAAGGGGCCGAAGAGTCATTAATTACGATGAGATTCTTCTCCTGACCTTGAGTACGATTAATGATCTCGTTCGATAGCGTAAGATGAAAGCGAATAAATTTTTCATCCTTACATTATACTTTTGGTCTCAAGTTGACAATTTTCTTGTTTTTCCGGAAGGTATGTTAGAAGAATAGTCTCGTCGGTGAACAATCGAATGTCCGCTACATAAACGCTTTCGAAAGTTCAACTCGGTCCGTTATTGCGAATGTAGGTTATTTGCAACAGTATTTCTCATTACCTACTTTATAATTTTAACGGGGATCAGACTGTGACTTTACTGAAATGAGCATACTGCAAGCGATCGATGAGTCGAATTTCATCATTTGAAAATAAAAATAGTCGGTCAAGCATTCGCATTCCTCTACGTTGGCAGGTAAAGTTGAAATGTGGAACGATTAAAGCAGTATATAAGTAATTTATTCCATTAACAAATCAACGATATCGAAGAGGATGTTCCGACAAATGAACGTATTAACTATCCACGTAACGAAATTACTGGATGATCAAGTATAGGAAATCCAATCGTGAAGAATGCGATAACTTTGTCATCATCACAAATATGATATTCATAATAATTTTATTCTCCCTTCTATGCGATATGATATTTACAGATAAATTGATGATTATCCAGAAGTTTCGAACCTTTCATGGCCGGAGACGGCTGAGGTCTGAGCTGAGATCCGCTGAAATTTAGGTTCATGGGCAAGCGGAGTGGGATTCATAATTCCGAAAGAGCAAATAGTAAAAGGACCGAATTTCTGAATTTTAAATTCACCAGTACGTACGACCTTGTGCTATTAGTTGACCTGATTTTCAATTTCAATGTTTCTGGACACATTTCAGCAGCTTTCTTAGTCCAAATCCGAAGAAAAGAAAATTACAATTATACAAACTTTGGCCATTGGAAACGGCAAAAAGTCGTATAATGGCGCTTGCGACCTTCTCCCATTAGACATGCGATATCTGAAGTAGATATAGGCCCGGATTACCTATTGAGGCTACTGAGACAGCCTCAGGCCTTCAGGCCCTTTAAATTTTCTGCCCCTTATATAGCACAGATGAAAATTCTTATTTCTTGATTCCCATCCCAAGAGACAAAGATTGACTTGAAGCAAAAAATCGACCATTCGTAAAACTCATAAATAATTGATGAATTATGTACACCCAGGGAAATTGGATCTGAAGCGCAATAGGCAGCTGAACATACACCCTCTGAAACATTGTTTTGGGTTAAAAACGCATTGTTACAACAATTTTTTAGAGGTGTATGTTCAGTTGCCTATTCCGGACGCTTCAGATTCAACTTCCCTGGGATGAGAAGCAATTAATTATTCGAATATTGTGCTACGAAACATTTTAACGATTATGTTAATTACGACAAGTTTAATTTCAAACGAGATTTAAAACATTAAAAAATATGAATAACATTCATTTCGCATCATTTATTTAAGCATTTGTTCTCGAGAATTTCATCTTCATGTATTCTTGGGGTTTTCCCGCAAACTTGTTATTCGATTGTTCTTGGATTATCAACCTCAGAAATATCTCCCGAACTAAAACGGGTTTCGCATATGATTTTATCAATTTGGTTTTAATACACGAGTACAGCATCACGTTGTTAAAAGAAAAAATTCTTCCTTGAATGGCAGTCATTCGACCTACGATCGGCCCTTTTGGCAGAATAGTCTGAGGTACCGTCACCACATCTGGGGCTGTTAGGCACACATGCACACAGCTAACATAATAGTTTATGGACATATTTATTTATGGTTCCGGCGACCTTTTCAAAACCTGTTTTCCATGTATTCATTATGTTCGTCTTACTCTAATCGAAGAATTCTCGTTGAAATGCTGCGATTGAAACAGATGGAATCGAAGCGATGCGAATCATCAAATTTTCTTTGAATATGACATTTACATCGAAGATCGGAGACCAGAAATAGTGAAACTTCAACTGGCTAATTGTCGAAAGATAAAAATTCCGGAACTATCGCTTGAATCAATTCGGATTTGTAAACTTTTGTAATATGCACGATTCTGAACAGGGAAGTTTCCACAGATTAGAAGTAACAACTGTTAATGAGAATTGGGTTCGTGTTAATTAAATAAATTTTTTGGAAACCATTAAAGGATAAAAATAACTTCGAGTAATTGTAAGTTATAGAATTATTATTAAATTGAAATTTATTCAATTTCAAACGCCGAGTGACGTATTATTAGAGAAAAAAGTGTAAATACATTAAGGCTGGGATCAAGCCCATATAGCCTGGAACTTATACTACCTGTCACTTTTTTTTCCCGAGTGACGTAATACAGTATTTGTCCGTAGCGCCATCAGTCGGTCAATGTATGCGTCACGTGCGGCCGCGAAATTCAAACGTTATATCGAAGATTTGGATTTACGTGAAAACTGACTAAAAACAATTAGCCGGAATAAGTTTTTTATGAATCCTAATGACCTAGTCAACGATCGAGAAATTTGAAAAAAAAAAAACTGAAACTTCCGTATTTAGAAGACACGAATTTTCGAACGTTCGATATTTTGGTCATTCGGTGTAAAATTTTTGCTGTGCTTTTGTATTCGGAATTATATTTTCTACTCTACACAGCCTTTCGTTATTTTGGCCTTTCAATATTCTTCACTCTCGATATATTGACTTTCGCAATTTCGGCCAGTCTACTTTTTGGTCTTTCGCTGAACTGTGGAGAAGAAAATGTGTTGCTGTATCAACGGAAAACGCCCAAGGAATACAACGTCGATAAATAATCAGCGGTAAAAACAGGTCCATTGTGATATCTGGTATCTTCTGAAGCTGCGATGACCGATGTTCCGTGACTGAGATAAAAATGATCATAAATTATTCGCTGCAGAATGGTAATTTATCGATCTTCTGTGTTCTTTCCGGGAATTTTCAGCTTCGCAAACAACAATCCATGTATACTAACTTCATACCTATTCTTGATGAGTTTGATAAGGACTCCGCGTTACAGTCAATTCGAATCACGAGTAGCCATGCATGCTATCCGAGTTGCCTATAATTTGGGGTCTCTTTTATTTGACCTCTGCACTTTTTTTTCCTATTTTCTGTAGTGTGTACACAATTGTTGCCATATTGCAGAGAAAAAGCTCGTTAATATTCAATGTGACCATGAAGAGACTATTACAATTCAAATGAATCAGAATGCACGTTGCCCCGGCTCGTTGCAACCAACGTCATAATTAATTATCTTCAAAGATAAATGATCAGTGCAAATTATTTTCTGCAAATATATCAAGGTTTCTTACTTCGCATAGTCAAATTTGCAGAACGTCTTAAAATCAGATAATCAACCACAAATAGTGGATAAAAAAAGTCATCTTCTATACTGTAGAATACAAGTAACGCTGTGCATTCTTCAATTCAACGAATATTTTATTACCTCTGCAAGAATAAATTACCTCATGTTATTGCAAGGTATAAGATGATATAGTACTCAGGTAAAAAAACTGTACGCTTCTTACATTATGTATTCTTTTATGGACTCAAATTACCTTGTATATCATAAATCGTATTTGGCAGTACTGGTTTTTTTTTCGTCTCAAACATTTACAACAACATAAGTCTGGCGGTTTAGATACATTACCATATTATGTCTGTAATTTAGTACTACATTCATGCATCGGCTCATCGTCATTATATTCAATAATAATTATTAAACTATAACCTCATTATCAATCGTGATACACTGAGAAAAATTCATATTGTTGTCGCATTTTATGATTGACAGAACTATAAAAAAGTTTCCATTTTCTCCGTGAAAATCGATCACTGATGGTAGGGTAGTAAAAATAAAACTATAGCATGTATTCAATGCAACTTTGGTTATAGACATTTTTATTTTTCTAATTTCAACTTCATTCGTCTTCTTGGTCTCTCTGTTTATCTTATATCTTATATAACTATATGAACCTAATCATTGATGGAGTTATTCGTAAGGCACACCTGGTAACCGTAATTGAAACAAAAATTACCTATACACTACTTAGTATGAAAATTGTTCCCTCATTCTCCGAGTATAATACTTA
This sequence comes from Euura lappo, assembly GCA_018257835.1. Lineage (NCBI taxonomy): Eukaryota > Metazoa > Arthropoda > Insecta > Hymenoptera > Tenthredinidae > Euura > Euura lappo. The sequence goes on along the minus strand of JAEUYN010002377.1, from coordinate 776,240 downwards.
AGTCCCAATAATACTTTGCACCATTTTTCTAATTCACGCACATCCAACCATACCTGCGGCTGTGATGAATATCTCGCTATATCAAAGAAGGTTGATAACATTATAATTATTGCGGCCAAGTTATGGGCGCATGTGAACGTGTTTTCTCAAATTCTAAATAAGTGAAATCTTGCCTTCAGGTCATCAGCAGACAGATTTCACTGTCTTGGAGGTCGTTTAATTTATGATCAATAGTTGAATCAAAAAACGATAACGCATGAAATAGTTGGTACATTAAACAAACATAACTTGTGAATCTATTGCTGATCATGGTCCCTCAACAATTATCCTTTAATTAAGAAATTCCTTATGAATAAAAAGTTAACGCTAAATCAGGAGTTTTATATACGATTTTTAACGTAAACGTATAATAATTTTTTAACTCTATTGGTAATGTATCGGCGCTCTGTTAACGAATAATTATCTCAATCTCGAGATTCGGTTGAATCTTGATCAATAAAATCATCGAAATAAAAATAGTCGCCTAATTTTGATAAGTCGATCGTATCTCCTAGACGTGTTAATCGATGGCGATAAAATGAATAAATAACGTTGAGCAAATGAAAGGAAAAAAATATATAATAATTCACCGAAATTATTGTTCGTCAGAAACGTACCGCAACTGAGATCAGAAAATATGTATTATTATTACGTATCAGTTCAGAGCCTGGGTTACTCGTTTTAACATCCGTACGAAATGACTAGATCTTGCCGACCTGCCAGTTTTCTGGCCTTTTTCTTAGACCTATGATCTATGTACATACGTACGTACATATACACTTAAAAATTAAACTTATTCACGTGTATCTATTATGGAAGAGGTATATCAAGTACTTAACACTGGACAAAAACTACGCATACGTTTCAGAGAGGTGATACCCACGTCGTATCGGAGCAAATTATTTATATCCAGTCTTTGATTAGATATCTATATGTTCAATACGTGATGGGTCAGCGCTTAGCCACCTGTCTCAATAGAATTGGTTTGAAATTAGCTGTACGATGTTCACAGTCTACATAATTCTCATTGGAATGTAAACCGTTCTCACAATCAGACAGTTTTGAATTTTCGATAATTCATCTATTATGGCTGTATTTTCATGGATAAATATCCTCGACGATCACCAACGGCGTTTCAACCTTATCCGAAGGGTCACGTACGCTATGATCTCAAGGGCTATGTAGAGGCCGAACAAAACTGAAAAATTGGTCCAATACTCGGCTTGTACCATTTCGAACTGCTTCAGAATGTATCGTGGACATTTGTACAGGCAGAAAACCTCAGTTTCAGGACAGTTCAGATTTTCTCGATCATATCTACGGACATTAATACAAACTATTAACAAATGTGTTTCATTTTCTTAGAACTGTTCAACGATCAACGAAGCATATGAAAGCATTGGCAGGAACTGTGAGCTGTGGGTCGAAACAACAAGCAGGATCACAAGCAACAAACTACTGGCGCTTTTCAATGGACAAAAGTTTACTGGTTTTGTCGACTGGAAAGTGCGATTTTTCGACACTGTGAGCACTGGCGGTCTCTAGCTGCTCTTGTTAAAGGTCATGCACGCAGAGAAAGCTTTTTATCACATTTACAATTAGCGAGGTTGATTCTGATTTGGCTGGTTTCTAAGCAAGTCGGTAGAATTGCTCGTAATACTTGCCGGATCGGAATTATCAACCTCGCCAACTGTACATGCTCAAAATGAGTGTAGCTGAAGAAGTTTTCCAGGATGCCTCATGTGAGATTGTTATGATCCTCGAGCAACTCACCCATAAGTTGCAACCATGACACCCTCAAAGCCATACTTGAGAAACGATATGTGGAAAAGCCAGTGCATTGCCTGAGGAGCATCATTCAGATGTATGAAGAATCCGCTGAATATCATAAACGGCAGAATGAACAGAGGTCCGAAAATGACGCCGTTCTGTAATAAATGATGGAAAGGTTATTGAGCAAGTTCTGCTATTTTCTTCCAACGTTGCCAAGTACACACTGCATGTAACTTGGCAGAACGAGTGGGTATGGGCTCCACAATTTTACTTTAACTGGAACCCACAAAGCTGTGAGTGACTTTAAAAATACATCTGTGAAAGTCAACCAAACAATGACCAAGCGGAGTCGATAGAAGACGTAGGAAACGTGTCCCTTTGCATAAGGTTAATTATCTGTTCCCAGATCCAATGGAATTTATATTCAACCGAGAGAAAAAATCAAATTCTTACATGGATGTTCATTCCTGTACCAAGAATTAGTCCGAAGGTTTGAGCGACCAGACTGACGATGATGCACATCCCTGCGTACAAAAAATATCTTCGAACTTCAAGCAGCTGACCACTCATGAAGTAAACTATCAGTGTAAACATCGTTGCAGCGGTAATCTGTACGGGAAAATCGGCCAGCTTGTTTGCCAAGTAGAACGATCGAAGCTTGTACCATCTGTTGAAATGCTCTCTCATAACGATCGGAAGTTCTAAAGGGACTTTAAAAAGAAAATAATCTTATCATTGCAATGACGATTGAGTATAGGTCGTTAACATATGGGTCATTAACCAATTGTTTTTTTTTTTTTACTTTCAAACTGTAAAAGAATACCTACAAGTTAGTATTGTAGCGTTGAATGCACTGAACATGAGGAACATTATGGAAAAGAAGAGGAGATTGACGTTGTACAAAGCATGGCTACCGTCCTGGCCAATTTGGAGGTAAACAAAGCCAACGAGAAGTGCTATCAAAGCATGCATCAACATCCGTGTGAAAGTTAGAACCTGTTGAATGAGAAACAATCGTTAATATTTTACAACATTGAATAATTATCAGGCATTTGTAATTCAGAAATAGTACATAAAGTCAACGCAAAGTGTAAAGTGTGGACTGAGTTCTCACAAATGACGCTAGATGGCGGGCTGCAGATTATGCTGTAAGCGTTTTCAACCGCAAACAATAGATATTTATGTGGCATGCGCAGAAAGTAACTGGTTATTCGGCATTGTAAAGCAACGGCGAGAACTAAAAACATAACCTTGCCGAACAGTTACTTTCTGCGCGCGCCCCATACAATATTTTTTATGGAAAAGGCATTAATAGTCACTTTGACGCCAGTTGAGTTCCGCACGAACTGCGTATAGGAGCTGCTGTAAAAGGTAGTAGAGAGGGGGTAACCTGCGGTATAAAGACTTTATTCCGCAATTTTGATGCGCAGTTCGAAGTGCGCATGTCAAAGTTGCGGAATAAAGACTTTATACCGCAAATTTGAACTTAGCGGTATAAAGTGCCACTTGCCGGAACGAAAACAGGCGTCAAAAAGTGACTTTTTAATGCCTGTGCCGTAAAAAGTAAAAATAAAAACGTATGGTCGATATAATTGAAAATTCCGGTCATTGGAATTATGAATTCTATTCGAGTGTCTATAACGACGTGGTAAAATCTCTAACAATATTTATCACTCAACTAATGATATCTTCATACGTAATCGCAAGGGAACATTCTAATCTATCCGGACCTCTGATGATTGCGATGTTGAATTTCAAATTGCGTACACATTTTATCTATCTTCAATTGAACAATTTTATCTGCAATCTGGACATCAGTATAATTGGGAGCAAAGTTATCTTGGTATAGCGCAGAATCGATCATATCAGTTGACGGTTATTGCACTCTTTTACTTATTCATAAATTCAATTTCCATTATCCCAATGTCTTCCGGACTCGATAGTCACCTTATCCCTCGAAAGCCTGATCACGTTTCTCTTGAGAAGCACGTAAAACTGCTTCCAAAAACTAGTGGCATATTCTCCAGTTGATTGGTGATAATCCTTTTCAAGCTGGTCCATATAGACGACAGGAGTCGGAGGGAGTCTTGGCGCTCGAACCGGTGTCGTCAGACCCGAGGCTATCATCTCTTCGACTTTTGAGAGTCCACCGATCGTTGGAGACCGCCATTCGTCGTTTTTCCCATTTTTAATTTTCTCGGCCAACGAAGGTACGTAGTTACCGAAATCCCCAGCCGCCACTTCAAGGACTGTTCAAAAATAATAATAATAATAATGATAATAATAATAATAAAATTAGTTACCCGCTCCACGATATTTGTTTGCGAAATAATTCCATAAGCCTCCTTCCAGCTGTATTGAATAATTTGTAAATCTGACTTCAGATTCGCGATCAGCGTCCCAAAAAAACACATGGTACTAAATTTCATTCAAATCGGTTGATCGGTTCTCAAGATATCGTTATTTTTATTCTATTTTTCCGAATTTTGATATTGTAATCATTCAAACTGGAAGTTAACAAAGCAGACCATCGTACAGTCTTTGCTATTAGTCACACAAAAGCTCACAATCAGTCAATAAAACGCTTTCCATGACCTAGCGAACGTCGAATGTGACCAGGAAGACCGAGTACGCCGTATGTGGAAGCAATGAGGAAGGGCAATAGCTCCCGTACCGTATATAAAGAATCAATTATAATTGTCCAAGGATCTTAACAACGGTACTAAAACCGTGTGCCATAACGGCTGAAGGACTATGCTAAGATTTCTCAAACGCAAGGTCATCGAACGTTATACGTCCGAGGCCTTTCCCTTCGATGCACTTCTTGAATGCGCCGTATGCAGTATATATGTAGACATGGAAATTGTATACCGAGTCAGTTTGCGAAGGGGCAGAATAACGCTTGAAATTTTTTACAAATATATGGTAAACTCAGGTATGTAGAGTACTTACCGTAGTCCGCTGGGTTGTGATACGCTGGACAGTTGAGATCAGTTTCTGCGAGGTAGGGAACCAAGTTACCAGTTCCTCCTGTGTAGATACAGCAACCTTCGGCTACGATGTAGAGATGATCTATCATGTCGAAAAGAAGTGCACTAGGCTGGTGAATGGTGATTATTATCGTTCTACCTTCTCTCGCCAAGGCTTTTAGGAGACCGATGCACTGCTTTGAAGACACGATGTCTAATCCACTGGGAAATGAAAGTGGAAACGAAAATAAAAATGAAAACGAGAAGGTGCCATTACGGACATAATTTCGTTTCAGTGACGTAAGAAATGGGTTTAGTACCTGGTCGGTTCGTCGAAGAACATTACTGGAGGATTATTGAGCAATTCTAAAGCAATTGCAAGCCTTTTTCTCTGACCACCGCTGAGCTGTCCCGACCGAGTAGATCTCGACAATTCCAGTCCCAGTGCAGATATGATATGTTCCACCTTTGAGAAAAATAATTGTTCACTCAGACGGAAGAACATCGAGCTAATTGGAAATTAAAATAGGATTCAGTTTCCAAACTAACGGAATATTCATTTGTTATCAAATTATACCTCGACTCGATAGATTGTGTAACAAAAAATGAACGGACTTATACCTTATCAAAGTTTTAAGTATACATGTAATTTGAGGCTCCAGAGCTCTAGAGCTATTTGAGACAATCAGATTGCTGTGAGCTTTTCCTCGAAAGCCACTCTGGAGAGCTTCAAAACTGATAATCTAATCTGACGAAGTTATAATACTTGATACGATTCGCGAAATTGTCTGGATCTTTTTTTTTTATCAGACTTGCTAATTTTCAATCATATTTCCATATCAGTTGGTGACTGCAAAAAAATAATCTGAATTTCAAATCTTTTGAAAATCCGGAAGGCATCCATGTATTCCATATGGTGATACTTGCAGTTCAATTACATTTTTGGTTACTTCATAATTGCCTCGAGTAAATTTGGGCAGAAACAGAGCCGCTCACCCTTTCTCGTTTATCTCTCTTGGAAAGACTGAGTTTCAGCTCTGCAGCAAGGTACATAGCCTCCTCGACAGTGAGCAAAGGCTGCAGATTGTCCTCCTGCATAATGTAAGCGGAGGCTCTACGGAACACGGCCAGGTCCCTCGGTGTGCCATTCACTGTCACCTGTCCCCCAACCGAGGACGTTCTAAAAATTAGAAGCAAAATGGTCATTGGTGGATAAAAAAAGAAACTGGTGAGATATGATAATTTTAGTGGGTTCAAAAGCCAAGCATGTCACGAAAGAATTCAAGCAGGTGATGCTGTAACTTGAAGTGGATCAAAATTTCTCGTTATTCATGTTATCAACTCGTTAAATTATATTCAGTCACTTTAGTCTCATGTAAAGACAGTGGATAGGAGTTATGAGAGTTGCGATGCAAACCGAGGCACGTAGGAAGTATGACATTATCGGCAATAAAAATTACACTAATCACTGTCCAGAGTCCGAGCATGAGGATCAGCATGATTATTACTTATAAATCACGATCGAGTCGCATTTGACCTATCAGTCCTAAAAACCTTCGTAATGGAATAATTGATTCTCTTCTTTCTTTTTATATTCTTAAGTTCAATTGATATTGGGCTAATTGAAATCAGGTTCCACAAGTCAGAGCTCACTATCACATTTGTGGTTTGAATAAAACGGACCGGATTTCCAACAAGACAACTCCAATAAGAAATATAACCGCATTAACGCAGATTTTCATCACCTTATTCGAAGAATACTATAGATTGGAACACTGGTTCGGAGTCATTGTCAGTCTCTTGGAACAAAGGGCAACCCCGATTACAATCAGAAAATGAGTCTTATTGTTAAATGAATGAGCCCAGTTAATATACTGTCGAGGATAAAAGCTCGGATGAGCATTTCACCTAAAATTCCTAAAACAAATTGATTTTCCTCAAGTTTTAAAATTTCTTATAAATTTAATATTTTTATTATTGGAGGTTTGATTACGATTTGCTTAATTATATGTCAATGATATCGAGATATTATTCGAAAGAGAACCTTTCTCTGAAAAGAACTCATTTTTAAACGATCAGATCGAATGTGAACACAATCAAGGTGAACCTGTTATCAAAGTTGTGTCTCATGTTAACGTTTCTAATCCCTAACTTATACTTCCGCCTTTTTCGATTGTCTATCAAATTTTATTATACCTATGGCAGTGGAAATTCCACTGGTTCCAAATCCATTATAAATCGTCTGAATATATTTTTTGCAGAGCTATTGACCAAATACTGAAACTGAGTTCAGGTGCAATAAAAACATACCGAAAGAATGATCAGCGTCAGACCCGCGATCCTACCTTTGTTTACCATCTCGGCTCAGGTTCGGAGCAACAGACCGAATGCACCAAGATCGGGATGCATGCACCGAGCGTGAAAGAAAGTAGGAGAGGTATGAAATTGTACGGAACGACCCGACCGGCCCAACTTTTGTTTTTCTCTTTCGACATTACGTGTTAAAAACCCGTCCTTGAGTCCGAGAGCTACACGGACTGCCGTTCTCTCGGTGCAGAGGCACTCGAACGGGCCGTTCGGTGCGCTAAGTTCAACCCCGGTGCGAATCCGGTACGCGTGTACTAGCGAACGTTGAGCTCGATCGTGCACCGCGCTGAGAGGCACGCGGGCATAGTCATACCGAGTACCTACTAATACACTTGCAAACTTCCGATCACCGATAAGAACAGGGGGGATATATTTTTTTTAACAACGATTGATTACCGGGCGATATTGACATTTTTATACGTGTTTTGATTATATTTTTTAACCAGACGTGTCAAAGTATTTCTGATACGAAACAAATGGACAAAATCGATCCTCATTAGCATATCAAATTTTTTTCTCCATTAGAATCGATTGGGACCGGATGTAGTTCGGATAAACGTAACGTCATTTTTTTATGAGGAGATGATCTGTGTGTAACACAAATTTGGATAGAAATACAGTCGAACCTCTTCGAAAGAGAACGATTTGTTACAATTTACATCTTATCGTGTGTGGAAACGGACCATTTCCATTTCGAGCCGGAGTTAGGATAATTGAGTGTTCGGATAAACCGAGCCATGATTCGGATCATTTAGGCTCGGATAATCGAGGTTCTACTGTATGATATTGAAATATCAATTGAAAAGTATTTGAAAAGTCGAACAGGAAATGGATATTTCATATCGAAAGTCACTTATGTATATTCAAGATTCAATCATCAATTTTGTTACGTGAGAGCATAAATTTTCAGGTCATATACACCTTGTTAAGTAACTTTTATATATATACAGTCCAACCTCTCTATAGGGCCGCCCAGGCCCCCAAGGGGAAGAGTTTTTCCAGGAACTGAGGTACCCCCACTTTGCCATCTTCGCTAGTCGCACGACTCGTCTTTCGTCTCTTTCTCGAGCTCACGTTACATGGTAGAGTGGGGGAACGCTGCGATCGAGAAATAGGGGAACCGGCTCTATTGGGAGGGGCCTTATAGAGAGGTCGGACTGTATATTCCAAGCTCGAAGTTCATAGTGTACTTCCGTATATATGCTTCATAAATTTATGACATTTTTACAGGAGCTTATTTTTTGTTGAAATAAAAAGTTGATCACCAACGATACAAAGAAGTGAAAGACCAAGGAGGTAATTAATCTCTTATATCACGTTACAACGACGCACTGACTGTGAGTTTTTTTTTTTTGTTTTCTAATGATTTTTTTCAATTTGTTTTTTCTTTAAAACATGTTTCAGACTTTTATTGCAGCTGCATCTTTGTTATTTCGCTTAGCGAAACTGCGTTGCACATCGAGCAATAAGGAAAGTATTTATCTCGGTTTTACATGTTGATTGGAATTTTCGAACGTTGATCTTCGTTTCCTGATTTTTTTTTTTTACAACCGAAACTTGAGTATTAAGATTTTTGTTCGTGAAAATCGACTCATAAGTTTATCTGTAGGTACTCACGTGAAACCCGCCAAGACATCCATGAGGGTGGACTTGCCAGCGCCCGAAGGTCCCATGATTGCGGTCAATTCCCCGGCTCGAAAATTCCCGCTGACCATTTTTAACAGATGACGCCGTCCTGACCGACATAAAAACATAAATTTTGAATTCTGTTCTATTTACAGTTTTTTTTTTCTTTCATTCTTATCTACAGAGTTGTGAGCAGCAGCTGCCTAGGTAATTATGGCTAACAGCAGACGTGCCTGCTCGATGTTACTTCGTGTAATGTGTTTGTTTAATTTTTTGAATGAGCGACGCATCGGCACGTGACCTCGTTTACTACACTTGAAGAATTTTTATTCATCAAAGAACAAGTATTGTACAACTAAAAAGCAGTGTTTGACAAATTGAGTGAGTGGCTATCGTTCGGTTCCGTACTTGACAGGATTGTGCGAAGAGAACATCACGGTTTTGCGATAAGAACGTTACGCTTTAGAAGAATAGCAAATAAACTGTGGCTACATCATGCTGTGAGCATCGAAACTGCCACATAATTGATATCGAAAACCAGTGAAGAATGGAACTGGTCAAATTTAGTTGAGTCGATGTTTCACATTTTCTGTCCATCCGCTTTGAAGATAAAGTTGTACAGGTTCAACGATTGAAGACACAAATTCAGTAAAACCGTAATTGATGCTAAAGTTCGACAATTGGCTGCATGCATTATTTCGAATTATTCAAAGTTACGAAGAGATTGATGGATTTTTTATTGATGTCTAGACAGTTTAATTGCATCATTATGTTGCAGTACTCAAATTTTGATCTAAAATGTGGAATCGTCCAATAGCAGGTTCATCCGCGATCGTTTAACAGAGTTTCGTATTATAGTCCCATCGGAGTTTGAAACATTCTCTGAACTCATCGAAATTAAGCTCAATTTAATTATACAAGTAATAATGGTGAGAGAATCGGAAGTTGGGAAAAATTCGTGGCTTTTTTTACATTTTTATTACGAACACGATTTCATTCCGATGTTTGATCTCAATGAGATAACTGCCGTAGGAAATTTCGCAGCTTTATTGACACATTGTGCTGAAAATCGTAGCTTAATTCCCCACCAGATCTAATCAAAATTAACTCTTCAACTCTCTAATATACCTTTGCGCGATAACTTTATCAAACTGGAAAAATAAGCGGATGATTTTTAACTTCGGCCTAATCTTACTACGTGTTTTTGTGGAACGTTAGCCCGTGTAACGGTTTCGCCTGTCTTATCTTTGATCTTCCATTTCGATCGGATGTACATTTGTACAAATTGTACAAATCTACTTCATATCATGTTGACGACGATATTCAGATGAAACAGATGCTTCTGCATGTTTTTCGGATAAACATGTTTGGACTTAAAAACTCCCTCATCACGTTTTTATCACAACTGAAATTAGTGTTTGAACTTCTGTGTTGGACACATGTTTCCTCGATATCTAACGTCATTCGTGGTTAATTTTCTCACAATATCAATTTATATAAATATCAAGCCACTAACAACAATTGCGGATAAATAATTTTTTGTTCGTATCAACCCAACCGGTTATCAATGAATCTTTTGTCATTGAATTCAAGACACAGATTCAGAAGACAGAACAGTGGTTATATTGCCCACAAATACTGCCCAATTGAATAGATAACCGCACATTGGACTATGGACTGGTCCAAAATTCCAACACACTGTGCAGTGGTACAAAGTACGACAGACAACAGATTTTATTCACAAATATCTTCAAGTCTTTACTAACCTTACTTAAGTTTGTAAAGAGCAGCTCGGACGAGTTTGTTCAGTGTTTGACATTTTTTATACAAGATGAAAAATAATTATTCAATCTTGCCGCTATAACCTCACGAATTGAATCGTTATAATTACAAAAACTGATAATCTATCCACCTTACGTAGTCTGAGATATTAGAAAAATACACGTGTCCATAATGACATAATTAAGTCGGCTAAAGCCTCCAGGTTAATGGGCTTCATCATCGAATGGGACTAATTGCATCATAAGCAACGCATTTCCCCGTTAACCCATTAACCCCTGAAGCGACAGACTTATTTTTAACTTCCCGTTGTTTTTTTCAACCTAAACGACGGACTGGGGTAACACTTCATTTTGAAAGCAACAATGGTAAGTACATGAATCTTCTTCGTCTTCAATAAGAAAAAGAATGGTGAAAAGCAAATTCGATTTCATTGAAGTTTAGTTGGTGAAAAATGTACTTGAATCCCAAAATGTGCTGAAAAAAAAAAACGGCAACGACGTTATTCTTCACAGAAATTAAAATCTATTTTCTTCATGATCCGATTACCAACTTTGGAACGGAGTTTTGAAGCAGATACCTACATCAGACTTCCATGAAAAAAAGTTATCATTCTTATGCCCCGTTGAAAGAGTACAACTACTACAGTTAAAGTAGAATCTTTCAAGTTTATTGTTTTTTAAATATATGATACGAGAAGGCCAAAAATACTAATAATTTCTCGAGGGGTATAATCACTAGCAAGAATGTTTAAACCATATTTCCCCCGCATTTCCCGATATCTCCCAAGATTTCCCAACATTTCCCAACACTTCCTGACATTTCCCAACATTTCCTAACATTTCCTGACATTTCCAGACATTTCCCAACATTTCCGGCCCTTCGTTCACCACATTTCCTTTGTGATTCACCCCTCGTAATTTTTAACTTCCCGTTTCTCTGTTCTCAGAGAAAAAAGGAAGTTATTGTGATCACGCCGAAAATTAAAAGTTGAGTTTTCACTAAATCTTCACGTTTCGAGGTCCAAAGAATCACCTCCGACTATTTTCAGTTTGACGTCTGTATGTGTGTGTGTGTGTGTGTATGTGCGTGACCACATTTTTGTCCGCGCGATATCTCGAGAACGCGTGGTCGGATTTCGATCAACTTGGGCTCAATCGACGGAGCTTTTCTTAACTTAGAACTGATTAGATTTCGGCTTCGATCGGATTAGTACCTTTTGAACTATTCAAATAACAAAATTCTCATATTAAAAAATTTTCATATTCAAAAATAACAAAAACACAACAAAAATGACGATATCTTGAGAACGAATCGACGGATTTCAATTAAATTTGGTACCATATGGTTTTTTTGATCGCTGATCACGAATCTGAAGTCGGTTTTGCAAAATTTTCATTTGGCGTATTCGATATGCTGCAAAAAAACTAAAAACATTTGGATTTGGATGAAACTTGGTACTCGTAGGTTTCTTGGGTCACTGATCACGAATCCGAAGTCAGATTTGCGAAATTCAAAATGGCGAATTCAATTTGCCGGGAGAAACACTAGAAACATTCGAAATCTTACGGAAATTGGTACCCGAAGGTTTTTTGAACCGCTGATCAAAAACCTGAGGTCATATTTGCAAATTTCAAAACAGTTGAGAACAAAATAAATAACGGGAAGTTCGAAGGCTGGCTCATAGTCAGCCCAAATCCGCTTGTTTCATTCATACACCACATTATATCCATTACCGTGTCAAATGAAATCAGAATAATTTCGTCTTGCTTCCATCGTTCCATATGATCATTAAAGATCAAAATCTTTCATGATTCCGGAAATATATTAATTTCAGCAAACAAAAAAAAAAATACAGACTGGCGTGAATATCCTCCCCCCCCTCCTTCCCCCCTGCCCCCCGCACACACTTCAGGAAATCTTAATGGTGCTGAGCTGAGCGAATTATACAAAATGGACAAAATTTTTAGAATAAGTTACGTGAAGATAAGAATGATGCGTATACGGAATGTTCTGAGAGAGATAGGAACCGACTCTTATACCTCTTGATACCATACGGTTATCAGATGATAAACAAGCTGCTAAAAACTTCGGGCTTTGTCCATTTTATTTTTTTCTCTGACCAACGCAGGAAAGCTATGATAAAATACGTGAGATACGTTCATTATGAATTCTTTTTTATCTGCAGACAAAAAGATTCAATCATAATTAACCGAGCTTTTCCACGTCTTCGATAAGTTTTAGGTAAAAACACATATCGATTTGTATTCAGACTCATCGCCGCGAGGGGAACACCATCCTCATTCTATTTGATTTCGCCGATGGCAAAGATTCATTTTTCAAAGTATCACGCTATCACGGTATCAGATTCCTGTTGTAGATCAAACTCGATAACGTATGAACCGCGTCACTTGTATCGTAAGAGCATTGAGCACTTCACGTGATTTTATTAGATTTTTGAGGAACTTGAAATTCAATGCCAAAGGTATCACTGAAACTTGAATACAAATAATCAACGCTAATGGTGGGCTTGTCCCATTTCTTCGACCTTTGGAGTTCCTAAGACCGTGAACTCTTTCTTCAGTAGGTGAGTAGGTATTGCTGCAATCGAGTTGATTAAATCACTCTGCAATCTGAGCATTAAAAAAAAAAACTGGTATCACCGATCTCGTTCCATTTGTATCACTTTACCTTCATGTAGAAATTGACTGCGCATGGCAGCATGAATTGTTAATCTCGGCCTGATCGCGAGGTAATTAATTTGATCCGATGACTGCTATACGCTACTCTCGCGCATGATCTGATTTTCATCTGCGTACTGGACTTCGGTGTTAGTTCAAATTGACCGAGAAACATGAATCTTCCACTTTATTATCTAGACAAAAAGTTTATACTAAAAAATCTTCCGGAGTATTGTTTTACGATAAGCTATATCACATGCAGTTAACGTAAGATAGCCTATCTTTGAAAAATTCAACATTGTATTATTCTCAACCCCGGCTAATGATATCGCGATTCAGGTGTGAAACTCTGTATTTATCTCGTTACCATGATGAGCTATTTCCAAGAACAAGTCTCTAAACAATAGCTAAAACTCGATACACGATTTTCTACACTACGAGATCCAAACGAAGCAGCTGTATGACAGGTGTTCTTTTCAGTGTCACAAATAAGCCTGTCACAGATTCCTCAGGTTCTCCGTTCATCTAATTACCTTCATTCAAGGGGGGAACCGATTTTAACCCAATTCGGTACATGTACTCAAACAAAGAGTCGATTATCTCAGGCTTTTATACCATGTGATTTCTACGATTTTCAAGATATTGATCATATAAATTCTTACGATGAAATTTGGCTGTCTGTGTGCCGTGGGTGGATTGAAAAAGGAGCGAGCTAAAAAAAAGAAGCCCTTGACTCAGATCGTACCTCAAACCGGTCTTCTACCACGTTTTGACATTAGGTCTCCGCAAGGAGCCTCCATATTCTGACAGTGCACTAGAATCCATCTTGAAACCAGCTGAAAGTGGTCATCTGGTACTGATATAGAGACAATGGAGGAAAATGAAATAAAAATCGGTTCGTGATAAGGTGAACTCTGAATTTCCAGTCCACTGGGGAGAGTCATTCACGAGACAGTCTCATTGTCGATCCTATTTTTACAACACATTCTCGATAAAGCATACCCGATTGGTGAGCCTATTTAAACGAGACCAGATACACAATTACTTGACGCATAATCGAGTGAATAATTCTGATAGGGTACAAGGAAAGAAAAAATTTGTTCGTCTCGAGAAATTCGTTAGTTGAATATTATCGAATCAATATTAAACGTCCGATACTTCCTTGCGGTTCCTGTCAATATTTTCTTACCGTTCATATTACCGATGTTTTTTTTATACTTATTCACAAGTAAATATCATTTGAAAGTGCTAAATATTTGCTCGACAATATTCAAGCAGCCGATTAACAAATTTTGTCATTATTCCTTCTATGAAACAATCATATGTAAGCCATCAGGTCTTTCGCGAAGATACCAAGCCTGAGCTATACGAGATAGCATTTGATAGGCCAACAACAGAGTACAAACTTCATGCCGGAGAAAATCACACGGACAATTGAACAATGAGAAAGATTTGCAGTATCTTCTCCGTTATATTTAGCGCATTGATCTGCATCCGAATCTCTCGGGGTTTGAATTTCTGCCAGTATAACTGGATGACTGTAGTACGTTCAGTGCCAATGTAAATGTAACCATTTGTACAAGAGATGAACAGGAGACCATGCTGCGTATGTAGAGTCAAAATGAAAATTTCGTTCCAACCAACTCCGTTCCGTAATCGCCATATGAATAATGTCGACCTCTGATTGTCATGTTTGAGATAAAAATGACGGTACTAACTTCAGTGCATACGATGTCCTGATGCATTTTCTTATCTTGGGCGGAAATCGCATAGAGAGAGAGAAAGTTAGCTCAGCTGGTATCGCGGTCAACGACCAACTTTGAAAAATAAAACAAGTCTTTGGTTCGTTGTACTATTATGAATATATCAACAAAGATACGAGAATTGAGAAGAAGAGGAGCGAATGTACCGGCGATGACACACGAGACAAAAATTCAGGTCAAAGTCGCTCGACCCTTCGAAGGTTGAGATGCAGGTAGGTGGATAAACGCCGATGATTACCTCTGCTAAGAATACCGGTTCTCACAGCATAGGAGATGTCGGTGAATGCTAGATTAATCGATCTACTGATTTTGGGGGAGGTTGGGCTCGCTCGAATCGAAATATCCGGTTTCAGGGTCACGTCGAGTTTCAGCTCCATGGGTCTTCCGCGATCATCCCCAACCGCGTCTGGCACCTTCATCGAGTCATTTTGCGTCATTTTTATTCACACGTGCAAGGTGACGTTTGTTTGCGCACGTGACTTCAATATTTACGTCCCGGTTCGAGGCCGTTGGAATTCATTTTTTGAAAAACTGATAAAAAAATTCGACGAATCACTAAAAATCCCCACAATCTTGTGTCATCGATAATTATCGTATCTCAATTTCGACCGACTTGTGTCATGACAAAGAAGAATCAACAAAATTTATCAGAATTGAATGACGCTTTATCACAGCTTGTCGACATGTATTTAAGTACTGGACGATTATTAAGCACGAAAGACAAAATTATCACATGTCTTATGTCTCTTAATTAATGATAACGCGATTATTAAGACCCGCTGTGCGTCTTTGAGCACAGTGCGCGTCTGATCGCGACCGTTGGTGCGGCGTGACTGAATGACTGCCTTCGGTGGCTGCTGGATTTCGTTGCCTCTGCCGCGATAATCATAATAGACCCACGGGTGATACACAGAATCGTTCGTATCATTGAAACGTCTCGGTGTGGATGGAATTTTCAGCGATATTCATCACCGCCACATCGCGGTGACGACGACCGGGCAGAATGACGGCGATTCAAGTGCTCGCTAACAATTAAATTAACGGATATAGAAACAGTAGCGAGCCAACATTAGCTGCGGCGATAGGATCAGTGGACGCCTGTATCGCACTGTAGAATTTCATGTGTTTCGGTCACGTTCGTATCACGTGGTCACTGACGTTTCGGAACAGCTGGGTTTAAACGATTACGATCAGCCGTGCGTAAGTGACGGATGCATCGTGAATCAGATGGTATAGTCTGGTACTCCACATCAGACAATGATTTATGCGAATTAGACGTGTGGAAACATTCTGCGCAGTGCTATCATCCGCAATTGGTTTATTGTTCAGCTTTGACAGGCTTGTTTACTACATTGTTCATCGCGCTGCATCACTTTGGGTACTTTGCATACTGTACAAGGTGGTCCACAAAGACGAACTTTTTTCGAATCCGAACACGAGACCGATTTTCATTTTGTTTTTCTTTCTTCATTTGTTATCACGTTACTCTGAAAATATCTCTGATGAGATGATATGAAAATTTTCAAAAAGGGATTTTCTTGTGAAGAGTTTTTCGTCTCGGCTGCTTTTGGAGGTCGGTTTTTTTTCCCTTCATTGAAACTCTGGACAATGCATTATAGTTGATAACTATGAATGTCGAGAGAGCTCTCGAACTTTGATCCTTGACGAATGAACACGAGGTTCGGCTAAATGATTCGAAGGCGTATTCCTCACTCATCTCTTATTATAGAATGCTAATATGTTGCTGACTAATATTGTGAGTTTAGATTTTTATGCACAGGAATCGGATACTGTAGCAATAAGTTCTGGCTCGACGGTCTGAAAATGTTTTTGTGTGATTATGAATGGTAAATTGTTTCTGATGGAGCCAGCATCTGAAATCCTACAAGTCTAATTCATGGATATTAGTAGCTAAACACATAGCGTACAGCTATTTATACATGCTTCTCGTTATATATGAACCCAAAAATAGTTTGATTGTTGCTGTGCTGTGAACTTTTCTTTCTTTTACATGAACAAAAACGCGAATGAAAAAATAGAGCGGTAATAATTAATCCAGTTTTTCTTCTTCCACTTCTTATCTCTACATATATATAAGAAGAAATATTGTTAACTAATTTCAGGCGATATCGAAAGACTGCGTTATCTCGACACTATGAAAAAAAAAAACTTGTATCGCGATAACAGATGTCAATAGGTTTGCTTGGCCAAATCTAATACGTTATAAAATTTATCACAGTAGGACTTGAGTATAAATATTCTGATTCTTTTATTCACATGATTTACTTTTTAACTGATATTCGTTTACACGATCATTCTTTGAGGAAATTTTTCTGTTCATTCATAAATGCGTTGTTAGCAAGTAGAAATAACTAAAACTCATTGATAGCCATGAAATTAATGTAGTCAAACTGACGATTCAAAAGCGTTCTGCATCAAAGTACATATTTATTTTGACTAAATGGTTCAAAAATTAAAATCATCGAATACTCACTGAAGGTAATGGGAATATAATCTTCTATTGATAAAACGTTACCGATCGAGGTACGTTACCGTATGAACCTAACGTCCAGTAATTACTTTACCGTTCGGGCGAGGCGGGATCGAAAAGATCGGTAAAGAAAACAGCGCTGCGATTCGTGCAACGTTCTATCGATCTTAGCAAAAGCTTTTCAGAATTTTAATTACATTGACAAAATTGGAACTTTTTTCCCTGATCAAAAGATAATATTCCACATTTTATCACTGTACATTTTTTCCTCCGATTTATCTTGCGAATTTATGTGATCTAGGGCAGTCGCCAAATTGACGGATTCGGATTAGCGTTTATATTGACACGAATCCAGAGGTCTGTCAACTGAATACTAGAAGAAATATGTAAATAGAAAAAAAAACAGATGATCAAGAGAAGTAAAAAACTTGTTGAACACAGATATTATGCTAATATTAATCATTAATTCCACTCATCGCTCGCATTGATGCATGTTCTGAATAATTGATTCCTTTATAAATAGCAAGATTATAGATTTCATGATCAATAAAATATTTCTTCACTTATCGTAAATACTGAGCAATTAAAAATAATAGGTGCGTATACGGAATTATTGTAACTCATATACCTGCTTAAATAGGAATTTTATAGACCTGAATTGCAAATGAAGTTGTTTAAAACACTATACGCGTTGCACGTAACTGATACCGTAGATTCTTGCGTCATACTAGCACGTGCAAATCGCTACGGGATTCCAAGGACCACCTAATATGTGTGTAATAAAACACGAAAAACGCGTGCAAAACAAAAAAAAAAAAAAACAGCATGTTGAGGTTCGGATAATAGACGGTTCGGTTAAGGATGTATAGGCTGTACAATCTCAACCAAAAGTGAGTCTCGTCGTCAATATTGAGAACTTCGAGATGAGATAAAAATCGGAAAAAAATCAACCACAATCAAGATGATAAGAGTATTCATTTTCAATAATAATAATGCCCAAAAGTTATCAACAAATTGTTTAAACAAATCATTGTTTAACAAATTTCTGGTGACGTTATTTTTTTTTCATGTCAAATGAATTCGTTGATCTTTCTGAATACACATGAATTTTTTCAGAATTTTGACACTTTTTTGTAATTTCCGTTTTCGATTTTGAAAAATGGAGACAAAAAATTTGAATTTCTGATATGTTATTGTGGAAACGATGTAGATTACAATTCCGAAGTTTCCGGAGAGTGGAACTAACAGTTTTGTAAATACAGCCTTTAGAAATTTCCGAAAACAGACATTTAAAAAAAGTGAAAAAATTCTGAAAAAATTCATGTGTATTCAGAAAGATCAACGAACTCATTTGACATGAAAAAAAAATAACGTCACCAGGAAATTTGTTAAACAATGATTTGTTTAAACAATTTGTTGATAACTTTTGGGCATTATTATTATTGAAAATGAATACTCTTATCATCTTGATTGTGGTTGATTTTTTTCCGATTTTTATTTTATCTCGAAGTACTCAATATTGACGACGAGACTCACTTTTGGTTGAGATTGTATAGCCTATACATCCTCTAAGCGATCGTGGTTCGGATAATCGAGGTGCTACTGTATATAAACGATCAAATTATACACAAAATCTACATAATCGAAAACAGCACCGAAAGAATCTGATGACCGAAATGTATCAGATTTCTATAATTTCACTTTCCAATAACTTCAACCAACTGATAATAAAGTAGAGTATATTTACCTTGATCCATATGCACTCGACGTTGTGATAGGAAAATTGTGATGGAAAATACTGCAGAGCTTTAATAACTCTCGTAATTTATAAAGTTGTTGTTTTTTCACGAGGCGACGAGTGCTGCATCGAGGAAAGCAGCTGCTGTTATACGTTCTTATCGTAAATAAAGTTGGGGTCAGGAGACAGCGGATATATATATAATATAATTTAATTTCGTGACAGTTTGAAATCAAAAACCGTGCATAGTACAAAAATATATGAACATCGACCGTAGGAGAAGCAGATATCAAGTTCCTGTATCACCTACGTGAAGTATCGTTGGATCACCTATCCGATATCCAGAAAATAAGTTGAAAACCATAATCAGCTGTGTGCGGTCCGTTATTGTGAAATATGTGTTGTTACGATAAATATTATGATTCTTTAACTTTGTTTTTCTCGCGGCCATATATCGGCGATTACTATAATTCTACACTCAACGAGAGTTATTGAAAAAAATATTACGCCGATTCACATACACACCAACGATTTCTATACGGTCGGCCAACAACATGTACTTTTACTTTCTACTCCCAGTGTCGAAAGTCTCTCGAACACGTGTTCAATGAATTCTATCTTTTGGCTTAGGAATCAAAGTTTCACATAATACATGCGATCGACGTCTTATTATAACTCATGGCTCGAAGGCCTCACGTGCTACAAGCGGGTAAATATCGTGGCATCGTGAACCTGATGCCGTATTCACCCCAGATTCATATTCTCCGTATTCTTTGAGCGACTACCTCCGCGCAGGTGCGAACGACCTTCCCCCACTACCCGCGCGTCGATGCCCGAACTGTCACGAGCATCGGGCGAGGAATGGTGGGGGGTCCAGCGTTAGCATCGGATAAACTCCAGAACGGACGTTCTTGGTGGGGTTTTACTGTAAAATTTGGTACCTTCGTCCTTTACCCGCTCTTGCACTCTGCTGATATATTGACGCTGGCAACCGAATGGCCAGAATCTACCGGAACTTAATTACTGAAGTCTAATATTCAGCGTGAACCGGATTTTATCTTCGGTTCAATTTGCACCAAAGAGCACTAGCGGTTAGCAAGTGCATTACAACTCCGATCCCGACGATCAGTACTAGATTATTGACAACGTTGGTGTCGTTTATCTCCATCTCTCGTAAAAATAATTTTGGTTTTCGATATTGACAGTATATATCGTCGCAGTTCAGGTCGCTTCTTCCATAACCGTAAACAGTGTATAAAAGACTGTGAAATCCTGCTCTGAAGTAAGAGATGTGAAATATCCAACGAAATGCTGCTGGGGTATCCATGTAACGGATGCAGAATCCAAACACCGAGAACAACACGGCAATTATCGGTCCGGCAAAGACGGCGATCTGTGAAAAAAAAAATAGAACACAGATTACACAGAGTCCTTGATCTTGGGACGTGGATCCACTTTTTCTTCCACAGCGAATGAAACGTTCAACCAAAATGCCTGGCGGCGATTCGAAAGTGAGTCTTCGAGCGAATCGCTAGCGGTATAAATTATCTCGACTATCCATAAACGTCGACATGGTGTCGTAAAAGTAAAAGAAAAAAACAAATCTGGCGTGTAACACGCTAATTAATCAACGGTCAATATCAATTGGACTGCGTCTCACCCGAACCGGTGTTGTCGCACCGATGAAGAAACCCCAGGCTTGAGCTGTGAGACTCGCAGCTATACTGACGATCATGAAAGTCAAAATCCTCTGTGACTCGACCGGTTGTCCCGTCAGCCAGTAGCTCACGGTGATGTAGGTAGTCGCACATGCAGCTTGGAACGGCACTTCGAAGAGCAACATGCTGATGTAATAGGGTGCGAGACGATACCACCGATTAAAATGCTCCCTCGTGAGAATTTGCATCTCTAATGGTACTGGAAACAAAGGTTTACCATTTACCATTACCGCTTATTGTATGAGAGCAAATCAACCCCAGTCTTCGACGAGTTGTGGAAGTTTATTGTCAAGTAAGTAACAAGCTGGTGGTGGTTAACGGGTTAACGTACATGAGAGAGTGACTGCCATTTTTCCAGTATAAACGATCAAGAGCATGGACCCGTAGAGGTAGGCGTAATTGGCGAGAACACCGTTTGCTCTATAGCCACTGCCTCTGTACAGGTACCCGAATATCACACCGATCATCAAATGGCACAGGAGTCGTACCACCAGTAGAGTATGATCCCTCTTCATGCAGAGTAGCTTACGTTTGTAGAGAAGAAAGCATTGGGCGAGGAAGCCAGCCGGAGGTGGTGGTTCCTTGGAGACTCCGGTCGAGGCGACTGGAATAATCAACGAAATCGAATATAGTGGCGTTAGATAAGGTGAACTGCCATTTCCGTGGTCAGCAGCACTCACCTTTTGCCTTCGGCTTGGATCCCAAAATTTCGGGCTTTTTACAATCCCACGATGCTTGATTGACCGCTGAGGCCAAAGTCTCAACGGTAACACCATACTCGCCTATTGCAACTTCGATCACTGAAAGTATAAAAGAGAATAATAAAAAAACGCTCGATTAATTAACAGTCGTTAGATCAATTTTTTTGCGAATGAATATGCACGGTGGCTCGATTGCTGACAGGTGTTTCGCCATAATTCGAGATCGATTGAGGCTAATTTTAATTCAATTTTTCCACATCGATCAATCGTGTGAACGATAATTGAGGATCAAAATGAATTGCGAAAGACGCGAGAGTCCTTCTGTATTGCAAAAAATGATGCAAGATGTTTAATAATAGCACTTTATCGAATTGTTTTCGTACGTAGACTTGGTAATAGAGCAGTGTCAACGAATAATGCGTTCAATCCGCTATCTCGAGATAGTGAGGAACTCAAAGTCCACAATGCATTCAAGATCACTGTCGGGACGGTTCGAACCGTATTCATCGATTGATAAGACTTATCAAATTATTTACTGATCTTGACAGGCAATATCATAGAAAATCTATCTCGCTGGTAGCTGTATGATTTTTCTAATTCTGTTTCCACATTGTATTTGGAAATTTATGACCTCGTGGATCGAAATTTATTCATAGTCAGCTGTCTCGTGATTGCTCTTACATTGCTCTTTCATTAATCAATGCAAAAAGCAAAAAGGACTTGAGGATAATGACCGTCCGTGGCCGATTTGAATACCGATGAGGAAATGGGTTTGACACTAATTTACGTGACTTGAAAGACGGAAACAAGTTTCATTAAAACTCATAGGAATCTTACGTTAGGTTTTTTGTATTTTTTCCGAAACTCAAAGTCACGGGTTGATTACTGACTGGCGCTAGAAAATGTCCATTAGCGATATAGATCCTCAAAGTTACAATCATTAGAGGAAATTGTTTACAAAGCGGGCGTAGGAAAGTTTTTTACCTGTAATATATCAACAGCGAGACTGTGAACGGTGAATAATTTCCATTCGACCCATAATTCGTTGAGTGGAAAGTGAAGAAAAAAATGACTGTGGCTAAATGACCGTAAACAAGACACCAATCTCTCCGATCTATGATACGAGTGTGATTGTGATTGTATTGATTATGAAAATAAAAGATTTCTACTTACGAAAGTCCGCGGGATTGTGATACGACGGGCACGGGGCACCGATCGACGTGAGGTGGGGAACCAGAGATTTCACCGGTCCCCTGTAAATACATTGGCCCGAGGAGAGAGCGTACAGGGAGTCAAACATCTCGAATTGAAGGGCGCTAGGCTGGTGAATTGTGCAAACTATGGTGCGCCTTTCTATTCTCGCCAGTCGTTGCAGGAGCGAAATGCACTGACTACAAGACGCCGAGTCTAAACCTGATAATAAATCGAAAGTTTCACTCGTGAGATTATTATAATTACAGGAAGTCAATCCGAGACACTGACGATAATCCGTATTCTATGTCGTACCTGTGGTAGGTTCGTCGAGAAATAATACTGATGGGTTGCTCAGAAGCTCGAGAGCGATGTCCAGTCTTTTTCTCTGTCCTCCAGACAGTCGACCGCAAAGAGTGTCGTAGCAGTGGCTGAGACCAAGCATCTCCAGAAGTTCTAGGACCTGGAATTTCGGACGTCATAAACGTGCAAAAATTCATACATTGAGGATTGGTAGACGCGTATTTCCGCTGTAGGGGACGAACCTGAGTGTGTTTATAAGCAGAGCTGATCGTGTAGCCAAGTTTGAGGTGTGCTGCCAAGGTCATAGCCTCGCCGGCGGTCAATCCTGGCCTGAGATGCGAGTCCTGTTGAATGTAGCAGGAAGTACGACGCCATCTCTCGCTGTGGGGAACGCGGACTTTTCCGTTAACCAAGATTTCTCCGGATGCACCTTGAACACTAAACACAGTACGTGTTTGGGCTAAATTCCGATTTGCATCGTTACGTCATAAATTACACTTGATACGCTCGCTTTTTTTCACCGCCAGACACCGTCTGGTCATAGTCTAGAACCCGGAGAACGTTGCGTCAAAGTAGCCGTTCTCCACACTCTGGCTCATGATTTCGAATTTTGGTTAAATTCTATAAAGGACACGTGATAATGATTGTGAAATAACTGACAATGATTTCTGGCTAGCTCTCTATACTTTCGCCTGTATGATTGAATTAAGTTTTCCATGGCGACTTGAACTAGGACGTACAGGACATCGGGTCGGATTAGAAAGTTAGGCTGGCTATAGCACCGGTGTTGGATTAAATAGTCTACACTCTATGGTCTCTAAAAAATGGCCAGCCTCAAATGGACAGCCAATAATCAAAATATCACTTCTAGTGTCTCTAATTCTACGTTTGTCGTCGAGGTTGCGAAGACTCGAAAAGCATACTTGATTACTGCATTAGCCGTTGCATCACGCTCCATTGTCACGATAAGGCTATGGTATCTGTACTTCCTGTGACTAGAATCACAGAAACATGCAATTTGTCGATAATGATTGCGCTGCGGTTCCATGATACTTCTACAGGCGTAATTTGAGTCGGGTATTTAAAAAACAACATAAAGTTCGAACGCCTGCCTCCAAAATAACAAGTTTCCCGATCAGGCATAATAGCTATAATAACACCATGTGATGATGCTTTTGTTTCCAAGTACATGAAATTCTGAGTACTAACTTGAAGCCAGCGAGCACGTTCAGAAGAGTTGACTTTCCAGCTCCTGATGGACCCATGATAGCGGCCAATTCACCAGCTCGAAACTCTCCGCTAACGCCATGAAGAATTTCCTTCGTTTCTGTAACAGATTTGAAATAAACGGTTCAAAAACGGAGAATATAAAAGGCCTTGGAGTTGACTCTAAAGTGTGATCACGACTATGAGCGCGTAGATACGCAAAATCGTTTATGTGACAAACAACTCTGACCTCAGTGCGACGATAGGAATACTAATTATATATATTAGTACCGAATCGGAACATAACGATGCGAGACTCTCTCTATCGATCTCTTTTATCAGGAGTAATACGACCATGGTAACGTTCTCGAACAATTAATTGTTTCGAGAAAAAAAGAGGTTCACGTTCGGTGACGTCATAAACTGGTATGGTATTGTGTGAGACACGGCTTAGACGAAACCTCCGTACGCCGAATGATCAAAGTCTATACAATCGCACAAAGAATCAATGCGAATAGTCATCTTCGGCGTAATGATCACAAGAGAAGCTGACTGAGTTTTGAATGGTGATTATCATTGGCTCTGGAATTACACTCAGTTTCGGTTTGATTCTCTTTTTCTTTTTTGTCAGAGCGCAGAAGCGGGCGAGGCACTATGAATGAATCACCATGTCCACAAAATATTTGCATACACGAAAATGATAATTACAAAGTCCTCATACTACTGGTCTACTACTCAAGGCCGACCAGATGTTATTTGGGTGACTCTTTAACATCTCAGTGATTTACAGATTTACAGCGCTAAAATTGCTCAGTACGGATCTATTCTATCTATGTATCTATGTATACCTATATTTGGTGGTACGAGGATGAACGACCTCGTGTAAACAGCTTGTAAAACTGGTGCCGTTACATCACATGCAAGCTGAGAAAATGGAGAATAAAAAACATGTTCTGAAATCTTGAACTCACGTAAGATCGATAATATTTCATAAATCTGTTCAGGCGATAAGATCTACGAACATGATGCAAGTCGATGATACGCATTCTTCACATCCAGGCAAGGTCAATTAATCGTGAACATGTGTACCAGGGGAATTATATTTCAGGGATAATACCGAGTTCGATAGATCGTAGATTCATCATGAGTGTCGTGTTTGAGAAATATCAAATAACTGAAAAACGAACATGGTGTGAAGACTATTGCCATCACTATTGCAGAACCACACAATGGAACGATAAACAGGATACTCTATTATCCAGTCATTCGAATAGCCCAACTTGGACGTCTTCTCTTTACTGATCTGTCCTCCATAAAAAGTTTATGGGACATAAAAAACCTATTGCTCAGCGTTTGAACAAACAAAATGCGCGACTGACGGTGTTCCTCACTTCTGGAATGATAAACGTGCATTTGCTGACAAGTTGCAAGAATTTTTTTCAAACAATATTCATCCAACACGAAATTTGGCAGAGGATTGATGCATGTAGGAGTATTGCTTGATTTCCTTCTCTGACCGCATATACCGCAGTGATTATGACACATCGACCCATGATCATCGACAGACATCGACTATTACAAAGCTGCCCTGGATTTCTCGAGGGAAAACAACGTGATTGTTTTGTGATCCCTACAGGCACCTTTCTGCTTGACGTGAAAATAAATCGTTCAGCGGAACAACTCGATGAACTGATGAAACCTTGGTGCGTAGCCTCGAGTGTTAACTCTGTTGTCGGGTAAATTCCATCGTCATTACAGAATAATTATGATAAACAACCATGCTTTTATCTCTGCAGCTTGGCACAAACTGCGCATGCCATTGTCATAGACTCGTCGTGAACTGTAGAAAACTTCTACGTGTATCCGACCCAGCGTTATTGCAATTTGTCGGATGTCTAATCAACAGATGATTTATTTCCTCACCTGGAATAACGTTCCGGAGGCTCCATTGTCGCACTTTGTATTTGACGTTTTTGAAAGCCAACTCGATTTCCGGTCGCTTGGGGAACGAGTGTTTCTCCTGAAGGAGATAATTGTTGTTCTCTTGATGTTGAACCTGAAAATTTTCGTGACTTCCATCATCACCTTGGCAGCAGCTGAACGATGACCTGGCAGGTACACACTGCGTCGTTGTTATACTCGTCATATTGACTGACAACTTTCACTGTCCACTCAATTATTATAGTTCAATACCAATTGTATGATTATTACTACTGATCGATCACCATAACGCGACAATTATGAAGAACACTTTCAAGTTCATAAGATGATCAGATCTTACTTTTCGAAGCAAACACCAGTTTTTTAACTCTCCGTTACTGCCTCTGTAACATAGGAAAACAAAGAGAAAAATCAGTCGACTGTTTCAACACAAGTCATGCGGGATTCCACCTTAGACTAAATGACAGTTGGACAGGAATGTTGCGATAATAGAAATAGATCGGTAGTGGTCAAGTTGTGGCAAGTGTCCCGACTGATAATAAATGATTCATCGATAAGGCTAGATAAACTATTTTGAAAACGAGCTACTATTAGAAAAAAAAAATATTGTGAATCTGACTACATCGTTTTCAACGATACTTTGCGGTCGATATATTCATGTGTTATTATCAAATTGGTCTTGAATATCAAGGACCAATTATTGATTATACATTGCTATTGAGCAATTGATGAGGCAAAGAATGTAAATATTTTATTTCTGTGACATAATTAGTATCAATAATGATATAATATTATAAAACTATTCAAATTCAAATACTACCAATGTATCTGTGAAGTATTTTTGAGAGAAATATTTAATTTCATTTCCAATATCCATTTAGTCAATCAATGTTAACAAAAATCCCGCAAAGAATAATCAGTATGATGAGGTTACGAATATCAATTTCAAACGATAAGTTATCAGCCGAGGCTAGGTCATTGATGTTTCAATGAGATCAAGCTACGATGATTAACCTTCACAATGTCAGTATAAAATCGTTTTTACATATTTCGTCTTATTTGGTATACATATAGTCGTGGTATATAGTCGCGATTGAGATCGGTTGCTGTGTGACCCATACGAGAAGAATTCTGGGTAATTCCTGGAGATCCTGATAAGGTCCCAGGAATTCTGGTTAATCCAAGATACTTGATACAGCGGGGTGGGAGAACCCGGAAACGACGGGGTGTCGGCGGAAGCACCTTCTAAGGTAGCTACGGCCGCAGCTTTATCTGTAGTACATACTGAGACTTATGGACGGCCCCTTATCCGTACCGTTGTTATCAATCAAATCACATGATTCGAATGATGAATTTAAAGAAGAGTTATCATGAAAAATATTTGTTCATACGTATTTTGCTCTTCGTAAATAAAAAATTGTCTAACCTTAACGAGACCTGATCCCAAATTGGTTCTGATAATCGAGGTCTTGCTGTACCTACATTCGGAGATGAAATGACGCGGTATACAATACAGTCGTGAGTGTTGATTGCTGGAATTAGAATATACTATCGGGACATACTTGCGTCACGCTATTATATTTCGATAATTAATATTCAAACTGCAACGTTTCGCACCTGATATTGATTTCCATACGGAATCAATTTGATTTCAAGACGGCTTCCGCTGGCAAGTAAAATGGTAAATAAATCAGTCGTGAGCCAAATTTCAATTACACTTAGTACACAGAATGGACGACCTCGCGGTGGACGTACATGAATTAGTTCCACGAACATGGAGTTCAATTTTTTCCTCTGCACATCTTAATTGCTCAATTTCTTCATGCGGATCTTCAGACTTTGACCGCAATCAAGCGACATAAACACGTGTTCAATTATCGCGAATGATGATCAAGTGAGATCGACATTTTCCGAAGGCAACTATAATCGGATATTTTGCAGGGACAAAATATTGATTCAAATATCGCGACCCTGACGATCGCGACATCAAACTTGACGTAATTTCACGATCAAAGTCAACCGGCGCACATGAATGTCATGTCACATTGATGTCACGCTATTTCTTCGCGTCACAATTATAAACCGCTAGACAGAATGAAACAGTTATGATGATGGTCATACGGCTTGCGAATGGTTCGATGATGCATTGGATAAATATTCTGCTGTATAGGTATATGTCATCCGCAAAAAACAAATCGATTATTGTCTGGTGAGAAATGATCACGAGAAGCTTTAATAATCTCGGATAATTACATGCAGTATGTAATGAATGCAATGGCACTTTGACATTGCGCAGCATTTGCTGCGAGATGCAAAAAAAAAACCATACCAACTCTTAATCAAAGTCCCCATCGTGTTAATCAATTAATTAAAGATATCTTGCGTCGAATGCATAATGCAAGTTGACAGAACCGATGCTGTCTAGTAACATTGTGCTAAAAAAGAAAGAAAAAAAAGTACATCACCAAGTCAACCGATTTGTTTGATGAAATTTATTTGACACAAGAGAAGTTGACTCAATAAGCCGATAAGCATCGCTCCGAGTAAATATTTCTCATTATATTCTACTGCCTAAAAATTTCCTTGATAAGTAATATACTAAAAGAAGTAGTATTCATTTACTTGCCTATCAAATAGATTCGATTCAGTGTTATCAAAAGAAATTATTGATATCAACAAGTCGGCGCGCGTGTGGATGTGCGAAAAAAGTGGATCACAAACGAAGACTAAAATTGTTAGAAATGTTTTACTCGCACTTATTAGAATGTAATTATCAAAACTATACGTCCTTGTGATCGTCATACGCTCAAATTGAGTCCATGAGTCATATTGTGATACCTGACAGCGTACAGGCGCCGGAGTCAAGGTGGGGTGGATAAAAATACACCGGTATGTATGCACACCACGTGAATTCGTAGCAAATGGCTACCGTTGAAAATATCAAACGAACGGCTTACCATACTGGCGGGTTTTTCTCTGACTTACGGTCGCGGAAATTCACGCAATGTTCAGACCTTCAAACCTCCACCGCGCACGCACCGAATAGAACTGACCGGCTGATACTACAATCGCGAGCATCACGTTCTGTAAACCTTGGTCCGAATGTATCACACTTGTTATATGCGAGCTTAGGTTGGGTTTCTCCTGTCCCAGCTGGTGCCAGTGCGCAAGTACTGTACAAGTAACGATGGTGATGGTGGCCAGTTTCGTTTCATGGCATAACAGCGCTTCGATTTATGTCCTCCGGAAGCGTATCGTTTCGTTGCCGCATGATCGAAACATGGACAAACTTATTTTTAACAATCTCCCAGGTGAACTTGCAAAAAAGACCGATCTTTGTGTGCGAATTTTCAAATCGCCCCGCTTGCGCAGTTGAGAATCTCTATAAAATCACACGCGTTACGTATACGAGTATGAGTACGTAAGTTCGTATTGGATTCACTTCAGACGCAAATTACTCGACGAGTGATCGTGACTGCAGCTGGATTACATACCACGTTTAGTTGACATGGTTATTCAATTGTCACGTCTGCGCAGTGCCTCGAGGCACTTCTCATTATTGTTCAACCTCTCCGCTCTTCACGATCGATTTCAGCTGATACTGTTGAGCACGACAATATGAGATCGTTTTAAGCTGATGATCCCTGAGCAAATCCGAGATACCAGAACCTCGGTTCTTGAATAAAGTCACGACGATTGAAAGACAGCTGTTTGACTGATGGTTGATAATTGTTTTTCTTTCTTATCATTATTAGCATTGTATAAGTTATTCAATATGGGGAAAAATGTTTTTTACACAAATCGCTGTGAGAAATAAAAATCAGAAATGTTGTCGAAAATAAATAATCCAATGATACCCTGTTGTGTTCGTGAAGAAATTCGATCCCAAACTGTGTCTGAAAAATATTTTTCTTACAGTATTTATACTGATTGAGATTCATTTTTAACCGCCTTCAAAAAAGGAGGAGGTTCTCAATTCGGTTGTATTTTTTTTTTTTCTTTTTCTTATGTCTGTTACCTCAGAACTCCGTTATTTATAAACCGATTTGGAAAATTCTTTCTTTATTCGAAAGGGTATACTTTCAGATTGGTCCCATATAAATTTCATCAAAATCAGTTGAGTAGTTTGGTTTTGAAGTCGGTTTTTTTAACGAAAGACTAGATAATTCGATGTAAAAAAAAGGTACCAATGAAATTGGAGATATAATCGAAAAACAAGAAAAAATGATTCAAACTTAAACTACGAAAGTATAAACGCGTAGGAAAGGGACGAGGACGCGATGATTAGTTTAATTACAAGCGTGGTTCGGTTGTTTTTCTTACTATTCAGTTTCATCTGACCGCTATCTACACCAGACAGATCATGGAAGTCAGATATAATTTGGTTTAGAGGTCAATTGTTCACTGACTTATAGACAATGTCTGTACTTGGCGATTATCGGTAAACATAACACGAACCAGGGTGAATCGGCGAATATCTGTTATACGGCGCCTCAAGGGGGTTTGAATTGATGCGAAAGTGATAATGAAAATGACATGAGGTCGATATTCGATTTGGAATGAATGGAAACGTAATTTCAGTTCTATTCCCAACGACAATAATCCGAGGGGATATTCACTCCTGAAATCAGCTGTACACCTCGGTTAGAAATAAGTTGAAATCACTCAAATCGTAGGATATGATCACCGAGAATCTTTTGAAATTATTCGAAATCACTTCTCAATCATAAAAAAATTATATAGAAGATCAGCTTGTGCAGTATATTCAGAAAATAATGAACGCTATGTAGTACAATCATTTGTATGATAATAAAAATGGGAGATTCCCGACTATGTGTTATTCGAGGCAGCCAAAGTAAATATTATTATTAATTAAATTCCAATTGACGATCATCCTTCAAGTCGTCGTTCAGTTGTTTACTGTTCTGAACAACTAAAACCTGTCTGTCCAAAAAAAACTGAATTCTTGCTCTCAAATTTTGGATAATGAATAGTCAAGAATATGTTTTCGGCAAAGATGGTACATTTTTCATACTGACACTCTGATTCGTTCGACTATCGATTAAATGGAGTGATGGAGTTTTTTGTAAATTGTTTTGATTCATGTAGAATTTTAAGAAATGAGCACTTTACATGACCTTTCTTAGAATATTCATGTAAGTACGTCCCAGTTTTTTACCAGTCGAACGTGATCAAGACATATTCAATGGATTTTATAAATACTTGGAGAGACTTGTTGTGAAAACATGTCAGAATTTCGATATATACCTTCGATATTTTCAACTTGACATTGTTGATTATCAATATAAGAATAAAAATTGAATTAATTCCACTTAAATTAAGCGTGTCTTGCCAGTTTCCGGGTCTACGTCTCGTTCGCGTGTCTGTATTCCAAACGTAAAATTCAAGATACACAGCTACTGTTCGATTGATTCATTCGACAGTAGTTAATGAAAAACATCGTCAGAAACCATAAGCATTATGGCAGGGCGACAGTCACGTACAATTATAAGAAGACATGATTGAAATTCGCACAGCCAATTGTCAGGTGCGTCAATTCATCCAGCATTCTAATCACTCGTAGAGTTTTATAGTGACATTGAATTAACAATGATAGAATCGATAGACTCGTGATAAAACAACTAATTAAGCTTTTCGAGTGTGTGAATGGGAATCCATATTACGAGAAAACTCGTCACTTGAATTTAATAAACTGTCAGATCGATTATTGTTTCCTTAGATTAATCATGCGATATTTCAATAGATTCTTCGATGCTTATGCAGTTAATTCACGGTTATGCATAATCAGATAATAAATCATGTGACGTAAGCAAGACTTGGGTAGGTATCCGAAAATTATATCCCTTGTCGAGTCCATCATAGAAGAGGAATAATTAATCGCGGGTCACGATCTTGGTCGGGAATTTTCGTTTTTTGCAAGTCTGATTAATTGCAAATCCTTTGATCATACATTTCTTCAAGTAGACCAAACAAGCGTGAATTAAAACCTCGGAACAGGAGTCATTATAAGCGCCGAGAAACTCACAAGGCGATTATGCCATTGATCACTTCTCACCTCCACTTAACGTCTACGTTAATCCCGGTGACAGATTGTGATGTCGATTGCCGGGACACTCATCTCACTTGTGCAGATAAAAAAAAACTGAGCAACGTAGGTAATTGCATTTCGAAAGATCAATTTTTTGTTCTTCTCAAACGCTTTTTAACCACTTACGTTTTCTACAACTACCTACGATTTACGATCCTAACGTTGATCCGTATATCTGTCAAGTCGTTAATACCTCGTGATAACGACACCGATAATCGACTCTGAGTCTAAAGCACCGTCAAACGTTTCGACTATGCAATTAATACGTTCCTCTTTCCGAAACATATAAATCATTCATTTCAAAATTTCCGAATTCATATAAAGAATGATAATAGGGGGATGAGATACGGGAAAAAAACCCATTATCGAACGAGTAGATTTTTAAAAAATAATCATATCAACAATAATGATAATTAGCCATTCGTACTCACAGTTTACACCGCGGTCACGAAACTCGAGTACTTTCGCCAAACTGCAGTGTCTTTATTCTGTCGGGTCAATCCGATCGACTTGTAGTAAGATTAAACTTCATCAGACACACTGCAGTTCGGTTGACGAATTCTGACAAGTTGCTCGAATCACTTCTCGATTCGTATTACCATCGTATTCAGTCGAGGCTTCCTCGCGAACGAACGGAGGGATCGGGAGTGATTGAAATTCTCCCTCTACGATCCGTGTCTCGAACGTAACCACCACTACTACTTGCTAGTAGTAGTAGTAGACGATGAGCGCAAACAAGCCGTTTGAACAACGAGGGAAAATGCCAGTATTGTGTGCAGCCGCGTATTAATCCTGGTACCTACACGTATCAACGTGCGTCAAAGTCGGTACAGATCTGCCGCAAAAATTTCACAAACGAATACGTATGGCGAGGCACGTATGCAACCTTTGCGACACTCGATTACTCGGATCTCCAGCCCATCAAAATTTTTGTTTACCCTGGGTGGGATCGGAGAAGAAAGATGCCGCAGCTGAAATACCGAAATTTGAACGTCATTCCGTTACTCGGACTCTCAAGTTTTATGGAAAGTTCGAGTTGTGTGCCACTCGGCTCATGGATACCATAGGCAAAAAACAGATAGTCAGATTAGGTAATATAAATGTCGAGCGTCAAGATCATTAGGGCAATGACTCGCGCAACTCCGCTCGCTATACGAGCTGGAAATTTGGTTTAATTTCGTAACACGTGGCGATCATGATCTGATATTGTCAATTCCAAGGCTGAGGGTGAGATATGTTCAACGGTGATAACATTGCCGAGGCCGTTACATACAATAAAAAAAAAGATGTATTCTTTACATCTTCGGTAGTAATTATTTGGACAGCACTCTTTTCGGAGTTAAATCTACAGCAAACGCGTCAAGGTTCACGTTAACGCAATCGCTGTAGATTTAACTCCAAAAAGAGTGCTGTCCAAATAATTACTACCGAAGATGTAGAAATTACATTTTTTTTTCCGTGAGACTCCATGAAGCAGAAATTTGTGTATATTTATGAAAATCCGATTCCAGACAACTATTTTACGCACTAACAAGGTCAGATACGATCTTCTCGTGGAATTTTTTGCGGGGCCGATCGTACAAAGGAATCGCGAACTTTGGCCTGCAGAAAACCTTGTACGGCTCTATATATCAGGCCGATTCATTCCAATTAACAGCGGTTACAGCTTCCATCGCGTTCATGGAGTCTACGACATATGACTGTTGCTTCTTATCGGAGTCACACCAAGTCTGGACGTTCTAGGTCAGCAGTAATCAGTCTAGATTGCGAACACAGCTCGTCGTCTGCCGATACTGGCGAAGACATTCGATCTGTAATTAACTACACCACGAGTAAAAATCCGCAGTTTATTATGCGGATCGGTATCAACGTTGTTTCACAGAAGTCACTGCCACGTTTGGGATAACGATCTCGATTCAAGCCTTCATTGATAGATTTGTCTAGGGTCGACGTTATCAGACAACGATACTTATTTCTCTTCCGTATCGATCTATACAACAAAAACAGTACCGAAGAATCAGGATCGTGATTAATTTTTAACCGCTGATAGAATTACTAGAAAGAAAGTAAGAAGCATGAATATAAGAGCATTTCCCGGCACGTCTAACTTTGGGAGAGGCATATTGCGTTGTCACTACATTCGATCTGTTCGAATGTTACGCATGTAGAATTATGTGTGACGTAAAATCTTGATAATTTGAATTGACTTCATGGATATATTATGAATCGTTTTGCTACGAATTGAGGCGCGAATCTACGTCATTGGGGAGCAGCTGAGAATTATTGATTGACTATTACAGACGTGACTGCAGTGACGGAGAGCTTCCGTTAGATCGATGATACTTAATATTTAGTACACGATCATGTACTATAACCATGGCCGTTTATTATTTTGTACCGAAAATTTAATAGTCATCGCGGTCGAATTTCTCGCATTAAGATGCTAAAATTTGAGTATCGAGTTATCTGAAGTGCAATCATCGGCATTTTTAACGTTAATTATAGTCATACGTTTTAGGTATCGAGCGATTATTGGGAACATGTGAGACGTATTATTTTTCTTCTTCGTTTGGTGGTTATTATCTCGCGTAACACAGATTGTGTGAGGCGATTATCAAAAATTGAAGAAGATTACGTGAAGAATCTCACCTTGGTGGGTACCAATAATTAATATGATATTGGATACGATTCCAATTATGCGAATAACAATACATTATTTGGAATTTTTGGTCATTATTTAACTCGCTATTTGAAAGTCTGAGGTTTAGACACAAAATCACGAATTTATGTATAATTATTCATCAATGAAACGAAACCGGTAAAGATTGGTGAATTGAGTCAAGTCTCGGACACTAACAGAATAATGCAAATTAAGCCTCCAGACGTGGCAGAAGATCAAGATTACCGCAAACAATAGTCGTTCTGCCAGCGTTTTGCCGAAATTGACAATACTCGTGTGATAAAATGACTATAAACGATGAAAGAAGAATAGTGGCTATTTAACTGTCGTTAAAATTCTGATGAGCCGTATCTTGACGATAATATACCTATGAAAAGAACTGATGAATGCCAACCGTTGCGTGAAATTCTCGAATACGAATAAGAAAAAAACCACAATATTCTTTCCGCGTTGTTTCAAGTGAATTCACCCCACTGGAGTGAAGAAGTCAGTGATTCAAGAGTGAAATCAGAAAAGAGTGAATGGGCACTCCAAAGAATTTAGAGAGTAAACTACTAACGAAACACTGATCCTCAGTCAGCTGAACTGTTTCCGTTCTCTGGCAAAACTGTGGACCAAGGTTTTCGCGAACTTGTTACGGTACTACCAAGAATGGCGAGACGAGCAGTTCCACACTGATATTTAGTTCCGCGCAATGAGCAGGTTAACGCAATTGGTTAAGTACACCACATGAGGTCTTGCCGTCCTGATTTCGGCAGACACCGAACACAGAGTAATCGCAAGCCCTGCATTCGGAACGTGAACTAGTACCACTGATTAGAAATCCGTCATCCCGACTAGACAAATTGGATACAGGGAGGTATAGTCAATTTCGGCTCTCGTACATCTTCGAAATATGCTGCACCAGTTATCGCCGTGACCTCGACTGTCACGACTGATGAGAATGTACAACATATTTCAATTACCGCGAGGGTCATGATCACGAAATAATTATTATCATGATTATATGGCATTAGCGTAAGGTAACCGGGTGTGTCTGGCGAGCCTGAGGCGGACAGTTACTTTCCGCGTACCATATTTTTTATGGAAAAGGCATTAAACGTCACTTCGACGCCACTTGAGATCCGCATGAATTGCTTATAGGAACTGCTATAAAAAGTAGTGAATTATGGTTTGGTCACTTGATTCCGCAACTTCGAACTCAGTGGCATAAAGTTCCGCTGTACGGATCAAGGACACGTGTAAAAAAGTGACGTTTTAATGTCTGTGTCGTAAAAAAAATTAACGCAGCTTCTGCAAATGAGTGTTTCTTTGTTGTAAATCACGTGGCGTAAAAAAGTTAAAAACCGTCTGTACCATCACTAGAACTCGAGTCGATCACGGTCCATCGAGATTGGACTACGATCTGAACCGTGTAAACTTTGCCGAAGATGTGAAAACCGACAAGGGCAACGTAATTACATGTTTAAAAAAAACCAGAGCATCATCGAACCGAGACTGACAGTCACTACCGTTAAGTTACACGCTATGATCCCGTTCATCGGCTTCGTTACGCTCTTCGCCAAATGAGTCTCCCGGTATAATACTCGCCCAATACTAGCTGTCAAAAATGTGGTGTTGAATTTGACACCGTTTCACCACAGCCCACGAATTCCATAGTGATCCACCATCGTAGTTATTTTTCAAAATTTACTCTGATCAGTGTCGAATTTGACACCCAACGGGGTATTTTACTATCATTGGAGTCGACAAGCATCCGCAAGTAAACGTCTTTGATCAACTATAGGTCTCATAATAGCCGACTTTTCGGTATTGTCTATCGTTTGACTGTTCAGATGACATTCGTGAACTTTTTTTTCAGCGCATAGCGAACTATTGGCTTGACATAAGACAGTCACGACGTTTTCAACAAAAGTGTGCTACGTGGGAACATCAAACGGGGTGGACCACTAGTTCGGAATCCAAAGATGAAGAAAACCACGGAATTAATTTACCTGGGCCGATGATCTTCCGATCTTCGATGACTGGTAAAACTCACTAATTCACTGTATACACTTTTAAAAATTGAGCCAACAAAATCGCAGGTTTATCTTCGAGCAGATCACGAAATGGTATGATCACGAGTTTTGAGATAAATTGATCAGAGCGATCGATCGCTGAGTTTGGACCGGCTCTCGTTTCGGGCAGTGAGACATTTCCCCAAGGGGACTCGGTATATTGTGCCTGATGCCATCGACTCCAGCACCGCTAGAAGGAACTTGAGAAACTCGTAGCAGCTGCACGCGGTTACACGGTGTCAAGAGAATGGGCCTCCGGAAGAGAGAGAGAGAGAGAATTCTGACGTGTAACATTGTGGGTAGAGAGTGCATTGTATATAGGTCATATTTTGTATAGGTCAGTGAACACAGAACCAGATTCTGCAATTGCGTGGAATATCCTAACGGTATAGGTATAAGGTATTTGGAAGAAGATGCAAATTAACAAGAATGAACAATTTCGCTGCAGTAAACACAACAATTAACGTTCCCTTCTATGCAAATTACGGTCATAATACAACACTGCGATGGAAATTGCTGTGAATTATTTTCTCATCGCTTTTTTTTTTGTTCTGTCGAATCATATACCATTTAGATGGTGCAGCTTTTACGTTATATACACTGGTTCTACTCGATTACCAATTACTGATACACATTCACGCGGATTATATGGTACGGTTTTTTTTTCGTGTTTGTGAATCGCGATTTATGTCTTCTAAGAACAGAAGGACGCACATCATGTTTCCTGCAGTAATCGTTCGGTTGAAGATAGAAAGCTCCGCAGCAAACCACAAACTGATCCGATCTCACACATGTTTCATTTTTCCTCTCTTATCCAGCAAATTTTATGTACATACAAGTGTGAAACTTGGAATGAGGAAAAAATAGAAACCCGATGACTAATCGCGTGATATGTCCTTAAGGTTGTACAGGAATTCCAACCGACGACTCACACCTTGAAGCACGAGGATCTAAACTGGTTCCGTCGAGCTTGACATTGATGGATCATGAAACGACATCGGTAAAAAACCCCAGAAGTCAGTTTTTGCCCATTTTCGAGACGTTTGGCTCGCTTTGGCGAGTATAAAGCGGGCACTCCGCACTTCCCACTTTCCACTTCCGCATCTGTGTATAAAACACTGCATGTGTGAGGGAATTACGTGGGGTTTTACATTTTCCTCTTCGTGTGTTATGCCCTGAGCACAAACTGAGGCCTGGGTAACATGTGTATATCGATGATCGCTCGGGGATAGCCCCGAAAATAGTGGAGTCGTAAACCTCACCGTGTGTAAAATTAGGTAGTTATATGGGTGAATATATTACA
This sequence comes from Euura lappo, assembly GCA_018257835.1. Classification (NCBI taxonomy): domain Eukaryota; kingdom Metazoa; phylum Arthropoda; class Insecta; order Hymenoptera; family Tenthredinidae; genus Euura; species Euura lappo. Next base: position 737,805 of record JAEUYN010002377.1, on the reverse strand, counting down.
ATATTATATCATCACAGAGATCATGAGCACATATTCGATATTCGATAACGGTGAACAAATTATGAAATAAAAATGATTTTAAAAATCAAAATATAAATCTGCGTAGTACATTGCGTAAATATTCAGTTGGATCTTGAGAGTATGAAATAGGTCAAGGAGATTGAGCGCTGCAGTATCGGCACATCCACCAATATCATTTCGCAAGATGCATCCATCGGTATAATTTACGAGTCTGCGATGATAATTTTCACAACCAAGATTGTCATTGCATTAAATCCTTCGCATTGAGCAGACGCAAGTAGGTATACAACGAAGGCGAAGTTTAACATACTGAAAAAAGTATTAGCGGAACTACTTTGAGGAAATTCGTATTCTTCTAACGAAGATAAAAATAAACATCGTGGTAGAATTCCTTGACTATATTGAAGTCAAATTCACCGTCAGGATCAATGCCAACGATTTTACAAGGTGGTAATGAGCCTAGTCTGAACTTCGAACATCCATACGCTGTTCACAATCGGTAAAAAATTTGCGACACAGTTATTAAGGAGCAAAAAAATTTACGAAACGGTAGCTCTCGTGAAACTGGCCAAGCAGGTTTCGCAGCCAAGTCTTCGGCTGTTGGTCTTCAGATGGACTTTCTTCTCACCAGTTGAACTCGTTTCATGACGATGCCTATATAGTCAGAGATAAAGATGCTGGAGATAATCGGAGGAAAGGAAGTTGAAAGCCGGAGCGGAGAAAAACTATTACGCCAGTTTTTACTTAAATAACACATTTTTACTGTCAATATATTTAAAATCGTATCTTAAATAGTTGATAAAATTTTTATGACTTATTTTATGAGTCTAACAACATATCATTACAGGTATAAAAACAAATATTGTCATATTCCATGTCCATTCTATTATAGTTATATGTATATTGCTCACGTGATAAATGTTTCGGTTAATAACGAGCGAGTACCTACAGCATGACGATTCATACTTTGGCACAATAATGGTTACGTACTACCTAATTACACTTAAAAATTGCATTGATAATCATACGCGATGACTTACTGGATATAATTACCTTTCTATTCTCGCAAACTCGGTTCTTATTAGTCAATGAAAATTATCATAATTACAGTTTGCGTTGCATGCTCAGAGGAGTTCAACGACTGGTGCTTCGACCTTGCGTTATTCCCATTGCTTCATTTTTACATTAAATTCACTTGCGAACCTGTGAGATTGACGAAGGTCAACTAAGTTTTATTTGAGACTTCGAAAAATTATAGTAAACTCTTTGGATAAATCGGAGAAGACGTCTGACTGAACTCACTTCACTGTCAAGGAAGAGAAGTACCTTCGTCGGATCTGGTTAAAGAACGCGTTTGGTTTTACCGAGCGTTGGTCACTCCTCGAATGACGATGACCGGCAAAAGTAAAGAAATAACCATCTTCGTAATAAATATATACATATATCTACTCTGACACTTTGTGGCAGTGGCAATGGTATCTATCTAGAGGCCATCAGCTTCCATTTGAGTAACAAAAAGGCCGCGAAACGGGTCAGGACCAGTATGAGACACAGGGAAATTATGTCGAACCAAAACCGATCCGCCTCCATCGCTATTTCCATCAACAACTTCCGCGGATATCTGTAGTGACAGTAGGAATCCGGCGCACACCACAGGGTTTCTCTGTCCAGTCCGTAGATGGCGCCGACCAATCTGAACACCAAAATCAATTTCATATTTTCATTTATCATTTTCGCGGAGATGCTCTCTAATTATTCACTCACCCTTCGAGTCCGTATCGAAGATAACTAACGTAGCTACCCCACTTCAAATACGGAGGTAAGTCACGCAGGGTGACTCCGAAACCGGCGAACATCATCATGGGCACGGAAAGCGTTGGCCCGAGGAAGGTGCCGTTCTGATGATGATAATTACACATTAAACACTCGGCGGAAGTATGCATAGGACAGATGCATAATTTTTTACCACATTTCACCGATCAAGTATCGAGAAACTGCACCCACGACGTAATTCAAGTCATCTTTACGCCATTCGTTAAATAATTGGATGAATTATGAGCACCAGAAAGGAATAAGACGGAAGCCTGACTTACCACAACGTCGAAAACGGCTCCGATCATTAGGCCGAAACTTTGGGCAATGAACGCGACCAACAAACTGATAGCAAAGAACATGGAGAACCTTTCGAGTTCCAGAGGTTGTCCCGACATGAGATAAACGATTCCAGAAAACAGGATACAGCAGAGTATGCAAATCGGTAGATCTACCAGAGTCACCGAGATGTAGTACGAACTCAAACTGTACCATCGGTTGAAATGCTCTTTCATCAGGATGTTCATCTCCGATGGAACTGTTGACATTGTATCATTCAATCGCAATCATATTGAAATACCAATTTCAAGTGTTCAGAACTGGAGATCAGATATTGAGTCAGTTCTACTCACACGTGAGAATGGTCAACATCATGGTGGTCATCATATGGTGCATAAGAATGGCGAATAGGAGATTATAGTTGTGCAAAACCCTACCCCCGTCGTTGCCGGCTTGGATGAACAATGTTCCCAACATAATACCGGTAAAGATGTTCACTGCAATCCGGAGATGGGTCAGCGTCTGAAAATCGAATGATCATCAAATCATATTTGCTGGTATAAGAATTGAAAATATGATATTCCGTTAACTGTGCAATCACTCACGGTGTCTCTTTTGCATTTTAAAAATCCTCTTGTCATCAAAACCTTCAATTGATTTAGGCGCGACGTTTCCTGTGCCGAAGTTTTTTTACAAATTGTAGATTCATCGAGCGGGTATTTAGCTGAAATAAAACAGAGCCTTTTCAAGTTCAGGTGATACACAGTTGCTATCGTGATCAGAATTACCATACCATTTAACACCCGTGAATGAATAATATTGAGGGTAAGTGTATACGAGATAATATGTTGAAGGTTACTCACCTCGCAGAGCCACCGCGTCTAAGAATGCCTCACGATTTGTGAACCATTGGACACTTCTACCATTTTGCGTCGCCCGTACCAAAGTTTCGATTTTGTCCTCCCCGTATTCGGCGCACGCCAATTCTATCACTGTAACGAAATAATGACATTGTATGATACTCGAAATGGAAGCGATAACAATCGCAGGTGTATTTTAATTATTTCCGATTAGCTATTCCGCAGACTAGGACCAAAAGAAATCAAGGCGGGTCACCGCTATTCTACACCAGCGAATGAATTTCAAATGAAATAAAAACTGTACCATAGTCGGCCGGATTGTGATAGACTGGACACGGCAACTTGACACTGTCCAAAAATGGGACAAGCTGGCTCGCTGCACCTTGGTACAAACACTCTCCTCTGGCCAGAACATAGACCTGTATCAGAAATGAGATTAGGAACGATTAGGACGTTGATCACAACACACTACGAAGGCACCTCTATTTTTTATAATCAGGTTTCTTTCTTGTCTTTTATGACATTTGCATAAGATAAGGCGTGAAAATTAGAGCAATTTTGTCACGAATAAGAAAATATCGGTAATCAATGCGATACGTTACCTGATCAAAAAGTTGGAAGAGCGAGGCGCTGGGTTGATGGATAGTACAGACAATGGTCCGTCCTTGTCGAGCAAGGACTTGTAATAATTTGACAACTTGTGTACAGGAGGAGCTGTCCAATCCCCTGAAAATATGAAGAGAAGATCAAGAATCGTGGTAAAATTCCAGGAATTCTATCTACCTCTTGAAAACAGGGAATCTGAATAATCCAAGGTTCGGTCATGGGATTCTCACTAATTGTGAGCATGATGATTAAAAAATTCGTTCCGCGAATCATATTCATATCTCATTGTTATTTGTTATTCGACGAAATTCTCTTCGTGCTCTTTTATTTCCTTAACAAAACGCAATTCTCTCAGACGTGGCTATAAGATACCTACTTATGTTAGATAAAATTCAAGATGCTGAAGAACCGCAAGTCACGAAAAACAATTCTTCGAATGGCCTAAGAATAAATATCCTGAAATTGACAGGATTCAAGAATATATATATATATATCTTAAAAAACTCAAGACGAATAACTCAAATCACTCGAGACAGAGAAAAAAGAATAAATATCGAATGCAGTCAGTTGCTGTTTTACGGACTTGTCATTTATTATGGCCTGTCTTGGCACCTTTTCGCAAGAAGAAATGATGAAACTTACGATACCTACTCGGGAGTAATGACAAGGTTCGATCATTTTACTATTTACTGATATTTTTAATATTTATGTAAATATTCATGTAAATATTTTGGCCGAAACTTACGTCGTTGGCTCGTCGAGGAACATGACACTAGGGTTGTTAACGAGCTCCATAGCGATGGACAGTCTTTTTTTCTGACCACCGCTGAGCCTGGAGGATCTAGTATGCATGTGTTCGTAGAGTCCGAGTTTCGTGAGGATATCTTCGATCTGAAATTCGGATGATGTAAAATCGAGTTAATTCAACGGTTTGCATGCGATTATAACGAAACGAGAATATCTAATCCCCGTGATTATCATATACTCTGATAAATTCTCGATAAAGGGAGATGCATATTAAATTTCCCTGTTTTTGTTGGTTTAAAAATATCGCGAATGTCGCAAATCTTGCGTCGTGACCCGTGAAATTTTTTCATACTAAACAACGTTAATTTATCGCTCAAATAATCTTCTCTCTTGTTTACTGCCGATAACCGATTCACTGCAATTGTAATCAATACGACGTAGAACTTTGAATCGGTTTTTACTACACTGAACGACTTTATGATTACGACTTTAGAAATTACGTCAAACCAACATCAAACATTATCTTTACGAGTAAAAAACCGAGTAAAAAACATCATTCTTTGAAAATATAATTCCATTATAACTAAAACAAGGGCAAAAATTAACGGAACAGCTTAAACTGATCCAAAATAATCACATATATCAGCCTGCATTGTGCAATTTCAGTTAACAGACAAGAGTTTCCTCATTTTAATCTGAATTCGATACATTTGATAGATAAATGCTATTCGATACAGGATAGAAGCAGAAATTCTTGGGGTGTCGATAGTTCTGAAAATTTGTCAATCAAAAACTTATCGGCTTTTGGGCCAGGACATCTGGCCACGAACTCGAACAATTTCGTGGTTCGTCATTATTTTCGTGTTATTGTTGACTCGAGATTGTGGTCGTACGCGTATATGGACGAATAATTACTTACGATAACCTCCTTCTCGTAGGACGATGTATCAGTGCTGACCTTCAGATCCGCTGCTATCCTCATGTTCTCTATAACCGTTAGAAGAGGTTGAAGCCGATCGTCCTGTGTGATGTACGTGCTCGATCTGCGTGATGATAATTCAGTTTATTAATACGAGAATTGTGATTACCCGGACTCATTGGGGAACAAGCATTCCTCGTTTGTATACGAAATTTGTCGAAACATCCCGTTTAGATATTGGCACAAAATATAGGCTGATGATAATGCAATCTTGAACGATACCGGAACGTCAATACGAAGAAGAACCAAATCAGTCAGATTATCAGTTGTACCCCAAACGTGAAAGACAAGATAATGGGGGGTACATGCCATTTGACCTAATCGGTGAAGGTCACCGACGCCGATCTTGATGTCAATTTTTTTCTCAATTCGTCCATCGAAAAAAGTGAACACGTGTTCGGCCGTTTTTCGATTCAGCCACGTTTTCTATTTTATTTTTAATTTTCCAATTTTTCATCCTTTTCGCAAACGGACTTTTTTCCAACTGGCTCTAACTTCAAGAGCTTTGACTTTTTTCGAAAAATGATAATGACATAAAATGTGCCAAAAAGACCGAGATTTTCGAAAAAGAATTGCACAATCTTTTCCAACTACACAGTCCTGGGATGTTTTTCTAATATTTTTTTTCCGTGATTGATTGCAGCAATTCTTAGCGATAATTGATTCATTTGTTTCCACGTCGTTTGACTACGTCATCTGAGTGGTATGTCCAGTTTCATCCTTCGCTCGTCTCACACGTCGGTAATCAAAACAGATAAACAATAATCGGGGTCACCTACCTACGGAAGACGTTCAGGTTTCGTGCCCTTCCATTTACGAAGACGTTACCTTCGACCCCTGTGATGCGATAGCCCGAAAGGATGTCGAGCAGGGTTGATTTTCCGGCACCGGAAGGTCCCATGATTGCGATTAACTCGCGGGGTGGCAACCTGCCATTGATTCTGTGCAGGATTCTCTTTTCGCCTGTCAAAACGTACATTTTCATTTTACTCTCGTGATCGTTAGTCAATCGTATCCCTAATAATTGTTAGCTTCCGAATCATTCTTATCTCCGAGGACTGTGTATGATAGCAACAGCTGATGCATACAACTGCCAAGGCTGCTCTTCTGCACTTTATTTCAGCTTCGTTCTGCCGATATATGTATATTTTTTCGCGCCAGTTACATAGCTGTAACAGTATTTATCTCCAATGTTGACAGGGTCACGGATCTTTTTTTTCTACGAGGGTTTAAGAGTCACGAAGACGCACGACTTTCACGCGTGTAGAGTAACTCCTTTGGCGTTGATACCGCATTACAGCAGGTGAGACACCGAAGGTAGCCAGAAAAAAAAGTAATTCCAAACTTTTCTCGTCAGCGCATAAAACAGACCGGTGCTAATGTTACATCGACAATCAGGTCCGACTTGAGATTCTATGCGATATAGTAATTATATTAAATGTATGCCGTAAATAATTGCAGTGCTTCTGTTGCGGTCACTATAATTCTACGCGTGCTGCAGTCAACTTTTCCACATAAGCTCAGAGTTCAATATCTTTCTGACCTAATGTGTTTATAAAATGAATAGAATACGTATTTGTTCAAATCGCCTCCCCAACGCACGCGATACTCGTAGAGAATGTGAGGAAGTTGCGTTAATTTATTTTTAAATCTGTATGTTATTCATTATTATAATTATGACACCAGGGGCATTGAAATTGCGCTACGCGTGCTTCTGTACATGTAGCTTTAGTACCTCATCAGTGTTTAAAAGTCGTTCGATTTGTTGCTTCACCATTATTTAATTTTCTTATTTTTGAATGTATAATTTGCGATATTTTCATACGTCTCACACGATCAACAGATTCATAATGAATTCGTTCGCCTACTCGCCCCAGAAATCGATTGTAAGGTTCGACATTGAATGATTTTGACAAATTACAGATCGTACTTTGTACTTTGCACGGTATGATATATTCGTATGTAACGTTGAATAATGATCAAACGCTCGATCAAAGCTTAATTTTATTCAGTATACATTTAAAGGAGATCAAGATAATTTCTTGGTCTGCATATTCAAACTGTAGAGTCACTATGTGAAGTATAAGAAGAATTTCATGCACTTGTGCAAACTAATAATTGCTGTGACATATAATTAAATTACGTAACGACACACATTGTTCTCTAGACTTAGACTTCGTGTAATAAAACATTATCGATAAGATACAAATTATCTTATCCTGGCATAGAGTTATCGAGCAACGTACAAAGGTGGGCCTCTCGTATATCTTTAACCGAAGATACCCTAATAACTCGATGAAGTCAACTTAATGTCTCCAGTCCAGCCGGAGTCTAAGTGCATAATCACAACGACCTTAGAGCACTCTCGATAAAATACAAAAGACTCTTTCAACCTGTCATATAGAAGCCCTTTCATATTGAAAAGAAGTCCCCCCTTCTGCACGTAGATCCGTGATCAAATTGCCCTAGCAAAAAATCTAACAATGAACCGCGGTATACAGCTGCGATGTCACAAACTACTCTCATCATTTTGCGAAAAGTTTAATCAAGCTTTTTGATTTTTATTTTTTTATGTTCACCACACAAGAAGCAATTCAGTCTGCAGTCAATGGCGCGAATTGATATTGAACAGTTCCAATGCGCACTCATTGCATTGTCGGTATGTCTATGATGTTTGCGCAATTTTGGAGAAAACAAAGCTTTGCTTACACAAATGTATTTGCACAGAGACAAAGAGGTTTTTCTTTTGTTCTCAAGATCAGTTATGATTATTTGAACAAATAATCGATAAGTTTTCTCAAGTGTGAGTTTAAACAGCTATTGAAACTTTGAACGCTAAATATTTGAAATAATAATAATTCAGTCATCGATTTGGTATTAGCATACCGTTAAGTAAAGAATGGACGTTATTATTATTTTTTTTTTTGCAGAACTATAAATGGTATTTATTTAGATGTTCCTCAAGTGAGTCGATGGTAATTTGTACGATCACTCTGATATCGAAAGTCTCTAAGTGCACAAAATGTTTTGTTTCATTCATCTGTTCATTTCGTTTTTGTTCGTCTAATCTTTCACACGGCAAGTTTTATCACCGCAACCACAACAGACTATCTAATTTCGACAAACTCAATTTAGGTATCGTAGCTCGCTCTCTATACCACGAGAAGAATAACAAAATCGTTGTAATGTATAGTTGTAAAAAATATTTTCACAAGAAACTGACCTTTTCTGAAGCCGAGTGAAACCGTGTACGCAATATCCTCGAACATGATATCGACGGGTCTCTTTTGTCCCGTTTGAGTCAAGGGTGCTCGTTCTCCATTCGGTAAGTCCATGGTACGCCCGGTATTACTTCCTCCGGGATTTGTTGTATCCGGGGCTTTGGCCGCCTCGTGCATCAGCACCTCCATAATCGATAATCGTAACGCGATTGTTTTTATACTACGACGACGTTCACTGGCCCGTGGTCATCGGCGGAGTGATCTTCTCACGACACGCTGTAAAATAAAAGATAACAATGCAAGACCCGGTGACATCAGTCGACCACAAGCGGGGGGCGAATCTTCACTCGTCAGAGACACGGGGTCGATTCATGATATCACAGGTACCATCCGATATAATTTATCGGGTCCGAATCACAGTTGAACCGGCAGCTTGGACGCCATTCGATCGAACAAGCCGCGAGATCATCACGAACCCTCTCATCTCACAATCGACACGATTTCATTAGCATTTTTGTTTTGACACTTCGTGAAGCGTAGAAACTTAAAAAATGGGATTACGTGAGTCTCTTGGGTGGTTAGGGAGAAAAAAAAGAAGAATTTTAGCTAATTGAGAGAATAATCGCATAATCGGTGATGAACGGGGAGTGATTGATCGAGTTCCGTGACTTTTAAATTGGTGTTAAATATAATTGATATCACAGCTGGCTTTCCCATTATCAACTTTAAAGTTATTATCAATCACGTGGCTCTCGGACTGATAATGTATATGACAAACAATAGTAACTGGTACACGCGTCGAAGTCCAACGATTCCGTGAGTCATTTGAGTGCACCGGCGCGGCGCTGGCGAAGGCAAGGGCGTCAAATGTGTTTTATAATCTCCTTGTTCTTTCGAATCGTGTCAGTAATTTTCACACACACTCACGTGTCTCTTTAAACTGTCCCCTCCACTCGCACCGACACATGTGATTTTACTACACATTTTTTTATCGTTTACTAGAGTCATTGTCGTCTTCTTGAATGCGATCATCTCTAGCAAGAAGAAAATCGGCGCATATTGATCAGAACTGGAATTCTTCTCATTGTCACATCTTTTGCACAACTGGGATAAAATCGAAAATTTATTCATGAATCATATACCGGTCAGGCCAATGAATAAAACAATCATTTATCATTCCTTGGTGAACTTCTGCAAAATACTGTGTCAATTAAGAAATTCGAGACAAGCTGTTGTTGACTGGGACTCCGTGATATTTAGTTTCTTCTCCTGCAACCCCAGTAGCATGGCTCAAATTGAGGCTCTCGAATACAACGTGAAAAACGAGTTTTCGATCCGACCGCGAGCTAAAATCATATTGAAAATAGGTTTAAAAAATGGTTGTCCTTATTTGCCCGATATTCTAGAGGAGAAACAGGTTTTTTCTCTATTCTTCACTCGTTTGCAGGCGGAACCGGCTGCGAAAAGCGTTATTTTCCATCTCAAATCAGAACGCAGCATCATCGACCTTCGCCGAAATTTCCACGATTTATAATCACTCGCTGGTAACAAACACGGAGAGACAGGTATTAATTCTTCGAATTGTTTTCATTTTTTATCCTTTGGCATCTATTTATAACGCGATCAACAGGTTATTCAATCACATTCAATTGCAGCGGATACGCTCAATCCCCAATCTAGATGCGGCAGAAGGAAAAGTGAGACACTCTGCACTGCAGTCGATCTACGATGGAGAAAAACAAGCTTCGAAACTGAGTCAATGCGAATTTAGACCGAGCATCGATCCATAAATGCATGCGCAAACTCCTATGTCGCAGTTTCGCAAAAAGAATTGTAAATGATTCAGAAACAGCCAAAGTCACGGTCAGCTTGTTTGGACCTTCAATGATTGTTCACCGCGAAGGTGTGACGCAAAGCCGATGATCAATCACAATTTCTCTTCTCAAACTTTCGCGAACAAACATCTCTGCGAGGATTGTTACGCTGTAACAAGTGCAAGAATGCAGGCACATCCAAGGTAAACAGGTTTCAGGCGAACGGGGTGAGCCGTCATCACACGACGTTGGAGTAAGAGATCGAAAAGAATAGCGGATGATGGGTTGACGATCCCATATAAAATTTTCGAATTTTAGATGATCACGAACGAGTTTGTGACCCAGCCCAATCTCTTGGAGCGATTGATGTGGCACTCACGGTTATCGACGAGAAGATAGATCTGATGAATAATACGACATCGATGAAAAACACTATCTACACACTTATGAAACCTCCATTCACTAACGACGTTACGTTATTACAAAATCCGTGTCACGTAATCGCCTAGTGTTTATGGGTAAATGAAATAAAAAATTGTCCCAGTTACGCCGAAGGCATTCGATCATTTTTCTAAGATACTCTAAATTTATTTCCTCTTCCTGTTCTGCCGGGACCGAGAAATTTACTGTAACACTTGTTTCCTGGGAGATAAATTATCGCGGCATAAGAGCAATTAGCGAAATGCTGCAGTTAGTTAGAAATGTATGGTTTATGCCAAATATAGAGCGTTCGCTCAAACTTTACCGGCGATCTAATACAACCCGTGACTATGTACAGCACCGTAAATGCGGCTTCTTAAATGGCTTTTATTCCTCACCTATCCATCAAGTTGAATCTCAAGGATGAAAATCTGGGGCACCCGCGCATGGATACGGATAAGTATAACGCTAAGGACTTACACCGAGGGCACAAGGCAGGAGAAAAATATGTTCAAACTCTTAAAGGTTGAGAGCCGTACATCTGCGTCACGGTTCAACTTTATTGCATTAAAAACGAAAAAGAAAGAAAGAAAGAAAAAAGTCAAAAGCAAAGTTAAAAGTTTTCATATTTATTACTCTAGATCATTGCCGATATCCATCAATCTCGCCCACGTACCGAGATTTACGACATATATTATATTATTAGAGTAATCTGCAACGGAGATATCCGACTGTGAGAAAAACACGATAAATCAGAAATAAAAAATATCTAGTTTAACTAACAACATTGTGATATCAGATAAACCACGATTTGAAGACGGATCGAAGTACAATCTCGTTCATTCTTCGGACTTCTGCATCATCCGGGACGATTATTCAATCAAAGGTGACAAGGCTTATTACGATGCAGCTGCCCACCTCCATCAATTCACACTTTTCCGTGACTCGGTACAAAAAGGCACCCGATCTTTTCGAATCGTCCGAAGACACTGAATAATCGTAGGGGTAAAAGTAAAAGGAGCACTTATCACTAAATTATCTATTTCGCGCTGATGATCGATTCTTTCGAGAGTAGGAGATGTCACATCGCACGTGGGTGGACTGCAGTTTCCACGTAAATTATTTCGTGCGTCCGACTTGACACACTCGAGACTTCACAATCACTGTCACATTCGTGGTTCAGGTTTAGAAAGTATGCCTTTGTTTGGTACGTACCATAATGCTGCGTCGGATTCCAATCAGTTAAGGAGGAGGATAGAGAGACCGGGTATCATCAATTAGGGTAGGATCTCGATCGGAATATACCGGCGAACAGTCCGTACTAATATAACCTGCACGATTAATTCGAGCCCGGAAACCGCAGCGTTCTCCAAGACCGTCTCACGATCCGTTCGTTTGCGGTGTCTGTTTTGTACTGACTAACTAACGTCCGTCGATCTACCACCGACCAGTAATGTCAGAATTGCCATGCGATACAGCGAACCGTGATACTGCCGTAGTGAGTCACTGTTTGTATATCGTTCATTTCGTTGCCACCGCTTCTCTCTCCGATAGTTTATTGTATTCATTTCTTTGCGACAGAGAAAAAAAAATAACATCTTCCGGGTTGAGATAAGTCCGTTCAGTCCACTCTGCGATTTCCGCAAACAAAACCGCATCTGTTACTTCGCCGTGCAATTATGTTCGGCCATGTGTTCATTTTCATAGAGTCTTATCCTTATTAAGTATCAATGAGGTAACGGACATCTGTCACTCCACACACTCTTAATCCAATCAATTTCATTTCATATTCTTGAATCAATTAAAGTTTACTTGGTAATAGATAATGTTTTTTTCCGTTAATATATCATATTTTAATAATCTTGAAAATTTTGAAAAAAAATGAAAAAACGTCGTATACGACTTCATACCGTTAAGAACTGACAATGAGACAAAGACATAAAAAAGATAGTTATGAAAGGGTTTATCCGCCAAACATACGACCTTTCGCCTTTATTTATTCTTTCGGATAATTTACATGATTCTATATGCGTTTTGAAAACTGTTATAGCGAATGGCAAAAGAAAAAAAGAACGTCCTTTTACCATCTCTTTGGCGGTTAAGACCTTATACCATTAGACACGCCATGTAGTCAGATTCACACCTTATCATGGTCAATCCTGATTGAATTAAGTGACAGACATGTGACGATATTGAATAGCAAATCGTGATGTGTTACTACGTTGCGATTTCCTGCAAGTGCTGAGTTTTTGTAAAAAAAATGATCATAGGTCGAAGAATATCTTAAGATCACGATGAGTTTGCGATAATTGCAACTATGACAATTTTTCTCACATCATCCGGTTTTCCGTATGAATATGCATAGCTCCTTTTTCCACATGTATGATGAAGCTTATGTAAGATTCATGGAATATCAGCAACGAAAAGTTGAACGCTTGATCCCTGCTGGAAAGAAATCATAAATTCTTATAAAAAAATAAATTGACTGAAAAAGTTACGAGAAAACGATGTGAATCTGTCACTGAAAATTCTCATAAAAACTGACAGTAATTTTCTCAAACTGTTCTAACAGAGTTTATGAGAACTCTATGAGAATCAATCAGAAAACGGAAATCAATATCTGAAGGCATGTTTCTCTATCAGAATTTATGAGATACACTTGCTATCGCCAACATTTATGAGGATGAATGAGGTGTTCGATATCAGAATATATAAGTTATTTTGGAAATATTAGCAATGCGGCACGCGGTCCGAGCTAAACCGAATCGCAATGGCGACTTACTCGCGAGAACGCTGCGCCACTGTGTGGTGGCGCGCCGAACTACGTAATTGCTGTAACGCTATACGTTTTCAGAGGGGATTGGTCGAACTCGGTAAAGTCTTATGAAAACTCATATCCTTAGTTGCCGGGTCACTCGATATAATTACTGAGTCAGAAGCTTATAAGTTTTGAGGGTGGATTAGTCACATTGGGGAATACCTTATAAACCCTTACGACAATCGTTTTTCTTTTATGAGAAAACGATGTGGATCTGTCACTGAAAATCACTCAAGAACTTCGTTTTTTGAAAATCGCTTATAAAACCCCATAGATATTACATGATGTTTTATCACGGAATTCATGATATATAATACTCATTAAAACTCTTAAACTCGAACTTGTTATTGAAAATGGAAAAGCGTATACATTCTCATAAATACATCACTTCATAATTTCCATACAGTTTCTGATTGAAGATATATCAGTTTATACTGACAAAATCTTATAGGATGATCTTTGCAATATAAACTCTCATTAACTTTAATTTTTAAATTTATGATAAAACCGCATCGGATTTTGATCCTCATCGATTCTTATAGATATATTGTGAGTAGGGGAGACCGGGGCTAGTAATTGTCACACTTTTTACTCTCTGATTTTTATAATTTTTCCAAATTTTTTTTTCGCAAATCTGAGATGGGGTATTGTAGATGCATCCTTTGCGCACCTACAGAAAATTTTTGGTCATTCTAAAGCAAGTCTGAGTAGGTTTTTTCGAATTTTCAAAAAAATTCGCGGAGTGTGACAACTTGCCCCGAGGCGGGGTAAGTTGTCACAGACCCCGGGGTAAGTTGTCCCGATTATTTTAAATGGCGAAAACGGGTTTCATTGGATTGTCTCCTGGAAACCACGAAACAGTCAACCTAGACTCCGAACACCACACAAACCATGCGAAATCCCACCCAGACTCCGAGAATCTTGAGAAAGTTGACCTCAACTCAAAAAACCATGGTCAAGTCAAAATGGGGTGAGTTTTTACACGTGACAACTTGCCCCAATAATTTTGTGACAACCTGCCCCAACCCGCTATTTTGTTTAGAAATTTGCACATCTTGCTGACCCGCCATTCAAATATCAACAATATGTAGGTACGTCAAATGAAAGTGTTAAGAATAACCTTTCCGAATATCGTGTAGCGAAATTTCTCAAGGCAGTCTAGAAAATGAGAAAAAACATATTAGAAGATGGAAAATAATTACTTTTCAGGTCCGATTTCAGTTTATCGATCACTGCGTGGCCGAATATGATGCGATATTCAATTTAACGCCATTAGTTTGTTTCAAACATCGAATTACAACTTTGATCTATAGCACCGTTCGATCTGTTATCTAGCGGTGGAGATATGGACACTGTGACAACTAACCCGTGTGACAACTAGCCCCGGTCTCCCCTATTACCTCATAAATTCCTGAAATTATACAATACTCATACTTTCTTATAAACTGTCGGATGAGGACAATTTTCTGTCTCTCATACATTTTAGTAAAATCATAGATTCTCATTGAAAAAAGGGTAGTTTTCTATGAGATTTTATAATTTTTTTTCAGCAGGGATGTTTATCGTCCAAGGTTTTCTGCATCGACACGATATCCTGAATAAAAGCGTATCATAAATTGACCACTTATAGTAATAGCGATTTATTTTTTGTTGTATAATTCATGCTATCAACACGTCGTTATCTCATAACATACCATTCTCGACTAATAGACAAGGTGCGACGCTATTTCGTCTGTAGATTTGTTTGTTCTGCGCGACTCAATAGGAACAACGAATACACAAAACGTATATAATTACAAAGATTAAAAGGCGCTGTCACTGTTCCGAGTACAAAACATGATTACCTGATGGGACCTTTTTCTTGGATTACATACACGAGTCAAAAACGCAAAAAATCACATCACGATTGTAAAAACATGGTGGCTACTATAAAAAGTTTTTAAAAATTCCTGACTTTTCCTGACCAAATTATAATTTTTCACTGACTGGAATTCGGACGAATTAGTGGTTATTCAACTATGTAATAAATAATTCTCTTAATCAATGATGAAATAAAATTATATTTGAGAATATTTTACTATTTATAATTTATACAAGTTTTGCTACTATATCCATTGATTGAGATTACCGCGCGAGAATGAAAAAAAATCGATGGGAATTATCTTTCGTTCTGAAAATTCATTGACCTTTACCTGACCAATGGTCATCGTGCAAAAGAACTATACTCGTAAAATCTATTGACGAAACCGTGGAGACGATTCTTTATGTTTGTCCAAACGGAATATGTAATCTTTAGCACTGATCTAGTTACGTAATTTCAATGTGTCACGTACCGGCGATTAAGCTATTCCTATATCCGCAATAAAAGAGATCTGTATCTCGATTCTAATATCCTTAGAATTGAACAGGTTTTCTGAATCATATTTATAACGTGCCATCTGCAAACAGCGTCATTGATCTTTGCCCTGATCACGCAACAGTCAATACTACATTCAATCCATGCTCGTCAATCATGACTTGATGATACAAAAAGTAGAAACGTAGAATTAGTACCATGAGAAACGACAAATGTCGTATATTGGCGTTCTTTTGTCGATTACAGTCCAAAAAAAAAAAAAATCGAGTTTTGCGATCGACTTGAAACTTTCTGAACTCAAAGTTCCAATTTTTTTTCATCGTGTATGTTACTCGAGAGAATCAGCTACCGCAGAGTATTCTGAGAAGCGTAATTATACAATTTTAAAAAGCCCCTCAAGTCCTGAACTTTTTTACGAAGTGGATAAAAAAAAATGTCGAGAATTCATTCGATCGTTGTGTGTGCGGGATCTAAATCACTGGAAACTAACGTTCAATGTAGATGAAATAATAATTCTCGGCTAAAGAGTATTTGCCCAAGGTAAATATCATTATCTAAGGTTTACTCGCTACTTCGGAACGCCGTCACATGATTTGTTCCATTATGCTCATTGACAAGTCGACCGAATCTAGTCCGGGATCGAATAATAATTGTCTATCACGATAACGTCTCAGATCGAAGACGGTTCATAGACCTTCTTTTCTCATTCGTTCAACAATGGGAATCAAGATGGTACTTCGAACTTGAACATATTAATCATCGCCGAGTGAATTAATAGTTTCTTTTGCAATCGCTGACGTTGATTAATGTCACTCATCGGAATAGCATCCGGCTTCAAATCCAAAAATGATAACGATAACGAGAAAATAATAATCAGCTACTCGCGGGAGGATAGACGAGTTCGCACTTTGGTTTCAATCCGCATTTCAGAGAATGAATTGATGTACTTATACGACGGCAAAGAAGAGTTAACGTAATATTCCGCGATGCTAGAATATCTCGTCTCTATGCAAGAGGGTTTTTTTTTTCCAAGTATACACGCGGCGTAGAGGTACCGTCGTCGAGTACTCTTCCGTTTCGTTTTACGGAATTCAATTCGACTAGTGTGCCATTTGAATTTAATTTTTTTTTTTCTCTTCATCTTTCTCCTTCTAATTTCACCAAAACCCCAGCTCGAGTTGAACCCCTCGAGTCGTGACGTCGTACTCCATTATGCTTTTCTGACTTATTTTTTGAGAGCCACCTATCGCCTATAGGTACGTACGCCTCGTGCAGAGGCACCATGGAGACTCTTCACAACTCCTCTACAGCCATCTTCTTCTTCTTTGCGATGTGAAAAACTCCTCTAATTATAACTCTCTTATTATTGTCGCGTAAAAATTTCAATTTTCCCCCAGCACAATGCCTCCGGGGGATCCGAATGTGTCCCGAGCACACATTTCACCTTCAGTCGGTTAATTATTATTTTCAATTCAAACTGATTAACTGCGAGTGGAAGTGGAATGGAACATAGAGCGGACGAAAATTTAATTCAAGCTAAAACAGGAAAGACTGTGATTAAAAAATGAAAAAAAAAAACTCAACTGTCTTACCAAATGGTCTTTTCAAGGGAATGAGAAGAGTCCTATTGCGAATACATAATATCTTGAAGTGAATCTTTTTCGCTCCTTTTACGACCGAGTGGCCGTCGAATGCTTTTGCGAGAAAATTGTCGAGTACGTATAAAGCGAGAGAGATATTCGCTTGAGAAACTTGTAATGGAACGTTCTATATATTTGACGTTATATACAAGCGAAGCTTTCACGACCTCAAAAAAAGACAAAAGACGATAAGCCTGACAAAGGCCAAACTTTGAATTCTTGTCTCTTCGTTTCGAGCGACAACGATAATAATAATACGTTCGTCATGATCACACATACGCATTTAGAGTACAGCTCAGATACGCGGGGGGCAAAGTCCGTTTGATACGCGCGGACGAAATGTACGTTTACCATCATTTTTACTTCGATCATTATTACAAACATCGCATGCCACTGCGGACTGAACAATCGACGATGATGTATCTCGTGAAAAGTTTTTACACGACGAGATCATCCGTCATGCGGACACTGCGCGTACTGGCACATTGAT
Organism: Euura lappo; assembly: GCA_018257835.1. Lineage (NCBI taxonomy): Eukaryota > Metazoa > Arthropoda > Insecta > Hymenoptera > Tenthredinidae > Euura > Euura lappo. Next base: position 719,742 of record JAEUYN010002377.1, on the reverse strand, counting down.
TCGTATTTTTTAACGATAATCAGCTATTAAACAATGTCAATCGGTTCTCGGAATTCATAGAATAATCCACCGCGTTTTATTGCGATCATTAATTGACTTCAATGTTCCGATGAACAGAGACTTATATTGTCGATTTATCAGCAGACTGCGCACACGAGGCTCGCTGACAGTGAGTGCATCTAGTTACATTAGATTAACCAAATCACTTCCGAATTCACAATCCGATGGCAGAAATAAAATTCCCTAATTCGCTCGAATCATTTTCATTGATTATCGCAACACGGTGTGGTCATCGGTGAGATAGATAATATTGCAAGTTACGTAAGAGGTACAGAATATTTATCTCGACGATTCGATAAGTCACCTTATCCTCATCCTTATCTAATTATGTAGAGTTCATTTGATCGGTCTATTCGTGATATTGATTAAAAAAAAAAAGTCACTTGAAATGGTTTTGATCAAATAATTATAACGCTCAGAAAATTTTCGACTTCAAAATCTTCCGATTTCGTTAGGTTCGATCAAATTTTGTTACACATATTCGAAAAATATGTGTCAAATATTGGTTCAATTTTTATTGAATTTCAGAATCGTAGTCCAACTGAGGGATACCCAGAAAAATATTTATTTTGTAAAACAGAGATCAAAGAATTCGTTTTGTTGGACTAATTGAAATATTTCCAGTTTTAGGGTGTCGCAGCTACTCAATTCAGGATCTAAGATTTCCTGAAAATTCCAGGATATTTCACTTGAATTTTGAAATCTTTTGAGGTGTATAGAGATAGGATTTTTCTTTCGTGGACCACTCTTGTCACAGGTTTTTTTTTATGAAATTCCCCGACTATTCCCTAACATTTCATGCCAAAAATGTATCTCTTTAAAAAAAATCCAATAATATCAGATTGTTCCAGTGCATGAAAAGCAAGGAATTCTCGACCTAGATTTTAACAAGTGTGATTCTTTACATGTAAGGATTGTGTTTTTGAAATTATAGAATTTGAGTCGACGCTAGAATATAAGATGATACTCGATAACACCATATATTCTTCGAATATTTATCACAAAAAATAAAACAAGTACAAGAAAAAATTCCCTGCGGACCAGTGGAATTCCCTGAATTTTCTCCGACTTTTCTTGAAGATAGAAATTCCCTGACTATTCCCGATTTTCACGGTTTTCCCGCCCAGTCGCCATCATATGACAGGTTTAATCGAAATATACTTGACTAATTATTTTTCTTTCGCAATTTAATACTGGTTTCAAATTTGCAAAAAAAAATAATCAATAATTGATCTCTCTTAAAAAAATTCCCCGAGTGAACCCAAAAATCCCTGAGAATTTCAGGATATTTTGGGAGGAAAAAATATTCCTTGAGATTTCGAGGACTTTCAGGTTTTTTTAACGAGGTAGAGGCACCCTGAGTTTGGACTGAATATAAGTCTCGAATTTTTCTCGATTGATTGAAACCAAATTATTTAGTATTCTGCAAGTTTTAATCGTGAAATCTGAGCCCCCACGGGAAAATATATATAAGTTGGAAAAAGAGGCCATGTTACGTTGATATTCTTAAATAACTCGTAATAATCGCACCTAAGTAGTCTATCGTAATAGTCACACCGGGTCAATTTGATCCGAGCCAAGTTTGAGCGATGACTGAAGCCGGAAACGAGTTACATTTCCGTATAAAAATTCAGAGACATATTTTGGAGATTGAGAAACATGCTCTCATCGACAAGACTAGAAATTTTTGGTTTTCAAGTACTAAATAAAATCTGGAAACGAAGTATTAGGAGAAACACGATTTTCTACTAAAAAATTCATAACTTTTTCGGTTTTCAATATTTTTTCGCGCAAATTCAGAACGATACTCTTGAGTTATAGTACTTTCAGAAAAAAAAGTTCGATACGGTGTCTTCCGAAAAGAATATTTATTTAGAATATTGAACTTGATTCGGAGCTTGAATGAATTAAAGAATAGAAGGTGTTTATTTATACATTCTTCCGGTTTTTTCTTCCGGAAAATGATAATATTGATGTAATAAGATTGAGAGGGGGTTTCAAACGAGAACAAAAAAAAATTGTCTAAAATTTTTTTATTCCATATAAATTTCAATAATTATAGGCAAATATTTCAGTGCGTCAAGCGTTTTTATTCGTCATCTTGTACAACTGTGGTTTTCTCAGAAACATAAAGACCGTCCAAGAATTTTCTGATATCCTTGTTTTTTACGGTCGTCGATTGCTGGATCAATGCAGCTGTAACAGAAAATCATTCAAATAAATAAATAAACAGTTCATTCAATTCTTCGATCGTACCTAAAAAATTGTTTCAAAATAAAAGCCAATCATCAGTTGATTTGCATTCATCTTCAAACATGAAATACAGAAGAACAAAAGAAACATATTTTCTCCGTGGTTCAACTCACCGGATCGAGAAACATCCTCTAGGGAATTTCCTTCAAGGATTAGTTCGTCTTTCTGTTTGGTTGAGTTGGCGACGGTGACGCCGTTTGCCATCTTGACTCTTCGGATGAATTTCTCGCCCAAGAAATTACGGATTTCAATGACGGAGTTGTTTTCCGTAGTGACACAGTTGATCGGGAAATGGGCGTATACAGCACGCATTTTGTACTGGTACCCCTTGGTCACACCCTTCAACATGTTCTCAATGTGAGAGCAGACTGTGCGCACAGCAGCCAACTCCTTCTTCGTTCCGAACCATTTTTCGACCTTCAATAGCCTTGGGTTGACCATCTGAAAGTCGGTATCAAAAGCCGGTCAATATCCACAGACGCAGGTACGTCGATATTCGACGTTCGTTTATCTAACATCAGTACGGATTTATCATTTAAGAACAAATGAAGGGGAATCCACCAATCATCATGTGTGAATCTGGTTATTAAAGTTGCCAAATATTACAAACTTCAAACGTGGAATCAGATTATAGACACTATTCAGAATCACAGGGATGCTAGTTGAGTAGATCAAAATGTCTAATTCTTAAAGATAGATTATTGTGCTTTATAGACTTGTTACCAAAGTGTAAAAAATTGTACTCTTCACACACGATTGTGAAAAGATTCAGACCCTCGAGCTTCAATTTCGATGGAATTGAGAGATTCGTAACTTTAAAAGATGTTTAGCTGCCGTTGAAAATCCAAAAATACCATGAGATATACAGGATGGCGCATTTAATGTGTCAAGAATGAGAGGAGCTTGAAGAAGCACAACTTTAAAACGGTCAGATGTAGATCCAAAGTTTCAAAGTTGACAATTCAAGCTTCGAAATTGGTTTCTGACATCAAATCTACATCTGACCGTTTTAAAGTTGTGCCACTTCAAGCTCCTCCCATTCTTAGGGCTGGTAGCGATAGAGGAGCCCAAAATAAGTGAGAGAGGTGTGTCTTTCACTCCTAATAAGTGTCTGAAACTGACTGGTATAAACCAATTATAACTCAATAACTACATCAACAGTCGTTGCAATGGGTTGTGATTCTAATTGGAGTAGAACACAAGAATAATTTGAAACAATTTTGCACGATATCTTACAGATTTGAGAAAAAAAAGGATATCTTGGCATTGCGAAACTGAATTGTGACCAGAAAAATGATTCAAGTGGATCAAATCTTGGAAAAAGTGACTTTGATTGAAGGACGTGGCTAATAGTGAGAAAAGTAACTCGCCACTAGCCCTGCATCTTCGACACGTGGAATGGACCATCCTGTATATTGGGATTTCAACTAGAATGATTAGAAATTAGAAAATACTGACAATCAAGAGAGCGCAGTAAGTGAAAACAATCGACGGATGGTTTGAGGTACCTACTCAAAATCTCGACCCACAAAAAAACGAGTCACACAAAAATCTAAAGTCCCTGAAGATTTTAGGTTTTTGGCAGGCCTGTAATAAACCTGGAGGATGGTGAAATTTGAACATCGTGATTCAAATTAGATGCTTGAGAAGCTGTGAATAACGTTTATATCCACTCTGTAGCACCGCCTGTGACGGTATTTGACTAGATTCGTATTTATAAACGTAGAACGAGGTATGCTTACATGAATGTCAAGCGCCAAGTGCTTGAAGTTACGTTTCAAGACACCACGTGGTCCCTTGACGGTGATTGTTCTCGACTTGACGGAGACAGTCAACCCCTCAGGGATCTTGACTGTTTGGTTAGTGACGATCTGCTTCATCCTGCAGCTGAAATCAAACAGTCATCTCATTAAGCATCAAGAATGCACAAAAACCGGAAATCTGAATTCAATCCTCTACTGGAACAATCAACCTCGCTAAAAGTTAGGTTAGGTTACGTTGACAAGTAAGCAGCACGCGAACAAGACCCGAGTCCTCATGGATCTAGCGAATCCCAAAATCGTTATTGTCACCAGAAGTTCGCAAAAACTGAAATATTCGACGTGCTAGTAATTATCGAGTGAAACACCGGAAGAAATGTCCTATTTTACCCACACAGCGTGTCTTTGAATGTTTAAAAAAAAAAAGGGAATCAGAGAAATTAAGGGAGGAGAATAGAAATCACTGCGTGAACTAGAAACTTTCGAGTATTGAATCGATACGAGGATGAAACAGAAATTGATATTCTTTGAGGCGATCTTCGAAGCACTTCGTCAACACAAGACGCGTTGCCATTCGGAATGCATGTTGCAGGTAGTTCGGAGAAATATCGGAACAGAACAGAGTCTGGTTTGTTATATTTAGGGGCGAAATATCCACAATAATTTCACTTGGTTAATTGGTAACAAACAAGTTTAGATACACTGCAGGTTATATCACGATACGTATTGTTGTCAATAACCCCCGTACGGAGGTTAGGTTTTATTCCATCATCTAGCGTATTACGGTTCGCATTAATAATGCGAAATAAAAGTAGAGCGCTAAATATCGAGCATTATTTTTATCTAAGAATATCTATTTATCCGATTATATACGCCGATGACAAACGATATAAAATTATAACAATTTCTGTTACCTGACACACGCTACAGTGCAACCGGAAAAGGGACGGCCTGGGAAAAATTTTACGTCTTCGATGGCATAGACGGCGCGCGCATCCAGACTCACAAGTCTCACACATTTCGCGACGTGGATATTTGGACAAGTCCGCATGGCGCGCTAGTGTCGTTCCTGACGCTGGTGGCGCGCCGTAATTCGAATGCGTGTTCTAATCTCACAGAAGGAATAGTGATTACAATTTTCGAGTCAAGAGTATTTTATTCGTAAGTATTCATCGGGGGTTTTTTTTTTGTATTTACATGACATGTTTTGATAATTGGACAATTATACAGCGAATCATCGTCTCATCTCTGCATGGCTCGTACTTGTTCCGTAACTTCTTCGAGCTTTGCAGAGTTTCTGTCGATCGCGTCGAGTTGGTACTCGAGATGGGTCGTGATGAGTGAGAGCTTCTTCAAATTCGCCTCACTATTTTCGAGTCCGTGTTCCTGCAGGGCGAAATTCCTCGAGGAATGCATCAGTATCTGAAGGAAAGAGAAATTGTCGCGACTTATTCGTGAACCTACTGACTTCTTTATCGTTTATATTCTTCCGTATGGTTTGTGATTACGTTTCAAAGAACTCGTCGAGTTACCTCGCTGCTGCGAGATCCCCGTTGTATTTGCCTTGCTAACGAGGCGATGTTGTTGACATTAACTTGCACTCTGTCTGCTAACCTCATCTTGGAATCGACGAACAGGCTTCGAGCACTTGTGCTTGATGCAGAGGCCATGCTACGTCGTCTCGTTCCTTTTTTTTCACACTGTCACACGCGAGCGAGTGACGTTTTCTTCTTGTGCTCTATTTTCAGAGTGATCCCTTCGGAATTTATTTACATTTTTATCCCCTGAACAAACGGACGCAATATACAGTCGAGCCTGTTCATTTTATCGACCATGACAGTTGCTACTAGCCTTCCGCGCAGGTCCAGTCATCCAGAGCGACAGCCTTAAGCCTCAGGCTCGATTTACATTTACCGCAGAAACGTGATTGGCTGGCTTAAAGGACGCCAGAAATCCGTGAATAGAAGACATTGCTGATAATTATGACTAATTTTTGTTATTCTAGTTTCTCCTCTGCGTTTTGGTTTTGCTGTTTAGTGAAAAAAATAAGGATTTTTAGGCCTCGGGCCTCGAGCACGACCGCACCCCACGCGGTTGCTTGGGGCATAGAAAAGATGCAGTGTAGACACGAACCGAGTAGTTTTTATCGATCTGACCCTGAGCGGAAGTCTGCTTTGGATTCAAATGATAGTATTTTTAAATTCGAGATCCGCAAGGTTCAATCAGTCACGTAACGACTGCAGATCCGTATAAAATTGAATCGTGCATCGAGTTAACGTAAACTGGAAATGAGAATCATTGTATTTCCGTTACATAACGTAATGCATATTTTATAGGAATTTATTCTTGCTTAAGGAACAGTTCTGCGACTGAATACTTCTAGTAGTATAATGTCTTTATTGGGTTTGCTTAACTGGCGTCTGCCTATGACCTTTTATTTACATTTCGTATGTCAACTGCCTTCGTTAATTACATACTTGTAATAATATTCTATGCGAGTAACGCACAAGCATAGCCAGAATATTTGATACGATTCTCTATGGGACGGTGGCATATTAGCTGTGCACAAATTATCATATCACTCTGTGCAAATTTGAAGGTCCTGTAATTACCGATATTTTACATTTGCACTACACAACTCTATGCAAATTAATCAATTCATGTCGAGTTGATCGAACAGGTCCAATTATCGAGGGTGGCAAATTTTTTTTTATAGATTGCTGCTCGCATTTTGCTTTTGCGCATATTCGAAATCCCAATTGGGATTTTTCATCGATTTTATTTTTCGATTTTTATATGCAGCGTATAATGTAGAGTAGCTCGAAATAGTTAGATCGTGTTTTTTCTTTCTTGTTAAAAGTGATAATCACAAAAGTTACAGGCAATTAAATTCCAGCGTTTTCGCTATATGCAGGTATAACTTAGCGTGGGTGACGTCACAACGTAGTAATTTTCGATCCGTTGTATTTCCGTCAATTTTATTTCAATAGAGAAAAGAAAAAATGTGACCTAATCAATTTTTTGCAAACTATAACTAATGCATGAAATAAAAAAAAAATACGTGCAAAATCCCAATAAAAAATTCATTGAAAAAGATATGATATTGAGATTGATTTTGCTGGAACACGAATACTAAATACGAATAGATCAACTGTGATGCTGCAGTCCCCCAATGTTCTTTCATTTGCTAATATCTCGATTTGTTCAAACCTGCACTCTGTGAATAAATGAACGAATTCATAAATTACCGCCGAATAGCACAGATACACTTGCGATTATCGTGTCAAAATAGAATCCAGCTACATATAAGATTAACGAGTGAGACGAATCTTTAAACGCCATATCTTTCATACAGTACGTGTCTAGACCGCAGACTACTGATGAAGGAAGCTCGTACTATGAATACTGGATTGGCTTGTCAATTATTTTTAACCTCCGATAATCAGAATAGCCAGATAAATTATCCCTCTCTCGCGCTCTCGAACAATCGCAGATGCTGCAGACTCCATACTGAACAATGTAATAATTAGTTGAATTCCTGGGATATTCGATGTTTTTTTTCCCGGAATTTTACCCCGAATACCTACTCTGGAATTTTATCGTCCACAATACAGCTCAAAATAAGTCTTTAAGACGATTGGGAAAGTAAATAATTGCTCGTTAGCTGCGTACTGGCTCGCACATCAAAGTACCAGAATTCTCGTTACTCGTTTATTTATTGGTACAGACAAAACGTTTCTTGCCTCTAAAGATGATGAATTGTTAATGAATCGAGATGATCGGCGAACCGGCTATATCTGAAATATATATATATATATATATATATATAGATTGGATTTAGCGATATTTTTTATCTCTCTTTTTCATACTCATATCTATTTTATGGGATAAAGTATAGGATTTATTTCTCAAGATTATTGCTTCGTGAAAAGAAGTTATCGATTCGCCAAAGCTCTTCACTCGACCACTCGACGTACGCAGGAGAGAGATATTCGTGCAGGTTCCTAACAGAATCGACAACTTTTTCTTTTTGTGAATCGCCAGATATATCCTTCGCTGTATTTCTATCTTGTATTTCATGACGAATAATGATAACAATTTGAAAAGATGATGCTTCTGAATAACTATTTTATATGAGCTGAATAGTAGAGAGCAATGATTTCTAGTTTTTCAATTCCTGCGAGACGTATCGTTTATAAAAACTACGTTACCCATCCGCATTTAGGAAATAACGTCGAAAAAGCGATTTGCATGAATTTAACTTTAGTGCTTTGTACACGAATAAACTTCACGAAAGCTGAGCTTTCAGTCGACGAAATTTTTAAGATTCATAAACCACTTGATCCTTGCATCAAAAATTCTGAACAGTGGCTCTACGGAAATGGCGAACATGTCTTCAAGTATAAACAGTAGCAATTCAACTTTACACGCAATACCTCGAGATCAGAATAAAACGTGCAGTTTAGGATATATTAAATGTGGTTAACACCTACTTCACACCAGTATCAGCCCAGTATATGAATAACGAAGTCTGAAACAAGGTGCTGATACTTTCACGTAGCTACTACATCCATGGTTAATTCGTTGAGATAATATGCCAATTGCGAGCACATAAGCGATTTCAATTTGCACGGTACCGGCTCTCATGACTCATTGAGACCAAAGTGCCATGCAGATTTATCAACACATTTCAATCTTGAACGGTGTAGCATTATTTACGTGAGCAGTCGTACCTCCCTGCAGCGTAAACGTTGCAATCTTCCAATCACAAAGGGTCAGTCATTGAGTTTCAAGATTGATGTGTCACGTTACCGCGGTATACGTTCAAGGTTCAGGCGAAAGGGAAATAACTCGTTGAAATAACGTGTCAATAGGTCGTGAAATATTGAGAAATAACCGAGGCAATGACTCAAATAATGAGAAACAACTGAAAAAATGAGAAATAACTGAGAAATTGAATGAAATAATGAGAAATAACTGAGAAAAGGAATGAAATAATCTGTAATAAAAGAGTAAATGAATGTAATAATGAGAGGAAAATTAATGAACAGTTAAAAGATGAATTTAAAACAGAAAAAAAATGACGTTGAAATCTGAAAAAAAATTGCAATAAAAAAAAATAACTGAAATAATTTGAATTATTTTACAAAAAAAAAAAAAAAAATTTAGTCATATCTTGATTTACTTCCTCATCGGGTTCAGGAAATAGCTGTCTACTTCGATTTATCAACATTGAACATTGAAAGACCGTGGGGCTATGAATTATACATTTTTTCGAGATCCATCAGAATGAAAAAATGAGCAGAGTTAAACAGAGTGCGTGTGTTTTTGGTTCATTGTCCTGAAAGCTGAAATGTGCTAGGGGATAGCGTATGGGTATTTGAAAGTTAATCCGGTGGAATGCTCTCGTTGTTGAAAATCGCTGACTCGTTGTTGACATCTTTATGCAAAAAGCTAAATTCTCTGCGATATGAATAAACCGGTAGAACCCCTCGACGTACCAAGAACCGAGGCATCACTTACTTGCGAAATAATGAAAACCTCACGCCTTGCATAACGAGATTAGTTGAACCCATATTAATCTCATCGCCTTCAACAGCCTCTAAATAGGTATATTAAACGCTTTTACGTTCGGAATGCGAAAGCGAAGCGTACGAAAATTCGCACATCATCGCACATATTGGGTTACCTCAAATTCCATACGATACACATTCATTTTATTTCGCATAATTATAAGGCCACATACTGTACACCGTAAAACTTATGGTCTAAATATGTATTTATCTTGATTAAAAAATATTTCTCATTTATTCATTACGTCCTCTTCGACCCCAGCCTAGACTGCAACGAGACGTTCTGGGATCTCGTTGTCCGCGACGTTACTCTCAAACGACTCAACGCTGCGGTCGGTATTCATCGGCACATCCTCTTTGGCAGGAGTACTCGTGACGTCTTCCGCCTCTGGATTGTCGACCTCGGGCTTGATATCGACGATACGGACTCGGACGATGGAACCCTGCTGATCATCACCGTCGCTGTATGTCGTCTCGTTCACAGTCACTACGTGACCGTTGATAATCTGTACGTGAAACAAACAATCGGTATGACGACGCGGTCCATTCATCAGGAATGAAAACATCATCGGAGCACCGTTTTGTGGCTAGTTCTTAATAGTAGATTGTGTATCAAGGGCGCAAAACACTATTTTTCGAGTGTGAAATTTGCAGTACGAGCCGAAGGCGAGTGTACTGCAATCACACTCGCCAAAATAGCCTTGCGCCCGTGTTGCACACGATTTTTTTCTCAACACCTGGTCTGCAAAAATGCCTCTTTTCAGACCGAGTGAGCGGAACTTTGCGCCCGAGGACAGGAAAAGAGTCGTTTGCGCCCGCTTTAGGCGGGCGCAAAGCACATTTCCGCCCGAGGGCCGAAAAGATCTGTTTTGCGCCCGCTCAAGAGGTATGAAAAGTGGCATTTTGCGACCGGGTGTGAGAAAAAGTTGATTACTCGTTTCTGGTGCCTATATTCCTTCAAATTATTCGATTATTAACATAAATATGGCTCGAAGAATGTCTTGGATAGAGTTTTTTCAATAATTGATTAGTTACAAACCGATTTATTCAAAGGTTGAAGTGTGTTTTTACCTTTTGTACCGTTTGTGGCTATTGATGGCCAGATACGGTACTAAGGTGGCAAAAAACGGTGCATCTACCCTGAATATTATAGAACAGTGAAATCGCGCTCTCGCATCATCGATGACGATGATTGTGGAAAAGGGTTCGAACACTCACCTTCTTTGTTGAGGTCGTGTTAGCACCCTCCGGGAAGTTGGAAAAACCGGGGAATCCACCCTGTGCGGGATAGGTTGGAATGCTTTGAGCGATGCGCTGTCTGAGTTTGTTCATCATGCCTGTAAGTTGATTGCCGGTTGTTAACTTTTTAGAATTTGTAATTCAAACGTGACGCGACCCCTTCGGTTTTCTCAGTTCTCCCGGTGCGGTTTAACGAAAATGTCAGAATTGTCAAAACGTCTACTCGTGCCTTGGGTCTCTTCGGATGGCCCGGTTTGTACCTTATACCTACGTTGAGAATTGCGGCGGGAGACTCGAATCGAGTATTTCCCTGAATTTCCTATCACCATTAATTCGTGTCAACCTGTAGTACAACGAGGTGCAGAAACCCTGCGGGCTATGTTTCACAGCAAATGGCTCATTATAAAATAAATTTACATCCCCCATGAGAACATCGAGCGAAACAAAGTGAAGCCAACCCCCGACGCTAGAAGTTTTCTCCTCATGATTTTCCTCCCTTTTCTTTCCTCCTCCATCCACTCTCCCGACCTTTTTACACGAGAAACGTCTCCGCCGCTAGAACCGGCTGAGTTTCAGACCCATTAATTTTTTTTATTATTATTATTATATTTTTTTTTGCAACCTATGTGGCTAGCCCTAAATACTTTAGGAGCTGTAATAATTTTTCGCCAGTACTTCGTGTAACTGCATAATACAGGAGAGAGTGAAAAAGAAACGGATATCTGTCCGAGTTGGAAGACGGTAGAGCGGAGCGTAAAAAAAAGAAGGTGAGTAAATTCAAAAATCATTTCCGTGTCCTTCTTTATTCGGGTTGTCAGTGTGCCTCCATACATCTTTTTCACTTCGTCACACCATCAATCCCCCTTTCATCGAGGTCTACAGCTACTCTTGTAAAATCTATACACATGACCCTCAAGCTCGTAGCGAAGAGAGCGATTCACACTCACGGTCTATATATACCGTAAGTTCCGTCTCGTCTTTTTATATTTCTTTTTTCTCCTCGTCTCATGGCGGAGCTACGTCAATTTCTTCGGATGAAAAGACGTATTTTCAGTTTATAATTGAAAAGAATGAAGAAAGCAAGAGCAAAAGCAAAAAAAAAAAAAAAAAATGAAAAATTCTAAAGATTTCACTCGTTCGTATTAGAAAAACTTTTATCCCCACAATCTTTGGCTAAGATTACTTGGCTCGTTATACCCAGTTACGTCTAAATAGATCTTCGTCGCGTCTCTCATGACGGACGTCATAGTGTAATCTGTAAAAAGTTTTTTAATTCCACCACGAAAAGTTATATTACTGTTACATGTTTCTCTTTTTTGTGTGAGGAGGAAATGCAAAAGCCATTTTTTTGCACGATTAGCAAATATATCCGCGTTCGCAGTGGCGTGTGATTTTTCAATTTTGTAAAAGGCATGCGAATATTTTCCCAATGTTCTCGTACCCGCGATGCAATAACACGGGTTAGCAAACTAGTTTGTACCTAAATCGGTCGTGAACGCCAGGAAACACGGACCGAAGTTGACCTTTGCAGTGGTCAGTGAAAGTACGTGTAATCGTAGGTTGACAACATTAGCATCATACGCCAAAACCCGATTTTGGTTCGGTCTACCATCTACCAATGACCTTGCGTTGTCACCGTCAATTAAACACAAGTTGAGCCAACCGATGTCCTTAATTCAATATTTCGTTACACATTCTCCGTCGTTACACGTCATTTGAAGGGACCAGTGGAGCGTGATTCAACAATTCTTATCCAAAGTTCATTGCACATCGAAAAATCACTTGTCCTAAGGTTTCAGGCACACGATTGATCCGATTATGGCTCATTTTCTTTGAAAAGCAATCCTTCGTCGCGTGAATGAGAGAAATGATAAAAAAAGAACTTTGGACCAAGTTATCATCAAAAGAGTGACTAGATTACAGCGAAATTTCGATAACTGACCATAACTTATCACAGGGTTTTTTTTCCCACTTTCCCTCGTTCACACGATGAAGAATTTCTCTCCGAAAAAAATGAGACTTTTGAAAAAGACAATTTTTCGTTGGATAAGATATCAATGATTTTTGGAGTATGGAGAATTTGTTGAATCAAGTTCTACTCGTCCCCTTAATCCCAGTTATCTCCATGCAGGAATTTGTTCAGGTATTCCCGTAAGGCGAGCTCGTTTACCGGCTACCCTTCTTGCGGTCCCCCTATTTTTTTCTTTTCTTCGCCATTTAATAAGTCTGATGAATACGTCGTTGGTGTGACAAGAAGAGGAGCCGAGGAGCGCTTGTTAATAAGACGGAACAATTATACTCAACACTTGAGTCTGGTGGCTGTATAGGGTTAGGAAATCGCGGGGAAGGAAACAGCCTTCGTTTAACCCGTTGAATTAATATCTCGATTGTTCATGTCGCCAGTTAACCCCTCGCGTTTATTAAAACTTGAAACCCCTGCTGTACGGAGGTACGTCATGCGCGACGACGATTTCGGTAATTGGATAAGAAATCGGGAGCTAATCGCCGGCGGTAATTAACTCGACTGTCATTATTTCCGCTCAGCCATAAATATACCTCCTCGTATACCATAACCACGTGGAATAAGGGCATGTGTTCGGCCCTAGATAAACAGCTTGACATGTTTGCTTGTCAGTTGACTCCAAGTCACGCGAGAGATATATCAGCTGGGACTATTAACGATTTTATACGAACTCCGCACGTTATATACTTCGTCTAAATCCCCTTGGTGTACGATATACACGTTTAGCTTTTCACGAATAGGGATGTCATTTTTTTTTATACTCGTATTATATTTCCTCCTCTCGCTCTCGGCTCTCTGAAGAAGCTGTATATATACATATACCGTTGGCATTTCAACATTTTGACATTTCGAGATGAAACACCCTCAGGATAAAAGAACAGGTTTCATTGACCGAAATTCTTTCGTTGTATATAACCCTGAAATATAAATAATCAGTGATCTTGTACACAGGCGTGCGCATAAATTTACTATGAAACGAATAAATAAATTAATTGCTTGTTAATATTCTGCGGAGCGACGAAACCGCACGGTGATTCGACGGTTGCACGTACGGTTGACCTAAAAGTTTTGCGCGGTACCGCGAGGAAGGGAGAAGAGACATCCGCCTGTCAACAAGGGTCCGCTAAGGACAATGAGTATCACATCCCATGATAGCCGTCCAAGTTCAACTCGCGAGGTCGACCTTCCATCTACCCACCATTTTCTTTATCGCTTGCCATTTTGCGATGCAAATAAAGCCTAGACCCGTATGTGGCGTGCCCCGCAGGCCGCGGTGTTCCTTCCTGTTATGAAAATAAAAGTTATCGTCCACTTTATCGCTAACGCGTTTTCCGCGCCTACGTAAAACGCTGTGTGTGTGCATGCGAGATATTTCGCTTCTACATCGAACCCGGTTTCACCTTCGGTTGACCCTCAGACCACCTGACGACGTTTGGGGTGAATTAAATTTTGATCAAAGAACCGACGACAATTAAGCCGCGGGAATCGGGACAAACGAATCACGTGTTCATACCCCGACGGAGAAGGAATCGGTTAACGTTGTTATCAACACGTGTCGTATCCTGCTGATGACATAGTCGAACAAAAGGCTCGCGCACTCCGCACTCGTGCAGGGCGGCTTTGAATCCGCTATCCACCCCTCGAGCTCTGTCGAGATGACTAAATTTAAATCTATGCAATCACGTCGATTCTCTCGAGAACGGGAAACGGTTTCGAAGGGGTCGCGTCGATATGAGACGGGGAAACGAATTTGGCGCCGAATAATTCGGCTCGACTCCTTTCGGATATATAGAATTCACCAGCCGTTTCTTTTTATTTCATTTTTACCGCGACAAATTTATCACTTGTAATCGACAATTTCAATTTATACGTACTCTGCACGCTCTCGACGAATCCGTTAAACGGATTCTCACGGATCCCGAAGAAACTTCCTCCGAAACCGTCGTCGAGAGTGTCGGGTAAATCGGAGAGGACGATGATCGGTCCGACTCTGTCGATCTCCTCGGCGCTCCCAGAGACGTCAGGACTTCCACCTGTGAAGGAGATAATTATCGTCAAAATTAGGTAATTCGGTCATGTTTGTATAGGAATTCGCGGAATGCTGGAATTGACACACAGCTTCGTCGAAAAGTGCAATCATTTTTTTTTGTATTCCTCTATATTCACGTCACCCCCTATTTTCGTCGTTTCGTTTCCTTCTTATCTCCCCCAACCGTGACAGACGGGTTGATTTTTCCCCTCATTCACCTCTGTCCCCTTTGTCGTATTGAAAATTGAAGAAAATTGAACAGTTCCCTGTTTCTAATACCCCTGCAGAGCAACAGCTACTCCGTTTGATGCCATTTCTTGCGAAGCTACAATCTCGGATAATCAGCGTCATTTACCTGAGTGGCAATACCCCGCGACTCGTCGGAGCGTGGGTATTCTCTCCGGCGAAGCGAAGCTTCGCCTATAGTACTTTGGTTTAAAAATCAGCATAAATTATTCTCCAGATACGTGAGAATTACGCGGTATAAACCCCGGTGTAATTTCAAACTTACTAAAAGACGCTATAAGACTCCCCCAACTGTATAGCTGCGGAAGAACGCACGCCGACTTGTACCGAGCGACCAGGGGGTGAAACCCGAGACCGATAATACGATTATGTTAATATCGAAACACTCCCTGACCTTGCGATTCTCATTTTATTAAGTTATGTATATATATATATATATATACAGTCTCAGCGAAGGTCTGCGGGAATACGGATAACGAGCGGATTACGATTATATTCATCGGTGCGAAGCTAGCGGCATAACGTTACGTTCAATTATGCGTATTATACGTGTGATATCGACGTACCAGGTACTACCAGCCGGATAATAGAACGTCATTGAAAAATTTCTTCGATTGCTATCGTCGTCATCGAATAATCCGATCCCCGGTTACGTTTAATTATAATTATTATATGCAAACAGTTTCCAGGCAAACGTGGATTATATCTGACCGGTGCAGCTGGTAGCTGGTTACGACATCATTTCGATGCTCATCGGGGCGCTTAATCTTCTCAAATAATTAACTAGATGATATAATTTTGCGAAGGATGCGGATCAGTTTGGCTCGCGGGATCTTGGATAACCTGATATACCGAAAACCGGTATTTCAACAGCCGTTGCTACTCGCTGCAGTGTTTCACGATTTAAGGGGAGGCTCTACTCGATTGTTACCGACATTCAGATATCTCCGAATATCAAAGTCCACGGAAGTAAATCGCAAAATACAGCTCTGTAGCGGAATTCTACACGTGATTCCGCACAGATATGTCCAAAAATATTTTGGATTTACTAAAAAATTGAGGAATGGCATGGTTTCTACGAAGTCATGATAGTAATTTCGTAGAAACTATGCCATTCCTCCATTTTTTAGTAAATCCAAAATATTTTTGGACATATCTGTGCGGAATCACGTGTAGAATTCCGCTACAGAGCTGTATTTTGCGATTTACTTCCGTGGACTTGGATATTCGGAGATATCTGAATGTCGGTAACAATCGAGTAGAGCCTCCCCTTAAGGGGGGAAAAAAAGAACAACAACCAGTGACAACGAATGAGAGAAAAGAAAGCTTCGAGCACTTTCCTCAACCAGAATATACGCCATCCACTCATGCGACGTTCGAAGTTTGAATTTACGAGGCGTACCTACCCCGTGCGAAAAGCACGAGAGTGAAAACACAGATTCGTCTTCTTATCCCACACTGCATCTCATTGTTGTAAAGCGGCTAATTAACAGAAGTAGGTATGCACCTTTGCTTAAAAAAAAAAAAAAAAAAAAAAAAAAAACAAGCGGGTTTAGGCTGACTATGAGGCAGACTTTGAACTTCCCGTCATTCATTTTGTTTCCAGCTATTTTGAATTTTTCAAATCTGACCTCAGATTATTGATGAAAAAAACCTTTGAGTATCAATTTTCATAAGATTTCGAATGTTATTAGCGTTTTTTTTTTTTTTGCAGCATGTCGAAGGCGCGAAATTAAAATTTGGCGAAACTGACTTCAGATTCGTGATCAGCGATACAAAAAACCGTGTGGTACCAAATGTCATTCAAACCCATTGATCCGTTCTCAAAATATCGTCATTTTTATTCTATTTTTCTGAATTTTGTTATTCAAATAATTCAAAAAGTACTGAATTGGTCGAAGCCAGAATCTAATCAGTTCTAAGTTTGGAATAGCCGCGTCGATTGAGCCCAATTTGATCTAAATCCGTGCTGAAAATAAATGGAGATGATTCTCTGGACCTCAAAACACGGAGATTCCATTAAAAACTCGACTTTTTATTTTCGGGTTGATTACAATAACTTCCTCTTTTCTCTGAAAACAGAGAAACCGGAAGTTAAAAAAAAAAGATTCTTATATGCTCTACAGGAGCTTAAAAATTTCCGGTTTCCACATAAATCGAAATGTGTTAAACATTGGCATTCGACTCCCTCGTCTAAGGTTAACCTTCTTTTACGTTCGTGGAGGTTGGCGTTGGTAGTAGACCCTCTCTACACGTAGGCAATAATCACAAGCTCTTACTACATTACGGTTAGCCGGAAAAGTCAACGTTCACATTCTAGCGAACCCCGTATGGTCCTAGAGAGAGAGAGAGAGAGAGAGAATAAACGCGGTAGCGTACAATGGGCGAGCATTAATGGTCGATGGATATCGAACGATCGGTTTCTTTTTCAAGTACCAAAATTTACAGGTGGCAGGGTGAACCAACCATCGATAAATATAAACAGAACTAAGGGGGTGTGTATAGAAAAGGGAAGAATGGAAATTGAAAAGTTTTTTCTTCCTTTTTTTCTCCCTCTCTCTCTCTCTTTTTCAAATAGGCGCTATTATTTTTCGAGATTACGTTCATATACCTTAGACCTTGCTGAAAATGTATAACAAAAATGAAATTGAGTTTCTTTCGGGAGGAGAAGAAATTAGATAAAAGTTTTTTTTAAGATAGGATAAAAAATGAATAAATAAATAAATAAATAAATGGAAAAAAAAGCAGAAGAGGAACGAAATAAGGGAAGGATTTATCAGTATATGTGTACGCAGTTTAGTGAAATTGTAAAACTTTGAATTTGTATAAAAATAAAGGTATAATACGAAGCAGGGTGGATGTAATACCAGAGATTCGCGCGAGAGAGGAAACACGAGCTCGTTCGTTCGAATTTTGGAAAGTTTATAAAACTTTTCGGGCGCTCCCGCGTTGTGCCCCCTTCGTATCCTCTCCGTAAACGGGTGTTGAATAATTTATATTATCAAACAGAAGGCATGCCTATGCAATTCTTACCCAAGGTCCACAGATTTCAAAAGCGCCTATAAGCGAGGAGGCATAAAATTTGAATCCGCATCGTACCTATAACGCGTGTGCGAGGGTAAATATAAATATATATTTTTACCCCAAAAGAAGATCAGAGCGAATTAACAAAATATTTACACAACGTAAACGCGCTCGGGGTCGCGGAATAGAAAAAGGAAGAAGGAAAACTGAGCATCCGTCGATGACTACACGCGCGCACCTGTTGAAAAGAAATTTCCGCTTTTCAATGACATTCGATTTACTGTAAAACGACCGGATAACATGTATGAGTAACAATTGAATTTCACGCTGGGAATATAACTGCGTCGATAAATCAACGTTCGAGTCCGCGTATCTACGTGCATGCCTAGTGTATTACCTCTTCCGACATACGACGCAATTATGGAATCATCCAGAACTCTGACTGTACGCGAGCCGTCGACGGAGTAACGAACTTAACGATCGACCGTGACCGGAATTAAAAGAATAGAAATAATTAGAAAAACACGGATGTGATCATCGTATCTGCGTAGTTCGTCGTAATCGAAATTTAACGCGTATTGGACGCTTCAAAATGTACGAGAGCAAACTTAATTTTACGTGCAATATGCAGAACCGGACTAAAGTGATCACGTGACGCACCGGCTACGACGCGACAAGACCTTTGCAAGTGAGACGCAAAAACTTGTGCACCGATGACCGCATGCGAAACGATCGTTGTCTCACTTGGTTGTAAGAATAGTTCAAAGCCCTGCGGCAAAAAGATCAGTCGTAACCGATTGTAGGTCAGTCGACTGACGATAGACAAAAAACGAATCACAATGTCCGACAGACAAACGGATAATATTAATGTCGAAATAAGGTGTACGTCGTACCTGGATAGGCGAAGGCCGCGGCAATCAGTGCCGATCCGAAGATGAGGAAACTCGCCAGACTCTTCATGGCTGATGTGTAACAAACGATTGTACGAAACAAGGAATAACTAATCGGTAACGCGAGAAGCGGGTGTCGATCAAGGTCACTCAACTGGCTGACTCAAATCGCAGTAATGTTCTGCAGGAGAATTTTTGCCGCTTGTTACTATATGGCACAAGCCGAGCCGGCGGCCGACCAATCGCGGCTGCTTCCACTCACAAGCGTCCCTCACACCGTCGTCTTTAACCAACGACGCTCGCACACGCAATGTTTGATGTATCATATTCAACGCTGCGAGGGACCCCATGCAGCCGTCACGTCATGTAACGTTGGTCGGTTGTAAAAATGTATATCGGTGCTCGGTAGAGTGAACAGAGCATGATTATGCGGTTGTCCAAGAGAGACGTTTCCAGCAGATTCTCGTCGCGACCTTGTCCCCTCTCTCCCCTCTTCAACGCGTTGATTAATGCTAAGCTCGCGCTTCAACGTTTTATGATTCATGAAAAACACGGGCAAACAGATAATTCATTTGAAAAATTATTTGTCACGTAGGTCATACCGGCGACACATTGGACCCTGTATAGTTTTTTTTTTTTTTTTTTTTATTGTGTTTGTATCCATGTACGCGATTTTACCTCTCCATTGTTATATGTACATACCGGAGGCTACCTGATGCGCACGAAGAGTTATAAACAGGAAGTACACACATCGCTATCGACCGGGCGTCGAACAGTCTGTAAACAAATACGAGTACCTACAGGGTGAATTCCTGACCACGATACGGTCTGAAGTTGGCTCATTCCGAAAAACAAACTGTCCGAAAGTTCGGAGTATATCGTCGTCAAGAATTCGCCCTGTAGGTACTGCAGTCCGCACAATCGTTCGTGTCTCGGTAAGACCGGGTCGACCACTATCCGGGTCTCTTATACCGGGCTTTGTGGACCACTGGAAGTCCTTTCGCTTATTAGACTTTCGCAAGACCCGCGCGCAGGTAGGTATCGCGGGGATAAAAAGTGGAATGAAAAAAAAAATAAAGTGGAGAGAAAAAAAATGACAAATATTGTATAGAGCTGAGCTAGAGCGAATGCTGACGGCGATTCTCCTCTCTCTCTTTCTCTTCGCGCACGGTTCTACGGGTTGCTGAGTTTTGTTCACTGCCGTAATAATTGCAGAATCTTTAACCCGCGGGTGTACGGTGAGAAAATAATTACAGGTACCGGGAGGAGATCGTACGACCTGGGGCAGGAGAATAAAGAATCCGTTAAATCTAGGCCCCCACCGGGGTAATTGAAAGGTTACCGGAGTTAAGTTACGCGTTACGTGCGTTCTTTCGAAAAGATGGTTCGTTAGTTTCGGGGGGGTTTCTTAAACGCGCGATATCTCGAGTCGTTAAATTAAGTCTTTAGTTGGGTTCATCAAGGGGAAATTACTCGGGTAGGAAATATCCTTGAGTTAGGAGTTGGGACGACGCGTGACAGGCAAGTCAATTTTATCATCAAACTCGCGGGGGCCTACATCGCGAGTCTTGCCTCTGGCCCCGCAATCCGAGATCCGGGGCTCTGATTTTTAACCGACTTCAAAAAAGGAGGAGGTTCTCAATTCGGTTGTATTTTTTTTTCTTTTTTTTTTATGTTTGTTACCTCAGAACTCCGTTATTTATAAACCGATTTGGAAAATTATTTTTTTATTCGAAAGGGTATACTTTCAGATTGGTCCCATACAAATTTCATCAAAATCGGTTGAGTAGTTTGGTTTTGAAGTCGGTTTTTTTGTCACTCGTGACGCTTGTTGAATTATATCTCATTGTCATCGATGAAACACGTAACTTTATACGGTGATAAATCTAAAGCCCTGTAAAAGCTCGAATCGGGTTATTCGTGGAATAAAGTAATTTCGTTATTTGAGTGTGATTAACGTCAATTTTGCAGCCGCAAATATCTTCTGGCTTCAACGTATTTCGCCGCGCTGCGAGGTCGCTGTAATTATTTAACGATATGATGACACGATGAAAATTATTTCAACGTTATTCACATTGCAAATATTTAATCGGATTATCGTCCCGCGGTACGGACCGGTCAATTAACGATAATTGACGCGTGTCCCGGAATTCGGAGCTTACGAATTCAGAGCTTGTAACGAAGCTAAGAAACGTGATACTGCTAGGGTACCGACCCTGGGACAGATGTAACCACCGCAAGCTTCAAACCTCCTGGGTATAAAATGCTTTTGCGAATTCAATTTTACCATTAACGATATACGTTCTGGGTTTCGAACGAACTTTACACCCACGATATCGTTTACAGGATTGTTATATCTGAATCCCTTACCCTTATTTTCATTACGGTCACACGCTACTGCAGTTCGATAAATCGCGAGTACGAGACGAAAATCCTGATATCGTAACAATGTGTAGGGTCCAAAGGTGCGGATTTTCTGACACTCCTATGTAATCCATGATACGACTAAGACACAGGTGGCAGAGTTCAGAAGTATCGGAATCATTTTTCAAAATCTTCTTTGTCGAGGAGCTAAAGTCTGCACGGCACCCGGGACACGTCGTTAAAAAAATAAACAAAACAAGAATCACAATATCGGGAATACCGAGAATAAAAATGAAGCATCGGAATTTCAAAACAGGCTTCGATGACTCACCATTTGTACTGCAATTACGTTTATTCTGCAAAGATTTCCTGGTACCTCAGGAATATTTTTCAATTTTAATGACACTATTTACAAACGTCTAATCTTTCAATTAGTAGATTTTAGATTCCAAACATGGTATATTGAAAAAAGGTCGTATTCCCAACCGGAGGAGTACCAGACTGAGTTTAATGACCGGACATCATTAGTCGGTCGATCAATTTCACGGACTGTAAAAGAGAAATAAAAATAAGAATTACGGCGTAAATTAAACCTCGATTAACGGTGGTGACTAATTGGTGTGGATTACGCAAAACCCGTCTCAATACTTGCGAGAATATACAGCCTGAACGAAGTAGTGATTCACGGTACCATTGAAATGTTAGACAAAACAATAATCTATCGACCAATCATCGGCCTTCCAGTATTTTTGTGTCTATTAGCAAGTCAATGAGGCGTTATTTTTGGTTATCAACTCTGTCTTTGGTTCATCTTGTGAGGCACACTATAGAGGTGGGAAGTTCTGAGAATGGATCGAGGTACGATACGAAAACCTCTGCCCGTTACGGAGTGAGTATAGTTATACGAATATCGATATCTATGTATATCCACGGCATCGAGACTCTGAACTCTAACATAAAAGTATTTTCCGGGGGTTCCATACTCGAAGAGAAAAGAGTTTTTGATTTACAAAATTGCTCACTACATCGACACAGCGGGGAAGTATTTCATTACGATATAATTTCATCGTGTACATAATTCAGGACTATCGATATACTTTCGGTCGGAAATAATTCACAACATCGCATCGAGGCTCATGAAAGTTTGAGGCCAAAGTTCAAATCCGTATCTATTTGAACGAGCAACTCCACACAGTCTTCTCTTGACTCATCGCTATCTTGTTTCTCAGTCGAGAACTCTGTCACAAACAATCTCAGCAGACAGCCGATAACGATAAAATGTGTCCGTTGAAAAAATCCAAATAATACAACAGATACAATTAAGAGATTCCATCACAATATTAGAGTTTACACATACCGTTATTTGCCTTACTGAGTGCTTCGTTCAATTTTACCCGAATGGTCAACATGTTTGTTGGAAAACTAAGAGTGTATTTGCATTCGAAACGGTGCTAAAATAACGAGGAAAACCCCGTGTAGAAAAATCGTAGGAGGATGTACCAGGTAATTCTGCTTGGCAAGCCAGTCCAGGGCCTTGCTGGGGCCCTTTTTGGTACATGGTGGCCATTATAAGAGGGAAAAAAAAAATCCTTGACTCTTCCCTGACTATTCCTGACCAAATTATAATTTTTCCCGGACTGAAATTTGGACAGTGGCCGCCATGAGGTAGCGTAGTGACCTACTGATTTGAGATTTTTCTGCCGAAGAAATTAATCGATGTGGCCGCATGTTCGACGAAGAAGTCGGCAAAACTTATTTACCGTAAACCCTGTGATACAGTTGACTCTGAATTGATTTCCCCGAAGGTATTCCACCGCGATATCTTCAAGGCTCGGTTATACAGGATATACTGCAAGCATATTCAAGTATCTCGATGTTTGCCAAAACATCAAACGTAGAATACCGAAGCCCGGTCATCGATCCCGCTGCTGAGCATCGATTCGAGGCACGTTAAAATTTTTCGAATACCATAGCAGCAACACCGTGCCACTCACGTAATCTCGTCGTACGTGAACTTGTTTGCCCTACCGCAACAACCCGAGGAACCGGTGAAGATGTTATTGTTGTTGTGCCCTCCTCCTCTTCTCCGGCGTTTGTTAATCTTCATCTTCCCCGTGTGTACTTGAAAGTCGGGTATGATAATAAGAACGAGTCTAGGAAAACCCGCGAGTGCCGAAGCAGAACCGGTTCGAAATAAAATAAAGGCAGGAACCGAAGGCGACAAGAAACCTCTGCGAAATAGACATGCAACTCACGTCCCTGAGGCCACTTGAGTCGGCATTTTAGCATCCCGGTCTCCTCCAGACCAGCTTAACCGTGGCTTTACAATTAGTTAATCCATATGCGAACTTCGTACCATTCATTTGGCGCTGGCCGGACGCCGCGTTGAATATTGACACTAAGATGAGTATTACGTCGGCTGGTCTTCCGTTCATTTATTTATTTTCATCAATTATTTAGTCTCGCGGTTGCGAAGGACGCGTTAATAACTGCTTGCATCGATTACAATACTCGTTCTCTTCCACCACACGTTGTCAATATCCGATGTAACGAGGAAACGAAAAACTCTGCCTCTCGACGTCCTCTAAGCTTCGATCTACACAAGAAAGCTTATTTAAACAAGTAATATTTGCGGGTTGAGAACGTCCCGCGGTATCGATTATTATACCAACAACCAGCTGGTGCAGCTGTTTCAAAATAAATTGCTTCCGGATGTTTACACGGTCGCATATCAAAAAGCGAAGGAAAGCAAAAAATTATTACATGACTTTCTACAAATTTGTTGTTTTTTTTTTCTCCTTTTGTTACACCGAAGTGTTTCTAAATTAGATACATGGAAATTGCCTCAACTGTACAGGATGTAGGGATTAAATAACATCTGGGATGTTAAATTGAAGAAAAAAGAATGATCGAAAGTGTTATTATCATTGTTGTTACCGTTGCTTTGAGGTAATTAGCCCAGTTCAGAAGTTAGCCAGCTTTATATCGCAACTGGATAAACATAACTCAAGAGCGAAGTGTGTTCGGTATATACACTACCGTACAACAGCGGTGTAACGAATGTTATGCAATTCGTTCTTATAGCCGCTGTGTATGTCTTCGAACGGAGTTACACGAGGTGCGAAGTGCGAGGTGGCGACGATTTGATAGAGCAACTTGGGTATAATCAAACCCGTGAATTTCCCCGAGTGTGTCGTATAACGTTGAATGCAATATTTGACGATCCGCTGTATATATTTCCGTGTAAATATGCCTTTGCAAATCAGTTGACGATATATTTGCTTTCGATATTTGAACTCGCACTTGAAAAGCTCGCTGCACTATCAAGTCTGATGCCACTACGCGATATTAAATTATCGAAATCCTTCATCAATGAGGCGGGTAAATATATTTTAAGAGCTTTTTTTTCTTCGTCCAGATCTGTCTGGATACGCTGGACTGCCGGACAGTATCTGACCAGAAATTTAACGCTTCTCCATCCTGGTGCAATAATCTCGTCAAAATTATCATTCCAGTGTCCAGTATGAAATTGACTATCTAAAAAGTCAATTTTTCTACGAGTAATTGACTTTCGATGAGACATAAATGATTTTTGGAGTACTAGACAGTCTTTGAATCTAGTTTTACCGGCAAGATCTACGTGACAGTGTACTAAAACTGTGAAAATTTTAACCAGGGAGAGGGTAAGACCGTATCAGCCGATGTAATTGCCGATAATTAGAGCTAAGTGTTATTTAATAACAAAGAGACGACCGCAATCATTGTTATTACGCTCAATTTTGTTAAAATTCGATTTTACCAAGTTAGGCTCGATTGAATTCACCGCCAGGATCCTCGCTAAGTGGCTACTATAGCCAAGGCTACGGACAATTAGAGGAAACGAAGAGACCGTGCTCGGTCTTTAGAACGGCGGAAAATACTATAGATATTTATCTCGAGAGAGATAAGTGATGCTCTGCTGCTGCTGCGCTTCTTCTTGCGGCAAACTTTTGTTAAGAGCAAACCAATACTAAGCGATATCGTTTAAATTGCCTCAGTCCCATGCCGCTTGCACTATACGAGAGTATAGACTCATCGAGTTATACCCACACCAGTAAACATTAACGTTTACCTCCTACCATCATTTTCTATATCCTAAAAATTCATTCGACCGTTTAAAAACATATCTTAATGCACAATAGAAATAAGAACTCGGCTCGATCATTTGAACGAGAAATTATACTTGAAAAATAATTGCTCCGAACGGATGAATTATGCGGTAGAGATGATAACAAAAAAAAAAAAAAAATCCAGTATCGCTACCCAATGTCCTATTTTACCCAAGAGCAGAATTTATTCTCAAACGAAATCTATTCATTTTTAACTTCCCGTTTCTCTGTTTTCAGAGAAAAAAGGAAGTTATTGTGATCACCCCGAAAATGAAAAGTTGAGTTTTCACTAAATCTTCACGTTTCGAGGTCCAAAGAATCACCTCCGACTATTTTCAGTTTGACGTCTGGGTGTGTGTGTGTGTGTGTGTGTGTATGTGCGTGACCACATTTTTGTGCGCGCAATATCTCGAGAACGCGTGGTCGGATTTCGATCAACTTGGGCTCAATCGACGGGGCTTTTCTTAACTTAGAACTGATTAGATTTTGGCTTCGATCGGATTAGTACTTTTTGAACTATTCAAATAACAAAATTCTAAAAAAATGCAACAAAAATGACGATATCTTGAGAACGAATCAACGGATTTGTATGAAATTTGGTACCATATGGTTTTTTGATCGCTGATCACGAATCTGAAGTCAGTTTTGCAAAATTTTCATTTGGCGTATTCGATATGCTGCAAAAAAACTAAAAACATTTGGATTTGGATGAAACTTGGTACTCGTAGGTTTTTTGGGTCACTGATCACGAATCTGAAGTCATATTAGCGAAATTCGAAATGGCGAGTCCGATTTCCTGGGTGGAATACTAAAAACATTCGAAATCTTACGGAAATTTGTACTCGAAGGTTTTTTGAACCGCTGATCAAGAATCTGAGGTCAGATTTACAAATTTCAAAATAGCTGAGAACAAAATAAATAACGAGAGGTTCGAAGGCTGGCTCATAGTCAGCCCAAACCCGCTGTGATTTTAAGAATTGAATTTTAAATGGGGAAAACTGGCTGGGGCCCCACTAGAAACGTCACGCTGGATAGTTTTTCGTGATTGAAAGTCAATTTCTACCCGGGATTTACTAAAATTTCGATAAAGTCCGGCTGATTATTGAAGTTCAAGCGCGATTCCAGTGGGTGCTAATTAATTTGCAAGATATAATAATCCCGGTAACTGTGCGACTATAAGTTTGTTAAAATAAGTCTCGATGAAGTTAATATATAATTCTTAATACTTTTATTATTATTACATAGCCACTGGAAAGTTACGGCACGTAAAAGTGTCGCGTAAAACTAGCACTAAATTGATAAGTTCGATGGTGAGATAGATAACGCTGTCGTGGAAACCTATAAACAAGAATTATCGACGAGAAGGATAACTGCAGTGAGAGTATAGGGCGACTCTTCGATGACGTTCTCGCGGTGTTTCGTGCGGAGAATTGAGACTTTTTTCGATGAATAATTACCAAATAACAACCTGTAAGAATGCGAAGATCAATGGATTGAATTTTTCGTCATCGAAATACGACGGTGGGTCAGGGTAGCTGTTGCTTCCTGCGGACAGGCGGCCTCCGGATAGCCCATTCCGATATAGCCGGTTGTTTACAGGTAACCCCTGGCAACATTCGATACTAATCCCCGAAGAAGGTACCCCACGACGGTACGTCCTCGGCGTCGGTAGTAACACTGCGGAATTTCACGAGCCAAACACACAGTTTTACAAAATTCTCTGCGAAAAGCCGTTGAAATTGAATTTAACTAGCTTTATACCACGCGTCGCCGCTTATCTCCTTGAGAAGACTTAATACGAGCGAAGATTAGAAAATCGCGAAGAAATATTTTCAACGGTTTTCACCCGAACGGTAAAAATTAAGTCCGATAATTAGCGTCTGAACCTCGGGCTTCCCGGTGACCCCATAGTGTCTGCTGGCACCAGGTACAGCTTATGGATTCCGTTTCCATGGCGCAGACGTCGCGGCCTACCCGGTGTTCATAACCTTCCGACGAATCGGTATTACGAGGATAGTGTGAAAAAGGGATGAGCTGAAAACGACGTACCTTGATAAGGATGTCTGAATGGGCGGCGCGTGGTCCTGCCGAGGGCGCGCGAGCCAGGTCAACGCCGGATCGATCCTCGATCGAGTCATCAGCCAGGCCAGTAATCAGGATCAGTGTCTCCTTTACCGTTTGGCGAACTACAAAAAGGGCGGCGAGCTGATTGAGGCCTACAACGCGGGGGGTCAGGTAGAGGTGGAAAAAGTGGTGAGGGAGCAGTTCAGCGTCCTCATGTACGCCGACGGTAAGGGCCAGGTGATAAACAGGGCGGAGTACCTAAGGTGGAAGTTTCGAGACCTCGAGGAGGTCGTGCTGCCGATCGAAGCCTCCTTGTCCAGATTCGACCCCCTGGCCCAGTGGAAGGACCACGACGCCTGCTGGCAGATGCAGTTCCGCGGTTCCCTCGGGGAGACCCTCCTCCACGTCCTCATCATATGCGACACCAGAGTGCACACGAGGATTGCCCGCATTCTGTTGAAGTGTTTTCCAAAACTGGCCATAGACGTGGTCGAAGGAGAGGAGTACCTGGGCGCGAGTGCTCTCCACCTCGCGATTGCCTACAACAACAACGAACTCGTCCAGGACCTGGTCGAGGCCGGGGCGACGGTCTCCCAGCGAGCAACGGGCAGCTTTTTTCTACCCAGAGACCAGCAGCGGCTCAATCCCGCCCGGACAACGGACTACGAAGGGCTCGCCTACCTCGGAGAGTATCCATTAGCCTGGGCGGCTTGCTGTGCGAACGAGAGCGTCTATAATCTACTTTTGGACTCGGGGGCTCACCCCGACGAGCAGGACTCTTTCGGAAATATGATTCTGCACATGGTCGTTGTGTGCGACAAATTGGTGCGTATAACGCGCCCGACGATGCCCGAAATATCATGATTTTATGTATACATATGTTCATACGTGGGTTTTACATGCGTTATAATGTCATACGTGCACGTGAACAACTTGAAATATTCAAGCTACCACACCGGCGAATACGCGAACGCGGTTTAGAGGAGAGATCTCACGATTCCTGTGGGTACTCTCTGTACACGGACTGTTTAAACAGACATCAATATTCGTGTAATTAGCCGTGTACGAGCCGTGGTTCGATTTTCATACCCGTTCCCATTACCGAACGACATGCATTACCTCCACTCGATCGCGGGGTGTCAATTCTCGAATGCTCCGAAGGCTTGTGGCTTAATCCTGGAATATTCGATCGGGACGGACTCCAACCCCCAGTTGCGAGCATTCGAAACGAGGGTTTAGCTGATTTTAATAATCTTGCGGTACATTAAACAGGGTTCTCATAAATTTTGGCATTTTTTTCATTGCCAAAAAACGAGAAGATTCGTGTACTCTCGACCGGTGCTGTTATTGCTCTTGGAGCGATTCCTCGAACCGGAAACTCGAGGGGCTAATATTGACCCCAAGTCAAGTATAAGAAGTTAAAAAATACAAGTGTAGGGTCAACGCGTTCCGCGACGTTCAAGTTCCTTATCCGAAATCGTAGTTCTACCAGATACATTTGCAGCCTTGCCAAACGATCGTTGTGGCAACAAGAGCGATTACTGTTTTAATAACGCGAAAACCACTCTAAATGTGACACCTGCAACTACGCGACGGGCTTTGTCATAACACTCGAGAGTCAAGTGGCCATTTCCCGTTGAAAAAATTCCAACCCAAAATAAATGTTCGTATCTTTTTACGAGAGCGAGAGCGATAAGCGATTGTGTGTGTACTTTCCCTGCAATCGATATTCGTCCGTTCAAATACCGCTACACGAACCGCGTTCAAAGAGTACTCGTAACGAATGCTTCATTCGGTGCGAAAACGTGGTGGATTTTCGGTGTCCGTAAGAAAGAAAAGGAAAAAAAACGCGGCAGCTGTTCCATAATTTAGCAGAGCATAAGAGCTCCGATAGAACCTCGGTCACGTTCGCGACTTAATCAAGAGAACACGCCAGCCGGAGCCTGGTATTGTCTCGTAGATCTTTTAGCGCCTGCAGGACTAACCCTGGCTAACATCGCGTGGAATCGATTGCGACTAAAGTAACGGGGAAGAGCCCCGGCCCTGGGGCGAGTGCTGCGATGATTGAACTGACGTCATATTACAGGACATGTTCGGGTACGCACTGAGGCACCCGAAACTCCCGGCTAGAAACGGAATCGCCAATTCCGCTGGGCTGACGCCTCTCACCCTGGCCTGCCAGCTGGGTCGCGCCGAGGTCTTTAGAGAAATGCTGGAGCTCTCGGCCCGAGAATTCTGGCGCTACAGCAACATCACGTGCTCCGCCTACCCTCTCAATGCTCTGGACACCCTATTACCCGACGGGAGGACAAGTACGTTGACGAGGATTGATTCGAACTCTCCTACAATTTTCGGACCCTGGACCTTATTCCGGCTCGTTTTCGGCCAGACAAAAAGCCCCTAAACGCTCCCCGGGTTCCGCCTCGTCCGGTTCGGGGGGTGGAGGAAAGATTTTCGGAAAATGATTTCACGAAATTTTCTCATCCTCGGCGATCATCGCCAATGGCCCTTTAAAACGGCAAATGGTCCGCGAATTTAGGCCTAATCTGTAGAAAATCCGGATAATAAATAACGTGTAAGGCTGAAAATGTCAATTTCGTTAGATCCCTTTATGCTATGTAATATATCAAAGCCTCCGTTACCGGCCCCGCAGACCGCCCACGTGTCCCTTGCCTCGTTCGACCACTATATACCCGTACCGTGAACAAGAAGGGCGCAAGTCGTACAGAAATCGGGGTGGAAATCAATAATCCAAAGTGTAAAATCTCTATTTCAACGGAGTGGACAGTTTTGCGCGTCAAAAAACTTCACACCGTTTCCTATACGCGAGTGTTACGTTTTATCGACGTCTTTGTTTCGACGTGTTTTCGTCTGGTCTCGGAAAGAACCTCCCCGTTGAAATTCTATATCGGGGTTCACCGTCCCGTTTCGCGGGATAAAGTCAACTGTTTTTGCGTATAAATCCGGGAAATCCATAAATACGAAATATTATCGGGATCGTGAAATTAACCGCAAGTTCAGACACGGGAATTTGAATTATTATCAACCCTTGTACGCCCGGGTCTCGTACATTTATAAAACGGAGGGCGTTACGAGATCCATAAATGAATCTCCGCGGTCTGAATGCTTGCAGTTAATGTGACGCAATTTGTAAACGATGAAACGGTTAGAGTCGACTCTATTCCTCGTTATAAATCTATTCATACGAATCCACTTGTTAATCGGATAACGTCGGACTAATTAAGTGAGGCCAATTACCCTCAGACTTGCTTCGTAGCGTACTAGAACATGCCATCTAGCTCGTTTGACTTCAATCTAAAAACGAATAAAGCCGGGGACGTTTTCATTCAACGTATTACCGTAATTGTAGGGCGCTTAGTTATCACCCGCGTTACAAAGACGATCTAAGCCTCGTAACGTCACCTTCTCCTTTGAGCAGACAGTGAGTCGTCGGAAATTTTCGGGATTAGTCATATAACCATTTCCAGGTATAATTTATATAATTATCGCGCTAATAGGATCGCGTCACGTGCGTGGATTCGGAAACTATTTCAAACTACATATAATAATGTAAATGTAAAATAAACTCGAGACACTTCGGTCATAATATTCAACGTCGCTATCTGTAGCTAGTACGTCGTTCAACGGATTTACATAAGACCATAGATTTTCCCAGGCTCGTGGGGGAGACGGGTGCCGCAGTTTATACTTTATTCAACAATTCTTTCATCTCCCCGGGTTAATTTCGTCGTATCGACTCGATTCAAAGCTCCTTTTACTCCTTACTGATGCAAGCAGCATCAATTTCTCGATAATGGAAATTTTTCGTATCTACGTAAGCTAGCGAGCCTGTTATTTGAACAAGCTCGAATACCTCCGGGTGAAATATCGTATACAAATTAGTATTGAAAAGAAAAGAAGAAAATTACAGAAATTTCTCTTTCCTCGCGCAGACTGGAACTCGGCGCTATTCATAATCCTGAACGGTACCAAGGAGGAACACTTGGACATGCTCGACGGGGGAATAATTCAACGTCTCCTTGAAGAAAAGTGGAAAACTTTTGCTCGAGTGAGATGATTGATAGATTTCTACGATATTGATGCTATAAAGAAAATAAAATAACAAGATAGAAAAACACATTTACCTACAGAAAAATTATCTTCAACAGCTTCAGTTTCTAAAACGTCTGGTAATCCTAATATTTCACCTGGTCTCGTTGTCCTTGGCCGTTTACCTGCGTCCTGGATACGCGAATTCGAGACTCATGGCGTGGCCCGAGGATCCGACCGACGTGGCCAGGACGATTGCAGAAGCCATCACCGTCCTCGGCGTCCTCAGCTACATCCTCGTCCAGCTGGGTGGCGAAGTGATAAACATCGGACCCCTCTCGTTTCTTCGACAACTGGTGAGTCTTGCGCGCTAATTAATCACGTGTAGGCACGCCGCGTTACACGACTGCGGTGTATGAATCGGAAACGAGACCTTATATTGGAGGAAGGAGTAAACGAGAGGTGTTGTAATTTTGTTGTGAGAGTGATCAAGGTCCGTCGAGAAGATGGACAAATTTTCACTCATAATTTTCTTTTTCTTCTTCTTCATCTTCATCTTCATCTTCATTAAACCGTCGGCATTCGTGTTTATGTCTGTATACGTGCGGTACGTGCGGCTGAAGAGTTGAGAAGAAAATTGCTTTTGCTATGAGGTTAATTAAGGCGGAGCTGCAGTGGCTGAAGGATAATTTAAGGGTATGAGAAAGAGAGAGGGAGAAAAGGGTATGAAATTGTAAATCTAATCAAATGGAACATAACAATAAAAATAATACAACGAGACTGCCAAGTTATCCCATCTCGTAGGACATCGGGTGAATTTCAAATCACTGTGGCCTGTCAAGTTCGTTAAGATTCACTGTACGTTCCTATAAAGAGGCAAAGAACCAATTCGAGAATAAGGTGTCGTAGAACTCGGATTGCAATGCCGGAAGAAGTGTGTCTTGAATCAAATTAATTGCTCCGTGGAATCGAGATCGAGAATCGGCTCAATTTGCATTAAGCTATGCGGTAACAAGGTTTTTATCCATTCCACAGAGTCACGAGCCCGCCAAGTTCATATTCTTAGCGAGTAATTTATTGATACTCGCCTGTATCCCGTACCGGCTAAACGAAAATCGACAAGCCGAAGATGCGATTTTGATCGTCGCGGTTCCCGGCTCCTGGTTTCTCCTCATGTTCTTCGCTGGGTAAGATTTTGAGACAAATTTTTTCTTTTTTTTTTCAAATCCTCTGGGAGTGATAACGGAACACTCGAATGGATGTACACAGCTACGCGGAGTTGTATATAGATTTTACAACCCCAGGGACTCGGGGGTTGTGGGTATGGAACCTGTACCAAACGTCTTTTCAAAAGTTGAACAAATGTCTCAAAGTACTTGAATAAAATAACAGATACGAGAAGATACGATGAAAGTTGATCCGGCTTTGTTTTCCAAAAATGAAATTTATCAGAGTATCGTAGGTATAATGACGAAATGACGAGGTCGAAACAGTTTCCTCCCAGAGAATTTTTCATCCCTTTTTTAGTCGAAATTTAAATAAAAAGTGACTCTGCGCGATTGTAATTTTCAGGGCTGTACGACTGACCGGACCCTTTGTCACAATGGTCTACAGCATGATAACCGGCGACATGTTGACGTTCGGAATGATATATACGGTTGTACTTTTTGGATTCTCTCAGTCGTTCTTCTTTCTTTACAAAGGATTCCCTGGGGTGAAATCTTCCCTCTACGAATCCTACGCTTCTACTTGGATGGCACTATTTCAGATTACCCTCGGCGACTACAACGCAAGTATATAATATCTTTCTTTTAAGAAAATTGGAATACCGGCATTACCAGAACGGTCGTCAACGGGCTCTTTATATACCTCTTTCAATTTATACCCCAATAATCCCGACATCCCGTATCGGTCTAACCGCACACGCTGCGCTCAGTCCCCGAGCTCCGGTATCTGATGAGCTAATCCGTCCCATCATGCCGGGAAGTGATTCCATTTAATACGAATTTCAGTACGCGGAGCTGGGCGCTACGACCTACCCGAATCTCAGTAAAACGGTATTCGCCATTTTTATGGTCCTCGTCCCGATCCTGCTCCTCAACATGTTGATAGCCATGATGGGAAACACCTACGCACACGTCATCGAACAGAGCGAAAAGGAGTGGATGAAGCAGGTTCGGACATTGAACAACGAAATTTGATTATTACCTAATTATGCACGTATCGCAATTTTAATTGCAAAGTGGGCCAAGATCGTCGTGTCTCTGGAGCGCGCGGTCTCGCAGAAAGACGCGCACAATTATCTCCAAGAGTACAGCATAAAACTCGGTCCAGGCGACGATCCTAACAACCCTGCCTCCGAGCAACGAGGCGTCATGGTTATAAAGAGCAAATCTAAGACCAGAGCGAAGCAGCGAAAAGGCGCAGTGGCAAATTGGAAGGTAAGTGAATTTCAACGTCCGCGCGGAACTGATAAGAGTCGGTGATGGTAATATAATTTCACCGATCGTCATCAGCACGTGGGAAAAGTGACGATAAACGAATTACGAAAACGCGGAATGACCGGCGAAGAACTCCGTTTCATCATGTGGGGCAGAACCTCCTTCTCCACCCCGGTCAGGGTGCCGGCGAGGTATGATTTTTCGAGGACATTTTTCTTACCGATTATTCGCGTCGTTATCTCGTTCTTTTTTCTTCTTTAGCGCCACTGCGGAACCGTCCGAAGTAACGGCTTTAACTGGCGGGTTTGGTGACGCCCTGACAGCCGCTCTTGACGTTATGGCGTTCGCCCACGACCTGGACATAACTACGGCAACCCAGGGAATTCCTACGACGGCTAACCCGGCGGTGACAAAAGTGTCGAAAACGCAGCCCCAGCCCCAGCCGCAGTCCGGTTCCGGTTCCGGGTCCGCGACGCAGGTCAACCAGAAAGTAGCGAATTCTGTGAAAGCGCCGGGGATTTCTGAATTGATTGAAAAAAAAACAATCATCGCTGGCAATCCGGAGCGGAAGCCGTTTAATACGGAGACCCGTGAGTTACATAAGAATACCGTTAGGGTTAAAACGATTGGGGTTGAACTGAGATTTTTTTTACGATTTTTTCTCGGGTAATTTGACCGTTCCTTACGGTTCAGTTACAGGCGAGTTATTCGGGGTAAGGATCGAGGATAAGGGGATCCCAGGGAGCTTGAATTTACCAGACGTAACAGAAAACTCTGACCCGTTACTCGATCTCGTAATCACAGCCGAAAATCCAACCTGCGACGACGCGACTTTATTAAACATCGCTAAAACTGCTCAATTTATTTCCGAAGTTGGGAGCATAACCAACAACATACTTCAGGCTAATCAACGTACGTCAATTAGCAAACCTCCGCCGTCATCAAATTTGACAACGAAAAAACAATTTCTGATCGAATCAAGCGATAACGACATTCATGGAGGTGAGATATATATTTTTTTCCCTCTTTTTATCGACTTTGTAATACTTTCTCCCGTGACAATCCCGCCTAATTTTATCACCCGCTATCGAAAACCTCCTCCTCCTGTCGGTCGAGGTGATCATTTATAATTTTATTCATTTTTACCGCAAATTTTTGTCACGTGAATCTTCAGGATCAGTTCACGGAGTAACAAGATATCCTTTTGTAACGTTAGCTGTGAAAGCCGAAAGTCCTTACCCTCAAAAAAAAAAAAAAAAAAAAAATCTGTTTGGTAAGGTATTATTAGCGAAGCTATTGAACCGCGATGGTTATACTTTGAAGAAGGAGATCAAGATTTTTTTTTCGACGGTACTTCAGGGATTACGCAAATTCTTTCTTTTTGTTCCTTCTCCTCGTTTCGAAACAGCGAAAGTAATTTCATCGTTACCAGCGGTGGGAATAAAAATCAAAGATGGCTTCCACTTAACTTTACCACCCGTGATCTGTGGCTATCGATTTTACAGACAACGCTCTACTCGGGGCTGAAACACGATTCAGAAGAATCAGATCAGCGAGCAGCAGGCTCGCTTCGAGTAGGAAATATTCATACCGCAATGACGAGGACAGCTCCTCGTCAACACCTTCGGTGGATCTCACTGCGGGCTATCGCCGTTTGCAGAACGAACCCGAGGAGAAATCCACCCGCGTCGAAAATGATCTCCAGATAGTTTCAAACACCGCGTCCAGCAAGCAGGATGCCGTCGTCAACGGAGTGAACGGACACTCGTCCAAAATAGCGAAACGCAGGGCAGTGAAAACGGCAAAAAACCGGTAAATATATTCCCAAAAATACTGAAGATCCCTTGGAAATTTTATATTCACGGTAGGAAAAAGAAACCAACCAATTTCCTTGTATTACACGACGCGAGCAAAATTCTTTCCCGAGATAAGCCACAAACCCAACAGGATAATCCGTCCATCTAGATTAGAATAAGGAGATACGAGTATGGATTGAGGATATTTCTCTTTTACTATCATCACGCGTCGATTCAGCTGTTGCTAAACCGTGATTGATTATTGCCAGAGTGGCTCCGAAGGATGTGGACAAATCTTCGAAGAGAAGGGAAAAATCAGCTGGTCCAGATCCCGCGGTTACGTCACCCGGGTCTTCACCCGATCCTCTGGAACCGTGGAGCACGCGAGGAATAACGGACATGAACACGATTCTGGCATGGAAAGAAAATACCCCCGAGAGTCCGTAGCTGAGATTTTGCACATTTTCTTTAAAAAAATCATCCCCACTTTACATACCCGGGGCTTTTTCCCTGATCTGGGATTGTGGGATCAAAGATCTTCTACATAGAGATGATCCCCCCCCCTGCCCTCACGTCTAATTCTGTTGAAATATTCCGAGCAGTGGTTTTCTCGAAAAAATCCAACGGAGTTTCAAGTTTTCGGGTACCTTGTAAATGTTGTTTTTCGTTCTTGTTTTAACCACGAATAAATATGAAGGAAAAGAGGAAAAATACGTCCCCGCGCGTCCCTTGACGCGTAACGTCGCCCAATTAGCGTCAAGCCACGTGATTACGGGCCACTTTGTTAACCAACGACCCGGAAAGATTTATTTTTAAATTAATCTTTGCCCAATTGACTTCTACTTGAAGTACTTATGACCGTCCGAAAAACTTCTACCAAGATTATTCAATTATTGTTATTATTGTTTTTTGTTTTTTGCTGTCATTTGGAAAAGCTCCTCACGAAATAAACATCCTCACACCGCACTGCGATATGTAGATAAGTATAACAGATTCGTGTAGATTTTATATAATTACTATTTTCAGTTACTACGGTTTTGTAGGAATAATAAACTCTCCGTGACATCCGAATACAGGTTTTCATTTGACCAGGTATACACAGTGCTATCGAATTATCGATCATAGCAACTGGGCATTCCTAGAATTCCACAAGTTCCCGGGTCCTGTGTCCTGTGTCATTTGTCACAAGCTGTTTACGAATTTTTTTATTCACAGTTATACGTATACACACACATACAGTGTGGTTGGCAAACTGAGTCCAGCAACAAATTTTCAAGTATGATTGCCTTACTTTGGCAGGATATTGTATCAAGAATAATCCTATCCGTGCCTGAGAGCCACACAGATACGATTAACCCTGTACCTACCCTGTTTATTTCATCCAACGTTTTTAATCCCTGAATCCGTTAAACGTTTCCGCTCTGTGATAAATCAAGCTCAGGACGAAGCACCAATCACACGTGAAACGATGTACGTTTCATTTAAAACAGGTTTCAACTTTTAATTGACTGGCTGCGAATTGTGTCTAAACCCCCGCAGCTCCCAGTGTAGGTATTGTACATACGTGTAAATTAATTGGTCACTTATCGAACGAGGCGTATCACAAAGCGATCTGATGATCAATCGATAGCTTGGTATGTTCAATTATCACAGGTGGTAGAGAGTGCTTCGACTGTGAACCTTTCATCAAAGATATCGGGGGCATGAATGCTCCAATCGCTCGTTAACGTAACCATTAC
This sequence comes from Euura lappo, assembly GCA_018257835.1. NCBI lineage: Eukaryota > Metazoa > Arthropoda > Insecta > Hymenoptera > Tenthredinidae > Euura > Euura lappo. Next base: position 682,043 of record JAEUYN010002377.1, on the reverse strand, counting down.
GCACTAAATCGCAAAGGCACGATTTCGTGTCAAGGTGAGTACCTAACAGTTTGTGTGTTCAATCCTGTTTCACCACTCGCGTTCATTAGACACAAAAATTACTCTGTTTTATACACGTCACACGTTTCACGTTTCTCGATCAATCAAGCCGGCGGTGTTTTGCCCCCTTCTGACAATACACGACATCGGGAATAGAGTCGTAGTCATAATCCGGCGAACCCTGTGATTCGACCTGAATTATAATACGTGACAAATGATCCGGATATCGTTAGAAGCCCCATGCAGGCCCGGGAACAGACTTAGGAAGTATCCGGTGACAAAAGAACCTGAACAATTGTTGTGTGTCTGCATGCTTTGGACTGCGGAGCTTCGATTCGGTACACGGAATGTTCAAGATGATAACGTGATAGCCTTGGCGAAACATCGTCTCGAGGAAAGTCCCATGCGACGTCGCGTCTTACGTCAACGTCTCTTTCTGCAGCCGCCCCACTGGTCCCAGAGGGATGGTACCACGAGACAACGGGAATACTCACCTCGTTGATAACTGTTGTTCGTCGAGTAAAATCCTCCAAAGTGAACAATGTTTCCACGGTTAGGGTTAGGTAGCGGCGAAATTTATTCTCGCTAGCCGCATATTGTTCCTAACAGAGTAGATAATTAATGAAATGACAAACTTTATCCGTACCTGTACGGTGGCGATGGCTGTGCGGAGTGAAAAGTACATAATTTCATGCGAAACAACCTGGTGCCAACGGAGTATGAAATAAACCTCCGATTGGCTCTGTCTTGCCCTCGCCTTCTTTGACCTTCTTTACCTTTGACCTTCCCTCATTATTATACAGATCGAAGATTGAAGAAGAGGTTGCGGTTGGGAGTGGAGGAGAAGAACTTGGACGATCCAGATATCGTTTCGGGTTCTTTGCAAGCATAATCAGATGAGGTCTGACAACCCTCTTCGATCCTGATTATAATCGGGTATGATAGTTACGCACAATTTGCAGATATTGTTTTCGCCGACGTCATAATGCCATCTGACAATGACGCAGAGCAATTCTGGAGCAGCGTGGGATCGTTCGGAGCTTTTACGGGCCGTGGTTATAGGAGCAGTAGCAATCAAATCGCGCCGGGTTAAAGTAGATAAAAGGAAAGGCGAGGTCTCGGTCAATCGTATTGCAAATTTATTCAATTCTTACTTTTTAAATCCTAATCATTTGTCGCTTATTCCACAGCTGCTTCGAATGCTTCCGCGAGAGATAAAATGTGGGGTACAGATATAAGCACTGAAATAGTAGCATAAAAAATTGCCCTGCCCACAATTCGAACTAGTACAGCTAACAATTGTGTCGGTATCATTGACTAATTAATAACGAAGCTCCGAATTGATTGGTATTCGAGAATATGCCAACAATCTGTTCATCGAAATAATGTTTATTCATTTCTAGAAGACTTCAACGACTCCATGGGAATTTTAAAGACATTTTTCTCCCTTTTCTTGGCATTTTTTTAAACTCTTTTCCGACCATGTAGTATAGATGTGTGTGAAAGTGTAGATGTATAAATCCTTGTTTCTTTTCTGGCGTCAGAGTCAACGGCTGCACCCTTAATGCATATTAACGCCGAGCTATTTGTCACGTGGTATTTTCGATATTAGTTAGAAAAATTTGACGTCTGGCAGGAGGTGAAGGTACGTTAGAAAGTTGAATAAAATTGATGAGAACACGACGTTTCATGCGTCTAAAGCGAACGAAGTGAATGATTTTCAGGGTATGGTAAAAGTGGGGTAAATCTAATCTCATACATCATCTTTTCGGTCGGTTAAAATTCACCTCTTTCGCTCGGCATCTATTTGCTGAAAAAAGATTCAAATATTAAACACCACACCCACATCAGATATTATTTTAATATAAGTGAAATCACGGTCGGTTCGGTTCTATATATATCATATCTAGTCAACCGTACAATTTATACCAGAGACTCGATTTGGTCAGTTGCATTAATTCAAAGTCACCGGATTATAACGGCCCTCAATTCTGAGCTGAATTTACTTCCATTACCCGGAAAATCCCCGACGTTGGAACGCGAGATAACGGCGGTGTGGAAAATCCATGATCACCTTATCTCGTATGTAGCCGGTGGAATAGCCCCTCGGGGATCGACCCGGTGAATTCCGCGGATCCGGCGTCTTCCTCGGTACTCCTACCTGTTGTTACACCTGTGATATCAAACCCTGTGGTGGTTCATCCCCTGATTTTGTCGATCTCCGGAACACCTGCACCGCTCGAATATTCGCGATAGTTGAAGAGCAAGTCGAGCAAACCATGGAAGACCTGGGCGGCGTAAGAAATCCCGATATCGGACCCGGACCCATGAGAACGTGGCGAGGTGTTTATCTGCAATTACGGGCCAATGGACCGGACCGTGGCCTAGCCACTTTACGAGTTTGGCGTCCCCGGGTTCCGTCCCAGCGGAACAGTTCCTAGCACCGGATGTCCACAGTCCCCTTGTCGTACGTGAAAATTAACCTTTTGACGCCGTCTACGGGACGTCGAGACCAGGGATCCTTGTCCTCCGGTTGTCGTCACGTGCCTACACGACGTATCCTCCCTAATTCCTTATTCGGGACAAACTTTACCGGTTGTTTGTCCATTTATTTTCATTCATTTTTCTTCATTCATCCCTCGTCACTGGTGCCATTATTCTTGTACCAGGCAGAGGATCATTCGCGCCGACCCCACAGAAAAGGTTAAATAGCCGAATGAGTGGACAATTTGTCTTCCTAGGAATTTCGATTAAGGAATAACCCGTCGTTGATTTCTATTTTGCTCGTGTATTACTATTTTTTTTTTTTTTGTTCGCAAAGGAACGTAAATTCCACATGATTAGAGAGGAGATTCATCCCTTCAACAATTCGGAGCACGCCGTAATTGTCTTTTGTACAACAAATTACGGAACCCCTGGCGTACTATCCGAGAGTTGGAAACAAACTGAACGTCGGTGCCATTGATAAACGATAATTGATAGGTAAAGTTTTAGCTCCGACCGGACGCGGTTGTCATTTTGCAGACGACGTTTATGGAAAAAGTATATTTTCCCATTTACTCGGGAGGGTCTCTCGTATAATAGACTACGTACGTGTCCGATGTTTCGAGAAGGTTTGTATAAAGTCGGATCAAGATTGCAGAGCACCCCTGGGGTTCTTGATTGAGACAAAGGAGCAATTTAGACAACATTTATCGGGTAACTTTACAAGCAGTAGCGTAAATTCCTGTTTTTTTTTCGTTCTTTTTTATTTTTTTCATTTTTTTTTGTTCTTGGCCCTCGAGTTATACCGTCGCGGTATACCTTGGTCTGTTGAAAAATTATCTTCACTCTAAAAAGTTTGGTCGTTTAGAAAAATTCTACGGAAACGGTTAAATACTACTCCGCCATAGCAGTTTTAGCCAATTATCATGACTCTAAAGCGACGATAATTTCGTGCAGCGAGTGTCTCCATTTGACAAGAACAAGAAAACTTTTTTTTTTCCAAAGCTTTAGAACGAAGGTTTTGTGGGGACCGTCGTGTTACGTTAATGCGGGACTAGATCTTTTATTTCGGGAATAAATTTGAAATATTAACTCGGAGAGGAAAAGGGAAAAGTTTTAGATAATACCGAACGGTAATACAGTCCCTCTCACGAAAATATAATGTTTGAAACTGCAGAAGAATCGTCGGTCTTAAATTACCTTCATTCTCTTAGACACGTCGTTGAAAACCCCGCTTCGGAAATTACATTCAAACTTGGTGAACGAACAACGTGAGGCAGTTTGCTACTACACTCAATTATATCAAAGTCTTCCACTCAAGAATACTGTTTTACTCCATACATAATTTCCCTGGCGAATGGATACCTACTCGATTTCTTTTACCGATTCAATTGAAGTCAGGTGTACACGTAGCTGAGGAGTCAACTGAAGTCACTTGAAATCACCTGAACTCCAAATTTATCTGAAGTCACTTGAAGTCGGTGGAAGTCAGTTGAAGTCTGAATTTATCTAGAGTCACTTGGAGACACTGGAACTCTGTGAGGTCACTTGAAATCAGTGGAAGTCACTGGAAGTCAGGTGAAGTCTGAAGTTACCTGAAGTCAGTGGAAGTCAGATGAAGTCTGAATTTATCTAGAGTCACTTGGAGACACTGGAACTCTGTGAGGTCACTTGAAATCAGCGGGAGTCAGTGAAATTCAAGTGAATTTACCCAAGTTCAAGTTCAAGAGGGAACAATTTTCGGTCATCCATGGCAGCCGAAAATGGGTGATGTTATACTTCTTGCTATCCTAATGGGTAGAAGAAAATTGTGTCGTATTCATGAGAGAAACCCCTCCGGTGACGAATAAAGAAATAAGGTAAGAAATACAAGGGCGTTCTTTAACTTGATTTATGCGAGGAACGTGAGTGGGAATAATACAGTCGATATATTAGAAGCTGGAATGAGAAATCCCTGGAGATGAGTCGACCGCGTGATCCGGTAGGATCAAGCTTCTTTTTCGAGTCTGATCATTTCCAGCACGCCGTTTCTCATTTCTATCAAAGCTTCATACTCCGTCAATCCCATCCTTCGCTTGTTGCTTATATCAAATACGCCGCCTTCGCCCTCGCAATGTTCGCCCCTCGTTCCTCTCACCTGGAGATTGTGCATGGCTGCGATTTCTTCGAACTTGTCAAAATTTGACGAAAGTTTTGGCAGCTTTGCGTGAACCGAGGCTCGTACCGCACTCCCTAAATTTGTCGGACAGAAATTCAGGTATCCGATTCTCTCGTCCCTACTGAACGTCAGCTTCTTCTCCAACGACGTCACGGCCCTCATCAAACGCTCGTAGACTGCGCCCAGGTCGCCACCCTCTTGCATGGATATTATGCGCAGGTGATCCTCCTCGTTGCACCAGACCAGGAAAGTCTTTTCCTCGTTCAAGAAAATCCCTCTTCCTAATAACATCGAGGGTCTCGGGTAAAAACGAAAAAATCTGTACCTCGGCTTCAGAATACGATAACTTTGTGTGGGATGCGAGGAGAACAAAGTCGACGAAGAGATTTCAAAGAGGCACAAATTTACAAAAAATCGTTTATCCGATCGTATATTCAAGCTTTCATAAAATGACTTTCGCATCTCATCCGTTGTTTTAAAGAAACGAGCAAAAACGTCCAGAAAATCTGCAGCCAAGAGAAAAGCTGAATTCGACATTTTGACCAAATTAGAATCTGTAAAAAAATCAGTGCTCTACTTCCGTGACGCGGCAATAGGCCCTCAAGACTTGATCGTGTGTCAGCCTATCGATGGGGTGAAATGATCTTTTTTCGATCGGAATGTTTTTCTTTTTCTTTTTCTTGCCGTGGCCCTAAGATATCCTAACGACCATTTTATAGTGAAAGGAAAAAAGTAGAACACTATCTCTTCTATTAGGAGTAAATACCGCGGATAGAAGCATTATTCAAGGGTAGCTAGCTTAGCCCCGAAAGCTTGCGGGATAACAGTGCGGAAGTACAATCGAACCGCGGGCAAAGTAAGTATTTCGGGTATTCCTCCGTGATTTGGTATTGGCCGTATAAGAGTCGAACCCATTCAAAGTCCTATTACGTAGTCCGAGGAATTAAGAAGTTCGGCCGGATTTCGTTAAAGCTTTATAGATCCTCGGATTAGGGATAATACTCTATTGTCTGCTGATCTATTCCGAAGGCTGATGCCCCGCGATCCCCCGTCTCTATTCATCACAGTTATTTTCGTGTTATCACTGTCTAGACATTCAAGATTTTCCACCAGAACTAAATTAACTCTGAATATCCCCTCGACTAGCGGATTTGACGGGTCACCTTACAACGATTTATTGGATAAAAAATAAACGTCTCACCTGTTGGCCAGTATTTGCAAGCCTCGGCGGACTGGAGGAATCGATCGCCCTCCTTGAACAGGAAGTGATCGTCGATCAGCTTTGTCTGTACATCTTTAGCCATTCCTACCAGCGGATAATAACGTCCCTTCAAGTCGCCCTCGAATGTTGAAAGGGCGTCTTTAACCTTGGGATGAGAATACACGTTGCGTAAGTTTCTCAGAGTCGGCGTATCAATTCCTCCGTCTACCTTATTCTCAATTTCATTATACTGGCTCTCGTTCATGCTGGGATTGAAAGGATAACCGGCTAGAGATCGTCCGGTGCGTACTCTCGTGGATATTACGTATATTCCGGTGGGATCTAGGTCCCCCATATCTCGCGGATTTCCCCAGTCTGGGGGAGGATGAATGTCGTCGGGGGTAAAACCCCCGTGGTAATCTTCGATTATTGGATTAAACAATTCACCGAACAAAGTGTACGCCTCCGGATCTGGCGCGTATATCCCAATTCCGGAATCCAAATTTTCAATTCCCGAACGAATCACGTGCAACAGGGTGGAACCGTAGGTTGTTTTTCGCTTTTTTAACTTATCGAACACCTCCCGGGTCATGTATTTTTTCAGAAGAGACGGGCTGTCGCTCGTCGTTAGCAAATTATAACCCTCCTCCAGCCTCTTGAGGGTCTCCGAATCGACCGCCATTCCGGCCGCCTTCCGACGACAAGAGCATAATCTTTTATCGCACATTATTCAAAGATTCAAATTTGGATATTCAGAGTCCGAAATGGCCAGGAATCTAGTCATTTATAACGTCAAAATTTTCACCCCGAGACAAACGATTGAGCCGAAAATAAGAGGATCACGATCCCTGCAGTTTCAGAGAGGTTCTCAAAATAAATAATTAAATAATAATAATAACAGTAATAATGAGTCAAATGAGAGGGGAATTCCAGCGCCATTACGTGACCCGTAATGGTACGGGCACTAATGAATGAAAGTTGAAAGGTAGCGTGCGGGAAACGAGCGGAACAGTCCTTGCGGACAATTGAAGTGTTACGTGAGACATGGGGCCACGTGACGAAGTTGACGTTGTTTGGTATCCGTCTTGGAACAAAAAAAAAATATACATATATTTCTCACTCCCATGGTCGCGCGCGGTGAGCATTAAGATAAATTATTCAGTGATCTAGGAAAGAAAAAACGCAAAAATGCATCCGACCGGAATGACGTTCTGCTACTCCTCACCGTACGGATTAAATTCCATGGTAAGCTCAAAGAATCGGATGGGCAGGTTAATCTCGGCGGTCGATCGAGAGAAAATTTTATGGGAACAGGAGAGTCAGTCGGTCGACTTCATATCCTTTTAATCGATGAGATAAAAAACAGAGTAGCATTTATCTTCCATTCGGCAAAGGTTAACGCGAGGGGCTGTTAAAAAACGAGAAAAAAAAAGGAAAAAAAACAGCGAGGGTTAAGAGAGGTCTTGGTGTTAATTTCGATTCGCAATGAGGTGCTTTCAGCCTGAAAGCGTACTTATATCCTGTAATGAGTGAATAAAAAGTTAGTTAGGGGTAGGAAAATATCTTTTAATAAATGGATAAGAGACCCCGCATGGTTTTCTGGGTAAATTGCGTCGGTAATGTTCTCGTTTTAATCTAGTGGGCGAAGAAGGTGAAACGAGGTATAGAAGGCAAGTTAAGGTGTGTTTCTAACTTGCGCGATAAGTATGACAAAAGGCTGGAAAAGTTGGTCCCCTTGAAAATAAAGCGAAAGAAATAGTAAAAAGAAGAAGAAAAAACATAAAAATAAAAAAGCCCCGACAGACACACGGCGGTCACGTAAGCCCCTCGCCTTCAAAAGAATTTTCGTAGTACAAACACGTTGAACGCACATTTTATATATAGAGAGAACGAGGGATACGAATCTTTGAGGGTTGGAAAAGGGTCAAGCGTGATTTCTCAAAGCTAGACCGAAACCGACGTTGAAAAGATTGAAATTTTTTTTTCCCCCCGCCTTGTTTTTATGCTTTATGTTCTACTTAGTCGCAACTCGTTTATTTACCATAGATGTGCATATAGGCATATATGTATAAATAAGCCCTCTGTGCCCGACCCCCCCTTCTATATAACGATATTTACATCGTTACCAAACGGCAATCACTTTCTCGTGTCGTGACTGGGTAATTCACGTGGAGTCGCATTGCGTCACGACTCAACGAAGATTATATCGAGACTAACCCCTCCTATGACTTTCAACCTGAGCCAGTCATTTCCATCACGACTCCCCCGTCTTTAACGTCACGACTCACGTATCGGAATGTCACTACTATACTACATACGGCGATTGTTATTTTTTTTTTCATATCACACGATAGGTGAGAACTCCGTGTAAACATCCCCTCCCCAAGGTGACGTCACAAAACTTTCACATACCCCCCCTCGGGCGGGCTTTTCAAATTTGAGACAGGGTTTTTTGACTGAATATTGAAGAAAAATTGAAATTTCGAAATGTGACGTCACATTTTCGGTGACTCCCCCTTTGAGTGGTGACGTCATTTATGCACGGCCCCTATTCACTCAGTTGACCTTACCATAATGTCGAAGGTGAAAACGAAAAAGTGCCCACTCCGATAGAGTATATACTGCTTGAGCTGTATTCGGAAATAAGAATTGCAGAAAATCAAATTGAACTTGATTGTGACTTTGCAGAAAACAAAAATATAAGGTCACATTGGAAAACCCTTTGCAAAAGCTAGGACAATAATCATATGAAATTAGTGTACGAATCTCAAATTGATCGGATAAGCACTCGCTAAGTAATCGTTGTTACCGTTTTTATTGCGACTCAATTCGCAAGCTCTACTTCAGTGGAGCTTTAAGGCGATGTTTCTCAAGGTAAATTTAGAAATGAAGCTCAAACTGTGAACTTTTGAACCCGGCAAGTTTGCCGTTAATATTCACAGCATTATTGCATTGTCAAATCTGGAGTCTCTACACTAGCCCCTTGAATCCTGTTCGAAAGGACACCGAACACATAGATCGATCATTTTTTAACTGGTGCTCTACTTTTCGTAACTTCTGCTCGTTAATGTTTCCCATGTTTCAGGCATACCAGCTTAAATCGCGGGACAACGATCTTCGCTTTCTGTTTCACCTCGACGAGCCCTGCGGGATGATAACTTTTCTCGTGTGCCTTTTCGCTGGGATTTTAATTGCTTGCGCGATGATCGTGAGTACGAGCAAGGAAATGGCGATAGTCGGGGGTTTCGAAGGCCTGTAATCAAAATAATGAATATTTCGATCGACTTTGACTCCGCGTTGTACTCAAGTTTCTTATCAGTTAACGCAGAGTGACGGAGCTTACGTGGTCACCTTACGCGATAATTACTTAACTCTAAGGCGAAACTTTCAAAATGTTTTGGCACCTAGTGACGGCACTGGTTCGCCCCTAAGTAACGACGTAACTTTATAATTATCAGATAACGGTTACTTTGTGAATTGAACTTCACGGGGAGAGAAAAGCTCTCGCTACCACTCGCCTCTACCTTCGTCACCCTTCGTCTGAAGGCATTACCCATTTACTCCCTATACCTACCCTATGCTCTACACCCTTCGCGTTGGCGGAACCCAAGAAAAGACATGGGTGTGAATAATTACAGACACTTCGGATAATTCCTCTGTCACGACAAACTAATCAGTGATTGCCAAAGTTACCCTTACCTTTCGTTGCTCCACTTGAGCCTCGCGCTTCTCAAAATCGGGAATAGTAGTAGTAGTTTTAAAAAAAAGGTCACATTATATCACAATCAATATCGATACGTGTTTCCATTACAGAGCTTGAGTACTGTAGACAGGAATGAGAAGATTTTTCACGAGTTGCAGGATGACGCTGATAAGGTCAGTATAATATATCGTCAATCTATGAGATGAAAAATATATTTGAAAAATTATGATGGAATTTGACAGAAATTACCAAGGAGAGAAAGTGTCTTGGATATCCGTCCCGCATATAATTGCATTCACAAACACGTGAGTATATCAAAAGTTGAATTAATTTATAGGTCAGTGTCTCGATCGATCCTCGAAGTATCTCTCGAGTTCGGAAGGGTGGAAATATTTCTTTTCCTTTATACATGTACCGTTGATTTTTTTTCATTCGCATATACAAAATCGAACTCTTGTTTGTACCGGATATCCGGCGCTGAGGGACAACCCTGATTCCGTGAATTAATCACTTAGGATAATTAAATATGATTGAATGTTATTACAGTTGAAGCAAACTGACGTGTTTCAAGAAAAGGCCAAGAGAACTGTGAGTTATCGTCGTTTTTCAATGATGAAAATAGAAGTGGTATCGTTAAACACATTTTCTTGATTGAATATTTTTTGCAACAGTTATGGAAAGAGCGACTCGAGATCGAAATAATGAACAGCAGAATATCTTGCATCAACAAACTTCTGCGACCAGAGGTAAGAATTTCGTTATCATAAGTTCCCTTTGCACAGCTTCCCTTCACTCGTTAAAAATTTCTTACCCTGTTAGCTAACAAAGTACCTATACAGGCACATAATGGCTATTTGCGATTCGCGTTTTCTACTTTATGACAAAATCATCCAAGTCTCGTAACAAGCTCGATGGGATTTTCCCCCTAAACCCGTATTTCCATACTTCAATCACGATTACATGTTACATGAAAATAAAATCTAGTAACAATTACGAAAGTACTAAGCGGAATCACACAGCTCCACTTTCCGCACTAGGACGCGAAAGTTGGGCGCATGCGCACGTCGTATATGATCTACTTTCCACACAATCTTCCTATTTATTGCAGGCGCCGCAGTCCGAGTGGCGAAAGTCAAGATCCCCGAAAGTGTTTTGCCGCAACGTGAACCCTGTAACAGCGTAGCCGAAATAATTCCGATAATGATAATGATTGATTTGGACAGGGATAATATTTGAAATAAATGTGAATTACGTGAGTGTGAAAATTCTGTACGATATGCCGGAGTCCGGTAACCGCGGCGTATTTCACAGTGTTCGATTTGTTACGGATTATTTATCGTTATTATATTCGGAAGCTTTCTATCACCACTTGGCCCCTCCCTCGGACGTGTGAACCTACGAGCACAAATTTTGTTCGACAGTTGGACAAAGTTCAGTATAAAATATATTTACGTGTATAATCTATAGCTACAGTTATACGAACACTCGGACAGTGGAAAACTGTTGTGCCGTATGGATACAAAAGTACATACCTTCCGCTTAGGTAGCCACTAGAGTTTCTGGTTCGATAAGGGCCGTGGGATTATATACATTTCCACCGACACACGGGGAGTCAAAGTTCGATCGTGAACTAATTGTATCGGACTGTCGAACAGACGCGGTACAATTAACCTTTCCCAACGATTCGCTAATTAGAACGCGGATTGATTTCCCTCCTACCGATACCGGCACCCAGAGCCAATCAAGAAAGGAGCGTCAATAACAGATGAGATTCCAGACGGGGCGTAAAAATAAAATTCTTGTACGCTCCGAAAATATACCCGGCAAAGATCTGGAACAAACGGCGAACCATCGTACCGTGAAAATGGCAAAAAATTTAGAAAAACGAAAAGCGACAAAATAAAATTTTATAAAATGAAATAAAAACAACGTCACTTGCAGTCGGCTGCCAAATGGACCAACGAAAGCTCCGTGTGCCAGTACCATGTAGACGTATTGTTCCACGAATGAAGCCTGTGTCAAAGCCATATGCACACAATATCTACCGACCGAAATATGAGCTACTGTTTATTAAACATTCCCAGGAAAACAATGTGATCGTCTGGATGGGAAGGGGGGGGGGAGGTGGAAATTTTTATTCACGCGAATATCGTTCCTCTCTGTATCAAATATCCGCTGTTGATTCCCACCAGACGGGGGGGTTCTTTGATCGCTCGTTCGTTCAGTTAGTATTTACGGCATTGTCAGCATCCATTCCGTACCTTCTGAACGTAATCAAAACTTTTTCTACTCTATTTATCGCAAACTATAAAACGAGCTTTGAAAAGATCTCGGGGACGCTATAAGGTGCCTCAACAATCGCGGACGTTGGGTTATCCCTCAGATTGCAGGGTACACAATGGAGGGTATATGCACGTAGTACACCTAATGATGCGATCTTGAGGAACTTAACGAGCATTGAGAGAATCGCGGATCGTCTGAGAGCTTTCGCAAAGTAATAAGTATTTCTTGAAAGAAACTTTATACCGAGTCGCTTTTAAGTCGGAGAATAATAAGACCAAATTTCATTAATTGTCTACCTTATACCGTTGAAATTATTCCGTGTCTGACCGAGATAATTAACCAGCGTACAAAAATGGTCGACGAAAGTAATTGTACATTTGGGATAATATGATCGAGTATAAGCAAAACGTGCAGGAATAGATTACATAGAATTTCAATGGTAATAAGTCGGATATTCTTATCGAGACGAGATTATGGACTCCTTTATACCTACCTACCTTTATGCTTTCATTTTTCATGTACTTGTAATACTCGTGCCGCGGAGTGTAATAAGGGGAAGCAAGAAATTGCAGGTGGCAACCTCGCGATCTGTGATAAGGCCTTTCACTTTATCAAAATCAACTCCGAACGGCAAACTCGCTTCTCGTGGGCGAAATGCATACCCAGATTATTTGACGAATATGATTCTAACATACCCGTGTCATGGTATTCACGGGCGATGTGAGAATAGAAATTGTAGAAGAAGGCCAAGTGATAAATAGATTCGGTCTAACGCCACCCCGACACGAAGAAAATAATATAACAGAAAGAATAAAAAAACTTACCTACCTAAACTCATATGTATGTACCTAGAATCTAGATCCATGCGAGGATCACTGAAATGAAAGGATTCGCGCCAGATTGCGGGTGCCATGTGGTGACGAGTAGCTATACTATGACTTAGATTTCGTTCAAGCTTTTCAACACATTTACAATTTTATTTATTTTTTAATAAAAGAAAGAAAGACGAGGGACTTTCCACTCAGGAAGAGTCCTCGAAATTCATAAAAATTCTTTGTTATTCCCTGGAATTTTTTCTTTCAATATCTCAAGTTCTTTTGAATGATGTCGTGCCTCTTTGAAAGTCTTTTGGAGTAATTGGGAGTCTAAATCGACTGGTACGTTTATACTCGGATGGAAGTGAATAGTTACTCTAAAAGAAGACTTCGAATCACATTCTCTAATTGCATATCGTGGGAAAATGGGTGGGTTCGGTTCTTCGTGCATGCAACTAGCCGGGGCTGAACGAAACGATTTTGTGTTATTAAATCCGGAATCAATTATGGGAATGTAGGAAACGGTTTTACCGCAGTGCAGGGTAGGCACTGATTTGACACGACCGTTGGTCCCGGTTTCTTATCCCATACCCAACCCATGGTGGAAAGATACTTTTGCGATTGGCTCCGCTGGATCATGGAAATTCTCGGTTAAGCCTGGGCTTACGACCTGCTCACTTCAACTGGCTTTCCAAAATTAATTTTACGACCAACGGGGGTGAAATCCTGCTGACGGGTCACAAGCCAACGAAAGCTACAGTCCCAAGATCGAAAGAATTTACTTTAATTTGAACAGAACTTCTTTGACTTCTTTCTCTCTTCTTCTTGGTTTTTTTTTTTTTTTTATTCACCGCCCTCCTTTTTTAAAAACTTCGGTAAGCTTCGAATCGTCGAAGGGGGGGTATAAATTGATTTGGCGATTGTTTTAGTTCGGGGGGACGCGAAAAACTATCCCCGTACGTAAGACGTTGGTGAAAAATAATGACGTTATAAATTTACCAAATCTTACATAGGTATATGTATACCGCGGTGTAATAAAATTTCACCACTTACCTTTAGTAGATCAATAAAGAGTCGGGCGCACGTACTTCTTCTTCAATATTTAATTTATCTCCACATGAGTGAGTAAATAAACTAGCCACAGATATACTTAATATATAGAAGTAGATCGTGGATCATCTATGTTTTAAGATAGCGTAAAAATTTTCTATCTCCTCGGACATTGATCAACCGTGAGGAATAACGTCCGTCGATTTTATTGAGGCAATCTTAAAGGATGAATTGTGAAGAGGGAACGGAGAGAATAAGACACCGTGTCCATGACATTGTTGTATATTATAGGCGATATCGTAGCTTCATACTCGGTGGGAATTTAATGGATCTATACTCCCCGGGTCTCTCACCGCCTACAACCACGACAGTATTTCACCTTCGGCTGTGAAACGAGGCCGCACTAACGTTGCGCCGAGTATTTTAAAGGGGAGTCTTAATCGTGACAACTATATCACCGCGGCTATAGTAGGCGGTCGGAGAGGGAGACTTCTCTAGCAGGCAAGTCTTCCCTTATCACGATTTAACGCCGCATTAATAATTGAGAATTGGCCAATTCAGGACAGGAGAGAACCGAGCTTAAGAAATATCGGGAAAACCTCGAGTAGAAAGAGGAAGAAATTTTACCCCGCTTTCTCCTCTCTCTCTCTCTCTCTCCTCTATATATTATACACCAAACCCGCAACGACACTCTCGCTCCCTCGCTCTTTATTTCTCGCCCTCAGCGTCCTTCCCTCTTGTTCTCTTTGCCCTGTCCTTGGCAGATCTTTGCCTCCGGTAAGAAACTACCCTGTCCATGCCCCAGTCACCGAGCTGTATTTGGTTATTTTCTTCCAGTCTTTGTTCCCACGGGTTTAATAAAAGTGTTCGCTAACCCTCTTAGCGAGAAGAAATCCGTATTTTGTTACCTTTGTGAGAACACCCGTCTCCCTCTATCTCACTATCTGCCCGTCTCTCTGGCCGCATATATCACCGGATAAATCCAAGTGTCTACCCGTCCGGGTGAAAACGGTGAGATATTCTTTAAAATGGACCCTTTGCCTATTATACTAGGAGAAATAGGGTAGAGATAGAGGAGCGATTCCGGTATGAGGATCGTATCAACGCGACCTGCAGCCGCGGAAGCTACATCGTTGCTCTTGACAAAGCACACAAAAGGGTTTGGAGTAGGACAAGTGAGTGATTGAGTCAGGAGTAACGCTCGCCTGGCGCAACCCAATTGGATTGAACTTGACAGCCGGAAGGAGTTTTGCTAACCTCTGCCCCGATATTACCTCTCTTAAAGGCAACGAAATTCCTCGGCTTGTCTGACTAAATCTTACGCCCGAAGTAACATCCATACCCCGGCGTTGACGTACGTTACGTCAACACTGTATTACTATTACAGATTGTGCCCCCTTAATGAAGCTTGTTAGAGCTGATCACGGTATCCCTTTGAGATTACTAATAATTGATTAATATAATAAATGTACCACAGAGTTTTATCGATAATTGATCACGACATCCTTTTTCTTTTTATTCATCAATCAATCAATCAATTTGTTATTGAAGTCTTAATAATTATATAAAACATGCTCGACGAAAAATATGTTTTTTTTCTTTCTTCTTTTTAGAAATGTCACTGTTACACATATTCTTGGTGATATATTTGAGAATCGTAATATAGGTCAGATGGTAATTTTCTTCTGACGTATACACATCACGATACCAGCTCCCACTACGAGACTGACGAAAAGATTCACATGTTTTAGGATACATCATGCTAGATTATTAACTAAATGATACAGCTAGGTAGTAGTAATAGTCTAACATTATAACAATACGACTATAATATCGAGGACAACAAAAAATAAAATGACTGTTCCTGTTATACTCGCATGTAGACGCATGCGGCATTGTCACAGATGGACTGTTCAGCGGCGGGTGAAACTGCCCATAAATTCTTTCAGGTCGTAAATTCGAATGCAAAACTGTTGCTGAGGCTTTTCCCAACGCGTGCGGTTGTTCTGAAAAAGTAAATACTCGGAGGGGGAGGTGGCCGCGAGTCAAGTTTTTTGTCCCTGTCTTATCAGAAGATATGATATCCAGACGGAGAATGAGATCGAGAGAATGGCTCCAAGGACGTAGCTGATAGGATGAGAATTCGGTGCTCTTTCGATCGACATGGAGCCGCCATTTTCGTGGGAGACCGATGGGACCTGTACCTTGACAAAGACTTTGTCAAGGCAACAACAACCGAGACGCCTGCGCGCGTCACGTGGCTCTCAGACACGTTTCGACGCCATTGACTAGCCCCGGTCTCGTTGCGGTAACCCTTCTGTATTGTTTCAAGAGAAACTTGCGTTTCAGCCTTCGGTCGAGGTATGGATGGAACGTTACGAGGGTTTCGACCCACACCGCGATCGCGCGGAGGCTGGTGGCTCCTACACAAGCCTAGAAATCTCACCCCGCGTTACGGGCATCACGCCCGTCGTGCAGCCAGCCAACTTTCGTTATACGAACCTCGGGGAAAGCTCTCCGTGGCATGGCGTTTGGATATTATCGATTCCCGCGTCGTTGGAACTTCGGGGAACCTCGTCTGCCGACGGCGGCCCCGACACCGGCCGCGTTTCAGGAGCGGAGGCGAACACCAGCCAAGACTAACGCTCCTCTTTCTATACGCCCCGGCCGGTTGCTTGATAATAAATTGACTATCGTCTCTTACCGAACATTTTTCAATTCGCCTAACGCTTTCGGAATTTCTACGTTCTGCCGGTGCCATTCTTTAAATTTCTCTCGCAACCAGAAAAAAAAAGAGAGAATCACCCATTTCGGTGCTATTCGACTCGCATTCCACTTTGCCGCGGTCTGGACATTTATTCACATACATACTTAATGTGTATCCAGCTTATACGTGGCTGGGGGGTTGCGTGTAAGGGGCTTAAACACCTCGCTCTCGACACAGTAGTTAAAATGGCGTATAAC
This sequence comes from Euura lappo, assembly GCA_018257835.1. Taxonomy (NCBI): domain Eukaryota; kingdom Metazoa; phylum Arthropoda; class Insecta; order Hymenoptera; family Tenthredinidae; genus Euura; species Euura lappo. Next base: position 665,346 of record JAEUYN010002377.1, on the reverse strand, counting down.
GAGCCAGTGGTAATTTCGGGCACAGTCAGATCTCAGTCTTTCGAATACAATCGAACTTGATAGGGGTAGTAACCGTCCAAACTGCCAATGCGTTGTAAAACGTGGTAGCAACGGGTTTTTTTTTCTTCTTTTTTCCCTCGTTTAACCGGTCTTCCGGGGTCCGACCGTTCGCCCGCGAGGTTGCTGCTGCGCTTTGCGTACGTATAGCTGGTTTACCTATTAAACAGAATTACGTGTACCTCGCGAACCGCAATGTCGTCAATATCCGCTGAATGAACTTCGCGGCTTTTGTACTTGGGATATATTCGCGGCACCGAATCATTCGAGGAAATCGTTGGAACCAGGAAATGAAGAGATAAAATCCTACTTCAACCTTGGCCCTGGATTTCAACGTCTGGAGGATATAGTGCGAACGCGATACCGCCCTCTTATCAATCCCGCGAGTGGCGAATGAGTCCGGGTATAAGGATATCGATAAAATCCTATAGAGAAATATTTCTAATTCAGTCACGTCCTTCTTTTATATCTCGTTAAAAGGAAACCTTAGTTTTGCGGCGAAGCAGATAGAAAGGAGTGGCGGTTGCAGATTCGTTTAATTTTTTTCTTCTTTCTCTCTTTTCTCCGCTCGCCCACGGAGTATCGTTATAGGTAGATTATATAGGATATTTCGCCCCGTCGATTCGATTCAACTATAATTGTTAATTAATTTTGGCGCATGAATATCGTGGAAAAAGTAATAACAATTTTCGTATCTCACGAACCAGAGGAACCATCGGTCTGTCATTTATTCACACTCTCGGGTGACAAAATTCTCTGAGAAAAATCTCTAAATGCGTTTCCATATATTCCCAGCTCGCCGCTGCAGGCTCGAGGTTATAAATATCTTCATGAAAATATGATATGGAGTTGAGCCTGGACATCGTCGTGCTGCCTGCTGTGCGAGCCACGGCTACACAGTGCTTTGGAACATTTGTTGGATATCACAATGCTCTTGAAATGATCCGCCAATATTGAGCCTGGTCGAGGGAGGGAATTCTCTCTACCTCTTGGAAATATTCTCGATTTGTATAACGCGCCCCGATACGAGGAAATTTTATACCAGTACCTAACTTACCTCAAAAGAAAATGGATAACAAATGTTTCAGCTCTGGTACGTCGGAAAAATTGAAATATTTCATCTTTAGATCCGCGACCCCTCTTTGATTTCAATGTTCGTGAGATATTTTTGAAATTTACTTGGAAATTTGTAAACATCATTTCGTTACTTTATTCATTCAAAAACAGTTTTTGTGAATTTGCTTTCAAATTAAAGAAATGGTACTGGAGTTTTGAAAAATCGGGATTTTCTCTGATTCTGGGGGTACGATTTAATCACAAACGTCGAACAGTTCTTGTTGCGGATTCGCAATAACAAGTTGTGTACAACAAGCTCAATTTATTTGACCGAGGAGAGATACGGAGTTTGTAACGTGGCAAATAGTTTGCCCGTTATGGCATCCGTCAACGCAGCGGAAGGATTGCAAATATCCTCGCGCGACTCTCGGTAACGCGCCTAGATTTAGGAATTGTACCGAAGGGTCACGTGGTTCACTGGAGCAAGGAGCGACCGCACCCCGCTTCCCCGCTGGCCTACGAGCTGACGCGGGGAAGATGAGTCTAGCCATCTTTGCCAAATTCTATCGAGTTAGCTTCCATATTGGTTTTCAAGCTAGCAGCATCAACCTGTTGCGTCGTGCTTAGAATCCAAGTTTTTGAACCGTTTTTGAGAGTCTTCCGAGCCCCAAAACCTCGCGATTCGCTCCGTTTTGCATCGTGCTACCGAGCACCCGGAAATTGTGCCCTCCGTCGCTACCAGTGAACCCGTGAGCCCCAAAAACTCAGCTTCGCCGGACCGCTGGCACGTGGCCGCGACCGGTTCCCCGACCGCCCGAACGACCCAGTGTGTTAGTGTGCCCCCAAAGACATTGCCACTACGCATTTTGGAGTACCCGAGACCCTCGATCCAAGGTAGGATCTTTTTCGTCCCGATTTTCGTCCCCTGTGCGACGAGAGACCCGTTATAACTTTGTCTAGGTGGGCTTGGCTGCCGCCAAGACCGTTGGAGCCCGAGACGAGGAGACCAGCGTTACGGAAAGTATCCTAGATCCGCTAGGATCGTTTTGCCTGCTTTCTGTCTCTCGCCTTGCTTGTATTTTCAGCTCTTTACCCCCGCCATCGACCTCCCGACCTGCACGCGCCTCCGCGAACGGTCGAGTCCCGATACCCCGCTTGTTATCGTTATTTTTCTCATTGTCATTTGAATTTTGCTCGTGTGTGTCCCTGTGTGCGTGTCCGGGTGATTCGCGCCTGTAGAGGTGGTCCCAGTTGAGACTCACGCTCTACGTAGGGTGCGCAGAATCACCGCGCACGCCGCGTTGCTTCAACCGTCGCCGAGCTACGGTTCGCCGTACGCTCTGGTTTGAATCTTGTCTATTCCTTGTGTCCGCCCGATAACATTGAGGGCTTCCCTACCGACTCGGAAATTCGAACGCGTGAATCGAGCGTCGATCCAGCGCGGTAGCCTTCGTCCCCGTTGAGACGAGTGCGCTACGTGGTCTGCGCAAGGATCGCGCGCACCCACCGTTGCGAGTCCGCCGTCGCGAGTCCACAGCCCGCTGTGCGATCCGGCTGACGCCCTGTACCGTTCCCCCGTTCCCCTCGCCCTCCTCCTGGCCCGTGCCCAGTCGAGTCGAGCGGCTCGCTTGTACATAGTATTATATTAGGTATTGGCTCTTCCAGCCGGATCTGTTTTTCACCCTCGGAGTCGCCTCGTACTCCGCAGGGATTGTTCTAGTCACCACTTTCATTGAATAAAGACGTTTTATAATTGTTCACCAACGTACACGGGGTCTACTATCTTCGCCCCCACGTTCCCCTCTACCAAACACTGTCTAGCCGGCCTCCCGTCTCCTTCCACCCCTAATTCCTTCCCTCATCCCCGCGGAAACGCGGCGATTAGTTCCCGTAAGGAACTTGGCGCCCAAATCTTCATTATTTCTTTTGTTTAGTTTTAGTACCGTCCATCCACGTTGGGTTGTCGGCTTCTTTTGCTAGCATTGTGGACGGGGTTGGTTTCCAAACAACCCCGAAAGCGTGTTACAAAATTGGCGCCCAACGTGGGGCCCGATAGAGACCTTCTTGGAAACCGCGTTGGTGAACCCGCGACCCCTGCCCCGCGAACTTTGATTTCTTTTTTTTTTGCCCCAAAAACCGCGACCAAGTATCGAGAACGGGTGGAAAACGCCGTCGTTGCCTTCAACGAGCCAGTTTTGTTTCATCTTATCGGCTTGCCTACCCTAGTACCGGTCAACCCCCCCATTTAATCTATTTTCTCCCCCTTTCTCTCTGCTTTTTGTCTTGCACTATTTTTTCTTTCAGCATCTGGTGAACGCTTGCTTGCAGCTGATTGCCTATTCTTCGCATTTCTGCTTATTTTTCTGGATTTTTGGTCTGTTTTTTTTTCTTTTTCTTTTTCTGTTCTTTACAGCTAATATTGGGTTAAGCCTGTTTGTTATTTCTGGGTGTGCGTTAACTTCCCCCCCCCCTGTTGCTTGCTTGCATGCGTGTGAGTGGCTGCGTGGATGAGGAATCGGTGAGAGTCAGCCTTTTCGCGATTCGGCAACCGCGCGTCCCGCTATCCGACCGGCGATGGGGAACTGGACCTCGGAACTCCTGGACCCCGGGTCCTCCTGGCCGAACTTCGACCTCGAGAATACGGACCTCGTGATCTCGTGGCTGTGCGAACAGTCGGATCGAGGCCTCGACGAGCTTCTCCGCCGGTACCGACTGCGCGTGAGCGCTGACCCCGACCGAAATCGGTGGCGTCTCCTTCGCGCGCACCTCCGGGGACGGCAACAGAACGTTACCTGGACTCCGTTATGGGATGAGGAACCCCTTCTGAATTCTCCCGTCGGAGATATCGCTCCGCCCCCCGCGCCGGAGGCAAGACACCCGACTCCGACATACGACAGCACTCCGATCAGTGCCCCATCCGCGCCGCGACCGCGACTATTATCCGAGCAGCGAAATGACGCTGAGCTACCGCGAGTTCATTTTCAGGACGAACGCGTGTCACCTCCAAGAACTCTGGCCGAGCCTCCGCTCAGCCTGGCTGACGTCGAGGCCCAGCAATCCTACCCCGCGCTCGTGACACTACCGACCGCGACCTTTACGACGACCCCCGCGACGACCGGAGCCCCCGCGATGGGTCCGTCGACCGCATACCCGACTCCTAGTCACGCGTACCCCGTCCTGACTCCCGGATACCCAAGCCAGTGGTCCACTCCGTACCCAGTGGCACCCACGGCGTATCCCGCGAGCGCTTACGCACCCCTGACCTCGTACGGTCCTCCCGCGAGCGCTACAATCCCTCCGAACCCCTATCCCGCTCCTACCGCGAACCCTTCGCAATCCACGGCTCCCCTCTACCCCACCGCCGCGAGTTTTGCAGGGACCCCCGCGTGGAGTCACCCTCACTCGGAAGCCCTCCCCCCGCAGACCGCGTGTACCGCGACCGTACCGCCCGCGCGACCTCGCGACCTCCAAAATATCGTGCGAAAATGGAATTTGAAATTCGCCGGACATCGAGGCGGAAGTATTGAAGAATTTATAAACCGCGTTGAAGAATGCCGCGTAGGCAGCGGCCTGACCGATCGCGATCTCTACGAGGCGATGCCGTTTCTCCTAGCCGACAAAGCGTTGCAGTGGTTCCGCCTGCACAAAGACCGCTGGAATAACTGGACGTCTTTCCAAACCGCGTGTCGCGAAAGATTCGCAGGTTTGAATTTCCAATCGCGATTAAAAGACGACGTGCGACGACGCACCCAGGGTCCTGATGAGCGCGTCAGTGACTTCCTGGACAGCCTGCGCCTGCTGATGGCCAAACTATCGCCTCCGCTCTCCGACGACGAGCAGCTGGAAATCGCGTACGCGAATCTTCACCCCAGCTACCGCCTCGCGATCCCTCGATATGAATTTGGAACCCTGGATGAGCTGAGCATCTCAGGGGAACTGTTCGAGAACGCACGAGCGTTGGATAGAAGATATCAACCTCCACCGCGACCCGAAGACTCCGTGCTGCCTGAGTTTGCGTATCAGGCGCCGACACCCCCGGCCCCCTCTGGTAGTGCGGCACTACACTCCGCGAACGGAACCCCCGCGATCCCGCCGACTACCGCCCCAAATCCTCAGTCGTCCCGCGGCCGAAGACCCCGTGGGGGACGAGGACGAACCCGCGCGAACCCAGGTACCGCTCCCCCGAACCATAACGTACTACCGACTCCGACGAACCAACCCCCGCCTTTGATGGCACTCCAGAACCTGCAACCCCCCGTTCAGTACCAGGTCTCACCCCCTTCTCCCTATCCATTCCCGTACCCCCCTCCGATACCGCCAGCCCAAGCATCGGAGAGCGCCCGTTACCCTCCTGCGACCATGCCTGCCCATGGAGCGTACCATGGAGGGCAAGCCGGCTGCTTCCGATGTGGCGACCCCAGACATTTCGTACGGGAATGTCCTTATGCCCCACCTGACCAGTCCGGCCCGTCAGGGGGCAACCCTGGAGTTTTTCCCCCGAGCCAAGGCAGTGGCTCCGGACCCACTCCGGGAAACGACCGCGGGAATTAGTGGAAAGGGTCCCCACTATTTCCCAGCGCGAGCGTGGACCTCCGCCCTCCCGAGACGTCTCGACCCTTAGTAATACGATTAGACTTAGACACCCCGACCCGCGCTACTTTGTGACGATAAATGTAGCCGGGCAAGACCTGCGTGCCCTGTTTGACCCCGGTTCGAGTCGAACTTACATTGGACGTACCGCGATGCCCCTCTTCTCGGACATCGTCGCGAATCTTTCTCCCCACACGCGAGTGGGAATTCAATACCCAAACGGTGCCGTGGACACCATCGCGGGCGAAGCTCGACTGCGAGTCCGATTTGCCGATAGAATCCGCGACCTAGACATCCGTTTCGCCCCTGCGATTGACTGCCCGTGCATCTTCGGCATAGATGGCATCCGCGCCTTCGAATTCAACGTAGATTTTTCCCGCGCGAGATGGAAATTGCCTGACGGTGCACAGGGCCATTTTGACGTATCCTGGCCCCCGTTAGACGATGCGAGTCAAGAGACCTCGGCCTGCGCTGGCCTCCTCGAGCTCTCCTCGCATCAAACGGAGAAACTTCACGCGCTTTTACGCGAACGTTTACCCCCTCCGTCGTCAAGTCCCGGAATAACCGACCTGGCGATGCACACGATAGATGTGCAAGGTCACGAGCCCATTAAGCAGCGGTATTATCCTGTATCGCCGAAGGTACAGGAAGCGATGAATAAAGAGGTCGATACTATGCTCGAAGCTGGTATCATCGAACCCTCCCGCAGCGAATGGTCTAACCCGGTCGTCATGATAAAGAAATCCCCGGAAAAGTACCGATTTTGCCTAGATTTCCGAAAAGTGAATAAAGTCGCGAAAAAGGATGCCTATCCGCTCCCGTATATGAGCAGCATCCTCGATAAACTTCGGGAAGCTCGGTATATCACCAAAATCGATTTGAGTCAAGCCTACTTCCAGGTGCCCCTGGAAGCCGCGAGTCGCGAAATCACCGCGTTTACCGTCCCTGGCCGCGGATTGTTTCAATTCAAGCGTATGCCGTACGGATTGTCCGGCGCGCCCGCGACTTTTCAACGTCTCATGGACCGTCTCGTCGGTCCGGAGATGGAACCGCACGTGTTTGTTTACCTCGACGACGTCATCATCGTGAACCAGGACTTCGACGATCACCTGCGTTGGTTAGATCGAGTCCTGGGGAAGATAACCGCGGCGGGACTAACTGTCAACCCGGATAAGTGCGAATTTTGCTGTTCAGAGGTCCGATACCTCGGCTTCCTCGTGAACAAGGACGGACTGCAGGCCGATCCTGAGAAAATTCGCGCGATAACCGACTACCCAGCCCCGCGAACCGTGAAACAAGTTCGGCGTTTCCTGGGCATGACATCCTGGTACCGTCGTTTTATCGAAGACTTCGCGACAAAATCCGATCCCCTCACGCGTCTTCTAAAGAAGAACCGGCGTTGGCAGTGGGATCCGGAACAACAGGAAGCGTTTGAAGCCCTGAAAACTGCCCTTATCACGGCTCCTACCCTCACCTGTCCCGACTTTACGATCCCTTTTACCCTTCAAACCGACGCTAGCGACACCGGTCTCGGTGCTGTCCTCACGCAGAGCGTGGAGGGCGTAGAGCACGTGATCGCATACGCTAGTCGAACGTTAACGGATCCTGAGCGGAAATACACCGTCACCGAACGGGAGTGCCTCGCGGTACTCTGGTCAATCCGCAAGTTCCGTCCTTACCTCGAAGGGTATCATTTTACCGTAATTACCGACCACAGTAGCCTCCGCTGGCTACACCACCTACGGAATCCCACCGGACGCCTCGCGAGATGGGCGTTGGAGTTACTTGAGTACGATTTCGACATCGTACACCGCAAGGGTGCTTTGCACCATGTTCCTGATGCCCTATCGCGAATCTACGAGCCGGTGACCGAACCCGTAGCTGCCCTGGAAGAACCTCACGACCCGTGGTACCGCCGTCGCGTCGAAAACGTGAAGACCATGCCTGTCCAGTTTCCTGACTGGAAAGTCGAAGACAATCGATTGTATTATCATCGCGTAGACCCTCTTTCCGACCCTTTGCTGCCGGATCTCGACGCGTGGAAACTCGTGCTCCCTCTCGAAGGTCGAGCCGCCGTGCTCGAGGAAGCCCACGTTCCCCCGTGTGCCGGTCACCTCGGAATCGAGAAGACGTACTCGCGAATCGCGCTTCTGTATTACTGGCCTGGCATGTACCGCGACGTTGCCCAGTTCGTGCGTTTGTGTGACACGTGTCAACAGATCAAAGTCGACCAATCGGGACCTCGTGGTCTGATGGGTCGCCGCGTAGTTGATCGACCGTGGATCGCCGTTGCCGCAGATATCATCGGACCGTACCCTCCTACCCGCCAGGGTTTTACTCACGCGATCGTGATTCAAGATTTGTTTACGAAGTGGGTAGAATGCCGGGCGTTACGTAAAGCCAACGCGAAAACCGTTCTCCAGTCGCTGGAAGAACTCGTCGTGTACCGCTGGGGGGTCCCCGAAGTCCTTCTGACTGACAACGGTACCGAATTTTCAAACAAACTCCTCGACACCGCGTGTAACGAACTCGGAATTTATCACACCACCATACCGCCGTACCACGCCCAAGCGAACCCCGTGGAGCGAGTGAACCGTGTGCTCAAGACGATGATCTGCGCCTATATCGAGGGCGATCATCGCAACTGGGATCAGCACCTACCAGAGTTCCGCTTCGCGATGAACTCCGCGGTTCACAGCTCGACCAAAGTCACCCCCGCGTTCCTCAACTTCGGTCGCGAACTGTACCCTCCGAACACGGTTCGACGACAGGAAGAGGGAACACCCGATATTGTACCGCTCTCCACCGAAGAGTGGGAGAATCGCGTTCGACGTCTCGATGCTCTCCGTGACTTCGTAAGCAAGAATCTCGAGGACGCTCACCAGCGTCAAGCTAAATATTACAACCGCGGAAGACGCGATATTCAATTTTCCCGAGGAGATCTTGTCCTACGTCGTCAACGGGTACTGTCCTCCGCTCCGAACTACTTCGCCGCGAAGCTCGCCGCGAAATACGTAGGACCGTTCGTGATCAAGCGGAGGAGGAGCCCCACCGTTTACACTCTCGAAGACCAGGACGGGAATCCCGCTGGCAAGAGTCACATCAACGACCTGAAACCCTACTACGCGCCCCCCGGTACCGCCGCGAACCCCGCGAACCCAGCGAGTACCGACGCGAGTGAGGATGAGGGTGAAAGTGTGACTGGGCATGAGAAGGTGCATGAGATCCCGAACCCTCCAGATCCTCCTGTCCTTCCGATTCAGACTAAGCACGGCGAATTATTACTAATGCCCGTCAAGTTTCAGAGAGGGCAGGAAGCAGCCCTCGGACGCTCCCAAGGGGAGACTCCACCGACTGCCGGAACCCCAGGCCAAGGCCTGCCGCCCGCGGACCGAACGAGAAGCTGTTGCCCGGCCCGAGGCTCAGATCCCCCTGGACAGGACGATCCAGCGGCCCCGGAGCTACCCGTGCTCGACCACCGAGCCCCCTCCGAAAGCTCGGACACCGAGGGCTCCGACGCCGATGCAGCCGACGAGAGAGCGCCCCGAGATCCGGAGGATCCCCGCGACGCAGCTCCTCGCCCGGGCACCCCCGACACCGCGTCGGACCCCCGGCTAGAAAGCGGACCAGTCCGAGGACGAGGACGAGGAGGAGGCCAACGAGGGCGCGGCAGACCGCCGCGTTGCACAGGCGACCGTGGACGCGCGATTTCCCCCGCGACATCCTCCGCGAGCTCCCGCGACCACGAGCTTCCCCCGGTACCGTCCTCCCCCGGTCCCGTTCGCGTCCCCGCTCAGCGAGTGACCACCGCGGTCCACGCAAGGACCGTGGGTCGACCCCGTGGCCGACGGCGTGGCCGTGGCCGAGGTAGGCATCAACCCGCTACTCCGACCCGCGAACGAACTCCATCTGACCGCGATGAGACCGGACAACCGAGGTATAACCTCCGACGACGAAGGCCCTCGCCGTCGTCCTAGGTCGCGACCTCCCCGTAGCTTTTAGTAACAAAACGCGCTCTTCGCGACCCTAATTTTAAAATACGCGCCCCTCACGACCCCTTAGTCTGAACATACGCGGATTCGCGAGCCCCTGTACCGTTTCCCCCCCCTCGCGAGCCGAGGGTTACGCGAGGAACCCAAAGGTCAAGGTAACTTCCACGTGGACGCAGACCCCCTGCGACGATCACCGAACAGCATGCCATATTCTAGTCATTCTTTCTTGTCATTTTTCTCTTTTTCTCTCTTTTCTCTTTTCGTACATGGTGATCGGCGTAGACGGATGCTGCGGAAGCGTACGCCTTCTGCGAACCCGTACCTTCCGTTTGGCGGGGGGGTGTTGTAACGTGGCAAATAGTTTGCCCGTTATGGCATCCGTCAACGCAGCGGAAGGATTGCAAATATCCTCGCGCGACTCTCGGTAACGCGCCTAGATTTAGGAATTGTACCGAAGGGTCACGTGGTTCACTGGAGCAAGGAGCGACCGCACCCCGCTTCCCCGCTGGCCTACGAGCTGACGCGGGGAAGATGAGTCTAGCCATCTTTGCCAAATTCTATCGAGTTAGCTTCCATATTGGTTTTCAAGCTAGCAGCATCAACCTGTTGCGTCGTGCTTAGAATCCAAGTTTTTGAACCGTTTTTGAGAGTCTTCCGAGCCCCAAAACCTCGCGATTCGCTCCGTTTTGCATCGTGCTACCGAGCACCCGGAAATTGTGCCCTCCGTCGCTACCAGTGAACCCGTGAGCCCCAAAAACTCAGCTTCGCCGGACCGCTGGCACGTGGCCGCGACCGGTTCCCCGACCGCCCGAACGACCCAGTGTGTTAGTGTGCCCCCAAAGACATTGCCACTACGCATTTTGGAGTACCCGAGACCCTCGATCCAAGGTAGGATCTTTTTCGTCCCGATTTTCGTCCCCTGTGCGACGAGAGACCCGTTATAACTTTGTCTAGGTGGGCTTGGCTGCCGCCAAGACCGTTGGAGCCCGAGACGAGGAGACCAGCGTTACGGAAAGTATCCTAGATCCGCTAGGATCGTTTTGCCTGCTTTCTGTCTCTCGCCTTGCTTGTATTTTCAGCTCTTTACCCCCGCCATCGACCTCCCGACCTGCACGCGCCTCCGCGAACGGTCGAGTCCCGATACCCCGCTTGTTATCGTTATTTTTCTCATTGTCATTTGAATTTTGCTCGTGTGTGTCCCTGTGTGCGTGTCCGGGTGATTCGCGCCTGTAGAGGTGGTCCCAGTTGAGACTCACGCTCTACGTAGGGTGCGCAGAATCACCGCGCACGCCGCGTTGCTTCAACCGTCGCCGAGCTACGGTTCGCCGTACGCTCTGGTTTGAATCTTGTCTATTCCTTGTGTCCGCCCGATAACATTGAGGGCTTCCCTACCGACTCGGAAATTCGAACGCGTGAATCGAGCGTCGATCCAGCGCGGTAGCCTTCGTCCCCGTTGAGACGAGTGCGCTACGTGGTCTGCGCAAGGATCGCGCGCACCCACCGTTGCGAGTCCGCCGTCGCGAGTCCACAGCCCGCTGTGCGATCCGGCTGACGCCCTGTACCGTTCCCCCGTTCCCCTCGCCCTCCTCCTGGCCCGTGCCCAGTCGAGTCGAGCGGCTCGCTTGTACATAGTATTATATTAGGTATTGGCTCTTCCAGCCGGATCTGTTTTTCACCCTCGGAGTCGCCTCGTACTCCGCAGGGATTGTTCTAGTCACCACTTTCATTGAATAAAGACGTTTTATAATTGTTCACCAACGTACACGGGGTCTACTATCTTCGCCCCCACGTTCCCCTCTACCAAACACTGTCTAGCCGGCCTCCCGTCTCCTTCCACCCCTAATTCCTTCCCTCATCCCCGCGGAAACGCGGCGATTAGTTCCCGTAAGGAACTTGGCGCCCAAATCTTCATTATTTCTTTTGTTTAGTTTTAGTACCGTCCATCCACGTTGGGTTGTCGGCTTCTTTTGCTAGCATTGTGGACGGGGTTGGTTTCCAAACAACCCCGAAAGCGTGTTACAAGTTGTACGCAACCACCGTGCCGCAAATACGTACACCGGGAAATTGCATTCTTTGCTGCCCGGTATTGCTTCAGTTCTAATTAGTTTAGCTGCAGGTAGGTACAGTAAACGTAAAATTGTGCAGGTATTGTATTACCTTCCGTTCTCTTTAAGAAAAGTTACGGCCCCATGCCTCGTCCTCATCCTGTTTTGATTACACTCGCTTTGAGGCGACCCTTGCCAAAGGTGGGTGTTAAAAAAGGATCTACAATCTGCACCCTGTCGCGAGCCAAACTGCGAAGTTAATGGATCTCGGAGAAATAACTGTTAGGGTCCTCGAACAGCGGGAAGGTTAATGAATTTCAAGCGTTTTAGTTCAGAATCGAGCGAATTTCAAAGATACGCACCATATCTAACCCTTATCATCTCCAACCATAAAAATTCATTAACATCGGGTAAAAAAGCAAGAGACAACTTTGTCAATTTTTCATATTTTCAAGCAAAAATTGGACATGATTCGGTACCTTTAGAGAATACTTAAAGCTAAAGGATAAATGTTATTCAGGGCTAAAGATGATGCATGGGTGGAATCCATCCAGTGTTACAACGGAGGGTTGAAATTCGATCTACTTCGACGCCGATTCGAATTGAGACGGTTATAAAAGATATAAAAGAAGCCGAGTGATCGAAGAAGGAATTGTCCTCGCGAGTCAATAAGGGTCTATCTTATACTCGGAGCTTTGGACTTATGCATGCCTGGATCAAACGGGCGGACAATCGCCCGGCGCCGCATTCAGTCGCAATTTGTTTCTCCTGGACGAGCGAAGGATCCGAAACGGTGGAAGTGGATATAACTTTGAGGAAAACTGTGTATGTGTCTGCTTCTACACATGCATGCTCCTTTATACCGTGGATATATACGCGAAAGAAGTACAAGAGGAACTGGAAATAAGAGAGAAAGAGATTAGGAGGATCACGGAGAGTTAAATTTGAATTTAAATTTTTATTTCTCACCACCGCGAGTCGAATTTCAATGTCATTTGTTTTTGCCCGCCTTTCTTCCTCCACTATCTTGATTCGGCTGGGTATTTACCCTCCAAAGTCAAACCCCTCACACTAATTAGCCACTTGATTTATCGTTTCGCTTCACTATTGGGACGATATTAAAGAAAATGACTTCTGCCCTGAAACGGTGGTGGAAAAAGTTCAACTCGAACGGAGATGTGGCCGCGGCACGGGTTCTGGAATCGATACTCGTGATATCATGAACATGAAACGGAATTTCCTTTTCGGGCAATAAATTTTATTCGTCTGACCGCAAGAGCCTTAATTTAATTTGTGAAAAATAAATTACACCCACGCAAAAAATAAAATTCTATTATCTAGATTCTAGGCTATACAATTTCGTATTGTACATGCATTCCCCCCATCGAGTATTCAGAGCTTCGAATTTTTATTTTCATTCCAGTGTTCGTCGATCTCGATGCCCTCGTATTCTGTTGTGTTGAAAAATTGGGGGGAAAAAATACCGTACCCTTAAAATTTGACAACAACATTCGACCGTAATTGAGAGTCGATTTGATTTTAGGTACACTCAAAGAATATTTTATGACAAAGAAATCGGAGATATTTACCCACGATATTGAGAAACCCCCTCAATGAACCGAAAGTATTATTAAAAAAAAAAAAAACGAATTTATTTGAAAACTTTGAGCAATTTTAGTTTTTCATCGTTTAACCAATTTAATTAATTTTACTGCCATCGTTGTACAATAATTTCCCGGCTCAATTATATCGCTGAACTTTTAATTACGACTTCGGCCCCTATTTCGCACATAGGGTAGGTATATTTGAATTGCCGGATTCAGAATTTTTTGGTAATTAGAATATTGCGTTTAACGAGTTCAAATTACCTTCCGGTTTCACTCTATAATGTTTTATACGATTTATTGATGCGCACGTTCGCTCGATTCGGAACAAAATTTTCAACGGAACCAAAAATCAATGAGCTGCAGTCCGAATGAAAATGTGGGCGTAATAAAAAAAAAAAAAATTGAAACCGCCTTTTTTTTCAACTTTTAATTTGTCGTAAAAAAATATGTACGTATGTGGATATATATGCCTTCATCCAGGCGAAGTTATCCCAGCTGTGGTGCGGAAATAACGTTCGTTCCAGCTCACCGGTTATATTAAATTCAATCGAAACTAGAGATTTTTAATATTTCATCACGATAACATTTCAATATTAAAATTCGTCGAAATAAATTGTGAATTTCGTCCCTTGACGCACACACTTCATCTCCGTTACAGAAACGATCGACGAGCAATGGAAAAGATTCGACGCGTCTTCAGCCCCGTGATAATAGCTTGTAGAACAACTTTGAGGCACGCACTTTACCGACGCGTTAATTAATTTACACCCCTATAAAACGAGTTAATAAAAAAAATATATATATATTTACACTCACGCCCGTGTTTGATCGTCGTAACAAGATTAATAATTAGAAAAACTTCATTACGCGCAATGGGGTAAGCGTAAAGCGGGCCTCGATTAGCTTGTTTCGTCTGTTTTTAACGTTCCTCAAACGGCACCCCACTCGTATATTGCGTGTAATCTCCTACATGTACCCTCGACATGAAACTCAGCATCTTTAGATGGATGCAAGTGGCGACAGATAACAAAAAAATATTAAATGAAACAAAATTCTTAATCCCTGCAAGAAGAAAAAAAAAAATAAGTGGAGAAAATCACTTGGATCAACTAATTTAAATTCCACTCAAACGCTATGAGAGAAATTTTCCTCTTAATTTAGAAATATTTCGCAGGTTCTGGAACCAGTTTTGTTTTTGTTTGCATCAACTTTTTTTTTGTACCTCCCCCTCCGTGTAACTAATTACATTATAAGACTTAAAATTCGGGACGTCCATTAGTCCGCAAATTACTCTAAGAAACGAGAGGGCTTCTCTTTGACGAGGATTAGAAGCGGAGACTCCTTACAAAAAAAAACCATATATATATAATAAAGAAGCAACAACGGCTTTCCATTCAGAGCCTGTATGTATAAAACGGTTTAAAGAGAAGCTATACCCATTTTGTAACCGTTATACGTTTTCCATCAGGCTTCTGTATGCCTCCAGTTTGTCACCATCCGATCGTGCGATGCCTGTGTGTATACGCCTAGTCGTGCGTCAATCACTAAAGTCTCAATCATTCTAGCCAATTGATCGAGAGAAAAATGGACGAGATAAAGTGCCAGATTGAACCCCCGCAGACTGGCGTAAAAATTCCAAGTATTTTGCCCCAACGGAATTTTCTTCCCTGCACGGATTCACCGCGTTGACCTTCGCATGGCGTAACGGAAACAGCCGAGTTCAGATCCAAAGTAAAGATCCAAAATCCATTCGACACGGTGTTGAGGGTGTTCGGAGGGTGAATCGGGTGCGGGGTACCTGACTGTCGTGGCCGTATAGTAAGAGATTCCGTGTCTGATACTTGGTTCGCGCCTTGGTTGAGGGAGAAATGGAATTGAAAAAGGTGGAACATGCCGACCGATGGAACCGAGGCTGATATGAATTAAGTTTTCGAGTTACCTTAATGATATGAAAAAAACCGATAGTTGGAGCCGTGTGCGGGTTGACTCGACTACTCGCGGTTCAGGTTGATCGAAGCTCTTAATCCTGATACTATCAATGACTCTGAATAATGTGGTCGTATAAAAGACTAATATACCGTATAATATTTTGGGAAAATGGGTGAAGGAGACATCACAGAAATGTGTGGTGGTAATACGTGGGTCTAAATCCGGCTCAGCTTGCGTGTAATAATACTGGAGTGACGCATGAGGTCTGATTGTGAGCACGTTGGTACGCATAGATTAATACCAGATGTTAGAATTATAAACTAATTTCTCTTCACAATTCTTGCCTATAATTATATATTTTCTAATTGAATTCAACCATATAGAAAAATTCCATTCATATATATACCAACATGTGACTTTAATAATTTACCCTCGCTAACTATACATTTTTTGGAACATTTACAGTCTTTACTTATAAATTGTATATTTGGCATTGCCGTATAGAAATTACCCGTCAATATTGTGCTATAAGACCACTGAAACAATGACATTGTCCTGCCTTTAGTTTTCGTATTATAGTTATCTCACTAGCATAATTGGTGAGAGCTAATTCGCGCTGCGCCCACCGTCTCTCTGCGGCGGAGCCTTTCGTGCAAACGCCTCACCTCACCATCGAGCCTCGCGTAAAGGCTGCGGGGTGGACACGAAGATGCTTACGGCTTAGTCTCGAGTACCACTAATCAATTTCACTACTGCCCGTCCGGCACGGAACCGATGGCCCAATAATCAAGAATGTCTCTGTGGTTTTATTAGTCATAATCATCCTGGTGCCGTCTGCGTAACTCCAAGTATCTGTGTCGGGCGTCGCAGTAATGAAGAAGCGGTACCTAGACGTCCGTGCCGGTTCCTTCCTGGTATCCTTCGTCGGGCGAACTCCTGGTGGAGCCGAGGACCCGCTTCAGGGCCGAGACCGGCGGTAAGACCGGGACGCCCTTCTGCCAAACTCGAATTTGCTTCGCGTTCGGCGGGGCCGATGCGACCTGGACGGTGTCCACGGTCGCTGTCATCGCCGTGATGTCTTTGGCCGCGTAGCCGCCGACGGGGATCCGCTCCTTCGACTCCCACAGACAGTTGGAGTATAGGAGCTTGTTGTTCTCGACTTCTATGCTGTAGCCGCCGGAGGTGAACGGCTTCGGTTCTTCGGCCGATCCTCGCCGCGTGTCCCTGATGAGGTCGGGGTTCTCGACGAGCATCAGCGACGTAGTCGAAGAGTAGCACGGCCCCGGGCCAGGAACCGAACGGTTCTCGGTGTAGTGCGCGAACGTGTAATCGTTTTCGGAAAACGCGTAGGGTTTTTGGACGTAATTTAGATTCAGGGAAGCCGGGGGCTTTGCCTCCGTGAACGTTGCGAACGGGATCGCCTCGTTGTTGTCCGGTTTTCTCCGCGAGGACATCCCCTCGGCCGCCCCGGTTCCGGCCACGCCGTCCTGGAGGCCGCTGGGGGACTTTATCTCCTTCAGAGGCATTCTCCTCAGACGTATGAACAAGACGAGGATGATTAACAGGATGAAGAGAATTAACACAACAAGGGCCGCCGAAATTCCGGCTATTTGTCCCGAGCCGAGAGTGGACATTCCCGCAGTTCTCAGCGACACGTGAAGGGTGAAATTCGCCTCCACGCTGCCCGCGCGGTTCTCGGCCACGCAGTAGAACTCGCTCGAATCGGCCTCCTGAGCATTCGTCAGGATCAGTCTGCTGGTCTTGAGGAATTCGCTCTCCCCCAGCTCCTGTATAAATATCTTCTGATAACTGCTGAACGCCGAGTTATTGGCGAGCATCCTTCCGTTCCAGTACCACTTTATTTGAGCTGGCGGTATGCCGCCGACGCGGCAGTCGATGCTCGCGTTCTCGCCTATCGTCGCCTCGGCGTATCGAGTCACGACCCGGAGAACCGGACGGCAGGCGAAATCGTCGATCGTCAGCTCCGAGAACATTTTGCCCTTGAGCTGCTCCGGCCCGCGACAAGCGGGAGCCACGAGCGTTGGATTGTTTCTCTTCTTGAGCCAAATTTTCATGTCCCGCAAGTGGCAGTCGCAGGTCCACTCGTTGTCGTGCAGAGCGATGCTGGTCAACTTGTCCAACGAGTCGAAGGTACTCGAGCGGAGATTCACTAAAAGATTGTTGTTCAATTTAAGACTCTCGAGGAATTCCAGACCGTTGAACGCCTTCGGATCGACCTCCCGGATCCTGCAGTTTGATATATCGAGCCTGACCAGATGCGGGGTGTACTTCAGAGCGTCGGCCGGCACTTTCTGTATCGGATTATGCGAGAGGACCAGATCCCTGAGGAATTGCGTGTCCGCAAAACTTTGCCCCGGTATCGCAGTGAGCGAATTGTTGCTCAGGTCTAAGTCGATCAGATTAGTTAAGCCGGCCAAAGCCTCGGTATCGATTCGATCGATGTGACAACCGCGTAGATAGAGCCGTTGCAGGTTCGTCAGTCCCAACCGCTTGAAAATGTTCTTGTGCAAAGACTTGAGCCTGTTACCACTCATGTCCAACACTTGGGTCTCCGAATGTATCCATCCGGGAATAGTGTTCAGCGAACGATTCGTGCACTCGACCGTCTGCTTGCCGCCCTTCCATTTGCAAGAACAGTCGTCCGCACACTTTTCCCCCAACGCAACTGCCGCCAACATTGCTGAAGCGTATAAAGTTATATGGAGAAATTTCATGATGACTGACCCCACTGACGACGAAACCGAGTTGAAAATAATCAAATAAATTAACAAAACAATGTTCACACCTTTAACGAAACATCGCGATGTACCTTAAAACTGTTTCTATAGTCATTTTTTTTCTTTTTTTTTCCTTTATTTGTTTGACTTATATTTTACTACACCCTCGACACCTCGATACTTTACCCTATTGGGAGACGAGGGTGTTGCTAAAGGCTAGACTCTGGTCACTGACAGTCACATTTTGTCTGAAAAAAACCCCGGAAATGGGAATCGTTTCGTCGAGGTATCCATTTTTGAGATATATCCGTGATTCGACGAACCACTTTTCCACCAACAACACTCGATACCGAGTGTCGTCGCACTTATCGCGAAACGCCTCGCTGCTCCCGAGGGTATGCTCCGCGTACTTATACGTGCTGTCCAACTTTTCTTTTTCTTTTTTTTTTTTTGTTTCTTTTCGACGAGGGAAAAAATAAAACTCACGACAACTGTACACTTTATCTAGGGTCGAGAAATATATCTTCACTGTTAAGATATCACGTATACCTTATCCGTTGGAATGGCATATCCCGCGCACCACCTTTCACACTGTGATAAAGATTAACCGTTGAATCTCGCATCGTTCGACGTTTGTTTTAATACCCATTAAAGATATTAAACTATTTTCAAAAAATTGTCCGTTGACGACAAACTTGTTTTGTAATTCTCAACGATTTTTCCAAACGAAATACGATATTGTTTCTTATTATGTAATATTATTATTTTTTCACCGCAAACGATAACGCACGACTAAGCGTTCTCTGGCACGAAGTAGGGCGCACCCTTCTCGCAGCTATACCAGCGGATTTCCCCTGTCTCGCCCGTACTATACTCTCCAACGGATTCGTCCCCGCCACCGGGTAACCAACCCCCCCAACGGTAACTGCGCGCGCACCCTACCAACGTATCGAATGCTACGTCACATTAAAATATACGGTTATTTCACAAAGTGGTTAAATGAACTACTATGCCAAATATACACGTATACGTAGGTCTGTGTACATACTCGGGGTTGTATTTACACACGGGGTATAATTGGATGTGTGATTATGTAATTATATCCAACCAGCCCCCCCCCCCCGCGCGATATTCGGGGCGGGGGGGGGGCTATTCGTTTGTATTCCGATATTCATTTTCTCGGAGGTTTCGCGAAGGCGACGCGACGTGAGCTTTGACGGGTTTATCTGTCGGCCCAGCTCAGCAGTGGTTCGCTCCTGTATCCTCTGCGGGATGAATCGACTAAGGGAGAGAATAACGGGAAGGGTCGGTATTTATGAAGAAATTCACGATGAAAGGCCTTTAGTCCTAATTCAGTGCGTAAATCAATACCCTTTGATTCCTGCACCGCTTCCGGTTGATGAAAGGACTCAAATGGGAACTGGTACCGAGGAGACAGATAAACTTGAACTCAGTACTCGGTCATCCGTGACGATTCGAGCAAGATACAGAGCTCCGAATTTTTCAATTTTCTTTCCCCCCTAGTTTTTGTCAATTACTGCGGAATAGAAGGGGAAGGGAAAATCTCTGTCCTCCCCCTCGGGTTGTAGGTGTATTTTGAATCGATCATTTCCAACTGCTGTTTATCACTGAATTATTGAACGATTTTCCTTTTTTTTACTCTCTTCAATTGTCGCGTGAATAATTCAATAATAAATGGTCCGCGCAGTATTATTTGTATCACCGCGTCGTACAGTAGATTACTAACAAATACCCACGACATCAATTTTTCTTGTCATATTTCCGTGTCACCATCGCATAGCTATAACAGGACACGGTTAGCGATAAACTCGCGAATTTGATATAAATTTGGAGAAAACGACAGAAACACGCCATTCCTTTGGTTTAATTTTCCCAAACAACGATCAACTCGCTCGAGTTCGAGGGTTAACCCGGTGGGTACTGGGTACAGGCCCTAAACGACTCGATAAAACGTAATTTTCGTGGGTCCCATACTCGTCCTGTAACCCAACATACATTCGCCCGCAATGTCGTGGGTACTGGGAATTATATATTATCTCCTATTGTCGTGGTTTTATTAAATTCCATCCTCAATCATAACAAGACGTCGCTGGTGCCGCTCACTGCCCTCTTACCCGGCTTTGTACGCCTCGCCTACCCACCGCGTATTTATGTTTGTGTTTGTGTTTTCCCTCTCATACTTGTCCCGAGACGGCGAGACTATATATTTCTCCGACGCTATAACACCTGTAATAGCCTGCAGACTCGCGCAGTTGGTTTGGAAATATTTATGGTCGTGGGTTTTTGGCTCCTCGGGCATCCCTGCGAAATCAGGGGCCGGTTACTCTACTCCTAGCGATATTCCGACCAACCAGACCTCGCCTCGATGCCCTGCCGCAAGCTCGCCAACCCAAAACTGATCGTAAAGATTAAACTGGCAGTTAGAGTGCGTTGAACGTTATATTTACTGCCGGTATAAGATGAGGTTTCCTTGACGACGGTCGTCTCTCTTAAATTGTCACAGATTCGCGATACGCTGTGTTTCGGTCCCATATGACTTACGATTAGTTAGAAAAGCGAAATCCTATCGTTGTAAGCGTTCATAGTTCGAAGGTGACGTGCATTTTCCACTCTATATTCGCGCTGTATGATAGTCGCGTGAGTAAATGATGTTTATATTGAAAAATAAACACTCTTCCGTCCATAATACGAGCTCGATGGAAATATCGACTTTACATTTCTCGTCCGTTATGACATTTTCTTCTCGATTTTCAGATGGAAATTTGAATGAAAAAGAAGAACGATAGAAAAAAAAATAAATGGAATATGAAAAAATATATCACGCGCTCAATATCATCGTACGTCGCGTCGGGGGGATAGTCTGGGTTCGGTTATAACCGTGCAGAAAACATTTACTCCACGAGCAACTGAGAAACCTCAAAAGTATTATTCCCAAACCAGAAACGTATTCGGCTCCCGTCAGAGCCCTCGTCAGTTTCGGTAACTAAACTCAACTAGGCTACCTTCAACTACACGTTTGCAGCTAACCGTTGTACATATACGTGAACCCCTGACCGCTGATGCACGTAGCAATCGCCGTTCAGCGTAGAAATTATAACTTTTTGTTTCGAGATTCCCTTCAGCTGCAGCTGACGTATTTCCTGTGCAAGCGGGCGGAGGATATTGCGAAATAGGGGAGTCAGGGCGATGTCAGATTCCCAAAAATCGTTTCCCCACCATGGTTTCAGCGTCGCGGAAAGTTGGACCAGATTTTCAGATTTCTAACGCCAAGGGGGGTAGGGTAGGCTTTTATCGCCTGTCTGCAAAGTTGGAAATTTTTTACCGTCACTTTCTATAGGGAATTATAAGGCTTGGATTTTTTTTCGACCGATTCGGTAGTCAGGGATTTTACCGTATTATATCCACGGTGTTCAGATCGCTGCAGTGATTTGCGAGTGATTGAACTAGTATCTGGAACGTCGGATAAATTTATTGGCAAATGGATAAACTGGCGTCCCTAGGCTGACCAGTAACTACTATTATCGGATATTCCGGATCTTTATTACGGCAATCAATGAAGTTGGATTACCCCAAAGCCGACGGTCATCACCTGTCCTATTTCGAGTTGGTTCAAATTTTAGTCGCTTATCAAGTGACAGATTTCGTACGTCTGTCAGATGCACCGAGTCTCACTCGTCAACATTCTTCGTTTTTTTTCACTTCATTCGAAGCTGAATGAAAAAAACAACCTGGCATGTTTCATCTGATAAACCAGTTCAGAAGACAGGAAACAGTAACGACCGAGTAGCGTAACAGATTTTTTTTTACGATTTCTGATCGACGAGTAGATACGCGTTTCGATCACATTCTTGAACCCAATTTACTGCAGCGATGCGACAGCGCGCCGTTGCATCTTCGTCGAGATTTTATTTTCCTAGAAAAACATCGAAGTATTTGAACTGTGGGAAAAGTATTTTCTCTCATAGGGGTAGGTTAAAGCAGGTAAATATATGAATAAATGAATGTAGACTGTTGCGTATATTGGAATCGGAAATTTATTTAAGGAATAAACGCATCGCTGTTATATTCCCTCGAAATAACAGATGAAAGTTTAAAAAGTAAATTTTGACATGCATATTCTCATAGGATGGGTTTGCGACACCGTAAAATTTAGGGATTGAGAAGAAAAAAAAAAGACATAATTTTTGTTCGAAAAAGGTTCACAAACCCACCTTCACAATTTTTTTTTTTTTGTTTTGTATTCAATAAACATTCATGTACATAGTCGAAAAAGAATGTTTCATTTTACACGGCTCTTTTCTCCCTCTTCGGAGAAAGAATAAGCCTCTACCACACGTAAGGTAAATTCATAAGAAAAGTAACTAAAATGCGTCAACCACGCACCGTACCGTATAGATACGTACAAATTGTCTAAAAAGAGTATTTCATTAAATATGAACATGATGGAAGTTTAAATACGAGTTGCAGTCAACAGCGAAAATAGGTGTTCAAGAATTAGTCAAGTTCACTGTTTACTTCGCAATTCCAATTCGATCGAAGATAATTTGACCTTAGTAACGACTCGACAATCGCTCTGTTTCATTATCGGCTGCAACTCGTAATTGCGATGCTAGGATTTACAGGACTGAATTTTTTATTTCATTGGAATAAAGTTCGTATCGCGATATTTCAGAATCGTACATTATTCCCACTGTACGATTCTCGTTTGAAAATTGGTGAATAAATTTTTATTATACGATACAAACTCGTCCTACGAACGTTTTTTTTTTTTTTTTTTTGTAATTGTAGTTTAGAAAAATCATTTGCGCTGATTTTAATTTAACTTTGGCAACGAAAATCTGTCAATCAACATTGCGATGGGTAATAATTACAAAGATTTTCGTTAAATTATTAATTTTGTCTTTTGCACACGATAAAGTGACACAAAATCTAATTTGTTGCTCTCATTATTCCCTGAATGATGATATATAAATTCGTGGGGTTGTTATACAGTTCGGAGATAGCGTGTTATATTTTTATTGTCAATACGAGATTACACAAATGAATGACGCCCGACACTTTGGCCCTCCCCATAGATCATATCGCATATGAGCCCAGAACACATACTCGTATTGACTGAAAAAATACATCCATTAACCTCTCGTCTTTTTGTTTAAAAAAAATTACACAGGGATCTACTTTTATTACATTGACAGGGGGACTTGCTTGTTTGCGCAGAACTCGACATAAATCACATATCAACTACAAATTTACTTATTTTCAATATTTTTCTCTCTTTTTTTTTTTTGCAACTATTTTTGTTTCCTTTTTTGCGTCAAGGAATATTCCTCCTGCAGTTCGAGGATTCATGGCTCAATATATTTACCAAGAAACAAACAAAAAAATGTAAAATTTCGATTGTTTGATTGTTCGAGGAAATGCTGTTGAATAATTGCATCGTAGATCAAAGGATGGGAGTAAATTACCTTTGTCGTGCTCAAACGGTTTTAATAACACTTAATTCGATTAGTTTTTCATGGAAAGTTCAATACTAGAAAAGGATTAATAGTTTGTATCATTTTATTTGACTTTTTTTGTCACGAAACAATATTCAAATATTTTTATTCATTCCGTTTCGATGATGCTATTATTAAATTGTCTTTTCAAACAATTTTTACTTCAACATTTCCTTGAATTATTATTTATCCCTCTAACATGGCGTGAAATATGATTTTATCGAAATGAAAAGGAATGTCAAACAATTGTGTGATAAGTGGTTCTATTTCATCTCCTTATTCTATATGTTTTAAAGACTTTGAATTTTTGAATAAATTTTTATCCCACAAGCTCAGTGTTCTTATTTCTTTCCCTTGATTTTTTTTTTAATTTCACCGAAAAAAAAATTTCGTGATGAATCGGGGTTCGAAATTGAAACAACATTCTCGTTACCGGGGATTGAGAATTTATTCAAATCTAGCCAAATTAGTTACGTAAATAAATTCGGAAAAGTTTTCTGCATAAATTTAGTCGATGAATTTATCGATCAAATGACGTTTGGTCCTCCGTTGTTTCGACGTAGTGTCTGACATTAACATTCGCAAGTTCGGTTGGAAAAATTATAAAAATTTCCGTCATAACGTCAAATTCCATGGAGTTATAACCGAAATTGTTTTCCTACTAATACTACGATGTAGGCTGGAATATATTTCGAAAGTACGCTTCGTCAAATAACAGACATATATGTATATACTTCTTCGGAAAATTTCTCATCAAACGAGTTGTTTACAGACCGCAATAAACACACATGATGTCAATATTTGAACAACATATACATGCCTACGAACCCAACCCGAACATTGGAAAAAAAAATCGCTTTCACCAGTCATCCTATCTACATCTGCATGAATATCAAAACCTTACATGTATTTTTTAAGTTTTCCATGATTTTTATTACCGTTACACAAAACCCGGTATAATTTACAGAACTTTTTCATACTCAACGAGCAACGGATCTTCAACTCGAAAAATTAGTAGTAACTAGTTTCATATTTTCTGGATACAAAATTCTTCGATCTGATTATCAATCTTTATTACTAGATTATTTATTACCAGTAGTATTTAATATTCATACAGGTTCATTTATTAGTTTTTTTTTCGTTCAGATGTCATGCGAAATAATGCAAATTTACGTTAATAGGATAAGAATGAAATGTAATTGTACGAAATTGAAGGGAAAAAATTAATCGGTCTAACTTCTCTAATTCATGTTTTTTTTTTTTTAATACTTGTCGAAAGAAATATGTATTCTCTCACCTTTCGCATTTCGTTCATAACCATATTTAGATATGGTCGATGAATATTTTGTGAAAAAAAAACCATCACTCGAATAAAATTATAATTCAAGTGTGAAATAATGGACAAAAAAAATCAAAAAAAAAAAAGTAAAAGGTTTTTTTTTTATTTTTGTATATTTGTAATTTAAAGAAAAAAAAACAAACAAGTTTTCCGTTTCACACTTCATTTGAATTGAAGATGAAAAAAAAAAAAAAATTATAATGTATATTACAAATTCACGATCAATATAATGACACAGCTGAAAAATTCATAGAAATTTTATGTATCTTTATAAAAGAAAGGAAATATGAATATGAATATGAAAATGAAAATGAAAATAATATCTCATCTGACTGAAGAGGTATAATCTGAATATGAAATACGAAAAACAAATGGTATTGTTCAAAGCATAATTTTCCTTCTTTTTTCTTTATTGTGGATAAATTTAGTTCGCAGTATATATATTTTTTTTCTTCTAGATTTATGACGCGAAAAATAAAACTGAAAAAACAAAAATTAGGGAAATAAAGAAAAAAAAAAACCGAAACTGTTGCACTTATGAAAAAAACTAAAAAACTAAAAAAAGTTGAAAATATTTTTTTCAATATACTGCAGTACTTTTTAAATTGAGATTTAATTTTTTTTTTTTTATTTTCTTTTATCAAAGAACAATATCATTGAATCGAAAATAGTAACGAAAAAATTACATAAATTATTGATATCCACCATTTCACTGGTGCGTTTGCATTGATTTTTTTTACATTCGTAACATAATATCAAATACAGAGATTACGGTTAACAAAAGAAAAAAAAAAAGTTTTTAGAAAATAAAACAAAAGAAAATGTCGCGAACTTTATTTTCGTATGCAGTTATATCATTGCACAATTTGCCAAAGAAAAATAGAAAAAAAAAGGAAACCAAAAACTTTAAAATAATTTTCAATTCAAAAACTGCATACGATGATAAACTAAACTCGAATAGATAATACCGGTACCCGATTGAATGTTGCTATCCAAGGTTTTGGTACATTTTTTATTTATATTCGAGAATTCAGAGAGAAGAAAAAAAGTCTAATTTGTATAATTCAATATTAGTTTGCCAAAAATTTCAGAACTATTATTCGTTTTTGATTTGTTCTGATGTTTTTTTTTCTCTCTCTCTCTATCTATGTTGTATATTTTTTATATTTGGAAGATACCGATATACGAGATTAAAGATGGACTTTTACTCTCGATATACAAAAAAAAAATATATATATATATATAACTCATTTATCTTGAAAAATAGATAAATGTGTTAAATAAGAAACCGAAAATGTTTCTTCGATGAACATCCACCACAATATATAATTCTCATTTTTTTTTTTTTGTCTTGTTGTTAAATTATGGTAGATGCTTTTACTTTAATTAGCGAATAGTTTCCGCAATAATTCGTGACCGAACATTGGTCAGTTGTTCACCGAATTATGATGTTATATGATTTTTTCTTTTCTCTCTCTCTCTCTTTTTGTATTTTTTTTTTTTTTTAAATTTACTTTTTCAAATCCACATATGATCTTGTTATATGGGAAAAAAAAGTATTTGTAATGTTTGAAAAAAAAAAACATTACTATGCACAAAAGCATCGATGATTCGGCGACACTTCTGAACATGACAAAATAACATTCACTCAGATATGGCTTGCGATAGATTATTGATTCGTACAATTTTTCATCGATTAATTTCTCACTCATCGAGACAAGAACCCAACGTTTTCGATAAACCATCTTTGAATTATGAATATGAAGATAACAATTATAAAGTAAAAAGAAATTATAAATAAATAAACAGTAAGCAGAATGATGTGAAGTTTGATGAATCAATTGATGATTAATAAATATAAAAATGAATAGATTTTTATGTTTTTCGATTTTTTATCGTGTGTGTATGAAGCGATGGTAAGATCAAAGTTTTCTCTTTGTCGAGACGATGAAAATTTTCCTACCAATTATTTACACACTTTATATAATCTCTATAATATAATTGAATAAAATTGAAATGTATCCCCATCGATAAATACTTCTTTGAACGTGTGTGTAAATTATCATTTATATTTATCTCATTTTGTTCGTTTTCTTTTAATCATATTTTCAATTCGAATCTTGTATTAGATTGTTTTTTTTCTTTTTCTTTTTTATGTATGTACAAATTCTCTACCTCTACCTCTTTCAAGATTCGAATATTATTCTCTCAATGGAATATATTTCTATTTTTATTTTCATACTTTCTCTCACACGAACGAATGAATATTCATTACAGGCTTGAAATTTTATCGGTGAAATTCATTTCAGTCTCATCTGAGTCGTTATTTGACTACAAACTCTTTGTGATATAGAATTTATTTCTCACGATATTCAAAATGGATTATCGCTATAGCTAAACTTGATCGAATTCATGCAAATATTTTTCAAAGACTCGTTAGACGCACCGGTCTATCGGTTGTACGATAAGTCGCTAAATGTTCCTCGTCTGTCGTTGAAACTTAAAATTGTTCATCACGCGTACATTTCATACAACGTGAATAAATAACGTGGAAAAATAAATTCTAAATTATTTTTCAATATCTGCTTAACTGTGAAAATTCGATTATAAATATGATAGACACTAGTAATATTTGATGTTAATTTATCTAGAACCTTGGGTCATTGATTTTGATCGATTGTTACTATTTTTGTCGTAAATTATACGAAAACAATTTATCATCGCAAGCCATTAGTGTTTTTTTTTAAATTTTTTTTGGGATGTAAATGTTTCATATTCAACGTCACTTCTGTTCCCATATTTTTGAACTTTCATAAATCAAGAATTGATTATGAAACGTTTATCGATTGCCTATTGTTGTGTACGAAGTTTCATTTTATAAATCTAAGTCATAGGCTGGTGGTTTGATAGTTGAATTTTTCTTTTCACCCAAGTACTCAATCATTACAATGGGTGAATTGATTGAAACCGTGGGTAGTAGGTATGAATGTAAACTGCACGAGTCGCCGATTTGATGAAACACTATGATTACCGCTTTCATTTTTCTTATCTTAATCTCTCCTCCTCTTCCTTTTCTTCTTATACACAGTCTGAATCTCACAATGAATCAGAAGACGGAGAGAATTTTATACACGAATACCACCAGCCAGTTATTTATAAAAATAATTGTATAAAACTAGTCAATTTTACAACTTCTGACTCTCAATCACAATACTTCACAAAATCGAATCACGTTCAAAATAAAAGAAAATGAAAATAATTGGAAATTGAGGAGCAAAAAAAAAAAAAGAAAAAAAAAGAATAATAATAATATACGTACATATAAAGACAGAATTTGAACACAGTAGTGTTTTTTGTTTTTGTTTCTTTGTTTTTTGAAAGTGATTTGAATTTCAGAGTTGTAGGACAAAAATTAGGCAACAAAATCAAGCCAAAATCAACTAGTAATATAATATATGTAGTAATCATGAAAAACGATTTTTGGAAAAATCACTTCACCAGAATCTCAGAAGAAAAGAAAAGAACAAAAGAAAAGGATTAATTAATTTAATGCATGTAAATTGTCGTGAAGAGAAACGGGCTGTTATTTTGTGTAGCAGATGAATAAATTGAAATATCATTCAATACGGATTATTTCATATCACAAATGCCCTTTTCTTCCTTCTCTTTCTCTCTCCCTCTCTCTGTTTTCTTTTTATGATTTTTTTTTTTTTTCATTTTCTAAATTTTCCTTCATTTTTTATTTTCAATCTGTTTCCCCCTACGTTGAGAAAATAACGTTTTGAAACTCATGAAGCCTTTTGTATAAAAATTTTATCTATTAAAATTACGCAGGGTACTTTTTTTTTTGCTTTTCAATATTGTTTTGTTCATTTCATTCTCTTCAATTATTTCATTTATTTATTTCATTCTCTTCAATTAATATTATCATTTATCATTATTATTTACACTCACATTAAAATGCAATGATCAATTGTAATTATTACGTTTAAATTCTTTTCTTGTTGGTTGTTGATTATTATTTATTTATTTTTTTATTTTTTATGTACAACATATATACGGTTGTTTTCTTTTTATCGTTTCGTTTGGTATTGTTTTCTCATCTAATTATATTGTGCTCTTGATGATGGCTTGACTCTGGTTTTACATTATATAATATTTACATGTATAGGGGCGGGGGGGGGAAGGGGTATGTGTATTTATGTACAAAGAATGACATATCTCTCACACTCATTGCACTCGCTCTCAATACTCACACGCACGCACGCATACGCACCGAATCACACGCACACACAGGTCACACCCAATCACTGAGTTACTCCTGAGCAAAATCAGGCGATTAATAAATGCTCAGTTTTTTGTTTTTGTTTTCCTCTTTGAATTATTTACAAGTAAACTTATTTATATTATTTCATCCCCTCTTATGTATATATATTGTTTTCTTTCTCTCGCCTAAATGATGGATGAAACGAAAGTGATGAAACGATGGTTTGAATTATTATTTATTATTTATTAATTTTTTTATTCCATATTTTTTTGTTTTTTTGTTTTTTCGTTTTATTATTTTTTTTTTTTCTGTTTTTTGTTTTTCATTATCTTCTTCGATATCATAAATCATGAAATCACTTTTTAGTTTCAGTTTTGTTTTTTTTTTTATCTAAATCAATGTTCGTAGCACTGTGTTTCTGTCTTTATTTTTATTTTTTTTTTCTTCTAATCAACACTGCTAGGCATTAGTCAACTATGTTATCTTTCAGACTTAAGTAACTTTTTTCACTTGCCGTGAGTTCAAAGCATAGTTATAATACACCTTTCTCGATGCGAAAACAAATCACTTTTATCTTCTTCGTTTCTTTAATTTGTAATTTTTTTTTCATTTTTTTCATTTTCTAGTGAAAACATGCTTTTAGCATGTCTCTCCTTATCTCGTTATCATTTTAGATTATTCTTTCGTTATCATTATTTTTTTGTTTGTTCAAAATTTGAAATTATCGTTCAAACTACTTCGACACGTTTCCTTCCTCCATAATGCTACTCTCCTCTCCTCTCGATACGTACAGACTTGGATCTATTACCTTGGGGATTGGCTTTATTTCCGTTCCAAGTTCCTGCTCGATACGGTGTAAGGCGAAGCGATCTTCGTACGTTATCAGGTTGATCGCGATACCCAAATGTCCAAATCTACCTGAACGACCGATACGATGCAAGTATGTCTCAGCCATTTTCGGAAAGTCAAAGTTTATTACAACGTTCACAGCTTGCACGTCAATTCCGCGAGTAAACAGATCGCTACAAACCTGCAACACGACACGACACCGTTTTATTTAGCATTCTCCGCAACGTTCGGTGAAAAATGAAAATGAAATTTCTTAAACTCACCAAGTTCCGGCACAGTCCTGCGCGGAAATCATGAAATACGCGATTTCGGTGAGCCTGCGCCATCTTTGCGTGTATGTAGTAACAGCAGTAGCCGAGATCTGTTATTTTCTTAGCGAGTAATTCGACGCGTTGTGTCGAATTGCAGAAAATTATGCTCTGTGTAATTTGTAACTGAAATCAGAAATCAAACGTGATATATCAACGACGAGTTCGTTCAACGATTTATCGATATCGCACGACGAGGGACCTCGCTTCTCACCTTAGAAAATAGCGTATTAAGGCAGTGAACTTTCTGACGTTCCTGTACAAAAGCGTAGTATTGTGTCACCCCCTTCAAGGTAAGTTCCTCCATGAGGTTGATCTCGTACGGATCCCGCAGATGCTTTTCCATGAATTGTTTGACGGTGAGGGGAAATGTAGCAGAGTACAATAGAATCTGACGTTCTTGCGGTAATCTGCAGAAAGGAACGAATTCGCATCAACATTTTCATTTTCAGACCTCGAAGGCTTCGAGGACGAATTTCGTAGACCAAAAAGACGCATGAATTGAAATGTTCGGGGTCGATTTATTCTCACCTGGATATAACGTGGTCCAACATCCCCTTGAAGTCTTGGGATAAGAGTTTGTCCGCCTCGTCCAGTACGAGAATTCTGCAGTGATCCATGTTCGCAACATTTTTGTCCATCAGATCGAGGATACGTCCGGGTGTCGCAATGATTACTTGCACTGTAACAGAAATTCAACATAAAATTGATGTTTGATTTTGGTGAAATCGAAAATACCGACCCTTTTGATAAATCCTCATAATGTCGTCGCGCAGATTGGTTCCACCGGTGGTGACCATCACCTTAACGTCCATGTGCTTTGCGAGTTCGATGCATATCTGTGATGTCTGGAGCGCCAATTCTCTAGTGGGGACTATCACTAATGCTTGAATCACGTCTTTCCTCGGGTCAACCTGCAGATGTTAGTCATTCGCTCGATTTTTATCAACATTTAGCAATTTTATTCGCCGTTTAGACGAGTTATTCTGATATTCTAGAGGTTCGAGAAATCAGAAACGTACCAGTCTTCAATGATTTTCGTATATTCGCTAGTCTGTCAATGAAGTTGAATACAAGTTGTACATTTCTGACTACTTTGTGCAATTTTTACAAACAGCGAAAACTTCGATTTTAAAAAAAATGTGTATATATATGTGTATCCAATATATCAAGATATAAACCTCTACGAGTGTATGCACAGCGTTACACCATCATTATCTCAATAACTAATCTATCTTGAACCCGAAAGAACAAGTTTATGAATTTTTTAAGTGTAATTTTGTCTTGAATCACAAATAGACTGAAAAAAGGTGTTTTTTTCCCTTGCTGACTCAAAAAATGTGTTTTTTCCTTGCTAACTCAACAAATGTGTTTATTTTCCTTTGCTGACTCAAAAAATGTGTTTTTTTCCCCTTGCTGACTCAAAAAATGTGTTTATTTTTCCTTGCTAACTCTACAAATGTGTTTATTTTCCTTTGCTGACTCAAAAAATGTGTTTTTTTTTCCCTTGCTGACTCAAAAAATGTGTTTTTCTCCCTTGCTGACTCAAAAAATGTGTTTTTCTCCCTGCTGACTCAAAAAATGTGTTTATTTTCCTTTGCTGACTCAAAAAATGTGTTTTTTCCCACCTTACTGACTCAGATAGGCTCAAAAAATGTGTTTATTTTCCTTTGCTGACTCAAAAAATGTGTTTTTTCACACCTTACTGACTCAGATAGGCTCAAAAAATGTGTTTTTTTTCCCTTACGAAATGAAATAGACTCAAAAAATGTGTTTTTTCTCATCTTACTGAACCAAATAGACTAAAAAATGTGTTTTTTCTCATCTTACTGAACCAAATAGGCTTATAAAAATGAGTTTTTGTCCCTGACTGAATCAAATAGGTTTACAAAAAGTTGCTTTTACCCCTCGTCGAATCAATTTATTGGAAGACTGATCTACAGTAAAGAATTATACGAGATTATTCTACTTTGTGACGAACGATTTAGATATGGATGCGTTATATATTTAAATCCTAACAACAAGGTAAATCTTGGGAGCATGCGAGTGAACGAATGAGTTATGGTATCTTACCTGTTCTAGGACAGGGATCGAATATGCACCAGTCTTTCCTGTGCCATTTTTAGCTCTGGCCAGTACGTCTTTGCCCGAAAGAGCGATCGGGATACTCGCTTCCTGTATCGGCGATGGTTTCTCCCATCCTTTCTCAAAGATTCCCATCAGCAATTCACGCTTCAGACAAAATTCTTCAAATTCGTTGCCACGTGTGTCTGTGACATCCTGTAATCAAAAATAGCCAAAATTTGAATCAATACCAGCTTTAAATCAATGAAACAGACTATTTTTATCCAACTTATGAATATTTCATCAAGCATTTGCGATAAGTGGGTCAAATTAATTAAAACTCAAACAGCAACGATTTTCAGAGGATGATAAGAATTTTTGAGACACTTACACTTGTTTTGATGCGTTTGTCTTTGGGCGGAATTTTCAGTTTGGCTTTCCAGCCTATGTCGTCCATTTTTTCTAGATCCCCTTTCGGACCTAAACCTGAGTTCAGCATGTGATTGGAGTTTATATGAGTTTCAGTCATCATATTGCCGACTTTTCAGTGTCTTGATTTCCTGTAAAACGATACAAAAACAAAAAAAAAACACCATGAGTCAGTTTTTGGTACTAAACTACGTCGTACGACGATAATAATTAAGACAGAGCAAATGAATGAGTGAAATCGGTCGGTCAGAGAGAAAGAGAAAGAAAAAAAATACAGTTGAGTCATGTGAGACGGAGAATAAAAACAAAACGAGTCTTGATTTCGAGGAGAAAGAGGGTACCGATGTTTATAAGTTTCTTAAATTCTGGCATAGCGATAGAAACGAATTTAATATTGAATATCCAAGATGTGCTATTGTCCGAGGAAAGTTAAGTCTGTTTTTCTGTTTAAGACTACAGAGAGAGAAAAAAAAATTTCTCAAACAAAGCTGTATATTCAGAGTCCAAAAGTACAAGACGAGTGGATGAAAAAATTTGTTTATCTCGTCCGGCTCGAACGGGCTAGAGAGTAGCGAGGATGTTATGAATGTCAACAGTCCAAAATTAGGAATCAAATTCCATGAAAATATTCGAATCGTGATTTTATTTGAAAAAGTATTATATTAATGAATCGAAAAATCTACTCGATAAATTATACAGAAATTTTTATTCCAGTAAATTCTCTTCGCGATCGCGGTGATATCCTGTGATGTCGGTAAAATTTTCAAAAACGCGACCGTTAGAGACTAACAATACCCGCGTCGCTGTGCGAAACAGCAGGACTGGTGTACCATCCTCCATTATGAATCTGACGATACTGTGAACCAAGCTTTAGGCCTGAATTAATGAATTCTGACGATTTATCGCATTTTTAAGCCCCTCGAAATGGTCTAGATACCGATATACCCTGTCAGCGATGATGAGAGAATAATCATACAGCAGGCAGCGCGTAAAGTATCGGTGAAAAGTGTTACGGGAGCAGAATAGCTGCGGGTACCGAATCCATTACCGCAACTCTGCGGGTTCTTTGAACTCGAGGGGTTTATAACGGAAATGGTGAATCGACGGGGTCGAGTTTGTTTTATAAACGAAACTAAAAATTCTAACTTTTTGATTGTCGTATGGCAGGTAAATTTGTCGGTGGGAGAGTCGAGCTTACCTTGAAATGGATGGATATCGATGCTTCACACAGCACTCGATTCGGAAACAACAGGCCAAAATGGCCGTTCCAATGTCAATTTTATAGAATCTTGGCTGCGCGGCCTCGCCAGACTCTAACCTTCTTTCTCTTCACTGATGTGTATTTTTAGTCTCTCTTTTCAAATACTACACGAATATGATACGAAGCTGTGTTCAGTAATCAGCCTCTTCTCCGACACGATTCGCATCAACGCACTGCGTCAATCGCGGTTAATTATTATTTTTCTCTTATCTCTCGATATAACACGATGCGTGTCATGAAAAGAATAAAAACACTCGGGATACAAGCGGTTGTCTCCTAGGCTTGTGGCGCTCGATGCGTGGCCTTCCACGAAACCAGTAACAACAGAGTGACTGACTACTCGTCCTACTCGTCCGACGCCTGTTCATCGGCGCACTCACACGTCCGTAACTGGCGGCTTGAAAACGGACCAATAGCGGCCGGCCTACGTGACACGCGCGACGCCGATTCGTCGCCATCGAGAATCACGGGCCTGCGCGCTACGAGCAGCTAACAATTTTAACAAATATCTGCTCGTTATTATCTACGTATATGTTTAGCCGTTGATATTTAATAAGGAGCAATATTTATGCGCGTCTTTTGGCTCGGTGGGATCGATTACATCGGGCTTAATTAAGCCGGTAATTTTTAAAAATTGGAGACGAAATTCGCGGGTAATTTTGACTCCGGTGAATCCCAGGAAACGCGCTACTCTCGCCTCATTGGTCGATTCCTTGGTCACAGAGTCTGTGATTTTTTAGAATTCGTTATTCTTTTGTTTTGACAGTTTTTCTTTTGTTATTTTTAACTCGGTGTACACTTTGGATCTATGCCAGTACACACTTCTATGGCCTTGTTTGACAAACAATTATTTTAGAACACCATTATTATTATTCTCAATAGTTTATACTCGCAAGTTCTTTTATCGTTTCTATAATTAGTCCTGTATAATAATAACTGTCCAATATAATAATAATAATAACGTAAATATGCCACATTGTCTGATCAAGTCCATGACAAGGTATCAAAAAACACAGCATTTTCACGATGGTACGTATCACATGATCACACGGACTTTGAATAAGCACAGAACTCAAAGTTGTCTAAAAGTCGTCGTGTTGATGTCAAACGTCCCACTTTTTGACGTCTGAATCTTGTCTTAACTCTTAAAGACGTCTTTTGAAGATTTAGACGTCAAAAAGTGGGACGTTTGACACCCATACGACGACTTTTAGACAACTTTGAGTTCTGTGCTGTCTGGGAATTCCGTGGCACCGTTACAATGTATCTGAAAAAAATTAGGCACCACGCGACGACGTGTGAACATTGTACATTATTTTCGACATATTTGTTCCGAGGTCCTGTATTTTATGGTTATACCATGAACCACGGTTAGGGTTTCATCGTTTTATCCTCGTTCGTTGAATGCGGTAAAAAAAGACACATGAACTATCCAACCG
Organism: Euura lappo; assembly: GCA_018257835.1. Lineage (NCBI taxonomy): Eukaryota > Metazoa > Arthropoda > Insecta > Hymenoptera > Tenthredinidae > Euura > Euura lappo. Next base: position 629,860 of record JAEUYN010002377.1, on the reverse strand, counting down.
TATCCGTGGTTGAATTTTGAAAGACTTATCAATTTATTTTTTTCTTCTCCAGTCGGAATTTTTCGTTCTCAAATGGGTTTCACCGCCGTTTAGTATCCTAATTGACATACATTTCTTATTTTTTTCAAGTCAAATCATTAAAAACTCGAAGAATGGCAGCATTGTTCTCGTACACTGTTATTCTGATCAGGATAACATTTTGACAGGATCATCTTCAATGATTAGACCAGTTCTTGACGAGCCAGTTTTTGGAATATAGATGAATTATTTATAATTGAGAAGAATTGAAAAAAATTGAATTGAATTAATTTGGATTGGGCGAAATTAATGAAACTTATTCCGAATTAATCGGAATTAACTTGGATTCGGGTTTGAATTAATCTCGGAAATATCGCAAATTGAATTGAAGAATCAATTCGAAGTAAACAAAATTAATTCTAATTATAGTGAACTAATTTGCATTAAATTATATTGAAAATAATTAAGGCGATTAATTCAAAGTCAAAAATTGCTGTTTCGAACCCGGATTGAGTTATTTCCTTTCAAATTGATACGGATGATGTCGATATTTAAAATCGTGGAGATATTGTAGGAATAAATATTGCCGTTCAATGAATTCCCGTTTCCTGTCTGTTTTATCCAACAGAACGCGACATCGCGATGTCGTGGCTCCCGATGATATCGGAGGCAAGAAAGAAAACCCACGGCAAAGAAATGTCCGTAAAGTCGAACAACATGTGGACTTGTCCGAGACTTTCTATCGTGACCCGATACAGTTTCAAAAGAGACAACAGTATGTTGTGGAACGGATCAATACCCGAAGAATTGGGCTTGCGATTGATCGATTTCGGTAAATCGGGAGACCCGAGTCCGGCTGGTGGAGGAACAGCGAATAACTCGAGCGATTTTAACGATCTAAACAAAAACGGCGAGTCGAAAAAAGAGCCGATGGAAAATTTCGAGGGTCTCGAAAGCAACGGTAACGAAAAATCGAGGATCGATGCCAACACGGAAGTCAGGAGGCTGGAGGAAATCGCTAAAATGCCGAAGAAAAACACCGGCGAAACTGGGACCCCAGAATTGTCACCCTCGATACGTTTACCAGTCAACAATACCGTGATCAAAGCTATGGAATACTACGGAGATGAAAAAAATCATCAGGAAATCGGCACCGCGCAACAACAGACCTGGAAGCGTAACAAGGCTCTGCACTTCTGCCCGTATTGTAGCAAAAGCTTCGATCGTCCTTGGGTCTTGAAAGGCCATCTTCGACTCCACACCGGCGAAAGACCCTTCGAGTGTCCGGTGTGCCACAAATCTTTTGCAGATCGGTTCGTACGAATTTCCATCGAAATTGTGATGACCGAATTCTTAATGTAGGGTAAAACGGGGACGTCTGGTCAAATGGGGATCATATGGGGATGTAGAACATATTCAGCAACTTTACAGGAATTTTCTACATGAAAAACTGTACATTTAAAGTAAAAAAATTAGAAAATGGTCTTTTTGATATCATTTGATGTGATAATGATTTTTTTTTCCGATTTTCAACCTCGTGAACTAACGAGGCATATTTTTGTGCTGATGACGACAATAATGATGAAAATTGTAATCATCGGATAAACAATTGAATTTTTATTTCAATTAAACATTTATAGAAGAGCTAGATTTTACTTCGAGAGCTAAAATCCACTCACCGTTTTACCCGAACTTTTTTGGAAACAGGGATCGGCGCACCGTCTAGCTAAAGTATTTTTTTCTGCTCACCGGTTCAACACTGCGAAGTTTCGTCATAACAATAGCTAGATAATTGTTCACAGATGGCGAATACAAGTGGGCAATTTTTTTATTGATTATGAAAAATGATTTATTTGGTCTCAAACACTAGCATCCCCATTTTACGCGCGAGACTCTACCGAGTCTCTTGATTGAGAGTCGTGCTACAGTCTTCAGAACGAGTGCCACAGGGTTGTTGTGCCGAACATTACGGAGCTTATCGCTCTTTTTTATACACTGCGACTTATCTCGCCTTTTTTTCGAGATAGAATGCGTATAATCATCTCCTGACCGGAAAGGACCGTCTGCACGGTGCAGAAGACAATGTGTGCATTAAAGTGTATGTATACATATAGGTATGATATATCCTTGCCAGACTCCGTATAGTTATCGGATGCGGTTCGTATAATCGTCGAACTCGGTCGTGAGAAAAGTTTCTCCTTACTTTATCGATAACGTAAGAATTTAATAGGCGTAGGGTTTTATTAGCTGAGAGCCTTATACACATATTCTATGGTATATTGCTTGATAATGTTTATTATTATGCCCATAAAGAGCGATAAGTATTCGGTCATTCTTATCAATTATGATTCTGTAACACGAGCTCATCTCCCTTTTTTTTTCCCAGTACATGAGTCAATTTTTATAAATAGAAGAAAGTCGAAGATCCCTGATTATTTTCTCGCGTCTTAAACTTCCTGAATATGAGAAATTCGGCATCTGTTCTGTTTAGATCGAATTTACGAGCTCATCAACGGACCCGGAATCATCACCAGTGGCAATGGCGTTGCGGAGTGTGCTTCAAGGCCTTTTCTCAGCGACGTTACCTGGAACGACACTGTCCAGAGGCTTGTCGAAAATATAGAATTTCCCAGAGAAGAGATAACAATAATTGTACATAATTATCACACCTGTTATACCGATGAAGGAAACGAACATTTTCATACCAGTATCGCTGTAAACTTGTTGTATCCATTCCTTTTGTTCGTAACATGTAATGATAAACGTATCTAAGGATTCATACCCAAATATAAGTGTCAAACGTTTTACATTTTCGAAGAAATTCAAACTGCCTCATTGAATCGATAATTAGCAGAAAATATTCTCCCATTTATTCTACTGATAATGTCTGCGAATAAGATGAGAAATTGAAGGATCAATCGAATAGCAACAGTGAGAAAAAATCGTATCGTTATCGCATTTTGTCATTGACATAACTATGAAAATAGTCAATCAAGCTGAAAATTATGGTTCGGGATACTATATTTTCGTTTGTTTTACTGTAAAGAATAGTTGACGTCATATTCAACACTTTGAATGGTAATTATGACTAAAGATGAGTATTGTGCTCAAAATGTACTTTGAAAGGGCACAGATTGGCGGATGCTTGTAGAGCAAAATAGTTTGGATTCTAAATTTTGGATTCATCAGACTAGAGAAACCAATTGTCATTCTAAAAGCGTGCAAACCTTTGAGAGAGTGAAAAAAAATCGATTGATAGCATAAATTCGGTAGAGACCAAAAATCAATTAATTGGATTGCCGATAAATTCAAAATTCAGAATGTAACGATCGCGAACGATAGAGTCTACCAAAACGAAATAGTTCGAAGTATAGTATAGGTGTTGTTACGTGTTATCTAGGATTCTCAATTGTCTCGCCTAAATATAACGGTTACACATTACAAAGTTCAATTTTCAAAGCTGTTTGTTTACGTGACTGGGATCGGACGATTTTCCGTGGTCTTTACAAACAGAGATATAGAGCCATAACGTAGACCGGTGACCTTTTCTGTTTTCTTATGGTCTCATTGTGTCCGAGCTCGAGTTAGTGAGCCGGCATTTGCAGAGCAGAGAACGTGCGGCGTCCCTAACTATTCGATATTCGAATTTTCAGTGTTAATTGTTTGTTATAAAAAAAAATTCTTTTGTCTTTGTAACTTGTCTCAACCCTGGGCGGTGAGTATATGTATATATACCAATTTATTTCCAATTCAGACAAGCTTTCGAGCCGTGAAAGTAATGAAATTTATTCAAGGAAATTCCATCGTGATCAAAGCCTACTTTTCGGAAACACGTGGCTTTCGGTCAGTAATTTTATACGAGAGTTATTACCAGCACGAAACTAATTATCGAATCGCGTGATTTGACGGAATTATTTTTTCCTCAGAATTAATTAACAGTCGACAAATTCGTACAATTTGCATATTTTGTCAATTAAAAATTATTCAACACTCGATATAGACTTTATCCAGAGCTTGAAACTCAAAACCGATGATTCACTCGAATTTCTTCGTCACGATTCAATTTCTTCAATTCATTTTATCAATTATTGTTGGAAAGAATCGAGGATGGAATTCTAGATATTATATTTTAGCGAGTAACGCGAGGATAACGCAGAGTAGAGCCCAAGTTGTTTTTCTGCCCGCTTAATCATCTACTCGGAAAATATCTCCCTCTCGACATTTATTCGCTCTTTCTCGTCTCGATAATCAGACCGTCAGTATCTCAGTTGCTCTTGACTCCTCAGACAGGACGAATGGCCTCAACCGAGTCCTACTTGCGATGCTCTAATCTCTCATTCCGTTTCACTTTCTTCGTCAACGTAACGTAACAATTTATTCCCAATGTACTGTTCACAGATGCGAAACATTATTTTTGCTATAGTGATTCTTCACTCCTTCCATGGCTCCATACTTAGCGGTAAGTTCATAGTCCAAGTTCACAGTGTACCTACGATAATATCAATGTCCGTGTAATAGATGAAATTCACACTTTTTGCAACGTTCATTTTTTTTTTAATCAAAATTGTATTCAACCGGTATACCCATAAGTCGATCTTGACGGATATTGTTATCAGTTATCAGTTCGGACTCTTTGGAAAAAAAAATCTGAACATCGCGGTTAATATTCTAGAATTTCCTTTCTGCGACATATTTAGCTCAATGAACTATCCATATGTGTGTAGATACCTCTGATCCATTGTCAGTGAATATTTTGCTTCGCGGCTTCGATTTGTGCTGATATTATTCAATGAAATAATTTTCAGATTTCAAATGTGTGAAACCGGACTGGTTCAAATGCGACAATGGAAGATGTATCAGTCGATACTTCGAATGCGACGGCGAGGATGATTGCAATGATTTTTCGGATGAGAAAAATTGCACTGATTCCACGGTGTGTGTGAATTCAATAAAATCAGTCGTGTCTTCGATATCTCAAATTGTATTCGATCGTGTTCATTCACTTTTAACTCATTTCCCACAGACCATTAAACCGATGGCTGAATGTACGACCTACGAGTTTCGTTGCTTGGACGGTATATGCATTCCGGAGGATTTCGTATGCGACGGAAACAACGATTGCCCTGATTCCAGCGATGAGATACTTGGCTGTACGAAAGATGTAAGAAATCGACTCTTTGCTCTATCCTTTTAAAAATTCGTTCACCAATTCAATCTATAAAAATCGCTGATATTCCTGTTCACAGAAACCCTGCGATGGCTTCAGGTGCAAAGACGGTCATTGCATACCGACGGAGTGGAAATGCGACGGTAGCATCGACTGTCTGGACAAAAGCGACGAAGAAAACTGCTGTGAGTACCGCGATTGCGTAAAAAACAAAATTCAGATCAGCCTCGTGACATCTCTTCGGAAATACCTGCTTTGTTGCTCATCAGTGATTATCGTACCCTCATTAGCACGTAAATGATGGTGAAGTGAAGTAACGAAACTTTTTCTTCTTATCTTTGAACAGTTCACAATATACCGGCCGAAGAGTGCACCTCGGAGAGTGACCACTTTTTGTGCGGTAGCGGGGATTGCATGTCGTTGTCAAAAGTCTGCGATAACAGTACGAATTGTCCGGATGGTTCGGACGAAGATGTCGACGGATGCAAAGCTGGTGAGAAATTTATTGGCGAAAATTAAAACGTTCTAAACGATATTCATAAATGCACTAAAATTTTTTTACGAAACCTTTTTAGAACCTCTTTTAATTATTTTGTGTGTCATAAAGCGGTGGGCAACACGTTTTATCGTCATTTATTCATAACATTGTCCGCTCATTGTTGTCGTATGGATACCACAGAGGTATATGTATAGTCGAACTGTAAAATATCAATTTAACTGAGCGAGTATGAGTACGTGGACATTGGTGACGCAGTGTCGTACCCTCTCCCATTTCCTGTGTGCTTGCTATAAACTGATCCATCCGCCGACTGAACTATAACCAATTTGCTTATATGCGACGTGTGATAAATCCTAAGCATCGGAACATTATGTGAAAATTGTTCTTTTCACTATTCAAAAGCAAGAGATCGCATTTATTCAATTTTTCGCACTTGATGCTTCTAGAAACCATAAAAAAATTATTTTTAGATCGTTGATTGAACTTGAAAAAATACACTCAACTACTTTCAGCTGGACAACAATGTGCCACCGGATTCTGCAATCATTTCTGTCACGAAACGCCAAAGACAGCCGTTTGCTCTTGTCAACCCGGTTACGAACTTCTGCGAAACCGAATCTGCGTCGGTAAGCTGATCCGAATTCTTCTCAGCTTTGATCGAATCGTACTTTTTTTTTTAACGATTTTTAATCCAATTTCTTGTGTCTCGATGTCAATTTACAGACATAGACGAATGTGCCACCTACGGAACCTGCGATCAAGGTTGTAAGAATCTCGAGGGTACCTACAACTGCAGTTGCGAGGCAGGCTTCGTGTTGCAGGATGACAAGAGAACTTGCAAAGTAGATGGTATTTTACGATTTTTCAATTCTTTATATCAATGAAAGAACTGATCTCGTGTGAATTAATTGATTAATTGTTTACTTATGTTGTTTGTCACAGGCGGAGAAGCTGTGATGATCTATTCCTCAAAGACCGACATCCGGGGCTTGTATCTCACTTCGGAAGTCATGTTTTACGTCGCACGGAAGCTACAGCACGTTGTTGGCGTTTCTTTGGACACAAACTACGTCTATTGGTCAAATATTCAGCTGGGGAACGAAGTGATTGTCAGAAGCAGCGAGGACGGCGCTGACAGACAGATCATTGTGACCGCAGGTAAACTTGAAATTTTTACAATCATTCTGATGAAACTTTTCTCGTCACCTCATTTGAAATTCGAAATTGTCACCAGGTCTTGGAGCTCCGGAAGATATAGCAGTCGATTGGGTAACCAGCAACGTGTACTTCACAGATGGGCAAATAAAACACATCGCAGTCTGCACAAACAATGGATCAACCTGTACGGTGGTGGTCACCGAATCCACGGATAAACCAAGAGGAATTAGTCTGCTGCCCTCGGAAGGGTGAGATTACAACTCTTTTACTGATTATTTTCTCGTTTGTTCATCTCTGTTCTCTTTGTCTCTATAAAACAAACTTAAACTACCTGAATGAGGGTTTAGAGAACTTGATTTCACTCCACAGTATGATGTTCTGGAGCGACTGGGGCGAGAAGCCTCACATTTCGAAGGCTCACATGGATGGAAATAACATAACGCCGTTCATAACGGAAAACATCGTTTGGCCAAATGGGTTGACAATCGATTATATGAAGCAACGACTCTATTGGGTTGATGCCAAACTGAGTACCATCGAAACTGTTAAACTGGACGGAAGTGATCGAAGAGTGAGTCCACACTCTGCTTATGGAAGCGATATTTTCGAATTATTGTGATTATTTTTTCATCTTCGTGTCTTCTACTCTTGTTAATCAAAGATTTATCGTTTGTTTGAATCAAGGTGGTTCTACACTCGGTAGCGAAGCATCCGTATTCGATAGCAATCTTCGAGAACAAATTGTACTGGAGCGATTGGAAGACCAACAGCATTCAATCTTGCAACAAATTCACGGGCAAAGGACACGCTACCGTTGTTAAGGAGAAGAAACCGATTTACGGAATTCATATTTACCATTCGACTCTGAAGCCAACGGTAAAAATCTACTTTTGGTATACTTCACAGTTCAAGGACGCAACTTCACACGTTCCAATTTCAATTTCCAGATGCCAAATCCATGCATCCATGGGCTCTGCTCTCACATCTGTTTGCTGGCTCCGAACTCTACGTATTCTTGCGGTTGTCCAGCCGACAAAGAACTCAGCAACGACAGGCACAGCTGTCGAGGTATACAATTGACCGATTTTTATCAAATCGTTTACCCTCTGGTCCCACCAATTCGTACTCAAACTCTTCTGAGTGTTCGCTTTCAGTCACCGCAAAGGAGAAGAAAATCATGCTGGCAACTGGCCACATGGTGATGCAAGTCCATCATGAAGTACTGGGAAAACCGACCATAACGGCCTCCATGGTCGCCAAGGACATCGAGGCTCTCGCTTACGACTCACTGACCGGTGAGTCTCATTCGCTGGGTTTTCTTCGATTATTGCATCGTTGCTGATGAGTTATTACTTTCTCCGTGTAGGTACCATCCTGGCTAGCGATCGTATGAAGAACGTGATCTTCCGTTACGACCCGACTACTTACGAAACCGATAACCTGATCACTTCGAACATCGGACAAGTTGGAGGAATGGCCTTTGATCATCTCGGAAGAAACTTGTACTGGTGTGATACGGTGCTTAAGAAAATCGAACTCTTCAACCTCCACAGTGGCGAGAGGATGACCGTCAACTCCGACTACCAGAAGGATGTGCCTTTGAATCTTGCGGTTATTCCCGAATACGGGTAAGCCAATTAAAACTCTCAACATTCTCAGTCACATCGACTAACCATCGAATGATCCACTTCACAGTCTGATGTACGTCGTCTTCAAATCCATCGACGGTATCCACATCGATCAGATGCAAATGTCCGGACACGGATCTCGATCTCACGTCATCGAATCCGGTCTTCTCGGTCCTACGGTCTCGATCACTTACGACCCGCACCTGGGACGCGTCTTCTGGGCTGATGAGGGCACCGGCCTAATAGAAAGCACCTCATTCGACGGTACCTGAAAGATTCAGTCATGTATAGGATTTTCACACAGATCGTGACACTGTCGATTGATTCCAGGCACTGACAGACTTCAGTTCAGATCGAAGCTCAACTCGCCGGTTAGTCTGGCCATCCTTGGAAACGATATGTTCTGGACTTCCTACGCCTCTCCGCGTCTCTATTGGGCTGATAAGACGGGAAGAATCCCAGGAGACAAGAAAATCACTCTAGGTACGTTATCGTCGATCTTGAAATGCTCTATCAGAATGCCTCACATAGAACCATCGTCGCTGTGTTACAGGACTTCCTGTCAGCATGGAAATAATGCACTTGGTAGCCATGACAGGATATTCAGGACCGACGCAGCACCCTTGCCTCAACAAGAATGGAGGATGTTCGCACATTTGTCTCACCGTTTCCGATCAACTGAGTGTAAGTTAAACCGTAATCATTTCTTTCTACTCTTACTTACGACGCGTTTCTTATGTTGCAGACCTGCGCCTGTCCAGACGGAATGGCTTTGGATCGCGATAACAACAACTGTGCGAATCACAGATCCTGCAAAGTGTACGAGATGAGATGTGGATTCGACAGCAGCTGCATCGACAAGGCTAAAAAGTGTGCAATCGAATCTCTTTAAAAATCATCAACGTGTATGTCTATTGCCTGATCATTCCAGGTGCAACGGAGTAAAGGACTGTCCAGACGGCGAAGACGAAGTCGACTGCTACCAACCTGCCGTCTGCAGAGCCGACGAGTATGCCTGTGCCAGTGGCGAGTGCATCCACAGCAGCCAATTGTGCGATTCGAATGACGACTGTACCGATCGTTCTGACGAGGAATATTGCAGTGCTAAAGCCTGCGGGAAAGGTGATTTTTGTCCTCTTTTCTTTGACGTAACCGTGCGATCCATTCTGACTCTATTCTTCTTCTTCTTCCACTTTCAGACGAATTCCAATGTCACCGTGGCCCCTGCATCTCGAAATATTCAGTCTGCGACGGACGCCCAGATTGCACGGATGGTTCAGACGAAGAAAACTGCAAGGAGCACACCTGCGACCCGGAACTTTCATTCGCCTGCAAAAGTGGTGGATGCATTCCTAAGTTCTGGGAATGTGACGGTCAGGTGAGCGTAAAAAATTTGTTGTTCATTCTAAAAAACTTGCAATAATTATACCTCGATCATGCATCCTTGCAGGTCGATTGCGACGACGGATCTGACGAGTATGGACATTGTGCAACGACTACCTGCAATCCTAAGATGTTCACCTGCAAGAATTCTCAATGCATCGATACTCTGCTGGTCTGCGATCTCATCGACGATTGTGGGGATGGATCCGACGAGCTAGAGTGCTCGAAATCTGGAGAGGAGGTCAAAGCTGCTTGCGGAGATCACGAATACCGATGCATGCAATCGAACAAATGCATTTCTATGGACGCCAGGTGAGAATTTCCAACGAAAATCGGGTTTTTCTCCCTACTTCCGCAGTGAATTGATGTTGTTTTATGTTTTATGTTGTGTAATGTTCATTTCACATTGTTTCACTTAATTCAACCGTTTTTTTTTGTTTTTTTTTTTGTAAATGTCTAATTAATTTTTGTCTCAGTTATTTCTCAACATTTCACGAGTTTTTGTGCATTTTTTGTTTCCACAGATGCGATGGGGTGGAGGATTGTCCGATGAAGGACGATGAGCTACGTTGCACGGATTGTGAATACGGCGAATTTACGTGTCTGAATAAAAAGTGCATTCCTCAGGCGTGGGTTTGCGATCGAATCGACGATTGCGGTGACAAGTCCGACGAGAAGAGCTGCGAGAGTCAGATATCCGACAACGAGGCCAACCCCGGGACAACTGTGCACTGTGAAGAGTTCAAATGCCTCACCGGAAATTGCATACCTTTCGAGAAAGTCTGCAACAAGCAACCCGATTGCTACGATCATAGCGACGAAGACGGAAAATGCGGTGAGTGGGACGACCAAAAAAAAAAAGAACTTTGAGGCAAGAACTCCGATCAACTGTTGTCTTTTCGCATCGTTTACAGGAACTTCCTGCTTGATTAGGAATCCATGCAATGGAATCTGCCATGAAACACCGTCAGGTCCGGTTTGTGGCTGCGCCAAAGGTTATCGGCTACAGAGTGACGGAGTTTCGTGCGAAGATGTGGACGAATGTAAAATGGGCACTTGTGCACAGACTTGTCGTAATGAAATTGGATCCTACACCTGTTCCTGTTTCGATGGATTCTTGCTTCGCTCCGATGGACGCACGTGCAAAGCAATGGGTAAGGAAGTCGTTTCATTTTTATCCATTAAATTCCGTGAACAAGTAACTGAGGAATAGTTTTATGACACTGCAGGACCTCCGATGGAACTCATAATGGCGACGAGAGACGATATCAGGAAACTTTCTCACTCTCTCAAATCGGTTGAAGTCATTTACAGCGAACCTGGATTCGGCGTTGGCATCAACGGCGTTGACTTGAACATCGAGAAAAAAATGGTCTTCTGGAGTACAGGTGAGATAAATGGGTTGAATTTTAGTTTGAGTGGATAATAATTTTTATCTGTCGTTTCAGAGGCAACTGGAACCATATTCCAACTCTCATTGGAAACAATGAAAACAAGGAACGTGACTAAGATCGGAAAACCTCGAACCGTCGCCGTCGATTGGGCCACCAACAACGTCTACTTTTATGACAGCGAAGGTCAGCATAGCATCAAGGTCAGTGAGACGTCGAATTTGACACGTTTGTGATCGGAAAATCAAACGAAGAACGTCAAGAACGTTTATTTTGGAATATTTTCAGGTCTGCAATTTAGAAGAACAGAAATGTGCGCACGTAATTTTCATAGAATCTGCCACTGGGGTGAACGCCTTGGCTGTAGATCCGAAACATGGGTAAGAAACGAACATTTGTACATTTTAAAGGACAAAACAATGACACCTTACTCGTTTTCAGTTTCATTTTCTGGGGTCAAACTGACTCTTGGTCTTTCAACAATCCAATGAGTGAAATTTACCGAGCGAGCATGTCTGGAAAGAATCAGACTTCCATCGCTTCGAAGAATATCGGCATCGTCAGCGGTATCGCCATCGACCATTCGAGACACCGTCTATTCTGGGCTGATCAACACTTGCAACTGATCGAAAGCTCTGATCTCAACGGAAATGATCGCCGAGTAGTATTTTACTCCAACGTGCGTATCCTTGTCTCTTTAATGTCTGGAAATGAGTCGAAACATTTATGGAAATTATTCCTCCAGGTTCACCGTCCGGTCAACTTACATTTGTTCGAGGATTCGCTCTTCTGGCTGACTCCGGGTACAGGTCAAATGACCAGCTGTTCTCTGATCGAGGGTAATCAGACTTGCAACAAGATTCAGATCAGCTCATCTCACAGCGAGGAAGAATTCACCATTTTGCATCCATCCAGACAACCGTCAGGTAATTACAACATTTTCCTCCCCGATGTCGACCAGACTTAGAAAAACAGTCTCTGATAACAAACGTTAACAATTTTCAGTTGACAATGTCTGTCAGGATCACAAATGCGGTCACATGTGCGTTACGAGTCACGAAAAAGTCGAATGTCTATGCCAGGATGGATCGACGGTCGCATTGAACGAGAAGTGCAGCAACGTTACCGTCCTGGTTCCTCAATTTGGAGCGACGGAAAATTCTCTGAAAAGCGACGGTGGTTACATCACCGGGGTGATGAGCACTCTTGTCATCTGCCTCGTTTTGCTATCGGCTTATTACTACTACCAAAGAAGGAAGGTCGATGCAGCCGGTAAATGTGATTTGAGGTGAGTCGTTGTATTTCTGACTTGAAATTCTTTGTGAGAATTGAATTTTTCCCCATCCGATTACGTAATAGTAATGATAGTCGCATTACTTTGCAAACCTTGGACAGATTTAACATTTCCTTGAAAAACGAAACGCGGAAGCAATTATATGTCGTGAATTTAAAAAGGCATCCTTGAACCCTGAACTTGTATCTTTGCGTTTATTTCACGGTCTACATTAAGACCATGGGATATGTCTATTATGCATTGATTAATCGTCGCACAAGTCTCTTGATCTATTGCGGAAAAAATCCCAGTCTCTACACACACGGTGATAAATGTATCCATAGGAGCCTATGGCTGAATGACAATTAGAAACCTCTCCATATTTTTTTCGTTGACGATCCACATCTTTTGTACGGAAGTCTGTACCTTGGGCGATTTATTTTCTTTTTTCCTATTATTCAATTGTCGTCTGAATAAGGGTAACAGGAATTAATCATATTGCGTATCTAATGAAAAAAGCGTGTAACTTCTTTTTTTTTTTATTCTTACCAAGCCGCTAAAAACATGTCCAGAAACGTGAAGGTTCATTGAAATTTTCAAAAGAGAAAAGAAAAGAAACAACTATACGCCCCTTTGTCATCAGCCAATCAAGCGAAATAACAAAAAGATGTATCATTTTTTTTCTCAATTCGCTCTGAAAACGCGAGTCGAAAATCTTGGACTCTCCAATTGATACGATGTAGAGTAGAACTCACGACTTTTTGTCGTTTCAGATGTTTTTGAGGAAGAAAAGATAACGCGACCAAAAAGTAGACAAAAAAAATCGTTTTTGCGGATACGCCCCTATGCAATTAGTCAGCATAGGACCTTTCACAATTAGTTTTCCTGAATTTTGATGTCAACAGTTCTAGACATGTTTTAGCGATCTTTGTAAGAATCTGAAAAAAAATTATACGCCCTTCTGCCACTAAAGTCACATTTTTGGCGCTTGCATCCTTTTGTCATTAGGAAAAGGATTTCTAGCGTTGGACTGATCGGAAAATTGTGAAACTCCGTAACTTAAATGCAACTTGAATTTTACAGCATACACTTTCAAAATCCCGCCTTTGGATTCGAGCCTGCATCGGTTCCTGGGCATAATCCCGTTATGATGCCACCCGGAGAGCACGAGTACGTCAATCCTGTCGTCGACATCCGCTCTGAGGTGAGTGACAAAATGATATCTATTAAATTGATTTTGGAATGATGAGTAAAAAACGACGGCATCGAAATCGCTTGCATCACAGTTTCGCAAATTATTCAAGAGAGATTTTCTCTTTGGCATGCTTTGATCGTTTGCGCTACATCGTCGATACATGATGTACATAGTTATACTGGTATTACAGCCTAATTCACCAGTGGGCTGCTGATAGAATTTCGATTGTAACGTTTAATTGTTAATACTCGATTTAAGACGATTCCCGTCGCTATTAGGTCTTGCCGTTACTTTGAAGATATTCATCGTGCAAATTATGTTTGTTGAAAAACTAACGTGAGGATATAATAATGTTTTTTTCAGTTTACTAGGGAAGAGAACGTTAAGAGAACGATAAGAGTGAAGGATCACGAAGAAATCGTGACAAGCGAGAGTGAAGATGGAAATTATCACCCGGATACTCGCCTGATACGATAAAACCAACGGAGGGGAAGAATTTATAAATTGTGTTAAAAACAGCAGTTTACTGCTTTTGTTTGTATGTTTGATACGTGTGGGTAGAGTATTTTAATAATTGCGAAAATTATACGCAATTGATTGTTTATATGTTATAGTATATGAATATACATGTGTTATCGTTATATTCAAAATATATTTTGATAAATCTTTTTACTATTTATAAATGTCGCATGGAGGGAAAAAAACGATTATACTCTTAATAAAAAAAAAAAAGAAAGAATTTCACTCAGTTTTCCGTATCGATTTATTTGTATTTCTTAATAGTAGCCTCGGCCGATCTTCTGAGAAGAAATTCTTTTCCGCTATAAAATTTAACGTGAAGGTTAATCTCACAGTCACATCACGCGTTGAGTGGTAATTAATTCAAATTATGACAATCCTGAATCAACATCCACTCGTCAGATTTTGAGTAGGGCAATTCCTACTGCAGTATAAGTTGAGGGGGCATCAGGTACCTTTACAATACCGTATGCGGTCAGTCACTTATGAGCCACCATACAGCATTGTTCTAGAGTCATAGTGAATCAACAAGGAAAGGTAGGATCGGTTTGACTATTTTCAAATAATTGCCCTGATTCTTTTCATTCAAATTTGTCTTTCGACCTGCTGGATAACTCCAAAAATATACGTGATCCCTCTTTTCAAATTTTTCGTTTAGAGATATTAGAATTTTTCTTTTTCGTTCTTGACATGCATAAGTCAATCACTACAAATATTGGTATAAGATCAATTAGATCATAACACAAGAACATCGTGTTCATTCAAATTACAGAAGTTAGACGCAATCATTAAGCTTTTTATCTATTTTGGGGGATCGAATAAGTTGATATACTGTGCCAAAAATGATTTACCAATAACCAACGTAATGATATTTCCCCGATGAATATATGACGCACTCATTCATGCTGTTTTCGACGTTTATGAATATATTTCCAATTTATTTGCCAATATTTGCCATCATTGCATTCATATTCTTGATGGCACTACGAAAACTGAATTCCATCTAGAGTATATCTAGAATAAGCAGCACATTAACTTCAAGTCCGATTTGTGGGGTGGAAGATTTGCTGATATCCCAGCACTTCGTTTTTTGTATCACAGTATGCTGAATTATTTTCATTGAATTAAGTTATTCATTTTTCGATGATTACCAATAGTAATGATTCATAAATTCGACCTGTGAAAGTAAGGTTGTAGAGAAATGAAGAAAAAACCGAGGGGGGAAATAACTCGTTGAATTGACGTGTCAATAGTCGATGAAATAATTCATAATTCACTTGAATTAATGAGAATTAATTGAATTAATGGAGAATCACCTGAATTAATAGCGAATTACCTAAATGAATGAGGTTGAATTAGGTTGAATTGAGTGGAAATGGGTTGAATTAAGTTGATCAAGTTGAACTGAGTTGAATTGAGTTGAATTAAGTTGAAAAGTTGAATTAAGTTGAAAAGTTGAATTGAGCTGAAAAGTTGAATTGAGTTGAAAAGTTGAATTAAGTAAAATTGAGTTGAATTAAGTTGAAAAGTTGAATTGAGTTGAAAAGTTGAATTGAGTCAAATTGAGTTGAATTGAGTTGAAAAGTTGAATTAAGTCCAATTGAGTTGAATTAAGTTGAAAAGTTGGATTAAGTTGAAAAGTTGAATTGAGTTGAAAAGTTGAATTGAGTCAAATTGAGTTGAATTGAGTTGAAAAGTTGAATTAAGTCCAATTGAGTTGAATTAAGTTGAAAAGTTGGATTAAGTTGAAAAGTTGGATTAAGTTGAAAAGTTGAATTAAGTTAAAAAGTTGAATTAAGTTTAAAAGTTGAATGACGTCAAATTGAGTATTGAATTAAGTTTAAAAGTAGAATTAAGTTGAAAAGTTGAATGACGTCAAATTGAGTATTGAATTAAGTTTAAAAGTAGAATTAAGTTGAAAAGTTTAATTGAATTGAATTGAATGAATTATTCTGAATTATTTCAACCCTCGGAATTACCTCGGAATCTGTCACTCAAATCTTGAGTTACTTCCCCTTCGGAAAAAACTACGAAATTTAACATAAATGCTCGTTTGGTCATATTGGGTACATTTTACTGCGGAACCACATTTCGGAGTACGATCATATTGCGTAATCGTTGAACTTCGCGGTAATAGTAAAAAGGATTAGAAATTATTCGCACGTACCGCAAACGTCAAGGTAATACGAACATCTCGGGGTTAATCTCGCGGAAGCCGCGTATTGTGGGCCAAGGTAACGCGATCGATCTTCCTAGATCATATTCAGGATTTCTCTGATGAGCTATCGTCGGAAGCTTACTCAATGAGACATCAGCCGCCCCCGAACCCTTAGCTCACTAACGCCTCGTGACACATAAAGCAATTAATTCTAATCATTCTACAAGACTGAATTACAGAATGGCACTGTTCAGCGTAACGGCTGTTATCATCGGCTCCGCGATATTCAGTGGAATAATCGCCCTCGTCATGTACCATCTTCGACGACTACCTCTGTATAAACAAGCATCTAAATTCAGTGGACCACCGCTGTTGCCATTTTTGGGTAACGCGCTTATCTTCCTCGGAAGTACCGAAGGTATTTGATTTAACCGTCGATTTCCGGTCAACATACCACGTGTGACTTATGCGCGTCGTTTTTCTTCGAAAATTCAGATATCCTGACAAAGGTAAGGGAGCTTATGGACACGTATCGTTCGCCGTTTCGCGTTTGGCTGGGTCATCGATTATTCTTTGCGATCAGCAATCCGGAGCATTTGAAGGTAACCGCGAAAAACTTGCGATTTTCGCTACGAAATTTTGAATTATTCATTTTTCAACTATTTTCAGACCATTTTTCTGAGTCAAAAGGCCATAGAGAAAGAAGATTTGTACAAATTTGTTCGACCGTGGCTAGGAACTGGATTATTCACGGCTCCTGGTGAGTAATTTATCGTTATTATTACGTCAAAGCTTGACGCAACGTGATCGAGGTACAAGTTAGAGAATTACTCTACAGACGAAACCGGGTCTAGGCGCGCGTCAAGCATACATAAATGTGCGAACAGTGGACATAATTTTATTACGTATTGTTTATGCGAGAGACCACGAAAAATTATGCACCTCGTTATACGCATGACGCTTGGATATGAACGCTGCACTTACCTATCATCGAAACTCAAACTGAATTCCGATCAAATTTATTCTCCTGTTCAATTCAATGATTTCTTATCAACTATAGCTTTTATGTTTCTCGACATTGTCTGCACTTGCAAGGACAGCTGCGTTATTAATTATTCAATGTCGTCCGTGATGATGGTGTGAATGGCCCTTTTAGCATCAAAATGGCGTGTCCATCGAAAGCTGATAATGCCCACGTTCAACCCTCGCATTCTTGAATCCTTTGTGGAGGTGTTTGCGATTCAGTCTAAAATAATGGTCCGACAAATGGAGGTCGAATTGGATGGGGCAGAATTCGACGTTTTCAACTACATCTCGCTCTGCACGTTGGACATCATCTGTGGTAAGTGCATAATTCGGGCAAAGAGTCTCCGCGAGGTGCATTTAAAAATGAAATGATTTTCCTATGATCTACCGAGTCTCTTGATTATACAGTAATGCATTACTCTGTGATTCAGAAACTGCGATGGGAGTATCCATCAGGGCACAGACGGAGACCAATTGCCGTTTTGTGGATGCTGCGAAAAGGTGGTCCTTTGTTTACCGATATAAAGACAGGAACTCGATGCGGCATTGTTTTAACGCCAGTTTTTTAAATTCATTGTCAGAACATCCAGCGGAATCTACATGAGGATGTTTCAAGTTTGGCTTCATCCAGATTTCATCTTCAACCGCACCCACCTTGGAAAAACTCAAAAAGAATGCATCGAATACTTGCACGGTGTAACAAGTGAGGTGAGAATTCCGATTGCATTCTTTCTTTTCGTTTATTTTTTTACCGAAATTTAATCCATGAAACACAGAATTTTTATTCTCCTTCTTTTCTAGGTCATACAAAAAAAGAAGAAATCATTCTTGATGAAAAATGATGAGACAGCTACGAGCAATCAGGAAGGTACACGTAAGTGGATTGATGATTTTTTATTCATCTATGATAACAGGGTGTCTATACTCAAGTCAGGATCTAAGATTCCCTGAGAATTCACGGATATTGCAGGTATATCGAGATACTTGGGTAAATTCAATTTCCCGAATAATTCTAGGATATTCCAAGAGAGAAAAAAATCCCTCAGTTTTGCAGGACTTCCAGGTTTTGGAAGGAATAATTTCAGTGAATTTTTTTTGCAAAAGAAATTAACTGTTTGATGATAATTTAATGAAGTTATCTTAATTTACTACTCAATGATCATCATCACGATTGGATAATGCAGGAATCGGAAGAAAAGCATTCCTGGATCTTCTCATGGAACTGTCTAATAACGGAGTGAAATTTTCTGATGTTGAACTTCGCGAAGAAGTTGACACCATGATGATTGCTGTACGTAATCTTATCATCGTCTATTTCTTAACGCTGAAATCCTAGATTTTGGCAAACACATTGGTCTCGAGTATTTTGGCTTCTGTACAGAAATAAAAGATTCAAAATCACGCCTCAGGATCAACGGACTTACATCTTTGAGACTATAATAGATATTATATATGAATTATCTTCCAGGGAAATGATACAACAGCGACGATCAACACCTTTGTGTTTCTGATGCTGGCATATCATCCAGAAATACAGGTTTGCGATTCCTGATTTGTGGCTTCAGCCTAGATGAACGCACTAACGCAAAACTTCAAATCTTATGGAAATTCTGAAAGATCTAATATTCCGACAGCATTTTTTCCCCGATATTCCCGAAGACTGGAATAGAAATAGAAATATTTTTTACAGGATAAGGTTTACGAGGAACTCTGTGAAATTTATGGTAACGAAGATTACGATCAACTAAATATCACACATGAAGATCTGCAGCGAATGGTGTACATGGAACGTGTGATCAAGGAAACCATGCGTTTATTTCCCATCGGTCCTGTTCTCGTCCGCGCTATCACCGACGATTTGAACATAGGTAGGTATTCAAATATTCAATCTCTTCATCCTCTGAAGTAGAAATGATTAGATATTGTTTTTTTTATGTTGGAGAAACTCCGAAAATCATATTTCTGTGATGCTACATTACCAAGTATATTGATTTCAGGTGAATACACCTTGCCGAAAGGGAGCTCAGCCGTTTTGGGCATCATAAAAACCCACCGAAGCGAAGAGTATTGGCCAGAGCCGCTAAAATTCGACCCTGACAGATTTCTTCCTGAAGAGATTGCCAAACGACATCCGTACTGTTATCTGCCATTCAGCGCCGGACCGCGAAATTGTTTAGGTATAGAATTTCCTGATATCTCGTACAAATTAATAAAGCGGATCGAAGACGAGTGATTAATTTCTATGATCATTTCAGGTATCAAGTATGCCATGATGGCGATGAAGACACTCCTCGCCACGGTTCTGCGGAGATACGTATTGAAAAAAGACAATATCGTACCGATAGGGGACATCAGATTGAAGGCAGAGCTGATGCTGAAACCAGCAGACCCGATTAAAATACGAATAGAAAAACGAAAGACAAAACTGAATCACGTTTGAGATGGAATTAAGTTTTAATTTAGTGGTATAGATTTTTATTGGCGACTTAACTTGTTGAAAAATTGCGATGATCGGGTGAATCAATAATTAATCAAGATTTTTGATTGCTGGTTTTCTAATTCTTGCCAACAAAATTGTAAAATAGAGTTAAACCAGTACCGCAAAATGTATAAAAGTCACATACAAATAATATTGTGATGGCAATGAGTAAAGCTTTTACTGTGCTGACGCTGTATATTGAATATGCGCAAATTTCCATTGCCATTTATCGAGTCTACAAAATATAGATGCGCCGTTATTTGAAATATCGCAACAATAGTTATGATATATGAGATATAGCAACGTTTGTTGGAGTAGCAAAAACGATAAAAGTAACAATAACGAAAATCCTGGCAAAATAATAAATGTTCAACTATTCATAAATATAATTATATGTGGCCTAAGTATGTAAATAACAATTATTCATTTATATTACTGTATAGTTAGATAAAATTTTGAAACATAAGTAGTCATTTTCGTGTGTAAATACCCTCTGATCAATAATCGATCTATATTAATTTTGACCTACATTTTTTTTTGTGTAGAAAAATAATAATAACAAACTAATTTCAACTGACAAGGTAGGGGCTGTCCAGAGCTCCTATACCCGCAACGACTCCACCTTCGTTTTCGTGCGCTGGTTTCGTTCTCAATATATGACCAACTTGTCTGTTGATTTTTATCTCATCCGCGCTTCTGAAATCGAAATTAATCATTGGATTAAACTTTTTCGTTGAAATTTTCCAGAATGGCCGACGATCTTCTCCAACGCACCCAAGAATTACTCCGTACACTCCAAGTTCGCTGACGACGTCCTGAACTTCGAGTTTACTCGAATCTCCCGGACGTACCAGGTAGTTTCCCTGAAGAGGAGGGCGGATTCGGTCCATAAGAATCCACGCCGTTCTTTCCTTGGTATTTTTCATAGATTCTAGCTGCAAGCGGACGTTCTCGTCGTAGACGTTGTTCCCGCCTCCCTCTCTTTGTGGTTTTAGAACGAATCTCTCCGGTTCTCTCAGGCCCATCTCAACCGCCTTTTCTCCTTCCTCGTCCTGTTTGATTTCACAAAACAATGAATATCTGCTCTCTCTGCGCCGAGCAGGGAAAACGAACAAGCAACGCAGTCAGATGTCTGCTTCGGCAGAGTGTCTAGCGTCAAGGGGATATCAAATTCCCGATTTTTCCACATTTCCCTGACAAGCAGACACCTTGTTTGCGAATGAATTACAAAGAATCCTTCTTTTGCAGTCGCCTTTGAACCTGAATACTTACATAATCAAGCGAGTAAAGGCCTGTAAATATTCGTTGTATTTTTTCCACCACAGTTTTATCTGAGAAATATTTATCCAGGGCTCCTTTTACGGCCAGCGCCTGTTGTACCTGTTGATTGAAAATTCGATATCTGAACACGTTCGTGATATTTCGCTACTGGGACCGCGGAGACTGCTTCAGAGTTTACCTTTTTGGTACCAGCTAGATGATACTGAATCGACGGACATTTAATCGCGCGGGATCGCTCGAGCAACAGTCGCGCCGACCACTCGTTCTCTGTGGGATACTGTGCCGGTTCATAACCGGATCGGAAGTAAACTACAGCTACAATCGAGTTATCTCTGGAAGTGAAAAATTGTACGTTACGATATTTTTCAACGGCTGCGCTTGAGCGCATACTCACACAATTAATTCTTGGTCCTGACCAAGATGTGCTTCAGAAGCCAAATCTCCCAGAGATTTTCTTATTATTTTAATGCCAGAATTCTTCTGGCGGATTTCAAACTCGTGAAACCTTTGGTCACATATGTTGTACGTCAAGTCTTCGACGACGAATAATATAACAGCCCTGTGATTAGCGAAGAAAACAGAATTTGAAAGTTTTTATCTCATTTATCGGAGTGAAAACTGGACCGTGTCAATTCTACCCACTGTTTATTGTTGTACAATTTCCAAGAATCTATCAAACCGTCACAGAGACCGGAAAGCGCGTTGTTCTCAGGAATCTATAAAACATGAAATTCACCGTTATTAACTAGTTTCTTGTCATTGCTTCGATATTAAAGAATATCTTACATTTTCCAATTGATCTTTCAGGTCCAATTCTTTCAAGACGTACCTGAAAATTTCACAAAAATAAATTAATCTCTCTATATTTGAGTCTGTACCTGGTTTTATACCTGTGGTATTGCGTGATAGTCGTCGCCACACCAGCAAAGCTCGACGCGATCGTGTTCAATTCGACTTGTAAAATCTTGCAATCGCATAGACTGTGCATCAAATAATCTGAGCGCAGTAGTCCCAAGCTGATATTCTGAAAAACAGAAACGATCCCCTTTCAATATCTCCGATATCTCGCTCCGTGTTTAATCAAGCCGACCAATTATTTACCTGCGTAAAGCCTTCGTCATACACCGTTTCATAAATGCGAAACAGTTTTGCGGTAAAAGCGTCGACTTCAACTGTGCTGGAAATAAAATCATCACAAAAATGATTAGCGATATGAAAGTATGAACTCTAGTTTCACTGAGTTGACGATTCATTTCAGTGTGTGTCTCTAGGGATAATTAGATAGTTGACGAATAGTCATTATCGAATTGCGTCATACCAGCTAAATTTAATCTTTTCAATCTTTACCGTAGAAGTAAATTATCGATAAAGCAGATTTCTCTACTTTATAACAGTGATAATAACAGCGTTAACTCGAATGAAGTAAATCGTATTTCGTAACGTACAGCCTCAGGGTATTGCGATGGACGATCTAGAACCCTGCTTACCTTCTCAATGTTTCTGTGAGGAATTTGTGATCGTGAGCAACCTTGTGCGTAAGTTCATTGAGGACATTTTGCACCGCGATCGCCTTTTCGAATTCAAGACGAGGAAACGAGGACGGCAGTAAAAGAAACGGCGTATACTGAACCGAGTCTCTGTTCAATTGTTGTTTGCTCCTCATGCAAGCACCTAAAAAATGACGCGACTATCAGATCAGATAACTTTAACTTTGTTTTGATTGTATAAAACGTGCGATAGGCATATGCCACTAGAAATAGTTAATTGTGTTATAATTGAGGATCTTCGATCATTTGAGTGAATTTTGGAAATTTGATGATCGTAATTATTGACAGTGTTTAGTAAAACTCACCATGCATGAGCAGCCAGTCTTTCGCCTTCTCCGAAATTTCTTCCAAAACTTTCTTAGGCAAAGGAAGTTTGACACAAGGTTTAATAACTGGAGAATTCATAGTTAAAAACAATGAAAAAAAAAAAAAAAAAAATTAAAACACTTCGTTGACAGGTATCAAATAATAGGATCGGTGAAACTGGTTATAAGCACCGTGTTCACGTACATGACGTGCCTCCCAGCCGTTGGAATACAATAATAACACTTATCAATGCATATGAATGACTATCTCTACCACTGCTCAGGTTATCTCATACTAAAATAATCTACAAGACAGTTTCTTATTTATTACTATGATGATTATATTTTTTTTAACTATCGGAATATTTTTACTACCATAAATACCGAATCTCTCCGCCAGGTGGATATTGCACTCGCTAATATCGAAAGACTAGAAATTCATTTCCTGATGCGATAAAACAAAAGCGCAATATTCAGTAGAAGGTGTCTCATTGGTCGATTCAGGTAGACTCAAGCTCTGATTGGACATCGAGAGATGCAGCCACCTTCAGACCGGACGTCGTACGGTTAGATGGACGACAAGTATGACGTCACTCAAAGACCAAAATGGCGATAATTTGTTTTCTGATCACATTTATCGATAAAATATGGATGAAAAAGTCTTCTTTTCGGATTTGAAAATATTTATTTGGGTATAAAAGATGTTTGATTGAATTATTTGTCTGATTTGGCGAGTGTCTAGCTTGTTGAGTCACGTGAGGTGAAATTCATTTCCGGATGCGATAAAACAAAAGCGCAATATTCAGTAGAAGGTGTCTCATTGGTCGATTCAGATAGACTAAAGCTGTGATTGGACATCGAGAGAAGAAGCCACCTTCAGACCGGACGTCGTACGGTCAGATCGACTACAAATATGACGTCACTTGAAGACCAAAATGGCGATAATTTGTTTTCTGATCACATTTATCGATACATTATGGATGAAAAAGTCTTCTTTTCGGATTTGAAAATATTCATTTGGGTATAAAAGATGTTTGATTGAATTATTTGTCTGATTTGGCGAGTGTCTAGCTTGTTGAGTCACGTGAGGTGAAATTCATTTCCGGATGCGATAAAACAAAAGCGCAATATTCAGTGGAAGGTGTCTCATTGGTCGATTCAGATAGACTAAAGCTGTGATTGGACATCGAGAGAAGAAGCCACCTTCAGACCGGACGTCGTACGGTCAGATCGACTACAAATATGACGTCACTTGAAGACCAAAATGGCGATAATTGGTTTTCTGATCACATTTATCGATACATTATGGATGAAAAAGTCTTCTTTTCGGATTTGAAGATATTTATTTGGGTATAAAAGATGTTTGATCGAATTATTTGTCTGATTTGGCGAGTGTCTAGCTTGTTGAGTCGCGTGAAGTTAGTCGCGTTATAGTTAGACAGCGAGAGTGAGACGCCATCTTGATTGATTGTTTCTCCGTGGAGGTTCCATGATCCGTGGATGACGCTTGCGCTCATCGGTATATTGTGGATTTCTTTTGCTCCCCAACCATTCCCGTGTTAAATAGAAAATATTTGCGTACAAAAAAAAACAAAAAAATAGCGTCGGTGTCCGTAAGTAGGATTTCACGTTATTTCAATTAAACAATAACCCCAGGGTACCGGTACCGAGCGTTGATACACGAAGAGGCGCGGTGAGGAGAAAATAAAACGGTTTTCATCGTCCTTCCCCTTCATGGTTCATCATGAGTGATTATTCAGCGGTTGCTCCGCCAAATTTCAGTCAAAGTTCTGCGTTTGCAGCCGCCCTGCAACGTGCCAAACAGGTAAGAACCCTAAATTCAATTCGTATCACGTTTGTTTAAATTCCTCGCACCAACTCACGCCGGGTCGAATCCATTTCGGCTTCACCTCTCAATGGCTTGCTTCTCTCTACACACGTTCACGGTCCCGCAGATGCCTAACAGATTTTTTGTACCAAGCTTCCGATAAATCCCAATTCACTTTGCCATCACGGCTCCGTATTTTAACCAGGCTCCTTTTCGTGAATAATTTAACAATTATAATCGTACCTAAAACGCAGGGTAATATCGTTACATCCGAATTATACGTTCACACAGACCTGATATGCATGCTAAGGGTTGTGTGTGTGTGTGTGTGTGTGTATTAATTTCCGGGCATTTTCCCATTTAACATCAATGCGTAATTGCAAGATATCCTACATTTCGGTTAAACTCGAGTCAGACGATAATTTAGAATATAAAGAAGCCTCTCCAGAAGTATTCGATGTGGTAATTGATTTGGAATTTCAAACTCTCGCTATAAAAAAATAATAAAAAATAACGCATATTCCTATTTTTGGTCCTCGAAGTACAACATGATGTTTTTTTCTCGAGAATTTCCCTAACGCCTTTTTACGTGCCTTGTGCAAAATGAATTAGAGCTTGAAGAAACCTAACTAGCCGGCGTTAATTGCCAACCATTATTTCCTACTTTTTTTTATTAAACAATACGAATGGTTTATCACGTTCAGAGTTGCCTCGAGTTCTGTATTTTAGCCAGACAGTCGAAATCTTATTTCTGCAAAGCACAGGTGCAATTGCAAGTTTATTTTTATAACAGACATCGTCTCGCAACTCCTTTTAGTCAATTATTTTACAACTCTGACAACTGCACATGCCATAAAAAGCTTACAAAAAAAAAAAAAAAAACGTAACAATATTTAGCGACGTAAATAGACTACGGCGAATAACTTACTGCGCAACTGGGGTCCTTGCCTCACATTCAATCAGGTTTTGTGCTTGAACCTGACCCATTATTCCCCAAATATTTTTTCATCGTATAAAGATTCAAACTGGTATCTTTTCTTAGGCGGTTACCCTTTCTCGTTTCTATTGTAGTGGACGAGGGTCGAACCCTTCCTCATACGTATAATTCGCACTCCTTGGCATAAATTCTTGTCATTTAGCTGATATCCACGGAGGAATAATCGTCAGTGGTGAACATTTGGAGCATTTTTGAAATCCAATCTAAGTTTTATTCTATCTTACCTCAAGTTCAAACCCATCGATATCCTCAATTATTAACAAAAACTGCATCGCTTCAAGAAACAAGAAAGCATCCATTCGTTCGGCTAGCGCTCCGTTGTATTTTGCAAGGTCTTCCAAGTCTTGAATGTAGTACCGAACTCCGTTCATTGTTTAAGACTTGCAGACTTCAGTTACGCTAAATTTCCATCAATCGAATACAATTTTCAATTTATTGCTTGTAGACAGGAAAATATTCTACAAGAATTTCACGATCTGGAATGAAATATCTTATCGTTTTGAAGCTCATTTGATAACTCTAATATCTATATCTGTTTGAATGTTTCCTCGAAACAAAGAAAAAATGGGAGCGAAAGTTCGAGAATAATTCGTACTCTTCGAGCCCATTTCCCCGTAACACAAACGTCAATGATTTCCCGCAAGTTTATTGCCGTTTGAAAATCCTGATCATTCGTCGCTTGATTACAGATCGCTGCTAAGATAAATCCAGCCAGTTCCCAAACTACGTCCGAACCAAAGTTGAAGCGTCCGCTCGAAGATTGTCCAGGTGAGACAGATCAATCTTTCGATAGAGGTAAACAACGTGAACAATTATTATTATTATTATTATTATACAACTTAAGCTTTTAAATTCAGCTCCTCTCCTCATAATTGAATTATAGTTCAGTATAAGATTCATTCATGAACATAGTAGAGAAACCCACCCAATCCGATCGCCCGAGTTCTGAACGGGTTCGATACCCAGTATTGAAATCTTGTCTTAAGCGAATATCATTTATTTGAACTTCTTCAGAGCCGGAAGCAAAAAAAGTGGCGGCTTTAGTAGCAGATCCCCTTATTGGGCTACGGGGGGGCCCGCCCACTGGTACTTCTATCAGTGAAGCTGCAGCTCAAGCAGCTGTAGCCGCTAGAGTAGCCGTTCAATCAACTTCGCCTCCCGCCATCATGGCTGGAATGGGAGGTATCTGTAATGAGGATATTAGAGTTCCAGATAAAATGGTTGGGCTGAGTAAGTATAAACATTATCCACGTTCCCCCTTGAGTAAACAAAATTTCAGGGTCAGTTTTAGTTTTTTTCACTTCATCGACAAATCATTCAAACTTTATATCCGTACCAAATCGCTGTCTGTATCTATCGTTGGTCATCTTCGTCTTCCGAGAGTTTATTTTCAGCTAAAAAGATTCAAACGATGCATTTGATGCGGATACCTGTGAATAAAGTTGTGCAATTATA
This sequence comes from Euura lappo, assembly GCA_018257835.1. Lineage (NCBI taxonomy): Eukaryota > Metazoa > Arthropoda > Insecta > Hymenoptera > Tenthredinidae > Euura > Euura lappo. Next base: position 602,553 of record JAEUYN010002377.1, on the reverse strand, counting down.
ACGAACAAAATTATTTTCTCATTTATTCATCTATTTTTTGTTGTTGTATTTGTTGAATCAGACTGAATTTTAATTATTTTCATTGTATATAAGGTAGAAGAGTTTTATCTGGTTTTATTACTGTAAGTGGTACCAAAAGAAAAAAAAAAGGTACAATGGATAAAGTAAGTAGTGTTATATTACCTCAGGTGGGAAAATGTAATGATTTTTTAATAATAAATGTATAATTTACATTATAATATGTTGAATCAAATTGAACGGTTGAACAATGTTAATAAGAGAATGAGATAAAATAATACGGGGAAATACCTAATAAATAATAAGTTCCATAATTTTTCAGCCGAACCATTATTTCTGAAACTTGTGACGCAATGTAATTAAAACCGTTCTGCTAAACCTTGACGATGATTATAGCTTTATAGAAAAAAAAAACAAAAAAAAAAGTTCTAAAGTACAAATGATCGTCGTCACCGTCGTGCATTTATTACTTCAGAGATATAAAGTCAAGGTGTTCAACGATTTATGTACGAGTACATAACTCTTATCGATCGATCGATCGTTTAACCATTGATGATCTCTCCAATTAATTTCAGTCATCGGCAGAGGTGGCGAACAAATAACTAGATTGCAAAGTGAAACCGGATGCAAAATACAAATGGCACCTGAAAGCGGCGGATTGCCAGAGCGCGTCTGTACCCTCACGGGGTCCAGGGAAGCCGTCAAGTAATTTGAATTTTCACTATTAACAATATCATCCGACACATGTTGAAAATCATTCATTCGAAAATCAACTCAGTCTCAGATCAAGGATCGAAGGAACAACGAGTTATTTGTTCATTTTTTTCTCACTACAATCAATGAATTCAAAATAAAATATATTTATGTGCGAGGAATTTAGTTTATCGAAATTTGCTGACTAGTTTCGGATCAAATACGTGGTTACATCGTTTTGCTGATCACACTAGTGCCGAATTCACTCTGTTATGACTGATACTAAATATTGCCAGTCTAGTAGTGATATCAGAGTGAGGTGGTCTCGTACGTTGGTAAATATTTACATCATAGAATCTGCGTGACTGAAGGACAGACGTGTTTGAGTTAGACTGAAGAATTACTCTCAGTAATTACAAATTCTTCATTTCAAGAGGAAATTTGTATCCAAGCTCGTTCCCTAATTGTGAAGGAATTCGCAAATGTTGCTGATCTAAATTTCTGGCACTTGAATAATAGTCATTCCCTCAGATATTTTGATAGCTACGAGTCGTAGCTAGAATAAATATTTACCTATAAATCTCTTATAAGTCAACTGCGAGATCCTAAAAGTAATAAAATTTCAGTCGTGCCAAAGAATTAGTTCTCTCAATTGTTAATCAAAGAAGCAGAACGGAAGGAATTGGTGATATGAATATTGGTGGCGGAGGAGGAAGTAGCAGCGGAGTAGTCGGACACCCTGGATTCGTTGAAATAATGATACCCGGACCCAAAGTTGGGTTGATCATTGGAAAAGGCGGAGAAACGATCAAGCAGCTCCAAGAAAAGTCCGGGGCTAAGATGGTTGTTATTCAAGAAGGCCCGTCTCAAGAGCAAGAAAAACCATTGAGGTGAAATTGAGACACACGTCGCTTGTTTCCTCAATCCAAACTCTTCCGACATCAATTGCAATCGGTCTCTCCATTGATTATTTCAGAATAACTGGAGATCCGCAAAAGGTTGAATACGCCAAACAGCTGGTGTACGAGCTGATTGCCGAAAAGGAGATGCAAATGTTCCACAGAGGATCGCAGAGAGGCGGCTCCGAGAGGGGAGGAACAAATTACAATAATTCCGACAACGGTTTTAGCCACGGGGGTGGAGCGCCGAGTTCGGACGGCGTTGAGGTGAGAAAGATGCCGTTACTTGCTTCGAAATTCTCCATCTGATTTGTTTTCGTTTAAACAAATGCGATCATGATTATAATTCTTCAGGTTCTTGTGCCGCGAGCTGCGGTCGGCGTCGTAATCGGAAAGGGCGGTGACATGATTAAAAAAATCCAAGCGGAGACCGGGGCGCGAGTACAATTCCAGCAAGGTAGAGAAGACGGTCCGGGTGATCGAAAGTGTTTGCTATCGGGGAAGCATCAGGCCGTAGAACAAGCACGGCAGCGCATTCAGGATTTAATTGACAGTGTAATGGTAAAACTATATTCTAGAAAGTAAGTGCAGAAGGAATTTGAGCCGAGGCGAGCAACGTATAGCCGAATTCCTTCTCGTATCCCCCCAAAAAAAAGAGGGACGTCAGAGAATCGTGAATGTATATTTTCTGATCGAACAGGTTCTTCGAATAATTTATTATTCTCTGTTATAAAATTGAGTAGAACTTGAAACCTTAGAGTTTAGCGAACTTCGAGGAAGTCAGTATTTTTAATCGAGTTCATTCTTCCCTAGAGACGAGACGACGGCCGAAATTCAATGGCTGGTGGCGGCAGGGGAGCCGGAGGACCACGAGGAAACGGTTTTGGGAGCGGTCGTAGCTCGAACGAGTTTGGTGGAGGATGGGGAGACAGGCGCCAGGGTGGTCCGATGCAGGATAAAGTTGAAACTACATTCACCGTTCCGTCATCCAAGTGCGGAATCATAATTGGCAAAGGTGAAGACTCGAATGATTAATCATTGAACGATCGTTTGTAACGTGTACTCGTTCATTTTAAGGCGGAGAGACTATAAAACAAATCAATCAGCAAACCGGAGCGCATTGTGAACTCGATCGCCGGAATCAGAGCAATGAAAATGAGAAGATTTTCATTATTCGAGGAAATCCCGATCAGGTTGAACACGCTAAGAGAATATTCAGCGAGAAACTTGGACTGGTACGTTGATAATAATGTTGAATCTTCATTCCTCATACCCATCTAGCTGAATAAGCTGTATATCTTGTACGAGTCGTAAATACTAATCCAAATACTCTGTTACATAGATATAGGCGCAATACTTCGACATGTTACCAACTTGTGAAATGTTTTGTTTTTTGTTCCGCTTTCTTATCGAAACCAGGATACTCCTATAGTATGTGGTGAAAGATCGGAGGGTTTGTTTCCATTCCAGAGTCCTGGCGGAGCTCCGTTTTCAGGCGGACAAGGCGCTATTGGATACAATCCAAACTGGAATTCAGGATCAGGATATCAATCTTGGCCTAATCAAGCTCAGTCAAATGAAACAAGTAACTATCTCTCTCCTGCTATCCAAAGAACTCGAAAACCCGAAACAAACACCAATATTTTCATTCACTTTAGGTGGTCCAGGCGCAGCTCCGGGCGGTGTGCACGTCAATCCTCAAACAGGACAGCCGGATTACAGCGCCCAATGGGCTGAGTATTATCGGTCCCTCGGCATGCACAGAGAGGCTGACATGATCGAGCAGCAGGCTAAGCAAGGAAAGACAGACCCTGCTCAGGCACAGCCTGGTACGTTCTTCCCACATCGTTGAATAACGTGGGGTTGACGTGTTTTATACTAATTTTGAACTACTCTGTGCAGGAAACCCGGCAAGCCAAGCCAATCCGGCATCGACCGGATCGGCGGGAGCTGTTCCACAGCAGCAACAGCAACAGCCGCAGAGCGGTGCGCAAAATGGGGGTCAGGCAGACTACAGCGCTCAGTGGGCAGAGTATTACAGAAGTGTTGGGAAAGTTAAGGAAGCTGAAGCTATCGAGGCGCAAATGAAAGCTGGAAAGGTATTATCCGGATCGATTTCTCAACTCTTGACACGAGCAGGGACCAGTTTTTCTTAAATAACGCATGTACGTTTCGATTATTTCAGTTGGGATTGCCGGGAAATCAGATGGCGCAACCTCAGATGCAGCAAGCCTTACAGGGTCAGTCGGCGGGGCCGCCTGCCGGAACCCCGACAACGTTTCCACAGAGTTACGGAAGCTACCCAGGCATGGGACCTGGGTCTGCACCGGCCGGTTATTACGCCGGTAGCACGGGTTCGACATCTCAGTCACAGTCCGGACAGCAGGCTCCTCCTTTCCCGGCTGGTTATCAGAATTATCCATACTCTCAGCCGAACTCTGATAATTAAACAGCGACGGATAAAAGATGAAGCAATTAATACGTAAGTAGAATCTACGTGTTATATACGCATTAGGGTATTACGAAGTTGAAAAATATTTGCCAATTTGCATAAATGTGTTGTGTGTATGTGTAAGGAAAGAGAAAAGAAATGAAATAAGAAAGGTGCATGCATGTATCTTGTATCGTTTTAGACTCCTAATTTTTAATATTTATAATTCCTAATAGGTAATAGGCGTAGGTTGTTTATCGAAGTCTGCAATTTTATTATGTTTATTTACCACAATAATGTCCATGCAATAACTCGCTCCATATGTTTTATCATATATTTGTCGAATATACATACCATTATGTGTATACTTGAAATGACTCTTATCGAATATTCATGTGCTCTGATGATTGATTGATTAAAAATGTTCATTCATATAATGTGTGTTCTTGTTCAATAATTATTATCGAGATTAAGTTTGTTTCAACATGTTGTAAAATTCATTGCAGATGTGGTTCGCCGAATGCTATGCATTAGCATTATTTGAGGTGTATTTCATTTGCGACTACGATATTAGACAAACAAATTTAATAATACTACGGGGTCGTTGATATCAGTGTTTGGCATTACCATTGAATATTCCATTTGTATTATGTATGTACATTACATAACACCATGTGTATACACTGTTATTACCCAGAAAGTAGCTGCAATTATTTTCTCACAAGATTAAACCATTGTTGTGGATTTTCTAAGCAATTTAATAAAATTGGAAATGATTCGTTATATACATAATATATTTAATAATTATACCATCAGTATAATTATTACGTTTGCTTTTAAAGATAAGAAAAAGGAAAGGTATTTTTTCATTTTCTTTCATACTTTGTCATCAAGCATTTCGCACTATTATCGTAATTTATTCTTTTTTTTTTCTTCACATTAGGTAATATTATCTTTATTCTCATTTTTTCTCCCCCGCTCTTCTTTTTCCTACGGTTTGTGTTTATTTTTTAGTGTTGCAGTTGTCACTTCACGTCGCATCACTTAATTTCACACGGCTATATGTAAGCTTTGCTAACTGTTTGTATGTACTTCGTTTATTCATTACAGCGCCAACGTACACGTACACGTCGCTTGCAGGAACTCTGATGAATATTCTTTTCGTCGAAACAACTGCAAAGTGCTAAATATCGATCTACAGTATGCTGCTAGAACAAGAATCCATCGCTCACCAATTCAGTGTCAGGGAAGGTATAAGTGATCGATACTCGACAAGAGTAGTAAAAAATACTTGATCATACATCTACCCCAGAGTCATATTTACCACTATGTGACTTCCAACCAATGGTTTAATCTTATTATTATCGTTTTTTTTTTTTTCTTTTTTTTCGTTTCTTTCCCTCCGCCCCCCCATTTTTTTTAATACCCGCAACAACTTTCTGGATATCGTTTATACGTTATTATAAGCTCTTACCATATTTTGACAATCTCATATATACATACAAACTATTATGAAATTGGCATACTTTGGCACATTCATTTAGTCCGTACAGATTTTTTCATTTATTATAATTAAGTAGATGATAATGATGAAAAAAATTGATTAATAATATTAATAATAATAATGATGATAATAATAATAACAATAAAAGGCAGATTTCCATCGTTTGAAACTGTATCAATAGACAGAAAGAGTAAAACGTGCGACCTCCCTATTAATCTAATGTTTATGATAGTATACAAAGTCAATCTGAAGTTGAACATCGTGTATTATTTTTTCTTCTTCTTTTTTCAAAGTACGTTATTATGTGTAATGAATAGTATATGTGTAAGAAATGTGGAATGACGTAGGTAGGAGATAATATGATTGGACTATGTTGTGAAATTATATGTATTTTGAGTTTAATTGGGAAACGAAACAAAATTTATTCGAGTTGTTACATTTTCGGTTTATTATGCCTCAAAAAGAAAGAAAATATTGCAATGCATAATATTCTTCCTTCTGGAAATTGTAACTTTTGTAATATTATAGCTTAGATTGGCCTTTACTGAATGTATCTGTAATATTTACATTTTTTGGCCTCAAATAAAAGCTAATTATGGTGTACAAAATTAGGGTACCCTATTACTCAGGGCATAACATAGTCCGATCGATAATTATTCTACAATAAATTTCGAATAGAAATAATAAATAATTATGTATAACATATGCGGTTTTATCATTTTCTAAATACACGCCTCTGAACTCCGTTTTACTGGAGCCAATGGAGCATCGAGTCATTCCTCAATTATCCACTTGTAATAATTTTTTGCATATTGCAAAACTACCAGCTCGCATCAAGATGTCACAAATCATCAAAAATACATTGCCGATGTCTCGCCTGCTTTACAGATGTACAGGACTGTCTCGCTTTTCATACGCTATAATCGTTCGAACCTTAATTATGAAACGAAAAATCGCCAGTCTACACAAATACAAAACTAACGCTGTTACAACTCTTTGTTATTCCAAAGTTTGCAAGTTTGGAGAAAAACGGAAAAATAAGTTTCTGTCAATAACACGCTAACGAACAACAACAAAAATGTATGCCCTAACAATCTCTATCTTCAGTCAGATTTATATGAATTCGCGTGAAGGTTCAAATCATTGTCTACCTCAATGTTAGTTCCGTAACAGAAAATCCTTGCTACGCTTGCTTTATCACCACTGCAAATTTTCAATGCTGTAAATTGTCATGGCAGAAAGCGACATATTGAAAATTCAATCGAATTCCGGCATCGTCTTGGCTTATAAAAAAAAATAATAATAATAACTGGAATGTCTGACGTTTAATACTTGATAAAAATAATCTATCGAGAAATCCGTGTGAGAGGGCTGATGAAGAATGTATGATATCGATGGAAGGTTTCGGTATGTGTGGTGTAAAGTATTTAATAGTAAATAGTGGATAGACGTACATGGCGAACAACTTCAGGCAGAATCAGTATATGAGGAGTCGAGGATGTGTTAAAAAAACAAAACAAAACAAAAAAAAAAACGGAGTATATAGAATACATGCCTGTGTAACGAAAGTAAATCCACGCCCTTGAAGTTATTGTGAAATTACTATCATTTTCTATCATTGATTCTATGATTGTAATAATCTGTTTATTTCAGATAGATTTCAGATGGTTATCGCAGCTACTATATCTTCGTGTATTATTATGAATTGGCTAATTTGAGAAAAAGAAAATCATATGTTAATTATCCATGCGATTATTAGTACTGACTACGTCTTATTTATATATTATATCACACTTCTATATCAAAAATGCTTCTTTTTCATATACTGGTAGGATACGATTTATGTTTTACTTGTAGGTAATAAGGCAATCTGAAATTTATTGAAGTCAGTAGCTTACATTTAAATCCAATATGCTGTCCTCCTGTCTTTCATTTTCCATCATATGTATTTGTGTTTTCCATAATACATAACTGTAAAATGAATTGAAATTGAAATTACCAGGGGATGCGGCAGATGAACGAAAAAAAAAATATATGAAAAGAAAAGTGGAACCAGAGCTCAACTAAATCTATATACTTCATCATATCTTTAATTTCAAATGTCCATTGTAATAATTCTTAGTAATAATTGCACTAAAAAAAAACACGTTATTATCAAAACTGATAATTCAATGCAATAGAAAATCTCCATTCGTGAATTACAAAAAACAAAAAGGAAAAATATCTAGAGCTAACAAATCGTTGGACACGTTTTCATACATAAGTAGGATAAAAAAATGTTCAATATTTACCTGTATTGCCGATAATAGTTTAATTAATACTATGTATGTATGCAACAAAAAAAAAAAAAATTACATAATCTTGTTCAGTGCACTATGATATATTATATCAGTAAATACAAATGTGACTTATTTTTGCTTTAATCATCAACGATACCAGTACCATTTTTAGATACCAAGCGGCGGCTAAACTGAAACATAACATTGCAGGACAAGAAGATGGTAATAACGTTAATAGGAAACACCAGCTCTGCACTCCTGGAGTTATATGAATGAAATGAACATGTTCCGATATAACTGTGTGCCATTTGGTGATTATATTATCATATCTATCACGTTCTCTGTGTTATGTAATATCATACTCATTGATATTGATATCATATGCAATATTGTTATGAAATTCAAAGTTCTTCAATCTGGGTCCCCGCTGTATGATTGATGTTCGATTTCTATTATCACTGTCTATTATGATTCCACAAAGGTTTTATGTCCCACAATTGATTAGCAATGACAAGATTTTTTTGGTTTTTTCGGTGTTATATATTTTACTGTTGGTACAAGGGTTTCACCCAATTTATTATTTTCTATACATTCTCATGTCTCGGTGCCTATTATGAGTGTTTATTTCATAGGTAAGTTAAACATTGATATCAATTGAATAATAGCTTTATTTAAACGATGTATATTTCCATGTTACATGTATATTGTATCTCACATATGACGGTCCGATTCAATTTAATGATTTACAATTCCTTGGGGAAAATATCATTTTTGTTATACAGGATTTAACATCGTCGACGCGTCCAAACTTACCGTAAACTATCAGAGAATAGGCGACCAAATCCCTGGCACATCTATGTCTAGTTTCTATCAAAGAGTGATGGGAATTTTATCGCTGGCAGGTCAACGCAGGATGTGCGCATGGGATCTGGCTGCTCAGTCGCTCAAGCTTAGGTAGAGTAAGACTGTGATAATCTACATCTGAAGAGAAAAGATAAATATCACACTGACAACAAGCACAAGCAAACAAGACGAGAAATTCGAAGGCACTGATCTTTGGGATTTCTCTTACACCCGGGTTTATCCTCATTGTCAGTTAAAATATTGAGTATTGACATTTTTGTATTTTGTACATGCATTATTATTATTATACATTAGTCGATGTGTGAAGAAGTTGATTATCACGTATCCCTTGTGCGTTTACCATTCCTCTAATAGTCTATCACCTAAAATCGTAACTGTTCCAAATACAGGGGAGAGGAATACCTGCGTATCATTTTCGATGTACAGATTGGACGAAACGGAGTAACTTTGGGTGAGTAATAGACCTGATCAAACTTGATTACATTCCTATTGTTTTCCCCCAATATTATATATCACAATGTCTCTATTCACACTGATGATGATATTGAATGCAAGTAATTATTGTAAGAGTCTATCAAAAAAGATCAAATATTTTTCGCTCGTTTTTTTCTTTTCTTTCTTAACGCTGACGATAAGTACTAACTTTGCTAGTTTCAGTGAAAATGTAGTGAATATTTGTTTTCTTCAATAAATAAATCATCTGCCAAATCTTATTTGTGTTCTTCATTGTGGTATTAAACTCCGAACTCACTCGTCATCGCCTCTCCCCTTGCATTACTTTACCTAATCAGTTCCCTAATCCATATATTTAAAAGCAACACCACATTAAATCCATACACGATTGAGAATTAGGATCATTCGTAAGATATGAAGCTTAAGATTGTAGCTTGAGTCTCATTTTACCCTCAATAACAAAAATACTACAAACATTAGCTAAGACAAACTTCGTTTACTTCAATTCAAGATAAATAATATAAATTACAGAGTAAAATCACATTATTAAGATCGTGTAAATCGGTGGATAAAATATAAAGTACACGTCGTTAATTTTGGCAGTTAATTATAGTGAATACATAATTGATTTCAGTTTAATAAGGATGAAATATTCATTCCTTTTCCAAGCACAAAATAGGTGCAAAGATTAAAGTAGACATTTGGGTAACTGCGATCGACTGCAGAATCAAATTTTACTTTTTAATCCTGCAGTCTTAATTGTGCATTATTTTCCATATTATTATTATTAAATCTATCAGGCATCTATATATTATGTAAATATTATTTGCCCGCAAATAATTGTTAATTTTTTCTTTTTGGCTACACACAATACTATGAGAAATCAATAATTTATCAAATAAACATCTTCTTTTCGCGCCATCTAATAAATTTCATTTAGATTTAATTCGGTGGTCCGTAAACCGAATTCAACTGTTGAGTACAACGAATGAACGTAGCACGTCGTGGAAGTTCTTGTAAACGACCTGCTCCGGTATAGGTGCATGCCGAACGTAGTCCGCCCAGCATATCCAACACCGTTCCCTCAACATCTCCTTTATACGGAATCTCGACAGTCTTTCCTTCGGACGATCTAAAATCGGATGAACAATTCTCATGAGACAACAATTCTCATGGTCTCTTAAAAATGCACCTCCCACGTTATACCTGTATTCCGCGACTCCGCCGGCGTGTTTCTTCATCGCGGTAGAAGACGCCATGCCGTAGAATAATTTATAGCGTTTTCCCCCCTTCTCTATTGTCTCTCCGCCGCATTGATCGTGTCCGGCGAACATGCCACCCGCCATAACAAAATCAGCGCCCGCCCCAAAGGCTTTTGCCAAATCGCCAGGGCAGGTACAACCTCCGTCCTGTGGCAGAATTAAACCTGGTGAATGTGCTGATTCGGTAGCGAACGATGATGAACCGGTGCCTCGGAACTCACGGATATAATATGTCCGTTCAAGCCATGTGCTGCATCTGCGCATTCTATCACAGCGCTTAATTGCGGGTAACCGACTCCGGTCTTCATGCGTGTTGTGCACACGGAACCTGGGCCAATTCCTACTTTGATAATATCCGCTCCGGAGAGTATCAACTCCTCTACCATTTCTCCAGTCACGACATTGCCAGCCTGTTGGAATACCTCAGGATCAGTTAGAATTGCAAGAAGCAGATGATGGAGGTATTAAAAAGGGATACATGATCGTGGAGTGGAATTCCATAATTACTCGGTGCTTGATATCGCAGCGTTGCAACATCGAGGATGGAAAGGAAGGGAATAATCGAGGTGGAAATGTTTCGCCGACTCACAATTATCGTGTGATCCGGATAGGCGAATCGAACCTTCCTCACAAACTCGACAAAGTGTTGCGAGTACCCATTAGCGACGTCTAAGCAAATGAATGAAAGTTCTGGGACTGATTTAAGAATACTTGAGAGACGCTCAAAGTCCTCGTGCCCTATTCCTGAACTGACAGCCATGTTTCCGATACAATCTGGATGTTTTGTAGAAAAATCTTTCCATTCATCAGCGGTGTAGTATTTGTGGACCGTCGTGAATAGTCCGTGCTGAAAAATATCATTTCACACTCGTATTACTCTTCTGTACACAATATTCATGCTTTGGAATACTGCTAATCATTATATGGCTTGAGAGAAACTGTGCCACTCGCAATGTCAAGAGTTATCGTTCCAGTGGTGTTAATTACAAGGAAAATTTTCAATAGACTTATCATATTATCGTTTGAGAAAATGCTGAAACAAGTAGTAAAGTTTGTGCACGTAAACGTGGTTGTAATTTAATATCGAGAGTTTCAGTGTGCAACAGACCTTCGAAATTGCTTTGGCCATTTCAAAAGTACCAATGGTATCCATGTTAGATGCCATCACGGGAATACCCTTGTAGGTACGTTTCGAGTTCCTGAACTTCATTTCTCTGAAGAGATCGACCTATGAAAAAAATCGTTTCATATATTTTTAATCACGATGATCAACGATTTTTTTTTTTTTTTCAATTATTAACTTTCTCGAAATGGATAATTTTTTAAAGGTGAAATATATATGCTCACGAATTAATTTAATTCGTCCTTAATAATACCTGAAATAAAGGCAATAGTAAATTTTTATATTGTATCAAAGATGCTGTGATTCAACCGCATTCAAAGCATATAGAATTATTTTGATTCAAACCCTTTGATCAAGTAGCCAGCTGTTTTGTTTGATCAATAACACGAGCATCTCTGAGCATAAGGTGTGGGGGCTTGGCTACCGCAGTTCAACATTTCATTGTCAGATGAAAAAATGACTACTTTATTACAGATGAAATTAAGTTTCTTTATGTTCGTAAAATTTTGAGAAATAATTTAACGTTGCGTGGGTACAGCGAGCATTCTGGGAATCGTTTTAAATATTATTTCAATCCAGGCATGAAATTGAAAGAGCTGAAAGATATTTTTGGAAAAATAACGAACCGCTAAGGATTTCTATCGTGAAAATATGAATATAATCGGTATATGTTACGTGTGAATGTATCGTCGCAACTAGTCAATAGAATGTGATAACGCGAAAAAAGTGTCAATTGTTGAATATTTGTTCACGGTAACGAGTCAGTGGCTGCCAGGATAGATAGCTCGGGTATCAGTAGAGTGAAATTTTTTCCTCTAGTAATATGTCATCATTAATTTACAGTGTACTCACATCTGATCTGCTTTTTAAAGTACTTCTCTTAGGACGTAGCATGACATCCTTAAAGTCTAATTTAATATCGTTTATTATATTTGGCATTTTGTTACTGGTATGATACACTGATTTTTAAATTCTCACAAAACCATCAATTCCAAAGCAGACGACGTCTTGTCCTCTGGATTCTGATTAGTTCTTTTATATTTTTCCCCCCACACTAAATTCCTTCACCGCAGACTTGAAACGTATGCATTTTATTTTAGCAGCTGACTGTACACCCTCAGCCACCGTACGTCGTGTCGTCGAACTACGCTGCCCACTCGTACGACTCTCGGTACGATTTTTCCCTCCAGACTCTACCTTATCGACTAGAACGGTGATATGAATAATTATCGACTGTGGACTTCCTCTTCGGGGATATTTGTCACTTTATTTCTAATAAAAACTTTGTATTGTTGCGGTTTTTCTTCTTCACATTGTTATATAATAAGTAGTTCAATCGCGGTGCGATGATCCGAAAATGGGATTCAATTGTTGAGTACAGCGTACGAACAGAGTCTTTTCGGGAAGTTCTTGCAGGCGATTCGCTCCGACGTAGGTACACCCAGGGAAGTTGAATCTGAAGCGCCCGTGATAGGCAACTGGACATACACCTGTAATTTGGTTGGCAATGCCATGCGTTGTAGCTCGGCAATTTTTTCGGAGGCGAGCTACAACGTGGCATTGCCAACCAAATTACAGGTGTATGTCCAGTTGCCTATCACGGGCGCTTCAGATTCAACTTCCCTGGGTGTACATGTGGACCGTAGGCCACCCAAAATGTCCAAGACAGTATCTTCGACGTCCCCTTTGTACGGAACTTGAACGGTTATGCCCTCAGCAGCTCTGTGGGTGTTCGAAAATATGACACTTGTCTCGTTTCTCCATCGTGACCCCATGCTTCACGATTTATTAGTAACGAACTATAATTACCATAATATTGTGTATACAGTGGGTTCTCGTTATAAGAGCTTTCCCCCTCGTTCCGTTTTTATAGCTTCCCCCACTCTACCTGCGTACGTATTGTATTCCAACTTTGGCTCGGACTCCTCGTTATGGTAATAAGCTACCATGCGACCCGTGCTTTCGAGGCAGGTGGTGGGGGAACGCTCCGACGATGGATTTCTTGTAATCCTATTCCCCTATTCCCCCGATCAGTCTCTTATAACGAGAACCCACTGTACATCGACATTACCTGTACCCTGCAATTCCACCGTAATGTTTTTTCATTGCGGTAATGGAACACATGCCGTAAAACTGACACAACCGTTTTCCATCTTTTTCGATAATTTCTCCACCGCATTGATCATGACCTGCGAGCATTGCACCGAGCATAACAAAGTCGGCACCGGCTCCAAAAGCTTTCGCGAGATTCAATTAATCTTGACATTGCGATTGTTTTATCCTAGAAGATACATAAAATTTTTCGACTCACAATTATCGTGCGATTTGGGTACTTGGATCTAACTTTCTTGACGAACTGAACGAAGTGTTCCGAATATCCATTAGCCACATCCAAGCAAATGAATTCGATTTCCGGTATGGATTGAATGATACTTGAAAGGCGGCCGAAATCCTCTTCTCCAGTTCCAGATACGACCGATACATTTTTCAAACACTCGGGATTCTCAGCTGCGAATCGAATCCATTCGTCGACCGTATAGTATTTTTTAATCACGGTGAACAGTCCATGCTGTAAAAAAAATCACACCAACGTGAAGTTAGTATTACCGTAATCATGCGACTATTGTTGCGATCACTGATGACGGCTATGTACTGATGACGAGGAATCGGTTTTCGGGTGATAAATAAATTACAACAACTATATTCACAGCATTATCGCAAATGCCCGGCAGTTACATATCACCACATATTTACAATATAATATACATACAGGGTGAATTCCTCACAGTCTGAAGTTGGATAGAATTGAGAAATAACCTTTCAGAATCCCCCATATAGAATTAATTTTTTTAATGTCTAATACTAAATTTCGGTATTCCAGAAAGTTTTAACATTTTTGTCTCGTTTTTAGTGTTCAATTAAAGTTACGTAACAGGCAATTGACACGCCCCCAATTAATGTTACGTAATATTTGAACGCTCCCTCACGAATAAATCGATCTAAATACTGTATTTCAAAATGTGAGACGGAAAATAACAATTTAATAAAATGGTATTGGCGTTATTCTGTTTTTCACCTGTAAGCATAATGACCCCGTGGTGCAGGTAGAGCAAATGAAATCAGCGTTTAAAATAATGACATTTTTTTATTTTCACCATTATTATAATATCTTTAAACAAATTAAATATGTATGCATATATTATAACAGAAAATGTAAATAGCAATAAACAATGTCTAAGGCTCCGCCCGATACGTTTTATAAAATTATTAAATAATTGCAATAACGTTTAATTATATATTATTCCTTTACTCTGCAGGCTGACTCCGATTCATCGTAATTTACTAAATTTTTACACACACCTATCTCTCTCGCACCAAGTACATCGTTTTGAGTATATGAATACAACCTACGTCTTCCGAATTAATATTCAGAAATATTATTGAGCATGATAATTGCTTTTATTACCCATTCGATAATATAGAATAAGGCGTTAAATAATTTATCTTGTTTCCGGATGGTAAATGTTGCGTAAATCAACGTGGTGCTCGAGTTCATGAAAGTCGATTGAAATTTCTAGTAATTCGTTACCATGCAATTCAATTTTTATTCAAAAGCCTAACAACGCCTCTTTTCATCATTATATCGCGAACGGTATGATAACGGAACCAAAAGCCTTCGAATATTAGTTAATGGCGACACAGAATCATTGTCACGGTAGGCAATGATTCGTGTCTTTCGTTAAATAATTAAGATCACAACCTGCTTCCTGCAACTCACTTTGATCGAGTTGGGGAAGCGGAGAGCGAGATGCTCCCAAAATATCTTTACAAATTTCAATATTCTTGGAACCTTTTTTGTTAGACAAAAGCCAGAATAATATTTGCTACAGATTGGACAAGGCGATAAAAAAAGGAATCAAATAGTATCAAAATATGATCTTTACGAATCGAATTAATTTGTCACTTCAGGCCTGGTTACGTTTTCGTAGTTTCGTATACCAATCCTCAAAACTCCTAGTAATGCTTGAAATTTTGCACTCAAAACCGGCTACCCTTTTTTTTCTGTATCTTTGATGAAACGTAACAAAATTCCGATATAAAAATATGAAAAATTGTATAATAGTTTGAAAACTACACAGGTTTGGTAGAAGTAGTGTGAATCGTGAGCATTTGTGCACATTGACATCGCGACATGAAGAGCAACACGATGGTTGTGTGTTAAATGAATTTTTTTCCTGCATATTGATTTTAATTATTTTTCTTTTTTAAAAATCTACAACCTTGAGTAGCAATTTTGATTCTACTAATTTCATTGATTATATCGTGGAACGAAACGATTGAATTATAAAGCCCTCAGAGTCTTGTCGATATGACGAAGTGTCGCCTCTGGAACAGCGTCCGTTAGTGCCTTATGGAATCCCTCACAGTGGGATAGACTCCGGAATATCTTCTTTGCGTAATTTCTAGTGTAACAAATTGAATTTTAGTAGATTTCGAGTGACAGACTGTACCGTGATAATGAATACTTGCTCACCTAGCATCCAGATTGCCATCTAGCAGAAGTTTAGCACCTGTGACTAATAGCTTGTCACGGACATCACGAGGCAGATTCATTGCTTGATCGGGACCAATGCGATCCACAACGTCCGACAAAAGCCTTCCGGTTGTCGCACGAACTATGGCATTCTGGTGTCTGTTCGTGTAATTCACACAATTTAGCAAATTCATGAGGCATACTTGAGCTAATCACGAACTACGTTTACGTTAGATCCAATTCTTTCTACTCACACTCCTCCACGATATACGAGTACAGCGATCGTCTTGTGCGGTGAAATACTCTCGACAAGACGATCCAGGGCAGCATTGCTATCTGCCCGAAGGAATTTATTCGTGTCTGCTGTTCTGTGAAGCAAGGGTCCCGCTATGTCGTCAATTTCCTGAAATTTGGGTTTCAAATATTGTAAGGGAAGGCTAATCGCTCTCTGCTTCGTTTTATGCAAATACAAATGCTCATATGTACCGCTTACCTGTTCGATTCCCTTGATCTGTGACATGAACACATCACCGGCAGCTAAACAAGCTGCTCGAGAAACTTGAGACCGCAAATTTCCAACGTGTCTTCCAAGAATCCTGCCGAGTGTTCCGGGGCCATACGACTCGAGCTGTCCCGGATTTTGTTGAGCAATTTGAGACAGAGTCTTCAGTCCCTTCGCTATCACTTCCCTGTTTGAATAGTAAAATAGCGACATTATTCTAAAATAATCGGATACTTACAATGAAGAACCAATTTCAAGAGATATTTTGCACGTACCAGTCTTTGCTTTCCATTTGACTGAAGCAAAGTTGTGCAGCAGCTTTCGGTTTCTCCAACGGTTTATTCGAATGCTGATTAGGCGGTGGATTTGATCTCATAGAATTAACTCGTGGTTTGGGTTTCAAACGAGGAACTTTGGACGGCTGATTTTTAGGAGGTTCAGACGATTCGGTAGGTGATGATTGCAGTCCAGGCTGTGTGACAAAATGTGGTATATTTGTTGTATCAGCTGCATTGAGAATTTGTGACCAATCTTTGAAGCTTGTAAGGACGAGGAAATACGATAAAATATAGTTTCATGAATGTGTACTGGATCTTACCCTGCTGGCTGCAACATTGGTCTGATCTGTTTCATTCCGACTTTGAGATCGTTCGCTAAGACTCGATTTAAAAGGTGGCAAAACATCAGGTAGTTGTGCTATCGGTGTGGTTTCCTTAGCCGTTGGTGTCTTCGACCTTGTTTTAGAATTTCTTGACTCTGGGGTCTGAAATGCAACACGTGGTTCGTATAGTATTCCGAATTCCACCAACAAAAATGAATGCTTTCTTTCGATATGCTTACCACAACTGATCTCTCCGAAAGAACGTTGTCTTCTCTCGAAACGTTCTCAAGTTCATTACGTTCATTCGTGTGGCTATGAGAAGACCTGCTCATCGAAGCAGAGTTACTGTTGCTGTATAATTCGGGGTGATCGAATTCCTGGAAACTCCGTGATCCTAAAGACTGCATGGAGACGTTGTCGTCCGGTAACGCGGTCGGAAGTATCTCTTCGTCCTCTTCGTCGAGACTATCAGGTGCTGTCTTAGCAATTGAACCCTGTGAAGTGATCAAAGAAGATCGGGGACACTATAATCATCTGTGCAAGAGATTCGGGATCCCAAAGTGACATTTTGATCAAAATCGTAGAAAGCTGGATCATGATGTGACGTTCTCCCTGACTTACCGATGATTTAGGAGAAGGATTAGCGACGTTCCGGCTTGCATCGCGTGGGGAGAGTTGAAAACCTTGAAAAACTCTGTCGTTTCCATGATTAGAAACAACCGTCTCTCGAGATTCCTCTGAGATCGATCCTTCCTCGACGAGTTGTTGGAACGAATGCGAAGATCGAGGTGACCCAAGAGACTCCTTTGACGTAATCATGCCTCTGACAGACTCCTTAGATATCATCCTACTCGATGGAATCCGCATAGAATCTCTCGCCCTTATGAGTTTGTTATCAAAAGTGCTATCAGTTTCGTCTCCAGTATTCAGATTCTCCAGATCATGGCTGATCCGGTCTTGCACCGAAAGCTCGTTGGTCTGGTCGTCCACATCGACGTCGGAACTGCTCGAATCCTCATCGGTGATTTCTAGTGCGATCGATTCATCGGGAAGGTTTGACCTCTTCGAGTTCAGGGATACCTGTTCGATCGAATGTTCAAATTGATTCGAGGATCCCGCTGTCAGGATTAGGTACGTCCAAGAGGCTAAGAACACTCACATGGTAAGAGTTCACAGAGTTCCGTCTACTCGATACCGCACGAAGTGGCATCACGTCAAAAGCGGCGGTCATTTGACTGTGAGGAGTGGATGATCGGCTGTTGTTGCTTCGATTTTCATCTTGACTATGCTCATGCTCATCAATAACCCTCCGGTTTTCGGTTACGGATATGGTAGAGCTTGAACTATCGCCGCTTGTGGGACGATCGTCGTCTTTCTCGTAGGCTGTGGCATCGTTAACCGCCCTAGTGACTGTCGACGAGTGATTAAAATCGTCAGAATGATCATCGTAGCAAATTTTAGTCGCGACGGGAGCATGAAAATCAGTAATTTACTCAAAATTTTGAGTTTTTGACTTTTAGATTTTTAATGATTCCGAAAAAGAGGCGTCGTGGCGGTCAGAATTACAATTGGGAGTTTGAATTCTTGAACTGGACATTAATTTCCTGGGGATATCCGGTCACCCAGTAACTTGACCGTTGCGTTATCGATCTGCTAGCTAGGTAACTCCATTTTACCTTCATTATAAGCCCCTGCGAAAGGGTCAAGAACCTGCTGCTCTAGTTCCGTCATTCAGAATCGGAAGCCAAATGATATCTTAGTATGGAGTGAACTATTGTAGACGTTATTGAGCGTGATATCGAATTTTATGATAATCGTCACGCATATTATTCACGTTCCGTAAGAGGGTCTGAAAAGCCCGTTATATTCGATAAAACTGCAGATAACACTGCGGACAGACCGTTCGGAAAAGTTTGGAACGAAGTTTCACCAGTGCTGTACGAACCTTGATATTGCGAATTTCTGCTGCTGTTGCTTTGAATTTCGTAAACGGAGGTCCTGGATGAAGCTTGACGCTGATTGTCGTACTCCTCATCATCCACAACAGCTTTGTCTCTGAAATAACATTGAAGCATTCGAATGAATAAAGTCTTCTGTAACTGTCCCTTGCTTTTATGCTTCACGGCAACAATCAAATCGATGAAACTTCCCCTACAAATTAACGACTTCACCCATTCAATTAGGTCAGAAGCAATAAATTCCATCGATCAATTGATCGAAGGCATTTTAATACTGTATGAAATTAATTCCAAAGACTATCATCGACTTTTAGTCCGTGGCATTATGAAATACGTGTGTTTTATGGTCGTAGTGTAAACGGGATTCGATCGTTCCGAAAACTAGTCTGACCTACTTTTTGTCCCTATGGTTGAAAAGTGCTAGCTAAAATATCGACCGAGTTTATCCTTTAATCTTTTCGTTAATTTAACTGTTGTTTTAACGTAATTATGCTGCCTTAAATGGACAAAAATTCATCAAGATAAACGCGGGTGCACGAACTTTCAATCTTTAATTTAACCCATCCTCTGTATAAAACGCCTTATGTTATAAATAATTTGTTGCAAGCTAATCTTCCGACGTCCAATCGGAACTCATAACTATGAATAGCTGATGAAATTGGCGAAAAATTGTGCAATATTTGAATAACACGAAATAATGTGTAAGGAATTATTCTCACTGCGCAGAATCACGCGCGGCGTCAGAACTCTGATTCAATGTAAGAGCGATGACGGGGGTTCCCCGTTTATCAACACCGACAGATTTTCTTGATCGAAAAATGCAGGGACAGCAACAGATCGCCGCCCCACCGAGTCTTTTCACATTTCGCGTGTGTTCGTTGCTTCGACAATCTTCCGCGAGTACTTTGGTGCCCTCTTGATCTATTCCTTCTTTCACTTCCGAAGGCCACACGCAAAATTTGAAAATCATGTCGTTGACTCTTGCGAACACCTGTCCGCCCCCTTTCATAATCACAAGCACTTTACATCAGGGTAATTTGACGAGGGAATTGAAATCGCTGTTTGAAACTCCAAGCTCCATGTTTAATCGCCACAAGAGCGATTTACACTATTTAATTAACCAATATCGGTAATGTCTTGACGGAGCAGATAATTAAAATTACGGGCCCACAGTGATATCAATAACGTTGAATTATCAGAGAATGATAGCTTTGATTCACGACAATCGGTCGATTGCAGGTCTGTTATACTTTTCACAGTCTATAATAACTAATTTCAAACACTGAAACCTGACGTGGCCAAAGTACTTCGCTATTCTCAGTCTCGAAACGTCAAAATCACTCTTCGAGTAGTTCACCATGGGTATGTCAGACATTTCAACTTGTGTCTCCAGCAGATCAAAATTAAGAATGATCAATGGTCACAAATTTCATCGACGTAAATTGTCAACAGCCACGTCCTTATGAGTAAATAATTATCGAGTGGTGATACTGTATTGATCTTGAAAAGAGTTTAAATTATTTAGGCGTCTTCTTCTTCTATTTCTCTTTTGCACCAGAAAATTCTACGCGTGACGTTGATTCTATTGCCTATAATTGGTCAAGTCGAATTTTGCGATTTCTGATCGAACGAGGAAACCCGAGGATGTTAGTCCCAATCACATAACACACAGCACAGTGCGGTTGATGGTCGATCCGGACAGCTGTTGAATAAAAAGTAGTGCCAGAGCTTTATTGCGTTCAATATGCGGAGCCGAGTCCCTATATACGTCCAACACGTGACACTATCGCAAACGCAACTGCCACCCGCATGGAAGGCGTCGCGACGCTGACCGCCGCCCTCGGTATCACCTGACTTAACCTTACCTGGTTGGGTATAGATTATACCCATGTATATTGTACCCTATGTATGTACATCGTGTATGTAGCGATGTATGTACATACAATAAACGTCTGAGCCCCGACTAGCGGCGGCTAGTGACCGCGTTGACCCCCAGCTCTGTGATACGGCAGTGTGACGTCACTGAGGGCGAAGGGATGGGTTGCGAAAATAAGATTGGTATCACGACTTGGATCCGATTTTGAGCTCGGAGTAATTCTTCTCTTTGATAAAGTGTCGCTTTTGACAGACGATTCTTCACTTTTTTTCATTAGGTGATCCCTATACGCCCTGTATATAAATAGTCTTGGGAATCGATCTTATCGTTGGCTGTGCGACGCAATTTTTATTACAAATTCAAATATAACTCGTGTACTTTTCTAATCGTAAGATTTGTGGAATCTATGTTGATTAATTAAATTCGACACGGTATACTTGTCGGGATTTTTTCACGTCGGTATTCTACGAATCGTGAGTCACCACAGGGTTTGGTATAATAAATTAGAATGTGTAATTCTATTCTATACATACCGACACGAGTCATCCATATCAAGATAGGAATATGCAAATACTGGGAATAGTGCCCAGTTTATATTCATTCAGATATCGACTATGGCAAAAGTATATGAAAAACAATTTTAAAAAAACCTCGCACATTTTTTTTAATATCATTCCGAGATTGAAGAGAACATAAACTGTGAGTCCTAGAACTTATGGCCGTGGTCTAGGTTCCTGCTAAAGGTTGTGCCACATCACCTTCGTTCATACTTCTCTGGTTTATTAATCGACTCAGTTCTCAAACAAAGTTGGTTCTTAGGCAAGCGAACTAAACCAACGCCTCAGAAGTATGACTTGGGTCACTTGCGTCACAGAGTATTAGAGGGTACGCATACTATAGACGCATGCGATCGATCGCCAAAATTATCGGTGTCCTACATAGTTATAACGTGCTCACGCATGGTGGCCACTTTTTTCGGGAAAAAAATTCCCTGACTTTTCCCTGACCTCCCATGACTGGTTGATCAATTTTCCCTGATCGAAATTCTAATATTGTCTTAATTAGTGCTACAAGATAATACTACCCCCAATTCTTGATTTCATTTCGATGCAAATTGATTAGGAAATCCACCAATGGTTGGGAACAATTATATGAAAATTTTTTTATCTCCTTGCCGAATCCTTCACGACACGATAACAATTTATTTTACTTTTTCCCTGATTCCCTGACCGACTTTTGTTTTCCCTGACATTTCCCGGTTTTCCCTGACCGTGCCCACCATGTCACGTTACGTCACGTGGGTATGTCACGAACGACTAAATAAATTCTGCAAACAAGGAAATCGCCCGGGTTGAAGGAGGAAAATTACAAGTACAAAAAAAAATGCAGAGCACACTGATAAATTGTGAATCGTATCAATTTATCAGTGCCCGTATATTATACTCATTTATGACAATACCGTTGTAGGTAATTAGAGGCATTGTTACCAGGCACTTTGTCACATGAGCTGCTGGTAGCTGGTAATACGAATTTAGCCGAGGGGATATATTTTTCATATAATTTCATGTGGAATTCGATTATCGGAAAGTGAATTCTAAGATTTTCACTTGATTTTCAGTGATCACCGAGTGATTTTGTACGATTCCTAAGCGATTTTTTGTCTGATTTCGAACCACGGTGTACAGCTAATCCGGGAATGAATAGCCCCTCGCATTTAGCAGATATGTAATTCGCTGATTGTTTCTACGCCAAGTCATCGGATGATCGTGAGCTCGTAAGTCGCACCGAGTACCACCACCAAAAACGACCGACTTACTGTAACGATCTTGATACAAGTCCTGAATTTCTCAACACTTTGTATCACTTTGTTTGGTGTACTCGAAGCCCCCGAATCACCGTCGAGCACGCGACACCCCGACCTGTAGTTACCTCTAGCAATGATATCCGAACGGTCAACGCAGTGCCACGTAGAAGAGGTCAAGCGTGGAGTTATTTCTTTCCAAATTTGGTCATGATCAGGCTTGAGAATCATTCCGAGTCCCTGTATACCGGTTTATTATCGACCGATTTTATCGCGAGTTTTGCGTCATTGTAAAGTACGGTAAAGATTTCGTAAAATATCGTGAAACGAGTCATGCGAGTGGTTCATGGTGGGAGACCGTGATTTGCATAATTAACCGATAAGGCGTTTCCACTTGAGTCTGCAATCGTGTACGTACCCGAGGCAAGAACAGTGTGGCCACTTTTGTAGCGATCGAACGGAGTACCAGGTCTCACGAGGCAGGATGAACGACATGGAAGATAACTCTCTGATCATTTGATTGCGGGTTTAACAAACTTTCATCCTCCTCTAGAGCCGCGGGTTCCGCGGACAAAGGAGAGATTATCCAGACGAGCAGCGCACGACGTGACTAAGCTCGAAACTCCCACCACTGCACCCCACGTTGCTTTCCCGAAACTTCGCGTATATTTCACGAAAGCTTTCCAAGCTCTGAACATTTCTCGGAAAATCAATGTCGCGTGTACAACGAAACCCGGCACGACGTCGCGAGGAAATAGGTAAACTGTTGAACGCCCTGCGATGGGTCAATGAAAACGCACCTACGACTCTGCACAGGCATGCAACGATTTGTTTTATCTGATAGAAAATCGAATTTATCGATTGAAATTTACGGAATTCACGAGATTCACTGGATTATTGCTGCAGAATTCTACAGGATTCATGGTACATTTTGGACAGAGAGACCGGAAATGAATTCAAAGACAAGAAGACACCAACGTGACCATCGGCTCGTGATCCTTGATTAAATGTTGCATGCTCTTCACGACAGGTGATTCG
This sequence comes from Euura lappo, assembly GCA_018257835.1. Taxonomy (NCBI): domain Eukaryota; kingdom Metazoa; phylum Arthropoda; class Insecta; order Hymenoptera; family Tenthredinidae; genus Euura; species Euura lappo. The sequence goes on along the minus strand of JAEUYN010002377.1, from coordinate 578,717 downwards.
ATGTATCGCGAAAATTTAGGAGAAAAAACGGCGATCATTTTTTATCTCTGATCAAATATTGATTTCATCATGTGAGCCTTTCACAAAATTTGAGTATGTTATACGAGTGAACTGAAGCTGTTCAATTACTCACCCATGGCGAGTGACTGGACTGTGTTGCGGATATGCGGCCATTTTGGTACCGTCCTTTCCGTTGAGTCTATTGTCTTCAGACCGTGACCTGGGACGTTGTAGTCTGGCCTCAGAATTCTGCAGAGTCCCTCGGCCTCTTTTCAGCTCGCGAATATGAGCCGTTGGTATGTCCATCAGCCCCTGATCTCTTTCCGGAAGTTTTTGAACAGATTCCCTCGCAGCGTCGCTCTGAAAACGAGTCGATGAGCGATACTGTTTGACTTTATTGTAATCATGTTGAATCAGACTCTACGCACTCTGTTCGACCTGTTGGCAGCATGCGGTGGTGTCAGCCTCCCAGAAGCCATGTGGGTATAGTTCTGCATCTGTTGAGGATAATAGCTCGTCCCATTGGCACCAGTCTGCAGAGCTAGGAACGCGTTGCCTTCTATCAGACGACGTCGACGCTGATACATCGTGCCGTACCTGAAGAGATTATTTCCTTGTCTCATTGTGTTTCTTCTCTTGCTTCCAATCCATCAATGAAACTCACGTGTCGCGATTGGTCGAGGTCTTCGGAGTGCATGGGGCCGTTTTAGTTTCTGTTTCATAACGACGTTCCTGAGATCTTGACTTCGACCTTTTTCTCCTCTCGGAACTGTGAGACAGTCCTCGGCTCCCTCGAAATGTCTGGTAATTAACGACCCCCACGTCTGGCAGTGCGGATTCTTTCACGACGTCGACTCGCCCCTGAATGAGACACGAAGTATATTGAAACCCGACGTCGCAACTTATATCCCTGTTGTTCTTTTCTACTCTATTTTTGATCATGGTCCACTGTATGTTTCGTATACTTCTTCAACTACATTTGTTATATTGATACTGTGTTGATTTCTCTTTTGCTACTAAAGTTCCTGATGAGGATGACGGATAGTCATCGAAACGTTGTACTCAAAACTTTGGTTTTATCGACTCGATGATCGCATATTCCCAACAAGAGACACTGAGGTCCTAATTCTATCCTCGTTTTCACTCACCCTAGTTGTCTCGGGCATTTTTCTCGGGGTTCCATCGGGGCCGTATCGCTGTCCCGAATATGAAAATTGGTTCGCAACATCCTGCTGGGTTTGGATGCCTTGGAAAGCGTTTCTCTCGACGAGACGTCGTCGGCGTTGGTACATCGATGCATATCTTGACATAGAGATCGTTTTTCGAATTCTGTCGCGACGTGATAACAGTATATAATATTTACCCCACGTTGGTCTCCTGGGGTTCCAATTTGTTGAAGCTCGTACCATCGGCAGTGGCGGCTGAAGAGCCCGGCGTTATCCGACGGGGTATCTCCGCACCCCTGGATGACTCGCCGACGCCGGCGCCTCGACGCACCAGGTTCTCAACGGACGCCTCCTTCATAGGCGTACCTCGTTCTCGTGTGTGAAGAACCGGAATTCGAGACTCCGATCTGTTGCCCAGTCCTTCTTGTGGTGGTTGATTGGCGTTTCTCAACCGAGCCTGGAACCGTTACGTCCAGAACTTTACTTTTTAAACTACTTAACTAGTGCTGACTTTTTATCAAAAGGTTGTTCAAATTTGAAGATCATTATAGTACTTGGAATAAGTGGCGGCGTCTTACCGTAATATCGTACTTCATGGACGGAGGAAGTAGAAATTCGGAATTGATATGAGAGTACAATTTCTTTAATTAAAGATCTCGTTGGTTGCAGTGAGATTTCCTTACCTTTTCCCTGCAGTATTCGTAGAATCGTTGGCGCAGGTACTCTTTGGCAATTTGTGGATATTTGCTGGGAACTTCGTCGTTGCTACGGGTTTCTCGCTTAATAGAATTGTGGCGTTCATTGGACGTTTTACTATACTTTGAAAGTTTCTCGTCTAGTCCGAGCCTATCTTCTGAATTGATTCCTGAACGAATAATTCAAAGCGTCAATGGGGACGGATCATTTCTGATTGTTAAACTAGAAGCAAAACTTCCTTGAGCTTCATTGAGGTTCTCATACATCGGTGAAAATTACCAATAAAATTTCTTCCTCCTACTAGGACGTCTTTTTTCAGGAGTAACGAGTGCCGACCGGCTGCTGTCGCGATTTTCAATGGTTCTTGTAATCGCAAATAAAAAGGGAGCATGGATCCAGTTGCTGAATTAAAAACAGAGGGAAATTCATATCGTTTTTTACTTGCGTCGTTTAAGAGGCGTCGAAGGATTGTATTATCTCGATAATCTTATTGCAATTCGATTACCCGAGACGGATTGAAAATATTGTATTCAAATAGTTGCCATACAAATCTTTAATTTTACAATTAGATTTAGGTTAATTTATATTCGGTTCGATTGAATGGCTAGAGAAAGAAAATTGTACTTTTTTGAATGACGCGTTAGTACGAATAAATACCATTTGAAATCCCAGTACTGACATTCCGGCCCTCAGAAACCCAGGCCGCCCCTTCTTTGGGGCGCTGGTCATCCTGCAACATTAACCAAAAGATTGCTGAATCACGTGTCTTTTATCGAAGACATGCTGAACCATCACCTTGTTAACTTTAAAGAAATAGGATATATTCAATCGGGACATGTTGGTCAGATTTGAGTGGAAAAGTTTTACGAATACCCTTCAAAAACATAGTAGAAAATGTGTACAATTTCTCAAAAGATTCCCAATCCCGATCCCCTGCGGCGTTTGACAGTCGTAAAAACAAACGAAATTAGACAAAGCGGAATACTCGACCAATAGAGATCCAGAAATCCAGGCAATGTTTTATCAATCGATGAATCCCGACAACGGAATTAATTAACGACGACGTTATAATGAAGCGATCGAGCAAAAGGCTATACAATCGCAGAATCCAATCAAGATTTCTCAATCAGTCAAATCACTCACCAGGCGTGCATAGAGAAAGTGTTTGCAGCCAATTACACGACACAATAGCATTTCCGTGTCATTCCTAATTTCTTCGAACCGAAATCATTTCGAAAATCAACGATCGCCTTCAACCGTTTCAAAAATTTCGGTGAACTGTCGTCAGGACAAAAAAGCGTCGCAGCAGCATCGTCGAGAGTCTTTTCGCGTATATTATTGCTCTTTGTTTCGCTTTGATTGACTTCAGACGTTGACGGTATTCGTGGTCGCCCTTGACAACGACGCTCGACGTCGACGTCGCTGATTCGAAGTTCAAACCAAGTAACGACACGCGAAGCTTTAATCACGCTTTTGGAATGGGTATATACCGGTCAGTCTCAAGGTTTCTGCTTGTTCACACGATCGAACAGAAACTGGTCAACGTTTTTCGCAGAATTTTTTATTCTCGAGGAAAAGAGACGATGATTCATGCACCGTTTCGCAATTGGAGAAAACTCATGGAACGAGTAGCAAAAAAAACTTTCAGTGACACACTTCGAATTTTAAGAAACCCCATCAGGTGTTCGATTCAATCCGCACTTTGAATGGTGATACATTATCGTATGCAGGTACACATCGATGAGTTTTGGAAATGAGTTGCGAGTAAATTTGGTCGAGAAAGAATGCCCGAATGTTCTTCGCAGAAAGGGTGCGAAAACTGTGAGGCAAACGCGGGGAGAATGCTGTAATACAAACGTAAAAAACAAATGGTCATGGTGCGCATGTTCCGTGACCGACTTTAATTTCAAAAGGCCAGGATTCGTTATCACCGCAGTGGTAACATTTGAACTTTGGGAAAAATCTGACACAGGTATAAAATCCATGTCAAACTTCACTGACAATGAGCAACACGAATTATTCAAATTGTCATCGGCTCACCTTTAACCACAAGGATAATGGAAACTTATAAAGGAAGATAGAAAAGGAAAGAATAGAAGACTGCATACCTAATGGTCATATTTAAATCGAACCAGCACTGGCCTGGGACTGGCTAGCCCCTATCTAGTGACCCGGCTGGGGCTAGAAAAGCGTTACACGCCAGTCCTGGCGCTGGCCAAATTTCCAGACTTGGAAAAAATTTCTACTCGGGATCTGATGATGAATTCAATATCGCAGATTCGGGTTAGCAGTTCGTTTTGTCCGACTATTGATAACGAACTACCGCGTGTGTTTTCATCAACATAACTACACACAAATGACATATTTCAAGGTACACCAAAGACAACGTACAACAGTCTCCCCTCGGTGAATATTTTGCTTCCCTCAAAGCGCAAATGAATAATTTCTGTGGAACGAAATAATGTATGAATTTGATTTGAAGGTCGATACTGTTCAATTCTGTAGGATCATCTAAAAGTTGGATTAAATAGTCAAGGAACAAGTAACGCTCTTGTTCCATTCTATCCTTGGATATCTTAGCATGCAAATCATTTTTGTTCTCTCTCTGGAGCGTGGGCCCTTGGATTTCATGGGTCCGTGTTCTACAGACCCCCTAAACTCCCAATAGTTACGCCACTGTCTGAATCGAATTCTAGCGATAGAAAATAGGCGAGGCAAATCCTCCGAAAAATGCGACTTTTAATTTATTTTTGTCCAGTTTCATATCTAATCAACTTTTTTGCTAATTAATATTTTTCGGAAATTCCAACGCCATTCGAGAGGATCGAGCAAATCGCCCACAAAATGAGACCAAAACCAAAACCATTCCGTACTCTTACCTGTGAATACCGTTGGCCAATTACACATAACACAACGCGTTGTTAGAGGTTTTGTGTTTCGTTGGATACTTTTAATAAATTGTACAATCTCACAGTCTTACTTGTGTTTGTTCGGGAAGCAACTGCCAAGCAAAGGGCTGCTGCTGTTCTCTAGGACTAACGCCGATCCCTACAGCCATAAGATCCGACCTCTCCACCCACGGATTGCTCCTTGAAGACTCTGATCTGATAGTGAGAAATGGAACAGAACATATGACTTGATTATTCCTCGCATATCTTCTATTGTAGCGTAAAATCGAGACACTTGGCTTCGACTCATTTCATCCCAGTATAAAAACATGGTAGATCAGTCGGACCGGAAGCATTGTCAAGCTTGTTGGAAATGAGGAACAGAACGAGCTTCAACATTCTTCCCGTCCGAATGTTTTACCATTTTTATTCACTGAGATACAGAACATCAAAGCAACAAGGTTTCTCGATTTTACGTCCCGATAATAGCGATACTCGAAGCATGATGAGAATAGTTCGAAGACTGATGCGAATGCTGGACAAATATTCGAATGATTCGAATCGGAAATTACCTGAATATACTCGCACTGTCCAGTCTGGCCGTCATCCCGATTAATTGACTTCTGCTTCGTCCAGAACCAGGCGATAACGACCCACTTCCGGCAACGATCCAATCGACGTCGGCCCCTGAAAAAATCCTCAACTTCAATTCTCTATACGGTCTGAGGAAATAGTCAATTTCTGTATTTTCAATTTGGATCCATAATTGATTTCGGATTCCAAGGATGGTCGATCACAACCTGTAGCACGAACCGTCGTCAAAATTATGCTACTTTTGCACACCTTGAACTGTGGATTCAGGAAAACCTATCAAATATCTGAAGCTCAAATATTTTGACGAGCTTCTCTAACCTGTTGCGATCCTAACGTTGGGTGAAATCTGCAATCCGTAGACGACGAGACCGTCTGCGGAAACTAGTGGCAAAGACTTCCGGGCCAGTCGCGATCTGATCGCTGCTTTTATTACTTCACTGTCGTGTCTGCCACTCGTAGTTCTCTCTCCAGCCTCTATGACTTCCTTTAATAATTTGATAAAAATAAAAATCGTCCTCCGATAAAATAATATTGGAAACAAGCCGTCAATCTCACCTCAGTTTCGTAAATTTGACCCAATAATGCGAGCGTCTCGAGGGCAGCTTGTCTCACTCTTCGACGATGATCAGCAACCGTTTCAGCAACCCTACGCGCCACAGTTTGAACCTTGAATTCTGTGCTTGGAAATGTGACCAAGGAGAAGATGAGAAGCTGCAGAGTGTTTTCCCTCGTCTGAAGTAAAAACAAAGAAATAGTCGTTAACTTTTTTCACGTAACTCTTCTCTGCAATCATCTGCAGTGTTTTGATAAAAACTTGCGAAATTCTTGATTGGCGCTAGACGACGTTCATAAAATTGAAACTAGTTCTTTTCAAAACCTGATAATAAACTATTAAGCGCTTATCAACTTGCAGCTTACAGCCGATAAGTTGAAGCGATCACGATCACGCGATCACGCTGCACATGGATTGAGGTAACTGTCGTGATTATGAAAGTGCAGAGCTTAGCTCGCGAAACTGTGCTTCAAACTTTGAACTTTCATCGAATTTTCTCTCCTCTAACTAGGATACATTGACCAATAAACTTCAAACGAATCGAGGTAATCCTACGAGCAAAAACTGCATTGAAATATTTCACCGTTCCACAACCGATGCCAGGGTAGTTAAATCATCGACCATGAAGACTGTAATCTGTTGCTTCGTTTAGCCCCATAAACCACGAACTTATGTGGCTTTATTACGGTAAAATTCACGACCCCTATGTAACCAACCTTTCGCCTATTCGCGAGGCTAATCGAACACGGAGGATCTAGGGCAAAGCTATATTCATACAGTCAACTGCTTCTAACGTTGTAATTAGCTTGTTTGGCTATTGAGCTGAGAGTAAACAAGAGTATAAACTACGCAATACTGAAGTAAAGATTCAGCACTTACTTTTCCGTTTCTGGAGCCAAGACAGTGCGGCTGAAGAAGCTGTTCCAGAAGAAGAGCCGGCCTCAGACGTAACATGGCGATTCTGGCGAGTTGAGCCGCGTGCGGACCACCCTGACGACACAAACCCCACGCCAATTGCGGGAGTCTTCGTCTCAGGGCGTCTTCCGGGACTCCGGCAATGACTATCTGTTTTTTATATAGTTATCGGTATGAGTCTCGATTGGTTCTTTCATATAATGCGTGCTCTGTATTCACCCTCGCGACTGCCATCCCTGCAGCGGCTATCCGACAACTTCTTTCACCGCCCAGGACAGCCTGAAGGAGGGAACCGAGACGGGGCTCGATGGCTACCAACGCTGAAGAAGTCTTCAACGCGGATGCCAAACGCTCCAAGCCACGTACTCTTGCACGCCAGTCTTCCTGTGAGATTATTAATCGGTCTTTTATTTGTTTGCCAAATCGTCTCAGCCCTTGATTTGATAAAAAGAAAGAAAGAAAAGTAAAAATAACTCGTTAACAGTAATATGTAGATAGAAGTCTTTCTTTCTTTCGCAAAGTTCAACGCCCTCCCTAGTCGTCCTAGTTTTTGAATCATATGGTAACGTTTCTGACAGAGACGAATTAGGGTTCATTAGCAAGAATTGGAGTAAGGTCCGAGCGAATAAGTGGGGTGGAATGGAAGCACCATGTATGTGTAATTGAGACGGTTATATATCCTATAGTTACATTCTTAAATAAACCGCTGATTATAAAGGGAGAGTATGGCGACTGTGATATGACCCGTAATTAATCACGTACTCAATATTTGCGTTACAATAAAGGGGTAAATTTCACCTTGTAGTTTTTATTCTATAGTCTTCAGACGCCCAAGTATTCGCGTATGGAAATGAAGGCGAAATGTAGACCTTTCTTTTGTGGAATGAAGCCTTTGTACTCCATCTAGTTACACCTGTGCCAGGCACTCATTGTCATTTCTGTACAATAATGGCTTAGTCAGCCCTGCGAACTATATTGATTATACAATACCAACGAGATAAAACTTCCAGTTATCAGATATGACTCAGACGCATTCCGTCCGAGTCGCTGATCGCCTTCGTAATTACAGTCCGACTCAACCCCTTGAGTGATTCAGATATTTTGCAGAAAAGTTGCGAGGAAATGATCGAGCACACGTTGCGTGCGGTATGAGAGTCTCATAAAATATAAAACATAATACAGTCTTGCATAAGTGCGGGTAATATCGCATGTCGGAATGATTTATCTCCAGGATACACTAGACAAAATAATTGAAGCTTCCTTATCCGAGACTGGTAACTAGCGTTGAAATTAAACCACCTCGAATTATTATTCAATATCGAGAAGCTAGGGCCAGGGGTAAATTGCGGATGCAGAATTTTACCGAGGTTTCAGGTAGCACAGCGATTTCAGAAATGGATGGAATTAGTTCAATTAGTATTTGAATCGGTTTCATTCTACACGGTGAAATCCAGATCAGTATTCAATCCCTTCTTCCAGCGTGACCAGTCGTAGGCGATAACGCATTACTTACGTGTTCGGAGTCGCTTTACAGGTAACGTGGATGCAAATGATGCGGCAATATATGCACCCTTGCAACGCAGTTCACAAGTTCGCAGAGAGTCACGAATGCGGAAATAAATTCAAGCGGATTAAGTGGACTGCAGCTTCTCGTGGAAATAAAAATTGCAAGACAGTTTTATCAATTACTGGCAACCTCAATCTCTTCTGGTATAAAATCTCTAACCATTTCTCCAAAATATAAATATTATTCCATTCTCGATCTACGCCACCTCGGCTTATCTTTCATAGTCAAATTTCTTTGCGGGTAAAAAAAAAACGCTGGTAAACCATCGTCCTAAATCACTTCATACTGGGTCACCACTCGCATTTCGTTTTGACGTTGATCACGCGTTGGTTTCTGCTACAACTCCTATTTGTCAGAAGAAACACGAAAAAAATAGATTTGCGGTGTTGACCCCCTCGCTCGAAGGTATCTGGCAAGTCAGCTGTGCAGAAAAGTGTGCTTCGCCTATAGGGCAGACTACAAATTGTATATCGATTTTACCATAGCTCGTGTAAGACTCTCTTCCTGAAGTGTGATTATCGGCTCGCACTTCCGCCAAAGTGGTTTGTGCTTCTATTCTTAAGTTCGCCGCGTGTTTCGTACCGACCTACTGAAACAGGTCGATTTCCTTCAAAATCAGTTACAGATTTTTTCGATTTATTCAGTTTTCAGAATCATTCTATCATAGACGAAGTACAAAAGTGCGGAGAAAAAGGTGGTCTAGAGTTTGCGTGAGAAAAAAAGTATAATACTTGTCACTCATTATGAAATTGCTGGCCTAGTAAGCGGTTCAGAAAAAGGAAATTTACTTTTCGCCTACAAAAACAAAACAGAGACGGAACGAACGGTGGGACTTTGTTACATTAGAATAATGTGTTTTTCCTCGTGTCGATGTATGCCGACGGCTCTACTCGACCGACAAGACACGTTACGCTACTACTTACGGTAGAGCTGTCAGAGTGTCCGACCTAGAAGGAAATTACTACTTGCTCGCTCACTTAATGCCGTCAGACATAAAGCAACCCCTTGTTTAAACGACGGCTGTACTCTTTAAAGAAATTTGATTCGTAGATTTCGAACAGAGGAAAAGGGTGCAAAGCCGAAAAATGTTTAATATTTGTATTAACATTATGAAGGGATGTGAGCGTGATAGAGCGTGAAAATCTATAGACCCGACTTTATATATGATAAAGTTGCGGTAGGTATACTTTTGTCGCAGTCCATACGCTGTATCGTATTCAAATTGAGGTCAGTTCTTAATTACGATGTAGATAAGGGTTCTGTATTTATTTATATCACGCATCAAGTGTTATCGTCAATAACAATTCCAATAAAATGTTTTCATTATTTTTGTATCTTTTGCTTCACATCTACAAGCAATAAATTGGCGAGCTAATTTCTATTCTTTAGTCGATTTTATCGAATATTCTTCATTCGAACTGCCAATTAAGTCAATGAACTGTTAATCAGTGACACAGAAAAGTATTTAATCCAGTCCAGTCGCGTTGACTGACGTAAATTTATAAACATTTGAATCTCTAACTTCGATCGAGTTTTACCCACTCGAATAAAAGTCCCTACAATATATTCATAATATATTCTACTGTTTACTCGGTCTTAGAGTATATACCGAGAAAACGAGATCTAGCCTCTTTGTCCAAGGTAATTTCGTAATTGGATCCTGCTCAAGTTCCGGCTCTGGCGTTCGCTTACACAATTATAATTAGTCAGCAATACAGAAAAGAAATCAAAATGAAACGAATTAAATAGACTACAATTTTTCCAAAAATATTACTCCGTAAAAAAAAAAAAAAAAATTCAACTACGAGTCAAGACGAAGTATCTGAAAAAATACATACGGGATTGGTCTGAGCAGTTTGGGTTTGAATGCAGTAGGTTCATTAACCTTTCTCTCAAGGTGAAGATTCTCTCCCACTATTTCTCCTGCAAAGTCCATTAGCAGTGGCAGTCAGTGCCCAGTCGATTCATAAAAATCAACTCGTCGCTACGTGCTGTATTGTTACCAGCTTGTTTTAATCGTCTACTCGTGATTCCGGTCTCAATACCTGTGCCAGTGCCAAACTAATCAGTTCGCTTTTGTGTAATGGGTTTAGTTCGAATAAGGACTGTGCTTGGTATTCTAATCACGGAATTTTAGAAGGTTTGAAATTTTCGTTCCCAGACTGTGGCGTCGGTTTCAGCAATGCAGACTACGTAGCACTCGTCTCGAGGTGAGGAAGAATCCGAGAGTTTCAAATGTTCGTGAAATATGCATAGCAAACATTTCCGTATGCAATATTAATGCTACTTGAAACCTCTAAGGAGTGCTTATCCAACTTCTTTTTGTAGCAAAGTATACCTACTACGTTAGTTGCGTGTCTTAGGATCTTGGATCTTTTTTACCTCGGCAACAGATATAGATATACAACCTCCACGTACTTCAAAGCTTTTTTTACACCTCTGGATTAATTATCAACCATTCATGACTTTTATTTTAAGAATGTTCCGGTCCACGAGCAGGATGTTAAAAATGAGTCGCTACAGACGTGCGAATATAGCGCGAGGAGTCGCGACCTTAGTCGTTTTTGGTCTCGTCATAATTTTCCTTGCAACAATCGGAGCAGCGATCATAGGCGACGAGAGTAGCCTGATTCCCACGGACAGTCACGAGCTGAGGTTGCTTTTGGTGAGATGAGAATTTGTTTGATCAAAGTCGTTAGTGTAATTTGGTAAAATTGAATCTATAGAGGGAAGCTTCGGCAGACAACAGTCGCAGAATTGCTACGGTCGAAGATACCTGCAAACGTTATCACTTGGGTATTTATCACGAGAAGGACGTTCGAACCTTGTACAAACATCCGCCGGCTCCGCAATACACAGTCCTCTACATAGACAAGTGAGTTTTGGAAATATGAACACAAACGAGTGACCAGGGTGGTAGATTAGATAGGGTAAATGACGTAAAAGTCACGCAATTTCATTCACATGAATCATAGATTCCATCGAAAGGTTGTAGAAAAATCGACGCTCTTAATATCGATTTCGCATTTCTCAACGTCCCAGGAATCACAATCTATCATATTGCCCGGTATACAAAGCCGGAAGTACGACATGGCTTTATAATCTGTGTCTCCTGAATGGAATCAACGAAGCAGAGCTCACTGACCGGGGTCAACAGATATCCACAATCGCCAGGAGCGTTATACCGGAAATTGAATTCCCCGAAGCTGAGGAGGTTGGGAAAATCTCTATCGTCTTCCTATCTAAAGATCATAACGATTCCCATTCGTCTTACCGGTACTTCACACAACTAGTCGCATGGACGTACTAAAAAACTGAACGACTGTCTTCAAAGTTTGAAAACTTTCCTACATTTTTTTACTTTTCAGCTTCTGAAGCAAACCGCGAAGATTTTGGTCGTTCGCCATCCTTTCGAGCGTTTGCTAAGCGCTTATCGTGACAAATTGGAGAATTCTGTTGCCGGCAGAGAGCACGGGACGCTTCATTTCTATCAAAAATACGGATCGAAGATTGTACAAAAATTCCGAGGTAAGAGACAGTTTCAGCCCGTCGGTTCTTCGTTTACCCTTCATCGTTTTTACCCAGCGACAAGACTTAGATCGTCCCGTCCATCTAAGGGCTAGTCTATTTTTCATGACAAAGCTTATGTTTGGCAGACTCGATAAGCTTCACCCGCATCGACCTTCTTCAATATCAAATCCCAGTCGCCAGATCAACGTCGGCTGTATCAAAATCAATGTCCCCGCACCTTGACATATCGCATTTTAACTTTTTCCGCGAAGAAAAAATGCTCCAGTACCGCAAACACGCCAACTTGCGTGTAACATTACAGTATTCCAATTTTTGACTCGATTTTGGGTCAAATACTGAACTAATCGAACTCATTACAGACGAGAAAATCCCTCTTCCAAGACCGGACCAAGTGATTAGAAGAGAGGGAGTCCCTCCACCGGCTGGGATTGAGCCAACATGGAGAGAATTCGTCGAATACTTGATTCACACGGACCTGGCTAGTTACGGGGACGATCATTGGATGCCCTATTACCTATTTTGTGCCCCGTGCATAACGAAGTTCGACTTGATCGCGAAGGTTGGTGATTTAGGAATAAATTGGAGACAGATGAATTGAAATATTGTCTGTGATCACAGGTTGAAACCTTGTGGAGAGACCAGATATTCGCAATTCACGAATTGGGGATGGACGACAAATTGAAACCCCGATGGAGACACAGCAGTGCAGGTGGTGATAAATCGAATCCTGCTAAAATCTACTTCACTCAACTCACTTACGTTTTGGTGCAGAAGCTTTATCAAAAATTCAAACTGGACTTTGAACTTTTCGACTACTCGCCTATCGATTATTATCAATACGCCACCCCCGACCCTCTACCCTAACATGTTCAACGAGATTCTGGCACAGTGGTCAGTTTCATCGTTTTGTAAATTGAACAGATAATAAAAATAAAATATTGAAGAACAATTTTCCTCACCTTGTTGTGGAGATCATTCAAGGTTTCTTGATTAACCAGTCCCAACTCCTCCCAGCTCGGTTCCTGAGGGTACGATGCTTCCCCTTCGCTGCTGCTGCAGGTCAAACTCTCGGTATCATCGGGTGTAGACCCGGTCCGTGTATCACTAGTCAGTTCCCGGAAGCTGCGATTTTTATCGACCGAAATTTCCATATTAACACCATTCTCACTTCCTTGTTTGTTGGCGTTGGTCGACGGGGCGTTAACGTCTCCTTTCGAGTGCTCGACGACTTTTTTAGAGCCTTGAAAGTTCCTCGAGAACGTAAACGACGAATAACTCGAATCGAACCGAGATTCTTGTCGCAAATTTTCGCTCTTCGATTCCCGCACACCGTTGGACACGAGGTCGTGGTTGTTTTGCCCATCCGTTTTCATTGTGGTATGAAACCGTTGTGTCATCGTCGCTTCCGAACCCCTGGATGCCTGACTCGCGGCCGTTGAAACGTTATCGATTATTTTGTTCAACAATTGATCGGACACTGCCAATTCTGTTCTCGTCGGCGTTGAAATACTCCCACCAGGCGACGCGTCGTTCACCACGGAACCAAACGGCGAAAAATCGTTACTCGTTTCGTTATCAGCGACGGATTTCTTGGCCTCGCACTTCTTTCTCTCAGGACTTGACAACTCCATGAGGATATAGTTCCTCTCCTGCTTCGGAAAGACGTCGAAGTTCAACCGACTCGACGGTCTCGATGATCTCTTCGGGGATTCCCTGGGCGTATTTGACCCATCCGCTCTTTTCCCTGACCCTCCACGATCGTTTCCGTCCACCTGCATCTTCGGTTCCGACTGTGTCACAAGCTTGACTTTTTCTACGATCGGTTCTGGAACCGGCCGCTCTTCGGCCACTTTAGCCACTTTATTCTTGGTCTCTGAAGCCTTTCCTGGTTTCGATTTCGCAGATTCTTCGATCTCTTTCAAACTGTTCTTCTTCTTGCGATTCTTCTCTCTCTTCTCTTTGTTCGGCTTGACGGGCTGAATCACGTAAACTGGACTGCTAGATCTGGTCAAGATGCTCTTCTTCGGGCTCAGTGATGCGTTGTGCGTGTAAACTTCTCTCTTCGGACTGTTGGACATGGAGCGTTTCTTGGGGTGCTTCGAGTGCGTGGGGCTGGTCGGTTGAGAAAAGGACCTGCGACGATCGAGGGGCATTTTTGTCGCTGGGAAGAGCGGAAGCGGGATCTTCGTCCTCGGAATCGCTTCCGGCTGACCATCGTCGCTGTCCGGTGTTCTGAGCTTCACGATTTCCCCGCCGAATCTGACTCGTCGTCTAGTTTTCTCAGGAACTGCGTCTTGCAGCACTTGAACAACGCCGGAATCACCAGCGTCGAAATCGCTGTCCGATTCCGACTCGGCGTCGCTCTCCTCCTTGTCTTTTTCCTCGAGAATCGTCATCGTGATCGCTGTCTCCTCGTCGAATTTTATTTCCGTTTCCAGGACGACCCGAGCCGGTGGCATCTGACCGATGAGGACATCGTCCCGGTCCCCGTCTTCGTCCGCGGCTTCGGTCTGGCCGGAAGAGTCGCTGTCGCTGCTCCACTCCTTGATCAACGGCACGATTTCCTTGACCTCTTCGCTCTTGGGCTTTTCATCTTTTTCCTGGCGGATTTCCACGTTGTACACCTCGCAGAGCACCTCGAAGTCGCGTTTCACGTTCGCGTTGTAGTCTTCCATCTGGGGATCGAACTCCTTCGCCCCGATTATTTCCCTGATTCGAACCAACGACCTCAGAGCAGCTTCCTGATGAGTTACCTGGACCAAACGCGAGGCCAAAGCGTTTATGGCAAACCTCAACACCCCTTGGGGGGGTCGCGGACTTCCGGCTGACGGGAAGAGCAGGGAAGGGACGCTCAGGATCATCCCCACGCTGACGTTACTTTGGAAATTATCGAGGGCGTCGGGTCGGTTGAATCCCTCGTCTAGAATCTATCGAACGAGATTCGCATCAGAATCGAGGAATAGGGGATAATCAGGCGATTTCGTTACCCTTTGGAACATCTTCTCCTTGTCCTGACTGTAGCAGAGGTAGACTCTGAGGGTATCCAGCGCTCCTTTCCTCACGGCTGGTGCCTGATGGCCCAGATTCGTCACCAGCTCGGGGACCACCGGGGCCATCAACTTGTCGACGACGTTCTGTTCCAGGACCGGCAAAACGTCGACTAGGACTCGAAGAGCGTGCTGACGAACCTCCCACTCGGGGTCTCGCAGGCGATCGGATATTTCTTGAAACGTAGACTCCGCGTCGACTGACATTGGGAACCGACGAGTTCGAACCTGAGGGTAAATTAGTGTGTTGATAAAAATCGACTCCTCGGTAATCGTAACATGCCGAATATCCTCATCGCTCACCACGTGCTCCCAGAGCGGAGTGAGCTGCACGGGCTGCCCGGATTGCCCGGATTCTGGTCTGGGCGTCATTTTTCCTCGTGGGTGTTGGTGCTGTTCGGCCTTCGGAGCCACGTCTTTGGGCGGATGTGGTGGTCCTGAACTCGTAGACCCCGTCATTTTCTTTGCGAACTCCAAGCAGCTGGGCATGACCCACTACGTGGCATGTTCGTCCATAGCTTTCGACTTCCTCATTATTCTTATGAACTAATGCCGGCTGTGCTGTATCCGATTTGATGAAATTAGCGGATATCGTGAAAAGTATTCCGCGCCTGTGCAGGAAAAAATGAGATGATGAATTCCTTTACATTTGTAGCGATGCTGAGTTTCACTTCGTGAAGCACTATTTCCGAGTGAAGTAAAAATTGGTATCACGGAGTGATTCATTATCAATAACCTGCGGGTAATAAAAATGATCGTTACGCAGTCGTATATGACCTGAACTAACGATATCTTGACGATGGCCTACTAGCATTCGAAAGGAAACGTTGAATTTATCAAAAGATCTCCGGGGTCGCGTGGTGGGCGGCCCTGCGACCCCTTTGGTAAAAGTAGTACACACGAATGTGGTTGCATAATGACTTGAAATTCTAAACCACAAGTGAGGATCACTTCGCTATACACAAAATTGTTCGAATTCCGCCTCTATTCCTTCGCCTACACGTGAAATTATTTCCCCAGAAAGAAAATAAGCAGCCGGGTAGAGGACGATACCTGCGGTGATTATCATACTGGTATTATAACTATCTGTGCGATTATCAGAGCGTATTAATAATTCACCAAGCTTGTCATTATAATCAGCAATTACAGAGCGAGTATGAATTACTTTTTAATTACTTTAATCCCGGTGGAATGAAGTTTGCTGTAAGTTTGTAACACGATTTTATCATAATTATAATACTTTGAAATAAACTTCATGGACTCAATTATGAGAAAAACTTCAAAGCAATGTCTCATAAATTTATAGTTAAAAAAAAAGTAACAGAAAATCAATCGTTTGATTTCAAAAATTTTCCTACCTCCGCTGATTTCTATTGCATTTCCGGTCATAAAGTGCGACGGTGTTTATCTGGTTCTTCGATGTTATCCGTAAAAGTCTTCCAATATCTTGTCGAATAGTAACAATGACACGTCATCGCAGTAATCAGGCCCAATTACAACGCGATAGGCAGTTTACTCCGCCACCTGAAGCCGCCGGCATTTGGCATGTGACTGCCGCTCTTTCGAGCCATCAAGGTGGTTGCTGTTTGGCTCTTCGTGTAGTGAAAATATCGATCATCTCACCCCACTAGGAGGCCGTAGCCACGAGGAGGTTGCAGAATGGGGGAGGAAGTGTGACCACGCAAGACTATTGGCGTTACTCCAGGAGACCCCCTTTCGCATCAAGTGCTACCTAAAAGAAATCTATGCAAACACCATCGCATCGAGGATCTGATAGTCACACCGGATATCAACAGAATTGTCGAGTCTTCGAATCTACATACACTGTTAAAAATATGTTGAAATTTATGATACAAAAAAAAGAATGAAATCTACAAACCCTGGTGATTGAAATGAAATCGCTATATCTCAATTTTGATATGGTTCTGTTAAATTTATTAAACTGTTTTGGAGATTCAAAACGTACTGTGATTCTTTTTTAGTTCTCAGTGAAAAAGGATATTTCACAATCAGTCAATTAGTAGAGAGCGTAAATTTTTTTATTTTTTGGTTGATTCTGCAATTATTGTAGCAGTGGAAACCCATTTAATTTCAAATGGAATTATCATGAATTCTCATATCATATGAGTATTTAGCCGAATTTTCAAAACATTCTGTATATGAAATTCAGTATAATCTTGGCTGTGAAATTTCAGAATGATTTTGAATTTTCAAAACTGTTATATGAATATTGAAAGATTGAAAAAGTTGAATTTTAATATACAAAGAGTATATGTTAATTGCTTCAATAACGAACTTTGCCTGTCGTATTGAATGGAAGAATAGACCCTACAACAAAAAAATGAGCAAGAAAATTTGAGTGGACTTTTTGGAACAAAAAAATTCTACAGTGTACAAGTGATTATGGATTCACACCTATCATTTCCAAAACTTCCATTGTGTAGGTATGGGCTAGGTGGGAATTTCACATTGTAAGATGCTATTCCCTGAATTTAACGAGGAATCACTGCGATACCTTTCGACCTGTCTCAGAATTAGGGGGGGAACAGAAAAATGTGATTTTTTCGTTTATCTCTACCTAATAAAATCGCTTTGCAATTTATTGCGAAATATTGCAATTATGGAAATTCCTTGAAAAGTGGAAAAAATTTGAAAGATAATCGTAGCAAATCACATAATAAATAGGAACAATAATGATCTCAAATAGCATAAAATCGCCTTCAATCAAGTGCTGAAATTAATTTTCACATTCTCTACAAGGAATTGCATAGCCTTTCCTCATGTAAGTCGTTTTCTGATGTTCATTTTCAATTACCACTTGATGAAAAATAATTAAACTAGATAAGTTTTGACCCTTTGACCCCCAGCGTTTTAAGCGTGTTAAGCGGGAGTAACGGTTCGAGGAAAGGTCAGTTACTCCCAATTCGTCTATGCTTTCTTGAGCGGAATGCAGTGGAATATTCGAGTCGGGCATCAATCACTATGTTATATAGCTCAGCGATTGATTGTTGGACTAGTTTATTATTCAGATCAGTTCCAAACACTCCTGGGCTGGTTGGCATTCACGCGATGGTTCAAGAGTTGAGATAGGGTACGTATATTTGATCAGACAAGGAACAACTTTTCCTGATCCAAATTCAAATAATATACTTTCCAGTAATGCAGTAACGGGAATTTTTTTTATCAATTCGAGGTGTCTAAAGTCTTATTTCAATGTCTCCGGTCGATAGGCAAGATCCAACGGATACGTTTGTTGAATTGCAAATAATCAGGCGTTCGTTATCTTCCTCCGTCGATAAGTCAGTGAATCGATAAAAAATGATCAGTAAATTCAAAATTCTTTTCCCAGAATCCTAATTTGAAAACGAATTAGACTGATTAGTGTAGAAAATAGAACAATGTTCAATTATAATGTATCAAGAGATTGTTTTTTATTGCATAAATTCTCTTCATGTTATAATAAATATAGTATCAATATATTAGTATTATAATTAGCTAGAATTAGCTACAAAACAGAATTTAATTAATCAATCATTAAAAATACCTGGGCTTATGACTATCCCATAAATTGTAAACAGTTATATCTTAACTTTTGATTATTAAAATAATTCATAAAAAACGTTAATAAACGCTTTTAAAATTATATACTATTTCAGAACATAATTATATACTTTGGCCAACTATTGACAAAACTTATAAGCTATTGCTTCACACATTTATGGCACTAGCTGATCGATGAACAGATTTTTGGTATATTGAATAGTTTTCTACTCTAAGTACATGGCAGATAGAATGAGGCGATAGCGACATGTTTTGTCCACGTCTAACGTGTAATTGTGTCTTAAATATGATGTAAATGAGTAATAGTTATAGATACGAACTAGATATTTGTATATACCTATAAATAAAGCCGATATTTGATTCTACGCCAAATACTGATGAGTGATCATAGTATCTATAGTCAACGTCAAATCCTAACTGACGAGAGCACAATAATTTCTAAATTTAACCAATCCTCAAATTGATTCGATCAGTTTCGATTGTTCTCGGTCAGACTCGCCGTCGGGATGAGCCTTTGAGTACGTGTTCTGCACTGGATTTTGGGAGTATAGAATGACGGAGAAACTAACGATCGCGATAGCGATCACAGTGTTCATGTATATCGGGATACTGAATAATATCCAGCATAGAATTGCGGTGAAGACAAGTTCCAAAGCACTCGCAAACGTCTTTACGATAGAGTTTAACCGTTGTAAAAAGAAGCTGGTTATTATTCCAACGGCAGCGTTGTTCATCATGATCAGGAGCACCTTTGGCTGCGTAAATATGCTCGGATAACTGCTGTCGAAGAGCTCGGTGACGGTCCCTTGTCCCACCAGCACCGCAAGGTTGCAGAAAATACTGTCTATGTACATGAAAACATTTTGTACAAAAATGTTTATGTTCGATCCGTGACCCTTGAGCAAGTATTCGTTGTATACTCCAGCCAGACACGAACAGAGAGTCTGAAATAAAGGGATATGAAAACTTTAGAGTTTCAATTTTGTGCAAAATGGATACCGATGCGTTTTTTCCCACTCATACCTGAATGAGTATGTAGAATGCATTTAAACTGATATGAAAATTCTTGAATATATCGATAGAGTGATTGAAATCCAAGTGTTTTATCATGCAGCCAAATGTCAACAGCGTTAATGAGATCCACTGTTTGGTAGATAACTGCTTTTTGAACACCACCTGTATGCAAGATAAGAAAATTAACAGATTAAATGTAGAACGAATTATTGCGCTTCGACGAAAAGGCAAAAAAAAGTTATCTCAAGTATCTTTGTATCGATTAAACCGTATTTTACCCACCTGAAATATAATCCCGGTTACGACGACTCTAAATTGTAGCAAAAGATAATAAGTCGTAGGGTCGAACGCCGCCAGGTTCACAAAGGCCAAATTATTGTAGAGGCAGTATAAAAACGCCGGAACCATATACAAGACCAGAACTGAGAAAATTGACAAAGAGAAAGAGGAAACATGAATCAGTCGCATATTATTTCAGTAGATACGTTCGATTCCAGAGTAAAAACCCACCTTGTTTATATTTGCGTATCTCTTGACACAGCGAGAAAATTGTGTGGCTGTAAGAATAACAATAAATGTTAGTGTATAGCAATGATTATATATTGATGGGACGAATACTCACTCTCGGCAGTAAAAACCGATGGATAAAATCAGCTTCAGAACCTCCGTCATCAATACCACCGTCACTGTGTTGTATTTGTAGCCTTTTTCGATCTGGGACCATGTAACCAAGATTCCTGAAGATATTAAATTTTCAAATTTCGAAAATCTTTATTCGTATTTGAATTTTTTTTTAATAATCGAAATTCAAGGTTATGGATAAAAATCTGTAGTAAAATGAACGAGACTCGAGTATAAAGTGAATTTTTTCTCATTCGGTTGTTCAGATGTAGTTTTTAGAACTTTTCTGATATTCTTTGAATAGTTTGACGTAAAGTTAACCTAAAATACTGTACCTTGATTCACGAATAGTCCCATGTACGAAACGAATATGACAACACTCCATCGTGTGGGGAAAAGCTCCTGCCAATTTATGGTTCCCATCCTCAGACAGTTCTCATTATAGAATATCTTTGATCGGTGTTTCAGGCCTCACTCAACAATAAACACAAGAGAATGACGTCTAGCGAGCAGAACACTGGGCGACCACCCGTTGCGCAAGATCACAACTATGGACACGAAGGCATTCAAGATTCGCGGGAAAATAAAAGAATATTATTCACGCGTCTGCTAGCGCGGTTATTTTTGAATTCAGATATTCTACAGAGATTTGGATGATTAACGAAGAGAAGAGTAATAGTCCGTCTGCTATCATGTACTCATAAAATTATTTTAATTTCGATCGATGATGCGGACAAAAACTTGAAAAAATAATAATGTAATGATAATAGTAATAATTACGTGTGGGCCACGTTAAGAATACTAACGTATTTCATTCAGGGCCGACGTTTATATCATCTCCTATCAGAATTTATTTTTATCACAACACGCAGGAAATAAAGAGACGAGATAAGCAAAGAATTTGTATAATATACATTTTTATGTTCTGTTACATTGAGCCTTAACCGAAATGTTTACATTTGTAATTCGCGGTAATAGTTTCAACATTCCAAAATGTGGAACTTGCATTATATTTTTTCACCGAAAACACAAAAACTCGTGCAATTTCGAATTTATTTCCATAAAATTAACATACAGCCCTGCCCGACTTCCACGGATGATTATGTCGACGGCAGTATGGAAGAACGTGACATCTCAAATTGTGCCAGAAGAACGTGACATCTCCTGTATTTAAGCACAGGATATGTCACGTTCTTCTGGCACACAATTTGAGATGGCACGTTCTTCCATACTGCCGTCGATGTGGTCATTTCAACCCCGAGTGACCACGAAGGGCTTGAGTTGTTTTGTTGAGTTTATTCGTTTATGCAGGTTTGGCTGTGAGCCTTTCAAAACGCGTGTTCCCCCGACCCCCAGTGTTTTTTTTTTTACCGGGGAAATAAACCGGGAAAAAAAACTCTGGCAGCAGGGAAAAGAACTCTCGTAACCATGGTAACGGTGAAATAAACCGAGAAAGTGCGGCCCCTAGCGAAGAACACCGTTCTCATGGTTCGAACCTCACTTTCAGGTGAAATGAAAGTCACGTGACCTCGATATGATTTACACTTGGAATTTTCAAACGCTATTTTCTCAGCCAAAACACATTCGATTGATGTGAAATTGATATCAGTGACGTAGAAGAACTGAATGAAGGGCCTGCCAATCGTGGATTTTCGAATATCGAAAGACATAATCAGAATTTCGTGTAACAATATTGTTCTGTAACCCATTGTTCCAATATTTTTGGGAATGGACCACTCGAAACCACCTGAATATTTTTTGATAATCGAACAATTTAGCACAGAATATCACAACTATTATGACTATTTGGAGAATAATAAATGGGGGAAAACGGAATTGGAAACCAACCAGTTCGTTCCAATATTTCGAGTAATGGACGACTTGGAACCACTTGAAACTTTCATAGCCTCATTGCGACTGCTAATCACGTTGATAGACATGCAAAGGATTCTTATAAAGATCCCTCCAATCCATCCATGATAAACAGCAACTACTCGGTCCATCAAAATTTTTGACGTAAAAAGCCTAAAAGACTTAAGTATAGGTGGAAAACGGATTTTCGCTGATCTCAAATCCTTCGAGGTTCGGCAACTCTACAAAGTTTTGCAAACCGTACACGTAAGTCGATCGAACCAGTCATTAAGTTTGCGGCAGAGATAAATGTTGAAGATTTTGTTGACTTCTGTGCAGCAGCCTAATATAGTCATAAGGCAGTGGGCAAAGAATTTAGAAAAAAACGTAAGGGATATCGAGCTACTACTGGCATATCAAAGGAGGAATGGGAGGAGTCTCGTAAAAATGAAATAATCAACGAATTCCAAACTCGCAAGTTATCCGAGCTTGTCGAGTCGTTTAGAGATTTAATGGCCCAATGTGATCGAGCCTTTAACTCGGATGGTCCTAAATTTCATAGTCTCATTGTCGCTGCTAATCATGTCGATAGACATGCAAAGGATTTTTCTAAAGATCCCTCCAAAGCTGCTGCTACCTATCTGAGCTTTGCACAACAGATGGTAACGTTACATTACAGTGAACTGCAGTGGACCCAAGATGGGTCCAAAATATGTTGCACGTACCTATGCGAAGAACACTCTGCACGAGCAATAAAGTATGTAAGTTATCCGGAAAAAAGTGGAACAATTGCCACCCTCATAAAGGAAAAAAGATTGAGGAACGTAATAGAAAACTGTTACTATTGCCATCCGGACTATTGAGAACTAAGACCGATGAATGCCATTTACACCATTCAAGTGGTGCTATTGAAATATGTAAATATTGTAATAAGAAAACATATACTATACATAAAAAAATAAGTTATCCATTTTTTTTCTCTGCCCCAGCGCCCCTACTGCCTGAATGCCATATAGCGTTTTGATCAGTACACTAAGGACTACCTACGGCTAAATTTTCATTCCAATTGGAGTGTCCACTCATGGTAACTCTCCTTGTTAGTGTCAATCATGCATGGCGACAGGTAATTTCTCTGAGACATGAATGTTATAAATGATCTCAACCGGTTTCTTAAACCGTAACACGGGACTGAAACACTTTAAACAACAGAGAACAAACAAAAATCAACAAAACATAGAAATTCTGACGGATAACAGAACGAACAGACATTAACTCGAAGAGTTTTCCCATCCCGACACAATCATTGGCAAAGGAATGATATTAGAATCAAACACGTGACTGAGACACGATACGATTGGTAACGTAGAACGGCTGAAAGATCGTACAAAATCATGAAAAGGTAGCCTTTCCGGTACATCACAAGATCGTGCTGATTTCAAACAGCAATGAATCGACAAAGTTCTCTGATTTTCTACGCAGA
This sequence comes from Euura lappo, assembly GCA_018257835.1. Taxonomy (NCBI): domain Eukaryota; kingdom Metazoa; phylum Arthropoda; class Insecta; order Hymenoptera; family Tenthredinidae; genus Euura; species Euura lappo. The sequence continues at coordinate 555,233 of JAEUYN010002377.1, read as the reverse complement.
TAGAGAATTATTTGCGCGGGGTGACCCAGGTGATCCCGAGTGTCTCCTGGCCTGGATTCTCATCCTCCGACCACAAGCCAGGTTCGACCGAATATTTGGTGTACTGTATTGGATTTTCCTGAGACGTGATGCTCCGACGTCTCTGAATGTTCTTATATTTGGATATAAACAGAGCGCTACATGGAGAAGAGGCCTTGGACATCCACGATCAGGATTCAGCCGAGGAAATAGTAGCTTCCAGTCATTCCGTAACAGAGAACAAAAGCACTGAACAATAGAGAACAAATTCGAATAGACGAAACATAGAAATTTTAATAAATAACCGATCGAAGAGACACTCACTCAACTTCCTCGTAGATCAACTCTGCCAAGTGCGGACAGTTTTAAAATCAACAGAAGATAACGTTGACGGACTTCGGAGCGGTTTGCATAGCTCATTCCGAATGCTGAAATAGTTAAAAAAAAAAATTTGTTACAGGTTTTTTTTTTTGCACTTTCGAAATCTTCGTTAATGGAATTTTCTCGATTATTTTCTACTCACATTCCGCGAAACTGGGAACATCGAGGTGAAACGAGACGGGTAAAATCGGGACGATAGTCCGCCCTAACCTAGCAATCTTCGATCAACAGGTGTTGATACGAACGACTTTCGGTATTCCGTTGTGACTGACACTAGCTGAAAGGAAGATAAAAAAAAATAATTTGACCAAGTCTCATGACCGTAGATTTTAACTGATTCGATAATAATAATAATAATAATAATAATAATAATAATAATAATAATAATAATAATAATAAATACCTCTGGTGCATTTTTTTTTTCTTCCGATAGGAAATTCTTGTCTCAGATGCATTTCTCTTAATAGGACTCATTTTCACGGGCAATAGCCACGTGCGAGGAGGATTATATAGAGGGAACGCTGCCATTATGACATAAGGCCGTAATTGAGCCACGTGCTGCCGGCCTGCCGCACAGCCCGCGGATCCCGAAGTCCGAATCGTTCCACAGTTCGAAAGAAAGAACCAACCGCATCAGTGCATTGCTATAGATGCACTACTCACAATAAAAAAAAAAATATGTCACATTTTTCCTTCGGTCTATACAACACGATTTATAGTTCTGCTTCATCGCATCGCACCTCTCACTCTGATGCGTGATGCATACACAAAACGCTCGACACGAGGATCTATTCGGACCATATGGCGATTAACGTGGTTTCGGCCAATCAGGGAGCAGCTTTAACCGGGAAGTATCCTCTCCACGCTCCATACACCGGAATGTGAACGTCAGAATCATGGCTTGGCACTTGCCCTGGCTTAAGAGATTAAAAAAAAAAAAAGAACCATGGCTGAAATACGCACACGCACACCCGTGCGCAAAATGTCGCGCGGTTAGTATAGAGATCAGTGGTCGCGCGACACGCTGGATTCGCGGCAGGGCGGGAGGGGGGGTATCGGGTTGAGTAAGCGCAGTCACTCGGCAATATGTGTGCAGTGTAGGGGTGCGTGTGCGCGATTGATAGCCAATCGCGTTCGTTTGTATGGTGCATTTTCCCGCTACATTGTAATAAACCTGCGGAGGTTGAACCTCCGTAATTTAAGACTATCACACGAAAACACGCCTAAAGAAAGCCTCCATGACTGCACTCGACGCAGTTGACCGGAACCCTTCCTACTGTGCACTTCGGCCACAGGTGTTTTGCATCTTGCGTCAGCAATTAACAATTGAGAAACATTTGATATCCACGTGGTGAGTTAAACTTCTGTCAACTTTTGTTTATTTATTTATTTATCGCTGCATCTATACGTTGATTTATTTATGTCGATTAAGAGGATGAAGGATCGCCGAGTTCGTAGGTTATAGATGCGTTAATACGTCATCATTTGTATGGTGACCCATTTTGTTTGACGATCATAACTCGTATTTCGGGAATTTCGGGAACTTTTTCGATTTGAGACTTCCCTGAAAGAAATTTTTTTTCTTTCTTTTCGATTATGCAATTTATTTTTTTCAGGTATTTTTTATTTTACTTTATTTAAAAAAATTTTTGACTTTGAATTAGACGAAAAAATTCACACTTTTCAAATCGTAGGTAATTTTTTTTTCAACAATCAATGCTTGAGTTATTACGAAAAGTAACTTATGAAAACAGAAGAAATCTATTCTGTTCGAATATCCGGTACAATTTTTATAGGATCGAAAAGTTATCTGTTCATTTTGAAGATGTAGATTTTACTCCGTGCATCACAGATAAACAAAATGTGTTCCTAAAATCGTCTGAAAACCATTCTAAAGTACAGAAAATGACTTCTTTAGGCAGTTTTAACTTTTTTTTTTCGTTAGAAGGTCTATGTACCCCCTCAATTTGTCTAGTAAAATATCAAACTGCAGCAATAGATTGACAAACGTCTTTAATTTTAATTTTAGGCATAGTAAGAAACTTCTGGGACTTATTCACGCCAGGCAAACCAGTGTTTTCTGGCCTGGATCCTCATCCAGGTTCGACTGAAGATTTGGTGCGCTGCGTCGGATATTCCTAAAACACGATCCTCCAAAGCCTCTAGATTTCTTTGGAACTGACTCTGAACGCTGGTAAGAGATCCATCGAGTACACATATTCTTCTGTGTCTCACTATTCGTCATTTCAGGACCATGGGTGATCAAGAATCCATACAGTTCTTGGGAGAGATGCAAATAAGTGAACCGACGCAGATCACTTATGACTCTTCTGAGGAGCCTGACCGGTATTTTTTTATCGGCGACATAACGAGAGCGTTATACGGAGATAAGACTTATAAGACTTTGGATAAACGGGAACAGGACTTGGTCCAGAAAATTGCTGAAATATGTAGCAAACAAGAGTGTAAACTAAGGCTCAGGGTGCTACATTTAGGGATAGTGTCTTGCCATGTTCAAATTGCGAAAACTGGTACCGAATACTTCGTACCTTTATTCCGGGTACGGAACAGCTCTGAGGACCCTGAACATTGTTTTATAATTGACCATCTAGGTTTTGAGTACAAAAACTTCAACGATTATCTACAACGTAATACGTGGCTCAATTGTTGGCCCAGGGTTTCAGAAAAATTGCAATACAAATTGGAGAACGAACCGTCCAAGACAATTAGTTCGCTCAGAGAAGACGTTGATAATCGTATAACGCTGCTGAAGAACCGCTTGGATCAGGTTCATCACGCAAAGTTTGAGGCCTCACGACGCGCCTATCGCGAGGCTGTGCAGCCTGGGTTGATACTGGAAAGTGACGGCGACAGAAAATTTCTACGCGACATGGAGAGCTACCAAGATCTCAATCGTTTCTACGATAATTTCATCATGACGGAGGATGGGAAGTTTGTGATCAATGGGCAGATGACCATTCATCCTCGAGCATTATTCCATCTGCCAAGCCAAGTAAGGAAGGCAATCATCGACGGAATGAGAAGGATCAACGAAAGTTCGGCTGAAGAACGAGACAAGGCAATAGAGTTTTATGAGAATGAACTCGGAAAGTGTGACCCCGATAAACTTTATCGTCACATCGTGTTGGATAAAGAAGCGATCCACGACGAACAGCAACTACTCGGTCCATCAAAATTTGACGTAAAAAGCCTGAAAGACATTAGTATAAACGGAAAACGAATTTTCGCTGATCTCAAATCCTTCGAGGTGCGGCGACTCTACAAAGTTTTGCAAAATCATACACGTAGATCGATCGAACTCGTCATTAAGTTTGCAGCTGAGATAAATGTTGAAGATTTTGTTGACTTCTGTGCCGCAGCCGAATACTGTCATAAGGCAGTAGGCAAAGAATTTAAAAAAAAACGTAAGGGATATCGAGCTACTACGGGCATATCAAAGGAGGAATGGGAGGAGTCTCTTAAAAATGGAATAATCAACGAATTCGAAACTCGCAAGTTATCCGAGCTTGTCGAGTCGTTTAGAGATTTAATGGCCCAATGTGATCGAGCCTTTAACTCGGATGGTCCTAAATTTCATAGTCTCATTGCCGCTGCTAATCATGTCGATAGACATGCAAAGGATTTTTCTAAAGATCCCTCCAAAGCTGCTGCTACCTATCTGAGCCTTGTACAACAGATGGTAACGTCACATTACAGTGAACTGCAGTGGACCCAAGATGGGTCCAAAATATGTTGCACGTACCTATGCGAAGAATACTCTGCACGAGCAATAAAGTATGTAAGTTATCCGGAAAAAAGTGGAACAATTGCGACCCTCATAAAGGAAAAAAGATTGAGGAATGTAATAGAAAACTGTTACTATTATCATCCGGATTATTGAGAACTAAGACTGATGAATGCTATCTACACCATTCAATGGTGCTATAGTATACAGTTTAGAAATAAGAATGTTCTCATATTTTTGTAAGAGGTATCATATTGTAACGCTAAGACAATCAATAGGGATATGTGAAAGAGACGAGTTTATTAAGCAATGATTAAGCAATGATTAAGCAATGTGGACCGTTCAAAGTCTGGTCGAAGCACTGTGTCAAACACTGAATGTTCAAAAAAGATGCTGGTTGGCACAGCAACCAGCGCTTCACGTATTTCATGTGTCAACGACGAGTAGGCCGGGGTAGATAGTGTCTTTGTAACAATATTGTTGCAAAGGTTCAACTCTGCTATTTCAAGGTCCTTTCTCACAACGTAGTAGTAAATGCGAGCCAAGAAGTACACCAAACTCAACAATATTCTCTCAACGTGTCTACTCTTCGGAGTCTGGGACAAGACTGCAGTTTCCACAAGAATCTCGGTTTCCTCGGAATCTTTCCTTTGTCGGAATCCCGAATTCCTGATCCGCTGTTTACCCACCCCGCTAAAAACTCCTATTGTCAAAGTGACAGCCAACATCTGATCTTTAAACTCGAACGGGTGTCACCGTAACACTACTCCCCCCCCTGAAGAAGAGTCGTCCCAACTCTTAGAAGAACCATCGATCGCAAATGGCGAATCGACAGCAAATACATATAAAATAATCGTGCATGCTTTGTAATAATATTTTAATAATATTCTGTTTAGAGATATTTATGGCGAAGAAATAAGCTAGACACGCCTTTTGAGGTACTATATTATTAACACTATTGTGATTCCTATTACCATTACTATGATTGTTATCATTATTATTATTGCTGGGTTTCTGGCTGATTGTAATTAACACACGACATTTAGGTTGAGGTATGAAGTATTTATTCATTTCTCTGGAGAGGTCTGGGTTAATTGGCCGTACCTCTTCCGTTCGATACTCGACATACACTGAACATACAGTAATCTCTCTACATACGGTAATCTCTCTTAATCCTATACACAACCAAGACAAAACAGACACATTCAATCTCAGCTAGGAGGTCAGGCGTTTCCAGATATCGCAATTATTATTGGTCGCATGAACTTTCATAATGGTCACACCGCAAGCCAACTTTGAGCAATTACTGAAACAAGACGATGCGTTTCCAGAGTGCCTTGGGGCCCTAAAACGTGATACCCCCAAAATAAAATTGAAGCAACTAAAAAAATATCGTTTCGTCAACATAGTCGAAAATTCTCATGTCTAGTTTTATTATCAACGAAAGAAATAAAATATCGTGAAATTGTAGTACACGATAATAGTAGCCGTATGCGTATGTGCCGGTGCGTGAATATTTACATGTGTGTGTCTGTCCTCACACCCGGTCGCAATATGTCACTTTTCATACCTCTTGAACGGGCGCAAAACAGATCTTTTCGGGTCCGGGCGCAAAGTCCCGTTTTGTGCCCGCTCACTCGGTCTGGAAAGAGGCACTTCTGCAGACCAGGTGTTTAAAAAAACAAACGTGTGCATCACGGGCGCAAGGCTATTTTGACGCTGATAGTTCTTTGCGCCCTTGATAGACGATCTTCCATAAATTGGCCACTGCGCCTAAATCGCGGTTTCCGTTATCTCTGACCTTGTAACATCCCGAATTCCGCAGCATCTCGATCCTCACCCGAAAAATATTTAACATAATTATCATTATTATTATTTATTTTATTTTTCCTGACTGTACTGTCTGCAGATGATATACAGTGCAACCTCCTTTGTACGATCTTCAAGGGGTATGCCAAAAAATACGTATAAGTGCGAATTACGTTGAAGTGAAATACTTTAGTATTGCAAGTATACAGATCAAAGAAATGTTACGTATAAGCGAGAAAAACGGACAAATGCGAATCGTATAAAAGAGGTTTCACTGTAGTTGATATGTAATGTATTTGATAACAAATATACATTTTCAAAATTTCTATTATTCTTTCGTCTAGCCAGTGGACAGAATAGATGAATTTCTCACACTCCCACCAGGAACCGTATTCTACAAATTTATTATTTCACCGTCGTCACGGGTGAAAGAGCCGAATTTTCGTATAAAGCTATTCTCTGACTGGGCCCTTATTCTGATTTTCTTTTCACCTGTGACAACGGTGATAAACGTCGTTTGGACCAATGAGAGAGAGGCTTTAGACGGAAAGTCTGCTTTATCACGTGTGATACAAAATCAGAATAAGGCCCCTGGTCCAAGTGCGTTTCATCAACCTTTGTCATCGAGTGATACCCGTGAGAGGATTTGTAGAATACGGGTCCAGAGAATAATCAGAGCAAGACGAGCTATAATAATTTTGTATCATACTATTGTTCAAACAATAAATGCATACAAGTATCCACCATTGTTCCTTATTTCTGTTTTAATTCCTCTATCGTGAACATTAATTTGCATCATGCATGTAACATGTGTGCAGAGTATGCTTCGTCTCTGAAAAAAGGGGAAGCAATCTCGTTCAGGCCGGACGTCTGTTGCAATCATCAAGGAAATTTATTAGTAATTCAAAATTATAAATGCCATCCTAAAAACATCGGGTTTCAAGGCTGATGCAATATCAAAAAGTACTTCATCGTGTGATACATGATATCACCATAGCATGTCTGTGAGGTCTCTTGAAACCCGATACACTACTGATGCAATTTCTACCGAGTGGCATAAAAAATCGATGTACTCTAATCATTAATCAAATTAGAGCGCACGGTTCGATCTTCGGCAAAAAAACATTCATTTGAAACTACAAAAATGACTTCTGATTTTTTAAATTTTATTATATAAAATCGATAGACACTCTCAGATCTCTTCATTATGTAGGCCGTTTTTTTCGGCCACCCTATAGGCTCACGCTCATCAGCCACGCGGAAAGCGAGTTTGAACAGCTTGTACTCGTAAAAACGACTCGCCTTGACGATTGGTTCGTTCTATTCAACTCTATGTCGCGATTGGTTCGCTGGCGCAGCTGGTTAGGCTTCTTGTAACGGTGGCAGCCGAGGACGCGCTGCCCCCACTGAGCAGAATTCTACAGAATATCCATCCAATTGCGTGCAGAGTCTAGGCGCAACGACGACCGAGAAAACACGAAGCCTGCCGACACCTACTTATTGACGTCGTCGTACCGTTGTACCCCACCAATTCACGTTTCACGTTACCATGCTGTAAGTCCGCCTGTATTTATCCGTTACTGTTAGTCATATTGCCGTTGCTGGCATTCCAAGTTGTGGCGGTTTAAGAATTTGTGTATAAAAAATCGTGAATCTGAATCGTATTGTGGCGCAATATTTTTGCCTCAATATGTCACTCCTCGGCATTAATCGTATCGATAGAGTGATGCAATTTTACGACACGCCCCCTGGTTAGTGTATACTTGTATGGAATAATAGCACTTTCATGCACATCAAAATGACTGCGGTGTGTTGAGTCGCGGTGTTAGTATTGTGAGCAGGCATGTCCAATGTCCATATGTGACTTTGACGACGTTGCAAGTCGCGATTTCCTCTTCCCACTTCTTTGGAAATTGAAGGATATTCAAACAATGCGTAACGCCTCTCTCGATGTTCGGGGTGGGGGCAATAAGCGTCGGGTGGGGGAAGAGGAAGTTGTAACGATAAAAAAACAAACGCTTCAGTGGTTAATCACGCCCTCTACGATATTTATATTGAATGAATGAGACGACGACGACGACGACGACTGACGAACTTGGAATCACTCATATCTCTTTCACAAATATAATTGAAAATTTCGGGTACAAAAATTGAAGAGAAAAACCAAATATATATATTTTTTTTTTTTTTTTTTTGCCATTAACAATAATTAAATTTTGTATTTCAGATTCTCAACCATCCAAGGATTCGATTTCATCCGACGAATCGGAGTGTCCGTCCAATCCATCCCAGAGTTCCGTTGGCTCGGCGAGTGATAATGTAACAATTATGGCAGAATCCTTGGAATACATCAAGACCTATCCAACAGAGGATCCTGAAGCCATTGATTCGGAAGTGAGAAGATTTCTCTGTGCAACTTTCGAAGTTTGCACGTCAAACGTCGAGCTTACGGAAGAAGAGCAGCGCCGGATAGGACCTCTGATTAAAAATGCGATACCGGACATAGATGATTGTCTGAAGGACATAGGAGACGATTTCGACGGCGACTACGGTCCCGAAGCACTCATCCTCAGGTCTGGTTACCAGTTCATGATTGACAATTTCAACAATTTCCCAGCTGGAAGAGGGAGTACGCTAAAAAATGCTTTCCAGTATTTTGAGGACACACGAAGCATCGAGACACTCGACAAATCGCTGAGTATATGGAAGAAGAGGCCCTACATTTGTATGGAAGACATTCACCATACGGCGAAGGAACTGAATAGACCAGCTGGAGTGCCGGAATCTCATGGCTGGTGGTTTCAGTCGTTTCGGAGCACGTGATGAACGTTTACAAAGATTAAGAACAGAAGTTGAAGTCTCGCTGCGATACTTGGGCGATTTCAGGTCTGGAATATTAGTCAGATTTGGAATCGCCCAATGTCAGATTATAACATACATAAAATTTAGTGTTTTTCCCTATTTTCGTGTTAGAAAACACGTCTATACAGAAACTGTGATCAGGTGTTATATATTGAACCAAAAATATTTTGGGCATAAAAAAATTAGTCTTTACACATTTTTGTACTCAATTTTCCATAATTTTCCGTGTTATTATGAAATTCAAGAAATCTATTTCTATAAAGCGTTGAATACTTTATTCTTTTTACGAATGAAACCTCGATGCAGTGTAATTGTACAATTAATTTGACGGTAGATATTTACAAGAAATCTGTTTATTAAGGACACGGTAACTCAGTCAAATACAGAGAGCGATGCCGATACAAATTGACAAATGTTGTAGTATATGAGGTTTTGAAAATTGTCCAACTCCCGCCACACTCATGTCATCTTCGTCGCCATTGCCCATGCCTCTCCCATGCTGATCCGCAGCATCTCCTTCTGCAATAAATGATCAACGCATCAGCTCATCGATACCAAGATTAGTCACTCAATTTGTTCAATCTGATAATTTTTCATGGGTTTTCGAAGCTGGATACTAAACAAGGATATTTGTTCCGTGATATCAGCCAACAAATTGTGTTTCACACTTTCTTCTACGTCCATTTCTTCAATACTCAGTGTATTGCCTCCCGTTTCTGTATTCTTTCTGTAAAATACTATCTCCAATACTATACTTGAATTCAGAATTTTTCTGCATACATGAAAAAATCATCAAACGTGATTCTTTCCTCTGTACAACATCACACATCTTCCACTAATTTACAAATTTTGTTGCTGTTTATCGTTATTGGTACTTTGATATTCAATTGCTACAATTTCTCACCATAATCGACATACTGCAGCGGTCCGTCCATACCACTGCCGTCCTCTGGCTCGTTACATTCCCCCTCGTTGCCGCCTCCGGATTCAGTTTCGTCTCGTCTTTTACGTTGACCGGGTGAACCGGAGGGATTGCTTCTGGAAAATCTTGACAGCCGTTCATTCGCCCATCCGAAGCCTGTCTTTTTCGTATTTGGATCACGAGCCCGCCGCACTGAAGTCGACAGTTGATCCCACACCAAATTCACACAAGATCTAGAAATTATTACATCCCTCATACTAACCATACTCGTCAAACTCCGAAGACTCCGTGTTGGAAGCATCGTCCTCGTCATTTTCTGCTAATTCACCGTCATCAACATCCCAAAGGTCCCCATCTTCCGTTTCCGTCTCTTCCTCGGGATCGTCGTATGATTCGTCGTCTTCGTCCTCGTCCTCGTCCTCGTCCTCCTCAACATCCTCGTTCACAGCCACGTTGTCCGAAACTGCAAGCTCAGCACCTCGGCCAAACGAACGATCTCGATCTTCTAGATAATCGTAGCTCAAAAACATCAAACGTCGACGAAGAGAAATCGAGGGATCTCGGTATTCGGAGGCAGAATGATGTCCCATCGGCTCTAGAACAAGAAATTTGTTACCAATGCAGAAGTTAGCGAATGATGATGGATTAGTAAGAATTAATTACCTCCTGAAGCATTTCCATGGTATCCAAGTCTCTGTTTCCTGATGCCTCTGAGCATCTGATCGGTTCTTTTGAAAGTTACTCCTCCGTCATCCATGGTGTCATCCTCGTTGATCACTTTGTACGTACAGCTTTTCGCGTCAACTGGGCAACTGGAATGAAAATAAATTATTACAGAGTCAAAATTAAATTTAGTTTGAGATTGAGATTTCAGTATTCTCCAACTGGTAAAAAGCGGAGATAAATCAAAGGACGCATGCTACTCTGGAGATCGAAGGGGACCTACCAAAAGCCGAGTGTTTGGTGGTGATATAAAATCGCAAACAGCGTTAAATATTCTCGTATAAACATAGCCTGCCCGTTGTCATTGAGATTTGAACTTTTGAACAGCAAGGCGCCTTCCCGCCTCGTACAGACGCACTACAGACGTCAAAATGATACCGCCGACAGATAGCGCCCTTTGAGGAAAGCAACGATTCGTGACATTCGTGTCAAATTATGTGATCAGTCGATTATTTATCGGGCAGAGTGGGTGGATCGGACAATAACAAATATCATAGATACACGATGAGGTGGTGATGAAATATTCAGACAAGGGATTCAGCGTCGTAGAAAATAGTCCGAGAATCGTTATCGGCTCCTAACGTCCGACGATCAGCTGTTTTTGAGGTTATGAAATTACATAATTATTTAAAGTCCGTTATTCGTTGTTGTTTGTTACCTTCCGGGAGTAGGAATCGACCCCGTTTTGTTTATTGTGGGTGAATATCAGTCGTCGAAGTGAAATGAACTTTGATTCGTGTAGAAACCCCGACGCGATAGGATGACATAACCTAAATCCGTCCGTAGGTGACAAAGGGGAGACAATAATAGTTACGACAGTTTTGATTAATCCAATACGACATGTCGACTGCGTCGAACAACCCTCACGGCATGCCTGGCATGCGCGATATAATGGAATTGGCCAGACTCTTGCGACAGAACGGTGACAAGGTGTTGAGCGCGACCAGCAAGCTAACCTTGTCAACTTCGCTTCTAAACGATCTGAACGAAGCTTTTACTCTGATCGTTGATCAAAACGAAGACCTGGAGTCGTCGTTTCAAGTCTGCAATAGCTCAAAGACTGACATATTCAGGGACTTGAAGTTCCTCCACGACTTTGTCCAGAAGACTATCAGCCTCAAGATCACGCACAGATCAAACGAGTCGAGAACCAACATCGATATCACGAAATTCAGGCACCTGAGGTACTTGGAACTCCAGAAAGTCTCAATCGAGTCTCTGAGGGGACTTCAAGGCGTCAGAGGACAGCTAGAGAGCGTCGTATGCGCAGGCGGAAGAGGCGTTGGGTCCGTCGGAAGACTTTTAGGTACCGAAACCTCGTTTGTACCGTGAAAAAACTATTTTAATAACGTTTATACCGTCGCAGCTGCCTGCGGAGGTGATGCAGGGGTCGGTTTTGTCTGGGGTTCTCTTCGCTCTTTGGCACTGCCTTACAATGCTTTGGTCAGGATCGACAAGTCCCTGGAACTCGCGCCCTGGTTGCAGACCTTGGATCTCAGTCATAATCTGATATCCACAGCGGCTGAGATTGACTTGAACTGCTTACCGAACTTGAAGAATATCAATTTTGGGTACAACAAGCTTGAGGCAGTCCCCGCCTTCAGTAAACCCGTCTTTCATACTCTGCAAGTACTCGTATTGAAGAATAACTACATCGAGAATCTCAGCGGTGAGGATTGAATCCCTTCTCCATTTCGCGTAATTTTTTGTTCCCATCAATGAATTTTTCAACGTCAACAGGATTACGTGGTCTGGAGTGTCTCTCAGAGCTGGACTTGTCCTATAATTGCCTGACGGAACACTCCGTCCTCTGGCCGTTGGAGGCGATGTCGGCCCTGTTGTGGGTTTCCTTGGAAGGAAATCCTCTGTCATATCATCCCAGGCATAGACTATTTTCTATAAAATATTTACATCGAAGCGTAGCGGATAGTAAGGTAGCTTGCTTCGATATTTCATCCTCGGTATCAAGACATAGATTGCTAGACTGGATTTTTATTCTAGAAAAGTTTTCAGATATAATTGTCCCTCATCGGGTCATAATTTTCACGTTTATTGCAGTTTGTGCTGGACCACGCGCCGCTCTCCAAAACCGAGAAGCAGATGGTGAGTGAGAATCGCTCTTTCCCGATCCGATCGATGCCTCCCGCGTCGGGCGACGATCCATCCTCGTTAACGAGCTCCATGAGATCTGATGTGACGACGGCATCTGTTGAGACATCGATATTTAACGACTCCATGACACAGAGTCATTGTTCGGATTCTTTGGAAGGTCTGAGACCCTCGAGGAGCAGAAAAAAAAGGAATGTCAAAGAGGCCGTTATCGCGGACGAGGATCACGAGAAGCCAGAGACCCTAATGAGCTCTAGCGTTACTTCGAGCATAGGTAACGGAAATTAGGTGTTTCTGTCATAAATAACGATAATTTTATCATTTTTTTTGTGATCAGAGGTGTCGATGGATCATTTGGAGATAAAGAAACGAATCGCAGCGTTGAGAGAAAAGTTTGGGGAAAATGATTGGCTGCACAGTCACGCTGGGACATTCGTTCAAGATATCATGGGCCTTGACCGTTCGACCGGTGTAATGCTATCGTCCACACCAGCAGCTACAACTCCTTCGAATACACCAGTGACGACTTCTATCTACGACTCTTCGTCGGTGAATCTAGACAGTTCTAGTTCTCCTTCAGAACCCAGTCTCGAACTTCTGGAAGAGAAGAAATTAACGCAAAGCGAGAGAGATAACAAAGAGTCTAAAGATCGCGACGATGAAAAGGACGAGGACTCTTCTTACAATACCGACTCGGCGCCTGAGGAATTGTCCGTCGCTGCTCCCATCAGGGCTGAGAGTCCGTACGATCCTGACAAGGGTACGTTTTATTTGTTGTATGAAGGTAAGACTTCAGTAGGAATGTGGATTGATGAGTTTTCTCTAATTACTTGTCTTTAGAGAGCGGAGACGTGTATTTGGTACAGAGAAAAAAAATTGGAGATGAATCGGAGCAGTTATTTTTGATAGTCACACCCGAGTAAGTTTCTTACTTTGATCAGAACTTTTGAAAATAACTAATTATTGTTACTTTTCTCAGCTTCTTCGAATAATTTTCTATTCATCTCTGGATTGTTTGATCTTGTTTTCAATTATCAAATTCTATATAACAGGTACATAAAAGAAATAGATTCAATAACTCAAAAATTGAAATGTCGATGGGCGACGAACACTGTACTCTCTTGCGTTACGGGAAGAGGCCAAGCCACTACTGTGGATATTATTTTCGACACATCTAGAAGAGATCGACAAAACAGAACTTATTTTATGGAACTTGACGAAGCTAAGGTATCTAAAAATTAATGATTTGAAATGTGCTAAAAATTCATTTCTCTTATCTCTTTTCACCATTATTTCAGCAACTAGTAGCGACGGTCAGTGAAACAATGAACGCACAGCCGATAGCATTGAAGGTTTTCAAGTGCATGAAGTGCTCGACCCATTTCTCGCAGGATGTGGAATGCACGACGTTTGCTTCAGTTTTTCCATCGGGTAAACTCGTCGCTTTGTCTCTCTCTCTCTCGGAGTAATCAACGTTACTAATTCAATCATAATTTATATCATAGATTTGAAAGGACCAAAGTGCCCCACGTGTCGCAGCACGTTAGTTATACAAGATGACGAACTGCCGACCCCTGAAATGGACAAAGCCCCTTCCTCGAGAGGAAAAGAATCGATTGAATTACCCCAAGAACAGTCATCCGAAGTTCTCATGGATATGGACCTACATCATTCAGGATCTCATTCTAGTATCGGTAAGTTTGTTGTTTACTTTACGATATGGACTAGTATTATCTTTATGATTACTCTACTAACAGGACAAAGTTGTGAAATATTCTGACGCTTGATTTCTGAGTAATCGTTTTACCTTATCAGAATTTCGGGCACTAGCTGAGCTTCTTTTAACATTCGCTTCAGATTTTTGCATCTTTACGTAACAGATATTTGAATGTTTAGTCTAGAAATAATTAATAATCGTATGATTTATATTTTGCTTGGAATTTTATTATCCGGTGCTCTTGTTCAGCATCCAGCGCTGTAATATAACTTACTAATCCCCGGTACAGGTGCGACGGAAAGCGATACGAATACTGTCCCCAGTTGTATGGTGTACTCCGACTTTCACCCCCAAGTCCAAGTTCAGTGTAAGCTTTAATCATAATAATTCATATCATCGAACACATTGAACACATCACCGCTTCCTCTTGCACTCTTAATAATTGTTCACTTACCTAACTTACTTTGCGTAGAATGCAACTCATCTAAAATTAATACCAGCGATATAAAATGATCAAAGTTAATTAATTGGTTCTGTTAGGATCATTCAGCGAATCTTATTTTTTATTGGCTATTTAAATAGTGCAATTGAACAAATCTCCGAAAATTAATTTCGAGAAACAGTTGATTATTTTTTATCGATGTAACAGAAAATTTGTAAGTATTGGACGATAGTTTGAATCTAACTGTACGATGAAATTTATGTTCGTTTTATTCCAAGCCTCAGAGAAGATGAGTTTGAAAATCTTACCGCATTACTCAACCGTTGATTCGTGTTGAAGATTATTTAGAATTATACAATTTCATTTCGTCAGGCTCAGCAACTAGTCTCGACGAATCAAGAGAGTCTACCCCGTCCGCCGGCACCGTCACAAAAAGATACGAAAGTGACATTGAGGTCTTGAGCAATCCTAGTCAGAGCAGCATCGAAGTCTTGGATGAAAATTCCAAGTGAGTAATGAGAAAAAGTATTTATCAAAGTTTTTCAGAATCATTGCATCAATTGGACTTTGAGACAAGCAGATGGTAATAAAATTTGGAAGGTTTGCCTATTTTTTATTCCATTCCCATCTTCAGGTCGAGTTTAACGCCGAGCAGAAAAAGATCATCGGAAGAAAGACGAATCGCAGTCGCTCCTTCTTTATTGACGATTCCAGACGTGAATGCCCTCCCTCCTGGTTTAACGGAGAGCAGTTCTTCTGGTCGGTATTCATTTTCAGCAGTTTTTTTCGTTATGATAAGTAGAATGTACTAGAATATAACTATTCTACTTGCTCGCAGGCTCTTTGACCGACGGAAGCGTTTGCACAACGTACGAAAACAAGGCGATTAGGAACATAGAAGGCAATAAATTGATCAGTAAAGCATACAATGGAATGGAAAGTGAGAAGTTGATCGAAGAAAGAGAACAGACACCTCAACCCACTAAAAATCTCAGTTCAATGCTCGGAGGCCTGCTTCTGACTATGAAGATCGGACCGAGCAAGACATCGTCGCCAATGTCTGAGACTGACGCAGCTTTTGTTGGCAGTGTAATTCAGTATTCGTATACAGATTTCAGCAGCATTGATCACAGAGTGAAGCTCCACATTGGTCTGAATATTATCGAGCACGAAAAAGAAGAGCTGGTTCTTCTTCTTAGGGTAAGAAACGAATCGATACACGATCTAAGCTGTAAAATGCTCACACCTTGATGTGAATTATTTTTCTTAAATTTGTAGGCAGAAATTCTAGCGAAAGATATGGTCAGAACATTTCCAGGATGTCTCGTTTTATCGACATCAAAAGTTTACCTGATGAAGATCACCGGACCTGAAGGGTAAGAAACTCTAGAGCTTTGCAAGGCAACCATGAAAATATTGAAAAAAAATTCTTTTCCATTCACAGAGAAGACCCGCAGAAGTGGCTACAAAAAGAATGCAGCTGGACGATGGACAGATTAAGGACGGTTGCTCCATTGCCTTTCAAACAAGGAATTCTGGTTGACTTCTACCAACCCGCCAAAGCCGGAGTGGTCTCGTCGAATACAACTATCCTGTGCATCTTACAGGATTTCCAAAGGACTTCAAACTTCCTCTCATACCTTACTGGTATAAATTTTATCATCGCACGTCGATATAATCTCCTGAAACATCAGCGAATACATGAATACATGAATATTTTGTCTATTACAGATCTGCCATTACCCGGTAGTTGCGAGGTGGAATTCTCAGTACCTCCGCACTGCAATTCTCGGCTGCATCATCTCTTGCAGTCTTCAAAACACCATCAGGAGGGCGACGCGGTTCGCTTACTAGCTTTATTCTCACGTTGCACAATCAAACACGATAATCAAACGATAGTTATAAAAGTTGCTGGATTGTTAGTGACGGTGTCCGCGCTGTTAGTAATTGACGAAAACATGCAATGGCTGATTGCCGGAAGCAGCGAAAGACCTACGATCAGAATTGAAGAAGCTATGAGCAACCTTATCGAAGTGGTTGGTGCAATATTGTCTGACAATACGATATTGGACAATCAATGGACTCTTATTAATGAGTTTCTTTGATTCCTAGGAACACAACGGTACTTCGTTGAAGTTGAACTTCTCGGATGAAGGAGCTGACACGGAAGAAACATGGGCTTTAGACTTTGTATCGTCAGGGGCTGCCGAAACTGTTATCAACTCAATTCAGCCCCCGTGGGAGGAGCTTTTCTCCGTTCCTCTACAAGTTACCAAGATTAATGCGGAAAGTACTCCAAAGACATAGCGGGGAAGGTAGGAGAATTGTCATAGTAGATTTGAGAAGGAAATTTATTTATTTGTACAAAGTAAATGATATTACGGATGATAGGTATATTTTGTTATCCAAATAAGACCCAAACCGCAGAAATGTATCATGCTCAGAAATGTCAATTTCTTTAGCAGAACTAAATTCAGAGATAACATTGTACTCTCACAGGCCTGAGAGTTTTATTTTCTATTGTCGTTGAACATCCGTGACTACCTTAGTTCAGATATGTGATCACAGTTTCTATTTTTGCAGAGTGACTTTACACTTGAGCCTTGCCAATGTTATTTCGCATGTTAGGTAGTTTACGACGTGTTTATCATTAGGGTATATGACTGTATGAAAAATACTGAGTAATAACTTTTTCTGAATAACGGTTTTTTATAAATTGATAATAATCCTTGCTTGATTATCCTGGCATAGCTATTTTTGAAACATGATCAGAATTGATATCGATATATTACGATCGGCTTACCAATTAAAGTCTAAAGCCTCATCAGAAAATCAATAAGTATTCATGTTTTCATTATTGGGCTGTGATAAATACATAATTAGGATTACAATGAATTAGTCTAGGAATGTATTTTTCTGTATATATTTATAGGCAATTAACTGAATTCAAGCGCTATTTTATACTAATATTACGTGATCATTATACGAATTATGCGAATGTCGAATTAAAAATATTGCTGTTTATAGTATAATAATAACTAGATATTAAAGAGCTTAATCATTATGCAATAAAAGTATAAATAATTTACAGTAATCAAACGAAATTTAATCACGCTGTGTTATCGATACTAACAAATATTGTACAACTATGTTGAATAAAATATTTTTATATAAATGCATTACAAGATCGAGGATAATTTTGCTTTGCTCTAAACGACCAATGGACCATAATAGCTTCATTATATTCAAATACTTTCAAATTTACATGAAAAATGTACATTCACTGAAAGCATCCATCAAGATGTCAATTATTCCGTATCATTAGTAATTGTGTCCTGGGGCCAGATTCCGTTTCTTTCTTTTTGTCAGTTTTTACGTCTAAATTATCACGATTGTTCCGTAGTGACCTACGTTCTCGGACTTCGCTTCGATGTATTCCAATACTGTTGTTTGATTGCTTACATAGTTGATCACTACTTTGCATACCAACACTTTAGGCAAAAGCGACTTTGTATGCGTAGCTGGACTGATCAAATGTACGCTGGATTTAGATAGCGATTTTATTTATGAGAATCTATTTATAAGTAATCAGCCAACGTTGAAGAAATTCAATGTTATATCGAGAAATCGTTTTCTACCGATTTAGCTTTTTTGCTGACTGTAATGACAGCGAGCGTAAAAGTATGGGGGAATTAAATTTGAAAAGTTGTCGAGTTACATAGAAGCGAATATTGTAGAATTTTTATTAATGTTTGTTCAAAGATTTTTGTATGCATCGAATCATACTCTTGGTTCACGAGTTCCACCGGTAAACGAGACGCCAGACGTCTTCGTTTATAAATTCTCAATTCACAAGATGTGGTCTCATTGACATCTTGGAAGAATTATGGGTCTATTGTACATGCAGATATTTCTTTTGTTGAGCTAAGGAGATGCATATTAAGTTGGTTACTTTGACGTACTACGTTAAGGTGGATATATTTTCTATATTAAAATCTGTTGCGACAAGTATCTGATTTCTTTCCATTACATGATTTAAAAAATGTGGAAGACACAAATATTATTGGGGAAAGGTCGGTAACTAATTCAATTAGCGATGAAACATAATTTTTAATCAATTTCAACCGTCTTTGATGATAGATCGATTAAAAGGACGTTTGTCAGTTAGGCAAATATATGCAAAATTACCCAGTTTACCATTCAGGGCTCGATATACATCCAATAAATCTGGATAAGATTCCCTTGGGATTGGTCGCTGATGTAAATCATCATAGTAGATGAATTAGAATCTCAGAATCCCAGGGCTGAAATTTTCAATTTAAATAGCATGGTAATTGCCAGTAGCTCCTTATTATGCCGTTCAGATTCTCAATTCCATTTCATTATGTATGCTCAACACATGAGGCTATTCAAATGTTCAAACTACTTTTTTAGTACCGCGTACCATCTACGATTCTAACATACGAATCTAAGATAATTAGTCATTTATATTTAATTAATTGGTCGTCAATCGTAGCATTGATTTAAATTGCAGTTTATCTTATCTCTCGTTTACCCTCTGAAATCTACGTTCACGAGACCGATTCTAATTTTTTTTCTCATGACTTAACTACGGATCAATTGACTTTCAAATTTCCCTACAAAGAGCAGTCTATTATATTTTTTCAAATCCTAAACAGACAACCGTTAGATAACGCATAATTGAACGGAAGAAGAATAATTGACAATTGTATCATCGAGTTATTTTTCGATAATTACACTCCTTAAGTGTGGTGACCCATTTCAACGTTTCAACCATGATAAAGGATCTATTTGTTTCAACAGATGAGGTAGAGCCTTGGTCCATATGAGACTGCACTTCTTCCATAAGACAACGAGCTGTTTTGCATTTCAATGTCTCATTAGATACTCTGTTAATTATTAACTATATGCAAGACTTTGAACAAGACCGAATTCCTCTTATTCCGATGACTCCATCGGATCTTGGATTCAGTTACAAGTTTCGCTTGCAGCTATCTGTATCCGTCTATCAAACTATTTATAAACGTGAGTACTTGCAGTCTAAATGACACTAATTTTATATCGAATATTACATTACATCTCATATTATCTTTAATCCGGTTCATTACCCAAGGCAATCAGCAATTCTATTTTGAAAGTGAAAAGATCGGTGCGAGTGGTAGACTTGAATTAATATGTCATAAAAATCATTTTCACATTGATAAGTAGAAATGAAAATCCTGGTAACAAATTTTTCAACTCGACTCATCACGTTTTAATTGTGTTTGCGCAAGGTGTAAAGTTACACTTCCTCAAGCCATTAATCTAGTCACCCCAAGCGCAGCGTTGAATATAATTTTGGCCATCTCAGTTTAGCGTGTATCATCTCTTTGTGAGAGTAAAAACTGACCAATCGGTTCTTCCCTATGGTAATTGCAAAGTCTTGCCGGAATGTATTTAGGCTGGTCTCGATTATCCAACGCTATCACAGTCGGTCTTACACCTTCGGAGGAATAAGGTCAGTTCTCGATGTCAGGCAATTTTGCAAGATCCACACCGTCGAAGTCTTTGTTTTAATATTTTTATTTAATAATCAATAATCCGATTCTATTCACCTGATTTCATTTTCCATCTATCACTTCTTGTTAAAAAAGTACAATCGAAAATATCGTTAGATTCATTTAATAGAAAAAGCCCAGTTCTTTACCTGCAAGGTGGAAGAAAACAGAGTTTTTTTGATTACTCATTTCTTCAGGTATAACAGATTTGTCACACAGTTATCCTCCGGCGGACCGAAATGCATTTGATATGTCAGGCTTTGGCTTTGCTTGCAATATGTAAGTCTTTGGAACATCTTTAATTTCTTCTACTTTCAGAAATTTGGTTTTGTATTTTAATTATTATTTTCAGTGCAAGTAGCTGCTTCCGCGGGTTTTGGGTATAGCAAGGGCCGTAAGTAAAATATCTATTGCATATAGACTCAAGTTGATATAATCCTGTTTTTTAAAAATAACAAATTCAATGTAACAAAGTGTTTATTCCAAGAATGTTGGAAAAATGAACAAATAAAGTGGTGCTGAAATCTAGTTATTCTGTTCAGTTCAACACAGATGGTCACAGACGTACAAAGCTTGCTCTGGAAAATGGCAATCTCCGATAGCTCTAATCACCGACGGAGCTATACCATTACCGTTACCTGCCATAGAAATGATCAGTTATCATAATTTGTTGTCTGGACCGATAAAAATAAGAAACAACGGTCATTCAGGTAAACGAAGCTACTTAGAAGTAGATTCATGAGTAGATTCGAGAAGAAATAACTATAGCTAATTATTTGAAATTCTGATCCTTTCAGTGGTACTATCTATCCAGCAAGCACACTCTCAGAAGCGTCTGCCTTATGTATTCGGTGGGTTACTCAACCAGAATCAGGAATATGAACTTGAAGGACTTCATTTCCACTGGGGTTCAAGAAATAATAAAGGGTCAGAGCACACACTCAATGGAATTAGGTATGACAATTCATATGAACAATATATAAATACCAACGTACGTTATTAGCGAGAACTGGGATATATTCATTGCCTGCCATTTCAGATTCCCTATGGAGATGCACATAATACATAAAAATATGAAATATGCCACTCATGAAAAAGCAATAAAGTACGAGGACGGTCTTACAGTTTTGGGAGTCTTTTTCCAGGTAACTGATCCATTCTTCTGATAAATTTAGACCGAGATGTTTTACAATGATTGAAACCCCTTTAAATTTGTAATTTTATCAGCGAATATCTCGCTGCACTTATTATTCGCAACTCGTTCCTTGCTGGATACATTATGCAGGTGTCTGCAATTCTTATTGTCTTCTCAGGTGCAAGATGAAGATAACGAAAAGCTAAATCCTATTCTGGACACATTGCCAAATCTCCGTTGGGCGGACTCTTCGGTAATCATGAACTCATCGATTACTCTGGCCTCCCTGATGCCGCACGATACAGAAGTGTTTTACACTTACAGGGGGTCGTTGACCACTCCTCCGTGCTTCGAAGCCGTTACTTGGATAATTTTCGGCACCCCTGTGCCAATATCTTATAAGCAAGTAAGTATTAGAATTTGTAAATTTTATTTTTTTCAAGGGTAAAAAGTGGGTATACAATCGATATGTGTTGTCGCTGAATTTCTAGATGGAAAAATTCAGAGATATTTCCCAAGGGGAGGAAATACTAGTGGACAACTTTAGGCAAATCCAAAAACGTGGAAACCGAAATGTGTTTGTCAGACGACTGGATCCAAAGTTCGCGGCTTCTGAAGAGATGAGAGATTTGGACATTGGTGAATTGAAGTGGCAATGCGAGGAGGGGAGATTATGGAAGTGCCGATTTGCCGAATTGAACAATTAATAGTTTGCTCTCAGGCCTTATAATAATATAATAATTCCAACATGTGGGAAATATGGCTAATAATGCTGTATTTATATTTTAGAATTTTGAGAAGCAGCATTAGGATTCAAATTTAGCTCTGTAAGGAATCGTATTTTTTTCAGTTTCCAAAAATTTGGGAATATGTAAAAAACATTGTATGTAATAAATGACTTTTCAAATGGCACGCTAAATTGTACTGCTTTCATTTCACCGTATAATTTACCACGTTGATTTGCCACGTTGTGATTTACTTTATTTTTTGTTTCTTTATTGATTACCGATTTCGTTGGAAAAGTTAGGAAAAATCAATAATTAAAAATTAATTGATCAAAGTATACGAGTTTATATTACTAACGAATAGGAACGGATTGGACAACGGTAAGATGTGGGCAAAACACATTCACTAGCCACCTCACTTATCGAAAAATTAAGGTAATACTTCGCTTTCAAAGATATTCAGACGAACATTTACTCATTGGAAACATTTTGCACTCACATCCGGATCGCACTTTGATGACACCTGGTTATTTAGGTGACTAATTTTTTTTCCGCACGCCGTGCGTAAAGTTCGATTTTACGCACGCAAGCGTGCGTGTAATCGGACTTTACGTGCGTTTGTGATGAAAAATTTTGTTCGATACATGTGCGAAAGTTGTTTTTCGACTCGTGAGATTGTCGCCCGAGCAAACCTCCCGCTCGTCTCAAAACAAACCTTTCGCACTTGTATCGAAATATACTATTTTTTCACGCCATTCGCTCTGAAAACGGTCAAAACGTATAGATCAGTTGAAATTACGAGATCGAAAAATGTAAGTGCAAAAGGTCCTAACTTTGGCGGATACGTCGTTCTTGCATTACAATTTTCAAGCAAAATTAAAAAATAACGTAAAGGCAAAACGTCGTATTATTATTTTTCATGATTTTTAATGATTTTTCCAAATAGCTGTCAAAACTCGTAAAACGCCAAGATAAATTGGAAAAATGACCGTTTCGAAAATTCATGAAAAAAAAATACTCAGATAACCACTTTTTAATTTTTTTATTTTTTATGATTTGTCCAAATAGTTGTAAAAACCCGTGAAACGCAAAGAAAAAATCTAAATCGAGAACGTTCCGAAAATTTGATAAAAAAAATTCGTAGCTAAAAGCAGAAGGTCGTGCGCGCCATTATTACTTTTATTTTATTTTTCATGATTTTTTCAAATATCTGTAAAAACTCGTAAAACGCAAAGATAAATTGAAAAAACGACCATTTAAAATAATTCGATAAACAATATTGGTAGTTAAAAGCAGAAGGTCATGAGCGCCATTTTTATTTTTTTATTTTTCATGATTTTTTCAAATAGTTGTAAAAATCCGTAAAACGCAAAGATAAACTGAAAGAACGACCATTTAAAATAATTCGATAAACAATATTGGTAGTTGAAAGCAGCAGGTCGTGAGCGCCATTATTACTTTTTTTTATTTTCATGATTTTTTCAAATAGCAGTAAAAACTCGTAAAGCGCAAAGATAAATTGAAAGAACGACCATTTAAAATAATTCGATAAACAATATTGATAGTTAAAAGCAGAAGGTCGTGAGCGCCATTTTTTTTTTTTCATTTCTTGTTCAAATAGCTGTAAAAACTCGTAAAGCGCAAAGATAAATTGAAAGAACGACCATTTAAAATAATTCGATAAACAATATTGGTAGTTAAAAGCAGAAGGTCGAGAGCGCCATTTTTATTTTTTTTTTTATTTTTCATGATTTTTGCAAGTAGTTATAAAAACTCGTGAAACGCAAAGAAAATCGAAATCGACAACGTTTCGAAAATTCATAGAAAAAAGAAACCAAGGTAAAAGCAGAAGGACGTAAGCGCCAATTAAAAAAAAAAATTGGTGGCTACGACCTTCTGCTTTTATTTGACCCAATATCAAATTTCGACGTTTATGAACGTATCTTCGGGTTTCTATCCCAAATACAAAAAAAAAATGACCTTTTGCCGTTACGAACAGCAAAAAGTCGTATAATGGCACTTACGTCCTTATGCCATTAGAAACGCGATATATAATCACTATCTTCTCGTGTCCGATCCGGATGTGTCCAATTTGATTTTTATTAAATTAATATTTATGATGTGTCCGATCCGGATGTGTCCGAAAGAAAATGTGTCCGATCTGAATGTGTCCGAAAAAAAATGTGTCCGATCCAGATGTGTCCAAACGGGGTCTAATCGATACCATCAACTAGATCACTGTGAGAGATGAAAAAAATGATAAATATTATTGTTATGTGTAATTCTACCAATAGGGAAAGGTAATATGGTCATACTACTATATTCATAACTCTTTTCAATTTAAGGATTACGACTACAAATGGATCAAAATTGTCTTACGTAATACACGGACGGTCCCTGTGTCCATAAAAGTATAGTACCAGATCCAATATTTTCAGACTTTTTTTAATCTCATATTTAGAGTGACCGAGGCTCCCCATTGGCCGTAATGTTATATCGGCTACAATGTGAAAAAAAAAAATTATCAACAAGTAAACCGATTCCCTTAACGGAAGAAAAGTTCATTACACCAATTGAATATTTTATAACCGAAGAAATTTCATTTGATACGATGATATTGCATGTGATTCTATATAGTACCCATTCACTTGCTGATGTTTTTCCGTGTACTCTCATCGCAATATCTGTCAGAGATTCAAATCTCTTCTTCCAATTTTCAAACGTTTGCCGCTTAGCGTAAGATTGCTAGTTGTGTTCTGTAAGTTTTCCGAAATCGGCGCCAGTATTTGAAACACCTATCGATACATTACATCTTGGAGAATATCATTGCGTATCGATACGTATCGTTGGATTGAATATCGATACGCCTAAGCAATGGGATAATACCAGCGTACTATACTTGGCAGACCAAATAAACCAATCTGAAAATGAAGTTTTCCAGTAATTTGGAAATCATTTGGACAAATTTAAGAAATTTATGTGTTCCAATTGGCTAGTGCAAGTGCGTTTAGCGCACTTGTGACGTCACAACCTTGCGTGTCAGGATAGGAGCGCTGTGACGTCACAAGTGCGCTAGACGTACTTGCACTAGCCAATTAGAACACATCTGAAATGAAAGTCACGTGACCTCGATATGATTTACACTTGGAATTTTCAAACGCTATTTTCTCAGCCAAAACACATTCGATTGATGTGAAATTGATATCAGTGACGTAGAAAAACTTAATGAATGGTCTGCCGATCGTGGGTTTTCGAATATCGAAAGACATAATCAGAATTTTGTGTAACAATGTTGTTCTGTAACCCAAGGAGGTGCTGCCCCTCGTGGAGAGAGGCAGCACTTCCATGGATTAGAGAACAATATTGTTAAAAAACTGTTATTACGTCTCGATTTTCGAAAATCCACGATTGGCAGGCCCTTCATTGAGTTTTTCTACGTCACTGATATCAATTTCATATCAATCGAATGTGTTTTGGCTGAGAAAATAGCGTTTGAAAATTCCAAGTGTAAATCATATCGAGGTCACGTGACTTTCATTTCACCTTAATAACAAGCAGACTACACCACAGTAATGCTGCCCGTTTGAATCACAATCGCGGAATTTATTCTATCGCCTCACGTTCTAGTAAACGACAATGGCACTCAGGATAATAAGAAAGGTGAGTATTGTCTCTGACAATTAAAATAGTGGAAACGAGTCACGACACTCGCCGGTCGAGCGTTCCGATTTGTCTAGCGCAACACAGTCCGACATAACCTCAATAATTTCGATCAATTTATTGTTTATCTCATCGAAAGGTAGTGGAATCCACTCTTCGGCCCCAAGTCATCGGGTCCTCGTCATCCCGATCATACGGCATATACGAGCCGGACTATCTGGAGGTTAGTTTTAATTCATATCTTCTTCCTAACCCAAACCTAACCTATAAACTCTTTCGAAAATATCGTTTCACTCTATCCTCGAACGATGGGATTAAATATAAACTAGATTCTCTCAAATAAATGAGTGTTTTGACTATTTTTACCTATTCAATAATCAATTCCAGTCGTCAAAGTCGAAGATACCGCATTACGAGGTGTTGAACATACAAATAACATCGTACAACTATCCTATTCTGGAAAGCTATCATGGATTTGTTCACGATCTCGCCAATACGATAGGAGTCGAGGTGGACACGAGGCGAGTATGACTGATCCCACGCTCTCTGTTAGAAATTTTGGCTCCGTTTTAAATTCGCTGTCTAATTATTCACGTAACTCGGTTTTTTCAATTTTCATAACGCTTCTAGTTGGGCGCTACCTCACCAAGAACTTCAGGTCCAAAGGTTCAAGCCTAAGAGCACGGTGGTCGATGCCGAATACAAGTTGAAAGTGTATTTGAGGAATATACAGATATTCAATCCTCCTACGACCCTGTATCCGATTCTTCTCAGAATGATTGATGCCAGTCTTCCGGAGGGCGTGACGATGAATGTGATCGAACACGATCCTGAGCAAGATGAAATTAGATACGTTCCCGACAAGGAACTCCTGGAGCTCAAAACTCAGCTGGATGAATACGGCGGTCCGACTCACAAGAAGAAGAAGCGATAAGTTATCACGTAAGACGTTAGTTAGTTTCAGCGTATCCTTTGTTATCGATAAAATATAGTGAAATAAATTTCATTCGTATGAAATCGCAACTAGTTGTAATAAAAATATGTTTTTATTAATTCGCGGAGAATAAAAAATCTTAAATATAAGAACATGTCTATGAATAACGTAATAATACAGATTCACTTGCAGTCTTTTTGTTTTTGTCTTGTAAAAAGCACGTTCATCGTTCGCCGAGGTGGGTTTTCTTGATTCAAATGTCAATGCTTTCGTTTTGTACAATTTTTTCTATGAAAAAATGATTAAAAAAAAAAAGCACATGAATACTGCTGGAATGAAATGAATCAGCATTACAAAAGTCCGAAATGAACAATCTTTATCTTTGCTGGTTCTTCCGGTGGTTTCTGATGTGGTTCCTTTATAACTTCACTTTCGGAATCTACTGCAACACAGAAAGACATTGATTTAGAAGCTATAACTCCATTAGAATTCATCGTATCAATTTACATCCATTTTCATCTCGACTTACTCGACAACGGCTGAAAATCTTTGAGGTAGTCTTCATTTCCGAGGCAAAGCGGAAGGCTCTCTGCCAATTCTCGTTTAGGGTCCATCGGATGCAGCTGTGTCAACGATCGCTTTTGAACGGGTCGATACGGCTGCCCCTAGAAACAAAATTCAATATAAACAGTTGTTTTTCATCGAGCAGTTTGCCTCAGCTTACCGTGGCGGGTACCAAAATGTGAGTCACAGTGTCTGAAAATTTCACTTTTGGCTTCTCGTTTGAAGTTGAAGTTTCAACAGCGCTGGGGATCGGGGTGTTTGGTTTGGTATTCGAGAATGGTGAGCTGATGATTGGTAAGGGCGGAACGTTGGAAGACATTTTTTGTTCCTTGTTTATGCCAAGGTCTGCACAATTTTGCAAGAAACTTTGTTTCAGGTGTTTACTTTCGGTCAATCTAGTCTGAAGACGAGAATTAGATGGCAAATGATTGATGGAGGGACTAAAATCCGTCTTGACGTGACTAGCGCCGGGATGTTGCGAGCTCAAGTTATCGCAGCTTCCATAGAACGGAATAAAGTCAAGATCGTAGTTGACTCTGTACGTTCTGGTCGATTGAAACTTGTTGCTGTTTTTATGATGATTTTGAAGAATGCTCGTGATAGAGTTCTGCCTCTGTAATACTCTAGCGTTTGCGTTTTGCGGTCTAGATTGAAACTGTTCAACAGTTTCGTCGATATCCGCCAGTCCCAAAGTACTCTGAGAAAGCTGATGATTCTTGTTTGGCAAATTATGAACATAATTGTACGAGTTTCTTATCGACGGTGGAGGAGGTACATTGATTCCGGAATGTTTTTTACCAGATTTCGTCAAAGGCTGAAGACTATGGACCGTTGAATTATTAACAGGGTTGCCGGAAGTCGCGGTCTTCGGGTCTTTGCCGGAATTCCCAAAGTCAGAAATCAATTCGTTATCGAAATTACTAAAGGACGTTGACATCAGGCTACCGTTTGGGTTGTAGAATGACGTACTCGGCGGCTTACTCGGAGCGACGGAATTGTTGAACAGCATAGACGCCAGAACCGGGGATTTAACACCGTGCAACGAAGGCGTCAAGTTTGCATTATATTTGTTTGACGAGTTGAAATCGTTGAAGAGATCGCCGTAAGATTTGCTTATCGAATTGCTATTCGGTGTGTTGAAGGACGTTGAAATACTGGAAGCATCGATATTGCTAAACGACGATGATTTCTTAGAACTATTGTCAAACGAAGCAGAATCGCAATTCGGATTATTGAACAGAGTCGTCGTGAGATTCTTGGTATCTTTAAATAGCGATGAGATTTTTGCACCGTTTGAAACGGTGTTACTTATATCATCAAATGATTTTTCGCTATTAGTCGAATGACTGAGAACCGGAGAGGCGGAATCATTGGCTGCCAAGTTACTGAAAGACGTGGACATCAAGTCCCCAATCACGTCGTTAAACGACCTAGTTTGTTTTGTGGGAATGTTGACAGATGCGGACAACGAATTAGCGTTGCTGAAGCCAGCGGAGGTAGATTCGCTGCCGCAAATCGCGTTTACTGATAAATTGTTAAATTTCTCCAGAGGAAGATTAACGCTGGGTACGTTAAAGGCCGTAGACATTAAATTATTGTCGCTTTTCAGCGCGGATACTGCGACAGGGCCTTCGGCCTCATTGAACGACGTCGACATCAAGCTACTCCTGTTGTACAGATGGGGATGCAGGACGGGTAGCGGCGGGATATGACTTTTGGAAATTTTTGTCTGACTACGTTTCACGCAGACTTTCTCTCTCCTGGTTGATCCTTCGCTCTCACTTTCTTCGCTGTACGATTCGCTCTCCGCGTGACTGTCCGAGGTTGAGCAAAGCGAACAGGAAGGTCGAGAGCATGTGGAATCTGTGAATAACGGATTTAAACAGAGTTTTAGTTGCGATTTGATGGATTCGAAATTGACTTTGAAGCTTCTAGTTCTCTTTTGCCACTCACGTGTACTACTGCAACTGTTTGATCGTACGAGGATGTGTTCGGCTTTTTCTTTCGCCGCAGTTGCCATCTCTGTGTCGTTTGTGATCAGAGCATAGTAATGAATGTCCATGAAGAGGTCGTGGTCGTTCAAATCTATGGCTAGTCTGAAAGCTTTTTCAAACAGACGATGCCTGGCGATGTATAAAAAAAAAATATTTGTCAATTGAATGAATGAAAGACATCTCAGAATCAACGGCTTCATCTCTTCACTTCACCTTAATAAGTGATGGAAGAATCTTCTCGTCAAGTCTCTAACTTCGTCTCCGTATTCTTCTTGTACTGTTTGGCTTATCGGTCTAATGGGTATGTGAAAGCTGCCCAGTGTAGTTTGTATCAGGCCTGGAGAAAAATTGAAACGGTATTGAAATACTTGACACGGAAGGGTTTGATTATTCAGGATCTGTGCTTTGGCTCACCTTCTCTTTCCGGTGTGAGCGGTAGTTTGAACAGGTGATTCAATATCTGATTGAGAGAATGCATGCAGGTCTGTGGATTGGCGTCCCAATTCATTGCCAGCAACAGAGAAGTGGCCCGTTCGACTTGCAAAAGATTCAAGTGTCTTTGAACTAGAACATCTCCGGACATACTTTTTCCTTCTATGAATTTTATTACGCCTAGTGGACCCCTGGAGATGAATCAGAAATATATATCTATCCCGGGTAATGGGATGACCTCTCGAAAAATAGGTAGAAGAATTTGAGCTTGATAACGAACCTTTCAAACACTAGTAAGAATAAGGAATCGCCGTAGCCATAGGATTCGGGACAGGGATGAGAATTCATTCCTCTGCACCATTCCATTTTCAGAAGGGCCGGCTGACTCCTGTTTGGATTAGAACATGTTCACTTGCAGTATGTGATTGTGAATTGAACCATTCTGGTAAAGTCATAGAGATTAGTACCTTTGTGACGCCTTTGGATGCAAAAAATAAAATTAACGTTACAATAACAGTGCGAACGAGCTTTGCGAAAAATAAAATACTCGCAAATCTATGCATGCCCGGTATGCATAAACTTCTGCATCTGTAACTGCAAATTAGAATAAAAATTCTATCGATATAGGTAGAACTACCTAAAGTATGACGAAAGATCCAAGACGTTGGACGGCGTCGCATCTTCGCCGAGTATTTGACTCCTCAAGCAAGATAGCGATATATCGTAATGCTGAAACTGGCCTCTCTCGTTGCTCACGGTGAATGCCACTCCATCGCTATGCCACGATGCTAGCGTAGGAATCTGTAAACAAGATTAAACGGTACTTGCAATTTTTATCTTGGAATTAAAATTGGATGAAAGCATGGACAGCTTACGAAAGTAGCTTTCACGCTGTTATTCGTTCCTCTAGCTTGATCATGAAGCGTTATAGAGCCATCGATACAGCACAGCAAGAGCATGTCGTGGTTTGGTGAGAATTTGATACAACTTGTATGCGTCGGCAACGGAACAGACGTAACAGCGAGCCTTTGCAGTTTACCCTGTTGGGATACTTCGTAGACTCGCCACTCGATCGTTACTTCACCCTAAAGATAAAAGTCTCCCGTGAAGAAAATCTCTTCCGACCATATAAATTGTTGAACATTGTTCATTCACCTTTCTCGATACTTTCTGTTCCACAGAATGAATAAGATTCTCTTGATACGTGCCGAACGTAACGCACAAAGGGTCGAACTCTGTCCGGAGAAAACATAGCAGCTCAACCTTTGTGCTAAAAGACAATGTAGGATTCACAGAATTAGAAACAGTCAGGATCTCATACTGCAGTTTGTGGATTGAATTTACTCTCCCCGGTGGCACAAAACTCCAGTCTTTCCGATCGCCACGGCAACGCAGTTGTTATATCTTGTAATCAATGGATTCCCTTCTAAATTTTGAGTGAAAGTCATTATATCGAGTCAAAGTCATGTCGCAGCATTGGCACGGACACTGGACAAACGACGCTTTCAAACCCGCGAGATTGAAAAATTGGGAAGTACCAAACTGGCATCCGTGCTGGCCCGGCAGACACTGCAGAGCGACTCAATTCATCGCCGATAACAGAGGACGTATTTTGGTCGGGCAGAAGAAGCCCAGCGCTTCTCCTTGGGGAGATTTCAAGGTAGATCGTTAGCCTTTGCCACGTGAAATAAGTACGACGGTTATTTATAGCCAGTGTTTCACGCGTAAACAGGGTACCTGGGAATTGCCGAACAAAATAAGCAGACAGACAGCTTACGAATTGTCGGCACCTCCGAAACACAAGATAAAGACATGGGAAGAGCACAAGAAAGCTGACAAGGAAGCTTGTAACAGAGAAATTAGAGAAAAAACGATGGTGAAAAAGAAGAAGGATACCAGCCCTCGTAATATTCCATCAAAAAACGCAGGCAAAGTTCATGTTTGCCAAGAAATGGAACATCAGCCACATCTAGACCCACCTAGAATCGCCGATACCGTTCCCAAAACCCTGTGCCCTATTCACAACACTTGCCAAGTGTGACGGTGAACGAAACACTTTAGGATTCACATCTCATAGTGTAAAAATTATTGGATTCTATTTTGCATGATGCATTTCTTCCCGGTGATGCCGATTAGCATGTGTACGAACCCTGTAAGACGATAAAGATGAACATTGGCTCGATCGTGGTCCTTGACTACGGGGCTCCAAGGGAATACTTCGTTCATCGTTGATTTCCACCATATCAAAATCTGCAACGCATAACTGTGTGTGAAAAAGGTGGCAACGGTAGTTGGTATCGTGTTACGACTGCAGGTGAAATTTGTTCCTTACCAAGTCACCAGTCTTATTGAATTGGATCTTCTTGTCCAATCTGCGTCCGTTCGGACCGGTCAAGTCGAATAACAAGAGTTTGGGATCCAGCCTGCTCATTTTTTCGAATACATGTCTTTTCGGTTTTGTAAAATGCACTAAAGTTACTTGATTGTCGTTGTACGTGCACAAGAGGTGACTCTTTGTTATTATAACTGGAAATAAAGGAGTGAAACAGAACGGATCGTCATTCTCACTGCGAAGCTTTTACAATCAAGAACAAAATTAGAAACATTACATTAATAATTCTTCCATAGAAAAAAGTTCCACCACATATTACAGGGTGTCTGCTTGAGTTAGGATCTATAATTCCCTGAGAGATTTCCAGGACTTCAAGGTTTCTCGAGGAGACAGACACCGTGTATGCTGGATAGAATTATGTCTGGGACTTTTTAGTAAATTATTCAAATAACAGAAAATCGACTGAAAAAAAATCCTGCATTTTTTTCTTCTTAAAGATGCAAGCTAATGTGAAAATCTCACCATCGGACATGTGATCCGAAACCTTCCCAACAAGATACTTGTCGAATATCATTTTCTGTACGTCTCCGGTCGATCGGTTGACTTGTATCTGAATCAAGAGGCCAGAGCTCAGGATCAATTGTACCACGCAATTATCGCACCACTGGCAATACACGACCGAATGATCTTTCAATTGCTCCTAGAATACCAAAGACGACTTATTCTCACATATTGCACAATAGGCCCTCGATTAATGAAGCTGAAGCTAGCAGCCATAGTTAGTCACGCAGTAGAGATTCATGTTTATATTTTTATAAAAGTATTCCATTTGATAATAGTTAATAAAATTCAAATTCTATGGCCTCATTGTCTCATTTTAATTGAATTCGGGCTGCTAACTACGACTGATAGCTTCAGCTTCATCCTCGATTATCAAAACTAATTGAGATCCAGCCTCATTCGGATTAGAATTAGAATCAAGTCAAAATATTTCTCATCATGGTTCAGATAACGAAGCGTCTGCATAATCAGGGTTCATCTGTGATATGGAATAATAAAAAACGTAGAAAGAGAGAGAGTCGAACCTCTAGATATTTGATAGAATCTTTAAGCTTGTTCGCCTTCTTGTTTTGCGGAACGCAGACCATCCCACGCTTCTTGGCGTAGGATCTTTTCCCCTCGGCGTACAAGTTGTCTGCGCGTTTTTCATGGTATCTGAAAAAAGGCGAGAGTGAATTGGTCAGCTGCGGGTCCTAAAAAGCATCGACAAGCTAGAAACACGATTTAGAGGTTAGGTTAGAAACGATCAGAGGCTGTAGATTTAAAATCGATAGTTTAACGCTCTCAAAAGTTGAGGGACTAGAAGCTAGATGTAAGAAAGGACCGTGAGAGTATGAGAAACTTTACCGAAATGCGCCGAGGTCCGTGTCTTTGATGTTTACAACGTCTTCAAACGTCCAGAAATTGGCTTCACCGAGCAAAATAGTCATGTTTGCGACTACTTCGAGTCACTAGATCGCAAGAAAACAGATATTCAACATCCTCCAGACCTGTTTTAACGAGTTATAAACAATTCGACAGCGTTTTATAGGTTATGTTTCGATCTGATGAGTGAGGTTAGGTTCGCTTGACAACAACCACGATCGATGCGAGCCTATCGACTCTACTCGAAGCTCGTAAGCAACACGTGTCACGTGATCCACATGAGAAATTCAACAAAAACTACATATTTCGATTAATAAAATTCGACGATGGGTGTTACTATTGGTGAGAATGTATATTCATTACGCAAACATCTGACATGAGACAAGAAACGTCAAAACGTATACAAAAAAAGAGGTTACTGACCAAATTGGAGGAAAAAAATCCTGATTTAATCTAAAATTTTGCAGAATCTATCCTTTATCTAGTCCTCGTAGCCCTGTTATGGGGCGGAACTAATCCGTTGATAAAGAAAGGCTCCGTCGGTTTGGATACGGTGAAGGCATCGACACCCTGGGGACAATTTGCCAAGGAGGTCGCGTTCCTCGTAACAAATTTAAAGGTTCGGAATCGACAATATTTCCAATATCCATTTACTATACGGAGTCTAGGACGCAGAATATAGTCAGAATAGCGGAATTAGTGCCCGAATTCATCAAAGAATTCAATATTTTGCCGTTCAATGTTTCTCCGGCACCAGAGAGAAATTCTGCCGCAGCAATAGCGACGAATAATGGAATTTTTTTTTTTTGTTACAGTACATAATACCGTTTCTGGTCAATCAATGCGGTTCTGTACTCTACTTTCTCGCGCTACAGAATACAGACTTGTCTCTGGCCGTACCAGTCTCAAACTCGCTCACCTTTGTCTTTACGGCGATCGCCGGGAGGATTTTGGGAGAGGAAAAAGCCCACATTAGTAAGCAAGCTGGATATCGTAAAAGAGATTCGAAACAAGAGTTTTTTCACGCTTTTAAAACACTATTTTGGTACTTTTTAATTCGGAATTGTGCTTTCCGGCTAATATTCGTTCGGAATTTTGAGTTCCTCGTTCCTCTGAAGCAATATTTCCGAGTTATTCCCACCCCTGGTCGCTTCAAGTGCTTCAATATTTCATTATTCAATTTTCTGTTATTCAGACACTTATATCGGTATGTTGATGATATTGGCTGGAACGACTTTGTGCTGTGTGGACAAACTGGAAGCCTCCTGAGACCCGGAGTCTTTCGTCGCCGAAAAATGTCCTCGTCGCAGAGAAGAGTCCGTTTAGCGAACAGTAGGATCTTTGGATTCCGTCCATCTGCCCACCACCTTAGAAGTATCGAGAGAGCCGTCGAAGTTCCCTGGAGGCATGTTCAATATCCATCTATTCCTGTGCGGGCCAGAACTGCTGGTTAGTTCCCAACCATTCTCCGTTTATATCGATCATCGGTTTACTCCCATTTTGGGAAAACCGATGCTAGTGGTAATAAATTTTACAGATTCACACGAATTCTGAACGGTATTCCCCTCCGCCATCCCTAAGGATTGTTTGGTATCAAATTTATCCAGCGTTTTATTTTGGTCTCAGAGCTCAAATACTTTTATCAGAGGCTGTTTTCTTTCATTTTGTACGTGTATAGCTTATTTTCTGATTATTATCAACGATTTTAGAAGATTGGGTTTCGTTCCGAGCGATTTTAGATTATTTCAAAAGGTGGCGCTGAAGCGACTTCAGGAGCGACTAATTCCTTGGTTGAACCCGTAATAATCACATTGGGTCAGGTTTTGAAAATTGAAAGAGGTATGCATTTTTTAGTAGAAAATCGTGTGTCTGGAATTTGTTTTTTTAGTACCTGAAAACCAAAAGTTTACAGTTGCATCGATAAAAGCATGTTTTGCATGTTCAATTTATGTTTATGAATTTTTGTACTACTTCATGGACTACTTGGGTGTAATTATTACGGGTTGAAATCAGAATTTCGTTCAAACCGAATTTAATAGTCGAGCTAGTCTCTTCTAAAGATTAAAATTCGTCAAGTTACGTATCTAGTGGGATTTGTGTTTTCACTATTTTTTCTACTATAGCAAGACTCGATTCTATTGAAGGGGGAAGTATTTTCAATCACTGGAATTACGTTTATTTATTTTCTCAATTATTTCATATAGCGTTACACAAAATATAAATTGTTCTTCCGGAGCACACTCGTCGACTCC
Source organism: Euura lappo (assembly GCA_018257835.1). Classification (NCBI taxonomy): domain Eukaryota; kingdom Metazoa; phylum Arthropoda; class Insecta; order Hymenoptera; family Tenthredinidae; genus Euura; species Euura lappo. The sequence goes on along the minus strand of JAEUYN010002377.1, from coordinate 519,494 downwards.
TCTTTAAACATTTGTCTCTCCTCTTACGATTAGCGGCACACTATCTCTCTAGATTATAATAAATGTAAATTTAAACATAGTCATTTATATTATTTATAGTTAGGGTATTTACACACAAAATTTAGTTTCTTCTATATACAAACGCGTTTAGCACCGATCCAGTACGAAAGAAACAAATATTGCAGGCAATCGATTCCTATTCTTTCTTCCATTGATAGCTGAGTTTAATTTTCATCCAGTATTGGCCACACGTATCAATAAGCGCTTGATAATATTAAGGGAAAGAAAATTACAATTTCGGTATTGATAAATTACACGTTATTCGTGAATCTTAAGCATTAAATTCTACGTTATAGATAGACTAAAAATTATATCGCTGAAGCGAGATATTTACAACGAAAGAAAACTAAGAGTAGAGTATTTTTTTAAGCAGTAGAAAATTAGAAACACTTATTTATCATATTACTTCTCCCTTCTCGTATCTAATAATATTCTTTGAAGGGTGTTATACGTATTTATATTCGCTCACTAAAGCAGCATTCTCGACGTCTAATTATCCTTAATTCCTAAAAGTAGATGATTTGTTGTTGATTTTTTTTTTTTTTTTGTTCAATAATTTTGATTTTATTCATTCATTTATTTTGTGTGTTGATAGTATACAAAAATGGCACTCTGATTCACGGTAAGTGAAAAATAAATTCCAAAAATTTATTACTCTGTATAATTGACGACCTCATCTGTTTATTATTATTATTAATATTCTCATTTTTTTTTTTACAAAGTGTTTTATTTACTTGAAGCAGTATTTCATGCCAGCGATAAAACATCCAATTAACTCGTGTTAGGAACAAGACACATTTCTCTTATTTCTATAACGTTAAAACATTCTCTTCTGCGTTATAAATTTACCTACATAAATTTACCAGAGAGATTTATGAGAGAGAGAGAGAGAGATGGAAAAATGGATAAAGAGCGAGATCATGCCAATGATATTTGTTCGTTACATAACATTTTTACGTATTAGTTACTCAATGCTGACAATTATCAAGTACACCACATGATAGATTTGAATGATTGAAAGATTTGAGTCGGATTTTAGTCTGCGTACTTGATTAATGCCGAAACGAAGCGGTTTTGGTAAATTTATTTTATTTTTATATCATCAACAGCATTAGCAGATGTATACAACAATTTGATCAGACTATATATTATATCGTGTCACCATTTCTAATCAATTATCTCAAAATGATTGTTATTGAAACTATAAAATATTGACGAATAATTCTACTCTTGATTTACACACGATTAATTAATTAATTAATTAATTAATCAATATTAATATTATATCTTGCAAACGACGACGTAATTATTATATTAATATTACAACCGCTTATATAATTAATTACGAAAGACAAGACTAGCATTGGTCATCGGCGACTCTTTCAGGCACGAGATTTTTTGCTCTTTAGTTTAAACCATCCGGCACTCTTGTTCGGGTCCCTCGGTACGGAAGTCGACCTGTTCAGATCCGGTCTCGAACTCGAGGTTCTCGATTTGTTCGCCAGGGATTCGGTCGATACCGTTCTATCCGCCTTTTGCTTGTCCTTTGACTTGAGTGTGCTGCGGCTGATCGTACCTGAAGAAAGACCGAGACGTATGAATTTCTTACTTCATTCGCACCCAGAAGTCGTTGAATCTTCCCAATTACCTGTCTTTGAGAGATTGTCTCGGCTCCTCCGAGCCTCTTTGCCCCGACGACTCAGCGTCTCTCGGCTCCTGTGTCTTCGTCGCATCGTCGCGACCGGCTTCTGCTGATGTTGTTCGTAATTTATCTCGAAAGGTTCTCGGTAATGCCTCGGCTTCCAGGGCGCGAGGACGCTCACGCTCCTGGAGACGGTCCTCGTTTGGGTCTGCAGAGGTCTGTTCAATTCCTCCCGACTCGCAGCTCTGCGTCTCTCGTTTGGTCCGGGAATTTCTCCGACTGTAACAAAAAATGGTCCAGGAATTTACACACAGTCGACAAATTCTTCATGCTCCAAAAATCACGATCATGTGTCTCGACGTCTCATCTTCTTCAGAGAGCAATCCTCCATCGTGCGAATGAGGAAAATTGGAGAAAACAAAATTTTGGACCAAGTTATCAGCAAAAGAGTGACCAGATTGACGCTCAATGTCGATAACTGACCATAACTTATCACAGGATTTTTTTTTCTCAGTTTCCCTCATTCATATGATGAAGAATTGATCTCCGAAGAAAATGATCAACCGTGTGCCTGAAACCTTACGACAAGCGGTTTTTGGAGTATGGAGAATTTTAATCGAGCATCTAGATCGTATAATTACCAGTTGCAGCGTGGAGATAAACGACGGACCGTTGAGACCGTTGGGAATTTTGACTCTGTTGACTGCTGTCGCCTGTCGTGCTCTCTCCGGATGAGAGAGCACTCTCGGCCAACCTGGGGGGTTTCCTCGGTGGTACTGCTAAACCAGAGCTCGAATGACTCCTCGAATTTGTCCCATCACGCCGAAGGTTACTGGCGTGGTCGTCTGCTCGTTTGTTTCTGCAATGGTAGAGATAATCGTGTAGATTCGCGTAATATCGGATCGAAAAGCTTTTCACGATACATTCATCAGCGAGAAGTTTAAGAAAAAGAAGACAATTTCACCGGAAATCGAAAAGTCATTGTTTCCATCAATCTTTGTATCGATCGATTCTCACCTGCGTTCTCGATTCGACGAAACCGATTCCTGGTCAGTGTCTCCGAAAAAGCGTAGGTTCTTCTGTACGGAGGCCCGCTCCGGCGCGGAAGATCCGCCTTCGTCCTCGGTTCCGGTCGTCAGAATTTCGCTTTCGGGTATTCTTGGCTTCTTGTCGACCTGCTGGTGGAGAAGGAAGATCATTTTTTAGCAATTTCCTGGTCTGGCTGACACGAGAGTCGTATAAGCGTTCGATCGGCGGGTAATGGCACGTCGTTCGTTACTCGTTAGCTATTAGGTATCGCATTCGTTGTAGATAATTTGAGAGATCAATTCTTCGAAGTCGATTTCAAACACTTTCCAAGTGCGAGGCTCCGCCTCGGTCGGGTACGTTCATCGGTCAATGATCGTGACGTAAGGACGCGAGGCTGACGGGGCTCCCATTAGTACAGAGCAACCACCAATTACCAGTTTGATTAAATGCTCAACCAACTCTGCAGTCTGTGGTTTAATTTAATCGCGAGATTGAGTGCGGGATCCGTCCGTTCCTGCACACGCTGCGAACCGTGAATCGTGATGGGGTCAAAGCCAAACTCGATTTCTTCGAATTTACGATTCAACGAGATTCTACCTTTTGCGCACCGAATTCGATATCGCGATATTCAGTCTACCGGAATCGTCTGTATGCCCGATGGAGATTGTTGTCTCACACAAGTGTCCCAATCGTTGTTACCTGAACGATAAAGTTTTTTTTTTTCTTTCTTGCGGTACGACGGGTATCGATTACTCGTTGAGTAACAGCAATCGAGACCCTCATTCCAAGTAAATTCGGAATTTGATCCGGAGTCAATGAACGGAGGTTGGGTGTTGGGTTGGCAAAATTGATCCCTTCGAGGCTTCAAACCGCGTCTCTTTGGCTCGCAAAACCGCGAGGAATTTGCGACCGCCGATACGTATTCACGCGTTGCAAAAGAGTCGAAATGGTGTGTATAATTTTTCTACCTTGATTCCGCAGCGTTTTTGGTACAACGCGGTTATACAACCTGGACCGAATCTAAAGACCGGATTCTACCTTGCGCAACGTGGCTCCGAGTATACCTACACCACAGATGCTCGAAAAGATTTTTAATTACGCGATTCACGCGTCTCTCCCTCCGCGAGACTCTCAGTGATGAAAGAATTTATCTTTGGAACGGACCAAACGACGGGACCGGAGGCCCGCGGTCAATTTAGTCTTGCTTCACTCTTTCGGATAACCGTTACCGAATCAATCTACAAGGTCGTTCAACGAAACGAACACCATACAGCGTACAGTAAGGTATAAAAATTCTCGTCTCATGCACCAGGGTGGCCGTAGAAAGTTACCAGTTTCCTCACCTTGATGTTTGACTTGTTTTTCCTGGACAGGGACTTAAACCATCCCTTGCTCTCCGCTCCCTGGGGCTGGTTCTCTCTTGTTAGAGTGTTCTTCGTTTCGCGGAAGGGTTCTTCCTCCCTCGTCAGGGTCCCCGTCGACTGGGAGAGCCTCGCGGGTCGCGGAGGACTGGGGCTTCCGCTGGGGGTCGAAAGTCGTCTGCGTCGACTGTAGTCGTCCTGAAAAACGAAATAAAATTTATTCACCGACAAGTTCAAGGGCATTTGATTGGAATTTCACGTCTCAGAAGCTGCGGAAAGCGCAGACTACAGAGCGCCATTACTCTTGCGGCAAGAGTTATATTTCAGGGTTCGAACGTTCCTTCGGGCCCTCGCGCGATTGTCTCCGGGAGCCACGGTGCCATTAAGGCAGTCGACGGGGACGGTGACGAGGAGACAAATGAAGGGAACCCAAGAAGCTGAGCCGAGAGAATCGCCGTGGGTGGCACCGACCTCCCCCGAGGATTACTTCTTACTTGTTACTCGTTAAAGTGTGCCGAGGGGCCCGGACGGCTCCCCCGCATTACTCGACCCCTTTGTGTTAATGACTCGTATTTGTGAGAAAGAATCGAGGATTTGGGCTCGAAGCGCAATGAGGAACGGATATCGCGCGAAGGCATCTGCGTAGAACATGACCAGGCGCGGAACGATATCGTAGTTTCCATAACGAGTAGACCCTGGGGCCGTTGTGACCCACGCACCAGCGCCCCTTGTGATCCGCGAGGATGGGGGTAGAGGAGGTCCTCGGGTTCGCCTTCCTCGAGGACGCGGGACATGGGATAGAGTGACGTCGCGCGGATGCGTGGGTCGGAGAGATTGGGCTAGGTCGGTAAGGCAACCGCATATACGTACAGATATGAAGACCCGCCACATAACTCTGCAACATTAAACCACGGCTCGTAGCTCAGGTTGAGATTACGCATAAATTTCGTCGCGCAAAGTTTACGATCTTGATGCTCACGTCTCGCATGAAGGGGAACAAAAAAAAACCTGTCGCGATATTCTTTGCGATGTCGACGCAGTCGGCCAACCGGAAAATGGTCCTCGACCGCGTATCTGCGTCGTCGGTCTAGCTCACGTCCTAGAGCAAAGTGCATCTCGGGTCCCAAGGGTGTCCTTGGGCGAGCATTTCTCGAGAATAAAGATACGGCGACTCTTCCGTCATCGAGTCATTCCTTCGACGACGGGAACATTGAAACCCGACAAAAGATCCTTCAGGCTTCGGTTCATGAGCTGCGAAAGAAGGTTGTACCGGGTAGAAATGCAGTGCTCGACACAAAGTTCCATTAATGATGCGTTGTCGTTGTCGTTGTCATTGGAGGCAGAGGCAGATAGTCACCGCAGCCGAGTGATGTCGAGGCAGATGTGGGGCCGGACGCCCGGGGGCTCGACGTCGTCGGCACAAGAAACGTAATAAGACGCAGAGCTCCGCCGTTGCCGCCGCTACAAAAGGGCCACCCCGGTGCCCGTCGTCGGATCCGTATATACGAACGTATAACGCGCAAAGACCACTATTTTCCTGGTTATTGGCCCGGGTTCTCTGTCCGCCCGGTGCGTAAAGCCGCGTAACGGAGTACGCGATGCGCGTGCTACAAAAACGGGCAAATACTGGGCACGACGAGCTCGGAGTACTTACTACGATACCATTCGCCGATGGGTCTAGAGACGGGATGTGGTCTGGTCGAGGAATGCGTTGCAACTACTGTAGCATTGCTAGCCAAACGGACTCTGAACGTCTTGTTTCTTTATTCTTCCTCTTTAACTCTCAAGACGAAGGGCTCCGGGAAAAATCGCTCTCGATGAACCTGCACAAGGCACGTGTTTTGTCTAATCGGAATTTGCAATCTCAGCGCGGTCGCGTCGTCGGGTAAACTATATGCACGGAATAGCTGGTATCCACAATGTGCACACTGCAGAACGCAACCCTAGAAATCCGTTGGTCAACGAGTGTCCAGCCGCAACCTTCCCGGACGACTGGTCCAATCAAGTCAGTTTTATGTTCGTTTACCCAGGCAAATGGCTAGATTCCAACCCCACGGCTTCCGAATGGCCCCTTGCTTCCCTCACCGGAAAGTGCGAGCCCTTGATGATTGAAAACTGAGAAAATTGGTGAACATGGCGAACGGAGCGAGTGAAGGATATCTCCCGGATCTGTACAGTGTGCGGACAGAATGAAAGGGTATAAAAGAGGGGAATATCGGTAGGCAGAAGAAATGAAACGAGTCGCGATTCGCTATCGCTGGTACTGCGGCGGTGGGGTAGGGGGTAGGTTGTGCGGTGCTCACGGGTAATAGAGCTACAGAACGGCGTTGCACGCCGGAAAGTATCTATCCTTGCACCGGTGTTCGTTCGAGAGTCTGTGTATGTACCGACAGCTCTGGCTTCTTTAGCCGCAGCCCGACGATCCACATTGACCAGTTGGCTCTGAAGGGCCGCCGCTTAGATACGCCGGTAGTTACCGCAGAGATGCATCTGTACCCCACCCTAGCCTTACCCCAGAGCCGGGAACCGAGGCTGCACCGACCGAACCCAACCTAGAACAGAACGGAGCATTGCGCCGAGTAGAATGGTATCGGCAAATTGCAATCGCGACCGCCTTGTCGGCAAACTCCTGTTCCAAAGGGAACTAGAGTATCCGCTGGGCATAGAGTTCTGAAATCAAACGAATATCCGGGTCTCATTTGGGAATTAGGAACGAGATTACGAACTCTAACATGAAATTCAACGACATTGCCCGCAGTCGACTCCGAGCGGAGACAAAAGCCGAGATATCTTCATTCCTGTCGTCGGCACGCAAGACTATGATCCTTGTTGCAGTTGTAGTTATTTACGAGTCGTGTCGCGGTAGAGAATGTGGCGAGTATAAAGCAAGGGGAACAGGTGCTATTGACGAAGGCCTTCTGCATGGCCAAACGCTGCAGCGCCTAGGCACACACAGGTTTTCTTAATGGTATAACGATTTGAAGAATCTTGGGGATCTCGAGGTTGAACCTCGCTAACCCCTTATCTATCTCGTAGCAACTGCTCCAGCAGCTTGTTTCGCCCCGCCTCGTTGTCGGGTATGCTCTGCCGGCATAACGTCTCCGGCAGCTCTAGCCGCTGCAGTTTTACCAGATATTAAACCGTCCACTAGGAGGCGATCTTCAACCGAGACCCAGGACTGTGAGAAACACGACTAAAACTGCGACCTCGGACTTGCTACCTTTTTTCTTCCCAAGCCTCTAAAGATCCTCTTGATGGCGGTTTTTACGGGTTATGAGAAAAATAATAATCGGCAACTAAAAAGCTACGAGAATTTATTCAAGGATCTGTGGAGATTTTACCGATTCCTAGAAACTTTTTACATCGGACCAGTTAATGAATCCTTCCATGATTTAGAGGATGTAGAAGAAGATGATTCTGGGACGGCGGCTATTCCCGCTTCGGGTGCCGGCCAAAATGTCGAAAAGTCAAATTAACGACGGTTCGAAATGTAGAATGGGTCAGAATAAGGATAATATCAGAATCTCGACGGTTTAAAAGTCGAATCTACGAAAAGCCAGTATGACGAAATATCTGAAGACCGATTTTTTTAAAGCGGTCATAAAACACCGAAAGGTCAGGATAGCGGAAGTTGAGCAAATTTTTAAAACGTTCATCGTGTTTTTGGCGATCCCTTCCGTCATTCTCTATTGAAATTTTTGAACAAGGGCTGCTTGCCTAATTACTCAGACCGTTATTCGATCGAAGAGACACGCGAATTCGTTCGATTTTCGAACATCAAGTACAGTTTCGCAAAGGATCATGATTTTCGCGATTTTTACCTTTCTATATTTTGCATTTCGAAGTTTTGACTCTTCAAATATTTTAAATTCGTTAGATTTTTTTATTGTTGAGGGCTTCTGACTGTTCAAAGTTATGATCCTCGCATCGATAAGAAAAAAATCGTCCTTCTAAAATTTCGTTATCTTTAAATTCGACATAAAAAATACATAAAATCATGAAAAACAGTTTAAAAAATCGAGATATCGTTCTATTTTTTTATCATTCGGAATTTTTACTGGCAAACATGTCAATAAAGAGTTTGGATTACTCGGAAACTATTTCGTTGACGCGAATCGCCCCAATCACCGCGTCATTAGCGCGCAAAATTTTATACGGCCCTAAATAAAAGGTAACGGGATTCTCTGTCCCATTTACAACGTCGCAGGCACATTGCGCGTTATTATCTTACCGCTTTTCGACGAGACACGATACATGTATGACCGACGTTAAAAGAGGCCATTAAACGCACAAGAATCGAACATAATTTCACGTAAAAGAAGAACGATTGTTTTCCATCAATCTCGTTCACTCCTCCCCTGTAGCTCGTCTGAGAGGGACTGTAATCTCGCTCATAAAATCTGTGGGCGTGTACCGGCGGAGAGCAAAATTGCTACAATTCGTACATTAATCGATGGAATTGATAGCGCTGCGGAGTCGAAACGATCCGAGGTATTCTCAGCTCGTCAGTTTACAAGCGTGTATATATCGTAAATCGAAAACTAATAACGCGGTAACGAACGAGGGTTAATAATTCTTCAAGTTTCCATCGATTCGCCCTTTTAGCGAGTCATTGCGAACCGCACGACATACTCGACGGAGGGATGCGAATCTTTGATGAATTTCTAGGCACGATCAGGCGTCAGACCGGGTGAGAATCGAGATGTAATTGTTACCAACCGCTAGTTAGAGCCCGGAGATATCTTTCGCGTGAGTTATAGAGGCGCCTTGGTAATAGATGTGGCCGTCAGTTCTGTGCCAAGCTTCCTCAGCAATCACGAGATACCGCAGCCGATCGTTTATTTGTTCAGCTCTTCGTGGCCGTGGGCAGTGACGGGACCGTTTGTTCGGGTTGGAAATCTCATTTTTCAAACAAACGACGGTACACGAGCCTCGAAAACGATCTGTGCCCGCCATGGTTGATAACTCTCAACGGTCCAAAAGCTCTCCAATTTATCAGCAACATTCCCTTCAACAACGGAGCAAAGGATTCAGCAATATTCAGATTCTCGTTTCCTGGTTTCTCCGATCGTTAGTTACCGAGGGCTCGAAAAAATCGAGAGAGTAATAGCTAGACTTTAATACCGATTGTTTATCGTGTGAAACCTTTGGAGGAGGTGCCTGACGGTGATGCATTACGCGATCCCAGTCTAAGCGTAGAGCCGATCGAAGTTCAGGATGACTGGAATCGATCGGCAAGCAGCTCGTACCGCGTACCGATCGTAGATTCCGTTGATGGGGGATCCAGCGGAAGTGGTGGAATTTATTTCGAGTGGTAAATTATATGAATATCCGTATCGTGTCGGTCGAAGAAACGGAACGAATACGATTCTAGAAGAGACAAAAGTCGTCGCAAAAAATGAACGAAACTCTAGAAACAGAGTCACGAACCGGACGCGGAAACTGCGGTTTGCTGGATTTGTTCTTTAGAGTCGCTTCGGATGACTCGATCGACGGTGTCGTAGAAGACTGACTTATATGCAGAGTTGTCGAAAGAATCTTGACGCTGTTCTGGTAGCGGTCCGAACCCCGAGGACACGGGATGACGACGGGAGGATGAAATTCCCTTGATATCATCCACGCTATTCCGCTCCGGTACAATAGCCAAGATCCCAGAGTACGATCTACGCTAGAGCGGTATCGTACTGTTATTTGTTCGCCGCAATACGACCACGCCGGAGATCAAAGAGCCCTGCGTGTCCGAGATACGCTCCACCCAGGCATAATATCTTGTTCACCATTATCGTACTCCTCTCGTAGATGGATTATTCTATTACCGAGATAGTCAAATGCGGGGACTCCGCTTCGTCTGGGATACAGAGCTCAAAAACTCCTCACGTGATACATCCGCTGATATCGAGGTCATTTTACACATTATTTGATCCCGCGGTTGAACGTTCGGACTCGACTCTTGGCCGAGGGGTCAAGCAACGCATTTTCATAATTATCGTAGCTGACCAACGACGTGGGTATGGATTAATTAATCACGGTCCCGTCAGCGGTGGAATATCGCGGTGATTGAATAGACCCGTCTCGGTGAGCACAGGCGGATGAACATACACGTGTGTAAATACGCTGTGTATCGCTCTCGGAGCCGTTATCCGTCTTGTACCTGACTCGAAAAACGTTTGCGTATAAAAATCTTGCACCGCATTAATTAGCGTTTGGTGAGCCAGTAAATTTTCTATCGTTTTAAAATACATCACCTCATCGGCGCGGATGATGAGATCATTTTTGTCGATACTCAATTCAATTTACAGACGATGATAACTGTTCACGCACTCCAGATTTGACCCCCAGGTCCACGAGGCGAGCGTGTACCGCCGCAACGGTATTATGCAGCGCACGATTATAGGCAATTATCAGATGAGAAGACCCGCTGAATTGGCCGTTGCAAATAGCGGTTTGGTTTCACAATCCTAGGGGTTAACTCGAAATTAGGTGTTTGGTTTGAGCCGAGGAAATCTGCGACGTGGTAGGGCTGTGAGAAAACGTTAAACTTTGAACAGGCCCGAGTTTCGCGTGTTTGGCCATAGATTTTGTAACCAGACGTCGGCTCAGCTCGCGAGCCAAGTGACTGATTGATATTCAACACTTGTAGTTGAAACCGCACCGATTTGTTTTCCCATCCGTGCAAAACTCGTGTAAATAATATACCGCAGCGGATTGATTGAACCGCGCCGTGCCTCTGCCGGACTGGTTAAAAAACTCGACGATTATTCATCTTACCTCGTGTGAGCAGACATTTTTTTACATCGTGAACTCTGCTAACCCGGAGCACGCATTGTGCGGATTGTGATTAGAGTGCAACAACGATCATCGCGGGTCTTTAATCAACGCATGTTACCTTATCAGAACCGCGAGAACAATGGATTCACAGTGGGCAGCAGGAGCGGCGTGTAGTCCATAACGCAAAAATTCGAATCGAGTTACTCGATTAATAGAGCGCAATTTTCACGCATGACTGAAATCGTGCAGTAAAGGGAAGAATGTTGCCGAGTTAACTCTTGATCCCGGTATACAGAAACCCGAGTTTCATATACTCCCTAATTTGAGAGGTAATTGTTTTTAAATGATTTCAAACTTTCACCACTCGCCGAGATCTGGGTGCTTGAGGATTCAACAAGCAGTCATTACGTAGGCAAATTGATCGCTACTCCGCATGGGGATGATACTAGCCACTTTTATCCTTTTTATCTCCGGATCGCTACGTAATTGAGTAGCCATTCGGTAATTACTGTGATTGCCCCAAGTGCGGAAGCTGTGTCACTTTATTCAGCAATCCGCAAACTATACAGTGTTCATTTGCATCGGTGAAAGTTTGATCGGTAAATGAAATAATCGATCAGGAACTGATCATCTCCCAGACGAGAATCTGTAATTCAAATTCACTTTGCGATTGGTTTGACTTTCATTTCGTTTCAAACAATCGCTAAGTTTATTCAAACCTCTAGGGCTCGTCACAGTCGTCACATTCGAAATCCAAAATCTGATTGTTGCAGACTTTCCATTTACTGTCAGCTGTCTTACTTGGCTTCGGATCGCGTCACGTTCTAATCGCATTTATCATTTCCTAGTCGATTCACGTCAGGAATCCGAAGGTATCGAACGAAGGGTTCAGCAACGGGGCCAGGAATAATTCGGGCGTGAAAGGAAATTATCAGTCTCGAGTAATCTCGTCCGTTTGGTTCCCTCGCGTTAATTTTTCGCACGGCAAGGAGGAGTCCCACCCAACGTAACATAAATCGGTAGTAATCCATGCGACTAGAAAGTTTAAAGATTCACACCCGCTTTGTTAAATGCCTCATTACGCAGGTTACGTACCAATTAAAGCAAAATGCGTAACGAAGGTGATTCGCGATATCGCGAGTTACGAAACGCCTCTTCTTTCCGCACAAGGTGTAGAATGAACCGCTCTTCTGATCGACTCGTACATTTTCAGGCCATATCGAATCCTTTTAGATATATTTATGTCCTGCAATCAGCCTGGTCGATCCATGTACCCGATTACAACTATACAGGCATGAGGCACAGTGCTGCGGTCCGGCAAAGTACAGCGATACGATTTGCTCAATGTAAATTATTTCACAGTCGTTGTCCGTCATAACTATGCGGCTGCAGTGACAGGTAACTATGAGGTGTATAAAATTGTGCATAGGTAGATACTATGTTTAAATACACATCGACGGACGTGTATGTATTCGATATGTACGTTGCAGGGGCGCGCAGGTTGCACGACGAGGCGTGTATCGCCCATTGCAATTATTTATTGCGTATCTTGAACGTAGTGATCGTGTCGTAACGTGCATTGAGAAATTTAGTGCAAACTACCTCACTAGTAAATGTGCATACTACAATATTCGTGGGCGATCAGGTGGTCGTCGGTAGGATACTCCAGAGTAATTATTATTGAAAACGTCCGCGAGTTAGTACCGACCAGTGCCAATATACCCTCGAGCCAATCTTCGGAACTGCAGGTAGCATAATTAAGAATAACATTATATTTACGAATGAAAAAAAAATCAAGCCGGTTTGGGCTGACTATAAGCCAACCTTTCAACTTCCAGCTATTCAGAATTTTGCAAATCTGACCTCGGATTCTTGATCAGCGGTTCAAAAAACCATGCTACCAAATTTAATTCAAATCCGTTGATCCGTATTTTTCGAAAGTTTGTTACTACGATAATTCAAAAAGTACTGAACCGATCAAAACTCGGCTTTTCAATTTCGGGGTGATTGCAATAACTCAATTACTTCTATGAAAACAGAGAAATGGGAATTTCAAGAGTCATACAAGGTCCAGGACCTGACGGAGAGAAGGGAAATTAGTATTTTCACCCGACTACGACAAAATGACCGTATTTCGCCCCTGAAACGCGGGTAGAAAGTCGTCAATTTTGGACCAGAGGGAAGAAAAGTCGATTGCCGGGCAAAAAAGTAGATTGCCGGGCAAAAAAGTAAATAGCCGGGCAAAAAAGTAAATTGTCGGGCAAAAAAGTGCACTTTTTTGCCCGGCAATTTACTTTTCTCACACCCGGTCGCAAAATGCCACTTTTCATACCTCTTGAGCGGGCGCAAAACAGATCTTTTCGGCCCTCGCGCGGAAATGTGCTTTGCGCCCGCCTAAAGCGGGCGCAAACGACTCTTTTCTTGCCCTCGGGCGCAAAGTTCCGTTTTGCGCCCGCTCACTCGGTCTGAAAAGAGGCATTTTTGCAGACCAGGTGTTGAGAAAAAAATCGTGTGCAACACGAGCGCAAGGCTATTTTGGCGAGTGTGATTGCAGTACACTCGCCTTCGGCTGGTACTGCAAATTTCACACTCGAAAAATAGTGTTTTGCGCCCTTGATACACAATGTACTAATTAGGGTTGTCTTGCGGTCGGCAGGACTCGACCAAGGTTTCCGTGTCGCAGGTCAGTTGCACCGGTTGCACCACGAAAATCTATATACCCACAACTCGAGTCATCGGGGTGACCAGGCCGACCACAGGAATTGTGTCAAATAATGTGCAATTTTCGAATCGGTGCATTTCATCAAGTGGCCGATTCGACGGTTCAATTTTTTTCTGCGGTCTAAACGAAGTCGGATAATGCATAGTTTGGTTTTGCTCACGTTGCAATCGTAAAAACGTGAACAAATTTTCTTCCGATTAGTCGGCGGTACGGAGTTGGTGGTACAGGCGGGGTGGTGGAATAACGTCTATAGGATAGCACTTGCACAAATCGACAGAAGCGGCGCAGAAGCAACATTCACAAATGACCGGCGGCGAGTCCAGTTTACCCAACATAACTCAACCAAGTCCGTCGAGGCCTGGGCTTTGAGCCGAAGCGCACCGCGCATCGGCGGACCTAATGTTTCCCGACATTATGCTAATTCCTCCCATCGAAACCCCCGGAGATGTTTGCGCGTACTTAAATATTTTGCTATTCGAACTTGCGCGCGGCTCGTACCGCAAGGACGGCGCGGTAATTCTCCCGTTTAAAACTCCGCAAAGACAGATAATTAATTGACCCGAGATTTATATCTGGTTCAGAAATATAGAGATCCGAGAGGAACGGCGTTACCATTCGAGCTTCAGAGGTCTATAAAATTATAAAAAGACTCCACTCCTGTGAGGTGAGGAATGCTCTCAATTTACCATAAACTTTATTTACTCCTTTACATTTATACCAACTACTCATTACTTTGTCCCTTACAAATGGCACAGTGATATTACGCGGGTATATAGCCGCCAGGTAGAATTACGAGTAGTCGGGATTCACGTACGCCCCTTCATACCTTATTATCGTTATCGAGTGTTTTCCCAGATACCCCGAGAGTCGATTGATGATCGATCTCGTTTCACAGTTTGAAAGAATCGACTCTCTTCGTCAAATACTTTTCTCGGTCTCTGTCGTCCTCTCGTCGAATCATTAAATATCACGAGATCATAATCGCTTTGTCATTGCTTCGAGAATCGCCAGCGTATAGTCGACCCAACAATACCGGCAAAGTAAATATTAACATTTTTCATTCACCAGATGCATCGTCATTCGCTCGGCGGTGGGAAGCTCTCTGGAACTGCAACGTCACTCGGTACGCTTTACGTTTCTACATCTCCACCGCCTCATTCTCAGATCGAATTGTTTTCAAATCGTGCACTTCTCCATCAATCAATTTTAGCGAAATTAATGCGAAAACGAGTTCGAGATTAACATTGTCGTTCCTCGCGGGGTGCGCGTACGAAGCGATCAAGGTGCCCCCATGCCCGCCAACGCAGGCTTTGTCGGCCCCCGTCAGTTTCGTAGCTAATTATAAGCCAGACGAAACCTTCGCATTAGCGATAATTGCCTGGGGGGTAAGAGTAGTGACAATGCACTCGACAGACATTTACCCAGGGTTTTTGCTCGATCGCGACTGTTCGATGGGTGAAGCGACTTTGTCGGGAGTATCAATCACCGTCTAATGGAAGCCTCTTCATTCGATCGGTTGGGTTTTATTGGTGAATTTACTCGGCTTTTGGAAGGTGATGGAAAAGAAAAAATGATTCAGTTGCTCGTTGGGATATTTGATACGCAAGTATCTGAGAAATGTTTGAAAGGTTTCAAACCGGGGGATAGAATTTGCATGAATCTCGGTGGTACGAATGGTTCCGCGGTGGGATAGGACGAAGGAGCGCATTTATCACCATGACTGTTCTCGATCGCGTCCGGGCGTCCGCGCGGCTGTCTTTGAGATTTATTCGAATAATTCCGAACCGCTTACACCGCACCGAGTGTACAGATACTCTGGCACCGATCGATGCGCAGCCATCAATTCCACATCCAAGGGACTCGTGGACATTCGTAGAGCTAGGCGAGCCTCAAGGCATATCGCGTCGATCGTTGAATTTCCGTATTGTTATTCGCATTTGTGCCTGCCTGTCGTAGATTTAGATTAAATTACACACCGATAGCCACTCGTTTCGTACAAACTTTCCCGCCGGCCTAAACGATTCGCATCCCCTGGATAATATTTTCAATCATGATCATTGATCATCCTACCGCTGTATGAAACTGAACGATCTATGGATCAAGTTTTTTTGATACAGCGTTCGAATTTCGCGGTCGGGTGTGACGTAAAACAGTACCTTTTACGCACAGTTTTACCGTCAACGGCGCTGCGATTTGCGAACAACCAAGTTCAACAGAATAACATGGTGGCCGAGGCATTTAATTATCACGACATTTGTCAAGGTTCAATCAGAGGAAACTTTCCTATTGCAGAAAAAATTGTGCATGGTCAGGCGTGGTAAAATTTCTCACAGAGCAATTTCTCACAAGCTGCACGGAGCAGTGTAGCCATCTGTAATGTGCCTACGCGTAGCATTCGTAACAAAGTTTACCTCTTCCATCGGCCACCCGCTGGGTTTGATATAATTTCAATATAATCGCTCGCCCAGCTGCACCGTATGAATCCAAGTGCAGCTTGGGGTATCGATGGAGGATCTGCGCAAGTATACACCGCGAGAATAAAAATACCCGCCAATAAATCCGAGTAGATCGATCCAGATTAAAAGAGTATCGAAAAGGCGTTGAACCGCGAGTCGCCGGAAGCGGGACGATTTCATTGACCGTTTTCCACCACAGTCACGTGGCAACCGGTTTCCATCGGTTTTTCCTCAGCCTGCCGGAAACCCCCTTCGCTCCATGGTTTGCGGAGTTCTATCGACGATTCGTGGGATAACGGTCAATACAAACGTCTTCGAGGACGTCGTGTCCCATCGAAATTAAGAAGACGCTTCCCGTTTCTCGTTGCGTCATTCACAAGGTTCGTTGAGCCCTAATCTCACAGAGGGCAACGGGGACTCGCTCCCTAAAATACAACCGAAAAACCGGTCAACTCCTCGATGCTCCGAGATGCCGAGTCCCCGATTAGGGTCCATTCATCTCGGCACGGTGCCCACGTTTCGGACCTGGACCGATCGCTTCAATGGGATATCCACTCGGCTCGAGTGTGGATCTGCGTACGGTTATTTATTTACTCTTTCGTATAACGCACATGGAGAACCGTTGCGACTCGCGATCCGAGAGTCAACGCCGATTGTCCACCGTTGAACTGAATCCCGCAGACGTAGAAAGAGAAAGCGGAATTCTCCAGTATGCGGTAATAAAACTAGATCACGACGGTAATCGAACTGGTAGGTAGGTACTGGTAGGTATGAAGTAACGAATGAAAACAAGCGTGCTTTTTCCTACCCCTTTGGTTACCGCGTCGCGTATAAGGAAGTTGTTTGGCTATAATTCCGTGATAATTGAGCGGAAGGCAAGCCAGTTCTTTTCCCGGTATTACCTACCGCTGTGAAAATCGAACGCAACGACGCATACCGGATATAGAATAATCGGCTGTCTTTGTCCCGCCACCCGATGCAGAGTAAATAAATAAATAAATAAATAAATAAACATGTTTTGGTCCCTTTTGTACCCGGTGTGTGTAACGTGGATTAACGAGTAATGATCAGAAGCAATCAGAACTGATTGGAGATGGGAGAAATACACCTTATACCCCGAGCACTCTGGTAAACCCTCTCCGAGGTGTGTAATTACCAAGATTATACATATCAGCATAACTGGAGCGAAAAACATCGACCTGGTTGTTAAACCGCCACACTGCAGCGTGCCTCGTTTCTATCCACGTCTGCATGCTGCACCGCACTCTCCACACAGGTACATATATCTTAATACTCGATGCCACGACGATCATGCTGGTGCCGTTCCGTTACCAAGGTATAAGGTGGTACCCATACGACCGCGAGAAACTCGGCAGAAATACTCCCGGTGCTTTTGCCTATACCAGAGTTCACATTCACTCTCGACGGTGGCTATTTATACCAGAGATTGAATTCCATCTGGATAGTAAAAAAATTATTATAATAATCGAACCAGATCAACCTGACTAGATTTGTCCGCAAAAAATCTCACTGGCCAAAGAAAAAACCAGTCGGAAAAATTGTTTTTTTACCGATCCTCGCCAAAAGTCCAACGAAAAATGAATTCTTCGATACGAAACGGTTTGCGTGAATTAAACGTTACGTATCGATCCGAGCCGGTGATCCATGGATATCAATACGGTATGGGGTACGCGATACGTCTTGCGTTAGGCGATACGCGTAAGCACGAGTACGTTCGCGTATTTATGGGCGTAAGTAACCCGGAGACCCGGTATACACACGCTGAGACCCCAGGGGGACAAAGCAGAAGGAGACACGATCGGTTTTCGCAATCCGATCGGCAAAGTCGGCCGGTGGTACTCGCAAAGCAACTTTCCTAGAAATTCATTCGAGATAACAATCTCCGTATACCGGAGGACTTTAATAAATGCCTTACCAATTAACGCAGGTGTTTTATTATTTTTGTTATCCTATACGACGCGTTTCATGTGCCGTGAGTGTATCTAGATACGGCATAGAGTATAAGAAGATATAAGGCCGGAGCCCTGCGAGCTTGGCACAAGTTTTACTGGGACACGTTGTCCACCTGACTTCCTTCACAATATTCATTCTTTTTTATCCTCTGTGACTTTATGAATTTTTGTTGTGGTTTCAACTGTCGTCTAATTGACAATTTTCATCGAGCGCAAAGCGGAAAAAGAAAAAGAAAAAAACTAGAGAAGAGAGTTTAGCCGTAGAATCGTGCGATGCTGGAGGAGCACAGCCCGAGGTCGAGGTTGCAGGCGCACCCTCTTCGCGAGTTTCTATAGTCGTGGGTGGATTCCGGTTGGCCAGCCCTCGAAGGCACTCCGAAGACCGCTCAGTAATTATCCCGAACAGCGTCGCTTCGAGGCCGTCTTATCCTCGGAAAGGATGACTTTACTGCTTGCCGGACAGCGCGCGGCGCTCGGACATTCGCGTGAAAAATTAACAACCATCCTCCCGGTTTGTTCGGTTAGTTTCTTTTCAGACGCATTCGCGACACGCGCAAATTCCAACGACAGGGGCGAATCTGATTCAAGAATTATTATTTATTCACATCACGCATAAGCGCGCGTGAGGCAATTACAACGCCGCAAGATACAAGATAAGCCACGATAACGCGAATTCCCTCGCCTCACATGCACGTGACATTCTTCACCGCTCCGTCGTTATACCATTGGTCAGCGGTCAGCCAACTGTAATTGGAATCATCCGATTAGCCGAGTATGTCGAAACTGAAACTGTCGCCAATTGTTTCAACAAATGCGGTCGGTATGACCTTTGTCCCGCGGTGAAACCCGTGAGAAAGGACCTTAATCCCCCTGCAGGTATCTCGACCCGCATTTAGTGCCGGATAAAGTTGATATCCGCCGACGGTAGGCAAGAGGTAGCCGAGATGGGTGGGTACCACGGGCAGTGGCGAGGGGTGGAATGTCACCCATTAACATTCCCATAAACCGCTGCGCGTGTAAACACCACCCGACCGCGTAAGCGGTGTCGAGAGAGATGAGTCCACGAGATGGGGACGGGGTCGAACCGCACCGAGTGCAGAGGAGGAAAAGAGCAGAAAAGACTATGGTGAGAAATCCAATCCTTTTCCCCTTGGTTATTATGGCGATAATTTACTACTGGTTCTTCAGTCCGGCACAAACCCGAGCCGACAGTTTATGCATAGCCCAGGAATTCCGCTACCATGGGAAAGTGTTTACACCTTTTAGAGTTGCATATCTTAAAACAAGCCGTGCGGCAAAAGACCGGGCTAGATATAGTATCGCGAAAAACCCATGCTGCGTGCCTACCTCTCGGTATTATAATTTAATTACACCCGTTCATTTGCACATTTTATATCACACAAGTGCAGCTCGAGCCACGCACGAGCACTTTATCTGGATTGGGATTGGGGATTCGAGCCAAGAACCATCTACCCTGATGCTGTAATAAAAGCGAGTGATTAAAAAAATGTTTGCCGACTCGACTTGCCTCCAGCTAGTTCTTGGTGAGGCTCGCGTTACTTCCATGTAAGGCGGACATCGAAGGATAGCGGCCGAGACGCAAGTGGGACAACTGAGCCATATTCGGCACTTCGGAGGACGCCGCGTACCAGGATGACTCGTTGATCGAGCGTGCAAAGGTCGAGCGCGTGACCTTACCCCAATTTCCTTATTTTGGATTCACGGTAAATCGAAGACCGTAAAGGCAACGTTTTGCGATGTGAAGAAGATAATTGCAGCTACCGCTCAGAGTCCTTGGAAGAGCATGCGATAAGGTGCGAGTCTTTATTCGACGACCAAAAACCGGAATATGATCGATCCGTTCCGATCGGTTCGACAAATTAGGCGCGGTTGTCCATCGGGCGATCACGTGGATAGAAAATTGCGATGGTAACTGATCGAATTCCGCGAGGTGGAAAAGATTATAGCGATTGCCGAGTGCCTAGGCACATCCCTTTGTCCTATCAAAAGTCAATGAGAATAAGGAGTAAGAGGAAAACGGCGCCGTTACAGTCGCATGCCTTCCAACGTACTCGACTGGTAATACGCGTGGTCGCAGGTGCGACCGCAATCGAAGCAATCAAATCTGACGAGCTACCGAGAAAGTCTTGTTTTCTCTGAGATAGTAATAACTCACAATCCCACAGAGAAATCCGAGGCGATCGCGGATCACGGCTACGATTGTCTCGCGATATTCAACAACATCTGGCGGGTCTCTCGCGCGGATGAGATAAAGATCTCGAGACGAGTGTCTCGAAATCGACGGGGAACAAGAAACGGGATGAAGGAAAAGTGAAGGAATCAAGGACTTTCGGGCGTGGTCACTGAAAACGACAGTCTGAACAATATCGGAGCATGACGTAGTGCCGACCAGGTTGACCATAATCGGGACGGTATTTGCGGTTGCTCGGATCTACTTAACCCGCTGATGTGTGGGTTCGTACTTGAAGTATTTTGTATGGCGGTGGTACGGCCCGAGCGTTGAGTAGTTTGAGCAGTCCGGCTCTCCAGAGCGTGGAAAAACTCTTGTGAAACGAGACGAGAATCGTTTATCGCCGCAAGTACAGTCTTTACCGACGTGTCTTTACGAGTTGGTCTGAAAACAGAACTGAAACCAGCGAAACCAAGACGAGACGAACCGCTGGATCCCGTGGCCACACCGCGGCTCGATCTCACAGCGGATCTCTCGACTTCACGTGAGAATTCATTCCGTATCTAAAACTGTCTACGCCGCAAACATCAACGAGTTTTAATATCCCATGATAGTTTTACTTTCTCGGGATGAGATTCGGATGGTGGCTCGGCTACTTCAAGACATATGCCTGACGTCTGTGGGATTATGAAATGCACCCAGATGTCCGACCATACGGCGGTTCCTTTATGTCTTGCGCTTCGAGCTAAATGTCTATGTGGTGCCGAGTCTGAAGAATAAGCAGGAGCATCGGTATAATACCGTGCTTGAGCGATGCAGCCGAGTGAGGAGTACCAATCCACGATTGTGAGGGGCTGAAGATGAATTTGCCTCCGGGACAATTGCAACGTAATTACGGATTAATCTCGAGCCGTTATTGCGCGGCTAAATCGGGTGGTGAAAAAAAAGGCCGAGGTGCAACTGTATCAACGAGAAGGGGAATCTACGTCCATAAATAATTGACCGTGTCGATGTACCACCTATCTTACGAGATATCTCGACTATTAACTCGATAATCCAAGGCTGTGATCACATCGAGATCAAAGTCTCCGAATCGTATCGTTGATTCTTCCACGCTTTCGCTGGATGGGCTGTGCTCCACCCGGTAATACCGGACTCAGCGTTCACTCCTTACGAACATTGGAATGGATGCTGCACTTATCGGAGCACAATTTCATCGGCACTTAAAACGTCATCTCGCAGGGGCTCCACCTTTTCATCAGCTGCTAATCTCACTCTTCACTACTTTTTTCACTCTCGACCTGCCTCCTTCTCAATGCCCATAGTCATCTTCACCCATCGATATACCTGCCTTCACGTATAAGCTCCGTGCTACACATGTAATAAACCGGCTACCCCACCCACAGCTTATTAACTCGAGCGCGTACTCATCCTCTCTGATATTTTACAACGAGCTGCTGAATACGTCCTGAGGGCGCTACGAGCCTCGCTACATGAATTCGCAAGCGCGCCGGATCACGAAGATCGTTTTGATCACTGACCACAGTGCAAATAGATCGGCAATTAATATCTGGGCTTCTGATTATCCACCTCCTGCTTAGCTAAACTCTAACTCGTTTGTTATGATTTATAATCAAGTGGCGCTGGCCTATATTTTATGTTAATAATTATTACCGTCTCTTTCTCTGTCTTGCTATTTATGCGGTAGGTTGGCTCCACGGTGGCGTTACGGTCCCGCACACTCGAGTAAGAAACACGGTGAAACAGCTCTCACACACGTGATTGGAAGCTACATGATGTACCTGAGGTAACTACAGCTCCTGACGAGCGGATCGAAGCATGACTTCTGCGAAGTCTACCGAACCCGCTCCGTCATCGCTTCCACTCTCGATTTTACGAGCCACCTTCACTTTTGATAGAAGCGTACCCCCCTACTTTTAGCAATGTCCTGCTGTTGTTCACAAATCACACGGAAATCACTTTCACATCCACAACAAATGCAGAGTCGATCAATCGCAGGACGTATCAAGGGTTGCGATACGAAAACCGGGAAAGATGAACTGGAAGTTGCTCATTGGGCGATCCTATCGTCCACCAAAGTCTCACGAGGGGGTTTAATCAATAATCAATTACCTATACGAAGAGTTATAGAAGAATATTTCATGCGTGTACCGCGGAGAAGATAAAGGAGAGAAAGGTAACGACGATAAGAATGGATTCCCTGGGCTAGAGCTAGGCCATAGTGAAATAATTATATTTCTATGGGCGATAATAATTATAAAATACCAACGTACCGACAGCCCTCGGAGAGATAGGGCCTTCTCGGGTAAAAACAAGTGACAGGCGTTGTTAATTGGCAGCCTCTAGATGGCAATTAAGATTAATAACAAGCTGGCAATCGCCGGTAGTGGACAACGCGTAAGACTCCGGTAACGTAGAGAAACCCGGTGGCTGCAGGAAGCGAGGACAAGAAACTCCTTCGGGATAATAATATCATTCATGCCTAGAATTAAAGATAATTGCAGTTATACAATCGAACCCAGGGCGTAGTGGTTTCTGATACCCTCGAATCAGGGATATATAGACTGTGAAAACCTCAATCAAGGATGACCCGTGCGATATTAATATCGGATGTTCTACCGTGGAACAAATTCCCCGGACACGATATTGAAGAAAATAAGTTTTATCGGGTTTTTTGCCCTAGGTAAAAATGCGAAGATGAAATTCCGTCTCGTACAGCGTGCGGGAGATTCGCGCGCAAGTTCTAAAGTCGTGCGCGACGCGGCCTTGCCTTGCCTTGCCTTGCCTTGCCTTGCCTTGCCTTGTCTTGTCTTGTCTTGCCTACACGTTTCTTATTTCTATCTCGCATACCTTTATTTTTAACCCCTTCCGATCATTATTGCACACTTATATGCATACACTTGTTTGCATAGGCAAGTTGCTAGTTGCTCCGTTACTACGTACGCCACTATTATAGTGTATTATAATGACCGAAAGTAAGACTTATTTGCTTCGGTTCGCTTCGGCAACGGCCTTGCTCTCGCATTCCAGTCCCCACTGGCTTTCAACTCGAGTTGATTCAGTCGGTTGAATTCTGGCTCAGACTCCGAACAGGACTGTCATTATTTATTCGGTAGAGCACCGAGGATGTTTTTCGTTGACAACAGATCCGAAAAAGGCAAAAACATTCGCAAAGAATTGAGCATTGATCGCGAGGGATGATAAAAAGGGGGAATTTACGCGAGTCTGTAAATTCGGTGATCGGCAGGCGGGTATTTCCACGTTGCTGATCGCAAGAGTATCGATAAAAATGATGAAATGAAAAAAAGAAATCGCGAAAAATCGAATCAAGATATACCTGCTAGGAATAAGCTTTTGAAGAAGCATCAAATTACAGCTTCGTACTCGGTTGAAACTAACCATTCGAGACGATAATATATGGTTACACGGTTACTCTCTCGCTGAGACTTGCCTCATACGTGCTAATGTCCAGTGTCCACAACAGATTCGCGATAAAGATTAAACGGTAAATTAATAAGAGAGAGGATATCGGACACGGTCTGAGAGCAGCTTTTAAACGTCAATAAAACGGTATTGTTGATATCGTTTTTGATGCTGAAATCAAGGAAGATCGATAATCTATAAAATGTGCTCAAAAGTTTGCAGAGGTTGCATATTCAGATCGAAATTACGTGTCTCGCAATTTCTCCAGTGTGTTACGTCAGGTTATATAATATATATAATAGCCACTTTGAAACGGGATTCGTATCTGTGTTAAAACAGATTCTAGTTAGGACGTAGCCGATTGCTACTATTTTGTGATATTTGACGATGTAAAAACCGGACAAGTGACCGTAGTTGACGTAATTACGAATAATATAAGTAATAACGAGAAAAGCGACGGAGCCTGGGGTCAGGCTCCCGTTTCAAACTGTGTAATTCGCGTAATTACATACGTGACTCTATTCAATTTATTGCACTTTGAAATATCGAATGATTGTTATTAATAACGCGATAATTTTGTCGCAAGATTTCCTCCACTTTCATTTCGCGAACTGAGTGTTCGATCGCCTTCGGCGTTTTAGCGAGGCATGTGCCGGGGCTTCTTGATCTCGCAAAGTGAAGAAGAGACAATAGAATGGGTATATACGGCATCGTCGCAAATCAAGGTTAACGGCAGTCAGATTGGAGGAGGCTAATAACGTTGCGTCGATGCGCTTTTACTTTCAAAGTCACTCTCACTCACCGCAGAGGTCGGTGCCTTCGCGGCCTTCTCTCCCGGGGCCTTTCTCGGGGCTTACTTTACTCGGGGACCAACAAGCTGAATCAATTTACTTTTCGACAGGTTGTCGTTAAAAAAATTTGTACATGCACAGGTAAAACATCGCGGGTTCCACCTTCGGGTGTGATTTTTTTCGCTCGTTTTCATATCTCGTATATCAATCTGGCCGTCAGTTTGCGGATCCCTAATTCGGAAACGGGTGAAGGCTAACACGCGGCACTTGATGAAAAGAATAATAATCTGCCGTTATCCTTTTCAGACAAGTCTATTAGGACCGAACTGATAATTAACAGATATTTTTTTTTGGAACGAGGTAATAATGGCTTACCACGTCAATCAATAGCCACTCGGTAATTAGTTGTAATTTCATCACTTCCAGATCGTTATATTGACTTTATTTATTTAACGGTCATCTAAGTATACCCGTTGGGAGCCTGCGCGGTACCCAGATACGAGGATATTTCAAAGAATCATTACGTCGATTTTTCCTGCGAGCTAGACTCCTTCGGGCGTTGCGTTATATGTGACAAATTACTTTTAATTGGTCAAGTTGAAACGAACGTTGGCCAATTAAAGATTTCAAAGCAAATTTATCGATAGGCTTAGACTTTTGTGCTACGAAAACTGGTACTAATTAAACTCAGTTTGGTAATAACGTTGGGGCAATCAATTCACAACAGCGGTTAAACTTTATCGCACATGTATATCAAAGCCGCAGAGGATCGTTTGAACTTGACGCAACACTCTATCGGACGATAAAAGTCGATCATAGCCAGTGGCCGACTGCTAATTAGACTTATTTGTCAATCACCGACTCGAGTCATTGCTCTTCGTCAGCTACACAAAGTACCGCTTCGTTGATGAGACGAAGAAACTCTCTTCCATAGGCCGCGTAACGTACACGCAACACCACAAACGATTTATGATAATTGGTCAATTCCAGGTGCGCAAGATGCGTTGATTAAAAAAATAATCCATCGTAATCAGTACTCTTTCACGTCTCGGTGATTTCTTCAACTGTGCCATACGCGGACTTTGATCGCGACTCGAATCCTTTCGACTACTGCTTTGGCGCCGGTTAATGATCTCGTTAATGACAATAATCGAGCAACTAATACCTCAACGCCGAATAATCGACTGGCTCTGCAAGTCATACCATGAGATGGGAGAATTGAATCACAAGCACGATCCGCGTTTACCGGTTAGATAGACTCTGCGTGGTTTTGGAAGTGGAATTCGTCATCTTTTCGGCTCAAAACAAAGATCTGGTTCTAGCTTTGACGCAAATTGTGCAATAGGCGATTAAACTGTGAAATAGTCATGCAACTAGTCGCTCTATGACGTTGGCGATCTGTAAATGATGGGCTCTAACGATCTTCAAGCCTCGTCATTCGCGAATGCATCGATGCATCTCGTGCTAGAAATCGGTTGCCATTTCCCGGAACTGCAATAGTTGCACGTTTGTCTATTCGAACGTTAGTCAAGGTTTAGAATAATGGCACCCGATTTTTTATCCAATCTTGATGACTGAAAGTTATCATTATCGAGTCGATTTAGTTGTAGGCAGTCTGGTAGATAACCCGTCCGCAACGGTACCTGAGAAATATAGGCGGGCACCTAGGTGCTTGTGGAAGGCGAACGTTTCAATTCAGTGAAATTACTTCCAAGATACTCTCGTTAAATTATGACCACCTAGGCGTCGAGGCTAATCACCGATTTGTCACGGTGATTGCGGATGAAAATTTGATTATCACTCACCAGTGAAGACATATTCAAGACCTAATAGCAGTCTGTTCGGGTTGAATCAACTCACCTGAAACAAAGAAGTATAATATTTCGTCAGATCAAAGTCGTACGAGGAATAAACTAACTATGAGAATTAGATGGAAAATGAAGATTCCCTCTGTAAGCGATTTCCTCGCTTTAGCGGATAATAAGATAATGTTGGGGTACGTGTGCGGGTATGAATGTGGGTGACCTAGATCCCCGTCAACGATATGCATGCACATGCATCGCAGTCGGGTTGGGGTATGTGCGCATATCTTTGCTGTGCAAATATAGGTTTCACGTCGATCGAGGTTAACCTGGGTTTGTTTAGGTCGTGCGTCACGTGGTTGCGTTATAATATTACGTAAGTTGCGTCGTGCGTTGCCCACTTGCGCGTCCAGAACCAACCATGATTGCATGATGGTCCTGCGAGACGCGGGTTTGAGGAACATATCACAGGACAGTAATCGTCTTGCGTAACCCGGGAAAGTGGGAAATGCAAAACGACGATTGGAAAGTCGAGACGATGCTGCATCAGCCTCTGGAATCTTTGTGCATCTTTTGACGTCGTAAATTACTTTCTCATTATTCCGAATAAACCGCACTGCGAATGAATCTATTGCATGATTGGATAACAAGCGACGGATTTCCGCTGCACGGCTCGGTTCGTGTGCGTATAGGTAATGCTTATCGCGACAACAATGATGACAGAGGTTACGCATGTCGGGTTAATTATTCGAATGGTACA
The DNA here is from genome assembly GCA_018257835.1 of Euura lappo. NCBI lineage: Eukaryota > Metazoa > Arthropoda > Insecta > Hymenoptera > Tenthredinidae > Euura > Euura lappo. The sequence goes on along the minus strand of JAEUYN010002377.1, from coordinate 492,495 downwards.
GAATTAATGAAAAATCGTTGTGGCACGATAAGGGGAGTCGAATACGTGGGAAGATCTCTCGATCGAGAATCAATCAGATTCTTACGAGTTGCAATTGCAGAGATCGTTTCATAGGAGCAAACGTATTGTGTCGGGGGCCTCGATCGCTTCCCAGCATCCAAGATATACAAGTGTTGAGGTAAAAATTGTTCCCCCTTGACGGTCGATCGATGGTCGTGTTTCCGGAACAATTATCGAGCTCAATCGGCCACCTCACTTCACTTCACTCGGCTTCGCTTTACTCCAAGGTAGTTACAATCAGATCCGTCGATACCTGTCTTGAACCTGGTCAGGCATTGTGGTCGTTTCATTGGAGCGTGGAGTCCTTGTGGTATAAAATAATGTTCGTTGTGAAAAACCGGCCGCCGCCACCGTCTGGTATCGATTATACGTACAAGGTGCATAAAGCTGGGTGCGATTACTCTCAAAAGATACAATACGTACCTACTTTGAGAAACCTGTGCCCTCGGGGGACCGAAACCCGCCGAGTTTAACGCAGATGGCAATTTAAATCCCGTCTTTATGGCTTTTAACTAGTTCACAAATCGAATATCCAGTAGAATAGGATATAAATCGACAAATTCGACATTTACGCGCGATACAAACATGGCCGAGTTGTGAAAATAAGTAAAAGTACTATTGGATGTCCAAATGCATCATTGGAACTATTGAAATTGAGTAGTTTTCAATAGTGACCATCAACAACGGAGTATTAATGTACATTTAGTTATTAGGATTAACGGGCTAACCATTATATAGGATTTGAAAGTGTACGTGCAACAACCGACCGTCCGACTTCTGAGTAACTGGTTTGTTGAAACTAAAGGACTTTCGAGAGGTTGTTGGGTTTCGAATAATAGACTCGAAATCCGGGCACGAGACTTGACACTGTAAATCAATGAGCCGGTTAATTTCAAACGACAAGCACAATTAAACTCTCTCGTAGATAAAATATATCGATTGATTTTTATACGTTAATGTAAAAAGTGTTCGATCGTAGTTTTTCACGACTGTCTTGTACAGGCTCGACTTATGGTCACCTAAATTACAGGATTTTTTATTCACCGAGACAAGACCAAGACAAAAGCTGTGCTCGATCGAGAGTACAGACAAGACACTGGGTTTGTTCTCTGCGCGAAGGTTGTTCCCAAGATTACGTGATTAATTACAATACTTGAGGACACGAGTATCGCGCATTGTCCAACGACGTCTTCCTCCATTTACACGTATACGCTGGTACTTCTTCTTCTTCTCCTTCTTTTATGCACGTCTAAAATCGAGCCATTGTGCCTGCTACTTGCGTCAGGTTGAGGCTAACCCTGTCACCGCGGTAATCAGCCACCCGCAATCATTCTGGTTGCGTAATTTTACGATTAAATTAGCCTCAGTGAGAGACGAACCCCGTAATAAGATGAGACTTCTATGCAAAGTAGGTAAAATAATTATTCAGGGTTCGTTACATCAAGGCAGCGTTTGTAAAACCAATCAACAGCAATCAATCAGAATTTTTTATCCATTTTTTATGACGGATAAAAAACGCGTGTCCAGCCAGAGTTCCAGATTTAACATACTTGTTCGGAATAACGAGGACAAGATTTTATTTGGCTTTGATTTTTGTCTGAAAACCGAAAGTCTCGGTAGAGTGATTTTAGCGAGTCAGGGTCGAGTGGATAAGGCCATGAGTAGTAAGCAAATCCAAGTAATTTGAGGTGAATTCCCCGCAAAAATTGAACACAACAACAATGGTTGCTGAAGAATTTTCCTTTTTCATTCGGGTTTTTTTGTTCCATTCCAGTGGTTCTAACATTTCGAGAGACGATCGTATCAAATTTACCCGAAAATCACCACCGCAATATCCATGAAATATATGTAACATCAAATAGCCGCAGCGTTTATTTTTTCTCGAGGAGTAATTTTCGCGGTTAAACCGACGACCATCGAGTTCACGTTGTCCTTTCAACATGACATTTGCGTGATCCAGATATGGAGCCAAGCAGAAAGTCTGTGTAGAAGATATCGTAAATTGATCATCAGATCATCTTTCTCAGACTCAAGTCGCGATTCTAGTTGCATAACGTGCCGTCAGCCACGAAACCCGTAATCTTTTCCATTCTTATCCATCGAAATCTATATGCGTCTAAAATTTGTTCTTAGAGAACAAATGTGTACATGAGCTCTGAAATGGAGGTCAACCGCATACGTGTCGTAGGCACAATATTTTTTACGTGACAAAGAAAGTCTTTCATTCGAGGTATCGAGCGGCTAGAAGCTAATGACCACAGAGCGAAACACTTTCCAATGAATCATTGGAATCACGAAAGCCGCTGATCTCACAGGATATCCGCACGCATGTCAATCCGGGGTCAGTGACCCCGGCTAAGGCCGTAGGATTTCTAATCCAACAGCGAATGTAGCCGAGGCGTAATACTTGTGATCTGACCAAGAAAGCCATTGTCTGTCGACTCGAGTGGCTCCGTGCGAAACGTGAAATGGTAAAATGGTAAAATGGTAAATCGGTAAAAGTAACAGAGACGTTGGGTTTCGGTCTTTCGGGGAACGCGTGTGGGAAGCGACGTATCCTTGAGGTGGCGATACAACGGGACGATGAACAAAGGCTCGAGTGTTGCAGAGGTTGGCGTGTCTGGTACGGATTTTGAAATTTGAAGATAAATGGACACCGTCAAAGTATCCATGTCAAACCTGGCAGCCGCCTCATTCAGCAAAACTCGACGAGGCTCTGCTTAAACGGTTTGCAGAACACTCTGCTTTCTGCTAGCATAAAGTGGTACGTTATTGCGAAACACAATCAACCGGCTCATGGAGGACGAACATTAAATTGAAATATATATTCAATGAAGTAAATGTCGAAAGAGTCGGCCTATAAACTCGGCTTCAAGCGATACAAGTCCGATAATGAAATGCAAATTTGAATTTGTTTCGAAATAATTGACAAAAAAAGGGGCCATATGTCTCGCTACCACCTGCGACCAACGTTGAAAGGTATCCAAAAATCATCCTCAGTTACGCAACGGATGATAACGAATAAATTTTCTTCACGGATAAAACTCAGCACAGGTATTATAATTCTTGAATCGTTGAGCTCCCGAGCTGCAGTCCATGAATAAGCAACAAACACGCGTCAAGATACTACGTACAAAGCAGCACCTTGCACGGGGTGGCCAGACCGCGTGGGCGCGAGTGTCGACCTGGGTTAGGTCAGTCGACTTGGGTTAGGTCAGGGCGAGGCACGTGCTCCCTCTTCCATCTTTATCTCGCTCCCTAGGCCTCTTCCTTCCTCCAACTTTTTTTTCTTTGCTTCGCACCACGGTGTTACATGGCACATCAAAAATGTACTCTACTTTTTTTACAGAACCCACAACATGGTTAAATATTTGCCGACGGTGAGTCAGTGCAAACATATTCACCCAGGCTTCATGTTCACAACTAACCCCACTGCAGAGTTCACTGGGTGAACCACTCGGGTGTGTCTCTTGACTAATGGTTCTACTCGAAAAAAAAAGTGACCAGATCCCTTCTCTGTATGGTGTGCAATGTACCCGTCAAAGGTATCCCTTTCCCTTTCAGGGCACAGGCTCGGTTGGATCCCGGAATTCTGTTTTCTATTTCTAATCGACTTTGTCCATCAGCCTTCACCTTGTCCCGGTGTACGGTTCCCTCTCGATCACGATCGGGTCTTTGTGACCTCTGATCATGGGGCAGAACTGCAGCGGTGCAAGTGCGCCGTGCGTCGTCCCCTTTCTATCGTATGGGTAGGCTGAATGGTATATTATACCTGCGGATTTATAGATGTACTTTTTACGCGCGTTACTGCAATCGGGTTATTAAATAAAGTAATCTCGAAGCGTGACCCCATGCCCCTTTGCAGATCCGGTAAAGATATTGACGGCGTTCTCACGCGGGTGCGTCGCGACCGGTGCGTCGTTCCGCGGTGTGGTAGGCGGCCTGTCCTTTGTTTTATACATGTGTACACGATCGTTGAACACGTGCTAAGTCGGAGATCGGTGTCTATGAGAGTAAACTATCATAGTATATCAATCTCCTGAATGTTGAGCCGGTGCAGGTGAAGGTAATATTCATTGAAAGGCACGTCTGGCGATTTGAACGCCGTCGATTTATGCCGTGTGAACGTCTTATCGTGGCCCACGGTTAAATCCTGCTCCTACCAATTCGTACTTTTGTATTCAACCTGCCAGCCGACCGATCCCCACAGTTTTGTTATTACATTCATATCCGTCGATCTGACCAGCTGGAATTGTACAACGCTGTGACCCCGTGACTCCGAGAGAGAGAGAAGAAAAAAATATCTAGTAAACCAAAAGTGGTATACAGATAGATAGACACGTTCCCAGTGTAGAAATTGAAAGTTGTATCCGAGGATTCGCCATACGAGGAGAGTAAGAGACGCGGTCAGCCGTCGCCACTGCGTGCGACTACAAACCCTATATGGATCCACCGAACCTGCACATCAGAGTTACCTGTTTCTATTCTCGATTCGTGAATCATCGGTCTCTATGCTTTGCTTTTTTTGCAACTAGAACTTGCAAGAACACAAGACAGCAGAATGACACCATGGCTGTACCGTATGTTCGTTTACCGCTGCCCACACACACAAGTGGCTCAATTTCACACCATCAAACGTATCGCCGAGTGGCCAAAGTCGGTCAAAAATTTGATCACAGTGTCTGACGGCTGTGAACGTAACCTGTAATTCGTACGCTTATTTGTCCTTGGACTCCGCATGTCTCCGTTGTTCTAGTTGCACGTAGGTACGTAGGTTCGATAATAATGACCTCGTCTTTTCTTTGATGCGATCCCAAAGGTAGGTGGCATCGTTTATGTGTATAGCGTGCATAAATGAATGTTTACGCACGCGCGTTGCGTACACATGCATACTACACGCATTAAATCGTCGCACGTAGCGGCCATATATGGTGCACCGTGTGGTCACCGGTCACCGGTCAGCCCCGTGTCTCTCGCTCTGTGGCTCCTTGGTTCTTGCCGGTTACCGCCACCATCCTTATCTCGGTCACGGTGACTTCGTGAAAGTGAGAGCTGGTCCCGGTGGTGTTCCGCGTTCGTGTGTGCGTCCGTTCGTCCGTCCTCCACCGTTCCGAGGTCGAGACAAAGAGGGTATGTTTATCAGCGAGTGCATCATCCCTCGTTTCACCTTTCGCAAATTTGATCTTTGTCCGTTATCTCGAGACCCCAAATTGAGGCATCATGTAATGTAACCCAATTGGCATCCCGTGGGGTGATTTATTCTGCGTAGGCGTGGGTATATAAGGCGATTAGGAAGAACGCTCGACTCCGCAAAACGGAACGCAACCGGCGGCTATAGAAACGTAGAAATGAAAGTTTGTACGCGGCGTGGTTCAACACTGGTTATACCCACCATTACCGTCAGCATTACCATTATCGTATAAGCTCGTTAGTGTGGCAACCGATTTGAGAACGCGAGAGGAGCCACTTCGGAGAAGAACCTCCGGCAAACTGGAATTTCATTTTCCTCCTAGGGTTTGTGGTTCGCCATTTTTTTGTTTGTTTCTTCTTGTCTTTTTGTTTTCTTATTTTTTCCAACAGCCGCTACGACCTTTGGAGATTCGTGTCCCAGATTACACTCGCATGCGGCACAATCCTCCCGGTCTGTTATTATTCTCATTACCTCCTGATCGGGCAATGCGAACGAGCAATTATCTAAATTTCAAGATCTACTTTGCCACATCGACCCACGAGGGTCTCAATACCAACGTTTCGAAACAAAAGAAGGTTGGCGCCGACGTAGCGCCCAAACACTTCAATTCGAACTTAAATAGGTCTGCTTTGCATAATTACGCCTGTCACGTCAATCGTAAATATCCTCAAAGATACGCTCGGTGAATGACAAATAGATAGGTCTCGAATTGAAACCCGAACAAACGCCCTCGATTTTCAAAGTGTCGTTTCGAGATGGGATAAAAAATGATGATATATGCCCTGAAAAATAGTAGATTCGTCATGCCCGATCTACATCAATCAGAGCCTGATTTCTAGAGCGTTGATATTCGACGTGAGAATCGTATGGCCTTAACGCACATCACACAATTAATACCTAGACGGTCTTTATCTCTGTCCTATCTGTCACGGCGCCAGTCGCGGACGGCCGTTATAATCGTAATCATCCTATTAAAATCTACTCACTCAGGTGCGAGATGACATCGCGAGCCTGTTCAGCGTTAGTCATTTGTTCGACATCAATCAGCGTTGCCTTTTGCTCGCGGTAAGCCGCGTTCAAGTTTATTTCTCCCGTCGTTCAAACCCGAGAGCAGAGTTGCTGACTTGAAGAATGTAGAAGAAACCCGTCCCAATCTACTTACGAGTCATTATAGCTAAACACCCCAACAACCTAGTGTGCCTTGTACACGAGCTAGCCACAACCCATCCTTTTTCATTTTTCAAAACTTTTTCTACACGTGCAACGTACAGAAGTAAAGAACATTCTCTTCATAATACCGTCGACGAGCCTGATTCTTCGAAACGGTTTAATGACGAGCTGAATAACGAGATTAAAAAGATATCTTGATAAATCCATACGAAAGCGAGACTCGGATTTCCACGAGGAATTCATCACTCCCTAATTTGGTGTACACCAGATTACAAGATCTCGAGGATTACAAAAGATTTTAAAAATTACAAAGATTACAAGGGATTACAAAAGATTCTCGAAGGAGTGTTCATCAGATTACAAGTCTAGTTATCATATTATGGATTTCTTTCCCCTTTTTTAGCCAGGGAGGTCTAGCTTCACAGACTCGTGACAATTCATCGAAAACTATGTTTAGATATAGGCTGGTCTTGCATACCCAGAGTAGTCAAGAAATTATGATCGTTTTAAAGAACTGTAAAAGTTTTCTCGAATCGCCATTGGAATGTATCCAAGAACAAGGTGTGTGGGGATGAAAAATGCATTCCTTGGATATGTTGCAACGATGCAATGTTGGAGGTACCACGCCTAGATAACCAAGCCCGAGTCGGTCCTAGGTGCAAAGTACCAGAGTACGGAATATACGTTGTCTGTCTGTCCGTCTGTCTGTCTGTCGGTGCAGAGTCGTCGTCTGTGGGCCGCCTCACTGCAACGGTGCAGATACGTCCCCGGGTGTTTGCGCGCAGAAACCTGCGGTGGCCACGCTGTACGGGGAATGAGTTACGCGCACTGCTAGCTATTGGTATTCATATCGCGTCGTAAATCGAACCTGACACCTCGAAGAATGGAGCTAAAGTTCCACCGGTTTTCAAGCGGATCCTACATTCACAGGCTTCAAACCGACGGAGGATATGACGATACAGAAAAAGAAACAAAAAAAAAAAAAACGTAAAAACGGAATCCTAGACCAGACGCAGCAGACGTAGGTCATTTTTCAATTTATCGGATTCCACTCGACAGTGGATCAGTTGAGCACCGCGATTGTCGCAAAGAAAGAGTTCAAGTAGCCGGTGCGGGGCTAAGGTCTCAGCCCGGGTAATGGGCATCACGAGAATGAAGCGGAAAGTGAGCCGTGGTGGGTGCAGCGCGCGACCCGGAGGACCCACGGCGCCCGGGGCTCCTGCGCGCCGCGCGGCGGTCCTCGGCGCGATTCTGGGCGGCACTGACCGCGGCACAGGTGTCTGACACCAGGTTCGAACCCTTCTAGCTGTTGCCATTAGAGACAACGTGGGTACAGCCTCGCCTCGGGTAAAACTAAACTGCGAAAGATAAGATCTAGCTTATTGTTGGATCAGAGACACCTCGTGGCGATGTCTTGGAAATTCGACACTTGTTGTTACCTGTTTTATGAAACGAGTATTTACTCCAATTATTGGTCGGCCGATCGGCGTATGCCCGCATATTGTCGGTGCACAATATTTAAGCGAAAGTCGTTTGGCTGGTTGCGAGCGGAGGAAAGGGGACAGGCCGGAATATCGGGTATGGTGCAACCATCGAAACCTTTTCGCCGTTTTATCCGCGACCTCGTTCTTCGTCTCCCGGGTGGCGATGCAGACTCGAAACGGTCGGCAATGCAATCGAGCGAGGCAGAGCTGAGACGATAAGACGTATCGATAACGCGGGTATAACACGGCTGTCTGGCATTGTTTAATTTATAATAAACAACGAATCTATAGCGTCGAGTGAGTGAATAGTACGACCTTTACTCAATTTCGCCATAGACACCTGGCTCTGTGATAATACCTAAGAAACCGCACGATACACTACCTGCAGCTCACTACCTGACGCGGTGAACGATCTCGCCCCGATTCGATTGTTTGCATTTCGCAAACGCTGAGAATGCGAATATAGCCAGCAATTTATATCGACTCCCTACACACTGACGCACTCTTTCATACATCGAGATGTCTCCGTCCACGTTCACGTTTTAGTATCCCAAGCCATTATTGCTGATAAACCTCTCATTGAATTGAACTATAATCGCGATATTTTTATTTCTCACGCATGAATTGAATGGGCCTTCGTGTATCCGAAACTCGACCTCTGCGGACGTCTAATTAAATTATACAATGTCGCAAGAGACCAGAGATATGGATTGAATTATCGACTGTTTGAAAAATATCGAATGGGCGCGGAGTGTAACCGGTGATTTCGATCTTTCGGAACTTTCACAGACTTATCGAAAGCTTTCGAGAGTCAAATATCCTGTGGAGTCAGGTATTTGTGATTAATGAGTTCCCGAAAAATCGTGCGAGCCAAATGAATCGGCCCCGATTATTTTCTCGGAGTCAGGTGTTGTTGCGTAATTAGCGAAGCCGATAGTGTTGCGGTGCTACGCGGGTGGTCCTATTGGTCCAAATCGCTGCGGTACCGTTACGAACCGTATCGAAGTCTAATTTTTTTCAAATTTTATCACACAGATTCTGGTACCGTGCTGATTTTAATAAAGGTTAATAATCGATATACTTTTCTATATAGACAATGGAATCTTTATCCCGTTATAATCGTAAGTGAAAACCACTTTTATCCTGGGGTAAAAAACATTATCTGGTTAAGTAGAGCCTCTATTCCTCCGTCAATCGCAATCTACTCTCCGAAACAAAGATTTCCATCTAATCCATAAGAATTTGTCGAATAGAAAGCAGAGGGGTTTCAAAAAATCAATTGTCCGAGGTAATACGTTAGTCATTGACACAGTTTAAACAACGTAATAACACACGTAACCGAGCTTACGTATCGTACAAGATAGATGTGAGATCTCCTTTCACGGCACGAGGATCATCGTACGATCATCGAGTAATTATTCCATAAAAGGAAAGTGTTACGAGTACGAAATACCTTTTTTTCCCATTCACCGACTCCAGGCGAGTCGCCAGCCGTTATTTACATGTACGAATATGTACGTACCTGTCTCAGGTGGACAGAGTGCGGTGCCAGGGAAAAATTAGTTGCGAAATACGGTTTGATCGCCGGTCGTACTTGAGCCTATTTTGCTTCTAATCCTTTTTTTATCTCTTTCACTATCGTTTGTAGCTAATGCAGCTACTTCAAGCCGGTTGGCTCGTTTCTATTTTACGCAATCAGAAGGAACGATCGTTGGAATATCACTTTCATCTTGGAGATGCGAGAAAAGAAAAGAAAAACTTGCAGCGAGGCAATGTCCTCGATTATCTGTAACAGTAGATGAATAAATCTTCCGATCATTCTCACGGCTATCAGCGGAACTGAATTCTCAGCAGGATACGAGATCGTATATTGCGCGGAGCTGTTGGCCGACGGGCGTCCACGGGGTGGCACGGAGCGCGGAACGAGACTAGAGATATTAATAAATAACGTATCTAGCAATATTATCTTCACAGTCCCCTGGTCCACGGAACACCGAGAAGAAACGAGACGAGAGAAGAAAGAGATGCAGCCGCGTCCAATACCCAGGGCGTGTACCTACTCTTCGCCTCCGAGAATCTTCAGCGCGCCCAGGAAGGTGCGAACCGCGACCCGCCTACCTCAGTGCTAAAAATGCATCTAGATTCTCCCGCCGTTCCGTACGGCATTATCGTTACGAAACGCCCCTGCGAGACGCGGTGGAATAGAAATATACCGTGCGGCTCTCTGGAAACTGGCCACAGCTGCAGCGTGGCGGTAAGGCAGACTGGCCAGTTTCATCGGAGACAAGACCGTTGGAAAAAAATTGAACGATTCTTCAAGAATTAATATGTTGACGAATTGTATCGCAAAGATCGTAATTGGCCGGTTTATTGCGAGTTATACTTTGTTCTTACCTTTGGCTCCGCGGTTCTGGCCTTCGATCTCCTCTCTAAACACGAGGTAGACCCCGCGCAGATGCGATTGGCGATTGTAACCGGATGCGATAGACAAAAAACTAAAACTCGACCGAGAGTGTAAGCCTCCTGGCTCCGACCACGTTCGTCGGAGGTGTGGGGGACCCGACGATTAAACAAGGTGTCGATGAAAAACTACGCGGTAATCGATCACCACGGACGGATGGACGGAACCGAGTTGGGCTTTGCAAAATAATCGGCCCAGCGGGAACCGCAAAACCTGAACCGACAATGGGGAAGAAATTTTATTTCATGCCTTGATTCGATTAGATCCTACCGCTAATCAACCAGAACGCATGCGGGGCTGTTACATTCATTCTAGCCGATCATTCTAGTCGAAGAGTTAAGAATTAGCTAATGCAGGATACGTGATTCGAAATTTCAATCCTGCGCCAATAAGCGATGTTGGATGCCTTCTCAATTGAATTGTACCTGACTTCGGGAGAGCGATTAATCTCCGAGGTGCGTGAAAACAAACGGTTCGAATTCAAGTGATATAGCTGCACCGCACCCACGCAGCGCGATGTGGGTACACCAACCGTGTGCAATTTCCTATAAGCGAGAGACAGGATTGATTTATGGAAACCGAAATGTTTGTTCGGTTGGTCGTGAGGTAAAGGTGCCTCGCGTTGATAGAGATTTTCCATCGAGTCAAAGATACAGGAAAGTGATATTACCTATATTAACCTCGATACAACCTGCGATTAGAAATAAATGAAAGGAAACGAGATTTTGTTTTCTCATTAATTATGCCGCCTGTAACCGGCACACCTTACGATTGCAGGACGTCTTGTTTAATATGTTATTTTCACCATTAAACCTCTCGTGCCTTTTTCCAGTTCCCTTTCGTCTTGTGAAACTCTCTCTCTATTCTCTGGTTCGTGAGACTGTCTGGTTTGCAAACCTCTCCCAAGGTTCCGTCCGGCTCTGGTTGGGCGTGGATTACGTCTTATCTCCTATGTCGACGTTTGGTTCGGCCAAATTCTTAAGCGTAGGCTTCCGCCTGTCGTATTTTCAATTATAATGCACGCTATTGTCTTAGGACCTAAATACCACCTGACCGATTATATACAATACAAAAGCCACCTGCTATGATACGAGATCAAAGATTGAGCAACGGCGAAAGTATCCGTTAATACCAGACCCGAAAACTCGAGAAATGATTATCATTACACATCCTGGATTCAGGGTCTTGCGATCACTTTTCGGCTGATTCTCTTGCCCGACAATATCAGTCTCAAGATACAATAAGCATTTCACGTGTACTTGTTGCGATTTGCCCATTTTTTTGGCGAACAAAGGCGCGATTTTTTGTCGGTGGGTTATTCGTGAGAAAAGTGATTGACACTAAACGGAATTTGCTGTTCTTCTACTGTTTCTTGTGACTAACGGGAAAATAATTCGAGATAAGCAGCCATGACAGAGTTCCGTTTGAAATGAAATTAAACGCCTTTTATAATCTGGGATAAGCCAGCTGTACGCGCCATGTTCTGTGACGTTGACAAGAGTCTTATCGTGAACAAAATGATTCGAGCTCTCTTTGGGACAAAGATGATTTCTTACTGGTCGAAACCTGGCGCTACCGGTTCACCCAGGCCCCGATTGAAATAATTAAGTACCGTCGATAATTAGCCAGTTTTCAGAACTCGACGTTCCCCGTGTTCAGGAAGGCAATATCTACGAGTTCTTAGTCCGTTTTCTCGCAGTAGGCACATGTAGATACGTCCCACGCGTTTTGCCGCACACCAAATTAAGACGGACACTGCAGGTTTCATCGTGCGATAAATATTCCAAAAATGGATCAGGTGGGCGGTCGATTGACTTCGGAACGCCGGTGCTTACGCTCTACACGGTCTCGTCGTCAACCCACGAGCAAACAGTTAGGCGTGACGCAATTCCGCTAAGAGATTTTTAATTGCGATGCACGCACACATAAATTGCATCGTTCCGAGCTGACTCATATTAACGAACCGAGCTCACATGCGCGTAAAACTCGGTTTCCTGATCGTCGCGTCTGTAGGCTGGTCAGTAATTAAGGCGAATATCAACAGTGGGTAAGCTTCATCCCGCGACGGATGTTCGAACACTTTTATTATCACGGATTACTTGACGTCGTCGAGATAGATCAGCGCGACGCATAGATATTGGTTAGAAGCAGCGGCGCCGATGGGTGACTCGATAATGAGAACTTAATAAGCGGGATCAAAGCCGGTTTTCGGGGTCTGTCAGACTTCACTTTCGAGCAAGATCGGGACCGCGACGCAGAGGGTCTCCGCGTTCACCGGAGGTAATTGAAATTATTTCGCGCGCCGCGATATCGGGTGGAATGCATAAATTAATTTCGTAGTCACGTACCTGGTTGATGTCGCTGTCCAGGTCTCGCGCGCTCTTCGCGCTCCTGAGCTGATCGCCGCGGTATTCCTTGTATCGCATGGTCACCTCGTCGTCCGTCAAGGCGCCGCTGCTGTTGGTCCTGTTGTTCTTCTTCGAACTCTTTTGGGACTCTTCCTTCGCCTTTTTCTCCTTCTTGCTGAAGAGTTGTTTGACCTTGCTCATGGTGCCGCTCTTGCTGCTCTTCTTTGCGACCTTCTTTTCGTACTTTTTCGTATCGCCAAGACCGGACGGTGGCTTCGATGAGAGCGACTTGGTGCCTCCGTTGACGTACTTATCGTATCTGCGCTTCTCGCTCGGGGTCAGATCCATGTTTCTGTCGGTATGCCTGCGCTCGTGTTTGATGAATCTCATCGTCACGAAACCCTCGTCATCGGATTCAAGAGGCTCTCGACGGTCTGCCTCCTGGGAGTCACGTCGATAGTCGTTTTCTATCCCAGAGTCGGCCAGCCGATCCTTGCGATCGGGATCGCTGAGGCGACTCTCTCTGTGTCTTCGTTCCGAGTGACCTCTGACCTCGTGATGACGTGTATGCCGCGTCTTGCTCTCGTGGAAGGTCCTGGGGCTCGGAGGAGGACTTTCGTCAAAGGTTTCAAGCCCGGAACCGCCCGGTCTTCCCTTGCCGACTTTGACGCCACGCCGAAGGCTGTCTCTTGCGTCCGAGTCGTCAAAGTATTCGAGATGATTGCGCGACCGTCGCACGGCCTTCTTAGCCTCGTCATCCGTCTTCCTATCCTTGCGGAGCGTCCGGCTCGACTCCTCCTGATGAAGGTATCTCGTTTCCCTCCGAATAGAATCGCGAGCGGTGGTATCGGAATCGTATCGACTCGAGTTGTACCCGCGGTCAGGACGCATCCGCGGTGGCGAGCTATCGTATTCATCCTGAAGAGGGTGTTTGCCGTTGTATCGCTGCGTGGTCCTCGTCTCCTTGTAGTATTTGCTGCCCAACTGACTGTTCGTGAGCTGCGAGATATCCGTGTCGTAATCGTCGTTCGGTCTCTCGCGGAGATGGTCGATAGGCGATGCGGGGATCTTGCGCGACTGCAGCGTAGGGCTTTCGAAGATCGGGCGTCTGAGGTCTCTGGCGTTCACGTAGTCTGCGGTGCTCAGGTTTTCGTGGGACCTGGTCGTGTACTCGCTGCGCAGTGCTCTGACCCTGGCGTTCTCGCCGACCTGGTCAAGCCGCTGCGTCGATTTGCTGAAACCACGCATATTCTCGAAACTCTTCTTGGCCTTCGATGCGTACGTTTCGCGAATCGGGCGGACATCGCGGTCCAGGAAATCCTCGCTCTTGGAGAACTTTTGTTCGCCAAATTTCTTCGGCGTCAATATCGGGGAGACGTTCTCCTTGAATTCCGACCGGCGACCGATCGGGTCGTCGACGACGTAGCCCGGCGGTTTGTACGGACTCCCGAGGGTCCTGGCCGTCTGGAACCTCTCCTCCGGGCTCGTCCTGCTCCTATCGCTGAGGAAGGGTTTGAAGTCTTCGGCGTAACTCTCGTGCGTCCTCGTCTCGACGATGTACTTGTCGCCGTACTTGTCGGTCCGCGTCTCGACCGAGTAACCGTCCCTCGGTTTTTGTTCGATGTAAACCTCTCCCGGTATTTTGTTCGTGATTTTCTTCTCGTAGCCGTAGACCTTTCCATTATCCTGATGAAGTTCCTTCTCGAATATGTATTTGTCCCCGTTGCTGTTGGTTCGCGTCTCGGTGATGTAGGTGTCTACGTATCGCTTCGGCGAGGCAACGCGGTTCGGTGTCACGGGCGATGGTACGATGGGTTTGTCGATGATTTCGTGTTCCATCTTCTTCGGCACACTCGTGTTACCTTTTGCGGCGAACATCTCGTCGGCCAGTAGCCTGGATTTGATTCTAGACTCTAGCAAATCGCGTCTGGCGCTGAGTTCGCTGGTCTTGTTCGAGATCCCTCTGTCCAGCTGTGGTCTGATGTTGAATTCTGGGTTGTCCTTGCGCCCGTTGCGAGCGTCCATACCGTCGGCTCTGCCGCGGTCGGAAGTGTCAACGAATATCGTCGATGTGTATTTCTCCGGTTTGCTGAACAGATTCCGATCAATCTCGTCGAACTCGTGTCCTCGTTTCGTCTCCGTCGTCCTGGAGCTGAACTCCCGGCTGTTATTGAACTCCCCGAAGTGGGTCGTGGCGTTTCTCTTCTCCTCGTCGTACCGCGATTTGAAGCTGTTGATCTCATTATTGCGACGAAGATCGTTATTGTACGTGTAATCGGTCCTCCGGTATTCCTTCTCAGCGGGACTGTTCTCCCTGGAGGAATCCTTGCGTTCGAGACCGAGTCCCTCGTCGCTGTCCGAGTGGCTCCGCTGCGCTTTCTTCTTGTCCATCTGTACCTGGGCGTATATGACGCCACTCTGAGGCGGTGTCGGGCTCGACTCATTAGGACGCGTGTAAGAGAAAGGTCTGTTGTTGTTGTGTCCGAAACCGGGACTCGGCGATACCATGCCCCTCGTTAATTGGGGCGGAGGAGACCTGTCGTTTGACAGTCTATGGATCATCTTGTGGATGGTCGACTCCTCGCCGAGTTGTTGTTCGTATCTACTGCTGTGCAGCATCGTTGAGTCTACTTCGTCAGTTTGTTCTTC
The DNA here is from genome assembly GCA_018257835.1 of Euura lappo. Taxonomy (NCBI): domain Eukaryota; kingdom Metazoa; phylum Arthropoda; class Insecta; order Hymenoptera; family Tenthredinidae; genus Euura; species Euura lappo. The sequence goes on along the minus strand of JAEUYN010002377.1, from coordinate 477,132 downwards.
AGCTTCCTTCGCCTCGTCCCGAGTTTGTTCCTCGGATTCCTTCTTCTTGCTCTTCGACTTTCCACCGCCGTCACTTCTCTTCGGTGATCTGGGCGGTTTCGTCACGGTTATTTCCGGCACGAGGTTCTCCTTCTTCGCGGCGTTCTCCTCCGCGGTTTCCTTCTTCGACTTCTTAGCTTCCGAAGTTTTCGCGAAGTTGAAAGGTTGCAGTGAGTCGACTTGCGGGGACGCTTCGATTATCGGCGACAATTGTTTCTTCGCTCTATTAGCGCTCAGGTGAGATCCCGCCTCGCTATCGCTCCCGCTCCGTTTCCGCTGTGTTCGATTGCTCGTGGAACTTCCGGCGTCGCTGACACTCCGAGTGACGGGTTTACCCTTTCTCTCTAATTTCGGTGAGAATAATTTCGTCAGTGGATTCTTCACTTTCCTGGCACTTGCATCGCTTGCGCTCCGTTCCAAGGCCTTTTTCTTTGCCTTAGGAATCTCGACTAGGTCTTCGGTCGTGACGCCGATCTCCTCGCTCCTTCGTCTCACGTCCAACGGAAGTTCGGGCCTCTTCTTCTTCCCCCTTGCCGGAAGTGTGCTGAATTTCCCAGGTAGAGGTGTCACCTTGTTGTCACGTGCCACGCACCGGAGATTACCGACCTGATGGAGTATCAACGCCGCCTCCTGGGCCAAGTCCTCCTTACTCCTCGAAGTTATACGTTCTTTGCGCACTGGAGTAGCGATCAGTCGACCCTCTCCGTCGCCCACGAGAGCCGAGGTTACCCGGGGAGTCTCGCGTCCTGCAACAACCAATTAAACCGACTCGTTAATACGGTGACTGTCTGTCTTTGCGAATCTGAAGGTCGTCTCTTTAATCACCATGTGTATACAAGATGGAGAGAGAGAGAGAGGGAGAAGAGAAAAAGATGGCATGAGAGTCAGAAAGGCTGGAATAGTGGAGATTCGGTTTGATCAAAAGTAAAATACGGATCTAAATTCGCAGATGCTATTCCGTTAGAGCTGTGCTTGACTGCCTTGTAATTAGCAGATGGAAATAAATCTCTGGTCGAAATAACATCCGTATCTTCAGATTTCGTTTCGGTGGAGTCAAAAGAAGTTCTTCGACGTTCATTGTCTAAATTTTTCACAATTCAAGGGATCGGGTTCATGGCTGCGGGTCGTCCTTCGGAGACCGCGCGATAAATGACGCGTTTGAATTTACAACCCTGTTTATAGAAACTGGTACCTGACTCAAGGACGGAGAACGTTTCCTGAATGAAAAATGAACTTTAATCCACGACCATATGCTCGGAGAATTGTACACCGTATTAATTTACCTAATGGAAATCTTGTCTCGCGCGTAGTGAAATGAAATTCGTACCTACTAGAAGCACCGCGAGTAAACGCGTCATGACCTTTCGACGCTCACGTTACGTTTACAATACAAAGTGACGGGTAACATCTATGGCCTCGATCGAGCCAGCTCGAAGCGGCAAAGGGGAATCAGGAACTAGTCCCTGGAACGTAGGATATAAGGAATGGATAGAAGGGTTGGGTCAAAGGTCAACGGGTGTGTACACAACGGCATAACACTGGTGAGTCCGGGGTCCGGGGTCCGGGGTCCGGGGTCCATCGCACGAGTAAGATCGCTATCTCGACTATTGCTGAGCTATTGCTAACCCAGCCTAACCTCACGCCTTACCTAGCCCAGGATCTTTCGCGCTTCCCTCTAAACCTCGATTCGTACGTCGGATCTCCACAATCCCGTAACAATACCGAGGCTCAGGTTTATAAATCAACGTTTAATTTTCAGAGAAGCCGAAAGAGGCTACTTCATTACAGATTACGAGGCTGTCTCGTAAATCTGGACACGCCTTGTGCCCCGTGAACGTGAACTATTTTCTAAGTGTGCCTAGGAACTAATAGGCACGTGTGTATATCTTGAATACCTGAAAAAAAAAGTATTCCAAGCTTTTTACTTTTTATCAGGGTTGAGGTGAAATTCCCTGGATGGTTAGAGGATGCTTTACGCGGTGGCAACAAAGACCGTGAAGAAATTCCTCAAACAAGACCGTACCGCCGGTCGTCGGTATATTCTAACGCGGTGCACTCGACTTATCCATTTGCTCCTAGACACGAGCTAGAGATGGGATTCTGATATACCTAGTTTCCGTGCAAATTTCTTTCGATAATTTTTTTTATTTCCTTCAAATCGACGTTGAATACCGTTAGGATCACCTAAACTCTGTTGATTTGTATTGAAGCTACATTCCGCGATAGATCGCGTGCTGTTGTACGACAAACAAAGAGTTCGCGGGATAAGCCACGATCAGGTGAAACAGAAATCTTGTTGAAATTTGACCAGCATCGCGTGAGGGCTATTTAAGATCGTATAAATTCAACCTGGGCGACGTGTCTGGTAACGGATTCACTTACTAATGAAAATGGATCTTAGTTATAACCTACAGATGTGGTATTAGCGCCGTTGAAGCCTCGTGCGATGCATGTACGAGAGGTAATTGCATTGCGGGGGTTCCCACGCGTACATATCTCACAGCACGTTGTGATTTCCGACTATGTACTCATCTACCGTTTTGCCAAGTACATCTTTTAGCCACTCTCTCTTCTCCGAGGCACGTACATCCTATGTGCTTCGAATATACGCCAGTTCCGTCACTAAATCACCTCCGATCAATTTGCAAATACAAGACCGCTCCGAGGTCAGCGGATCTCAGCATCGGACAAGATAGTTGAACAGTTCACCCAACGACGAAACGGAATCGTTGGATTTACAGCGAATGCGGAGCCACAGCTGGAGACACCGCGAGATACAAACAGGGACCTGACAGCATCTCGGGAGGTCATCGCGAGAGCTGGTACACTGTGAAACGAGGTCAGTGCAGAGGCCCCGATTAGCATTCCTGGACCGGGGTAGCGATGCATCGTTTCGAATCTAATCGTTGAATTGCGATCAAGCGGTAAGCGCGACTTAATTAGCCGGGAGATGGGAGGCTGTAGACGCAGGAAAACTGATTTGCTTTCAGTGCTTATTACTCCGCATGGAGAAGGACCTCCAGAAGGTCGTCGTCAAACAAACTGAGGCCATTGACTCGCCGGCTTGGGCAGAACTCGTTGAAGAGATTTGACGATACTTAGTAACTCTTGCGATAACGGTGTAATGAGCTTCCACGCATGCCTGAATAAGTCCGTAATCAATTAACTACTTCCACATAACAGTCGGGGATAGAAAGTTTAAAATTAATAACCAAGCGTCGGCTTGCAATCCTCGAGATATGTTCAGAGTTCATTAAACGCAAACGACGCTAGTTGGACAAAAAACGTATGTACTCCGCAATTGGCAATGAATTTAACCACCGCAGACACTTGTGTCTGGTACTAAACAACCCAGTAACATTAATTCGCAGGATACGCAAGTAGTTATGGTATCTATGATTTCCCATCTTTATTTGACCGTGTAGCGACGCGAGCGGTGACGATCACAGGCCATCGAAACATTGCGACGGTATAAAATTTGATGCTCCACCGACCATCGCGAGACCTTGCCTCGCGGAGTATGACCAAAGCTGTAGGATAATTTGCGTCTCCTCTGAAGTAAAACCTGAAGTCAATCAGATTAGCATGTGATGCACGTATGTTGGTATATGTGAAGGGGAGAATTGATAGGCATGTTCTTCGCGAGACGCGAGGAATCAACTCAGTAGGAGAAACCGAGTCTATAACTTGAAATACAACTGGTATAGGAATGTGTGGCGATGCCTCATTCATCTTCGGGCAATTATCAACTCGTAAACTTCCGTAATATCCATTATTTACAATCCTGCCTACGCCTCGGACTCGGTCTGATCATCCGACGACAACTGCCTTACGTCATTCACGGTTAAATTTTGCAAACAATGACCAATTCTTCACGCTTCGTCAAGGGCTTTCATTCACTATTCAAGAAATGGACGGCAGTGTCTGATGCGGATTGCAGCGTGATATGACCTTTGAGGTTTTCAGAGGAGATAATGCAACGCGATCGTTCCCACGTCCCAGAGATGAGGATGGCTGTTAATAATTAACCGGCTGTAAACGTAGTTCCGATATTAAATCTATCCTTAACGTTCGTTAGGGTATGGTCAGTAGAATCCACAACGAATGAGGTACATAGACGCGGCAAGAGCGACGGGGCAAGAGCGGAGAGATAACTCATAAGATAGTCGTTTTAAAAGCTCGAGCAAACGCGAGTCTTATGAACGATTTATGTTCAATTAAACCGCTGCAATTCGCGTCTGGGTGTCCATCGCTGGGTTCCCTACAGCCGCAAAACAGCGCTGAAGTTATTGTCGATGTTGTAGTTACTCCTCTCGTTGTTGCTGGTTGCTGGGATGCAGCGTAGTTACCAACAGGTGCTCAGACACCGTTGACGATGTCCGTCTAAGTGGTCGGAGGAAGGAGTCACGCGATGGTTGTAAAAAACCGGAAGTCGTAGAGACTCTCAGGAAGAGATCAAAGGTCGGCCCTCGCCTCTGACCCACACCTCAGGGCCAGTCGACTGATCAACGTCGACGGCAATAAAACGATTTCAGCCTCAACCAACTGCGAAGCTTGGTATTTTCTCAAGTTTGGAATCCGTTTCTTTTTTTTCTTCCAATCTTTGGATACCCTCGGAACGAATTACAACGTCACTCTTGATGGCGCGGACCGATCATTGACAGGACGTTAATTATTTTCCAGAGATTGAAACAGCCACGCTGAAAGGAACTCGTTAGCGAAAGTGCTCAGCGGCCGGCTAGCGCGCGTCTTTGCTCCACTTCGCGTCTCGCACGTTATCGCTCAACGCACCGTGTTTCACTCTTGCTTTCTCGAACATGCGGTGCCTATTTTACATACTATACTCCGTTGGGAGAGAAAAGGAGATCGAAAATTGAGCCAATTTAAAACTTTAGTGGGATGCTTGTACTCTGAATCTGAATCAAGATCTTGGATCGATTAGCTCCGCATCTTGACTCCAGCTGTAGGATGATGCGATATTTTTGGCAACTCGAAGAGGTAATTTGGTATTAAAGATGGCGTCGGTCCCGCGAGCAGAGGTTTATGATCTCTAGATGAGCGTGGGACTATTAAAGTGACTGAACCCGAAAAAAAGTTTGAGAAAACGATGCGTCTTTCGGCGTCTCGTCGAGCTGCAATTTAGTAATTTTATTACCATGTAAAAAGTGTTCGTTTCGAACGAATCGAGACTCAGACACGAAAGGAGCTCGCAGAACAAAAGAAATTAATCCTCAGTTTCTACCACAGGACGTCTGTCTGTAACACTGTCTGTCGTGTTGCACGTAAACCCCGGGCTACGAAATAACGAAGTGTACGTAATCCCTCGTTATGAATGAATTCCCCAGTCTCGACGATGAAAAGGGAGAAAGGAAGGAATCAAGAAAGCAGGAAGAAACCTCGATGGAAAATTATGAGCCAGACGTCTTCGGTATCTGGCTAAAGATCGAGTCGCAGATCTGTGTGCACCGCGTGGTTCCCATGGGCCCGCCTTCAGCGGCGCTAGTTTATAGCTCCGTGATCACCTCTAAAGGGGGTTGTAATTTAGCGACTAGCTTGTGTTGAACATAAAAAACACACACACACACACACACACACAAAAGAAAACGTTATACGGTCTTCGCCTCGCTTTATACGTCGATGTAGATTTATTTGCACCCATTTCTTCCCCTCTTCTCAAAAATTCCCCTGCCTCTGCAGAGCTATAGAAAATTACCTCCACGCGGAGTGTAAAAAGGTGTCGGTTGCCACAGCTATAAGGGCTGCGGCAGTTCAGCTACCGAGTTACACACGCATGAATCTAACCAAGTACCAATATTATTATACGATTCTCAACCGCGTCTCAATCGATGAAACCGGCTTAAACCGTGTCGATCGATCGTACGTGTTGGGATCCTCGTTTTTCCCCGGACTTATTTGGATCACGATAGCAAGTTTCACACGTTTCGATCATACAACGTTATCTAAAGCTTGTTACATTCGATCATTGAGTAATATATATCGTAATTAAAACCTGCCCCGGTCCCCGGTTAGCACAGCTACTTGTTTATGGAAATACCTTGCAGCAGGAGTGTTCAAAGTCGACTATACAGCCCGAGCTGGCTAGTTATACCCCGTATGCGCCGCGTATATAGGTACGTTTTAATCCGCCTACCGCTGTACACTCGGCCTTTCACGGAACTTTGTGAAAAAGCAAAGAGGACGAAATAAATCGATGTTATACGCTCAAACCCGACCGAGGGAAATTGCAAACTGGTATATAGAAGCTTGTACTCTGTAGGTATACCGAGGGGAGTACCTACAACTAGATATCCTCGGGGCACAGAACGGGGGGGACTCGGTGAGGAACGTAAAGATCCGTAATCGTTGCGTTTAAGGTGTGTGCTTCGGAAACTTGCGCTATAACGTTAAGTATGTGAGGTTATAGGTTATGTGCATACAAATTAGCGGACTCCTTGCGCCGAGCCTCCCGGCAACTCGGATAAACACATTTTTTACACGCTTTCAAACTATTAATTTTATTACACCGCGAAAACTGTACGTTTTACGCACAAGATATCCGCGTAAATAGACGATCATCTCATTCCCTTTCCGCCCGGAAGTTCTTCTTTTCGCCACTCCAAGCGCTACCGTCGACCTCGACGCGTACTCAAGGTCGCTGCGATATTTTTCTACTGATATTACAGATTTAAATTTCGGAGAAACGGGTTATTTGATCTACTTTGTTTCTGGATACCGAGATTGTGAGATTTGAGATTCTCTTCTCGGGCTTATAGCACGCGCCCGACCCTCGATATGGATATGTATGAGCAGGATCGTAATATACTAACTGCAAGCCGGCTACAGCCAGGCAGCGGAGGAATCTACTACCGTGGCGACGTACGGAGCCTATAAACTGAGCCATGCCACTATAAAATAATATAAATGGAGATTCCTAGATAGTTACTTCTGCTTAGTAGCCATTAATTTGCTAGTATATCTTTTACAGATCTGTTACATCCGAGTCGATTGATCATTTCCAGTCTACACGTCCTTTTACGACTCGTTGGAAAATATAAACTCATCAAATATGTTGCAAAATAATGAAATCTTGAGGCGTTACAGACTACTTTCACTTGCCTTTTTCTTTTCATGTCAAACAATTTTTTTTCCTCTTTCACTACAAGACACCGTGACGAATTATGGCTAGGTGGACGCTGATGCTCAGTTAAAGATCTTAATTACTATAATCTGTCGAATAATTGCAACCGGAAGACGTCGAAGATGCGGATTACGTTCGAACGGATGTTGGATTTGAAGAGTCCTGTACACCAGCGAGCTTTGTGTGTGGGACCCCAGGGCAGGCTTATCGCATACCTCCATTATATACGGTTTAAAACATGCCGCCCCTCGTTAGGTTGCGGAAAAAAATCTATAATCATATCGCCGCACGCAGCCCTAGCCCTCTACTTTGCAGTCATTCCGTTGACCACGGTTTCTCTAATAACCCGAGATATGATTTCCTTCCATCAGCTGTGGCACGAGGTGCGAAACAATCTGAGTTACGAAAAATCTTGACCGCGATATCGTAAATGCACCCTGCGTTATAAGATAACAGCGGCTGCTGGTAACAGGGAGTAAAATCTTTACTGCAGTCGTGAAGAGATTTTCTATTGGTCGCATCAAACAAATGAAAATTGTTATTCTATGATTGAAAATTGTGAGTCCTGACATCCACACGTACACATACGCACCATTACGAGCCCCAAGTATATGTGAGTGGTAAATGAAAGAATAAAAAAAATTCACCATCCGGGGAGGTATTTATTTGCAATTTGGTCCAGTCAGTTTTCCGTCGGTTACATCTAATCGCACGAAAAATGATCAATGTTTGTTAAAAACAAAAGAAAACCAAGACATTGTTAACACGTACGACATTAATATGATTAAATTCTTTCGACCGTATATAAAAAAAAATCGGTCGAAAAAACAAAACATCTACCATTTAATTATTAGAACCAAAAAAACAATTTTGGTGCCGTTAGTGGCGGCATTAATGAGTTAACGTTGTTGCGGTTTAAAACGGTTAGAATGAGTTAGATAGAATATGCGTGGAGCTGGTAGTGCGGCACCGACGACGACCTCGTCAATTCAAGCTAAACTGGAATATGAAATTGATCCATCGATCCATCGACGAATTTGTGCATGAATTGACGAGACTGTCGTCGGTCGGTTGTGTGATGTCAGAAACTCACCTATCCTCTTAACGTGGACGTCTCTATTGAATGAGACGCTTCGTTCGGCGGGTTTGCCACCGGAACCGGAAGTCGAGGCTGATACGGTAGGCAGAGAATTCGTTTGGGCAGAGGCCTGGCCTTCTCCTTCGACCAGCTCAGTCCGCGATCTCAGAGAGTCCGAGCGTTGGACCTCGGGCATCTTCTCGCCTCGCGGTGCCCGATCATAACAAGATTACTTTGCCAATTCTGAGAGCCTGCACCACTTTCAACGACACTCTTACCACCGCGTCATTCACCTTTCACCTTTCGTAAGATTTCAACCACTGCTACCTTCGCACCAACCTGTAAGCCAAGCAAAGCTCCACCTTTAATGCAAACGCTTAATGCATACGAATAGAATTCAAGCATCGTTTGACAGTAACAGAAATGAACAATAAATAACTTAAGCCTCAAGCCTTCGTCTGCGTCTGCAGGTATTCGATAATCGAAATGCAAATTTACATGTGATTATACTTGTCTACGGAATATTTTATGATCATTTGCAACAATCTGTAGTCTTGAAGGTGAAAATGTTTGGAAATCGCCAAGTGGCTGTATGACTTTGATTCGGGATTGTCGTTTTGTGTCTCGCCAAAACTGGATATTACGTGCTTACCAAACAACATAAACTTAATTGCTGAAGTAAGTGTCTACCGAATATAACGTCCATAAATACTTGAATCGTGCCGATACAAAAACATGAATGTAATATATTTACAATGGATATACGTAAAACTTGCAAGCATCGCAACATCAGACGATTCCTGCACAGCTGGAATGCGTCGTACACAAACATCAAAAGCACCTGAACGTCATACAAGTCTGCTTTCATACGTAACTCAATCAATCAAGGAGAACAACTTTTCTGCACAACTCTCGAATTTCGAAAAGGTCACCAGAACATACTCAATATAAATTTTTTTCTATTCATTTATAAACGAAAGCTTCTTCGTTCCGTTTCGCAGTAAGTCCTGAATTTGAGCATTTCTTGTGACATGGAGGGGACGAGATTAAAAATAAAGTAAAGAGTTGGAGATAAATCTGGCCAAAAGATCGTGACACCGAATTAGCATGTGTCAAGCGTTCTCTGACGTAAAGGTGTCGCCATTTGCCCTTGAAAGGCAGGAGAGGACGACCTCTAGACTTCTGAAAATACCTTGCTCCCGGCTCCCCTTAAGACATGCGAAACTATCCGCATTATATGTGATGCACGTAGAGGTATGCGAGCCTGCAGGACGACGCTAGACGTACGTCCCAGAAGGGCGGCGGATTGAAGGAGCCTGCAGGATGACCGACTGTAATTCAACCTCTTTATTAACCGCGCGCGACGTATGGAAATAAAACAAAGTTGAATCAAATGAGACAGTTTGCATGGGGACGTGATTCTGCCGTTGCGGAATTAAGATATTCCTTACGTCTCCCTTGGAAGCCTTATTTGGCATGGAACCCGCGCGGAGGCGGTTGACGCCAACGATTCGCGAGTCGCGAGTCGCGGGGGCTCCGAATTCTCTCACTAGCCATAAAACCAACACCGTTAAGGCATCCCCCGCAGCTTTCGGTCGAAACGTGGCACCTTGGGGTCCCAGGACCCAGGATCACGCCGATGGTCCCCCTGAAGCTGTTCCTTTTCGGCCGTATACTTGCCATAACGAGGGATTCGAGGATCCGAAATTTGCCTGACGAATAAATCCGAGGTATAAAGTAGCATGGGGCTTAGGAATTAAGCTGTTAACCCTGGCTCTCGGAGCATCAACGTTTTCGCACAAAACCAGTTTCCCAAATCACTGCGGGTCTTAATTGAGAGGTTGAAATGAGCGTCAGAGCCCCTCCGTTTGGACGCGGATTACAGGGTCATTTGAATCAAAGCTCTGCTCGATCCGAAGCGATACGGAGAAATTCTTGATGATAGGTACAGTAAAACGAGATTACGGACGGTACCCCTAATTGAGGATGAGACTCAAGTTTCGCTTACAGAAACACGAAATACGCACGTTTTCATAGAGATGTAAAATATGTTGTTTTTTTTAAACGAGATATTACGTTTTTAAAGATAACGTGAAATATGTTGTTCTTGATGAAACTCGAATCGGTGAAAGTGAAACATGTCATTTAGAAAAGAACGCGAAATATGACGTTTTTATAAAAAAATTGCGAGATACGTCGTTCTTAAAGAAACGTGAATTATGTCGTTCAAAAAAACGCGTACGTATATGACTTCCAAAAAAGCGGAGCTTGTCATTTGAAAAGAAACACGAAACGTGACGTTCTTGAAGAAATGCGAAATATGTCGTTCTTGAATAAATCCGAAATATGTCGTTTTTGAAGAAACGCGAAATATGTGGTTTGAAAGAAAAAACCGCGAGTGTAATGTCAATTCCAAAGAATCTCGAGATACGTAGTTTTTCATGTATGGACAAAATTCAATATTCATGCGAGCAGAAGAACTTTTGTCATCACTGCGCGGTCGCAGTAAAGAATCTTCGTAATTGAAGATCGGACGGCTCCTTCTGCGTCGAAGAGGTTTAGAAATTTATGAGTGTCGTTTTTGCCAGATTATTTCTTAACGTTATCGAGGTCGGTTAATAAATTAAGTCAAATAGTACGCGAACTCGGCACCTAAAGCAGTTGTTAAAATAAACTGAACATCGTTAAAGCGTCTCCAGGTGTCTTCGGCCTCCTGAGGTCTCGGCGTCGCAAGGTCATTCATCCGAGATTTCTGTCTCGCATGGAGATTAATGCAGCTCGTCAAAGAGAAGTGACATTAGTTTTATTTGAAAAAAATTCCCCAAGTCACGCGCCACGTTCTGACCTTAACCGCGAGGATCAACGTTTGGTAAGAGTTTCGAAATATTTAACCGATGCACACACCTGTGGCGATGACGATGGGATCAGTGAATCGTCAAACTCGATGGTATCGAATGAATATTATGAAACTAATTCAAGATACGGGGATTTAAGTATAGATTTAGGGAAAGGCTGGTCAAATTACACCCTATCTATCCGCTATCTGCATGCAATTATCTAACGTGTTATTGCTACACGATTATATCAATGACAGCGGATAATGAAGGACGAAGACGTAACCCTCGATTACTAGAGATTCTGGTTAACACGAATTTCTTTTTTCCTTATATCAATTCCACACAAGGAGAAACAGCAGCAGCTTATCTTCAGATTTACATAAATTTTGTGGCAACATTTTTTTAGAATTCTAATTTGAACGGTTATCCTGCTTAATTCGTATTTAAAACGTTGAAAGGTATCTGAAGAGACACGCAAACGAGGCTATGACTCGGGCAGACAAATGCTCGGCTTTAATCTCGTGTTTGCGTAACGCGCCAATTGTCGATTCTGTGGTTAAAAACAAGGTAGAAATTTGGTAAACAGCTTTTCGCACTTAACCAGACAGACAAATTCCCAGATGACGCATCACGTCATTAATTGGCCGGCAACTGTGTTTTTTCCGACAGCAAAATTTATTTATAATTCGATTCCTATCGCGAAGGATTCGCTCTCGCAGGTATGGAACGAAATCCGATATACCTGCGTTATTCAGTACCGTTAAAAATGAGGATATCAAAGAAACCTGACCGGCTCCGAAGAGGCTAGCGGAGGATCTCCGCTCCTCCTCCTTTAATTGGCTACCCAAAAGTGAAGCGTGTTAACGGACGTGATAATTGTAGTACTTTTCTTTGAGCCACGGGAGGATCGAGACAGCTCTGTGCACGAGAGCGACATGCGTCTTTTTGGCAATTAGACGCTCCGCTCCTTGATCCGTATCTTTGGAGGAGCATAAGAGCAGAAAAAAAGTAACAAAGTTTAAAAGTCGAGCTGTCCGGGGCTAATGTCACGGTGATGTACGGCCCACTCAATTCCGTTGGTCCTGGTGAACGTGGTTCAAGGAAATAGTCCTGCAGTGGCGTCCCGGTGTCTTCCTCCAGATTAAGATAGCTCTATCTGACGCGCGAATTCTACCGGGGTCCGGTAAAGGGTTCCCGCGCTCGCGATCGCGCACTACGATTACAATTTCATTCCCCGTTTTTGGCTAATTCGAAATATCATTCTCCGCGGACGAATTTCGGGGATTGATGAACCGGCCATATCGCGTTTCTGTACCGCTATTCGATAGAACCTGTTCCTGGTTGATTGTGAGTGATGCTAATTGAGCTGGAAGCATTAACGCTCGTCTATAAACTTGTGTGACTACGTTGATTATGCGCAATTGAATATAGTAGCTTGCGTGTAGTGTATTCGACCACCGATTCGAGGAACAGTTTTTATTTCTCAGGAGTCTTACGTCATAGGTCAATTAACGAATCGCGAAATACCATCTTTTGCGCAGAAATTTGTACAAGGATGTCATTGACTAGGAAGATCGGTTGAAATTTACCTTGCTTTAAGTATTCCAATCACTGTGGGGGGCACTGGAAGGCAAACGTCACTTGTTATATAAATCGCGTTTAGTCACAATCAATCGTTGAAACTGTCACTGCGGCATGACGCGAAAATTTGTCACAATCATTTATAACATTCACGAAAAACAACATTTTGTCGATTCAAATATCGCGGTGAAGGTCAGGCAGGATGGATAGTCCGACCGAATTGACCTCTTGATCCAGTTCCACACAATTACCACCTTTCAATCCCATTGGTCACGGCGTAATAAAAAAAAAGGCCTTTCAGAACACAGAATCGGATTTTTCTGGCTAAAAAAACGAAAGAACATTTGGAACAATCATCGGTTCTCCACTTGATCAACACTAGCTTTCGAATATAAAACGAGTTAAACGTAAGTCTGATAAAATTTATTCGCACTGTCTTTCGGGTACCACTTTTCGGATGATTTTTGTACACTCCGGTACCACCGTACCAACGTCATTCGCAATCGATTCCTTCGCCGCCTTCTCACGTTTCCTCGCCGAGAGCCGAAGAACTAATAAAACCTCGAACGCGGTCTGAAACCGCTGCTGCGTAGGCCGCGCGTTCTTCCACCACTTCGATTCTGTCCTATCCTCCTACCAGTGCAGACAAACTATCCGACAGACACGGACTCGCGGCAGGTATGGAAGGAGAGAGGTACGCCGAGGTGAGGTGAGGTGGGCTGCCGCAGCCTCAGCCTCAGCCTCAGCCGCAGCCACAGCCGCGGCGAGGTGAGGCGGAGCACTCGAAGAGGAGGCGAGTACTCGCAGTCTTTGGCGTGCTCTTCGTCCTCACTCGGTCAAGGTCCTCCGCCGAAAAGGCATCGACGTTCGTCCGACCCGGTCCACGGACGTAACTATACTTGGCGACGAGGTACGACCAGATTGACAATCTGCACCGTCCCGATCTGCATGGGTGTTCAGACTTTGGAGCCGTCGGAAACTCGGGGACCACCTACCACTCGTTTCGAAGGGAACCACGGTGACCATCTTCGGAGTGGTAATAGACGGGCTGATACGAGAGCCTGCGGCTTATGATGCCGATTGCTTTGGTTTGGGAATCGTGATATACGATTTTCCCCGCGATACCTGTGCATCAGAATTACTAATACTGTTTTATCAATTTCTCAGTGTGTGAGGATCATTATTTACAATTATAATTGAAATATGTTGATCGAGCCATTTTTGGTACCCGAGATTATTGGCAGGCCGGTAATCAATTCTGTCCACTTGAAAGAATTCTCGGCATGATCCTATCGTCCTTAGTTTGCACATCCATCAGAGTTAATAACACGGTGAACTTGAGAAATTGAGAAATATATTGGCGATGATTTAGTTTCAGTTATGCTTTTTATCGTTTAGCAAAATCGTTCAAGCTTCCGCGGAACACATGAAGAATGTGGATTTTTCATATGATGAAAATATACCTCGATGAGGGTTAATTAGCTTCAAAATCACCGAATCTTATTCTTGATAATGAGCTGGATTTAATCGGGATTTCTTCTCCCCACGGGTTTTACTTTCTAAGAGCAAGGCCGACGTATTATTATATAACATTCCTTGACAGCTGCAAATGGCGATAGAGCGGCTATTCAAGGATTCGACATTAACGCAGCGTTTAACCTTTCCTCACGACTCAAAGACTTGATCTTTTCTCATGCAACAAAAAGCGTAATATGTGTCCAAGACTCCAAAATAAATTTGCAAAATTAGCTCAAAGTTTCGCCATTCAAGGATTCGAATTTAACGCAGCGTTTATCCTTTCCTTGTGGGAAAAATGTTCATCGTGTGTCCCAGACCCCGTAATCAATTCGCAAAATTAGCTTTAAGGTTCGCAATTTTTTTTTTTCACATTGCAAAATCCGATGAGGTCGGACAGACCTGATTACGGAGCATTTACGTACCGTGCGAATGTACTGTAACGTCTAATTTCATTATGTGACTTCGAATAATACTGCGCAACGTTGGACCACGGGCTGATATAGTTGAATAGTATTTTTTTGCTCTAAGCATTAGCCGTACGAATTCCTAAAAGCATCACGTCACTGGCTTTTAGTTCAGGAGATATAAAGAGCGAGGAAAATAATTGAGGTCCAGGTATCGCGATGAGTATCGGAGAGGCTCCCGCTGCTATTATCTTCCTCTTCTGTATCGCACTCTTCTACGATCGCGAGTCCAGTGTAGCAAACTGGAATCTTTGCTCCTGTACAAGTCAACGTATGACTCAAGGCTTGCGACACGCGACACATGACATTCGGTTTTAAGTTTGGATACACATTCACCTTGACTCGAACACTTGACAATTCCTCGTGACATAAGCATGCGATAGATAGGGGTCAGTATAACGAGCAGAATACCCGTAGGCACATGCAACCTTTCAGCGTGAGCGATTATTTCACAATAGGATCGTACTACAGCGAATAGTAATGAGAGGTAGAGTAGCATCGTTTCATGCATGACTTGAAACTTTTTGTCAATCAATTTCAATTGATAGATTAATTATTCGTTTTTTCTTATTTCTGCTGTGCGAAATTTCACGCTTGCTTTAACACGCCGGATAATAAAAACTACGTTCGAAAACTATCAGAACAGAAAATCGGCATCTTAATGATAAATTCAGAATCAATGGACAAATTTTGGTCGATTTTGTAGAACGCTAAAAGTTTTCACTTTCATCACTGTGGTAATTCCAAAGTCAGACGTTATGATTAATCTCCTTGTTACGATGAGACGAAAAAAAAAACCAGAAGACATCGTGTAATCGGAGACTACAGTTGTTGACCAACTTCAGATTCTCGATTCACTTTTTGTCTAAGTTTTTCTTTTGTTTCGTATTTTATCGTAGTTTTGTTTCATTCCGAGAATCACACAACGGGGGGCAGTTCATAATAATCACACAGTATACCTATCTGTGTTTGGCAATGAATTATAGTGCCTCCAGTTGGGACCGGACCCATTAGGCTGTTTGCATCATGCGAAACTCCGTGTCATCGATCATGGATCGTGCTCTAATTGTTTATCCCCGAACTCGAACCGTGAATCCATCTCCTATTCAATCATGTTAGGATCGTAAAAGAGTCCAGATTCAATCTTGAGTATTAGCAATGTAACCGCAGGAACTTGGTGGCGAATTCGATTAAATTACTACACGACCGACTTCCGGCGACATCGCAGATTTCTCCAGGAGGTCAATGAAGGGAGCTCGGTGTACCGAGCAACGGGGCAAAGTGTTTAGTTTCAATCCTCGAATGGTTCCCACTGACCGTAAGACGGAGTCAGAAGTTTACATCTACCTACTTACGGGTCTTAACCGATAGAATCCTGACTTGTGGGTGACTTATGGAAATCGTGAGTTCGCGTAGAGCCGTACAGTAACCGTTATCCGCTGGTAGCGTTAGGGCCTGGTGACTTATGGCGCTTTGCATACCCCGGGGCAAGGTGAGTCCCAGAATCATACGATTAGCGTCATTCAAGATGCGGATTAATTCGATATTTTGCAATTCCTTCGCTTTTTTTCCTATACCCCTTCATACTTTTACGTCTCTAATTACACATCAAACCAAACGGACTCGAGACCCACTTTGTTTTTGCAATATTCTTTGCCCCAGCGTTGAACTCTCCTCACCTCGGGTCCATCCCGACTCGTCATACTTTCAACCCTGCTCCAAGATCGGGGTACAAAGTTAGACCATTTTTCTTCTCGGTCGATGATCGTGTGTCCAACCGGTTCGCAACAGTAAACAGCGAAGACTGACGTCATCTACCATCCCGGGATGCTGCGTCGTCCGTGTTCTAAACCGGCACACGCTGGGCTCACCGTGATAAAATGTGTTAACTTTAGACCTGTGCGTATAACCAACAAGGAGCGTCTACTGTATGTTTCATTTATCAACTGTATACTAATGACTTACACAAACGCTACTCAAGTGTCTCTAAAAACAGAGAACCTACGCGGATGCAGATATACTTATCTGTAAATCTGTCAAAATTGCAGCTATAACGGACTGAGCCCTCGGATCATTATCTGCGTACGTGACCTTCAGCGCTAGCAGCGGCGAAAAAACGCACTTTCCGATGGACGGAGTCAATGAACACTTCAGACACGCCAAAAGATTCGAGAGTCCGTTGAAGACCTCGATTTCAAATATTCTGGACATCCGATTCCGGACTTTACTGTTATATCTGATCCCGGGCTGACAGTGAATACTGACTTCATTCCACCAATGAGCGTGTACGTAACCAAGTTGTTAGAAAGATGCGATTGCCGGCCGAAGTTATGCGGTAGTGATGTCAGCATCGGTAAGAGAATATTTACATAAGCACACAATGATACATGGTGCGAAGTGCCTGTAGCGGAACTTTACGAGTGCGAGGAGTGTTTTCGTACCGTGGGCATTGAGAGGCGTTGGGGCGACTGAAGGACCTTGGAAAGTTACCTAGATTGGGTACCAGACAAGAGATGCGCCCTCCATCGGTGTACGTCACAATACAAGTTACTCTCCGGGCGTTATGAAGGGCTCTGTGTAGTTATTAGAGATTATGACGGTGGTAATATCTCACTCAGCACGACTCCGCGGTAATGTTACAGCCGAGACACATACAGACACAGGCCTATACTCGAACCTGGCGAATATCTAGCGTCATGTTCAGTACTTTGAACAGCTCAGGCTCCGGGGAACTCGAGCGAGCCAGTAATCAACCAAAGGTCTGTAATTTGGCATACCAAGATGTTAATAGACGGCACTTCTGCGCAGTGTTCATCTCCCCGCCCTCAACCCCCGAGACACACTCGGACCCTCGTCAAACGGGGGTGCGATACGTTTTTCTCATTTTTCAACTCGAAGCAGATCCATCTCGGTGGTAATTCGAGCCAACATTTACCAGCGTGTGTAGCGTTGAAAGTTTTCTCGTTTGTTTGCCAAGTTAATTGTTATCTTATGTAGAAATTCCACCGGATCAAATAATCGGTTTTAATTAACGTTTAGTTATATCTTTTGATTCAATCGCTTAACGTAGGTAATCAGTGCAGTGTGGGTCGGCAGGCAGGTTTCCGTACCTTTGATTCGCTCGCTTAGCCATCGTACTTAATTATTGCTCTCTTGCGTATCATATGTGTACCCGCATACGAATCCTCGCTGACTCACTTATAATTATTTCAGTTGAAAACGTTTCACGGTATACTGTTAGTATTCGAACTTGCATATATTTACAAACATCCATCGCGAATATCCATTCAACGGAATAAGTGCGAAATTAATTACCGGCTTGAACACCGATAAAACGAAAAAACTTGCCGTCAAATAATTCGTCAAATCAAAAAACGCCAAAGGGGAGTCGAACATGTTCGTTAAAAGAGTCTCGTGGCCTCCCCTGTTGACTCATCATCGTTTTCGACGTAATTTATGGAATCCTCTGTAAGCTTCCGTCCTATCGAAGTAATCTTGTTTTTTTAAGACAGGATTCGACCGAGAAACTCCCGTTTTACAATCGCAATCGACGGCGACTAACAATTTGATTTGACCCTGTGAACTTTGGACTATCATTTCGGTGATTATAGGCGTTCCTGCCGACAAGGTATCGCGTCGTTCTAATGATGGAGCGAGGGCTAATTGGAAACACCACTGTTTTTCTGGCTTCCACTCCCGAATTCGAACAATAAAGGAAGAATCCGCGCGATGAATCTTTCGTTTTCAACCGAACCGCGAACGATTCTATATTCGATCCGTTCAAATGCACGAGAAGAGTTTAGAGCTTAGATTCAAGTTGTAAGAAATCTTAGCCGCAAAGGTCTTCCACGTTGTAGGATCCTCCTTTCTCTTAGCTTCACGTCACGACCTCCTATGCCGGCCTGATATCCACCTTCCTTTTTACAACCAAGACCGCACACTCTCTGTTCTCTTCACTTGTCTCCGCTATGCTAATTCCCCGCGGTATTACCCCCCCGTTACCCGATTAAAACTCGCCATCTGACCAGGCCTGCGTCATCGCGGGCTACTAAACCTTCTGACCTTCCGGGTCGGGTGAAGGAATTCAAACGACGATGATGGATGTCTGGATACAATGTCACCGGGATCGAGAAGAGCCAGTGGAAATTAGCGATTCGACGAGTGCGTCGAAGCACTGCCTCCTTCACGTAGTCGGCTTGGTAATCAGTGAATCTAATTGAATCTGATTTGCGACTCCCTATTGTCACTAGACCCGTTGATGTCGTTGGTGCGGAGAGGTATGAACTGCCTAATGAGGTGAAACAATTGATCACGCAAATTACACGCTTTTGAACGTCGTCCTTGCAGAGCGAAGAAAATTTACTGTTTGACGGTGAAAGTTGTAATCATTTGCGCGGTCATTGGACCGCTGACGCAGATTACTATCCGTAAAAGTAATAGAAAATCAAATAAGCGCGGTCAAATGCCCCAAAGCAACGAGATCAATCTTCAACGCAGATCCACAACGGTACAGATCACGTTGGCTGGAGCTGCGTGAAAGTGAAGTGGATGGGTTATTGCCTCACATCACGTTACAGCGCGTTCAAACAAATCTAACGACATAACTCTACACATTGATCTACACGTGTTTCTGTTTTACGTAAATCAGCGTCAGCTGAAACGCTCACAGGACTTTCGTCGCATCATCAAAATGACCGTGTTTGTTCCCTTCGGAACGGACGCCATTAAGAGTAAATGACGAGTGACTTGAATTGAATCGGAGCTTTTTACGGTCTGGTGGACGGTACTTTGGCTAGCTTATGCCACAAGTAAGTCCTCCGGACGTAGGGACTGGCTTTTTGACGCCAGGGCAGAGACCACGGTCATTTTTTTACGGCAAGATTCTTATTAGCCTCTTCCTGCCTCTTATTTTTTTTCCTCTAACTTCGGACTAGACGATGAACAACCTGAAGATGCTCCGTTAATAGGCGAGGTTAATCTCACCTTGCCTTTGCGGGATTAGATAATAGTTTTAACGACCTGAATCAGACCCCGGTACTACCAACGCTTTTTACTTTACTCTATCGTTCTATTCTCATGTAACGCTTTTGATTGACTGTAAATTATATCATAGGATTAATGATATCATTTACAGCTACTAATTGATCTGCCAGTCTTTGAGAACGAATAAAAAAAAACGGTCAACTTTCGGTGAACATCAAATTATTATTTTTTCTCGTTAGAATTGAATTGGCTCATTTACTCGTCACGATTCAGATTCATGTTTTCCTAAAATTGTTCTAAAATATGATAAAAATGTTGGTTGCCACGGGTTGGAGTAAGTGGATGCATGCGGATGGACGCGATCTTCGGTATAATAAACCGAGATTCATAGCTCTGACTCAATCAAAGGCCAACCTCACTTATTTCCTCATATCTTACACACTCCAACGTCCAATCATGGTTCCAGGGTTCCATAACCCTTGGGATACAGCTTGCTCGGCGTATATATACCACCTATACAGTTGTTGGGAAGACAACGGTGCGGTGCGGTGACGCAACGACGTCAAACAACCAGGCCCTGCTGTGGAACACTTAATGACCCTAATCTAATCGAAAATCGCGTAACCCAGCCTTCCCTGGTGAAAATAACAATCGCGCATCACGGGCCGAAGGACTAAGCGCGGCCATCTTCGGCTGCTCCTCTTCCGGCAGGTCTGACGAGTATTCGATGTTTTTGGCGTGAAATTTTCGCATAGATTGAAGACAAACCTCAGCGATTCCTGTTATGGGAAAACAAAGAGCTCGTTGCACAAAGACGCAAGATATAAAATAAATCGGTGTCAGAATGGGAATAGGAGTGAACATGGGCTTGTTAGCCGCAAGGCTGCGCGGCCGTGTACCGCGGATAATCCTGTTATTTTAAGTAAAGGCCGCCGTTGGGTGGCTGCGGATAAGTTGAAAGCGCGGCAAAATTGACGGAGGTAGAGATATAGATATTCGACCAGATTCAATTTAGACTTCAGAATGTGTCGTCGCGGGTCGTTGGATGGGGTAGAGCGCACGGTAATAAGCTTTCTGGGAAAATCGTTGCCCACATACATGTACCTAACCCTGCGCTGCTCTAGGGGGCCCCGCGTAGCCCGACTCGCCTCCAGGACCGGTTTCAATTTCAATCGATTTTGCAAAACCGCTGGCTCTATACCTCCGAGGTGCACGATCATATATACCGAGATGACGAAGCGCGGAATCGGGAAGAATCACCGGTGGAAGTGCCTAACGACCCGATATTATCTGACTTGCCAATAAAAGTATTCTTTCAACGACGAACCGTGTCCGGTAGGAAGGCCGCCCGTCACTCACCTGGTCGACCGACCAGAACCGCCGTCACTCGCTTTGACTCGCTTCTGTCATTTAATGATTTTACTCAACCGTCGTCGCCTCGCGGTAAATGACAATTAATTGACGTCTAACTCGAGGGTCATTTGTCTCGTTGAGGACGCCGGACGCCGAAGGAATAGACCGGAAGCCCTGCGATCCTTAAAGCGGACGGGGGTCTTGGGCCGCGGAGTGGGAGGCCAGACCCGAGTCGAACAAGAGGTAAAGACCGCGGTGAGCCAGAGGCAGCCGTTCTGGAAGCGTAGCATAGTTGCACGCACATTCCAAGTTCACAGCCTTGACTCCTTGGCGCAAGGAACCTGAGGGGCCGGACGGAGGGGCCGCGACGGAGCGAAGGGCCTTCCACGGCGATTGCGCTGGCAATTATACGCGGAGCCGTCCAGGACGGACGACTAGATTCGAGATCAGATAATCCCATCTGTCGGGATAAACGATCCTCGAGCGATCCTCCTGCACCGGCAATCGCATGAGCGAGAAACGGCCAGGAATGTCTCAGCCTCGACTCCGAGTCTAGCGACTCGTATTTATCAAACGGACCGGATGGAAATGTCGTTTTTTAAATCGAACAGTTCGATAATCGCGGGTGGCTGATTCGCGCGAGTGGTTCAAAAATATGAAAATATACGCCGATGGGACTCCGGGCGCCGCCTACGTCCCGAGGTTGGCAGCAATGTCATCCCAATGTTAATCGAGGCGCGATGGCACCGACGCCCACGTCCTGACGGCGTCCGACAGGGCGCCAGGAGGGGGCTCACGCTTTTTTATTTCTCGGCCAATCAACGATCGTTAGCGTAATCTGCGCTGAGTTTAAGTATGAGCGATACTCCCGAAACAACCATTTTTACTGCAACTCAATTTTTTTTGTCTCAATTATCACATTTTTTTCCCCAAAAAATCGTGTGAACTGATTTTTTTTCTGTTCGTCCCCCCAGTTTTATAGACTGTGATCGTCACTGGATGTCATACGTTGAAACTAATCCATATTGATAACTTTTTTCTGAAGAACCGGATAATTGATATGGCATAGATAGCTCAGAATTGAATTCTGAATCTTGTAATCAGGTTTGTCCGGCATTTCTTCGGACCGATCAAAATGACTCAATATTGATGCGATGGTGTCATTAGCTGGCCATGTGTTCCAGCACAGTCACTTATCGATCTATATTTATCCAGCTGAACGTTTATCACTTACGATTCTTTGTTCTTTTTAACACCTGCTCATGGAAAGTGATTTTCGAAGCCGGTTTAGAGTGCGTAAAGTGCTCTATTTCCAAGCAGTGCGAAAAGCTCTTCTTCCCGCACTATACGGCTTATTTTTTCGTGCCAAAGATACTTTCCAAGTGAATGTTACAAAAAATAGCAAGCGAGTCATTCCATCAGTTGAAATACATCTCTGAGTATCTTTTCGAGTCAGAATATTGGGCATCATCTCATTTCTATACGATTACAGTCCTAAGCACTAAAAGTAGTCCTAATCTTAATTTCTGTGGCCATAATTCTTCTGGCTACTACTTTTATTTAGGCTCAGAGTAAATTGAAAATTTATCAAGTCAAATTGAAGTTGATTCAGAAGTAAATGAAGTTATAGGTATTGATGTGAATCATGGGGTAGTCCAAATGAAAGTGAACAGAGTTTGACCCCGACCGTCTCCGAATTGGTCGCTGATTATTTTCCGTATTCTACTCCACAAAAGGTACACTTTTCGATTTTTTTAAGATTTTTCAGACTCATCGTTCGATCGCAGCGATTTTTTTTTAGAGTTTTTCCGTTATTCTAATTTATAACTCTAAAGTCTTACATTTTATCGCAAAGTCATAAAAGAAAAAAAGTTTCATTTTCTTTTGATCATCTCAAAAATATTTTTTCACGAATTTTCGGAGCGTGCTGAATCGTTAATTTCGACGAAAAACGCAGCAAAAATTGAGTTATCTCGAAAAACCCGCTGTCTCCTCTTATCGATCGTGAAAAATCAATCTTTTGGAAAATTCATGACTGAAATGAGAATATAAGCATGATAAAAAAAGTGGGACTTACGTTTCGAAATCGAACGGCGCCACAATTTGTTTCTTAGTTGCAGCGAATCTGGAAACAAGCAATGATCTAATTAGTATACATAGAAATCTCTCCTCCTCGTGTTACCTAAATGAAAGACGAAAAACTGCAGAATACATAGGCTCGGGGCTTTACGCTCTTCAAGGGAGAAGGTCAGGCGGGTACGAGATTTTAATTATTGTCAAGGTCGTCTGGACTAATGGGTTCGAAACAGGTTGTAATTCACGTTGAGCCGAGACCGTACGAGCACCTCAAACAGCGGCAGAATCGTTAAATTTATAGCGTCGACCTGCAGACTATGGGGCTCGTACGTAGGTATATCTAGGTAACAGAGTCACGGTTCATCAAGAACCGATCCTCGAAGATAAAGTCTCCGGAGGCTGTGAGAAAGGAAACGGAACCGGGCCCTTGGACGTCCGCGAGGTCCGAAAAATAAATGGCAAACCGGATAAAGAAAAGAAGAAGCGGAAAAAAATGAGGATTGAATCACGGTCCGGTCAGTCAGCCTTCCGCCCGCCTGCCTTATTGAGGCAGTCGCTTCGCGACCTCCTTGCCTCGACGTTCGTTCTTTCATCCTGTTCCACTCGTCGAGTCGAGTCAGGAGTATAAATAGCACGGTGTATCGGAGACACTGCTCCAGCTCCAGCTTCGGCTCCAGCTCCAGCTCCAGCTCCAGCATCTGTATCCGAAGCCGTATCTGTTCTAGCTGTATCAGACACCTACTCGTCGCCCTCGGACTGGTATGGTCATCGGAGTCAGCGCGTACATACTAATATGACCATGTCCGTCAAGCGTGCCGACTATCTTCGACGTTGAAAGGACAATTGAATGAATACGCGAACGGATAACAACTGCATCGGGTTCCACATACATGAATTCGCTCAGAATTTTTATCATTAAGGGACCAGGGAAAGACCAACTTTGATGTCTCAAAAGTGGGCAATTTTTAAAAAATCATCAAGTTCAAAACAGTGAATGAAAATTTGGTATCTTTGTGCTTCAATATAGTTTGTATTTTGAACAATAGTCTGCAGAATCCAAACGAATTTCCTCAAGTTTTCATAAATATCGAAATGGAGGCGAAAGAACACGAAAAAACGCCTTCAATTATCATTTTTACACGTATAAAGTCCCTAAATTGAGAATCTGATTAACCCATTGAAAGCTACATAGTGGGTCCTCTATTTTCCGAAGAGTACCTTATTAATTTTTCTCCTCGTATAAGTACTCTGAAACTGGGGGTCTACATCTCCAACTTCTTATTTCTTTCATTAATAGTCCAGAAGTGTGTGAACCCTGGTACTAACCTTAATAATACTAACGAATACTTTGAAACAATATGGTGTCCATTGGTCCAGTAGTTTTCGAGATTTCCTAACTACCAGCAGCAACGTATAGTCGTTTGTTCTCTTCTTTATTGTTAGTATTGTCTGACAATTCCCAGACTGAACGGAGTTCACAATATAAGTTGTTACGTGAAGAAGATATAACTTTGATTCCATACTTTCAGCTTTAGGTATGGTTTTTTTTTGTTTGCAACATTACACAATACTTCAGGCATCAATGGTGGTCTAACTCCTGAAGAATCTTGGAGAATTGAATAAGCAAAACGACGGCCGCTATTAATATTGTCTTATGTTTTCGTTTCCATTTGGAAAAGACCTATCTGAAAATGGCTCGGGGTAAAAGACTTATCTCCTATGCTTATACACAGGACTTAAGTCTTTTACCCCGAGCCATTTTCAGATAGGTCTTTTCCAAATGGAAACGAAAACATGAGACAATATTAATAGCGGCCCTCGTTTTGCTTATTCAATCACCTATCTGAAAATGGCTCGTGGTAAAAGACTTATCTCCTATGCTTATACACAGGACTTAAGTCTTTTACCCCGAGCCATTTTCAGATAGGTCTTTTCCAAATGGAAACGAAAACATAAGACAATATTAATAGCGGCCGTCGAAAAGTCTCGTGCGAGGCTAGTGGATCACATTGCGCGATTGAGAGATTCGCACTGCACTCGCAAATGAGAAAGTGCAGAAATTGAACTGCGGAGTTGCAGGTGGTCCAGAGTCGGCGAGGTAGACCGCAACATCGGAGTTTCAATCGCGTGCAGTTTAGAGAGTGGTTAAAAGTACATTCGGCCCATTCGGTGTACGGACCAAAGGAGATTTTACGAGTCAATAAAAAAAAAATAAAAAAATAAGATACTCGGTCTTAAGAGCCTGACGTCGTTGCAGCCGAGAGGATAATATAAAACGTTCCTCGTCTTATACTGACATAAAAATAAGTGATTTTAAACAGCGTTCATCCAGGTGGTATACGAACACCCTCGGGATCACGCTCTCTCGATTTGGTCCGCTGATACAAGAGAAGAGAAGAATGAAAAAAGGTCCGGTGACGTAGGCGGTTTTTACACGCGAAGATTACCAACTCCCGCGGGAGGTGATACTCTATTGTTAAGGAGGGTGTCGCGATAGGGGGAATCGAAGCAAGGACAATATCCGTCGATGGCATCGTGTCCTTGCGGTATATCCTCGCTTCGTTTCCTAGTATGGCTGCGGAAGGTTGATTCTGAGACGTTGAACGACCATAAGATCCTTCGGGGCTGCCCACGTCGCGAGCCCTCGACCTCACCTTGACGTTCGGTGACTGTGGAAGAAATTTACAAACTCCAAGAATGGTGCATCCTTAGCGCGATTCACCGAGTGCAAGAAAGGCCGGATTTTTAATCTTCCGAACTTGACCCAGGATAGAGCTCGTAGATGTTCAGAGACTGTATCAATGACTCTATGTTTATTCGTACATTTAGCAGAGTTGAGCGAGTCTGCGATGATGTCAGGCCTCTCGTGACTGGACGCCTAGAATTTGAAGCCGATACGTGAAGATTTTATCTGTACACCGCGAGACCGTTTCTCGATTTATAGCAGCCGTTGATCGGCGAGGTCCCGCAGTCCTCGTTCCTAGATATGGCAAAAATTAATAGCACCTTGACTCGAAGAGTATCTAGATTTATGTGCATCCTCGGCAAGGGCACAGCTTTTTGAAGGGACTCGTTAGGCTGGAATCTAACCAGCTTCTTCTTCTTCTCACAGTAACGCGCGATTGTTATCTACATTTATCACAGCTAGTACTAATCGTAAGTATGTAATCCTGAAATATCTGCATCCCCAGAGCTCGTCGGCATCTTGAATACCTAGCCTCGTCATTATCGGTATTTAAAAATGATGAATTAATCGCGAAAGTGAAAAATCGACCCTGTGACGGGGGCATTTCAGAAGGGGAGCCACGAATCCCGCAGCCTCGAGTCGACCGGGATAAAACTAAGTTTATTAATTCCCCGTGGTTGATGGATGATAATACGTGATAATAAGCTCAGCCACCGGCCGCGCCATTACTCAGTAAAGATTTCCTCCTTTTTTTCCTGTTCATCTGCTCATGCCGGCATGCCGTAGACGTCTGGTGCAGCACGCGGAAAGGACGACGTATAACTCAGCCAAGGCGCAGCTCGCAGGTTGGGAGTAATTTAGAGCCGAGCATCGCGGGCGTCGCGGACGTCGTTGCGGTTGCTCCTGCCTCGAGGAGATGATTGGTCGGTGCTACCAGGGTGTCCGCATTTGTATACAACGCCGGACAATGGCTAATCGATTGTAATTAGAAGAGGCACCAATCAGCCCAAGGTTGCCCGCGGGGCGTCTCACCGACCCGCGATACGACTCGAACGTTTTCGCACCGCTCATCGTTCGATGGATCCGGAAGCTCTGCGTGTCGGCAATTTATTCCCCTCGGAATAACGATGAGAAATCAAGATAGGGGGAAGAATGGATGGTATAAAAAAATATTGCGTGTGAAGTTTACCGCAAAAGTGAAGAAATTGTATGAAATCTACAAAACTGATGGTTGATGGTTGACTTCATGCCATTTATTCAGTCTCGTAGAAGGCTAAAATGTTTTGGTTACTTTTTTACACAGTAATCACTGCCATAAGTTGACGAGCCTCTAAATTCGATACTAAGTTTTCTGAAAATGTGTTCCGTTAGAAAGCAAAGGTATCGTTGCCAAAGTGGAATCCGCGAGGCGCAGAGACCACTATCTTTGGGTCACACTCGGCGATTCTTCATCCGTTTGTTGTCCACCACAAAGATAAACTTTCCCGTTAAAATATTATATAAACGGTCGTAGACTTTGACGCGTTTCTTTTTCGGCGTCGTATGCACAACAGTACACCGTTCTTTTTTTTCTTTTTTTTTGCAGGCGACGCAGCTGAACGGTACAGCTGCACGAGACCTTTAATCTTGACAATGTATTTTACCTAAATGTACAAGTACACGCAGTCGGGTCTCGTCGAGCGTCTCATGTGTGAGATTGCACGTATATTACTTAAGTGGATAATACTCGGTCTGGCGCGCGCCAACAGTTAGTACGCTTATGGTGACGGACAAGCGAGGCTCACGTCCTCGCTGCCATAAGTAGCGGAGTGGGTAAAGCGCCGCGTGTACCACCTCGACAGAGTCGAACGTTCAACGGTGCATCGCGTTGCATCTTTGAGCGCGTCACCGCGGTCTCGGTGCGCCGCGGCCGGACAGGGTAGGGTAGGATAGCTCCGCTTACAGTTATGCCCCTCTGGGTATATCGCTGCATCTTAGCCAAGATCATATAGATCACGTTGGTGATTCGCTCGGACGAGGATAGTCGTGCCGACGGCGAAGGTTACGATCGTGACGTCGCGTCACGTCGTGCAGGTGTCACGCGAGTCCTGAATGAGAAAAGTTTCCTCGCCGAAATGACGCAGGAAGCATGCGAAACGCGTCCGACGCTCGCTGCGAATCGATGAATTCACCGGTACCCACCACTTCCTGGTCGGGATTTTGTTCTATTTTCATCTGAGAGGCGAAAGATCTATGCCCGTTCGGAAAGTCGAGAGTAGCGTAAATCAACCGCGCTAATGCACTTCGTGCGTCGTCCCGTCTGAATCGACGAGGCGAGCCCGCTGGAACCGCTCCGAGACACAAAGGCGGAAATTACGAAACTCCACCCGTGCATGCGAGGCGAGCACCGCGTAGTTGGACCCCTTCCTTCTATATTATACAGGAAATGTGTTCGGAGATGTACATAAGTACGTAGATAACCAGGTGGACAGACGTACGGTGGTGGCCACTGGCCACGGCTCATCGACGGATCGTTGAACCTCCCTCGGATATCTACGCCGGGACACACCTCGCGGATCCCGGTACCGGGAACAGCACGAATGGACCAACGAGCATGCCTCATGCCCGGCATTTATTGCCTCTAAACCTGAGACCCATAGCGCCCAACCACCTTGTACTATCCCCGGACCGTTACTCCTCTTAGGGGACATCGTATACACTACGTTTTACGCTCAACTGACCGTCTTTAACGATATCTCCACTACGTACTCTCGTATACGTACGCACGGAAACAAAAAATCATTATTCGCCCATCAAGAATGGAAATATCCTTCGGTCAGGTGTTCAGGGGTTTCGAACAAAGCTTTGCGAAAATTCCTCTGTAGATTAACGCATCCGACCATTGTTTTCATACGTTTTCAACGTTTCTGTCTTCTCGCCACGGTTCTTTTGACGTTCAACCGAAGATTGAATTGAAGTAGTTTCCGCAAAGAAGTGCAAGAACGTGGTTCAACGATTATTGTCAGTTGATCAGTTTTTCAACTCGAGGTCGCCATTTGACTGATTCTCAATTTTCTTTGTACAACAATTCAATCCAATCTTCACAATGCTCTCAACTTCAAGCTTCTATATCTTCGTTGATTCATTCATTCATCGCACTTTGGTCTTCGAAAAAGCGTTCAAAAGTGTAAAATTCGTTTGCAATCTCCGTTCAATTTTCCATCAGTTTTCGGCTGCCCAAACGTGTACAGCTTGATACGACAATTTGAACTTATTGTTAGTTTGTCCCCAGCTCGAAAACTACCACAAAATAACAACAATGATTCACTGATTAAAATTTGATCGCCAATGAGAATGAGATTCGGAGGTTCCGCGAGTGACTCACAATCAGCCTCCGTCACCTGCTGGCTCCACACGCAACAAGAGAACGGCTTTCTCCTTGAATCCCGTCGTTGTTGCTCCCAGGACGCGTCGTCGAGGGGTTGCCAAATCCGAACGAGCCTCGGATGCTGCGTTCGGCGGCGGATCCCGGACGATCGTAGGGAGAGTGAAGCCATTGAGAACCTCTGGTTCGCCCACGCGCCTCCGCGCTCATTCAGATCTCGCTTATGCCGGTTCGCGCGCGGCCTCGTCGTCCTCACGTCCTGGGGGAACGTGTTTGCGCCGACGTCCTCTCTGCTTCTTCTTGCACCGGTAACCCCTCTGGTTCTTCGATCTCGCGAGTAAAACAGGTGACGTCATCCAATTCCGCTGGACGTTTATTATAGTTATTCATTTTATATACGTATACGCGCCATGGCGTCGGTGCAATTTTCTTCACCCCCGTCGCCCACAGGTTTCCGGCTTTGAGCCATCAGCGTCTCTGTAGCAGTGTGCAAAATCCAGTTTTCGCACGACGATTAGACGGTAAACCCACACTGATTATTTAGCCAGTGATCGAACTCGAGCTTCCGAGGTGCTTTTTTCAGAGGGGCGAAACGCTAATCTAATCGTCAAAGGTTATTTATCGCTTCGATTAGCATCGCTTGGCACAGTTTACCTTTACTCGTATACGGATCGGTTGCTTACGACACTGCTAATGGCCGGTAGTCGGCTTCCACTTCTTTCACTGTCTTGCAGTAATTCAATTGCCGTTATCTCAACATCTCCGCGGTACGATACCGATTACGTTCGAGTTCCCTTTTTGTTTTCTTGTTTTGCATCGACGAAATTTCGTTCCTTTTTTTTCAACACGCTACGCAGGATAGAAGAGCTCGCAATTATACGCGAATAAAAAATCCACTGATCCCATTATACCGTTGAATAACCATTACCTCTACGTAATAATTTTGATCTGATATAATTCACTTCAAAGAACTAGCGATTCCACGAATTAATGATCGCCTTGGAATTTCGACTATTTTTATGTCTATGTTATAATCGATGATTGGAATTCTTATCGACGTGGCGAGTTGGAAGCTTGCCAACAGCTTTTAGTATTAATTGGCAATAATGATCTCCAGCTTCCTCTCTCACGTTTCAATATTGATCCAATTACAAACCGGATCAAACAAATCGTTTAATCAACGAAAGTGATTTACTGTCTAAATAACAACCCGGTATTCGGAGGTTTTATACAACTTTCGAGTTGTGTCGATGCGAAATAGATTGGAGGAGAAACTCTATCGGCGAACCAGGAGATGGCGGCTAACCAGCCAATAGGCGGAGACTCTCGCGCTATCGAACTTGGTCAATCTAATTGAAATACGATGTAAATTCGCTTCCTATCCCCCAGAGGACCAGAAGCCGCTTCCTTCTATTATCTGAATTGTATAAAAGTAAAAATTCCGACTATGAGGAAGTTGAGCTGAATCTCATGTAGCATTGTAAGTGCGGAAAAGCCTGAGAGGGATTCTCTGCGTGTACAATACTCGGGTAAATGGGACATTTCAGGAAATAAACAACGAACCATTATATTCAAATCCGGTGTGTCTCACGATAAAACTTTGGTGAGATTCTTCGCGGCCCGAGGCCCAGATTAGCACAAGACATGATATTCGGTGATGAATTTGCATTTTTAGTCCGTCAATCGCTTTGAAATATATTCGGTGTTTTCACGAGAATTACAGACTCCACGGTTCGTCTATTTCAGTGCGGTTTTGCGATTAGACGCGGATGGCAAAAAAAAAAAAAATTAGCCACGATTCTGGATTCATTTGGTTACAAGGCCGACCACAGCTGGGCAACTACGTAGTACCTTCCTACAAAGTTGCTGGCTGATTAGCATTAGCTTCCTCCGATGCGCACCGACGTTTCTAATTAGACACAGCTTCGTCGTTTTAATTTTAACCTACCCAAGCACTTTGTAAACTTGTCCCATTGTTAGAATTGCACAAGCTCCTACACCACAAGCTCCGTATGTACCAATTACACCTTGCTACACAGTCTCTCTGTAGTCTGAATCTACAATGACATGATAATCATGCGAAGTAAGTAACGAATTTTTTTGCATTCTGGTTTTTTTTCGACTCTGTAATTTTTCAAGCTTACTTTTTTCAGCTTCCTCCTCTCCTCACATCTCAATCGATGAATTTGAACGAACATGATTTTCGAAATCGTTTGACCCAAAAATTATCCGTACGTTCCATGATTCTCATAGGTGTGAGCGAGGCTCATGCATTATTCATAATACATACGTCAGAGGCTTTTGCAAATTTTCTTTAGTTTTGAATCTCGTGTCAATGTCTCGGCCAGAAGCGGCTCTAAACGATTAGTGAGCGTGTCGATATTGCGAAACGTCAATAGCAGCCTAAATCCGATAACAATTAAACAGGATTACGGAAATTACGATGAAACGATTCATCCTTTTAACTCTCTAACAGCAAAGTGCTATCCGGTAGTTACTCGTGTATCGCGTAGCTATACAAGTTACGGTTAACAAAAGTGGCAAAACTCGTAGTGTATACTGGACCAAGAAAACCGGCTCCACGACGCGTGAAACAGCGTGGGGCAGACGTAGGCGTGAGTCTAATTTGTGCAACATAGTCGTTAACTGTATTTTAACGACCATGGCTCCTCTTGGAACTCGACCATGTTACGGGGTGTCTTAGAATTTTCAAAATACGCGCAGGTGAATCGAGGCAGAAGCGTAACCGCGGGCTCGGACAATGATTAGCGAAGTTGACTTCGTATGATGGAACAAAAACTGGGGCAATTCGTTTAATCGGACGCGGTGCAGCGGCCGGCTGCTCAGACTGCGGTAAACTTCGTACATTTAATGTTGAATTTATATGCAGGAATGCGTGATGAATGTAAATTAGTTATGGGCAACTGGGTTAATGACAACCGTCCTTAAAACGGCTCTCGCGAGCTCCTCTAAAGATCGACTAGCGGATGCGTAAGGAGCCGAGAAACCGCTGATGAGAGTAAAAAGTTGATCATCGTAAGAAGTCGGCGTGGGTAACCACACGGCTATCGCACACAAGGCGAAGATTCGTGAAAGGGAAAGGAAAAGGAAAAGGTTCGCGGTTCGTTTCAACAGGAGGAAAAGCATCTCACCGAAGCGTGGATCACGTTGAACATTTTTATTGTAAGAAGGAAGACAAAAAAGAGTCTGGGTGCATTCTCAAGTTTATATCTCCTCGTTGCGACAGTGAATAATCGTCAATATACATATAATAATTCATAAAATTACCGGTACAACCACAGAACGTAGCTGACATCAGAACTTTAACCATTTGTAAACTGGTAATGGCTTCAGGCGGGCGGACATACTTCCCATTGTCCCCGGTAGAGAGATAAACAGTCACAATCGTTATGCAATGGCCATAGTTGATTGGACAGTCTTGATCTCAATTATTGATCTTGATCCGAAGCGTGGATAGAATAGAGAACAAGGTCGTCGCACAGGCTGAAGTAGAGAGCAGTCATTGATCGCAATACGAAATGAGAGGATAATTCCAAAGTATTGCGAGATCCGAATTTAGTGTAAAGTGCAGACGTGCAGGCAGAAAAAGTTGGGCGTTTTTGTTTCTATCCGCTTACGAAACTTCTCAACTTTTTATATCCCGTGAATCATAGGCTATATAGGTAAGAGAGAGAGCCAGCTGAGCTGATTCGTATCTTAATTGCAATTATTAAATTGCTCGATCAAGTCTGCCGGGGTATATACCTACGCATATCTGCGAGGCTCATAACGCGGATGAATCTCTAGAGCCTCTCTTTTCTCGTCCATCGTTTAATAGTACCTACCCGACTCGTTTAAGCTCTGGAAAGTAAAGAGTCCCGAGGAAGTTAAAGGGTATAAAATATCCCGTGGGAACCGAGTATATATTCTCGGCTAGGAAACCGCTTATCGAATCTTGACAGATGTACCCACGTGCTAGGATTCTCTCGACGTTCTTTCGACGGACTTAACGTCCCGCCTAGACAGATGGAAGGTCGTCATAAATTGGCACCAGGAAGTTTCTCGCTGCAATTATAAAGCCACGGTTATATACCCTTTGCTAAAAATGTGCAAACAAGAGACCTGCACGAACGGGGTAACGGCTTCCCACGATTCTTGTATGACGTTTCTGATCGCAGCCCAGATTGTCGTGCGTCGGATTCCTCGGGATTCGGATTCGGATAGTCAATGGAGGAGTTAACTCGAATGTAGTATGAGCTTGTAAACACTCTATGAATGCATTTAGATCGAAGCTAACCTCGGCTATAGACGAGCTTGGCTCAGATTTATTATTCAAGGAACGTAGGCAGATCGCCCACCTTGCTCGAACGACCCACGCAACGCACCGTTCGTTCGCCAATGCCTACTTAGTCTTTGAACCTGGCTGTTCCATAATCTATACTCTTCGACTCTGACAAACATCGATGTACGAACTCGGTCTAAACACGTTCAACAATCCCTGTGTTTGACTACTACGCGAAACGAGGCAAGGATAGATTCACCGCCAATCTGCTAGGCGTCTCCGAGCTAGCCCACACAATTACTCCGGTCACGTCATCACCGCGAAAGGTGAGGGACCCGTATTCACTTTAAGCCAGGCTCACGCTTTCTGCTCTTCTCTCGCTCAGTCTTCCGTCTCAGCAACCACACTTCTTGCCTTTAACTAGTCTTAAACCTCTCGCTAATTTCACGAATGATTTACAACGAGTCACAATCAGGACGCGGACGATGAGGGCGAGGGCAGATTACGAACCGACAATCATGATGGCTTTAAGGGTTCTAATTAATTCAGCCTCGTAGTATCAACGATCAGTGGCGGATACTTGACCACTGCTCGTCAGGAGACATCAACGCGAGGCCGTCGACTGTCCTTCGGCTGAACACTTTCACTGGAACCACATCGTTGGTACATCGTATACACGCTGCTGGCACCTACAGCTCATTTTTTTGCTCACTACAGATCATTGTTGATGCAGAGTCACGTGTGGAACAATTTACACGGTTCTCTCACACCTGGCGAAGGCTCTTAGCTCATGCCACTGATTCGGACGATACAACGCACCGAATTTCCGGAAATTTTATACCTTCAGCTGTGAACGTATCGATGTAGAGTTCACCGATGTTAACGGTTGTCTCACTTCGGGTCAACCGACGCCAATCATTCGATCGACGGATGGATCAACGCCCCCTCGCATTCTCGACTATATTCGACATTGACGAATTAGAAGATCACAGTCATACACTAAAATCCATGTCGTCGATCTATCGTCACGACGTAGACCACTGGATTGATTTTGCGTGTATGTCGATTCGGCAGAAATGTGAATAACGAAATAAAAAAATAAAAATACGGATAACTTTCAGATGCCGTCATCGACACGCGATCTTACGTAGCCGTCTGTCGGTAGTGTGAGCTATCATAATTCGTCTTATTGTTAGGTAGTCGGATCTATAATACCCGGCGATTTTATCGGATGACTAAAACGCGAAATGAAAGTTGTGACGTGAAGCAAAAAATATGTATATTCTCGACGTTGAATACGCAGCGGTATTGACGTCCGGTTGAAAAGTTGAACGGCTTCTACAGAAGTCGTGATTCTAATCTGCATACGAGTAGTGTATATGATAACATATACTCCCCGCTGCGGCGTGAGATAATCAGGATAAAATCGTTTACAACTCGTCCTTTGCTGTTTGCGTCCGGTGGTGACCACCTCTGAGGTGTGACTCGTTGATTTAAGCGACTGTCACAGACGCAATTACATTCGACTCGTTCATCAACGTTTAAAAAATTCGAGATTTAATTACTCCGAGTAACCGGCCAATCCCATCACAGGATCTGTCTCTAGGCAAGTGGACGCGTATTTTCTTCAACTGAGATATCTCTGTCGGGTCTGAATCTAGTTTATAAAAATTACAGTATCGACATTGATCACAAGCTTTCCGACAACGGATTAAATTAAATGAATTATTCACGTCTCAGCCTGACTAATGTACTGGTTTCCTGTGAGTTTGAATTTCATCCTGAGACATTGCATTATTCTGTCAAGGATTTTTCTCAAAATTAGCGATGACTGCAAAGAGACTCCCAGGCAAATTAGCAGAAATCAATGGTCGACCATTTAATTATTGTCACAAATTTCACAAGACTTGTTTTATAGTAGCCGCAGTCTACTGTCAGCCTTGACTTCAAAATCTAGAATCCGAGGCTCGCGTGCATTCTAGTTGGAGAGCGTCAACGCAGTCTCCTTGCCATTTAAGATACTTACATCAATTTCCGCAGCAAAATGAGCCCAGCATCTAGTCAGAGGCAACATTATACCAGTACGCATTCATTGGGGCAGAAAATACCAGCTGATCTCTATAATTTCATACCTCCATCATTAGAGCCTGACATTTCACCGCAGAATTCATCACAACACCAGTGGCTACATTCATTCATTATCACATGATGATCTAGCATGCACGACTTCAACGGGAACATTCACTTACAGATGTGCCGAAGGCTTGATTACGGTCAAGGAAATTGGAGATGGGACAAAAATTAAAACATAAAGAGACAGGTTCTTTATATTGAGTGAACATTAAATTCTGAAGGCAGGTAGATGTGGACGCATAAATGCATATCGGCACACGCGCGTATGCACGGTACACATATAATTATTTATAAATAAACATATGAAGATGGAGCTCCAGTGAATCGTGAAGTGAGGCAGATACGAAAACCGCACTATGAGCTACCAACGGCATTTTTCAAGAGTCAACGATCGCTGTATGAGCATACATGCTTGTTTGGTTAACGCGACTGAGGTATTGCAGGTATATTTGCACAACCGTGGAAAGTCCGGCAACAAATAATTAGACACAACTATTTGCACTAGTTTATGACCAATGATTCGACAACTGGGCGGGATGAATGTACTCGGTATTCGGTGAAACTTGAATTAAATCTTATGAACGATCAATAACGATGGATCAGAGCTGCAGAATCCAATTTCCCAATTAATTATCGTGAGTCGATCGTTTGGCTAGTATAGAATGCCAGTTGTGTTATATCATGCTGACAGATT
This sequence comes from Euura lappo, assembly GCA_018257835.1. Taxonomy (NCBI): domain Eukaryota; kingdom Metazoa; phylum Arthropoda; class Insecta; order Hymenoptera; family Tenthredinidae; genus Euura; species Euura lappo. The sequence continues at coordinate 440,906 of JAEUYN010002377.1, read as the reverse complement.
TGCGAAACCTCTGAACTCTGGCTATTAATAATGTTCACCGTTTGAAATCGCGGTTCTTTAATGCAAATTCGAAGTCTAAACGATAATCTTTATACGTGAATTTGAAATCACTAGTAATGACGAGGATCTCATACTGGACGGGTGGAATCATCCTCGAAAATATTTAACTGTTTTTGACCATCCGACTGAAGGCCCCGATGAAACGTTCAATAACATTTTGCTCGATCTCGATGACTCCTTTTCTTTTGTTGCTAAATATAGTCAAAGCACACTTTGCGCGGTGAACTGTTCGCTCATTGTACGGAGATGCTTTGTCAAAAAAAAAACAATGTTCGAACGGCTACCCTGATGACTGAATGATAAGTATCCGACAAAGACGCTGTTGATTCGCTTGGAACACAGCAACGCTGATTTATTCGAAGAACTGACACTGTAGACCAAGAGATAGAAGATCTTCAAATTCAGGAGAGCAATTTACTTCAGACGTGTGAAAACTGAGTATATCTTCATCTACTCTACACCCACTACGGGTTTGTTGGACTCATTGGCTAAAAATTCAAGCTACACGAATCAGACGCGTTGATATATTGATAGGATTCGCATGAAGACGCCAAACAGCTATGCTAATAAATTGAGAAATAACTTTTGAATTTTTCGAATTTTTCCCCAGAACCAAATCCTCCGCATATCTGAATAAATTTGAATTCTATTTCGATCCGAAAAGTGTCCCTCACGACTAAACATTCTAATTGGGCCAGCGCGATTTCTCCTCATCAAATTAGCTACTTATAAACCTGAAATGACTCTTCTTGACGTGGACGCTCTCATAAATTGCCATTTAGCAAGGCTCATTTTCACCACACGGTTTGTTTCCAAAGTGCAGCTCAGAGCTCCGACTCTCAGGAGTCGGGAGAGAGCATCTCCCTGGCAAAATGTCAAGAAGCAAGCGTTCAATTCCTTCACCATAGCAACGGAGTCTGCAAACCCATCCGCCTTACTCGACCCCATCGACCCGACTATTCATTACTCCGCAGAACCCGGCACAATGCAATTCGCACAGCTTCTTCGGCACGGCCTAAATTACTCTGACGCTGTTTAAACGGTCACGTGATCAAATTTCGAGCAAGGCATCGAATAGACGGTGAAAATAAAAGAAGGACGTGATCAGACGTGAGCGGAGAATGGCGCATGAGCACGTTGGTCGTCTGTACAATCGAGTCGGTTTACCGTCTGGAACAAGGAAACCGCGGGAACCTCGACCCGGCATGTAAACACGAGTGGTGCACTAGGAAGCGGTTCCATAGAGATCAACAGGTAGCCGAGCGGCGGGACGAGTGCGGTGGCTTGGCTACCACTGAACCGCCACGATATTCACGATCTACGATCCCCGATCCACGAACCGTAATCCACAATCCGCGATCCTTCCTTTGGCAAAAGCCACCTATACATACATACATGTACAGGCGACTTTCACTTTGCGAAGCGCCATGCGACGCGGCGCTGGAGAACCGAGACAGACGTTCTTGTACGACGGCGATCGTCCGTCCACACGTCACTCCGACTTTACCCAACTGCAGCAGCCCCTGGACCTATAGTTGCACAATTTCCTGTACACCGCGTCATGTTTCCTACTCGTCACGAGCCAAAGTCGCTCTTCCGTCAATCTCTTGACCCCTGAACGCCCCTTTTGGACTTTCATATCTGCGAGCATGTAGCTCCGATCGAGGAAGCTACGTCTTCGCAGTTGTTGGTTTACAGTCATGAGACAAATGTATTTTCAGTCGGCATGAATGGAGCCTAACGAGAAAGTAGGCGTGAGTAATTCTCAGCTGCATTCCATAATTCCGTATGAAAAGTCCTGTTCAAGACGGAAATTGATGTTATCTAATCGATTCGAGGATCTCTTCTCGCGTCGTTGTGGCGAAAATGAAAAGTCCGGATCGACCGTAGGGCAATCCGAGTGTACTGCGATTAACAAATACTCTATTCAAATACAAATCCTTACTCTCACGAGTTGGCGATCTGAAACAAGCCTCGGCTTATTCGGTCGTAGGATTCTCATCACGTTTCTCGATATGCAAATATTTCCAATGCGAGATGTACGCAGCTATTAGCTCAGTGCTACGTCACATACATCTGATGCAGTAAATATTATACCTGTACATCATAGACACCACGAGTACTTGATAAATCCACTGATAATAAACCTGGGCGAAAACACATCAGCTGTATGACTTGCGTAACAAAATCGTAGAATGATTGCCTTCTTTTTTTCTTTATCCCAGTTCCGCTCAATTTACCATTTATTAAGTCAGTTCTGTCACCCGGACTACATACGACCTGATTTCCCAACACCGTCAATGCGTATATTCTATGATAGATTCGAAGGTGCCCCCAGCCGGCACAAAGTTAGATCCGTGGCCGTTGCGGCAACACCGATGCAAATAATTTGCACCTACGGCTAGACGGAATTCCTGTTCATTGTTGAGAAATAGGAAACGGTAACTCTTGCAAGTGCTACGTTTTTTTTTTCGTTGGTATATTCCGTGAAGAAGGTCGAAATGTAGTGGGGAAACGGGCAAAGTGATGCCAGCGGTACTTTGCACCGTACAATTGCAATTTAACGCTATTAATGAGACATGTAATTAGCGATTGTTGTACTATGAAAGCTGGTATTAAAACGTCTTCCAAGTGTTCTTTTAACTCGTGGCACCGTTTCGCCTTCTACGATACGTATACGTATTACGTTGTCTCATGTTCTCGGATAAAATGAAAAGTAATGCGATGTGTGGAGAGAGTGTAACAATTTGTGACATATATAACTGTCAGACTTATGAATTTCGGATTATTTCAATTAAATGTGAACGTGCCTACGAAGTAGAGGCTTAGAAGGTGTTCGAAGCATCTGATATTGAAGGGTGACTTCCTTCAGCCCCACCTCTGAATCAGCATTAGCACGTTTCTTCCAGTTTAATCCGCTCCGCTTGATTATATTTAGCGGGAAATATAATCTTCCTCGAGTTGACATGTTCCTCGATTATTTATGACACCCTGTTTGCCTCCGGTGCGTGAATAGGCATGCGGAACTGGGGTGCCTCGCGACTCGGCAACCCTTTACCGTCGACCGTCCTTAACGAGCGTTGTAAAACTTGACGCACAGCTACTTCTCAGATGCACATCGAATCCCATCAGGCAACACCTTGACTCAATTTTCACGTCCACATACTGCGGCATGCAAGTGCAGCAAAACCGCGAACCGACCGCGGAAGAGACTTCTGGTGCGGAACATGCGGCATTAGTTTCTCACCTAAACCTGTCAACGGAGAAAATTGCGACTTAAACTATCGTCGTTGTCGGCTGATTGAAGGCCATAAAGCATCGGGTGGCGTCTTGAATACCGGAAATCTTAACATACCTTTGAATTTTTATCAGCAAAGTGGTTTATGCGTATTATGCGGTTGTTATATAGGTAACAGGATATAGGACTCGGAATACAGTTACTTTGCGAATAATACCGGAAACCCCAATCCGAAAAGAGGGAACATAGCTTCATCATTTAGAAAAAATCTATTGACAGTTGTGGCATTCAGGTACAGCTCAAGTTGAATGTCAATGAAAATCGTAACCGTTGTTCTAGCTAAGCAGAATGTAGTAAAAATAGCGGAGCTTTTACAAGACCGATTTTCAATAAGCTCAAATTTGGCCAAAGTATCGAACTCTACGTCTCAACAAATGATGCAATGTGCCTTATTCGTGATATTCAGGAAAGTTTTTACGTGTTTCTCAAAAGTGAAAGGTCAGATCAAGAAACCCTGCTATGAAAGCTTATGTAATAATGATATAAAAATAGTGTATAAATTTAAAATCGATTGGATAATCGGTGACTGAGTACGTAATCGCGGTCAACTTGTTTATCAACGATCTTCGCCAGCTCGCGACTTTTGTGTCACACGAAGATCACAATTTATACATATACCACAAGATTGTTTTTCATTTTCAAAATAAAATCCCAAAGTGTGTAATTTCGAAGGCGAAGTGTATTGAGCATTCTGGAGCAACGGTATAAGGATTCTGAAATTGTTTTATTATTTTCGTTAGTTAATGCGGTGGCTGACCAAAGGCGCCTATTTCAAAGGGCGATCCTCTAACGACCTCCTTCGACGATGACCTCTAGTCGTCCTTAAAGAGCTGCAGAAGTGATCCTTCTAATTGGTTACCCGGCGAACGCTAGAAACTGGCTGGACCCGGTGCAGGATTGCTCTTACGAGTATGGTAGTATCGGCCAGACACATCTCCTGAATCTTTAATGGCCGCCGATGTCTAGCTGACCAATTTAAACTCCCTAAACTATTTTAGCCCGGGCAATTTATCGTTCCCCCGTTCCTTCTATTGTGTTTTTGTCGTTTCGTTTCTCCTCCGCAAACATCTTCAGGCGGTTTCTGATTATCCTGCACGAGGTCCGATCAACGCGGTGTTTTTTCACGAATGCGATAGCCCATCGGATCCAACATCCTCCGCAGATATACCTGAGTCAAGTTCTCTTTTTTTTTCCACCCTTTTATTTGTTGGTTAATCACGTCGATGTTTACCATGTAGGTCCCCTCGAGTCGACTGTCTCATACACAGTTTTTGGCCATAAATTTCGAGCCAACGATCTCACAGCGACGAGGATCGCCTTTCTTGTAGAGTAATAAACTAACACGTACGTCTCCGTCTCAATGTCGAGAACAACGAGCTACCGCATCCAGACGCCCTATAGAAAGATTTTAATCAGTCTCCACACGGCACGATTCAGTTTCTTTATTCCCTCAAATTCAGTCGTAATAGGGTAATCTTTACAGCAGACATGCAACCTTGAGACACGTTTTTCTCGCTAATAATGTTATCTGACTTCTTCTCCTTCGAACTCTGTCGTTCGCTTCTTTTTTGATAATTGTTCATTGTTCGAAGTTCATCGAGCTCTCATACAAAGCACTTTCTTGTTTTTTCCGTCTTCGACATCCTGCGGTAAAATCCATCCGCTTTTTACGCTCTGGAAGCGTTAAGAAAAGGCGCTTTAGTGCGGATGATGAATCTTAGACCGAGGGCTAGAAGGGCCCTTGGCATCGAGACGCGGCTAATTGGTGCCGAACGGAATGGTCCACCTTTTCTCAGGCTATAGACTGCCCCGTGAGTCCAGAATCATAGGAGTCTAGCAGATGAACTGGTTGCTGGTCTCACCGACGGACTCACCGCCATTAGGCCTGGGCACGGTGCACTGTAATCAGGGACACGCGTCCGATAGAAAAGACGGCTTAACCCATCCTTAAAGGTTAAGTATAGCCTTCCTATCTAGGTGGCTTCAGTCGGCGGCGCATTGTCTCTAACCGAGGATTCAAGACGGGTAAACATTTCTAGTAGGTACAAGAGTGAAAAACCAAAGACCGTCATCCTGCAGTAGAACTGAATGGGAAGATTTAGCTACTCGTTTTTGGCTCTTACAATTAGAGAGTGAGAGAAAGAAACTAATTTTTTGCAAAAATTTGGCCGTAATAAACACAAAATATGTTCTTACTTCCTGAAACAGCAAAAATCAGTAGCTTAGCACACAACTTCGCCATTTCAGTGGCGTATATCCGCTAATCAAGGGAAAAACTGATCTCTGAATGCAACACTTGAGGGAGAAGCTCGTGAATTTTATGAGAAAAACCGCATTGTTCGATAATTATTGGTCTGAAGACGTGAACCACAGACTCTGTGAGTCGCAAAGTTGAAAGAGGCGGGTATAATGAGCTCAAAGTTTAACTCGATAGAAAAAAGACCTCGAAAGTATTCCAGAAGAAAGAAAGGCAAAGATTAAAAGGAGCTTTGGGTTCAATAATTAGCGCTAAGAGCGACGTGAGCGATTTGCGCAGGATGCCCGTGAACCCGAACCCACATGAGGGTCGTAACTGTAACTCGGTAAAATTCTCCGACGGAATTGATAATTAGAAATTGTTGAATGAGGAAAAAACGGTCTGCTTGGTGAAAGGAGAAGCTTGACAAATCGGGGCAAAAACCCGCAGCCGACACTTTCCGGTCGCCCACTAACGTTCACCGGGTCGCGACCGAGGAACAATGCACGGACAAATTAAGTTCAGGTTCAGATGGATGTTTAGCCTAGTTCTCGCGAATGTCCCGTTTCCGTATAATTTTCAAATTCACTATGCTCTCTCTCGACGGATATGCTTTAATCCGCGGTCATTACCGCGAGCAAGACATTTCACAGAGGACCGAAAAAGTCATAAGAGAGTGCAATTTCTCTTCGTACATGCGTGACACGATTCTGACAGAATCGGGAACTTTTGAAGCAAACCGTTTTCAACAATCAACCAACTCGCCGCTAGTCTTGATTCCTTATTCATACGAATAAAATTATACGGAGGGAACCGAGATGATTATAAAGATACGTAATTACATGTAATTTGACTGTGATCTTCTGAAATCTTAAACTTGATAATACTGGTTGTATAAAGCCACCCATTCAGAAAGTTTGATTTTCTTGGAACAGTGAAATAAACTAAATTTGACGCATGCGCATGTCCTAAACGCTCTGCTTTCCGCACTAGAATTAGGAAACTTTGCGCATGCGCGTATCGCGATTAATCCACTTTCCGCACTCGCCACGCAATATGCTACCAACTACCATATCCAATGCAACTTTTTCGGAATGATTCCTACCGTGAGTAAATCAGACAATGTAACTGGCAGATCATTCCGTGTCCCGGTAATGACTATTCCATAAGGAAGTTGCCGATAGTCTGGATAATTGAAATCTATGGGCTATGGGGGTCGTAGTTAAAGCCTCGTTCTCGGTAATTAGCTGTACCCCCAAATGGTAAATATCTGGTTTGCTATCGAATAAGGGATTTTCAAACGATTTCCGAGCACTATGAGGGAAAAATATCGGAATTAACAGATACTGGGGGGTTCATTAATAAAGGTAATCAACTGATATGTAAATTAAATTGGTCATTCGGAAAGTGCGGTATAGTATTCGCAGGAACTAAACTCGGCTTGGCACTTAGTCCGTCGTAGGTGCCATTTTCTTTGAAACGCCGCAAGCCCCACCACTGCAGTTGTCTTCAACATCGTCGGTGGAAAATATTTTTATTACTATCGTGCCGATAGTTGTCCGGCAGTTCTAGACATCGGGGTCGTAACGATCCTGCAATTTTTGAAATTTTTCACATTTCTATACCTTTTCTGACAGAAACCCGGCCACGTAGCTCGCCTTCCGCAACTCGTTTGCCAGGTTCTTAATTTCTTTTTCCTTTTTATATTCTCTCATCTTATTTTTACGTATTTTTTTTAACCAGTAATCAACCGCCTCGACCGTCTTTTACGACGTTAAAGCCAAGGTCGATAAGTTTTGTAGCAGAAATATGAAAATTTTAGAGGTCGAACTTCAATTCTCATTACGGTTTATTCATTTTTTTTCTTCTTTCATCAGTCGTAGTCTAAGAAAACGTGTGGTGGTCCTCGAGGCACCTTCCACAATGAACTAAGCAAATTCTTTATTTTTTTTCTAATGAATTATTCAAGTGACACGAATTGTCTTCGAAGTGTAACTCCAACGTTGCGGCAGGTGTCTGGGCACGTCTCTGTCGTCTTTTGCGCAATTTTTATTATTGAAAAACAATGTACACTTCGATCTCTCGATTGTAGCACCCACTCATTGACAAAACGAACCCGTAGAAAGAACCAGCTGACTATCTACAAAGAGGCGAACACACCTCACCTGGCGCCTGAATTAATCGAACCAAATATGTACCATCGACGATACCGAGGAGACAACTTCGTTGAATAAAACATCACCGTGATTTGGTGACGAAATAATCACCGCGCATGATTTTTCCTCGTTTGCTAGTTGAAGAATCCGATCATCTCCGGAAACTGTAAAATTGCTTGGCTCGTGTCTAGCCCCTCTGATAATCGCTGAAGTCTGACCGGTCCGGATTGCCGCGGGCTGGTTGAAACGTGGTGCTGAGACCTTGGTAGACCTGGCATACACATCGTTTTGGGACAATTTTTCTGGAATAATTTTAGTGTAGATATTTCCGAGGTCTGACACCTTGGAGCGTCAAGTTTATCCGCGATTATACCGTTGATAATTGAATGTGTGATCATTCAGTTGACCGTAGCCCGGCTTATTCGAACGTAGCGAAACGATTATTTTACATATTTTGCGGGTGTCAAGTGACCTCGAACCGTTTATCCTTTCATTTTTGTTTCTTATTCCCACGAGATATTGAGTATACACTTTAAAAGAATATTTTGAGACGAAGAATGAACGCGTCATTTCCCGTGCAACGTCATGCCTCAGAGCCCTTCAAATCCGGCACACAATGTGACCGGAAAAAAAATATTGCTGTGACCCAGTCCGCGAAAACAAATGACGAACTCGTTGACTCATTGTTTGTGGGCATGACGGTTGGAAAAAAACCAGACAATTAACAAAATGCCCTTGCTGACCGAGACACGGCGGCATTATCTTACCATTTTGCGACGAGTTAGAATTTTTCTAATCTTCAATTGATTGAGTGATAAGAGTATTAGGAAAACCCTTGGCCAACGGGTAAGTTATCTGGCTCGTAAGCATCGTGTAAGAATGTGAACATCTCCATTAGCTTAGTTCGGATAAGATTAGCGAGAAAGTAGCTCCGGTACATGCCTCGAATCGTTTTAAAAGCTGCTTGCCTCTCCGTGGTAAAAATATACGACGTAGATACACGAGCGAAAGATGCAACAAGTATGCTCGTGTGCACGAGAAGGTAATTATTGAGCAATTACTCATCACTCATTATTAGTAGTTGAGAATCGTTTTCCTCATATGCAGCTAAAGGATGACCTTTTTCCCCTCAGAATTCATTCCGCTTTCGTCACTGATTTTATTAGCCGTTATGCAACCGTGAATAATTGACAATCGGTTAGTAATCGAATTCCGAGGAATATCGCGGGTGTGACGAGGAGGAAAGTTGGATAATTATTTTAATCATAACGATGACGAACGCGTGTGATTTATATTTTAGTCGCTGCATTGTCATCCATTTCCTCAGAAACTGAAAACCAGAAATTGACAATTTCGTCCGATTCTATCAGCTCGTTAAAAGTGACGGGAGATTCGCGTAATATCGTCATTAAGATTCCAGTTAGCGGACGATAATGAATCGTTGCAAACTTTCTTCTGCAGTTATTGCAAATAACAAGAACAAAATTCCGCGCGGTATGCATCCGAGCAGACTTATGGGCTCCTTCCCATTCGTTTGTCAGGGCATCTCTGAAACGCATCGTTGCGCAAGACTGCAACTGCAGCTTCCTGAACTCGTATGACGCAAGTGCAGACCGCGTCTTGCTCGTTACGTTTGATTGTATAACTGCAAAGTTAAATTGTGAATGATGACGATTCCCGTCTATCGGACCAATTAAGATCAGAGAAATTGTTCGAGGGGATTCTGAAGTCAATTTTACGATTATGAATCGGCTCGATCACAAATCACTTAGTGCATTCTGTAAAAGTATCCAAAATTTTAAACTGTTAGTTTACATCTGTCCTCGTGGAACAGGAGCAGCCACCCCGTTTCCGCGTACAACGGAAATGTCTAATGGACACGAGGAATATGATCACGATCGCTATCCACGGTGGATACCTACTACGAGATGAACCGAGAGAGGGCGAATAACAGAGAGAGATAAAGACAGAGATAAAGAGAGCGAGAAACAAAGCCCTACCTGCAAGAGCGCGCGCTTTGACGGCGAGAATCACGAGACCTCTGCCAAGGATCCGCTTTTTACATTCGTCGAGAGTAAACATCCGAACGAACGACTTCTGGGTACGCGATGTAACAAACTCCAACCGCGCAGTTTTATCGGCCGTATATATTTCATTTGTGAGTCAACGTTCGAGATGGTGAAAAAATGAGAATGTTGACATTTTTTTAGAAAAACTATACGGTACACCAAAGAAATACGGAAACTTGGTACGCAGGGTCGATTAGCATCCCATCAACATCTTACAAACTCCAACGTCGCAGATATTTAAATTTCAAATGACCACGGCTTACATAACCAAACGGCGATAAAATAGACAAAGTACGCTCCGCGTGTCATGAGAATGAATAAGGCCTAGGGATCGTTCAATAAAAACGTTCACTTTGTGTGAAACTCAGCCCGAAGGTCGTCAAAATCGAACGCTCTATACTCGCACATTTGCTTTTCTTATCTTCTTTGATTGTGAGGTCAGGTAAATTGCACAGATATGGCCGTATACACTCGGAATGCATACTAGCAGTGATGCAACCGGCATCTATTGGCTTTTGCACAATGAAGCTGCAGAGCTAACTAGGCGTGGGTGCGAGCATTCCAACGGTAACTCACCCTTCGCCCGTAAGGTCAGCGTCCCTCTGATTTAGGTCTTGTTGTTCCCCGAAGCAAAACACCGCGTTACGTACGCCGCGCACGTAACATCAGCTGGTCCAGGGTGGATGGACGCAGCATCCCAACAATTTCCGGCGCCAAAAGATCACGTTGTGGCTATATATGTGCTTGAAATAATGCCCGGGTTTACTTATATGGATTTCGAGCGCTCTAAAACGTCGGTTCAAAATTCTTGACGCCGTCATTAAATCATTCCATGCAGCGGACGGAATTAAAAATACGAAAATCGTCTTTTTTCATCTTCCTCTCCCGTTCAAAAGTTCATTGGCTCGATCGTGTCTCGTGGTAAATAATTATTGTGTACTGTGAACGTTAACTCATGTGCGAGGAGAAAAAGAAAGAAAAACCTACTTGTGTATACGATGTTAGCACGAAGACTGAACAACTTGTTTGTACAAATAGGTGTTGGTGTTGACGTCGAAGGTTGAAAACAGGTTCAAATCTGTTCAAGAAGGCGAAAATAAAAATTTATCCATCGAGCATGGCAAAAAGTTGAGATTTATGATCCGAAAATATTTCCAGACCCATGAAATATTTGCCATAATTCTTCGTTAATCATGTATCGTTATTTAATGGCGAAGAATAAGACGTGAAAAAATCTTCTCTCGAATAAGTAGAATGAAATATTTTGTTTGAGAATCGCGCGAGGAATTGCCTTAAAAACTTTTCGTTGTATTTCTGTATTAGCATAAATGGTAATTTCTCGCGTCTCGTGCAGTATGTATAAAAAGCGGTTTTTAACTATAATCTCTCTTGACTTTTGTCCGATCTATGCTAATTATAGCCGTGTTTGTCCTTTGAAGGAGATTTTTTCGAGATGGGTCAACATTAGGCTCGGCGTATCCGCAATGAGAGGAATTCGCAGTCTAAAATAGCTCTAACATTTTCGGAAATCACTTGGAATTCAACGCGCGTGGTTATATACGAACAAACAAGGAAAAAATCACCTTAATACACACATACATGCCTCCAAAACTCCAAGGTGTGAATTCCTCTCGACAAGTTTCTTACATAACACCGGAGATCCATAAGCGCCTCACACACGTGTCGCTGCAGACTTCCATCAATAATTGCATCATGCATAATTATTCGCGATACAGTCACTCCTTGCGCAATACGATAATCAAACGTATCCGCCCATCAATCCAATTATTATATTATATTACCTTCTTTGCTCACACCGTGTGTCCGCGGATACGTCCATAAGGTCGACTGCACTATGCGTGTCATTGAGCATTTCCTATTCGCGCGTTGATATCTCCGGCGACTTTAAGGCTGGGTATGGAACCGAAACTGACAAGTCGTTAATTTCTTCATATAATTGAAATGGGAATTTAAATACTCGTTTTCTGGGTCTGAAAAGCAACAAAAACCCGGATAATAATGATTGGAAATTACGCTCCGGCCTTTTATAGGCTTCCAGCTTCTCATTGTCAGTGGTATTTCTTCTTAGCAAAGTGTTGGGCAGTCCTGCTGATTTTTTTCACGGTTCCTAGCATCCATATGAATAACGCTAGGGGTCGCTTTTATTTTTTTAAGACGCACAATTTGTACAATGATAGAAAAAAACGTATTTTCACCATTATTTACCAGTCTTTCGATATAAATGGTCAAAATTATAGTTGTTAGTGTGTAATAGGAAACAGCTTCTGCAGAAGCTGTGGGCTAGTATATGAAACTCGGCAAGCTACCAAACAGGAAATGTATCGGCCTTGTTCGATATTATTGTACGACCGGTGTGGCGATCGAGGGACACGTAGCACGGAAACGGGCTTATGGTCACCGCGAGGCTGCAGTAAAAGTGTTGCAGAGTACTTTATGTAATAGCCTGTCACGTATTGTCTCGTTTAATTTTATTATCAACTGTACATTACCGTCTGTACGTATCTGTACATGCACACGCGCCCCCGGTGCGCGATACCTGTGAGCACGAACTGCTCCTTTTTTTTCATCAACAGTATAATGGCTATTGTTTTTTTTTTTTTTTACACTCGAGTTTCTAGGTCATTTCTTACAACATATTATTTTGATTACCGACAACCGAGACGAAACGACGATAATTGCTTATAAATTGTCAAGTAATGAGAAATAACAACAAGTCACGTGATTTGGCTCTAGAGCCTGGCTCAAAATTCGGAACCCAATTGCGCGTTGATTTCATGATTAATCGCGTCTGTATTTTCTTTTTTCATCGTTCAATCAATGGATTACTATTGTGATTCGGTGTCGAGTATCGGAGGAGCTGTAGCCGGTCGATGGGTATGCGGTAATAATGAGATGAGGAATTCGAGCGATCGGGCATCCCGCATTTCATGCGTGAGGTTCGTGCAGACGAGCAATCATCCGGCGCCAATTATTTCTCGTCCATTGATTCCTGACCTCTGGCCTCGTTCGTCTGGTCAAATTCAATTACGTATCTACCGGATGAAATAAACCGGAGGAATCTCTTCCTCAGCGATATTTCGGCCGCGATGCTCATGCCCGAGCGACCAGTGTCAATTTTGTGTTTTAATATTTTACGACGTGCAAGAGCAATTTTCACATTCTTCACAGTCCAGTGCATAAAGTTGGCGAGACAGTGAGATGCTAAAGCCGGTAATCCGGCGCGCTGTTTAATACCGTATGAAGTCTGACTGTGTAATAATAATGCGAAATACCTTCGGGCTACACCTTAGAAGTTATTTATCTCCGACTCTTCCAGGTTGCACTTTGCTGCCATCGGATGTTTGTTATTTATGGTATTACACGCGTGCCTACTACCTACCATCCGTACAGAAACTTGCGGCAAAAGAGGGCCGATCTCAAAGCCTTCCCATTAATTCCAAAAAGTCACCTGCATGAATTTAAAATTCATATATTGAGTCCAATATTCATCATTTTCTTAATTTACGGTGTAATCTCTCCTCTTCGCCTCAATCATGAGTCCGCGCTTCTGCTGTGAGACATTACGACTCATGAGTCCCTATTAATTGGTATCCCTTCCGCGTTCGCGAGTACCTACACGAAGTCGTACCCACGGTACTGATCGATCTATGCGTGCACGGTCAGATCCTGAGGCATGTGAGTATTGTGTACCAAATAGAACGTCGAGATTCGATTAAAGAAGATAATTCCGGTTCAATTAGTATTCCCAGGGCCCTTAAACCTGCGCCCTTCCGTATCTCATCCAATTAGTCGGAACTGAAATCTCAAGTTGTATCTGGGCGTATGCGACAACGAACATGTGTCATACCACACGCCTCATGGTTCCGTTAAATTCCAGATGACAAGGACGTGGCTTTAACCCTGGTCCCCTCACTGGTCCCCCAAAGACCCACCAACAACCGTCACACCAATGGCGCCGTGATAATTGCACGTAACTAATAACGATCTTCGAACTAAAATTGGTAAAGATGCAATACTGGCCGGCGATGCGTGTACGTGAATTCGGAAAGTTTCGATGCAAGGTGGATGGATTTACGAAGTCAAAGTCGTTAGCGTTGTATTCTGTGATTTACCTCATCACGTGAAGCTGTACAATGAAGAAATCTGTCGTGTCGAAAGACTGACCTGCAACAGAGAGAGGAATAGTGATATTAGTCGATGGTAAATCTATTGTGTGTGAAAAAATAGGATAGAAAAAAGTGATTTAGATAAATTGTGAAGTGGACCGTTACGTGTTTAACTGGCGCAAAAATCGAATGGTCGGGTAAAAGTGGGTAAGCAATCGAGCCTACGTCGGGGTAACGTGTTACGACGATGTATGACGCCTTAGAACCCCCTAAGGATATTTTAGATTAACTTTGCAACGGGAGGCACTGTCAGGACTGGCTAGTTTTAACAAATTTTAATGTACGAGATAGAAATCGTGGCCTGTGTAAGTGCTTGACTTAGGTATTACGATTTCTCAAATCTATCACTCTTCAGTCAAACGTTTCCGTGACCGAGAATAATGGATAACAAATTACGGTACGGTATGATAGTACTCGCTATTCTATTAAACGACGAATAGTTAATAGTCAACGACACGAACCTACGTCTATCATGTTGTTGAATGAATCCGTTAACGAGGGAACTCGGGATAAACTGAATGACGAACTGGCAAAGAACGTTTGGGAAAAAATACTCACTGTGAGACTGAGTGGATACGAAATTGTCAATTAACCTTTTAACTCATATGATTTTCTCATTTTTTTTTTTATTTTCACATCAAATTCTAGGGTCAGATGTGACCATCCTGGTTTTGGTTGTCGATATTGTGTAAAGTTCGGTGGACACCGGATCAGCCTTCTTCCTCATCTTTCGTTTGGATACATTATGAAGTTATTTGCGAGTATGGTACAACGACCGCGCATGAATCTTCGATCAATTTTTACGCGCCAATCGATATACCTAGAAGCGAAGACCTGAGGCGATTATTTTAGTCGGAGTCACTAAATCGATTCTCCATGTTGAATGACCCCTGGTCAGGATACGTGGCTCATAGTGTGACCGTTTTATGGTCAGTGGCTGTTCGGTAACGTTAATGATTCTCGTATTTAGAAACTGCTTGGGGATAATTCGAATTTAATCTCTCATTATTTTATCCCGTTATTATACACCGATAATTTGTATTTGAACGTTCTTCCTCATTCTTATAGATATCATATTTAGGAGAAACAATATACACTTCATCCATAGTTGCAGTAATTGTACGATTAGGACTGACAAAATCCTATGCACGAATGAGATTAGAGATGCTCATATTCCTCTACACTGTGCTTATGCTCTCAGTTTTTACTCTTACCACAACTTTTTTCAATTTAATTTCCCTGGCAACAAACTCGAATCCCAAATCTTTCTCACATGATCGAGGGTCATAATTTTGAGGTCAGACGTTTGGTCCATTGTTTGTTGTTTGCTAACTCGATATTCGAGCCGGAAATGCGTCCGATGGCACGTTTCATCTCGGAATAGATCAAGGCGACTCTACTACGACTAATATTGTCTGGGATGATGCTAGTGGTAAAAGATCGGTCAGTCGCCGCGTCAAGACCTCGAAGTTCTTTTTCAATGGGATTCGAAAGTCCTGTAAACATTTGTTCAGCCTAGAAAAGTTCTGAAAGTGAAGGAAATTTCGTGTTCAGGAAAACCGGATGAAGCACATACACGAAATAACGTGGGTCCGGTTTGGAAAGAAAACGTGGTTGGAGTTCGGAACGAGGGTCACACGCTGCGGAGAAGGATCAGGGTCGGTGTTCTGGGCACAACAACGCGGGAGCAAGTACCAGCATGATGTTAGGTATATACGAACACTTTCAAACGAGCCTTCTGCGGACCAACGAACGAAGGGCGGGGTTGTTCCGTGTAAGGAAGATGCTCGAAGCAGGACCCGCATCTTCACTAACTGGGTGTCGATTAAATCTGTCAGAATCTTTAACTGTACCCGAAAAATTAGATTGGACACGAAACTCGTTCTCCAATCCTCAAGGCCGGAAACACTTCGATGTCAGTTCCGAAATTTCCATCCTGCACGCGTGTCCATGTCCATTTCCAGGTCCAAAATGGTCAAGCGGCGAGAAAACACGCGGAGACACCCCGTAGGTGCAAATAAAGGACGAGGAGGACACCAGGAGGAAGGGAGACGTTACAAAGGGACAACAGGTAGGACCGGCCTTGGTCCATTGACCTCGGAACCAGAGCCAAGTATGAGCAGAAAGACCCGGGCCGGAACACGCGCTCACGGAGGCTGAGACGGTGAGCCACCTCCGAACGGACTGCGTGGCTCATACGCCGAGGTCATCGAACCTTTCTTCTGATTTAGTCTTCGCAAATTACTTCACGCTACGGTTACTACACTACCCGTGCCCCCCGCACTCCGACAAGAGCAAGACCACGACCAAGAGTCAGAGTCAGAGCGAAGAGGAGACGGAGAAAGAAGAGGACAAGGTGAAATACTGAAACGCAGTATCGCAGCGCGGTTCAAGTTTGTACTTAACAACAAAACTCGATGACGTTGTGTCATCAATATCTTGCCGAAGATGAAGAAACTCGATTAGGTATTAATTTGGTGATTTGGACTGGTGGCAAACTCGTTGCGCTCGATTGTTTATTGCTGGTTGTCGAACAAATCAAGTTTTTCTATGATACAGCATTTGAATTCCGCGGTAACCACGTGACGTCATACAGTACCTGTCACTGACTGATGGCGCTTCAGATTGTGATACATGGCGACTGAAAATGAAACTTTTCTGTTCTGAATTATATTTTCGGAACGGCTATCCCACGGAGCTTGAGAATATCGATAGTAAAACCCGATTCATGAGCGGTTGATAAAATTGATTGGTGTAATTGAACATGTTTACAGAAGCGATGTTACAGTAATCGATGGAATCAATTATTCAAATTGAATGCTGTGCGATGCGACACTTCGTGAGATAATGTAAGACGAGCTAGGTCAAATAATATGATACGGGTATACCTATCTACCTCAGCAATTGCACCGTGATTAATACGTTTATGTAAATAGAATAGGTTAAGACGTTCGGAGCGCTATGGTCGTTATCCAAGATGGACTCAGCCTAGACCAAGACGATCCTCGCGCCAATAGCGATGGGTATGAAGACCCGAACCATTCGGTCCATCGTCTCTGCACACCTGGAACCAGCGCGCTAAAATCAGCTGAAATCGTGCTTCCGCCAAAAGTGCAGATGTCGAGGAACTCTCGTCACTCGAGGAAGACTCCTCGCAGGGTAGATGCTATCATTGGCTCATGGACCCAGGGGAGAAATGGAATCGCGTGTTCGATCACATCGCTAGGCTCATATCGGTGAAGGCATGTGACGACGGAGATGCGACTTATGACGTCTCTGTCAACATGCATCGTCTACCCCGTACTTACCAACCCCGACCTGCACGCACTTCACTGTACGCACTACGCGCGGCGTGCGTGTACCCTACCATCGCTTATGAGCGTGATTTGCATATTCATGGGTCTGAGGAACGCAAATTAATATACACCGAGTAATACGACCCACGCGACGTGCACTCATGCCGTGCACTCAAGAACGCAGAAGACCTGATCCGGTCTAAATGCGCAACCATACTAACGAATTACGATTACTGCTCATCGTCACGATTAACTGAACCACTACTGAACTGACGGGGTCTGATCTTACTCATCAATTCTCATGAGGTGACCGGGAAATGAGAAACTGATGACCTTGGTTCGAAAGGTGTTCTCGAAAATTGGATCATGTGACAATGATCAACAAATCATACGACGACTCGAGTCTGTTCGTTGACTCGCGAGGCACGCAATTGAAAATATTTGAACCTGGACGAATGGTTTTATCGTCTGAACCGATTGGAGCGACAAAAAATGACGGAAGATTTATTCTCGTGAAGCCTACGTTCAGAATTATCCGTAACAAGCGCTCGACAGATAAGTGTCCAACATTGCTCTATATTTGAGTAAAAAAAGTAAGACGGGTAGAGTGTATATTAGAGATACAAAAAAATTAGGATCTCAATGGTGGTAGATCTTTAGGCTGCCAGATTGGTATCTCCGTTCGCAATGGACGTCGTTAGAATGATCGTCAAATTAGAATTCACTCAATCTAAATACAAGGAATTTACAAATTTCAATAATTTCGTAGGGAAATAAAATTGTGGTTGAGATAACCACCTTGCGACGTAGTGAATATTTAACGAACGTACATCCTTGGTTCGAGAGCTGAAACTCAACCAATAATTATGACAAACAAAAGCGCAAGAAGTAACAACAAAGATCAGCAGTCTGCGGTGTGTAATTTGTGAGTTATAAAAATAGCGTATAAAATGTTGACAAATAGTTGTGCAAACGTTAATGATACCCGTCACTATATACCTCAGCTTGTTTAACGCGTGTACATCATTAATATGGGTCATAACAGAGCCTCAGCGTTCATTGAAATCAGTGAACCATTCGAGAAGCTCATCTCAAGAAACAACAATTATTAATTAGACACTCGTCGGCGGCCTTTCCTGCCTGTTTCCACCCGGCATACGTCCTCGTCTAGCCCTTAGATCCCGGTAATCACTCATTGATTTTTTTTTCCACAATGATTTCGCGGGCTGAAACTCCCACATTGATCTGGTTCGCCTCCAGTGCTGCGCTTTCTGATGACCGAACGATTTCTAACTCGTTGTTTCACCGGTCTCATTAATACAGCCAGAGGCATTCACACGGGGAAAGTTGGTTCGGTTAGACCCGAACTGGCTACTGTACCGTTTCTCGGATGTGTAAGTGATACGGAGATACGTCTGGGCGTGGAGTAGACGTAAGACACACACGAATACCGAAGGTGTCCATTCTGAGTTGCGTAACGATCATTATGACACCGTTGCCACTTGCCCATGCTGACTGACTGCTTTTGTCTTATTGTTAATGTACAACGCCGAAAGGATGCGTGAAATAGTTGGCATCGACGACTATATCTGAGGATTTGCGTCTACCGCGTCATTTTTTTTTTCTTTTGCGTAAAAGTGGTTTCGCGGACTGATTTTGCAACGTGGACGAAAGAACCGGATTCGAGATTCTAGTAGTTTGACAGATAACGAAGTACCTTCGAGTTTTGTGCGAATAGAATACCTCGACTTTATGGTATGTTGGTATTTCAACCGTGTGAACTTAGAGACAGTAATTTTAATTAACAAACTAGAGGATACGTAGCTGGTTATGCACACGTATAATATATCAGACAAATAGTTCAGGGTAACGAGCAAAAACGGATTCTTGAATTGCTTCACGCTTTTTCTAAACTATAATAAATACGAATAGCGGTCGCTCGGCTGAAGAGAATTGCAAAATGTTCTAAAACGATTCGTGTTTAATCCTCGTAGGCGTCGTATAGACGTTGGGTGTTCGAATGTAGGTGCCCGGACATAAATTGTAAAGTGTTCGGGACAATAAATAATCACAATAAAGATATCTCACAATCAAATAACTCCACGTTTATCATTCGTTTCGATTATTTCGTCCGATACTCACGATACATAAACTTTCCCTTTGTGTATTCTGTACCACAGTGTATTCACGTTCCGTCAAACACAACTGGCATCCGTGAAAATCACTGCAATCACTCAATTCAATGACACCGGACTCGCAGCTGATATTTTATGCGTGCTATTTTCACGATTACACTCCGATGCAACTGAAACAAACGTTACCCAACGATTTATTAGCCAACACCAATTCTCTATTCACCCCGAAAGCAGCTCACACGTCTTCAAACCAGTGGACAAGTAGCTTGATAGAAGTCTCAAGAGGACTTCCGGTCTTCGAATACTTTGAGGAAATCTTTTGATGACGAAAACACAGGCGCGGCTGAAAGCATTTCGCATTGAATGAACTTGATTACCTGAATGAATTTCCGGTTTGTTAAATGAGTTTTATCGAGTCCCGGTGAACGCTGCACCCACAGATCGTACCAACGATTGGGTCAACAATATGACCAGTAATCCAGGTGTCAACAGTCGACAACTCAATCGCGATTCTATGGACGGTACCCTATAACTTCTCGTTTAGTACCCTATAGCCTTGCTTAAGGACCTAATATAATATCATACGAAGGAACAGCTACCAGTAGTCACGTGTCGGGGTGATAAAACAAGACTTTATGGTATATGTTTGCGTTATTCGATTTCGTAGGAGTTACACTCGAAGCTCAGGTATCGGACTATGCGGTATAAAGCACGGAATGTCTGTTCGGAATTTGTAAAAATTCATGTGACAGGTTTTATGGTCCCAGGTCATTCCACACACCATATTTTCGATCTGATGAAGCAGACACATAAAACGTTTTTTTTTAGGGTTCTTGTTTCTGTTTGTGAGTGGTTTCTCTCTTTCACTGATCGCCCATGGACTCGTATAGGCATATAAAATAAACCATTGGTTATATTTTTTCAACTCTAGCCCATATAACGTTTACTCCACTTCGACATCGTAAAGTTTAACGACAGGAATATAGTTACACCGACCATATGGGATCCAACCCTGGTCGAAACAATAGCTATTTCTGTCCCATTAATTAATTTACATACACAATCTTGTGTCTAGAGTGCCGCACTCTCACTGAAACTCAATCAAGATTAGAGGATGATACATGAACGGTTGGCACACAAGAATATTGGCTGCTTCGCCGATTGTTTGACTCTCCTATTCTCTTTTTCGACGCCACTGTGGCATCGCAGACGTGCTTTTGGTTTCCGTTGAAAGTCCTCGTCCTCGAGAGTCGGCTAGAGGTTATAGTAACATCCTTATGGATAAGAGGATAATAACGCTGAACAATATGCGAGAATGAATTTCCGCGATGCTATTCATGTCCTGCCAAAAGTGGATATGGTATCGGTTGCATTGTGTGGAAATGATTTAGTGGAAATGGTTGGAAGACAGACACCGTTCCCATAGTTCGATTCTTCCTAAAGAGGACTTGACTACGTCGACCACCGCCTGTCATCCGCGGGTAGTCATCGTTTATATTGCTGCAGGTATACGATTAAGATTTCACGGTTAATTAACTCACTTGACTAATTAATTAAGTGGCATCGTTTAAATGGGTATAAATCACGACCCTATGCCGCACAGTATATACCATATCTGCTTTAATTGCTAGTTAACGAACGTTTAATACTTAATTATGACAAATAGAAAATACCTCCATGAGCATTAATGCGCATCAGATATAATTAAACGGAAGTGAAAACCTTTCGTCCATCCTAATCCTGACTAGAATCGCCCTCTAATTTATCATCGTACAAGCTACGTATGCGCAGTTCCTGAAAAGATATCGCACTCCCAGAAGCACAAGAATCGATCCGCGACCACCGCGCGAGGTTCGACATTCCGAGAGGCTCCAAGATATTTTTGGGTCTGCCAATTTGGAGGCAAGATTAACAGTCACCCTCTGACCACTCGTGCTGTAAACGCTGGTGGTTCTTCTCGAACGGGGTAACAGCTGACCCACGACCCGTACCGGAATAGTCCCTGGGTTATCCGAGTGCGCTACGTTATCTCAATCTATCAATCATTCCGTGACATTTCCCTATACCGCATGCAAGTGGGCGGCTTTACCTCGACAACCTCTAACCCCTAACCTGGAACACTACCTCCTCGTGCGAACTACCTGTGCGGAATACTTACACCTTTGGAATATTTCCGTTCATATTCAATGAAATTCCGTGTCGTCCTCGAAGTCAAGGATTAGCCTGTGAATTTCTAGTATCAAAAAGATCCACGTCTCACGCAGAAGAATCAATGTCATATTACACAATGGACTCGGGATTTCCGCGGATATTTTTTTATTCACGTTATAAATTGGTGAACATGCGTTTGTACTCGGAATGTGATTCATTCATGGTCGAAACTGTGGGCATGAGATCCTTGACCAAATTTGTAAGAACGTCTACGCACAATTCTTGTTTGCCAAATTCAATTTCTCTCTACACGATAATAAATCACGTATCGAACAGGTTCTGTTGATAAGAAGAGATGCTGAGATTCTGCTTATCATCGTGATGTCTGCACGGACAGGAAAGAGGATAATGGTGGACAATGGGGTCTGGATAGAATTCGGCTGTACACACTAATAGACCTCTTCTAACTGATCGGCAATTAATTATGAAGGCAAATGATTTATCGTATGCAGATAAGGGAGACGATGACGAGCGGATAACAGCCAGCCATACCGATACCGCCGATGGGAAGATGACTGGAGTAAAGCAGGTGCAGAGGTATCGGAGTCACTGTAGGAAAATGAGAAAAGATCAAGTTTGCTAATTAAATTCTTCGACCTTGATTCTGACTGGGAAATACGAGTGGGTCTCAGGCATCGAGATACACGTTGCACCGAGTACAAGTCATGGGATACTCTCGGTGCCCAGAATAACGACGTCGAGGCGTCGTCGAGGCACCTATACAAAGGTGTACGAAAACCTTCAGCGTTCAACCAGTGACTGGGTGGATGTAAGCCATGCAGAAGACGTGGGTACGCGATTTCGTCATTTCGAAGCGTCGTCCTTGCGCGGTCGCCCACGTGACAGCCACGACAACCAGCGACTTTGGAATTTGCATTATCTAAGGACGCGTGTCTCTCGCTCTTTACAACAGACTTATTGTCTAGTATTTAACCGTCAGACAATGAACAGCTGCTATATAAAGCCGGGAATATAATCGCCTGATAAAATTGAGTTATGCGATACTGATTTACCCTGCACCACCGGCACCAGCACCAGCAGCATTAGCGATATTTAGATGAATTCGTCTTTCGAAGATAAAAGGTACTCTTGTTTGCAAAGATCGATCGTCACGCTGAACAAACTGGCTAGGACAACGTTCCAAGTTATTCTTCCTCTACTGCGCAAAGTGTGTGTCAGGGTTTACCGTGTACTTAACCGCGATAATATTTGACAGAGGTGATTGTGTCGCGTCCATTATATCCATTAGTCGCAAGTTGATTATACAAGCTATTGTATCACCTCGTGGCGTGTTTCATGGTTTTAGAATTATACAAGCGACAGGAAGACGGATAATGGAGTTTTGAAAAAAATCTGATTTCGAAATACCCGGACCTCGCCAGTGACGTGACGTGCTCGCACAGCTGAGATATTGGCTGTGACATTTACCACCGGTAATTAACTCCTTTATTATTTGTTATAGTCGTAGAAAAGTTTGTTCTATATGCAAACACACGAACGACACTCATAAAAGATCAAAGAGTATGACGTAAGTGGAAAAAGTAACTTTGCCGCATACATTGGCCACGTGAAACAATGAAAAAAAAATAATAAGAATAAAGAAATTCACCAACAACAATTGAACTCTGTAAAACTATACTATAAAGATTCTAATCACGGTTTGGAAACAATGAAAGCAGTCGCTGCGAATCAAATCAGTCGGTACGAAAACCCTCCGTTCAATATATCCGCGAGTTAAGAGCGAATCAGGCTTGACTAACGTAAAAATGACCAACTCTGTAAGTAGGTAGAATTTTTCTATGATCCGAGGTGATTAATCTTGTCAGAGTTATTTCCAAGGCATGATGATGCGCTCGTCGGTTATCACCCTCGTCCCTCGTTTCGCCTCGGCAGAACCTCACGAGCTGCATCGCGGAAGATTTACCAATAAGGGTTCACCAGCTCGCTCTCGCCTATCCACGCACTTATCCAGATTGATGTCGGCAAACACGTGGGTGGGATTTGTTGAAGGCCGGAATTACCTACACGGGCGATGGGAACGAGAATCGCATAGCGGCTGAGAGGAGAGCAGCGACGAGAGGGTGACGATCGACGAATCCGCGTGTTACCGCGCTCCTAGAGCCGTAAGGAGCGAACGTGGAAAACTCGACACGTGGGGGACTGAATAAGATTGATTCCCTTCATTAGGCTGCGGCCAGATAATTAAACGCGCATCATATAATCGAGAAAAAAATAAATCCTGCCAACATCGAGGATCCCTTCTCCACGCTTCTTCGTTGCTTCGCTCGTGGATGCGGCTACTACCGCGGTTCTGTCTGGAAACTGGCCAGCCTGGTTTACCGACACGTTGCAACTGGCCAGTTTCCATATACAAACGCGGTATATCAACTCCCCGCGTTATACGGTTGCTAATAAGAAACCATCCGGCCGGTGTCTAACCGAGGACATTAAAATCGCGTTATTGCAGCTGGTTTGCAGAAATATTCAGTTTATGCACGCGAAACGAGTAAGAGCGACCGTAATGAACGTTTTAGTCACAACTGCGCCGCGTGTTATTACTCCAGAGTCTAGAGCGAAGGAGCTCTCCGTTTAAGGAAAGGGAATTCAGTTACTTCCATATCACGCGACCCCTGAACCACTTCCCGATGACCAAATCTGGAGGAGAGGGAGAACTCGACTGGATGTATCAAAGAAATTAGTCCAGAACCGGAAATCGCCAGGGGTCGACGACCCGTTGGTTATTTTTTGACCGGCTGAAAAAGGACCTACGTCCACGTAGCCGCCCCACGTTTCCGGTCCTGCCGACGGGATTCTTCTAATTCGTTTCACTCCTGCTAACGACCACCGACGTGCCATGAAGAGACCCTGGGGACCGCCGAGGGACCACCGAGCAACTGCAACAACTTACTTCGTTGTTTTTTGCCAGTCGAGAGACTCCAAGACCAAACGAGTCCAGTGCACACCGTTCGCGAATTAGCAAGGACAATTTTCTCCAGCATCAGATGTAATACGAGCTCGGAAACAGACGCCTTTTATGTACGGGCTCTTTGTGGATCTGTTCTAGGGAAATTGCTAGTCGTTAAATAAGCGATCGGTATAATATGCATAGAAGCGGAGCTTCGCCGAGGCAGTGGATGTCTAATTGAAACGGATTCCCGATAGTTACAGATTACCTGCCTCCCCTGGTCTCGACTTTCATCAAAGCGTTCGCGTGATGCTCTATGGAATGAACAAAAAACGAGGGTGAATGTTAAAATATGTAGAGTATGCGTAAAGTCGAAGGGATCACCGATGTAGGAGAGGAAGCGCGGTCCCGCACGGTGAACGTATTGAGGAGTTGTGTATCGGTAAAAAATGATGAATAACCTGTAATCTTGGCACATTATCTTCTCTACGAGACTCGCTTTCATTGGTAATACCGAGAAGAAACCCGTGATAAACAAATACCTCACAAGATGCATGTTTGATCCCACCGTCATTATCATCATTATTTCATACGGGAGCCAGCGCTTATTCGATATGGTTTCTGGAACCGCGAACCTTCGCGAATCGGCTTTATTACCCTCAAAGAATACACCCATTGTATTTACTCGACGTTTCATGGACGCGGGTCCGATACCGATTCACATCTATTCGATCTCCCAAGATTAATCACGCCACATTCTTCAATTCTAAATTCTTCCCTCTTCAAACAGGTAAAAATACCATCGAACAGATTCGCATGAGAGTCAGTCTCGATTTTACCGAATCATCAGACGGTGATGAAATTAATCATCTCCCTTTTAAGAGCGGGCATAATTTTATCCCCTTTGAGAATTTAGCACGAATCAGTTTCGATCCGGAGGGCCACCTCGGTATCGGTCGGCGTGAGCGTCCTCTGATCTTCTGAGAGTCATCTCGGTAGGGTTTTTGCGGATTGAAAGTGTAGGCTGGCGATGAGCGAAGGTCGTCAGGGTGTTAATTTAAGAAGAAGCTTCCATCCGTCGCTGGCTGTTATCGCCGTGGGTGCGACCGCAGAAGAGAGATCTCGGGCTCTGCATCCTCGTCGATTCTCAGAAGGAACGGAGCCTGTAACCTGCAGCGCCGGCGTCTCCCGCGACGCTGAGGAACTGAAGAAGCGAAATACGTGACGCGTTTTTGCACTATCACTGTGTAAATTTTATTCACCTGCCACCCAGCAGCGCTTCTCATCCCTCAGGATATTATATTGAGCAATCGTGGTATGAACATGTAATTCGATTCAATTCAAAACCGCTTCAATCATGGATAAAAAGCCTCTTCCGTTGATCAAGCGAAACTCGTTTTACGGAAGGAAAGAAAAAGTGATTGCGTAGTAGGTAGACCAAGAAGAATGTGTTTAAGGTCTCCGCGATTCATCTTCTCCGAGAAATTCCGAACCTCTCAAGTACACTTTCCGCTTCTGAAGGGATGTCGCAGAGGTTTTGTGCCATTCGTGGCAAACTTGGATGACTTCATTAACGCAAGGTCGGACTGACGTTTACCCATGCTCGATCCTCCCCCCAATCATCACGGCTCATGATCATTCTTTACCAGTCGAGCGTTTTACCCGTCCATCCACTTCACCGCGGCATCGGTGTATGGACTACTTCTTGCAATACTTGTTCAAAAAAATCTGCATTGTGCTCTTTGTGTGTAGCTACAAGATCTCCATGCCTCTAATAGACGCCGTAAGAAAAGGCGCTACTACAAGATCCAAGCATGTACTTCAAACGTTCTACTAAGTGTTAAACCGCATGTGATTACAGAGCAGCACATGTTACCGTAGTTTTTTTATCGATGTAAATGGATATGAATGTTATTCCAATATTTCCCGCTGATTCATTTCTGTCCAATTCCTTGAAATGTCTTCGGTTGAGTTTTCGGGATATTGAATTTTGAGCTTCTTCGGAATTCGTCACGTCCGATGGTATCTTCGATAAAAACACGTGACGGAATAAGTTATTCAGAAGCCACAAGGCTCACGTGTGGGTACTAAAATTTTCGGAGACAACCGGCTGCGGACGATGCATGTAAAATATGGGACAGTCGCGCTTCGGCTTAACAATGGACGATTTCGCACGCTGGTCATGGATCCAGGACCTCATTATCCGACGCGCCTTGACCGTCTCACCTCCAATTGCCGAAACGAAATTTCGAATCGTCGCAAAATTTTGATGAAAATAGATCAATTTTTTTTCTCAAAAGACCATACCGAGGACGATTATGTCTTCATACGCAACGAGACTATCGAGATGGAGGAATAAACGTGAAGCAAACTTCTGGAGTCAGCTATTTTCGTCATGCCACGAGCTTAGACAGAGCGAATAATTGATTCGAGGCGCGTAGTCAATAAAAATAAAAAAGAATATCGAAATTCCGTGGGTGAAGGATCCGAGAAGCGAGTCGTGAGCCGCAAACAGTCGATTGGTCTCACGATGACGTAGGCCTCGCGTGGGTGTCTCGCGAAGGAGAACTACCCATATACGTGTCCGCCACTGCGGGTCCGATTCATTGTCAGTGGGCAGCTGACTGGCAATCGAAATCGCATCGCGCACTGTCTTTTGCTCGATCTAAAAAAGGTTTAATCGATCAGAAAGGCCGTTATTCCATACGATCAATGAATGTGCTACGAAATTAATTGAAGCGTAACAGAAGACGAAGAGTTCTTGTGCCTACACGAAAAAATCCTCCGTTCACCAAAGTCTTAAAATTAAAAGATCACCGCGAAGCCGAGATAAAACAAATCGAGAACAGAAAAAAAAGAGAATAAGAGACGGGAAAAAACGGGTTGAGCCACACAAAGCGTGTGCTCATTCTCCATAATTGAACCTTGTAAAATAGCCGGGGCATAAAATTGAAGTGATGGCGTGTACGTTTACTTTTCGACGGTATATGCACATCATGTGTGAACGGTACACGAACCGCACACATCCGTGGCTCGGTCTTTTGTTTCCTCGCGTTCCGTAGTAAATTTTATGGTTTTGCCCTTTCAGCTAGTGGAATAGCGTTGGGTTGGGCTAGGTCATGTCATGCCAGGCTAAGGTAGTCTCGGTTGGGATAGTTTTCCCTTCGCTTTAGATAAAGTCAGCTGAGGCAAGACCCACTGCGGTATCACCTCAGAACTTCTTTACTCCTCGTTTAAACGGCTATTAGCTTCTCTCGTTCCCCAACCATTTTTATTTCCCATAGGTACACAGATTCGCGGTGCACACGCCATAACCCTGCCCTCTACGGTTCGTAAGTGTTCGACAATTTACTCGGTTTTCGTTATGACACCATAAAATCTATGCACAGAATACTCAAGCGATGCGTCGCCTCGTCTTGCAAATTACCTTGTTTCGCCAACCAGGCGAGAACTCGGTTTGCACATAGTAAAGACACCGATTTATATTCATTACGTTTGCGTTTATTCGCTGAGATGGGAATCCGATCGAGAGTCGGTGTGCTTATCTCCGCTCAGACCATCTCATCGATAATATCAAGGTGTGCGAAATCACCTGCGGTGTGTGAAATAAAAATTATAAATCTGAATCCAAGAATCAGTTACAAGAATCTCGCACCACGTGCATCAAACTATATCGCCTAACCCGATGTTATACCGTCTGCTAAAGTGCATTGAATGTTAATTGCAGAAAACAGGCTTCATTTACCGAGTGAAACAGCACCCATTAAATAATATCTAATTGAAAGTAAATTCTCCGTAACTGAATACTTTGACTTTTCTTCTTATTCTCATACAGAGATCTCATTTTTAACCTGTAACTGCTTTCGAATGCGTATAGAATGTTTACTGTACTTTACTCTGCGCAGCATGGAGGGCAAATCTTGGGCAAAGTTCAAACACACAATTTTTTCTTCAATTCACACGCCATAATTCAATCGAAGCTAATGCTGCGGTAAAACGTATAATTGGACACGGTATTTTACTCATACGAGTACATAGTAGGTACCCACCACATATCCTAGTGGATTTATAATCGTTTTTTTTTTACCATCCGTCTCTATATCTTCTCTCCTATCCTACCTGCTAGCGCGGTTTACGGTACATTTTTCAGAGTTATAACACATTCGTGACACCCGTTGCACGGTATTTAATATCCGTTAACATTCACCTTTGAAATTTTACGTAGAATATTATCCTTCGGTCGAAAATCGCACCTTTGAACAAAAATAAGAAACGGCGATCAGGTGCTAAATGTAAAAAAATAAGAAGAAAACATTCATTTCCGGTGATTACGTAAACTTTGAAAAATTCGTCACTGAGGCAGAACGTGACTATTTTCATCGTATTTAAACGTGTTGGGCAAGCGTTAGGTGAGGTCTGTCACAGTGTACATACCCACCATAACCGTGAGGGGGCTACGTACATCTTCGTAAACCCATTCCGAAGGCCTTTTACCTATTGCTAACTTGAGTTTGTTCCGAGCAAACTGTATGAGGTAACCCGTAACGATGCCGAGATCTTGGTAGATGATTAACCAGGTATTCGCCGTCACGTTACCGCAATAGTGCATCAATCTTGCAGACGCAGACTAGAGTTGAAAGAAAGAAGTAGAGAAAAAAAAAACCACGACATCGGACGTCTATGAGCTAATCTTATCTAAACGAATTCTTTTTCTGATCTGGTATTCCACTCGGGTTTTAACCGTATGACGTAAGAACCACCTAGCCATGCGTGTATCTACACCTAGGAATACAGGCGACGGTATTTCTTGTTCGAATCGTATCACGCGTACGATTCACTCCAAAAATGGTACGATCACCGAGGAAAAAACATGTCGGTACCGCTAGCAACGTATCAGCATCCTTGATCCTCGTCCCAGTATCATCTCACGTTCATGAATCTAGCGCCCTCGGATTATAATCACATGCCGTCAATATAGTTGACGCAATTTGAACGATTGATACGAACGCAAATTGAATTGAACCTGATTAGGACTGTCGAAAGGGGCTCGTTAAAAAAAGTATTTCATCAGTTTCTTTTCTGTGATAATCAATGAAAATCAATTAAACCCCCCCGCAATAATAAAGAATGAGTTACAGTTACAGGATATCCCGTGCAGAAAAATATTACGGACGAGTTAGGTGTTCGATCAGGCTTCCCATAGGTATGATTGCCACTATGAAGAGTAAAGAAAAATCCCTGCCTTTTCCTGACCAAATTATAATTTTTCCCCGACTGAAAACTCGGACGAATCAGTGGTTATTCAATTATGTAATGAATCAATGGAAAATGGAGCAAAAGAAAATGCTTTTCGAAAATACTTTTTTTATTGGAAATTAAGACAAGTTTCGCTACTATATTTCCGTTGATGAGAATTTCCGCGTGAGAAGAGAAAAAAATCGCTGGGGATCTTTCAGGCTTGTTTTTTATCGCTATAAAATTCCTTGACTTTTCCTTGACTTTTCCTTGTCTAACCCTTTCTAAGGCCTCAACTGCCCGGATAATTTTTCTGCACGAGATCAGAACCTTTGAAAGATCCTTATTAAAAGTTGCCTAATAAAATGATGGTTGAACGCTTTTCAATTCGAGCTTTTCAACATAAATTATAGGATCACTGATTGCTTGCTGGTTGTGTGAGACGAGAGGCCAGCTACCTGAGGCAATCATCGTTGATCGCACAGCGAGCATGTGTTCAGCGAATTAGCACTGTTGTGGCGACTGCTTTGTATAAATATGTCACCGGGTTAGTTTGTTGTACGCCTGAAGCAGACGACGATGTTCGAGTGTTCGAGTGTTGTCGTAGAACCGAGAGTGGAGCAGTTCATAAAAATACTAGTTTATGGTTTTTAATGAAATTTCTCTGAACAAAAAAAAATATATATACCAGTTTCTCCCGGGGTGAACACGCGATATGTATTTTGCTCTCAATTAAATTCCATTTCATTTGTCGTTGACGACGTACGCTGCAGTGTACACGCGCTGTTAACCACCCAGGCGTTAAAGTCACCGGCAATTATGAGAAAATATTACTCCTGGATGGTGAATTATGGGGGGGTAGCGCATTCCTGGATCGGGGTGGGTGTTACTCACTTTTGATGGGGGATTTAATTCGACCGGCGTATACCTACTCGAACCTTTCCAGGAGTCCTAGACGGTTCTGTATGAATATAAAACCGCAATGGTATTAAGTGTATTTGCATTGAATCGCTCCTTATAGCGTGTTATATTTATTACTCGAGAGTCACGCGGGACTTCCGCAAGCTGTGGTACCGGGGTAACTCGCGTGTCGACGTTTCTGGCAAATTATCATTTCGCATCCTGTGCCAATTGTCATTTGTCATTCGAGTCACGACCCGGCTATGCCGAGATTAAACTATTCAACTTGTTCGAAACAACTCGGAATTACTAACTGCAAACGAGGTTAATTGTCACCAGCCTTGTCTTGTTTGTTATTGCACTTCTTTCGGGAGGGGCGTTACGTACCCAAGCAGACTGTCAGCAGTGTTCTGATGTCGACACCAAGGGCACCGATTCTATTATTTTGTACCCACAAAAAATTAATTACCCCGTTTCCACGTGCGAAAAGATGTTAACGAAGGTTCTAAAAGAACAACAACTGGAATCATCGAGCCTTAATTTTTGGCGATTAGCCCCTACCTCGTATGTGTGCGATGATGGTTTATTATCTCCAGGTCGTCTCTTCGGGCGGTGTCTGCGGGTGTGCCCACCACTTTACACTTGAGCACTCACACTTCGTTCCTATTTCTTTGACTGGCGAGTTGCTACTGCCAGACGTAGAATTGAGGAACTAGACGGGTTCAGTATCGTCACAAATTTTTCAAGCAAACAACAGAGATTAGGATAGACTTTGAGAGATACTGTCATAGCTTGTATCTTCTCTTCTTTACTTGGTAGAATATCAATTTACGATATTCTTTATGAATGGGGGAAAAAGATTCTAATTAAGATGTTCGGAATCATAACATTCGTTCGTTTACAGCAAACGAGACTGTGTCTTTGATCATCTCCTAGCTCCAAAAATCTCCGCACCCCTGATCTAAGCCATGGTAATCACAGAGCAATCTGTCCAGACGTTCATATGAGCGCTTTGCTTCTGTCGCGCACTGGGTTTGTCAAAAATTGACAGAACGAATGGTGGTGGATGCGTTTCCTGTTTCCCTATTCGAACATCCCCAATGCGGGTGCCGAAAAGCTCTAAGTAATGAGGATTTTTGGTACTTCGGTGAGGCTCAACCCCCGCATTAGTCTCCGGTCCCGGATGATCCGTGTGATGTTTGAGTATGAGGCTAGAGCGACCTGTCGTCTCGAGTGGTACTGACAGCGCGCAAAGCAGCGATCGAGGAACACCACGCCGGTACCACCTCTACCGGCGGCAATCTGGCTCGGATTTTCTCTCCATCTGTGTTATCCGCATGCACACACATTTCACATTTACTCATGGCGCAAGTGTCCGTCCCGACGTGGGATGCTGCGGAGTTGGGATAGTGGGGCGAGCAGGTTGCCCCCCCGCCTGGAAGCGGTCTCGGCAATTGCAATTGCAATCGCATGCATTCCCGTGTTCCACATTTCCGTTTGGCGAAGATCGCGCGGTCTGCGGCCGGCGTCGATCAAAGGGTAAAAAGGTCCCACCAAACGCCGCGAATTTTGTTGTTTTTCCTTATTTTTCCTTATGCCTCTTAACGTCGTCTTCCTTTTTATATTCGTTTTCATTTCTCATTATACCCCGATCGTGAGCTACCGACTGAGGCATAAACTCATCATTGGGTACAGAGTAGCTATAATCTCTCACTTCGGAAGACTATTAATCAAGTACACCTCTGCACTGTGGTTAATGCCTTCTGGGAGAATAATTTTTTTCTTAACCTTCATTGAGCAATGGCCGGAACTCAGAACTCAGGACTCGAAGATGCGTATAACTTCTGGTCCCCAATGGACAAGATTATACCATGACATTTATTGCTTCGTCCAATATACTATGCGTCCGATTCGAAGAAAAATTATACTGACTGTTGGACGAAAATAGTCTATTGGACCATAAAGTTTTCATGATTCGCAATATACGATTTGCGGAATAAAAACAGATGTATCTGATGTATCATACCTATGTTCTGTGCGCGCGCGCTGCCCATTCGCAGGATTGATAGAAACAGGCTCGTTACGAAACTAACATCTGACCAAAATGCAGCCCAATGACCTTTCCGTTTTTGGCGGAAGTGAAAGTTCACTAGACATGCGTGGACTCTGATCCTCCGCCTTGTCTCTCGCAATCGCCATAGCGAACCGAATTTTGCACACGAGAGCGCACCTTTATTTATTGCACGATTTCAGCTAATTAAAGAGTATTGT
The DNA here is from genome assembly GCA_018257835.1 of Euura lappo. Classification (NCBI taxonomy): domain Eukaryota; kingdom Metazoa; phylum Arthropoda; class Insecta; order Hymenoptera; family Tenthredinidae; genus Euura; species Euura lappo. Next base: position 407,947 of record JAEUYN010002377.1, on the reverse strand, counting down.
GCCAATTTTGGATTTCAACTCGTAGAATTAGCTACTCGGGAAGAAAATATGGCGTTTATAATGGGTTCAACAGCTCCACAGGGCTCTAGAATTAACCGAAGGGAAAATATTACTGACGGAACGCGAACCACTCCCAGTTTGTCATTTGTCATTGCAGATCGCAGGCATGCGAGTATAAGTAAAATAAATTAAATGATTTACGCTTACGAGATAACTCGCTCTCTCTTGAGCGAGAGAGAGAGAGAGAGAGAGAGAAATTAAATGGATTTCCGTAGATGACCTCGGTAGTCGTGCAGGGCGGTCTTCTCTGGCTAAAAGAAAACCGATTTATTAGTATTACGCGACACATAGAAGGTACGCAGCGAATCCGACGAGACCAGATGCCGAGGATTATCTATTTTTCTAGCACTTCTTCTTTTTCCATTTTTTACTACTTTGTTACACCAGCGACGGACTGGAACAACTCTGCAATTTCAGACACCCTCTTCACCAAGCAATACACTTTTTCAACGATCCAAACCAATTTCAGTGTCCAATTATGTGACCATCCAACTTCCGGCTGGTATTAGGGAAAATGAGACCTTGATTCGAACTCGTGAGGCAGATGTAACAGAGATTGGGGAATTCTTGGACGAATCAAGCGGACGTTCGTATCCCTCGCTACTTACAGCAGCTCCTTCTGAAATTTTTTTTTACCCGCCGAGCGCAGAGGGACGTAGATCACATTTGCCACGGCTGCACGCTATCTGCGTTCGCTACCAGTAGATCCTTCTGCATCTCGTGCCAAATACGATTTCTCGAACCCGTGACGGGGTTGAATTCTAATAGAATTATCCATCTCAAGGTGAGTTTCGGTGCCCATCTCACCCGTATCCACGGTATCTTTATAGCCTAGTATTCCCTCCACGTCTAGACGACGTCGTCTTCGGTTACGAGACCAGAAATGAATCACTGCTGGTGCGTGCGGAAAACGGCTTAAAGATCATTAAACGAACGGATAGGCGCCCATTACTCACGCGTATAACACGCTTAACCCTCGACAATTCTTAGCCTAATGCATCTGTTACCGAGCACGCATGAAGGTGTCGTGCCACCATCGCGCACGGATAGTTGGGGTGTACCGTATGCGCCTAGCCGGCAACAAATGGATCATTTTATCATCTAGTTAGCGATCGATACCCAGTTTCTCTATTAATTTACCGGACCGCTTCTCGTGTGCATCTTTACGTGCATAATGAGCGCAGATGTACGCGTGTGCTGTGTGGGCACGGGGGGTACAGGATATACTTGCGTGCGTGATGGCGTGGAATCAGGATGCAGATGTTACACCTACGTAATTATGTACGGACATGTATGCAAGGTGGTACGTATACGCGTACGTCGAGTAACCTATGTATACCGAGGTAGAACACGGGGGGCGAGTATGAAAAATGTGGTGGTACCCGCCTGCAGCGTATACCTGTTATTATCATTATATTAATATGTTATTGAATATACGTGGTCCTATGTGCATAACCACGTCTGCCTACTTATATCGATACGTATTCCCACTCACCTGTATCGCTGCACGGCCCCCGATACCGAGATGTAACCTGGATCCCGTCGTTATGTGCGATTTGCGTGCGAAACGAGCGCGTGTGCTGAGGGTTGAACGGTTGAATTTCCACTCTACGGAGATACTTTTTCAATACCATGATAATTAGAACTAGACGTATTTAACGAGAGATTATCTTTTTCCCTCATGCAGCCAATATCCGCTCTCTACAATGGTCTCCGTGCAATTTTCCTACATGCAAGAATTCCGCTTTCTTCTTCGCAGGTACATCTTCTGCGACCAAGTGGAACAAATTTTTTACCCGACTACGATAAAATGACCATATTTCACCCCTGAAACGCGGGTCGAAAGCCATCGATTTCGGACCAGAGGGAAGAAAAGTAAATTTCCGGGCAAAAAGTGGACTTTTTTTTAAAAAGGAACGCAATTTTCACCCTTGTAGCATAATACACTATTACGTGAATTCCAATTACAAATCAACGCACCCGATTTTTTTCTCTCACTCATCTTGCGTAGGAACTTCTAATTATATGAATATATTGCAGTAACAGCTGATAGATGTAGTTGTACAATGTACTGCATTAAATTGATGACCTGAGGCCTAAGTCTTGCTTGGTTCAAATTACATGTGAGCTTTTTAATTATAGAGTGACTCTACATAACAAGGTTCAAGTCAATCATGTGTATAAAAGGCAAATTCCTTATAACGACTGAACAGTCTGAACTTGGCTGGAATCGAGAAATCGAGAAATTTAATGACAGTTGGATTGGTTCAGAACTGTCGGAAAGCTCCAGCTACCTTCAGACTGTTCAGTCGATAGGAAGTCACCCTGTATATCGGGTAAATTGGTGGACTGGAGGATTATAAGCAATTGCAGCTTTATGGGACTTTATTTGCCAGCCGGTTTCTACGTTATCGACATGAGTCTGTGTATGTCATTACTACAAGATTAGACACCTTTCTATAATGTACTTGGCGCGAGACTTTTCCGAGTCCCTTGATATTGTCAATATCAGTTATCAATTGAAGTGTACCTTGATTCTCATGACAAGGTTTTTCGAGTTCGTTGAATCTAATCTGATTTCTAAAAACGCATATTCTGATTCACCTACCCCGTGGGGTCAAAATGGAATTGGCGATAAATTAGACCTGTAAGAACTATTATTGTACTTATAAGATAGAATAATTTTTTTTTTTTTTTTTTTGCGATCACGATGGAGTAACTGTCGTAAAGGTAAAATTGAAATAAAGAATTCAAGACGATGGATTCGATGATCGTGTATCGACATAAATGATCGTGTTATCAAATCTTGATGGGTCACGTTATATCCCTTGCGAAATTTGCTCTTTGATATTCGGTATAATTCAAAAGTCCCGTATCACGATTGCTTGAATTATCTCCATGCGATTTCTACGATGCCCACGATCCCCTATGACTTGATTCGACCCCGTTACCGGCCTGAAAATCAGTTATACTCGCTATATTACTCGGCGTTTTTGCAAGCGATCGGAATCGCGTAGGTTGTGCGCAGAATAATAGGAGAACCTGGACCACCAGCATCCGTACATAAATTTTCGATTAGCCGTAAAAACTACCCACTTGTTGAATAACGGTAACGGTTAATAGTCTTTTATTAGTAACAATTCTATGAAAATTATATTCGCGAATTAATCGACGCCTACTTAACTCTGCACCGTATTTTTACCTTCTAATTCACCTCTGACATGACTCTCATTTTTTTTTCAACAAAAAATGATCTATCGATGAACCAAAAATGAGACAATTTCGCAACAATAATCGACTCATTTACCCAGTTTACAATGAAAATCAAAGCCCGAAGAGGCAAGAGGGGAAAGAAGCTTCATGACGTAATTGTAGCGACCTACTGACGACTTCGAACACAAGTGCCGATGAGCTTCACTGAAATAGTGTCATGTTATCAGGTGGAAGTTGGCGATTCCGGACGAGTGTGAGGTATGCCGGATGAGCCGAAGGCGAGTGTCGGCATTCACACGAGTTAGGAATCGCCAACCCGCACGAGATCCACATCCTGTTTTTTGTATAAAACCTGATATGGAAAGTCTGACTTCGCGGACTGTGGAGAATGTGCGAGATAGCTGATCCTCTTACCGACCGAGGACAGTGCTGGAATGTGGACATTCTGGCACTGCTCTCGGCCGGTAAGGGAATCAGCCATTTCGCGCACCCTCTACCGTGCGCGGAGTCGAACTTCCCATGCAGGTGTTACGAAAATCGCTTTAAAACCGAGGTGGAAATATCGTTTACAGCCTTGGGTTAAGACTGTGTGGCGTTTACATGAAATTGAAAAAAAAGAGTTGTCAATTTGTGTCGAAACGAATATTGTTGGGTCTCATTGGGATCCGACGTGTAGCAACACGACGTCTGGTGGTCTCAAGACGAAGTAGTACGATACAGATCTATGAATTGGGGCCGTGCATAAATGACGTCACCATGAATTCTGCCTTTTTTGACCCCCCCTCCCCCCATGTCACACCAAGTCACAAAGCTTGGACCCCCCCTCCCCAAGGTGACGTCACAAAACTTTCACATACCCCCCCCTCGGGCGGGCTTTTCAAATTTGAGACAGGGTTTTTTGACTGAATATTGAAGAAAAATTGAAATTTCGAAATGTGACGTCACATTTTCTGACAACTCCCCCTTTGAGTGGGTGACGTCATTTATGCGGCCCCTTAGTGGGGGCGTGGTTTTCACCTATTGGTGGAGAGTACTCCAAGTAGGTCGATTCTAATATGTACAGATGTAGCTAGTTAACAGGTAGAAGGCCTACCGATAGTAGTTAAAATTCATACACTGGATGTCATCAAGGAATAATTTGAGTCCATGGAGTAGAAGGAGACATATCTTGAAAGAAAAAAGTGTCTCACGGTAAAGGGGGCGCTACGAACGAGTCTGTACCGCAGAGATCCGGGCTGACGTGAGCGCGCGCACCAGATACCGCGTAACCCCCATCCTCTTTTCCGCGTAACCATAGTGACCATGGACATGGCTACGTGTATCTGATGCGCGCGCCTACGTCAGCCCGGATCTCTGCGGTACAGACTCGTTCGCAGCGCCCCCTTTACCGTGGGATTTTACGACCACTTTTAGAAGCCTAAACGTGGGGAGATATGTCTCCTTCTACTCCGTAGCCGAGTCTCGAGCCAAGTACATTAAAAAAAATTTTTTTAATACGTTGCGTGAGACTCGAACCGAGTCTCTTTACCCGAACGGGAGCTGTTCGCGGTAGTGGGGGAAAATCACAATCTCTTATTTCTTTCATCTCGCGATATCCATGGGCTCTGAAATATAATTGTTATAATGTCGACACGAAAAGCTTTCATTTGAGACCTATTTCGATTGAATCGGTGCACGTGAAGAAGAGTTATGATTATTTCAAAGATCTGACAGGTCCGTTTCACTCGAAGAATTTCGTCTTCATCGTTTTCATCTCCTCCTCGGGACAAAATTCACTATCTATGAATATAAAAATGAGAGAAGAGCGGCCTCTCTGGTCTAGAATTGAGGATTTTAGCAAAGAACGATAGTGACCACTAGGTAAGCGCTAGTGTCGAATCTAGGGAATATTTGAATTTCGAGTTTCAATAGCACAAAATCTAATGTATATCTGAGTTTTTAACGAGTACCATCGAAATAATTGCATCGAACTCTACGATTCCCGACAACATCAACAATAAACACGACTATAAGTGTTTTGTTTGTCCCTACCGGCGACACTAGCGCTTACCTAGCGGCAAGCCTGGAACTGCGATTGAGAAAATGATCAATTACGCGGAGAGCAGACAACTATCCAGAGTTCCACGTCGTTGATTCACAGGTGGCGTTGTTGTCAAAAGTCAATTCGCACACATACGTATAGCATGAAGTATAGGCTGTTGTTTCGGCTGCTAAATTCAGAGAAGAGTAGCGACCGCTAGACAGCCGGGACAAAAGCCACCCGAGTAACTGGCTTTAGCCGCCAGACAGCGCTTGTGACGGCACTGTTAGAATCACGGGTTGGATCAAATCGAGAATGTAAACAAGCCGCCATCTTTAAACGTAACAGATCGAGAATCGATTGCCCGAAACTGCTAGCTATAGCGTGTTGGCTTCGGCTGCTTGGGTTTGACAGTTTTTTTGCTAAACGGAGACATTTCATTACGCTCGTTATCGCTACGTGATATTGAGATACATGACGTGATATGAGAATCATTACCGAAAAAATGAAACAAGTCGGGCTTTGAAGTTTTATTTATACATACAGTCGGCTCTACCACACATGGAAATTGCAAGCCAGTTTCACGGAAGAATCGAATTATGGGTTATCAGAGTCAATCAGTTCGATTAATCACAAAGCCTTGGGTATATTAGTTGTTCATATAATTATTAACATTTCCGGATGAAACTTGTAACGTGTGAGAAGAAATTGGTCTAGACCAGCTTATAATACTTTGTTTTCCATTCGTAGCTAACCATCTGATAGTATTTCTGGCTCGGTGAGAAATTTCTTACAGTGTAGACTGTAGATTTCACTATCCCACAGGGAAAAGAGCATCGGATTTGGGCTACGGCACATTTTACTATCCCACTGGGAGAAGGGCATCGGATTTGGGCTACGGCACATTTCACTGTGCCGCTGGGAGAAGGGCATCGGATTTGGGCTACGGCACATTTTACTATCCCACTGGGAGAAGGGCATCGGATTTGGGCTACGGCACATTTTACTATCCCACTGGGAGAAGGGCATCGGATTTGGGCTACGGCACATTTCACTATCCCACTGGGAGAAGGGCATCGGATTTGGGCTACGGCACATTCCACTGTGCTGCTGGGAGAAGGGCATCGGATTTGGGCTACGGCAGATTTCACTATCCCACAGGGAGAAGGGCAGCGGATTTGGGCTACGGCACATTTCACCATACCGCTGGGACAAGAGCAGCGGATTTGGGCTCCATCGGAATTCACCATACCGCTGGGAGAAGAGCAGCGGATTTGGGCTCCATCGGAATTCACCATACCGCTGGGAGAAGAGCAGCGGATTTGGGCTCCATCGGAATTCACCATGCCGCTGGGACAAGAGCAGCGGATTTGGGCTCCATAGGAATTCACCATACCGCTGGGACAAGAGCAGCGGATTTGGGCTCCATCGGAATTCACCATATCGCTGGGACAAGAGCAGCGGATTTGGGCTCCATCGGAATTCACCATACCGCTGGGACTAGAGCAGCGGATTTGGGCTCCATCGGAATTCACTATACCGCTGGGAGTAGAGCAGCGGATTTGGGCTCCATCGGAATTCACCATACCGCTGGGAGTAGAGCAGCGGATTTGGGCTCCATCGGAATTCACCATGCCGCTGGGAGAAGAGCAGCGGATTTGGGCTCCATCGGAATTCACCATACCGCTGGGACAAGAGCAGCGGATTTGGGCTCCATCGGAATTCACCATGCCGTTGGGAGAAGAGCAGCGGATTTGAGCTCCATCGGAATTCACCATACCGCTGGGACAAGAGCAGCGGATTTGGGCTCCATCGGAATTCACCATACCGCTGGGACAAGAGCAGCGGATTTGGGCTCCACCGAAATTCACTGTGCCGCTGAGAGTAGAGCAGCGGATTTGGGCTCCATCGGAATTCACTATACCGCTGGGAGTAGAGCAGCGGATTTGGGCTCCATCGGAATTCACCATACCGCTGGGACAAGAGCAGCGGATTTGGGCTCCATCGGAATTCACCATACCGCTGGGACAAGAGCAGCGGATTTGGGCTCCATCGGAATTCACCATACCGCTGGGACAAGAGCAGCGGATTTGGGCTCCATCGGAATTCACCATACCGCTGGGACAAGAGCAGCGGATTTGGGCTCCATCGGAATTCACCATGCCGTTGGGACAAGAGCAGCGGATTTGGGCTCCATCGGAATTCACCATGCCGCTGGGAGAAGAGCAGCGGATTTGGGCTCCATCGGAATTCACCATACCGTTGGGACAAGAGCAGCGGATTTGGGCTCCATCGGAATTCACCATACCGCTGGGACAAGAGCAGCGGATTTGGGCTCCATCGGAATTCACCATACCGCTGGGACAAGAGCAGCGGATTTGGGCTCCATCGGAATTCACCATACCGCTGGGACAAGAGCAGCGGATTTGGGCTGCATCGGAATTCACCATGCCGTTGGGAGAAGAGCAGCGGATTTGGGCTCCATCGGAATTCACCATACCGCTGGGACAAGAGCAGCGGATTTGGGCTCCACCGAAATTCACTGTGCCGCTGGGACAAGAGCAGCGGATTTGGGCTCCATCGGAATTCACCATACCGCTGGGACAAGAGCAGCGGATTTGGGCTCCATCGGAATTCACCATACCGCTGGGACAAGAGCAGCGGATTTGGGCTCCATCGGAATTCACCATACCGCTGGGACAAGAGCAGCGGATTTGGGCTCCATCGGAATTCACCATGCCGCTGGGAGAAGAGCAGCGGATTTGGGCTCCATCGGAATTCACCATACCGCTGGGACAAGAGCAGCGGATTTGGGCTCCATCGGAATTCACCATACCGCTGGGACAAGAGCAGCGGATTTGGGCTCCATCGGAATTCACCATACCGCTGGGACAAGAGCAGCGGATTTGGGCTCCATCGGAATTCACAATACCGCTGGGACAAGAGCAGCGGATTTGGGCTCCATCGGAATTCACCATACCGCTGGGACAAGAGCAGCGGATTTGGGCTCCATCGGAATTCACCATACCGCTGGGACAAGAGCAGCGGATTTGGGCTCCATCGGAATTCACCATACCGCTGGGAGAAGAGCAGCGGATTTGGGCTCCATCGGAATTCACCATGCCGCTGGGAGAAGAGCAGCGGATTTGGGCTCCATCGGAATTCACCATACCGCTGGGACAAGAGCAGCGGATTTGGGCTCCATCGGAATTCACCATACCGCTGGGACAAGAGCAGCGGATTTGGGCTCCATCGGAATTCACTATGCCGTTGGGAGAAGAGCAGCGGATTTGGGCTCCATCGGAATTCACCATCCCGTTGGGAGAAGAGCAGCGGATTTGGGCTCCATCGGAATTCACCATACCGTTGGGACAAGAGCAGCGGATTTGGGCTCCATCGGAATTCACCATACCGCTGGGACAAGAGCAGCGGATTTGGGCTCCATCGGAATTCACCATACCGCTGGGACAAGAGCAGCGGATTTGGGCTCCATCGGAATTCACCATACCGCTGGGACAAGAGGAGCGGATTTGGGCTACGGCACATTTCACTATCCCACAGCGAGAAGGGCATCGGATTTGGGCTACGGCACATTTCACTATCCCACTGGGAGAAGGGCATCGGATTTGGGCTACGGCACATTTCACTATCCCACAGGGAGAAGAGCAGCGGATTTGGGCTCCATCGGAATTCACCATACCGCTGGGACAAGAGGAGCGGATTTGGGCTACGGCACATTTCACTATCCCACAGCGAGAAGGGCATCGGATTTGGGCTACGGCACATTTCACTATCCCACTGGGAGAAGGGCATCGGATTTGGGCTACGGCACATTTCACTATCCCACAGGGAGAAGGGCATCGGATTTGGGCTATGGTCAAGAGACTCGGTAGAGTCTCGAGCCAAGTACATTAAAAAAAATTTTTTTACGCGCGAGAGACTCAACGGCTCTATATACCCGAGCGAACTCTGTTTCGGCCAAACGGCAATTTTCAAGTCGTGTTTATTCCGTCTTCGTGACAAATATCGCTTTTCGCATGCAAGGTTTTGAATCTGGGTGCGAAAAGCTCTCATTTAAGCCCAATTTGAACGTAATCAGTTATCCGAGAGCTTAGATATGATCAATTATAGATTTCTGATACCCCGTTTCATCGCCTATTTCGTTTCCTCCGTCATACGTCGTTTCCAAATTCTGAATACATAATACTATAGAAAGTCGTTCGAGTGATAGGGAAGTTACATGGTGCTGAAATATTACAGAGTTTCCGATCTATCTAGTATCATACATGCAAACAGACGAAACAACATTGTCTATGGCCGTCAAGTTACCGACCGTGCTGTCGTCCCATGTCGGCTGCTAGTGCGGCTGCGAGATTTATTACGAATTTGCGTATGTTAACTATTGTTACCGCTGGACATATTATAATAATGTGACGGTATTTACGACTTATTTATGATGGGATAAGAAACAACGAAATTTATGATTCTCCACTGAATCGAATATATGATTTCTACGAGAATGAGATAAGTAATTGAAATTTGGGAATACATAACCTATGGGATTGATCGTGCTACATCGTAATTGAATTGAAATAATACTCTAAGATGTTGAACGTTCGCATCGTGCTCTGTCTTGTGTAAAAATATTAATTCGGGGGCGATTAATTGATATTCGACGAGTCCTAAGGAATAACCGGAATAACAGACGTATATCTCGGCGTACAGTCTAGAGCAGACGTAACTCGGAATACGCTTCGAGGCGATTATAGAGCTCCGTACACATTTCCTACCCGGTTTCAGGAGTTACGTTTCGGTTCTAAACTGTCCACCGAACACGTCTGTTTCCGCAGAAGTTATTGATATGAGCAATCATTCAATTGTTTTGGTTATATTTTCCCACGCCTAGTTCTAGCTCCACAGAGAAAATGTGTACGCTGCAGTATGCTCCGGAGGTTTTCTTCGATGACTTAGCTTTAAATTTTCACGTTGCGGAACAGCTCTTGGAGCACTCGAGTAATACGACGTCAAATCATCGGATTCTGACGGTAAGAATACCTTGATGGACCGGAGCGAACGGACGAATCTTTCCATGCAATCTAATAACAGAAGTACTATCTCGGAAGACTTTATTGAGTGTTTATCGACAGTCATTAATTGATTTTGATATATTTCCATACTGTTATTATTTTTGTAGGAAATCATAAAAACATTATACTGGAGCATGGCAGGATACGGATTTCCACTTATGCTGAAGTTCATTGTCGGACAATTTGGAAAGTATTCATCCGGCCAACGTATTCCCTTGAGGGGAGACTTCGCTGAAATTTTGTGAATCGCTATCAGATGTCAAATAAAAATTTTTTTCCAACAGTTCCTGAGTAATGGTAGTATAGACTGTGAAAAAAAAATGTTCAGCCTTCTCCGATGAAGGTCTAAGCGCAAGAAACCTCGCGCAGAAGATTTTGCCCACCGCTGCCAAAATTCCTTGCTTCTACACTTTCACCGCAGGAGGGTTACAGTTTGTTTCCGCACCCTGCATACCGTATACAAAAGTACTGGACGGACTTTTTATATATACGTATATATTCAAAATTCAAATTCGCAAATTTAAAATTAATGGCATGACAGCGGCAACTAGTTATAACCCTGCGTGCAAGTAACTCCACCAATGCCGGTCCCAAGTCCGGATGAGAAAAAAGGAGGGTTGCACGCAGGGTTACACGTTGGGAATATTCACCAATTTGTTAACTTCATTATATATCGGCTGCTTCATATGACAGCCAGTCGACAAACAATAACGTTTCATTCGAAGACTCTGATAATTGCATATTAGCGTTTCATATTCGTCTAATAGACTTCTCAGAGTTTTATTGGATCTGTTTTCCATAGCGAAATACCTTCGTTCTATCTGAATAACAATCTTCACCTATACTTATTCGTTGGAGTACAATATCTTCTATGTCTTCTATGAATTATAGAAATCCGACCGAGCGAGCGTAGCGAGCGAGCACAAATATCAGGTGGTCCAACGTAATTTTACAAAAAGGAGTGATATCCCCCAAAAAAGCACCTTTGGTGCAAAAACCTTCGCCAAGTACATTAAAATCTTCCTCGAAAAAATTGTCTTCCACAAAAAGTCTTCCTCCAAAAATTGTCTTCCTCAAAAAGTCTTCCTTCACAAACATCTCTAAAAAAAAAATTGAAATCAGATGTAACTGCCAAGTATGTACAACAGAATACGAATGAATTCCTACTACATGGCGTCGTGCTCGTTCGCTCGCTGCGCTCGCTCACTCGATTGGTTTTTTAAATAATTTGTGACGTCATAAAAATTAGGAGCAAAAAGTGACCAAACGATAAAATTGTAGAAAAAAAATACGAACACATAAATTTGTAAAAAAAAATTGTAGAACAAAGTTTTGGAAATAAAAATTTGAAAAAAAAATGTTTAAACAAAATTTTGTCCGTGGTACTTTACGGGCCAGGTGTGGGCAAGTGAAATTAGGTTACATGTTTACGTGACAGTCTAATACATTGCTATAAAAGCCCGCCAAGTACCACTCCCAACATTTTGTTTAAACATTTTTTTTTCAAATTTTTATTTCCAAAACTTTGTTCTACAATTTTTTTTTACAAATTTATGTGTTCGTATTTTTTTTCTACAATTTTATCGTTTGGTCACTTTTTGCTCCTAATTTTTATGACGTCACAAATTATTTAAAAAACCAATCGAGTGAGCGAGCGCAGCGAGCGAACGAGCACGACGCCATGTAGTAGGATTTCATTCGTATTCTGTTGTACTTGGCAGTTACATCTGATTTCAATTTTTTTTTAGAGATGTTTGTGAAGGAAGACTTTTTGAGGAAGTCGAATTTTTGGAGGAAGACTTTTTGTGGAAGACAATTTTTGGAGGAAGACTTTTTGTGGAAGACAATTTTTTGGAGGATTACATTTGGGGGAGCCTCGCTTTTCGTCAAAGAGCCGGCAGATTCCGACGAGAAATTATCCTGGAAATTAATATTTCACCCTGAAATATTCGTAAAATCAGATTCTATAAAACAGTATTATGGTAAAGAGAAATCAGAACACCGCACATGTTATCGGTGACTCGTGTTACTGTAACTCACCCGACGTCCCGACGTATGCCACGCACTCGACAACTTACTATTTTTGTTGTTCGAATATCTGAGCACGCTATAATAACACGCATCAAATAATCATGCAATGCAGTCTATGACCGCATGTGAATCAGCTAATTATGATAAACCGCGATTAACAATGACTGATGTAGTAATTAATTATTTGAGTGGACGATGGAAGTGCAGTAAGTATCTTACCGATTAAAGACGGGCCCTGCAGCAGATATTTTCGACTTCTTTTCATCCGGCGCGGGCGCGGATAATTCTTCTGCCACGATTTCAGGCAGTAGTTCCCCCGCGGTGTCTGATCTGGTGAACACGAAATTTAACCGTTCGGTTTGTACAATCTGCAGCTGATACGCGTACAGTTAGGTATGCGTGTCAACCGTACACCGTACAAACATGTTGTTTGCATTAACGAGTCTGCAGGTCGAGAAAGTTTTTTCTCTCAAATTTGAATAGACAGACGAATCAAATTAGACTCTCAAATTCTCGATTCCATCCTGACGTGTAACATGCAACGATCGAGGACGATATGCCAATGTTCGTGGGAGGTGCTACTCTAATTCTTTGCGCAGTTCATTTTTCTCCACAATTAATGACTACTAATTGGTTACCTAGAACTAATCAGCGGAACCAACCGACAACAGACAAATGGTTGTACCTCTGTTAAAATATGATCCGTTGGCTCGTTCTTTAGATTTCGGCCTGTTGTGTACCAAGATCACATATTCTATTGAATTTCTGTGACTGTAACTACATACCTATGATCTATGAATGGAAACTTTCAAAAACGGATGACTTCGTAATGCAACCTTACGTGATCGGGGAGACAGATCTTTTATTCTCGCTGATCGATCGAAGCTCCATTGATCCATCGCCGATAAGTTCACTCATCGCTTATTCTTATCTGAATACGTATGTAAAGTCAATCGCAGATTTGTCATATTGATTTCATGATTTAAAACGATCTCTCACATCACGGACGTGTCTGCACAAGATATATCTATTCTCATCACGAGCTGATATATTCCAAGACACAGAGATCAACTATTGACGAAGAGAGAGAGAGAGAAAGAATATTCCTAACAATCTCTGAGTGCACTACACTTGGCGCTGTTTATTATTCGCAGCTTTCGCCGAAGAAAAGTCGCAGATTTTCGATTACTCTATGAAATCCGAATACATGGCACGGAGCAGGGAAGACAACGGTATCCGACTATCAACTGGACCACATAGATAAGTCTAATCAACCCGATGGTGGACGAGCAATATGGAAAGACGTTGTTGCAAGATATAATGTACAAAGATTTCATCTCACTTCGTTCAAAGTCCGCAGCAGCCAGATTGTCCTTGTCCATTCATACACCGCGACTTTTCGCTCCCACTCGAAGCTCTCGTGTACGTCGATTTGTTTTCCGCCTCCTTTTACTCCCACGATTTCGTTCGTTTCCTGGACTATGTTATAGGGCTCTTTCTCTCCCTTTTGTCCAATGTCTAATCTGTACACGTGCCTCGGTTGGCGGAGATTCGTGAACCCGCGATATGAACCGATTTGCCATTATTTTTGTGAAATTATACATCCCGCGAGACTAGACGGTGAATCATATTGATGATCAACTGCAAGAGTGACCCATCAGCATCGCTGCGATTACGCGACAGCGAGTGATACCAGACACAAAGAAAGAGAGAAATTGCACGGAAGTGGGCTGATCGAAATGTGTAGTCGCACTCGCATCAGAATCATGCATGTGACTAATTGATTACGTAATTAATATAATGAACAGTTCCATCTCAATGTATTCATATAATATATGAAGATGAAGATAGGAACGGCGTGAGGATTGGGACGTGTAGATTCGCGAATACTCAAGAGATGAGGTACGTCATACATACAATGTGTCTTACGCCATGTGAATTTTGTACAGTCTTTATAAATAATCCATAATGCTTCATGAACAGGCAAGAGGATTTAATCCTTGAGTAAAAGATTGTCGACTCCATATTGAGGAATAATTTTTTGACAGAAGCTAAGGTGCAGCTATGTTAATCACTCTATGATCTATCCGCAGACAGACAGTATAGAGTAATTGAAGAGTCCCGGAAGATTCGCCTTTGGAATTAAATTTCGAAGCCGATCCATTCGTATCCCTACCAGACACTGTTTCATCATAGTGTCTTGGATAGCTATCGATGAAAATTAGCAAGTGGTAGCTTGCAAATGGTTCAAGTATCAAATAGCACACACTCAGGAGAATTTCTACCAGAATATCGCATCATATGTGGCCTTTCGATCGGTGCAGATTGCAGAAGAACTGAAATTGGACCTCGAAAGTAATTATTTTCCATCTTCTAATATGTTTTTTCCTATTCTCCTGGATTCCTTGGGAAATTTTGCAATGAGATATTGGGAGACGTGATCCTCGTAGCTTCAATTTGGTATACATATTATATGTATATCGAAATCATTGGGGCAAGTTGTCACGTGTGATTAGCACATGTCGCATTTCGACTTTTCTGTGATTTCTTGAGTCCGGATCAACTTTTGGGGGATTTTCGGAGTCTGGGTCGAATTTACCACGATCTTCGGAGTCTCGGTCGACTGTTTCGTGGGTTCCGGAAAAAATACGATGGAATACGAAAATCATGGCTGAAAAAAACATTGGAAACCCGAGCTTTTGACATCAGAACAGAAACAAGGAAACGAAGATTCAAAAAAATATTATTCATCATTATTGACCCGTTTTCACCATTTAGAATACTAATTGGGACAATTTACCCCGAGGTCTGTCAATGTTCCATTTAATTGATAAATTTCCATTTAATTATCTTTATTTTAAATAACTAAATTCAATTTATAAGATGGATTTATACTTATTAGGAAAGAATAAAAGAAATCCATGAGCGCTATATAAATATTAAGTTTCTCATTTTATTGATTAAAGATAAATATATAAATTATTTATAATATATAATATATATTCTCAACATTTGAAAAGAAAAAATATTCTAAAAAATCCTAAAAATCAGAGAGTGAAAAGTTTGACAACTAGCTCCGTCTCTAATTCGTTAATTTTATTTCGAATTTATTTCTTCGGTATTCTGTTTTAGCGCTGTTTTATTTTTTAATCCTCGTCATTTTATGGAACCGCGATACACCTTTTTCAGTCCTTTGACGAATGATTTGCAAATACTGATCCTTACGACCGAGACGTTATCATACAATAATCCTGCCATCTCGGTCAGATAATTTTCTCTCGACTATTTGTAATATTAAATTTCGGACAAATAGAAAAAGAGCTGCGTAAAGTCCGTTCCTTTCGAAATTCGAAGGTCGTAGTGTCTCGTAAGGCATATTGACTGTATCAAACTATTTTTAACGCCAAAGTAACGCGATAAGAGAAAGCCGCATCAATGCATGTTTACAATGCGAAAACCGGTTCGTGTTACACGACCGGATAGAAAAGTGAAAATTCGATATTCTTATTCAAACACTTTTCATGACTCATGTATATATAATGTACGTACGTGTTCAAGTGTGTATCGTGTCAATAAATCGGCAAAAATATGATACAAATAAACGAAAATTCTTTGATATGGATTCAATCGACGATCGACGCGACGTAAGATAAAGAAAACCGATCAAACGTTGTCTCAGAGTCAAGGCAACATTAAATTTTAGACTTCTAATAGTGGGACATGTGTACGATTGCTTTTTCTGATTCAAATTTCTGTGCTGTCCATGGGTTCCTTCGGTTTCCCGAATCCAAAATCGGTATCTATATAAGAATATAATAATGCCAAAGTCACGTATTTACCTTTCACCGGAAACCCGCGAACCGTGGATCGTAGAATTTCACTTTGTAGAATCGAAAATCACATCAGTTTTTTGATGCGAGAAGAGAGGTGTAGTCGGTGGATAACTATCCAGTTTACGATTACCCGCACACAGATATTTACCGTCTATTTCGCATGCGCAAAAAATAGTCGAATTTTACAAAATTCAAGTTTTCAGGGACAGTTTAGAGCCGAAGGAACCGCGAGGAGATACACTTACAGCCGCGGCTCGCGATGGACATTGATAAGCAAACTAATGAGCTCGTCTGTAAATTTTTGGTGGGGGAAGGAGTGAGCCAGGAGTGGGAAACGGAAAGCCGATTTCACGCTGGGTGGAGGAAGAAACATTCGAATGGTAAAATTGATGAGGAAAGGACGACGATTCTCGACTCTTATCTCGATAACGGATTGGGTAGAAATGGACGTGAGGTCCGAAAGGGAGAAGTGTGACACGTGGTTACACGAGCGGACCTTGCCTCATAGAAAAAAAAACATTTTTATCATTTATTTTGACTAGATAATAAACGCTGCAGGTACGCATCTTCGATCAGTGTCGATTTACAGCCAACCGGCGACAGTAGAGATATATAATAAATAATCATCAGGCTACGTGAGATAATCAGTCGAGATTCTCCTGACCACGAAACACTTAGATAAGGCACAGACTGAGATTGTAAAAACTTTCATTCGACTTAATTGCGTAATCGTAACAATGTTCCGAGAATGTACGAACAGCTATGTGCAATAACAGAATTTCACTTTGATAGATTATAACTGTAGATGAAGGAGTTCTCCTCAAATCATCAAAGAGCTCCCTGTACTGTTCATGTCTTCTTGGAGCTGCGTCCTGTCTTTGACTCTCGTGCACATTAAACTGTACTCCAGAACGCCGATCCTGACGTTCATCTCGGATACTTCGTTCTTCATTTTCGTTATCGTCTTCTTTATGTTTATCAACGGGGCTGGAAGAAAGGGACACAGTTTAGACACGTCATTTACCAACATTAAATTTATCTGAACCTACTAGACACGACTTCTTTCCAACTCTAAACGATTGAAATTTTCACTCACTTCCGTCGGTCATGTTTGATCCCCTCTCATCCATTTCTCGTTTAATTTGTTCCAATTCGTCGGTCAACTTGTTCAGAGTTCTCGTTCTCTCGGTGACTCCCCCGCTGACGTCTCTGTACTGTTCCTTCACCCTTGATAAGTCATCCTGAGAAAGTAATCACAGATTTCAATGTCAACGTCCTCAAAGATTACAAATACTAAATCTTGGGTCTTTTACAACTTTTTTTAAACTGACAAAACACCTGCATTATCCGGTATTCGTTCAGGACAGGTTCCAGCTGCCTGTTCAAATACATTTCCCTAGTTTTTATCTTGTCCAAAGTGTTGCCGATGTCCGAATGCAGCTTGTCCAACTGGCCCTTCGTGCCGGCGAGATTCGTACGAATGTTCGAACGGTGCTGCTTCATCTGGTCCAGGTGAGCCCTCCAGTCTCGAGAATCTGAGGTTTTTAAAATTGAACAAACACTCGAGATTCTTCATTTTTTTTCATATAATCAACCTACCGGTTTTTACGGTCACTTTCAACTGCGGTAAGACTCTTTCCAGTTCCAGTTTCCATTCTTCGGTGTCTGTTTTGGATTCTAGAATATTTTCCGGCTTCCGAACGTCGTGCTTGAATCAAAAATCACAATTCATCGAGTCTGATAAACTCCATCAATTACGATACCATCAATTATTTCCAGCTTTGCAAAATCTAACAAAAGATTATTATTCAAAGAAATTGGGTCTGAAGTAAAGAACCACTGGGGCATAATTTTTTCCATGATCCGAATAGGCGAACAAGACCGTAGAAACCTCGATCCCTCATTAAATTCACCATATTTTGTCCGTAGAGTTTAGTTATATCGTCGACATGCAGAACGTCGTCGTCGTCTTCCTCTTCGTACTCGGCCAACATTTCCTCCTCAACTTTTTCCAGTATCAATTCGGCGTCGTCGTCCTCGATATCGGGCTCAGGCGTAGGCTCTTCGGGGGGTATTTCGACCCTGGCGATAAAGGAAATTCATCGTTATCGAAGATAAAAATGCGCGGATCGGAGTCTCCCTACTTCTTCCACTTGAACTTGGCCACCCTGATGGCTTGGTCGGCTAGGGAATCCAGTACGTAGACGGCGTGCTCGCCGACCCCCCGCTTCAACTTGTTTGGAGGGAATTCGACGGGAACTTCCGTGGCCCTGAGGTGATCGAGAATAATGGATATCGTGGAGTTTGGGTCGTCGTATTCCTGAGGCTGTTCGAAGCTCGCGCCGCTTTTCCTGATCAGCCAAGCCGCGAGAGACGTAAACATGTAGAATTGCTCGCCGGGGTTTGTCGCCACAACGAAATAGTGCCTGCGGACAGACTCGAAGCGTTGAAAAAAAAAAAAAAAACGCAACAGAGACGGACGGAAATAATCACCTGTTTATCGGCTTCATTTTGAGGTTCTGTACAAATTCCTGATCGTAGTTCAAGATTTTTAGCTTCTCGACGAGATCCTCCATCCTGACGCTGGCCACGTACGACGCGGCGGGGGCGGCCGGATCTTCGACGACAATTTTCTGCGATTCCCGAAACATCTCGTCCGATTTCTGTTCAATTACTTCGTATGTTTGACAGATAAACAAAAATTATCGCTTGCGCTTCGTTCGATCGATCGAATCGTGCTGGCACCTCAATCCTAGGGAATATTTTCGCCGGTCACGTGGTACGCGACACGCGTCTGGTGACCCAGCGGGAGTGCTGACCTGCGTGAAGTGTGCATTTTGACGTTTTGACACAAGAGTATAGTTTGTAGATATTAGATAATAAATTCCGGACTCGTTATTCCGGACGGTTTTGTATATATATATCAGTGAGCTAGCCTCGACCCGTTCGTGGTTTTAATTTTTCTTTCATATCGCGGAAGTTATTAGCGGCTTCAATTGATCGTCGGTATGATGGTTTCCGAGCCGCTATTGTTCGCCTTTGCTTTATTCGACACGGGCGCTGTGCTGTTCCTACTTGTGTATTTCGTATCCTTTTTACACCGCTGATAGCGATACTGTGTCTGTATATACCAATACCATCATTATTCGATCGATTGTTACATCGGTTCATTATTAGGACGCATAGCGGTTTGTTTTTGTCTCAACTTCGTCTAGGGAATTTATTTTCTTCGAGTTTCCTAGACTGGTGCGTGACGCGCTTCGGAGCGGGAAATTTGAACCGGTAAACACGAATCGGTTACAAAAGCAACGATAAAAGATACGCATTTTAGAGGTCTGGGGCAAAAAGTAGAATGAAAGTATGTAAGAACTCGATGCGAAGTGACGCACGTCGTTGACTCAGTCGTCGGTGTATCTCGGCGTTCATCTTTTTAAATAGAAGCCCCGGACAGCTTTTGTATATTTTTCTTTCACGATAGTTTTCACTCAAGTATAAACAGCCGCGTTCTACGACTGGTCGGCGAATGACTGCATATAACGAGACGTTTCCACTTGCACTGTTGGGAATATCTTGAAATTTCTTATACAAACGGGAATTAAGTTTACAAATCCTGCTGATTTAAGTGGAATTGATTTAATTAAAGATTGTATTTGTGTCTTAATATTGAAAAAAACATACCGAGTTTTCAATCACTATATCTCAATATTGATACGGTTCTATTGAATTTATGAAACTCTTTTGGAGAACGAAAGCATACTATGATTATTTTTTAGTTTTCAGTGACGAAGGGGTGTTTCAGTCAATTATCAATAGTCCATCCAATAACATTCTGAAATATTTTATGATTCGATTTAAAAATTATTGCAGCAGTGGAAACCCATTTTTGAATGAAATTATCATCAATTTTCATATCATAGGAGTATTCAGCCGAATTTTCAAAACATTGTATGCATCAAATCTTAGTATACTCTTGACTATCAAATTTCCGAATGGTTGTGAATTTTCAAAACTGTTATATGAATATTGAAATATTGAGAAAGTTGAATTTTAATATACAAAATGTGTATGTTAATTGCTTCTCATCCATTTTTATGAAACTTCGTACCAGGTTTGAAGCGGGAATTAGGAATAGATAAGAAAATCTTTATTCGTTTGAAATTCCTGAATTAATTATGATTAGTCGTGTTCGTTATTGACAGATATTTCCTGGTATTTGCATGTTATACATATACAGAAGCGTTCGGCCTCCGGAATGTTTGGAAACTCTCTGATTTATACGGGTTCCAGATGCCTTGACAACGCATCATTCCGTTTACAATAAACCTCTCGCTTCGACGGCGAGGCTCTCGGATGAATATTAATCCCTCGGAGCTATTTTTCTATCGCTCGAGGTGTGCGTGGACGCACAGCCTGGAGAAAGATAAGCAAGATTTCAATTCTCGATTGTTAGTCAAAACTAGGCATTGGAATTCTCAGAGGTGTACAGAAAATCTTCCGGCAATTAAAAACTTTTATTAACCGAATAGATATACGAAACTTATCGCGCAACTATACGAGTGTTGACAAAATGATAATAGCACTCGAGATTAATCCGGTAACATGAATTTCCGAAATTCGAGGGCTTCCGTGTGCGTGGCGACGATAACGGTGTTCCGTTTAATGTGTCACGTGTGTCGCGGAAGCTCCGAGCCCTGAAGATGACGCGGAGCGACATTTGCCGACATTTGGTAGAATGCAATGATAGGATAGAATTATCAAGGGAAGTTGTACGGCGGTCTTGCGGTTGGCAGGCCGAGAACAAGCGGCTATTAATAAGGCTCAAGCACGAAGGTCCGAATTTCGCGGGGGCTAAAGCAAGGCCCTCTATTTTTCCTCGAAAACGCAAGATTGCCATAATACAGTTACTCGCGATCAAATTATTGACAATTTCATGCATAAGTCATTAGTTGTATGCCAGTAAATAAAGACCGTGAAATAAGAATAATTTCATGTTACGATACTGCATACAAAAGTATGGCAACATCGCGACTATCTGTCTCACTCTCTCTAGTGATAAACGGCCGGAGCTTCGATTCTCGCGCATGCGCTCAGCTATCATAATTCTGTCCAGCTGCCGAATTTCTACGCGGTCCCATAACCTCTCTGAATTTCAAAGTTTTCGAAACTTTGACATTGAATATCTCATAACAGAAGTCGATGACCCCCCACTTTATCGTTGTATTTGCAATCCTCGTGGTCTAATCAGCGTTACTCTAGTTTCTCGTCAACATCTGTTCGGTAGATGCAGAGATATTACTCGGCCCAAATAATTCAGCCTCATTCTCCCATAAGCCCCGTGTTAAAAAAATCGAATTTCAACAATATTTATCTCTCTTATCTAGTCGATGACCTGGTCTGAGATTTTGCGTACGTGAAGATGAGTACTGTATGTACAATATACTGAAAAATTATTTTTTTCTGTTCGTGAACGTGTTCGCGCTTGAGCCACCTTAATAAATGCCACGGTTCACGATAGACCCGCGATGGTCAGAAATAACGGAAGCAAAACGCGGGGACAAATACGAACGTGCGGAACGTGAGGGGTGGCAGTGAGTCGCGGGGTGTGGAAAGAATTGGCTTTGTCATTAGCGCAGCAGCAGCCTGGTCGACCCAGTTTCGTTTTGACATTACCTTTGCAATTGTGTAGGCACACACATCCGACTTTCAGAGTATTAGGGACGTGGAGAGACACACAGAGACTGGTGAATATCGATCTCCGTTATCGGGCTTGGAGGAGGGTTAATCCGGGAGAGGATGAAATATGAGATCGAGGCTTACTGCACCAGACGTCGAGGTTGATTTCCTAAGCTCTTTACTAATTGTTCCTCGAGCAGCGCCATTTTCCTTAATAACTAAACGACGAGTGATTACGCTCTCCGACTTGGAGTCATTATATAATACCCAGCAATGCTGCTTAAATTGAACATGGTAATTGTATTCATCATCCAGACGCTCCCAGAGAGGTCACAGAATATCGATTCATCTTTCGTATTTATAATCATCCTCATTCGTGCGGCAGAATATTCAAATCGGCTACGTTATTGGATATTCCTGAGGTTATAAATTCTTGATCACCTCAAGCATTAAGAATGTACTTCGGGTTGAAAACTATTCTCTACAGTTGATATTGTACCGATGCCAACCAAAGTTTGGTCCATTTTCTCATCCTCTTGACTTTTTGCGGCAATTGGATAATTTTTACAGATTATCACCGTTGGGCCCTGATTAGAACACTTTAAAAATCAGATTCGGATTGGATCTTTGCGAATATCGAATCCAGTATTTTTCCCAAGTACTTTCCGTCTCCTTATCAACCGCAACGTGCCGCAAAGTGGAAGCTGTAGCCACTACGAGCCACGAGCACGATTCGATAAAAAAGCAATCTGCAGAAAAATCACGCAAATTATGTCGTTGCTTTTATTATCAGATAATTTACGGTTGTAGGCGTAGTCGCGATAATTTAATATCGCGTCCAATTTTCCGTACAGTGGGTCGTTCCGAAAATAGTTGGACACGTTTTCCTGGTGCTGATGCTCCTTTGTCACGGGCAGTGGGTCCTGATGGTCGTCAATATGCCGATGGCTCTCTGGCTGCTGTACGAATTTTTCACAGTCCCAACAGGAAACATGGGGATCTACGATCCAACGGAAATCCACAATCACGGACAGCTCAAGAAACACCTGAGGGACTGCATGGTCTACCTCGGATATTACCTAGTTTTTTTCTTCATATATCTCTACTGGTGAGTCCCCCCGACCTCTTATCTATCCCCCCCCCTTCCCCCGTGCGTGGCTCGATTGTATCACTCGAGGGGCTCGTAGCAATAACACTCGAGGCCTTCTTCTTGCTCCGCGAAGCAAAATTAAATTTCTATTCCACGAACCTATATAGAGTCCTCCCCTCACCGTTATGCCGTTAATTGAGAAACTCTGTTCCCTCCCTCGCGGTTTTATCTTATAGCCATGTTTTCTCGCTGAATTGTCCTATTATTCGGGGTTCGATTTTCCACAGCATGATCATCGCGCTGTTGAAGGGTGATCCTATCAGAAGAAACGAAGACGACATGATCGAGTTTTAGCCTGTCGATTATTTCATCGAGACTTTGTGATATTCGTAATTTTGTTTTTACATCTAACAACTAATGTTTCATTAGGACGTAACTGCGTTAATTTATTTACATGTATATTATAGACATACAGTTTTCATTTCAATCGAGAGACTGAACTCGCTATGGGTACGGCGCAATCACCTGTTCAGGGATGACAAAAAAAAAAAACGTTGAAACTCTTGTTTCCCTAATTATAGCGGCGTTATTATCATCGACAATTATTTGCAGATATTATCTCGCGCGTGTACGATATCTGATAGTTTAATAATAAATTATAATCGTAATAAGCTATATTAAAGCCTTTGTTCAAACATTGTCCCCGCACCCCTCCGTTCACCCTGCGAGTCATGCGTTTCTCCCCAATGCCCGATGTTTGCTCTCTGACCGTGGCGTAACTTTACTGTTTCTTTTTTATCAATGTTTTTTTTTTCATTCTTTATCTCGAACAAACAGTGTCCTGGCGTTATAGATATAGCTCCACAAACTGTAATCGCCCGTAGACGTTATAATTCAAATTTCGCGTGTCGTATTATCTTTTTACGTTTTATCTGTAGTTTTGTCTCCATCTCGACACGACCTTCGTATACATATAACGATTGTAAATTATTGTAACTCCACCATTGTCAAATTTAGGAAAATAAAGTCGAGGTATGTAATGGTAACTAATTGTAAAACGTCACAATTACGATACAGATGCGTGTATCAATGCCACTAGTCACCGAAATGAAAACGAGCCGCAGGTTACAAATGAAATTTATTCCAAAGGTTACGTAAGATAATAAATTGTAAATTAATGACCGCTCGAGCTGCCGCAGTTCGATACAAACAACGAACAAAAATATATATATACTATACACACAGACACACCTGAACACGCGTTCTTTATTCGAC
This sequence comes from Euura lappo, assembly GCA_018257835.1. Classification (NCBI taxonomy): domain Eukaryota; kingdom Metazoa; phylum Arthropoda; class Insecta; order Hymenoptera; family Tenthredinidae; genus Euura; species Euura lappo. The sequence goes on along the minus strand of JAEUYN010002377.1, from coordinate 383,665 downwards.
GATATTTCACTCCCGCCATTCTTCGCCTCTTCACGCTTTCACCCAGGGGTTTCTATATCCTCACCCGTATCGATGTCTTTAGTCATTGTTCGGACCAAGGTCAGCGTCGAGGGTAGCTAATTCTGCGTCGTGAATAGCTCTGCGCGTTTTTTAAATTTTTTTTCTTCTTTATTTCACTCGCTCATAGATACGCTTGATATAGTAAAAGTCCGCGGAGCTAGTCAGAGACTGCTAGACACGAGGGGAGAAAGAGAGAAAAAAAAAGTTACAAGATGGGAAACGAAAGTAGGAGAAGTTAAGCGAAGGTATCAAATTCTGACAGACAGAAATGAAATCGCTGCGGTAGCCCTCCCCTTCGCCATTGTTCTCATAATGTCGTCTGGTGCATTACATCGCCCTGGGTGCAGGGCGAACGCATTGACCTTCGGAGATTCAGACACGATACCGATATAGGATAAAGCCTCCGCGGTTGTGCAGAGGCGAATCAATTTTGCAGAGTCTGCGTATTTTGGGAAAACGACGTTGGCCCATTATCAAGTGGGCAACACCACCTCAACCCTTTGCGCCTCGTGAACCTCGGTAAATTATTGCAGGGCTCGATAATACCCGGAGTGGCGGAGTCGCGATATACGGAGACTAAATCTCAACTTCGGAGTTGGAATTAAATGATGCAACCCGAGATTGGAATATATACAGACGCTGGGCGCAGTAGAAAATCACGGAGACGAGAATTTATCGGTATCCGTTATTCGTCGCGAAGGACAATATCTCGTAGCTCGGTTATACTCTGCCTGATATTTGGACCTTATCTTTTAGGTGAAACGTAGTTATCATGCCTATACACGAGCGGAGAGCAATTTTGCCAGAGTCTAATATCCCAAACCTAGTTGCAATTTGTCCTAAATTGCGTCTGGATTATATAGCTCTAAAAATAGGATTTCAACGAGAGGGCGTGTAATCGTGGCTAACATGCGATTTACGTGGGCTTTACATTCCCAGGCGCTCCCCCGGCTCGGGTCTATGCGGCGAAAGAGAGAGCCCTAGCCGAGAGGATATAATACTGCGAGAGTGGGACGAGAACTTGCCGCGTTTAACTTTGTTTAATACAAACACATGAATGTGACAAGATTGGACCAATTTAACGACGCCGGAGAGATTCTCTTCCTCCTCGCGTCCAATTCCAAACCGCGATCCATATATGATATGATATCAGATCGTATCAAAAATCTGATATCGAACGAACGGATCGGAACTCGTGTAGTTTAGACTAATTTCGACCCTGAATGGCTCGATATTCGGCTCGGTATTCGTTCCGTACCACTCCTCATTCTACTTTTTATCTGATCGACTGATCCGGGCTCACGAAACCGCTCTGGAATTACTCGTAATCATGCAAAGACGTCGTTCCTCGTTTAGTTTCTCTCTCTCTCTCTCTCTCTCTCTCTCTCTCTATACCTTTTTTCCGTCACGGTTGTGTAAGAATCTCTGTTCGTCATCAGTATCATTAAAATCGAATTAGCGAATAAGAGAGAAACTGACCGAATCCTTTTCCGACCCGCGCGGTATTCGAAATTCAAAAAGCGCGCGACGGGACGTGAAATCAATTTGGACCTCGGTCGAGGCGACCGCCGCGACGCGGCGGCTCGAACTCGCGAATAGCGAATCTCGATTATCTCGAGACAGTCTCAAGCTCGCGCGCGCGGCGCGGGTGTTTATCGGGTCGCGTCGGTGTGCGCATTTGTCGTGCGTGTGAGAATCCGGAATCGTCTGCTCGCCGCGGTGTGTCCACTCTCCACTGTCCGTTGCTCTTTAGACGGTAGTGAGTCTGGATAGCCGAGTAGGCACCCGCTGCACCGCGAGAAATGTGTCGTCGATGTTTTCCAAAAATATTCAGGCTCTCGCGTCGAATCTGCCGTTGACGTTCGACCGAATCTATCGCGGTGAAGGTGGTCCCCGCAGTTTCCCATTGCAGAACAGTGATCGTGTTTCTCTTCCCCTCGTCTCGCCCCATCTCCCCGTCGCACAGTGCTCCCTGTATCTCGCGAGTCGTTGGTCGTCGTGGCGAATGACCGACCAAGAGACAATGCATCCGAGGAGGGTTGTCAGTCCCAAGGAATAGGGGCGGGACTCTGGGACTCTGCGACTCTGGAACCCGTGACGGCGAGGAGGAGTCAGGAGTTCCTCCGAGCCGAACGACCGCGGAGGTGAAAGAGGCTGGAGAGTCGGGTCCGCTCGCGAGATTCGTTGATACGTAACCATCGGTGATCGCGGCAGCGGTGTTCGGTTTACGCTGATTAATCGTATGTTTTGACAATCGGGATTCTCTGTCGTACACGCACACGCACACGCACACGCACGCGATGGCGGGTACCAAATCCGTGGCGAACGTCGTGCAGATCAAACCCGTCGAGATATCACAGCAGCTCCAAGACGGGGAGAAGTTCGTCAAGTGGGATGAGGTGAGACATTTCTTTCCATTCGATCTAATAACAACATCGCCTGCTGTCAATGTCAATCACCACTGCCATATTTGCGTGAATATTTAAAAAAAACCAGTCTAACAGCAAATGAACAAAAAAAAAAATCTCGTTTGTTTCTTCTACTTAATTTTAACTCGACACAGATAACGTCGAGTTATTTATGCTTGTAATATTATCAACAATTTTCTCCGCTATCTCATAATTTATTGTCTTGGAAACTTTTTTCCTCCGATATGCTTGAATGGGGGATGTTGTAATAATAACAATGGGTAAAAGTTCTCATCTCAGTTTTCAGATTTCAGTCACATGGCGAGGCTACTCGTGTCTATTCTATTTCAGACCACATAGCTGTGATCAAATAGCACCATTATTATTCATCACATTCCGTATTCTTTCATTCAAACTAGCTTCCCTTTAATGCGGATGATTCTCCCGTTGCAGAGACGGGCGTAGGAGAATTAGTTTCATTTCATTTGATCGAAGAACCGTTAGAAGATATAAATATCGCTTCACGGACATCGCGAATTAAAAGGCGGAGATAAATGATCATGTATCAAGCACGTGCTTCTTTTTCCTCCTTGCAGGATTCTGGAGTTGGAACTCCGGTCACACTCAGGGTCGATAAATATGGGTTCTACCTCCACTGGGTGGACCAGAACAACGAGATGGACATGCTCGATATTTCCACCATAAGAGACACGAGGACTGGGAAATACGCTAAGATTCCCAAAGTAAGATTATCCAGTCCATTATTATTTGCGACTTTTATACACGATTATACACGAAGGCTCGTCGCCACGATTTTTATCTTCAACGGCTGATAAATGACGCGGGGCAGTAATTTATCCAAAGTATCCTACGGCGACTCGATCTTCCCAACAATTAGCACGAGGAGGAGGAGGTCTCTGAGAAATGACGTACAATTATTGCTGTCTGCTGATATAAAAATAGAACCTTACCTGCCCCGAGGCTTATAGCTGTTTCAGGTATTCGTAGATGTGTTTCTAATTTCATGCACGGAGCGCGCACCTAGATCTTCCCATTGTGCGGTGTAATCGATCGGGACTATAAACAAATAACGCTTGACGTGCGAGCAACAGTTTCCCTTTAAATCAATAAACCGTTGGTAGCCGGTGATAAAACTTTTCCACAACGGATCGGCTGGTATATAGACGATCGAAAAGTTTATATCTATGGCTTGGTGTTGATGGAGCCGGTGGTTTTATGGTTTTGCTAACAAAGGCTATTGTTGATCATCGAGTCCACTTGGAACGACTAGCTGAAAGGTGAAATTTCCTTTGCACAGGATCCGAAATTAAAGTCCCTGGTAACAATGGGCTCTCAAGATTGTCTGGAGGAAAAGACTGTGACGGTGTGTTACGGGTCGGACTTTGTCAACGTGACGTTCGTAAATTTCTGCACAACACGAGCCGAGATCGCCCGCCATTGGACGGAACAGCTGTTGAAGCTTGCCTACAATTTGACGCAACTCAACACAAGCACGATAATGTTCTTGCAGAAAGCGCACACCAAGCTTTCGTTGACAGCTGACAAGTCTGGAAAAGTTGCGATTAAAAAGTAAGTATGTATTGCGAAACATCGACGAGACTTGTCTCAATGCGAGACGCGTAAACTTTGCATACATTTTCAAATAAAAATCTCTCATCTGATTTATATGCTTTCAGCGTTATAAAAATGTTCACACAGAATAAAGAGGACCGTAAACGTGTTGAAAAAGCACTCGATATATCCGGCATGCCTTGCGGCAAGGTGAGATTATTTGTTATCCGTCGTTCCTACGTTTTGGGTCTATGTCTATTTTGGAAAAGCTCTTCCAGAAACCATTCAATGGAGAATTATTTGTTCTTCGCTTTGAAATTCGGCAAAAGGGAAAAAAAGAAAATTGTAAACGATTACTAACAAGGGCATTCGCAGAACGGAACCGAAAAGTGTACACATTCCGACGGTTATTCCTCAAATATTGACAGAAAATAGTTTGTTCAATTATCTGTTTTTTTTTTTAAATTTGTATCTGTATTCTGTAAATTATTTGACCTCTCAAGTTTTCTTTGGCTGAAGGCCAAACGCTCGAGTTTCTCAATACACAGTAATAGAGTTTTTGATTTTAGTGTTTCCAAAGCCTCGCTTGTTACAGTTCTGCATTTAATTCAGTCTGTCACTTTAATGTCTTTTCTCTGACAAGTTCTCGACGAATTTATCACCCGTTGTACATTAGACGTGCCTATAATCTGTCTTCGAATGCTACAACGGTTCGACACCATTGATGCAGAGCTTCCGGTTAACGACCATACATCATTTATGCACAATGAAATCTATGTAGTGGATTGACTATTTTTCAACATTGCTGGCTCTGTCGTGATTGTTTGAATATTTACCTATTTTCAATTCGTTGTTGACTCTGATCCAAGGCCGATTTCAGTTCCTGAGAATAATTCATCATTTCTACTCCCTCGCTCTCTCTCTCTCTTTGTTAATCCGTTTTCATTTTTTCAAATAAATATTTAGAACCGTTAATGGTCGGAGTGAAATTTCCCACGAATTCAATTCTGTTTCGATAAACAATAATCGTATACAAGTCCCCGCGCACTCCACCGCTACTGCAACAGAATTTATTTATTCGAGTAAAGCAAAGGTTTTCCTGTAAGGCATTCCTGTAAATCATATTTCGAGACCAAGGAAGTTATAAATCTCGTAATCTTCAGTAAACTTTGTTAGTTACGGAAAAAAAAAAGACATTAAAAATTTTACTGCTCGTATCCAGAAAGTTTAAGTTTGAAACTTTTTTCAGAATGACGCTATACCCTTGCAGAAATTCCAGTTCGAAGACTTCTTCAATTTTTACAAGTCATTGACCCAGCGCGCGGAGGTGGAAAAGGTGTTTGACAAAATCGTGGGCACGGCCAAGCGCAGAATAATGTCTGCCGCGCAACTCGTCGAATTCTTGAACAAGACTCAGCGAGATCCTCGTCTGAATGAGATTCTATATCCGTACGCAAACACCGCGCGAGCGAAGGACATCATCAACGAGTACGAGCCGAGCAAGGTGAACGCAGGGAAAGGCCAGCTCAGCTGCGACGGGTTTCTCAGGTACTTGATGAGCGAGGATAATCCCATCATGGCTGTATCCAAATTCGATCTATCCGACGACATGGACCAGCCACTGGCGCACTACTTCATCAACTCCAGCCACAACACTTATCTGACGGGTAAATCCTCGCGGTTTCGTTCACATTTTTGTCTCTTCATTACCCTTTTTCATATCTCATATCTCATATCTTTCACTTCACGCATGTATTATCGTTTTTTAACTCAAATTTAATTTTGTTCCCTTGCTATTTGATCAGATTTTTGTTCGTTGGTTCCTTTTTGTTACCAAGTCTTCATTTTTTTTTTTTTTTTTCTTTTCATTGCGAATCAATTACTTTGATCACACGCATCAGTGAGTGAAAATATGTTTAAAATTTTGTTCAGGACATCAACTGACGGGCAAAAGCTCTGTTGAAATCTATCGACAGTGTTTACTGGCTGGATGTCGCTGCGTGGAATTAGATTTTTGGAACGGCAGATTTGACGAGCCGATGATTGTTCACGGGTAACGCTTCCTCTCCTACACACTTTTCTAACAACGTCTTAACACGCTGTTGTGTCTCTGTCTTTTCTTAGTCCGTCGACCTTTTTTATCACAAATTATTCAACACCCTTTTTCACAATTTTCAGATACACGTTTGTGCCTGAAATATATGCCCGCGACGTCATCGAGGCGATAGCTGAGAGTGCCTTCAAAACATCCGAATATCCCGTCGTGCTGAGTTTCGAAAACCATTGCAATCCCAGACAGCAGGCTAAAATAGCTCAGTATTGTCGGGAGTTTTTCGGCGACATGCTGCTCGACGCACCGCTAGAATCTCACAAGGTGCGAAGATCGTTGGCTTTGATTCCAGTTATTTATCATCGAAAGTTGGACTCAACGAAACTGATCTTTGTTCACTGTAGCTAGAACCGGGTCAAGAACTTCCACCGCCGTCGTCTTTGAAACGGAAGATAATAATCAAGAATAAAAAGAAGCATCATCACAATCATCACAAAAAACATCACAAGAAGCAACAAGCCCAGTCGCAGGACTCTGGAGAAAATTCTCAAGGGACGGACGACAATGGTTCGGTCAATAACGGGGCTGAGGGTGAGAGCGGACCACCGCCCGATATCATACCACAAAATGAGGTCGTCGACGGCGTTGTTGTCGGCGCAGCTCCCTCCGATTCGCAAATAGGAAACGGCGACGTCCCTCGGAATCCACTGTTGCAGCAGAGACAGGGCAGCAAGGACAGTACGCAGGAAGACGATGGTTTGTAACGGAACCCATAGAGCGTAGAGAAACACGAAATCATTCATTAATACATTTTCGTGAATGAAAATTCACAGACGAAGACGACGATTCCACCACCGACGAAGAAGAGTCAAACGTCGAGGATATAAAGTTGAGAATCGGTGACAAGATTCCCGTACCGGACAAAGTCGCTACTGCCGCTACAGCAAAGGAAACTGAGGCCGGAGCCGAGATATCGGCGCTCGTTAATTACGTTCAACCGGTGCATTTCAGTAGTTTTGAAAATGCGGAGAGTAAGTTCATCTTTTGTCTCCGAATTCGTCAAGTTTGATGTTCAGTTTCATTGACAGTAACAGGGGTTTATTTACAGAGAAAAATCGTATGTACGAAATGTCGTCGTTCGATGAGAAACAAGCAACGACTTTGCTTAAGGAACGACCTCTGGAGTTTGTTAATTACAACAAACACCAGCTCTCCAGAGTATATCCCGCAGGGACCAGATTCGATTCCAGCAATTTTATGCCTCAAGTATTTTGGAACGCCGGTTGCCAACTCGTCGCGTTGAATTACCAAACTTTGGGTATGTTGGATATCTTTTCTCTAAAAATTTCTCTCCTCATTTCTTATTTTTCCTACAGATCTTGCCATGCAACTGAACTTGGGAATCTTCGAGTACAACCACCGCTGCGGATACATTCTAAAACCAGAATTCATGAGGAGGAAAGATCGGCGGCTCGATCCCTTTGCGGAATCCACAGTCGACGGCATAATAGCTGGAACTGTACACATACACGTGATATCCGCACAGTTTTTGACAGATAAAAGGGTGGGAACTTATGTGGAAGTAGACATGTACGGACTGCCGGCTGACACGGTCAGAAAGAAGTTCAGGACTAAGATCGTGCCAAACAATGGAATAAATCCAGTGTACGACGAGGAGCCGTTTATATTCAAGAAGGTGAAACTCTATTCGCGTCATCAAAATTCATTCTAATATTCAAAACAACTTGCAAATTCTGCTCCCACTAGGTCGTTCTGCCGGAACTTGCATCCATCCGGATAGCTGCATACGAAGATTCTGGCCGTCTGATAGGCCATCGGGTCCTTCCGGTTGTTGGTCTCTGTCCAGGATACAGGCACGTAGCTCTGCGAACCGAGTGCGGACAACCGTTGCCTTTGGCCAGCCTCTTTCTGCACGTTATTGTGAAAGACTACGTTCCAGACGGTCTCTGCGACTTTGCCGAAGCTTTGGCCAATCCGATCAAGTACCAGAGCGAGTTGGAAAAGAGAACCAATCAGTTGTCCGTTCTCACCGACGACCTTGAAGAACCTACGGAGGGAGATTTGGAGGTGAGATTAAAAAACGATCGTGCGATCAGGCGCTTGATTAATCCTAATAACGACACTAACCCAATGAAACCTTTTAGGATAAGGATAAAATTGGAACAGGAGCGAGTTCTTCCAAGCCAACAGTAAGCTCGCTTGCCTGATAACGAGATAATCGCATGTCGACTCAATGTTACAATGCGAATTCGTTATCTCTCGCTAACTCGCGTTTTACCATTCTTCTTTTAGGACGAAGTTACAAAGACCAAGCGTTTGCAGTCGTGTGGAGAACTGCCCGGGCCATTACCGATATCTGGCAGCCCACACGGAAGACCCTCCATCGCAGGAATCCTGAATTCGCCGGAGATCCAAGAACTGGACGAGAGCCTGGCTGCACCTACGTTACAACCGAACGAAAGCGTGGCGACGAAAAGTCCCGTTAATTCGGGCACTGGTCAGTCATTTGATTTAACAAAATCCTGGCTAGTTCCATAATGTTACATTTTCGTGATCTATTGTTACAGCAAACGACGAGATTGTGGCAGAATCGTTTGAAAAATTGATGGAGAACAAGCTGGTAAAAGACAAGAAAATGGAGCTGGATAAAAAGCTGGAATCTTTGAGGAAAAAACACGAGAAGGTACTTGCGACGTGGAAAAATTGACGCCGAATCATTCAGCGTAACGTAACGAATGACCTTTATTGTTTGTAGGAAAAGATGAGACTACAGTCGCAAAAGGGATCGTTAGACGGCGAGAAGCATAGATCAAAGTTTTACGTGAGCCAGAAGCTTGTGAAACGGTTATCGAGTAAAAACATGTCGGTACCTTAGACCTTTATTTTTCGAGCGGTACCGGACAATCGAATCTCACGATTGTCTCTTCCAGATTTACCAGTGAAGTCGGTTTGAGCACTCAACTTCTGTCGGAAACAGCGGAATGTTCGGAAGCGGAATCGCGGGAGGGCGTCGAAGGTCTTCCCCGAGGATTACCAAGGAGTCAGAGCGAGAGGTTGCTGGCGGTTTGCAAGGAGCACGTTCTCCAGGAGAAGGAGCTTCAGGAAAAATATCACGACAGTCTGTTCTCAACTTTGGAGAAAATAATGAAAGTTTCACAGTCGAATCAGCTGAAGACTTTGAAAGAAAATCGTCAGAGGGAACGGGACGACGCGATGAGGAAAATTCAGGCGCGGAGACACGAGCAGGTACGCGACGGTAGTTTTACGTTGATCGGTGCAGAATCGAATTGTCACAATTTATACGATGAATATTGCAACAGGTGAAGCAACTCGCCAAAGTCCACAAGGATAAGGGCGAACTGGACAGAGTTAAACGAGAACTGGCCAAGTCCACCGTTGAGAAAGGTGTCAACGAGTGTACCAAGCTCAAGGAAATATATGAAAAAAAGCGAACGGAACTTGAGCGACAGCACGACGAGGTCAGGCAGAGGCTCGAAGACGAGAGAGCAAAGGTACGAGTTTGAATTATAAATAAATAATCAAGGTGCGTGTCGAACCAAGTCTTCACTCGATGCGTTTTGAACTCTAGGTGAAAGCAGCGCTGCAGGCGGAGTACAGTAATCGTTACAGTAAATTTGAGAGCGCCGAATTCACTTTGTCTCCATCCGGTGGTACCAGTATTCCGGAATCTCTGAGCGGAAACACAGAATAATGCTTCAAGGCGACGGACGTTGAAGGAAATAAATTGTAGGCCTGGAAACTTACTCGCTGTGTTTAGACCGTTCTTCGTTGGACACTCTTCCGCTGTCTGTCTGGTGTATTCTGTATTCCGAGGAGCTCGGTAGGTGTGCTGTTCGAAACGTAAGTCCTCTCGCCGAATCAACCGTCTCAACGGTCACCTCGAAGAGTTGTTGCCGGTAGAACAGAAGAGTTAGCCATTGATTAGGAGTCGTTTAGTTATGTTGCACAAATTTTATTGAATGTCGAAAGAGGCGGATGAGACTACCGCGTAATCGTCCGAGAGGTACTTCTCTGAAAACCGTAGAAAAATCTCTCCTTCGCCTCAATTCTTACTTCCGCGTTAAGTGTTATTGATTTTACTGCTACTACGCACAGCTGTTATTTTATTAGCTATATACTATTCTTTTGAATCTACTAGAACTTTACGGAATCGAAGTCTGTAGATTGATTGAAACTAAAAGCTCAAACTATACTTTTTCATATACGACACTTGAAATACTATTGAGATTATCTTTTTTTTTTTACCGCTATCACTATGCGTTTATACCCTAAGTGTTAAAGAAACGTATATGAAACGTTCGAGAATGGAGTAAATTAGGTGAATAATTTTTCTTCAACTACCGAGCGTGACATGCGAACCCAGAGCCCAGAGCCCAGTAAGAATACTGTTTATGAACCGGCGATAAAAAGAAGAAAAGGATTTGAGTGTAATCTATTTGACAAAAACAAAAAAACAAAAAATTGGATCCACTTTGTTGTTATATGCATAAGATGTTACTCAGAAAACAATTTTAACAATTCACTGGATGAATGAGATGAGATAAAAATAACGAAAGAACAAAGAAATTCATTTATTATTTGTAAAATCCAATACCGAAAGATCTCGTGAGGTGTATAAATATTTACATAGAATCTCTTTGGCCTATAAAAATTGAAGGGCATGTGCGATTTAATATAAAAAACAAATTTAATTATATATATTTTGACTGAAAGTAACCAACGTAAAGACATTTCTCGAGAACCTGGGTTGGAAATGCTGGGACTTGTTGCATTGTTTATGATTGCCGGTGAAGTAATTACCAAATGGTTAAAATCGAGACGCTATATTATTATTGCTTCAAACTACAAACTCGATGAAGTTATAATTTCGTTTCTCAGAGCCATGAAGTGTAAATTAAGCGGCCGCTTTTGGGATATTCAATTCAATTAATATTCTGTGGAATGTGGAGGAGTGATAGACGAGCAAAGAGGGCTGAGATAGAATATCATGTATATTTTATATATCCTGTCTTTCAAAAGCTAGTCATTTAGACTCGGGTTGTATCGTAATTTCCTTTAGCTTGAGCGAATCGATTGGCAAAAAGCTAGCCCAGCATTTCTGAAGAGTACAGGGATCTGTTTAAGATTCATCAAAGAATGAACTTTGGTAGAATCACCTCGTTGAGGAAGACAATCAAAAATGTTACAAGGTAAAAATAAACTGTAACATTTTCCTTGTTGTTTCTAATCATATTATTAATATATTAATATATATATATATATATACCTAAATATATGTAAATGTGTAAGAATAAGCGAATCTTATTGACTATTGAGCTGAAACTTTAAAATGTCTAAACTCTTCTCTTATACGAAAACGTGTTATTTATTTTTTATTTAAATTATTGCCGATAGTAGCATCGAACGTATAATGTACGGATTGGTAATTGTACGCTCGCTAACATTGTTGTGGCAGCAAACTTTTTACCGGCGGTTGGATTCCGAATGTGAATATAATTTAGAAAACTGTGAATATTGTTGAGACACAAATTTCAAATGGAAACACCAGCGGATAGGATCTGGCTGCCATTATATGATGTAGCGAGGACACGTTGTGATATTAATGGATCTCGAAGCAATCGTAGCGACGATAAAAAGTCGTTACGACACCGAACATCAAGACGCTGATTAATGAATAAATGCAACAAGGTTCATATTGCTCTCGACCGAGACTACGATTAAATTTGTTAAAGCGCAAAGAATATTGTTAGAATTTATATTTCAAACGATTCGTTTTGACATACTGTTAGAATTTTTTTTCTGTAAATTCAAACTTTTGATATATTGACTCATTGTTAACATTGTTTATCTTAAAATGTCAGCCGCTCCAGCACCTGCTTATCTCGAGTAAGACGAGTCTATTTTTTATATCAGATGAAGAGACATATTTTTTATATACAATACAAGTCGCAGGAATTGTCTTTTTTCTATTATTTACAGAAGTTTCAAGCAGTCCGCACAAATAATTGCACACGGCATTCGTCGAATGATTTTGCTTGTCTCTTTTACGTTGAAAAAATTCAGTGTAAAAGTTGTATCGAATTGTACACGCATTTGAATTTTCTTCTTTATACAAGAGAAAGAGAGAAAAAAAACCTCAAACTAAGCAGAAACACTTGAGAAAGTAGGTGTGTAATAATAATCTATCGTAAAAATACCCACAATCTAAATGATAATGAAACAAATTTCACTACAGGCTTTATGGGAATTAGTGCAGCGTTTGACATAAAGCTAATAATAATTATCGAATAGTAAATAACACGGCTCATAGATGTCGAAGCACAGAAAGTTGCATTTTCTTTAGATAGTCACTACCGTCAGATGTGAAGAAATGTGTGTTTTCCAAATAGGATAGGAGGAATTAACCACGTATAGATGAGAGTTCGACTAATGTTACCATTCTGTTTTTATTTAGGAAATGTCCCTCACCTCACCTACGAGTTACCTACTGCCTTAGTTTTAGTCGGTAGCAGCGATATGTATTTTGTCCTCGAATATACGCGAATATGTCGAAGAAAAAACTTGCCTGACACGATGATGAGATAACGAATGGCAACATTTTTTACTCAGGTCAAACCCCAAATATAACGTCTAGTGATACAGGAATGTGAAACGAAGCAAAGCTTCTCCATCGGGTTGGTTACTCCCGTTGCTTGAGTTGCGAACCGACGATCAATTTTGATCGAATTCATTTTCCAATTTTTAATATCCGCCAAATAGTATTCCTCGTATAGTAAATAGCTTCCTGTATTATTACGTAATGTATTCGCGGAGGGAGTCGAGTTGTGCTAGTAGAGCGCCTCTTCCAAATAGGATTTTTCCCGTAGCGAATTGTAACTAGAAGATAATAGATCTATAATATAAACCTTAGCGAATAGTGGATAGTTGAACGTTGTTAGAAATTGTATTAATATATGTATATTTACAGTTTACAATAGCTTAAACTTAGGTAATTATATTATGTAGCGCAATGTTGTCGTATGTCGAGTATTGTATAGTTGAACGAATGCACGAGTATTACGGAAAGCTGTTCCGTGCGTCGATGTTGCCTCGGGGTAGAAGCCATTGCGATCAATTTATCAATTGTCAGTCGTTGTTATTTGTCACAAACCTAAAGGGCACAAAATCCAAGCCTCAAGTTTGAAAATAGTATTTTATTACATTTTTAATTATGTCGTTGTGTGTATCTCACAAATAGCAGTGAGTTAATTTAATTCTAATTAAGTGTCACTTCTTTCGCGACGATTCTAATCGACGGTACGAATTCATCCGCTTTATAATTCACGGTTGAGATGGTAATCCAAGATCTTCCATTATATCATATTAGCTATAAGTATAATTTTATTTCTTCTACTCAGATCTGCCACTTCTTATACTCCTTCATTATCACCGTGAATCTAATCATTCTTTGCGAGTATATTATTTTTATTTGTATAGTCGCACGAATTGTATCTTGCCTTCTCTCGTGTTTTAGTCTCGTTACATTATTTTGTATAATAGACTCCTAGTGTAATAGAATAATTTCCCCGAGGTCTCGACGACGCATATATTCTGCTTCCGTACCGATGTCCTTGTAACGTTATATATTGTACATTGGGTCGGACCCATCCCTAATCATCTGATATTTATATACACGAATAGGATAAGTGATAATGAAGAAGAAAACAAAAATATTCGATATATATATATATCCGTGTTGAAATATTATTATGTGTTGTTGCTGTTGATGTTGTTATTATAACATTGTATAATGTAATCATGTTTGTTCGTAGCGATAATATATCTTGAATAAGCGGTAGGCGTACGATTTATAAAGGTGACCGTACAGTAAAACACACACTGTTAGTTTATCTCACAAATATAGGATTCACTAGTAGCTACCGCATTGCATTGCTACCCCGTTGAATCTGGCAATGGAAGGTGATAGGAAAAGCCTCGACGTAATTTACTGTGTGAGAGAGGAGAGCACTCGTCTTCCCAAAAATATCAACTTTTTTAGTACGGTAGAGTTGGTGTAATGTTAAAAATCACTCTCGAAGGCTTCTTCGATTCCTGTATAGATTGTTGCGCTTGTAGCTACGATAACAAACGATCGTATTACGATACCCTGCCAAACTCGTCGTTGAATTTATTCAGCTTCAATGATTGTTTATTCAACTGTGTCTTAGCTAATACAAAATTGGAGTTCCAGGGTATTCAGAAAGATTAAAATGCAAGTTTGACAATTGAATTATTGTTATAATAGTCACCGACGATGATCGATTGCAACGAACGCCGTTGTAGAAAATGAGTACTGTAAAATTTTGTCGAAAGCTGTGCTTGTTACACCGCTGTAACAGTTTCGATACTCCTTACGATAGCAGCTTTGTTTTTTCCGGAGACTCTGTAGATAATCTGATTGTGAGTATGGTATTGGTCATCGGAACGGGGTGTGCGCGTGCATAGAACGTAGTCTATAAATCAACTATACAAACGATCGCCTGCCCAAGAAAGAGGCGAACCGAATACCCGACATCGTGTGTGGGATTCAAATGAAAAACAAGAAATTATGTTTTTTAAAAGTTGAGAAAGTGTAGTTAACGGCCTACAGTTGAATCGTAGCTACCTGGCCCCGTAACATTTTTAACAAAGATTCAAGATTTTTCTATTTTACATATTATACACGTTTACACGAACTAACATACCTTGTTATAAAGTTATATTATATTATTAAGGCTATGCAAGTAGCTTCGTTACGCTGTGAATGTGTAACTGATCATATACCTATACTGTATGCATATTCATAGGTTTTTATTACAACGATTATTCTGTACCTGATAATGATTCTCTATTTATCATTTTACTCTAGTATTTCGCTGTACTGCACTTTCGTTAAGTTATATAGAAATCATAATTATTCCAGGAATCTAGTTGAAATCGAACAAATAATATTTATCTTTATTTCAATATTGAACAGCACGTTTTTTTCTTCATCTCTCATCTTACTTCTACTCTAAATTCTAGCATCGGAATATAAAATATAGTATACTTACCTTTGAAATTTACAATATTAATTGATTAATTGATACGAAACCAAAGTTACTACTACGCATTAAATTATTAAAATTAAATTAAATTAAACTATACACGATAATTCAACCATGAATTTATATTATTACGGTTGAACTTTGTTTCGCATAAATGTCGTGGGCCAGGAATCATGTGTAAAAAATAAATAAAAATTATATATTATAATTAATAATTAATTATTATAATACGCGCGAAGGTTTATTGGAATTGTGCAATCTGATTATTAGTTTTTGAGTAACACGTTCTTTTCTTTTCGATGTATTTACAATTATAAGATTGTTATCTTCGTTTCGAAAGAACCGTTATAATTATCACACGTTCATCGGTAATAACATCATGTGTGTGTGTGTGTGTGTGTGTGGTATTATAATAATGTACCGGATGTCTCAGTTAACGAATATCGCATACCTCGCTGTTCGAATTAGTAAAATAAACGTAAAACGCTTGGCTTGTACAATTATGGATAATTTTCCCCGCAGCTGTATTTGGGATACGAGACAGCGAGGAACTTATCCGGGACACCCTGTACATACTGACAAATCATTAATTATAATTACGATTATCAATTATCATGCGATTCGTCTAACGGTCACGGTTTCCGTCTTCCTCAGTAATTTTAGGATATTGTTTTCGTTATCCAATAATTTATTGAACTGTTTATCTTATTTTTTTCCATTATTCCGTTAATTTTTCTCTTTGTACGGTGTAATGAAAATATCATTATTACTATTATTATGAACTTGATTTATTATTATTTATTAATACTCACGATTAGTAAGCTACCGCAGTTTATCTTCACAATTTTTTTGTATGTTGAAATATTAACGATAATAATAATTACTTGTTGTGTTCAAATTTGATTTTCGTTATCTTAATTCATCTCCTTTCCCACGAGTTTTATCATCGAGATTAATGATTCTGTTCATCTCTAAAACTGTAGGATCTAATCTTATTGAGAAACTATTTTTGCTGGCTAATAATTAAATCATAGAACTTGTTTTGAGTCAGTGTAGTGCGGTGTAAATGATGCTTGTACTAGACCTACATCGCATGTTGTTTTGCTCACGATCAGCAATGTTCATGTTCATCTAACTTCTACATCGAGATAACCTGTTATGGAATATATTTTACCACTGAAAGTACTTGAATCTAATTAACGTAACTTAAATATTAATTATCATGATACTGTACGTATATATAATTCCATGTGAAATATATTTTGGCATTCATTTCATCACTGTATACAGAGAATCAGCTACGAAAGGTATTTTAAATTTTGAATTTACCGAACGAGCGATAAATGCTTACGATTAGTCGAATCAGGTCTCATTCAAAAAAACGTATTCGAAATTATTGTAGTGACAATACGCTTTTTACCGATCCTTTATAATCGGTCCAATGATATAGGATTATGGGACGATAAATCGAGGATGTTCAAAAAGAAAAGCGGCAATGTCACGTTTGTATTACACAATTTGTTTGTATGATCATTTAACGTGAGGCATACATGCGTTCCTTATAACGTTATATAGGTGTACCTTTCCTCCCTCTGACTCACTTGTGCCTTGCCCTCGGTCATCTATTACTATAATTCCACTTATGAACTATCATTTATTTGTCTTCTTAATTCCCTCTGAATATTATGAATATTGACATATATTCGATGTTCGATGTTGCTTCTACATATAGTAAGTATATGATAACATAGGTATTAATGTATGCGGGATAACTCAACGTGTAACGTTGTACACACAATGTACATGTACGGTACGATACATGTATATATGGTCATTCTGATCCGAATAAAGTAATAATAATATAAATAATAGCGATACTCGTCATGATATAATTATAGCTGTAATTGTGGTAACAAGAACAAAATAACAAAGAATTATTTCAAATTATAGGATGACGTGGTGATCAAGACTAGAACATGTGCCCCTGTGTAATTGTATTTTTATGGCATATCGTCAACATCGTCAACTTATCATTCAACTCACGCAATTTTACAGTTCTGTATTGCGACTAATATTTGATTGATACCAAAATCGTCATTGAAATTCATTTCAAGTCTTTTACAAAACAATTTTCTTTGTCCAATTCGGAAAAAAAGAATCTTTCTATTTTTTTTTCTCCAGATGAACGATGTTGTCAAAGCCACTGTACTGAAGCTGTCTGGGTAAAACGCTTTTAGGAGAATCTAGATAACTTAGTTTATTGCTGCCTGTATAGTCCTAGACAGATTCCTATGATGATGATGATAAAGAGCATGAAAATATATACGAAGATTTGACGAACTACTAAAATTGTTTAGCATATTTTCGAACCATTTGTTCGCCATTCGTCATGAACCTGAAATCAAATCAAAAGCGGGAGGAACAAGGTGGAAACAAAGTCATTGATATGTCATGTGTGGTATATGGTTGATGGATGAAGGATTTTTTTTAATTTAGAGGAAGAAAAATGGTCTAACTAACGAAGGTTCATGTGCAACAGAGGATATCAGAGGTACCTCTGATCGCTGATATATCTACTGTACGTGATAGCATGTAGTTTTTATATTCTTCCGAGAAAGTACATCTGTAAAACTATACACCTAATGTAATGTAACCAACGCGTAGAACGATAATATACACATTAGACGACGTGAAATGTTGAGCGGCTTGAGTGTCTACAATTAGCCAATGTGTTTACATTAGTTGAAATCATACCTATATGCACACACGAGTAAAATACACATAAGCATATGTAATATTCACGAATACACTGTACTTAGGGTTGCGTCGCTTCCATTTTTCTGGATTATTGGTGCGGTGGCATTCGTTGATTTGTCCCGCACTGATTTGATATCGATAGATGCAGACATGCGGTTTTGATAAAATGATTGCGTAAAGAAAGACGCGAGCGGTCGGGACTATTTGGGATACATATCTACATTTGCCATCGTGCTAATTTTGTTGGTGTTCAGAAAGTGTACACGTTTATCCAACCGTTATGCCACAATATATAGGTATAAGCGTACAATTGGAGGTGTTTTATAGAGACCATAGCGAAGTTGTTACCTACGTATTATTATATGAAAATCAATAACACCACCATACTTGTCTTACACACGAAGCACAGACAGAGACACGTCACGTCACCCATACCATGTACATTGTACGAGATATACAGGAACATGCGCGCACGCGGACAAAATGATGATCCATAACAAATAATGTAATAACATATATAAATGGCTATATAATATTGTGTCGAACTATAAAAGACAGCGTATGAAATAAAATTTAATGTGATAGGACGTTCATCGAGTTGTTTCATTGCTTCTATTCGGCCTCCCTACTGAAAAAGATCCTGTAAAATATTACATGAAAAAGTACATAATAAATTACATGATAAATTTTATAAAGTTATGATTGGATTCACGATACGAATTATTATGTACTTTATCATAAGATTTTTGTTCTAAACATCATTTTGTACAAATACACATAATTTATTACCTAATTTATCGTAGGATGTTTTACGTCATGGTCAGATTTTATGATAGAAAAAGAAAAAAAAACGGATCCCTGAGTCGGGATCGAACCGCCGTCCTTTGAATTCGCAAGCAGTGACGCTACCGTCTGAGCTACGGTACTTCACAGTAGTATAGCGAGGTTTCAGCTTCATAAGCTTTGATATAATTGTGATTGATTTCCAGTTTCTTCGGAGAAGTTGGAACTCGTAAATCCCCCGGTCTAAATTTTACTTTTTTTCTTTTCTATCGTAAAATCTGATCATGTAAAACATCACAATATAAATTAGATAATAAATTATGTGTATTTGTACAACAATGGTCAGAATAAAAATCATGTGATAAAGTACATAATAATCTACAACATTCTCAATTTACATGATAATTCATATCATGAATCCAATCATAACTTTATGTAATTCATTATGTAATTTTTCGTGTAATATTTTACAATATCTTTTTCAGTAGGGCTTATACTTACTTGTTTTCAATATGATCCAAGGTGAAGAAATGATCAATTTGAGAATTTCACACCACAAAGGAGCATGTTTGAATGGGAAAAGTGTCAAGTGATTCTGATTACCGGGAATAATGACAATAATCATCTATATTCAAATACATCCATTGAAATTAATTACAACATAGGTACTGACTACAGATGATTCCGAATCTCTTTTGGATATCGGTCAGCCGGACGTTCGCTTTTTCATGTAAACTACGAATACCCGGGATGTCACTAATATACTGCGATCATGTTCGGTGTTATATCTTTGGAACACGCTATCCTTCTTTACGAATTCTTCGACGAGATCCCTTTTATAGTCTTCCCTGAGGTCGGCAGGCATTCGTTCCATGAACGGATTCAACGACACCACGAAGTCTGAAAGTGAGAACAAGTTTGAGATCTGCAATAGATTCTTGAGGCAGCTTCAAACCGTACTGTTCGCTGACACCTCACAACCCGTAACTATAATGAACGGCAAGATTTCGATATACGCCGCGGGATGAATTCCTGACGACTGAATAGTCTGAAGTTGGGTGGAATCGAGAAACTTGAACAAGCTTTCGGACAGTTATGAACCGATCCAACTGTCTGAAAGCTCATTTCTCAATTCCAGCCAACTTCAGAACATTGATTCGTTATGAATTTCACCCTGTATACATGTGGAATTTACGATAGCATTGACCACGCGCGCACAATCACATTTCAAGACGTTAAAATGACGAACAAAACGTGTGTCTCACCACTGAGGATGTCGTAGGTCGTGTAAATGTGGATCATTTGTCTTTCGCTCAAATACCCGATGTCGAATCCAACTTCTTCGAGTAATTTATTCAAATCCTTGCGTGGTCGTTCGACCTTCTGATAAACCGGTATGAACCGACTGCTGTCCTGATAAATGATAATAATTGTATATAAGAGAAGGTTCAGTTCACTTATGAGAAGGGATATCCACTTCGAATTTGCATCATTTGAATCATTTGGGCAATCGATACAGCGAACTATATAAGATCATAAGATAAGCAGGTTCTACAGCTCGTACAGTTACCTTCATATAGGATTGATAGCGAGGGACATTAGCCAAACTTTCGTAGGTATCGTATACAGGGTGGTTGGATACAAAGGACAAAAGCGCGGTTCCGCCGGGCAGAAGGAAATTGAAGATGTTTTCAAACACCTGGCTGAAAGCAGAAACAGAATTCTGACTTCTTCGAGAATAAGTGACGCGTGTACGCGAGTTCGGTATGATTTGATCAAAACGTATCGAATCATATTTTATCAATTACCGCATATCTTGACACCAATCTAAGCAGTAGAAAGAAGTAGCGTGATTAAATTGTCCGATCAGATCCTTAGGTAGTTTGCGAGTCTCAATGTCCAGCTTGATGAAGGACAATCTGTCATTTTCTCCATGTACTTTCTTCGCATGATTCAGCATGTGTTCGGAGATGTCCGAACCTGTATCATCAACAATTCATTTTCATCTCGATCCTTCAATTTATGATCTTATGGAAATTGATTCTATTGCAGACTAGGAAAATCATGTGTTGGGTACAGAAAAGTAATAAAGTATATAAGGCGGTATTGCTGTACATAGGTCTTTGATATAAATCTAATCTCGGCCACGAACGGCAGATTCCTCCGATCTCGTCGTCATCATGTAAAGTAGGACTTACAGACAATAGCAGCTCTTGGATCTAGTTTGGGCAAAATTACTTTCGCCGCCACGTCGCCGGGACCGGAACCAATGTCGATGCAGCGTCCCGATATTTTGCCAAGTTCTTCCGCGAACTCTTCAGTGGCATCCAGGCCTATGTGATACTCGAAATCGTTGGTCGACGCGTACAAGGCCGGTTCGTTCATGATTAATTATTCCAATTGGTCCCAAAGGCAAAGTGTTTCCAACGATTGGGATTCGCGAACTTTTCGAATAAATAGTCAACAGAATCAGAATATATCAATAGAATCAGAATTATGGTCCTGACCACCATTTGGGTCAGGTAATTTCATCATTCACCGTAATGAGGTTTATATCTGCCTGGGTGAGCCTTTTCCAAAACCTCCATCCTGGCTCAGTGGTCAGTAGTGACGAGGTGGGGAAGTAAATAATGTTCAGGTTACAGTATCAGTCCTCATTTTTGTCACATATTGTTATTCCATGGCCCCCAGGCAGGTATAAACCTCATTATGACAAGTGATAAAATTATCCAATCAAAATGGTCGTCAGCTCTCCGAGAAACGGATCGTCCGGTATCGTAACTATCACTCACCGAAGGGAAAAATGAGTATGAGAAGACTCGATTCGATGAGAATCCGAGATTGGTGAATGCGAATGCGACGTGGCACAGTCTTCGTTGCTCAGGGCACAAATACGTGTTTCAAATTCTCAGTTGATAAAACAAGAGTTCACATACTAAGATAGTCGACAGTTATCAGCGGAGCTCGAAATACGAAATTGATAGATTACACTAAGCATAGGTAAACTGATTACAGAAACCAGTGTTGCCGAATAGCCGGAGCAGAGGTCGTCTGCTCCTCTTCTCTTCCCATTCCTCGGTGGTTATTCGCAATGATCAGGGCGAGTGATCCTCAATTGAGGAATTGCAATAGAAGACTAACCTTCAGACAATCTGAATTGTAACACATTTTTTGGACGAGATCCACAACATGTTTGGACATATCCCACAATGAAAATACAAGAAATCTCGTCATCAGATTCATTCGCCATTCCTCTGGACCGATGAAAATTGTACTCGGTATTGGTTCAATGAAGAATACCAACGTTTCAGAGCAATCTTCCAGTTCTACCTACATCGAATCTATTGAGCTGACTGATTGCCAACTGAAGTACCATTTTATTTATTTCGGTTTTTTTATCTGCCCAAGTGATTTCTCTGATGGGTGTCAAGTGCAGCACATTCTCAATGCAAATGATTCCTCACGTATCTGCTCAATCAACCATTTCGAGAATTAACTCATTGCCACGGTTGAAGATCTGAAAAAAATCTCGCATGTTACTTGACGAGTGAAAAAATCGCGTTTTCGACCGAAAATGTCAGAAATTCGAATTTCTACGCGTACCAACGCCTGTCCATGACGAGTGAAAAAATCGCGTTTTCGACCAAAAATGTCAGAAATTCGAATTTTTACGCGTACCACCGCCTGTACATAATGAGTGAGAAAATCGTGTTTTCGATCGAAAATTTGAGGCACGAAATCGCGCATTTCGGACGCGTGATTCAATTTTTCGCGAACCAGAGTCAGCAAACTTGTGACCAGAAGAGTGTGAGGAAGTAGAAAAAGGTCAAAGTACTTTAGTTCGCGAAAAATTGAATCACGCCTCCGAAATGCCCGATTTCGAACATTCCGATGACGTCATCGATGTGACATTCCATACGGTCATCAACCCGCCATGACGTCAGCGGTGATGACTCGCATTTCGCTGTTCGCCAGTGGTCCAGAACCGTCCTTGCCTATCTACTAGTGTAGATCTAATTGCCTAGCAATTCTCAATGACAGTGCAACTTAGCGGGTCATCAAAGAAGATCTGACAGAATTAAACCATCGGAAAACAAATCAATCATCATATCAATAATTGGATAAAGAAAAAGTACATTCGAAAATCAGTCAATAACGATCTTAAAACACATAACACACTACCACCTGAAGTAGGTATATTTTCAATGTAACAGCTGTGAGCTTGAAAAAATGGGAGGAAAGAAGCAAGGAGGCCGGTATTGTTTTACAAATATTATAGAAAATGATAAATGCAGGAAACAAATTTATCCGATTTCAACATCTGAGCTTGGTTCTATCATATATCTGTTGTGAGATCCTGTCTTTTATTATTTTCTCTACAGCATATCTGCCATGTTAACTTTCGTGAACTTATCTTCCTTGCAGAAGAATGATGAATGGTTGTTAAAAAAGATGATAGAGGCAAAGTGAATAAGCTGGTTGCTTCGTCAGCCAATGATATTGTTGTGAGCGCAGTCTTCTCTCATGCATCAAACCACGAAGAGGTTTCTGGAACAACTGATGTTGAATCTAATACTTTGGTTTCGCTTTCACACTCCTTATAATTTGTAGAACTTTTGCAGCCTTACAGTTCAGGAATGGACGTGTACCAGTAGGAAATTCATATGATTCGACGTTTTTGTGACATTATTCTTCAATCATCTATTTGCAAAGTCAGTATGACATCACCTAATCTAGTGTTATGTATGTTTGTTCATCAACCTATAATATTTTCGGCCAAGGAGATCTAGGGCATGTGATGGGTCATCGCTCCCCGCTTACCATCCATCCTGGATTTACCCGACTAACATGAAACCGAAGTAACAAGGATCAATTTCTTAATGGATCAATCGTACAAAGGCTTTTGCAAGTGAACAATGAATACACGATAACTGATCAGCGTATCGTAGTCGTTTTCCCCATTATGCTTCTGGAAAACATGATCGCTCTTCACGAATTCCTTGACTAGATCCTCTCTATACTCCTCCCTGAGGTCAGCTGCAGGCATACGGTCTATGAACGGATTCAAAGATACCAGAAAATCTGTAATGATGACAATCGTTAGGTAACCAATAACAACTCGATCAAAGTACTGTGAGATATAAGTAATTTCAGATCGTTTTATAAAACTTAAGGTGTTGTCTACTCCGATTCGATACGATACTGAATCTACGATGGCCTCAGCCATAGGAATTTCGCGACCTGTGACTGATGACCCATGAATTTTGCTCACTGCTCAGGGTATCCTGTGATTCAAAAATTTGAATCGCCGATCTTTCGCTCAAATGAGAGATGTTGAATCCAGTATCTTTGATTATTTTCTTCAAAGTTTCACTCGGTCGTTTGGCGTCTTGGAAAACCGGTATGAAACGACTGCTGTCCTGCGAACATTGAATGAAAATCTTTGGGTAGAACATTGGTTCACCAATTTGCAACAAAATGTCATGGAAGAGTCTCATCGTTACGACGAATCTCAATTATACGTACACCGTGAAGTAGGTATACAAGTAGCCCGGTCAAATGAGGAAAAAAGCGGACATTGCAGATACCAAATTTTGAGAATTGGCGCGCATATCAATTTTGGTATTTTGTTCAACCAAATAAGTCCTGATCTGTACCTGTTGAGCTTACTCTGTTGACTCTTACTCAACGTCCACAATGTTGATAAATATTCAAGATATTCCAACAGGTATGGATCCAGACTTTCTCTAGTTGAATGCATTGCTGAAATCGACATGTATGCACACTTATTTTTTAAACTTTTGGCGCGATAATTGTTATTCGTCGAATATGGCCAGCTAATTTGATTGATCTAAAGACAAAAGAAAGCGCGCTTACGTTGTTTTGACTTTAGAGGTGATAACATATTTCGCTACCTTCATGTAGAGTCGATAGCGAGACATCGCTGCCAAGTCATTGTAGGCGGCAAATACGGGGGTGCTGGAAACGAAGTTCAAAAGAGCGGTTCCTCCGGGTCGGAGAAGGTTGAAAATGTTTTTGAAAACCTGACTGAATGAATGAAGATACAACATCACAAATCTTTCATTTATGACGTATGCATAGACAAAAAGATTCCCGCCATTGCACCAGAAGCCACCTGATACTCTCTTATATCGTATGCCGTGACCAAGGTGCTTTCGTACAATAGCAGCTATTGAAAACTGACGAAGATTTGATTACCACATATCTTGACACCAATGCAGACAGTAGAACGAAGTAGCGTGATCGAATTGTCCTATCAGATCACTGGGTAGATTCCGCGTCTCAATGTCCAGCTTGAGAAAAGACAGTCGTTCATTGCCTCCGTACGTGGTTTTTGCAAAATTCACCATGTGCTCGGAGATATCCGAACCTGTGACATAAACAATTTATATTCACCTAGATGGTTATAATACTACTGCACTTATGGCAAAGGCTGCTGTGAGACTTACAGACAATAGTAGATTTTGGATTCAGTTTGGGCAAAATGAATTCAACGACCGCATTACCGGGGCCTGACCCAATGTCGATGCAGCGTCCCGACATTTTGCCGAGTTCTTCCGCAAACTCTTCCGCTGTACTTCGGCCACCATGTATCTTCAGGCTGTAAGCTTCCACGTACAGGGCTGGGTTGTTCATGATTAAATAATTCACTCGCTTGCAATAGAGACGTTCGTCCGACGCGAAGAACAAATTCACTATTTTAGTGACAGGCTAGAATGATAATAAAGTGTGGATATACGGTATAGAGTGCTATCGGTAACATGCGATGGAGAACTCATATGAACTAGTAAGAGATAATACGACAAGTTTCTCGGACAATTTGTTTACCGAGTCAGGTGAACCCATCCTGGGAGGTCTGTATGTAACCTGCCACCGACGCGTAATTATACAATGCAGTCCTTATTCTGTTTAAATTGTGAATGATCCAGTCCCTACTCTCTAAATCTGAATCAGTGAAACTCACTGAAAATTATCAGTGTATATAGACTGATCCAAATTTAGAGAGTAAGT
The DNA here is from genome assembly GCA_018257835.1 of Euura lappo. NCBI lineage: Eukaryota > Metazoa > Arthropoda > Insecta > Hymenoptera > Tenthredinidae > Euura > Euura lappo. The sequence goes on along the minus strand of JAEUYN010002377.1, from coordinate 357,896 downwards.
CTAGTCTCACAGTCCTTATATGTTCTGTAATTCTTTGATAATAATCGTTTTCTTGCTGTGGTTTTAAATCTACTTATACTGTTTTTTTGGATTGTTTTCTCGTTTTGTCGTTTGTTTGTGGATGCAAGACTAGGTTATTCTGAGAGGCCGGAGGATTCTTTTATCAAAACATTTGTCGACTGTCTAACGTATTTTTACGGGTACTGATCATGTCGGTGTATAATAATATCTACTCGGCAAAAGATTCTTGGGCTAGAGTATAATCTACAAGTAAACTTGCCTTCCGAACTTCCAGCTTCTGGCCCAGTAAAAATTGAGCTCGATAGATCCTCGAATCAATTAAAGAAAAAATATTTCAACCAATGTTGCAGAAATCCGAAATCCTTCTTCGAGAACTTCTATCACGCTGCTGGTACTTGAGGGTCCGAATGCCCCAGGCTTCCTTCGACTTCTGAAGTCCTGTCCACCATCTCACGACCGAAGTCTTGAGATAAGGCGGAGTGAATTCATCGTCAGTCTCTGACATTAGCGGGTCCCATTCGCGATTTGTGCTGATAATGCCCAATCAGCTCCGCAACACATACAATTATACGTGTGACTTTATTACATGACGTTTCATCGCGTCTTTGTTAAATTGGTTGTATGATTTTCGGAGCCATTGTCAACTTGAAACTGAGGGTTCAGAGGAGAAATACCGTTTACACAGTTCCAACTCATTGTAAAAAACATGGCGAATAGTTGACCTTGAATATACGTATTGCATCCACCATTATCTTCGACATTTTATTTTTCGTGTCACAACATCATCATTCGAATACAACATGTTCGTATTTCGCAGTAATTGTATCATAAATATTGTGCAAGTGTGTGAGATGATACGCTTTCATACGTGTCGCGGTCTTATCAACATCCGGATTTCGAAAATTGGTTGCTCGCCATATACATATATGCATTCGATAATTTCCGAAATTGCTGCTGTGGTACTACGTAGTTTTTGAACAGTTACTCGAAGCAGTTTTTGAGGCACGTAATCTCTGCCACGACAATCGAATCGACAACTCACCATTTGCGTATTTCGGACATTGATCAGGACATAGTGAATACGAAAAAGTTGCTTCATCGGTCAACTATTGACCTACTGTACCGATAAGTATGACCTCCAACCCAAGTATGACTCTCGATCGGTTAGAAACAGAGAAACGTTCGAGGCCTTGAGAACTTTCGCAAGAGAATATCATAAATAATATAAATTTATATCAAGTATAACATAGCTTATATTTCACGTATATTTACGATCTACTTGAACTTCGATGTCTTCAGCACCACTTCTGTATTGGATCACGGAATAGAAAATGAGGCAATGTCGGGTGGTTACGAAAGGAAAGTAAAGTGTGTAATGTATATTTATATATTAATAAATACTCAGGGGTTCTATCTGTCCAACGGTCTTTATTACAAGAACATAATACAGACGTCCCTATGCCTCTACGGGCTAACGTGTACTGAACCTTCTGCTTACGGCACACTGTGTACACCCCTGTACCCTACAAAGTGTGAACTAATAATGACGAGAAATTATTTGTTTCAGGGTCACTTCGTCAGAGGTTTTTTCAAGTACACCACGAACGAAGAATACGTGAAGGATACATCATATTCGCCTTCGCTGTTAGTTTTTCCTCGTCGAGGAATCACGCACTTCAGGCCTTCTTCGGTCAGGTCTTTCTTGTACTCTTCCCTCAGGCCGGTGGGTATGCGTTCGATGAAAGGGTTCAAAGACAGCATGAATTCTGAAAAGCAGAAAGAGTGATATTGAAATACTGCAGTAAGTAATCTTTCGGATTGATAAAGACTTCATTCATCTGACAACCAAAACTGTTGATTTGCGAAGGAACTTTACAGAAGGATATCTTACTGCCAAACATGTCGCGGGCTTTGAAGGTGTAATTGTTTTCTCTGACACTGCAATGGCTGACCTCAAAGCCTACTTCTTCGACCAACGTTTGCAAAGCACCCCGCTTGTTTGCGACGTGCTGAAAAACCGGAATGTGTCGATCTACGTCCTGAATTTATGAAAATACAAATAGTCATCGATATTGGGAATGTTGTATGAATGATGAAAAATATTTGCTCCGATATGAAACGACGGCGAACCTTCATGTAAGGCTGGTACCGAGAATACTCTGCCAAGTACTTATAGCTATCGAAACCAGGGAAGTTGGCTACGAAGGTCGCGAGCGTATTCCCCCCAGGTCGAACTAGTTTGAAGATGTTTTCAAACGCCCGGCTGGAACAATAAAGATACGATGAACATATTTTGTTCCAGTAGTAGTAGGTTCGAATTGGAAGGAGAATTCATCTATCTTGATCGTTTGGGTTTCTTCAATTATTGGAAGCGTTTATCAACATCCTTCAACAGAACGTGTCCATGTCTGACAACATTTCACTCTCTGAAATAACTCACCGTATATCATGGCAGAAATGCAGACAGTAGAATGATGTAACGTTATCAAACTGTCCCATCAATCGTTTCGGTAGTGGGGACTCAATGTCCAGGTGGATAAAAGACACTCTGTTTTCTTTTTTGTATTCTTCCTTGCCGAAATTGACCATGGACTCGGAGATATCGGAACCTTTGTTAACAATTTCATTCCACTTATAGGTACGACGAGAAAGTTTCTGTTGCATTTTTGTGAAATAGCTTACAAACAACGGTGGCATTTGGTGGTAACTTAGGGAAGATGAAATCCATCACCACGTCACCGGGGCCTGATCCGATGTCGATGCAGCGTCCGGACATTTCTTCAAACTTGTCACCGAACTCATCCGAGAAGATGCTTGCATCACGGCGTTGCAGACCGTTGACCGTCCTGTAAAGGGCTGGATTGTCCATAACGTACGACGAACAGTAGCTCACTGTAACCTTGTGTCAGACCGCAATGGATTCTTCGAAAAATAAAAATCAATAATACTGCAGCATGAAAAATGATTGCGTAAAGCAATCACTGCAAAACATGCAAGCTGTTCTCATTAGAACCAACCAATGGTTATAATGATAACAACCTTTTTTTTCCTCGCTGCTTTTTTTTTCTTCCTTTCATTCCTGTTTATGATTTTCTGCTTTTTGTTTGGCTTTCTACGTTTGTACGATTACCCCATTACTAAAAAAAACCATGTGTAATTACTGTCAGAAGTCATTAAATCACAGTTTGACTGTCAAAAACACGCTACAAAATCTTTAAGGCACAAAAATATAGGGGTCGATTTCGGACCACCCCTTGGCGGTCGGTTTCGAACCATTACGACTTTGTTCAAACAATGACTCCCCGTTCACTTTCAACGATGGAGGCGATATAAATTTGATGGTGTGTGTTCAAGTCTAGGCCATAAGCAATCAAAACAACCTACCGTTGGATGTTTCTCGACGCAATAAAACACTTCAAACTGAAGATCTGTGCAGCTCAAAAATTAACTTCACTGCTGTCAAAACAAAACACGGCGGAAAATCATAGAATAAAATGAGTTTTTTTGTCGGTGCTGTGAGAGCTTTCAAATGTCACTGTCACCATCGACAGTTTCTGTGGCAACACAAATACTGAGAAACATGGGGGGTCGGGATGGGACGACCGGTCGGGTTCGGACCACGCTACGATATACACATGTATGTATATCCATATACATATGTATATCTTACAAAACAATGAATATCCACGGAGTTTCGTACGGAGTTGGACGGATCGAAACGCAAAGGTGGGATTCATCCTCATCAGTCGCTGTCTGTACAGGTACAGCTGATGGTTATAAATAGTTAAGTCTCCCGGTTGGTATCATTCTACAAACATTCTCCTGAAGTGTTGTTGATGAATGATATGTTTTATTGTTCCACGTGCAAGGCTGGGTTGTTCATGATTAAATAAAATACACAATTTTGTCAGTTCAATCAAGAACAGTTGCCCGAAGCAAGTATTATGATACGACTGCAGTCTTCCAAGTAAGGTTAGAAGGAAGTTCAGCCTGTGCCAGTGGTTGGTTCTACTGCTTCTAGAAATCTTATGGATCGAATGAATGAAATGTGAAATGTGAAATGAAATGAATGAAATGTTACATGTCATAGGTAACATGGCGGAGTGAAGAACTTCCAATTAAAGAACTTGGTATTATGACGAATGCACTAACGGCACGACACCAGGAGATACACTTTAGTCACCTTAGTCTCATTGAGTTGTTTATTGTCAATATCATTATGGAATGGTACAGCAGAAAGGCGACCCCTCTGTCTTCTCATCGAACTTTTCCGACAGGATCCGAAGGATCTGTCACGCCATCTACGTGTAACGGACGATTCTGTACTGTATCATTTTTCATAAAACTAAACAAGTCTAAACATAATTTGTATACAATCATAATATGCGAAGTTTGGAGAAGCGGAAACCACGAGGACATATTATGTCCTCGTGGTTTCCGCTTCTCCAAACTTCGACATCATTACCTTGTATAAACAGCCTTTGGATCGATGTCATTCGACTGGCTGCCATTAAACATCCGACCATCCGGGGCTTCGAGTTCAGCTGGATGAAGGCTTTTTCAAGTAAACTATAAATACACGGTAAACGAAAAGGGTACTGAAGTCGTTCTTCCTATTGTATTTTTGAAACACATTATCCTGATTTAGGAATGCTTCGAATAGATCCTCTTTATACTCCTTCTTGAGATCAACTGGCAGACGGTCTATGAACGGATTTACAGATGCTATCAAATCTGAAATGATTACAATATTTCGGTTACTGATAAAAGTCGTTCAGCTTAGAACTAAAATAGAATTAAATGTGTATTTATTTCGAAGCAAAATGAAATCGATGACGGCTTTGATCGCTCTGCGTGACCTTGCGGTTTAGTAAATATCAAAAGTTTTTCCTACCGCTAATAGTATCCTGGTTATCGTAGATGTGGGTCACTTGTCTTTCGCTCAAATGGCTGATGTTGAAACCAACGTCTGTGATTATTTTCCTCACAGTTTCTGTCGGTCGTTTATCGTAGTGGAGTTTCGGTATGAAACTACTTTTGTCCTACAAATAGGTATATCACGGAAAAATCTTTGGTCAATGTTGGTCAATGTAGTTCTGCTTTGAATTTGAATAGAGGTATTATATTTTCGAATGTTCGCATCATCAATGTTTCATCGTTATATCAGATACTTGATATATCATGAAACACAAAACGGAAGCGATTGTATAATTCGTAGTTCACTAATTAATAGACAGATCATAGACGTCACCTTCATGTAGGGCTGATAGCGAGGCATCGCCGCCAAGTCATCGTAGGTGTCAAAGACAGGGGTATTAGATATGAAGTTCAAAAGAACGGTTCCTCCGGGTCGGAGCAGAGTGAATATGTTTTCAAAGGCACGCCTAGAAGAAGAGCCATGATAACGAAATGGGGTTGAATTTCGGAGTGATATGCACACGAAAAGATCTTTCTTGTCGTACCAGAAGTCGTACCAGTAGATCTTTTCGTATGTACAATAACAGTGCGTCATCGACCCTATGAATGTTCGCAAATCGAATAACGAATGATGGAAACCTAATTACCGCATATCGTTGCACCAGTGCAGGCAGTAGAACGAAGTTACGTGATCGAATTGTCCCATCAAGTCTTTGGGCAGATTCCGTGTCCCGATGTCCAGCTTGGCGAAAGACAATCGGTCATTGCCTCCGTAGGTTGTTTTTGCAAAGTTGACCATGTCTTCGGAGATGTCCGAACCTGCATCAACAACAATTCATATTCACTCTGCGCATACTTGGGTCCTCTCTCTGCATTCGACTTATACACGCTGTGGAGGACTCACATACTATAGTTGCCTTTGGATTGAGTTTCGGCAATATAAACTTGACAACCGCGCAGCCAGGCCCGGACCCAATGTCGATGCAGCGTCCCGACATTTTTCCTAGTTCCTCCGAAAATTCCTCGGCGATACATCGTCCGCCGTGTATCGCCAGGTCGTACGATGACACATACAGGGCTGGGTCGTTCATGATCAGAGAATTCACTTGTTATCAATGATGACGGTTGTCCGATGTGGAAACGCACTGTAAAAATATACACTTACTTGGGGTCCAGATGACCCCAACTTCAACTTCTCCTCAATATTTCGCATAGAAGATGCTCGAATCTGAATCTGTGGCGCCATCTGTTAGGAGTTTGAAGTGTTGACTATACCTTGGCTCCGTAACCGTTGCAAGCAAAGCGTTAGTCTGGCTTTGACAACCGAGCAACAAAGTGAAAATCAAGAAAACCCGATCTTATTACGATCTTCAAAATAATTATGCTTTTTTGAAGGTCATGGACGGAAATTGCCTTTTGCGAGTAAAATAATTCCCTTTTTCTTCAGTTCTGCGCTTCGCGAATTTTTTACGAGGCTCGAATTTTATTTTATATCAAATATCAAATTCGGGCCCATTCTAGAGATCCTAAAGGACCTCCAGGAATTTTCCCGTAGTCAATTTCTCAACAGAATCAACGTGACAACGTTTCAAAGTTAGCTGGGGTCAGGGTGACCTCGTGTAAGTAATGTGGAAGGTTCAAGAGGTGTGATTGACTAGGGTTAAGCTCAGTTCAACCCCGCAGTTTGACGCTAAGGCCACGGAAGAGGGCCCTCTTCGAAAAGAGGTAAAAAAAATATGACCTGAGTTGAAAAGATCATATTCAATTCAAGCCAGGTCCAGTGAAATTAAGACAAGCGGGTCCGACTGTCCATGAAGTGCGAATTTTTGGGACGGTGATATCAAGAAGCAGCATTGAATTCGAATGCTATCGCAATTTACGGTAATAATATAATCTCATATAAATTCATTCCTGGCTGTGAAAGTAAAAATTGGGCTGGCTAACGTATTTTCGTGGGAGTGCCCGCATTGTACACGTTTGGCGAAAGGTTTTTGGGCTGAATAATCACTTATAGGTGAACTCACCTGAAATTCGAGATTTTGGTTCCGTGAAACGAAAGCTAATCGATCGTGGTGGGCGTCGAATAATTTCAAGAATAGTTGCAGATATTCAAACTACTGTTTCGACAATTCTGGCCCGTTGCTGTTTAGTAGTATCCAAAGTTTCATAGAGTGCCCTCGACTTCTCCAGCGCTTCCCACGGTCGCAAGATCGGACTGCAGTGCACTATTTATAGTGGCCGTACAGATTCAGAAGTGAATTGCAAGGTTGCACGTTTTGAGATCCACTGATATGGAAAACCATCTCATCAGTTGCGAAATTGCATTGCCTCTCTCTGATAAACATCAGGGCAAGGATCACAGCTTGACCTACTCCGATAAAAACATCGTTATCGTATTTCAACGTCAGCAGTGAAAAGTGCAATGCTGGACTAATTTACTGTCCAACGCCACGCACTTATCAATGTATACGTACAAACAGCACACACAGTTGGTACGAGATGATGTATATTTCTCCGAATTGACTGAAGTGTCCGAAAGGGAACGGAAGACTGCTTCGACAAATGTACTAAAAATTAAGGTTATGATTATTTAACCAGAGGACGGGTCACGGTATCAAAATTGCAAACGTGCAGATAGATGCGTAACGAGACAAAATATGATTCGTATTCTTCAAGGTGCCCCAAGGTGGAGATGGTAACCGGTTTTTGGTTTTGCTGGGGTGAACCGATAGAACGCAAGAATGCAGAACACAGAAAAGAAGAAATAAATCGACACCAAAGATATAAATATCGAGAATAAATAAGATTACAAGGGGCGCGCGATATCGAATTGGTCGGAACATCAACTATAAGGCAAGTAGGCACATCAAACGTAGATTGTTCAAAGTTCAAAAGATAAAAGCTGGAGAGCTCAAGATTTCGCAACTTATTGAAACATGAAGGTTCAAGTGCAGGATGTTTATAGAAACACATTCACCATTTTATATTCATAAAAAGTCAATTGAAATGTCATTTTCCCGAACTGCGTGATTTTGGCCTGGGACATTTTGCGTATGGATACAAGTTCTATTTCTTTGGAATCTTCCATACTGTTATTATCGAGCTCGTTGTTGACGTACGTCTTTTCAGTAAATGGGCTGATCGAAATATCAGCCGCTCTCAATTTTCGATTTCGGAAATGTAAATTTTCCGTATTTTTCAAACGTATGCTCTGTCCAGTCGGACTGCTAACTATCTGGAAACACGCACTTGAGGGAAAGGCTGTTCGAATAAACATGCTTCCGATGGAACAATGATTAAACCCATCTCCGGTTTCGACAGCAACATTCATGGAGTATTCATTGAATGACGCGGATGTTTTTCATGTACATATGATTCTTTTATTCATCGCATACAGTCGATTGAAGAATGAGAAGTTATTCGTGGGCATCGAAAACGGTCTTTCAAATGTTGTTTTATCCAAATACTAATTGTAAATCAAAAAGAAAGTACACACATCTATGTCGGTAGTATAAGAATCGTTCATAAAAAATGAGTTTACCGTTTCACGGAGCCCTACTTATCCGTTTACAATTCGTATCCTCAAAGCATATCAAGATTTCGGCCGGTAGACCTATTGTTGTTATTATTTAACACACTTCGATATCGTTTCAACCTCAATTTTGTAATAATTTGCCAATGCTATTTTCGGACCAGTGAGGATTAATGTTATACTTGATGGATTAAATTTATATTCCGACAAATGATGTATTTCGAGGCACTGTCCGGGTAACTTGTGATCCGTTGTGTGTCAACCAGGGCTACACTGAGTATGCTTCCGACCGAATAGCGTTTTTAACCTATAGCTATAGAAATAAGGGCTCACTGACAATGAATGGTCAGTTCATTAGTCTTCCGATCTTCCTATTTCCTATCAATTCATAGACAGTCAAGTGAATGAGATATCAAAATATTGTTTTGGACGGTATCTCCGGTAGTGACGAAGACCTATATAATTCTCGGCGAAGGTCAGTCGGGTCCCATACGATACTTCAGCTCGTGATCTTATCAATATTTGTATTTTTCGGAATCATTCGTTCATTGGATTCATTGAATATACATATATAATATCATATCAATAACCTTGAACCATCGCGTTGCAAACTAACTAACCTTACTCATACACTCTATAGATGATATTTCAAAGCTATATGTTATTATTCACTGAAGAAATAAAACGGATAATAACATGTGACAATTATAGGGGCTTTTTTAAACAAACTACAAATGCGTAATACACAAGTAACACACTGTGCTCGTCTCCAGTGAGATCATTATTCTTGTTGAACAGAATGTTTTGCTTTATCGTTTCTCTCACTAGATCATCTTCGTACGATTTTTTCAGGTCATCGGGGATGCGTTCGATGAAGGGGTTCAGGGACAATAGAAAATCTGAAAAAAGCAACGACTTAACGTCCGTTTCATCGAGGAGTGCTCATGTCCTCTGTGGCTACATAAAATACCGAATAAGGCTCACCACGCAAGTCATCGGGCTTGTCAAAAGTCCAACTTCTTTGCCGGACACTGCAATGCCGGACCTCGAAGCCGACGTCTTTGAGCAAGGCCTTCAGAACATCGCGTCGACCTTCGTCGTTCTGGAAAACTGGCATGAAACGGTCCGCATCCTGAATGTCGGTGGAAAAACAAGATTCATTTCAACCAGGGATGATCTAGATTACCAATTATTCCATTTCCACTATTGTCAATCCAATTACACGTCAAACACCCCAATACTTCAACTAATGCTACACCTAGAAGAGACCACGAGTCAAGCTTTCGAAAAGTGGCCTCAAGTTCAACAACAGTAGCGAACCTTCATATAGGGCTGGTAGCGGGGCATAGCTGCCATGGTCAGGTAGGCGTTCGAGGAAGGGTAGTTCGCTAAGAAAGTCAGGAGAGCAGTCCCCCCGGGTCGGAGCAGATTGAAGATGTTCCTGAACACCTGGCTAGAAATGATTGAAATGAAGGTGAAATTATGGATTTTCCACTGACCAGGAAGAGAGCTCGTGTATTGCAATAGCCAGCACTTGTTCTCAAACGATATGTCATCTCGACGATACCTCCCATGTTGTTCAGTCTTCAATTATACTTATGGCTTATTTCCATACCGTTCAGTGTGCGTGTACTATCGAACCAATCACTTACCACATATCTTGGCACCAATGTACACAGTAAAATGATGTAACATGATCGAATTGTTGTAATAGATCGTTGGGTAGATCCGGGGACTCGATGTCCAGCTGAGTGAAAGAGAGCCGACCATTACCTCTGTATTTTTTTCTTCCAAATTTCACCATGGGTTCGGAGATATCGGAACCTGTATTCCCAATGTTTTATCTTCAGTATAACCTGATTCATTCTCATCTTCACGCGTGAATTAGACTCACAGAGAATGGTCGCTCCGGGGTCCATCTTTGGGAGAATGATATCAGTCAGCAGGTCACCCGGACCTGATCCAATGTCGAGACAACGTCCAGACATTTCGGCGATTTCCTCGCTGAACTCCTCCGCGACATCGCTGTGGTCGCGACGCGACACATAGTTGACTTTTGCAAATAACCCTGGGTTGTACATGACTCCAAATGTATACTGTCTGCCGACGATTAATATTCAGTTGTTGGAGACAAAAGATAGAAAATGAAAAATTTTTCATGTTTCAACAATTTCATGCAACTCGTACCTGCTTGTAATATGTACTCCGTAGTCGTCTGCGGTTCGCGAACAACGGACACGAAGACGTCGAATGTTGAATCAATAATCACCGGGAATAGATTATACTCGGTTTTGCGTTCCAAGATTCCGTGGCAACTTCCAGACCTCAGATGCACTCGTACTTGGTACGCAACTGGTGAACCCTGAAGTTTGTTTCTGTTTTATATGATACATACGCGGCTTCAGTCCATTGCACAAACATGATTAGATATAATCGGGTATATAATCTCATTCTTCATCTCTTCAGATAAAGTGCAATCGAATTTTTCTTCATCGACACTCGCTTGTGTAATGATACGATAATTCCTAGAACATTCTGGCAAAGACTTATTTTCGCAGTAGCCGAGTTTATTTCCGATATATTAGATCATAACATTTGAGATAAGGCTACAGGACAAATTTAGAATTAAAATCATACTAATCGTTCTTTCGCCGTTTTTTACCCCCAAAGTCAGTTTCTCTGGCTATAGTACTTCAGATTAGAAAAAATGGAAATCAGAAATATTTTCTTAAACTAAACGATCTTCGCATGACCACTTGCTAACATAAAAATTAGAAAAAGGAAAAAAAATTAGCACAGACTTTTGCAATAAAAATTTGAATTGTGTAGCCCGATTTGCCGCGATTCCTCTGGTCCGATGAAAATGATAAAATACTGGTGGAATGGTTAGGATCAGCGAACAGGACTTTCGGGAGCAGTGCCTCCCGGATGTGATTTACAGAGCTGACAATTGGTCAAAGCTTTCATTATAGTCGTTGGTCATTCCTCTGTCAAGTGCCAAATTATACATTTTCAACTAAAATAAATCTTCGTGTATGTTTCATGTGAAAATATTCAGCGCCAACTAATCACCGCGTCTTGAGGTTGAAAAGACTTCGCATGTCATATTACCTACGAAGAATGGTAAAAATCGTAATTTCTCTGGCAACAGTATAGGCCCACAGTGTGGTAAAAACCTTGAATGAAATGAGCTTGATCGGTTAATTTGTCCGATTGGTAATTGCGTTTTAAAATTAAAAACTCAAAACTGATTGATATTATTTTTTTCCAATTTTCGACCCGGAAAAATTCGTCTTTCGAGAGAATCATCCAAATAATATGCAATGTGTGTTCAATAAATTGCCAAATCAATTAGAATACAAATGCTTTGAACTATAATGAATGGATCATACTCTCACAATGCAGTTCTTTTATCGTCTGCACGCGTAGCAATGCACTCTCTAAATTTTAATCAGTGAAAATTTCACTAATTTAATCAGTAACTTGGTATTTCACTGCAGAAACAGTGACTTGAACCCTTTTTCACTGGAGTATCAGTGAAGTCCATTTCAGCAGTGATTTTACCACTGCTAAACCAGTGCATAACTTCACTGTTTCGTCAGTGACTTTTGTGACGAACGCTAGGGGCGCCGCGTACGCCGAGTCTCTAACCGCCATGGAGCTGCCTACTAACCGCCAAATCGTTCGCGTTCATATGTTGCGTGCTGATTTGGGCGTCGGTTCAACCACGTAAACTGTTCAGTAAAAATCACAACGTAAGTACACATGCGGATTTATAAAATTCTTCACAATTTGGCTTGTTAGTTGCAAATAATCAATGAATGGTGTGAATATTGCTGTTCACTGTCTTACATTGAATTCCTTATACTTTTGGTAGGTTAGGTTTTCTCACTGCGTCCAGTCTCGGCTCGCTCCGACGAGATGGGAAACGGAGAAGTTTCATCTGCGTTAGGAGTCTGTTTTTTCTTTACTTGCAATAAAGACTCGCGAAACAAAAATGTGTCGAATATACCATATTGTCTTTCCGTTTCGAGAATGTCTTCAACCGGATCAAATAATATAAGAACCAATAATTTTCGCTGATTCAATCAGTGAAAATTTCACTATTTGAATCAGTGATTCAAATTCACTGGATAAATTAGTGACTTTTCACTAATTTCCAGTGGTATACTTATAACTGGAGGCATCAGTGACTATTCGCTGATGATCAGTGACTATTCACTGATTCAAATTTAGAGAGCATCTACTTGCGATTGCTTTGGGCACTCTGTAACAAAGGAATATGCCAATCAGTGTGTAACAAACTTTGCGGGACAATATAAACTCAGATCGGTCGATTAGATCGAAGTCTATTGTCATAGATCGGAGTCTTGTGAGATCTACTGTGAGATAACTGTGAGTTTCTAGCTATGCGGGCCACTCGGTGCGCCTGAAGCAGGCAACCGTACGTACATCCCATATCCCAGAATTAGCACGTGCCGTACGTACGGTTGCCTGCTTCAGGCGCACCGAGTGGCCCGCATAACGAGAAACTCACTGTATATATGAGGCATTCCGTGCCAACTCGAACAATGATTTGATCGGTTTAACTATTTTCTTACAGGGTATAAGCTCTCACTTTCAAAGACACTTTGAATTTTTTCTGATTTCTTAAAATAACCGTTAATCATTGACGCATCTCCGAAGCTCCAAAAAGATAGAAGTTTTTGAAAATTCAAAAAAACTTCTCATAAATCCTTGGATCCAACACGATCATTTTGGGCTCAATTCAGAAATGGAACTAGTTTTTGTTATATGATTTTTTGTTTTTGCTTATCTAAAGGAAACTTACTTGATAAACATATTCTAGTCCTGTCGGCTGCAAAATGTTTTTCAAAACAAATTCCACACCAGAAATAGCCCCTAGAAAAATGCTACAGCTTTGCTTCATATAGCTGCAAATCATGATCACTGATTTCTTCAACCGCGCCTTTTGCATCCAAGAAAATCTGATTTTCGGGCTATCATCCAATCGTGAACAATTTTATTGCGAGACTGGCAACTTCAGTGGGTAAATATGTCAATTGTGTGGATTTTTTTTTCAATCTTCCATCCAACTGTCATGTTCCGTTACACACCCGCAAGTTTCAATTTCATATAACACGCTTGGAACACGCATGCATTAATATTTAAGACCCTATACATGGTGAACACGATAAGTGCACCGAAAAGTCTGAATCATTACGAAGATGTCTGATAATAATTAGATAAGATAATAATTTTCTAACGTGGCCACATCTGCAGTGCATCTGGTGCGACCGAATCGTACGATTCGTTGGTTCAGAGTATCTTGGCATCATTTTCGGGGCTTATATTATTTTGATATTCGTTATGCATCACCACTACGTTTTCAAAATTTTTTCAGGAAATAACATTTATTATTCATCTACTCGGCAATAAACCTTTCACACATAATACGACTTTACAAAATAGTATTTTCGTCTCAATTTTCATACGTTCGATATTTATACTAGGTTCACCTGGTATGCCTGATTTTATTTTGTTGCCGAGATCACGCTGCAGCATAATTCATCACTTTTTGGTCCTAAAATAGCCATGTTGGGTAACCAGTTTCGGTCACAAAAGTATCAGACAGATCGAGGCTACATTACCATTTGTACTTTGGATATAAATTGATACGTGGACGATTGTTTCATCGTCCACTCGCGATCTCGCCAATGACAAAAGTATCACTTGGCCGAAGGTTTTCTTAAGTAAACTATAAACACGTAATATCTAGACAGTATACTGTATTCATCTTCGTTGTTGTTATTCTTGTTGAATATTATTTTTTGTTTCGCTATTTCTCTTATCAGATCTTTCTTGTACTCCTCCCTCAGGTCGACTGGCATACGTTCGATGAAAGGGTTCACAGCCAGAATGTATTCTGAAACAAGTGCCATCATCTTTAATCCAACAACTGCAATTGTAGCGGCAGCATTTTGCAATCAAACTCATCACAGTTCCAGATGCAGTTGCAGATTTGCTGTCATGTTGCTGTAGCATTCGGTACTGTATAAGCATACAGTAAAAGTGCCGAAGATTAGGAGTTACGTCGAACCGGGATAGTGAGACAGAACCAGAATTGTCTCAGTTTCAAAATCAAAAAGTCGACATTTGACGTTGCCAATAAGAGGAAGACGCTTAACGAAAAAAATAAACTTACTGCTGAGGATGTCGGGGGTGTTGAAAACGTAACTCCTTTCCCTGCGGCTACAGTGGCGGACATCGAAGCCGACGTCTTCAACCAGAGACTTGAGGGTCTCGCGTTTTCGTTCCGTATGCTGGAAGGCTGGGATGTATCGACCCACGTCCTAAGATAAAATTGAAAAAGAGTTAGGCGGATCGTTTTATGTCAGAACATTTTGAAAACTGCTCTGGATTCTGTTCCAGTTGTGTCCGACAAGCCCCATAGGTATATTATTTGAATTTGAATTTATTGTCAATACAGGGTCGTACCTTCATGTAGGGCTGATAGCGAGGCATTGCTGCCAGCACTTCGTAAGCGTTGAAGCCGGAGTCGTTGGATATGAAGACCAAGAATGCGGTTCCCTCGGGTCGAAGTAGATTATAGATGTTTTCAAAGGCCTGTCTGAGATCAAGGATGAAGCTATAAGTTTCGATTCTCATCTAGCTGTCCACGATTCGTTTTACACTCCTCAAAATAAGTAGATAATTAAATTGGAGCAACACCTGATAACGGACTGAAAAGTGATCAACTTTCAAATGCTTGTAAATCTTTATCAAGACGTCGTATCGAAAACACAAGAAGTTTGTACAAATTGAAGCTCGAAGTATCTTCTCCCACTTCCAGATTGATGAGTGACACCGCCCTGAAGCGATTGCTGCGCAAATCCACGTTTGAATGTCATAATCTTCAAATTGCCATAAATTTTGACAGGATTATCGTGGAACAATATTCGATCGATCGGTTTTCAGACATTTTGATCATTTTTTAGATGCATCAGTAAGATTTTTTTTTTTCATTTTCTCACTTTTGATTTCATTTCTGGCAAAGAGCATATCGCACCGCTAAAACAATAGTGTAACATCTAAAAAAATCTGGACCCGAAAAAATTGCGTTTCAAGTGAAATCAGTTCTAAATCCACGTGACTAGATGATAAAAAAAATTAATTTTTGACTATTTATTACAGTATTACACCACAGAAATGTAGTTTTTCTTAGATATTACAGTATTGCAACGACAATGGTCAATTATTTTAGAATATTACAGTGTTTCAAATAAATACCTATTGTTAATTTATTTGTAAAATTGCTACACTGGTATTTTCGAGTAATATTCATTTACTAGCTGACTATTCAATCAATTACCTATATTATTATTGTTAAGTTTTTCAATATATGAATTGAATTTGAAGAATAACAATCTATTATTCATTGTACCGTGGGTGCATCCCGATTTTTATATTTTCGTACATTTTTTTTTCAGTTGTTACAGTATTGCACCAAAAAGTTAATTTTTTCGAACTCTTACACTATTCCACCAAAATCTCATGCCAGTTTTAAGTTGTTACAGTATTGCATTCACCAGCTCATCAATATACTATAACTTCCTGTTTTTTACTGTTACATTGACCTAAAAAAAAATCATTTTTTTTCGTCCAAATGCTACGTCATCCGACGAGTAATATTTACCAGTAAAACGAAAATTGGAAAATTTGGACTTGCTACACTATTTTCCTAGGGGTGCAATATTGTACCTTCGAATACATCCAAACTGGAGGCTAAATGCAACCGCCAAAACTCGATCAACAAATCCTGTCAAAAGTTATGGCAATTTAAAGATTTTCCGGATTCGGTTGCTTTAACCAGGCGTAGCTCTGCGAAAGAGAATCCAACAGGAATGTTCAAAAACGCGTTTTGAAGCTGAACAAATTACCGGAATTTATTTTAAAAAAAAGGATGGCGTTGAATTTGACATTCCAACGTGGATCTGCGCTACAATCGCTTCGAGGCGGTGGAAAATGATGAAAAAAATTCATTTAGTGGAAGTGAAAGAAGATGCTTCAAGCTTAAACTCGCACTCCTCGTGTTTTCGATACGACCTCTTGGCCAAGAGTTACGAGCATTTGAAAGTTCATCATTTTTTGGTCCGTTACAACTTTTCCATTGCTTCAAGCTTTTGACGTAATTTTCCCTTTTCTTTTGAGCTTACTTGGAGCATAGCACAACTCACCGCATATCTTGGCACCAGTGTAAACAGTAGAATGACGTTACGTGGTCGAATTGTTCTATAAGATCTTCCGGCAGGTCCCGCGACTCGATGTCCAGTTTGACGAATGACAGCCGGCTGTTGTCTCTGTATTTTTCCTTACCGTAGTTCAACATGGGTTCCGAGATGTCTGAACCTGTGTTAACATGGTTTTATCATCATCTGGACAAACTTCAGTTGCGTTAAAAAAAGACGACTACATGACCGAGCGAGACTTACAGACAATCGTGGCATCCGGGTTCAATCTTGGGAGTATTACATCAATCGTCACATCGCCAGGGCCTGATCCGATGTCGAGGCATCGTCCGGACATTTTTCTAATTTCGTCGCCGTATTCGTCGGTGAAGTCGTCGGCGTCGCGACGCTGCATTTCGTGGGCCACCATGTACAACGCCGGCTGGTCCATGACAATCGCTTAATATAAACGGAAGTTGGGCTGGGCCCTGATCTGTAATTTCAATCGCGCATTCACTGAAACGTGTCCAAGGAAACTGCGGGATTTCGAAAGGAAAACAAAAATGAAAATTACAATCATAAATTATAATTATAATTACAATCCACGGGGGTCCGCCGTTGATTGAAAATAACAATGGAATTAATCCCCGCCCCTGCGGAATCCGGAGATGAGCCGAGAGTATCGTGATCTTACCTTCCTCGCAGCGTCGAGCTTCCGGTAGGGAATTAAAAATGCGGGATCAATAGAAAAATAAATCACTTTGACCGATCCTCGAGTTCTGCGCGGCAGTATTTCGTGGGACCCCCCAACCAACCTCTAATCCGTTGCTTAATGTCGAACTGGTAACTTCCCCAGCCCTCTTTCGACTTATATAGCCCAGTCTTCCACCTCTCCGGAGTCCAAGTCGCCCGGTGCATCTCGTCCTCCGACTCGCCTTTGCATTACCGGTACGCTTTTTTTTGTTGGTTTCATAAAAAATAAACTTTCGGGATTCACGGTCTCTACTTCTTTGATTAGCGCGGCAGCTGCACCAGACTGCCATCACAGTCTGATGGAACAAACCTTTTGATATTTGGCACACATTTGTCCATATAGAAAAATTGTAGGAAGGGAGCTAGTAGTTTCTTTCTCAATTGATATAATCATCGAATGATTGTCACCGTGGTTCGCTTTTATTTTCTCCTATGGTGAAAGAAAGGTATACGAGAGCAAAAGAGAACAACGCTGGACGCAAATAATTTATACTCGATGGACTTATTTCCATATTTTTTAAAGGATCCTTTTTATATTTTACAATTTCCCAGAATAGCGACGCGGGGACAGCCATGAATAAGAAATAACGAAACTGAACTTCTTGTCCTCAGCGAGATAAAAGTATCCTCGGGACTTTTTACTACGATACAAAAATAGTGCTTCGTTATCCGTCAATCGGTATTCGTACCCATTCGCGATGTCCTCGGTGTCTATTTCCGCTGATATTTCAATCGTACTACGAAAGTCGAAGTCGAATCGCGACAATGATGTTAATAAACGTCTCACCGGCGTATAATTTACCGCGAACCATTATCATACTCAACAAAAGAACGACAGACCTAGATTATCTGTGGGTCGAGCAAGTCAACGCATTGTCAAAGTCTCGTTGGAAGTACGACTGCAAAGTCGTCCATTGTCCGTACAGAAACCCTCAGGTACTGGTAGAGTTTGATATGTAGAAAAAAATTGTTTTCAATAAAGTGAGCAGCACTTGATGAAACCCTTCCGAGTCGTACGTATATTTGTCCGGGCAAAACTCCACGAGGACAGCCCAATCGCGATTGACTAGTAAATAGAGCTGCGGTAACGATCACTGGACGATAAGGACCAATAGTAGCTACGTTTCTACCCATGATAATGGTCGTCTTAATTGAAAGATGTTCGAGAACACCGCGAGGCTGAATGACGACGGAGGGAACAGAGTGAGAGAACTAGATTTTCCGGTTGGGACGGAATTGGGAAACTTTTTAAGTAAGGTCACGGTCCTTCGTCGGTTCTGAAAGGGGTTGTCAACCTCGGTGAGTCTGAGTCCCCCCACCCATCGGGCATGATTGCGTTAACCACACGGAACAGAAGGTATTCGGTATGAATCCACTTGATAAAAATTAGAAAAATACACTCGCCTCATCTGGGGAATATTTGGGACCGAAACCAGGTAATATATGGACGGAAAAAACGTAATGGACTGATGTATCTACGCGGGTACCCGACTCACTGGATTTTTATGGAATGAAATTCCATTCCCAAAGTACCCGAGTCTCCGAAGGTCGCCGTTGATTCGAAATATCACGAAATATTCACCCCGCCCCTCCCCCTCTCGCCTTCGTCAGTCTGGGAGACTCGAGTAAAAGAACGGGGGGAGAGAAAGAAAAAACCTAACAGGGCAACAAAAAGTAAAATAAAGCAGCGAAAGAAGGGCGAACAACGCTTCGAGGTACCATTAGAATCGTTTATTTTGTGTGAGGTCATGAACCTACCGAGATGGGGGGGAGGGAGGGTTAAGAGTCCCAATTTAAAGGGCCCAAAACTCGTTGGACGAGTTGAATGGCCTATTTGCTTCGTACCCGGGACCAGCTTAACTAACCTAGGGTAGAGCTGGTGGCCCGATGGTCTCCAACAGACGTGTCGAGCTTCGCGAATGATCCAGACGATTCCGGGGATCATTTGCCGTTCGGGCTCTTGAAAAGCGAACGGAAATACTATTTACACGTTTGTATTTTCGTCGAGACTTTGTCGAAGAATGCATCATCTGATTATACAAACATGCAGACGTGAAATGTCCATTAATTATGAAAATCGTTACGTCAGAAGTCCTCGACCCCGAATAACCAACTATAATCTCTAGCCACTTTCTACAGTAAATTTACCAAATGAATGACTCCACCGGCTTGGAACTCGTTTCCTCGGTCAACATCTAACGAGCTTTTCATCTCACTATGTCGAGAGTGTCAATTCTCGTATGTCAAACACGAAATATAATCAGAATCTCTAACACGATTGTCAGCTGGACGTGCTCGACGTATGAAACACACGCGCAGGTTCTTAATGTGTCTCGGTGTGCGACAGAGGACAATTGGACTCCTGGTCGGAGGTCAGTTACTGATAAAAGCGTATCGAAGTAACAGATTTAAATATCTCCGAAGTCTGCGCGACTCATCTTGCCCTAGTCCCTACGCCCATAATTACGCCGAAACCTGTTACAGTTTCGGGCAGGAATTTGTGCAGGTGCGTCTGGTGTTGGGCCGAGCACGTATTTGCCATTCGATAGTGCAGATACTGGTTCCCAGGCTGGACGTACAATGCCTCGGCTCTACCTTGACCTTGGAAAGGACCACTTCTCGAGCAGCATTTTCGGGCCTGATCAACTCGAGAAGTATTGTGTTTGGGAGCAGGTTTGGCGTATCTGAAACCTTTCTTCACCGTTTGCTTTATATTCCCGTGCCTGTACCGATATAAGTACCTAGATACAATCGCGTTTCCGCAGATGCGTTGGTTACTTCGAACATGAGAAAGCGGATCAGCTGTCGAAATTAGTCAAGCATAGTCAAGGGAAGCTAGAGAAGCACGAGCAATTGGGATATCGCAGAAAGTTCTCAATTCTCCTTGCGGCGTTGACGTAGTTCGAATCTAATAACAATTTGTACTTCCACGTTGCTGGATGGGAGTTTGAAACTAGAGGCTCGTGGGATGGGCCGACGACCGACGTCGTGAGCTATAGGTACATTCTGGACCAGACGCACTTACAGGACGTCCCAAAAGATGCCGCACGAAATAACAACTGTGGCATTGGAAGAATCAATTCCGTTTTGTTTCGGAAACCGTTTCTCCCCGATTTTCACCGAGTGTCTTATCTGGAGGACACGCGTACTTTGGTATTTGCTTCGGACCTATTTACGTATGCGTGGACACACTCCATCCACAATCTCGCTACGTACAAACCGGCTGTAGCCGACCTAATCAAATACATATATTTTGGTGCTGTGCAGCAACCCTCAACACGATCCCCATAAACATGACGGGATAGGCGTTTCATCTGTTCCATTCACCCCGCTGTTCACCCTTTTTCCCGTTCCACAGTCGAAGCTGTCGCGTCTGTGAAATCAGAATCCGACAACAGACAGTGGAGCAACTGCGCAAAGAAAACTACCGCGATAAGTCGAAGAACAATCGTCAAGTATCCACTAAGCAACTATATCTATAGACAAACTAGTCGACGATGTGGGTACACCGCAAGCATCCAATAGTCGATCAGCCCTCGCAGCACCCACCTCGAGCGAAGATGGATGTCGGTGTGTGAGGCAATGATACATAGCCGACGAGGCATCGTTGGTTCCGTTCATTCGAAGGTGTCTGTGGAACAACCTGTACGAGTGGACGACTGGGTAATCCATGACCCTTCCTTTACACCAGCCTCGCCTCGACCATCGCGACTGACACGTGCTCTTCGGCGTGCCTAGCCGCCACAGCCCTTCCGCTTCCTGGTGAATTTGTAGCATCTACTACGGCAAGGCGCCCTCTGCGAGTGTATCGAGTGCCAGAGATGAGAGGCGAGGAGTAGCTGAAGCCGGAACTGGAGCTTGAGATGGTGGCGGGGGTGCGGGAGGAAGAGCAGAGGAGGCAGGCTTTGATAAATGACTCCCGGAAAAAATCCGAGTCGATACGTCTTGCTCAAGATGCGGGCAGCGGTATCGGAAGCCGGGCTACCGACACCAACACCAAAGCGAAGACGATCACCGTTGCGTACACGGGAAAGAAAAATACGAGGTTGCGATTAAGTGGGCGATGGATTAAACGGTTTTTTTTTCGGAAACGTGCCCTTCGCTCGCTTCCTCCCTGTACCTTTTTCCCATCTCCTCCACCGTCATCGTCGCGTTGCCTCTCTTTCGGGAATGAGGAGCACCGAGGAGAAATGGAAATTACGGATGAGCGGCTAGAAGAGAACCTGCCCTCGGCTTCCCTTCGCTTGGCCTTGAACCACTGCCGTAGTAGGCCAGCTGGGCGTTAACCTGAAAGAGGATTGAGAACAATCGGAAGTCACGATTGGGATGCGACAAGTGTCGTTTCGGGTCTATAATGCGGAGTAAAGCGGAGATGGTATTGAGCTCGTCCATTTTTATCACTCCGAAGACGAAACGAACGTGTTAAGTAGTTGAAGGTTATTCGGTGGTCAAATGTTCCGACCACGTCGAATCATATCCTTCCTCAAGTACTACTCAAGTTCGTTCAGCTCTGCTGCAGGCGAAGTAGCGAGAAACTTCTTAACGAGAAAATCGTGTATTCGAGTAAATAAAGGACACACATAAGTTTATTTATTACTATAATCTGACCAATTTAAAGTTTACCCCCCGGTCATGAATACAAATATACGACACGTATTTCCGCAATCTCTAATGTCGTTTTGATTACGGTTGGCTCGGCAACCCATGAGTTGATTATGCAAGGAGTTGAATTGATTGAAAAGAGTTTTTCTTGGTGGGTTATCGAAGACGGGCTGATCAAGTCGGTATTTGTGCGCGCGATTTAACTGCTCGGACGTATTTTTGCCGGGTCATCATCTTGTAACGTGCCAAAATGGCGACTGGCAGTCGATTGTATTATACAGTCGGGCAGGTCCGAATGGACGCCATGATTTCACGGGCCGGATCGCGGGCAGATGCTATCTTCCATTAATCTCAGGGCAACCGGAATTAGCATAATTGACGGAGTGTAGAACGTGTTCCTCCGGCGCGGGACGCCATCTTGTATAATTCACCGATATATCTCACTCGGCGTGCTCCTTGGAATAGAACTTTGTTCCTCTGCTATACCCACATATCCCGCATCTACGACTTCCCGTACCTTGACTCCACCTCGATAATTTCGCGGATAAAATTCAGGTATGTACTCGAACGATCCGATTGAACTTCCCCCCGTCCGAATCACTCGTCAATTATTTCAAGGCATTCGTCGTCGTTTCGCAAGACGTAGCCGGGGCGTGGGTATTTTCCTGCGGGGTGAGAACCGAGAAGACGTGGTGGGACACGGCAGTGGTGTAGGGGAGGTTGGCGACACAGCCACATCAATAATACATGTAGTCTGCCAGCCCCCACCGGCGACCCCCGCCTGCCGGGAGTTCCACCGCTGTTTTCCACGTCTTGAGGTTGAGCTGCACGGGGACCAGGCGTCGATGAGACTGACCTTTAGCTTCGTCCATTGTTCGGCTAAGTTTACCGCGTACGCAGAGCTTAGGCATTCGAGTTTTGCCCCAGATATGTATTATGAAAAATCGTACCGCTCCGAGGCTCCGAAAAAATTGTACTCAACGGAGCCATTCACTACATGTACTCGCTCCCACACCACCGTGCACCGAGGAGATAAAGAATCTTCCACGTACGCGTTCGCACATACTCGCGAAAAAGTTTTTGCAACTTTTTGAACGCTCGCCACGGGACCATTCATCACGCAGATAGGTATGTTCACTCTTCAGACGAGCGCGGCGTGTCTCGTCTTCACGCGTAGCCATACATCTTTTCAACTTTTCAACTTTTCAACGTCTATCCGGCACCTTTTTACAAAAGCTCACTCGAATTTCGAGACACCAATGTTTGATCTCGACTGGGCGGAACTATGATTCGCACAGCATTCGTCCATTCTGAGGTATAAATAAATCTCGTTGCCATTTTGCATCAGGTTTGCGTGTGCTTGTGAGGGAAAAAAATAAGAAAAAAGTTTGCCCTTCGACAACCCTCGGTAACCCTACTTCTCACGGCTCTCCTTCTGCTATTCCTCTGCTTCCTCTTTTTCGCTTTTTCTCTTTTCCTCCTTCGCCACGGAGCCCGGGCGCGGGGCGTACCAGTAGATATTACCGAAAGAACCATCCATTTTAAATGTCCCCCTTAAATCTCCAACACCAGCAGCACCCACTGCCGGTTTCGTTCGGCGCTGATCCCCGCTACCTTGGGTCCTGTTCCTTCCACCCCTAACTTTTATATCCACCTAAATCCATCCATTTTAAATGACGGATATTTTCTCCGAGCGACTCTCTGTATGGATTTTTACATTTTCCTCACCGAGCGAAGAGACGTCGGCGAGGAAGGAAAAGAAGGTTCGCTCTATGGTACAGCAGGGATGACGTTGGGGGTGGGGACGGAAGTAGAGAACGGGATAAAGAGAGAACCGGCAACCTCCCGCGGCAGCGTGTGGGAGGGGGGTAGGTTTATTGTTCGTGCTTTCAGGAATAAGTGCTTCTGCTGCCTTCCAAATACATACAGACTCGTTAAACATGTTAGGAATGAAGTTGAGTCAGTACAATAATCCCGATGGTCACATCGTCGCAGAATGACAGCCTGCGCTGTATGCAACCCCGCATACACCAACGTGTAGCGTGAGAGGCTTCCCTGGAGCAGTGAATCTGTATCGCACCGTAACTTCTGTGTAATCGAATGCTATCGCGTAATGAAGGAGAATTCGTTCAACTTTTCAGGTATCCAAAGATTGTTGGCGAAAATTCTAAAATCTCAATTTGCACCCCTCACAACTGTCTTCTTTTCGCAGTATGGAGTTTCTGGATATACGGAAGCCCTGCAAGCTCTTACAGCTTCTGTGCAGCGTCACTTAGTCTTGTCTTGGACGGAACGTGTTCCACTTCATCTGATTTCACGTTAAAACTAAGCAATGGGATCGACGAATTAACGTCTGGAGTTGGCAGTCGAAAACTGGAAAAGTTTCTCGCCTCCGGCTTGGACTTGAATTCAGTTTTGCGGGGGCAGATTGGCGGCGGTTCTATCTCTTTAAGAGGACAGTGCCTTCGGATCGATAGGGCCAGCAATCATATTTTGAGGTACACGCCAGTTCCTCGAGGGATTCAGGTGAAGTGGGAGGGTATAACGGCCTACGGATTGATGGAGGTCTTCCACCAAGAAACCGTTTCGGACCGAGGGATGTTCGTGGTGTAGTCTATAACCCAGGACAGTCCATCGTGTCCGATTTCTTTGGTCGATTTTAACCAAAGTGTGAACGTGTGCGGATCGTAACTCCGGCTTCATACTCCCATATCCATTCGGATTAAAGTCCACCGAAGAGTTACGCGAGCTGGTACGTACAGAATCCGTGAAAGTAGAGTAAATTCCAGATTGCGATCCCGCGAATATGCCGCCCCCTCGCATCAGAGTAGGCGTGTAGGTGTAGTCCGTATTTTCCTGAAAGTTCACCATCTGCCATGAGCAACAAAAAATCCTCGTATTCGTGAGAACTCGGGTGGATCTCAGCTCCGGCGGTGAGCTTTAGGGCGTCGCGAGGCGGGGGTCCGGGGCTGGTTGGGAGCTTAAGTGCTTCGCTGCCGAGTGTCTGTCTCCTTCTGGGATCGAACCGAGAACTCTCTCTCCGGGATTCCCCCTCCATCCGTCGCCCACAATACCCCGCCACCCCATCAGCCCTCCGACGTTCCTCTTTCTGGGATCGAAGCGTCGCCCGCTCTGTTCTCGTCGGGAACGTCGGGGCGTTACCGCCTTCCGACCTCCGGGAGTCTCTCTGCCCTCGTCCCGACCTGCCGCCGCCACCCCCGCAGTGGTAGCTCGCAGTCGGCATCGGGGATGCGATTGGTCCCGGCGACACTCACAGACCAATGAACAGCACAAATACGGGAAACTCGGGAAATCCTCGGAGCTGCTACGCGCAGGACGACTTTCCTACCCCCGAACAGCTCAATCCGGTCCCGCAGTCACATCCGAATCTGGGAAACTCCGGGATTGGCCGAGGCAGCGGAAACGGAGGAATTTTCTCATTGGCGAGGGTTTCTCCGTTCCCACTGCGATTCTAACAGCTCGAGCTTTTTATTGGATAAGTTTCCTCGAAAGCTTCGCTAGGCGACTGAGCTTCTCCATTGGTCTTTTGCCAGCCGGGAAAGCTCGTATTCCGCACTTATGCGAACGGATTCATTTTCTGGATTCTCCCCAAGATGGCAGGCGATTTGAATTTTTAACGATATTTCCTAGTTTCGGCAACTTCTCGAGTCACGGGCATAGCGACGCGCTTTGATACTCGTTTCTTTTTCCGCTCGGAATTCAAAGTAATTTCCCAAGGGTGACCGACGCGAGGAGATCTAAGGCGTAGGTATACCGGGATAAAGAGGAGGAAAAGTGCGAGAATGAGAAAACTGCCAACGACTTTTAAGGCTGTGTGGTATAACGTCGCGGTAAAGCTATTCCACGGTGTTTGAATAGGTCCGGAGGTCGACGGTCGCCTGAATTTTGACGCACCGATACATACACCCTCGTATGCCATGTGATATTTCGAGGAAACGAAGCTTCGCCTCGGCTCAAACTTTCGGGTTGAACAAAGTTCCTCAATCTCGAGTATTCCTCTAACAATTCCACCCTGTTGGAAGTTTGAGCGTCGTTTCCTCGTCCGAGAAAGGTACTGGAAATATTTTTATCAATTTCACAGATTCAAGTACTCTCGAACGTTCCCTGAATAAATCTGTTCATTAATTTCTACCGTCGACACAACAGGAAAAGTAATGTGTGATTATTATATGTCGATCACGTAATAATCACACGTTGGATTCCTTTCAGTTTTCATCGCAATTTTAACATTTTTCATCTGTTGGATTGAATATGTTGCAGGTCATAAGCAATTTTAATAGGCACAAGGCCTTGAACAGCAACGTGTTCTGTGAAAATGACATTCACTAAGAACAGTAACATGGAAGAAACGTTACAGGAACCAAAATTATTTCCCACTGTGCAATTCACGACTTTTAGTCTGCAAATGAATTGGATTAAACGCGTCCCGGGAAAAGAAAGATTATTATCACGTCATCGTTGCAGCACAAACCGCAAGACTTGGTAATCTCATTTTTCTTACTATTTTTTTCGCTTGTCGTACCTCGAAGCTAATTCATTAGCGTTCAATTACACGGGATTCAAGCTTGAGGGAGAAAGTACTCTTTTACTCGTTTTTCCAATCACGTAATTCATCAAATCAACCGAGTCTGCAGGAAAGTGCAATAAAAATATGCTCGTATCTCAAAATGTCGACGAAAGTCCAAAGCTTCGTTACGTCTCGCAAATACCATTTTCTCTATGATATTCTAGCGTGGGACTCGAATTACTGATAATTGTTTGTTGCAAAAAAGTAGCTTGCGAGTCGGAAGAAGAAAGCTTTCGATTTTTTCGTCAAAAAGTTGAATGACCCGTCTGTGCGAGGTGACCGCAGTGGCTGACGCTGGAGGCAGAGTTAATTACTTGACAAAATTCATACCGCCCGTTACCTTAATGAAGTTTAAAAGACGTCGACAATTTTCCACTGACCGCAAGCTCTGCCGTCTACCTGGCACGGGGGGTTAACGGGTCGCGCTAAAACGTACCGCGACCGTACGAGGACCGGCAGCGTTGTTCTTGCGGAGGCTTCAGTCTGGACCGCAGCCACCGGACTCGCGTCGCGGTGACCCCTGCCCCGGCAGGTTAGAGGGCGTCCTACCGCTGTTTTTCGCCCCTCGTGACTTAAAAAACGGAGAGATAAAATTTCCTCGCAGCATTCACGGGGCGTTAGCGAAAAAGGTAGAGGAAAAGGAAAAAGAATACTCGAGAAACAGTTATATGGGCGAAAAATAATAAAAATAGGAGACCGAGGGGATGCGGAATAAAAAGTGGGAACAAAGCCTCTCAGCCCTCCCAGCCTCCCGCGTCCCTTAGATACGTAGTTACGTGGGTACGTATACGTATAAGAGTACGAGTACGAGTAGTGGAGCAGCAATGACAGATACAAATAGATGAGAAGACCTGGTGGAGCCGCGCCGACGCTCTGGTGAAACGAAAGCTCCGCTCCTTGGGTGGAGCTTCCGTGCTTTCTACGTCATCAGACGTACGGACAAACGGATGGGCACACAGATGTAGAAACCAATGCGGACCGACGAGTCGACGGGTGGGTGGGTGGGTGGGTGCCTGACGGCTGCGTAGAACACCGCGACCGCGGATACTCGAAACGGGGGTACCTGGCTCGTTTCAGCAACGCCCTGTAGTCTGGAGACCCCCTCGCTCGCCGGAAATTCTGTATAGATTCCCACATCTCGCACGACCGCCGAATTCTTTTCCACATCGAATGAGAAAAATTCAGACTCGAAACAAGATGGCGACTGCCGCCACGATATCCTGTCTACAGAGTACAGATCGAAGAAGAGGCCAAGACTGCAGTGCTCATAGAATTTGAATAAAACTGCCAGAAGCTGAACAATGCAGAATTTGAGGTACGCGGGGCACGTCGCCGCAGAGGTGACTGAAATCTGGAATATCAGTCTCGTACGGTCGTGTGTACTTGTTACACACTGTGTGCACCTATGTACACACTGTGTACGCGGTGTAGTTCGAGGAACGGGTTGCAGGAAGCTGGGTGGGTGGGTGGGTGGGTGGGTGGCGGAGAGTAGAGAGTAGAGAGTAGAGAGAATACAGAGATCTCGGAGTGGCTCGACGGAGTGCCTCGTGGAGTGCGAGTGCCCGGGGGCCTGGATCGACCCGACGGCGTTTCTCCCTCCCCCGGTCCCTCTTTGGCCCCTGACCCTCCTCAGCCGAGCCACCCGCCGACGTCCTTTCGTCTCCACAGCGTCGCTTCCCCTCCGACGGCGTTTCTCCGCTTGTATTCTCTTATGTACCTCCTTGCCTCCCACCTCCTACGTTTCCTCGTTCCACGTCCATACTCTCATCCCCCCGAAGCTCACTCACACCCCGGGCCCCACCCTGATCGCGCTTCTAAATCGTCCGCAATTCCTATCTCCACCGTTTGCGAAGCTCAGACAATTCCGACTCGAATCGACAATTCTATTCGCTTTTTATACGACATCGAGAAGACATCGGTGCTCTTTTCATGACAGACTCTTTTTACTCTTTCAAGTTAGGATTATGAGAGATCCTCACATATCGCACCCCTAAATCTGATAAAATCTTGATCCGAGAATATCGTGCTTGCAGTGAAATCGGTTCTCAGTCAACGTGACTACACATATTTACGTTTGAAAAAAGATCTTAAAATACTCCGAAACGTATTAGATAAGGGAAAAGTAATATCGCGTGTCTAATGGTATAAGGTCGTAACCGCCAAAAAGTCCATTTTGGTGGTAAAAGGACGTATATTTTTTTTTTTTGCCGTTCGCTATAACCTAGTATTCAAAACGCATAGATTCATGAAAATTATCCGGAACAATAAATAAAGGTGAAAGGTCGTATGTTTGGCGGATAAGCCCTTACATAACTATCTTTTTCATTCCTTTGTCGCAGTTCTTAATGGTACAAGGTCGTATCCGACATTTTTTACATTTATTTTTGTCTTTTTTCAAACACTTAGAAAGCCTCTGAAACGCGAAGAACAATAAAAATCACGAAGTTTTTTCAAAATTTTCAAGTTTAAAAAAAAAATTATTAAAACGCTAAAAGTAAAAGGTCGCATTCGGCATTATTTTTTTTCAAATCATTTTTTCAAAATACTCTAAAATCACGTGAAACGCGAAGAAAAATGAAAAATTCCGGGTTTTTTTCAACATTTTCAAGATTCAAAAAAATTATTAAAACGCTAAAGGTAGAAGGTCATATCCACCATTATTTTTTTGTTTTAATAATTTTTTAAAAATACTCAAAAGTCATGTGAAACGCGAAGAAAAATGAAAATTCCGGGACTTTTTCAAAATTTTCGAGATTCAGCAAAAATTATTGACACGGTAAAGGTACAAGGTCGTATTCGCCATTATCATTATTTTTTTTTTCTCACCTTGAGAATCGGTATTTTCATTTTTCTATGCATTTCACATGATTTTAAAGTATTTTGAAAAAATGAGTGAAAAAAAATAATGGCGGATATGACCGCGTATTTACCTTTAGCGTTTTAATAATTTTTTTTGAATCTTGAAATTTTTGAAAAAACTTTGGAATTTCCACTTTTCTCCACGGTTCACGTAATTTTAGAGTATTTTGAAAAAATGAGTTAAAAAAAAAAAAAATGGCGAATGCGACCTTTGTACGTTTAGTGAACACAATTATTTTTTGTTGGATTAGAGATGATAGGGCATAACCGCCAGTACTTACGGCCTTTCACCGTTAGTTGATCAATTTTGCAATTTCTACTTTTCTGACGGTATTTTAACATATTTCGCGTCAATACGGAGAAAAAAATTTGACATATATGCCTTTTTACCTTTACACGTGGTAAAAATTCGTATATTGGCGCATACGACCTTATACCATTAGACACGCGATATTATGCTGCTATCTGCAACTGAACTATTTCATTCTTTCCAGATGTCGAGCCAAATTTTAGTGATCCGCTATCTGGTACAACACCGTAACAATTTTTAAAAAAGACAATAACAAAACAATTTTCATATTTTCTTACACTAATTTTGAGATGTCACAATTTTTTGAACAAGGTTGACTGAACCAATTTAAAGTAGTTATGAAAACATATTTCTTTTCGGTTGCCACAGTGATACAGTAGGATAATAGTATATTATGCTACAAGGGAGGAAAGAGGCGCTCCTCCCGTGTGGCATATGCTATTTTTCACCCGACTTCGATAAAATGACCATATTCCGTCGCTGTAACGCGGGTCAAAAGCAAAAAAGTCCACTTTTTTGCCCGGCAATTTACTTTTTTGCCCCGCAATCGACTTTTCTTCCCTCTGGTCCAAAATTGACGACTTTCGACCCGCGTTTCAGGGGCGAAATACGGTCATTTTATCATTTTTTGACTTGTTATTCTATTATTGCATTAACTCGATGAAACTATTTCGGATTATATCGGTATTGCATTGAAATAGATAACCTTCGTCGATTTCGAGATACCACAAAATGATTCCAAAGATTTTGAAATATTACATTGAGTCGACACCGTTTCTACAGAATCGTTTCTACAGAGCATCGTTTCTACAGAGTTCGTTTCTACAGAGATCGTTTCTACAGAAAATATTGTCGACAAAGATCGTTTCTACAGAATTGGTATAGGCCCGTTTCTACAGAAATCCAGCTGAAAAGTCGTTTCTACAGACCAATTATTTAAGGATGCTCGTTTCTACAGAATTAAATAGGAAAGCTCGTTTCTACAGAATTCGTTTCTACAGAATTCGGACCTGCAGCTCGTTTCTACAGAATTCGGTTCTAACAGTTCGTTTCTACAGAATTCGGTCTTAGAAGTTCATTTCTACAGAATTCGGTTCTGAAAGATCGTTTCTACAGAATTCGGGTCTGGTAGATCGTTTCTACAGAATTCGGTCCTAAAAGTTCGTTTCTACAGAATTCGATTATGGAAGTTCGTTTCTACAGAATTCGCGTGTGTGTTGTATGACTGGCTGGCCTAACTTTTTCGAGCCTTCAGTGGCTGGCCTAACTTATTCTAACCCTTCATAGAACACCGTCTGTGTTGTATCATGTGTGTGTGTGTTGTATGATTGGCTGGCCTAACTTTTTCTAACTCTTCATAGAACACCGTCTGCGTTATATCATGTGTATGTGTCATGCGAATCGTCTCTTCGCCGAAACGAACTTCCATAATCGAATTCTGTAGAAACGAACTTTCAGGACCGAATTCTGTAGAAACGATCTCCCAGACCCGAATTCTGTAGAAACGAACTTTCAGAACCGAATTCTGTAGAAACGATCTTTTAGGACCGAATTCTGTAGAAACGAACATCCATAATCGAATTCTGTAGAAACGATCTTTTAGGACCGAATTCTGTAGAAACGAACTTCTATAATCGGATTCTGTAGAAACGAGCTGCAGCTGCAATTCTGTAGAAACGAACTCTGTAGAAACGAACAATTGTGAAAATTATTTCTGTAGAAACGAGCCTGTAGTGCGATACGTGTAAATTGGGGGCCAGAATGCTTATGTAGAAACGAACTTTATTGACAATATCTTCTGTAGAAACGAACTCTGTAGAAACGAGCTCTGTAGAAACGATATCTGTAGAAACGGATTCTGTAGAAACGATCCTGCCCCATTGCAGAAAGGAAGAAAAAAGAATTCTGACTTATTGCTCAATTGCTCCAAAAAATGTTTTTCAATTTGCGACGCTCAGAGGTATTCTACTATTGCCTAAAGAAAATTATTTTTCTTCTACGTGTTACGAATTATTACATCAGGAATTTCTCATTTTTTCTTCATATTACAGTATTGAACAACGAAAATTCATTTTTTCTAAAATGTCCTGCGATGAGAATGATTAATTATTTTGAGGTATTGAAAAATGCATATGGAAATAAATGATTTTTTTTTCGAATTCTTCTAGATTTATCAATCATTATTCTTCAATCTTAGGTATTATTATTCAAGATATCACAAATTCACATGAATATTGTTTAATTTTTCAGACGTTACAGTATTGCGACAGAAAAATTGATTTTTTTTTCTCAAATAGTAAATTATTGCACCAAAATCGCATGTCAGTTTAAAGTTGTTATATACCTAGTAGGTATATAACTCCTCACTTCTATCTTTAGTCTAAAAATTTCCCAATCTTTTTTATAAGAATACTACATCATTTTCTGAGTAAAATTCACCACTAAAACGAAAGTTTGGAATTTTTGAATCGTTACACCGTTGTTCCGGAGGTGCGATATTCAGACCCGCTCGTATTTTTGTCCTCTCTGAAGAGATTGCGGAGAGGTGCGAAGGTGCACGCCGCGACGCGGCACTCCCGACGCCTGCCGACGTCGGTGGTGTTTACCTTGGACGGGTTGAGCCAGAGGCAGAGGTGGCCGGGTGTAAAGGCAGACGCCTTCCCCGTTTCATTAGAGCCACGCATTCACAATCTCGAGTGTGTTGGACGTGCGAATATAGATTGAGATGGGAATGAGATCGTTTTTGTTCAGCCGTGACTGCGAGGTGTGAGCGGAACGAGCGCATGTCTCGAAGCTCAAACTTTTTCAACCCCCACGGTCTCTGAAAGAGTCGCGTATGCCAACTAATTTCAATGTTTGACGGGTAAATAGGAATCTGATTGCCCTCCCACTCGAATCTCTAGTCCCGCTCTGAATCCTATCGCTGGATTTAAAACAATTTCGCGTTATCCGATGTCAACCAATTTGGACATCTCTACAATCGTTCAAGTACAATTGTCAAGTTGTGTGCTCGGAGGATTATATCGCAGAGTAAAACGTTCAGGGTTTCACCATCGATCGCACGCGTCCATGTTCAACTGCGTCTTATCCGGAACATTAATTACTAACTGAATATTAAACGAAGCCAACTTTCGTTAGTGATCATTGTCTCGAGGTCTGACACGCGAAGGCATCGGTTCAGCTGCGCCTCCGAGATTGTTTTTATAATCATGCATAACTACAGACTAGCCATCATCCAATCATCCAAGTACATCCAAGACATTAGAAGCGGTCTTTCTTTTCCGTCATCCCGGTTATCGACCGAACCGCGGTGCATCGTGTTGCACCGGCAGCTCCTAGGTGACTCCACGCGCGGGGTTCGAGGTTTGGGGCGACACCCCCGAACTTTATCCGATTACACAGCTCTTCCTAAAAGGGTTGAGGGAATTTCATGTAGAAATTGACTATCAAATAGGGAAAACTAGCCAGGGAACTTTTGCGCGGGACTCGAAGGAATTAAGAAATGATTTCGCGTCTGACTGGCCACCGCAGCCGCAGTGTGCTCATTGTCTCATCAATATTCCAGGAGACTCCACCGAGGACGTAAGTCTCCTCGGGAATAGAGTAAGAGTAAGAGTAAGAGTGGCGCGGGCGAAGTGAGGTTATAAAGGTTTTTATTCCGGAGTGTTATCCTCGGAGTAATGTTCGCACTAAACCATCCAAGAGCCTCGGGGATGCCCCATCAATATGGGAGGTTGGATATACGCGTATGCCGGTTCGTGCATCACGCCGGACCGATAAGTGCACGCGTGTACGTCTCCTTTCTCTCCTCGCGCCGCATCCGGAGTAGAAAAATAATTAGACCCAAGTGTTTTGGTTCGATTAGGAGGCATCGATTTTATCCGGGGGTTCAGAACAGGGACTCGCTTGCGGGTGGCTTGCGGCTATGCAAATACCGGGGCGGGGAAAAAAAATTACGCCAAAGTGCTAAACGATCGGGGGCTGGGGGTTGGGACGCCTTATGTCGGGCGGGCGACTTGGAATGACGCGGCGCC
Source organism: Euura lappo (assembly GCA_018257835.1). Lineage (NCBI taxonomy): Eukaryota > Metazoa > Arthropoda > Insecta > Hymenoptera > Tenthredinidae > Euura > Euura lappo. The sequence goes on along the minus strand of JAEUYN010002377.1, from coordinate 324,052 downwards.
CGGACCTTGGACGGGGCGCTGGGAACGCCGAGGGGATGACGGTATGCAAATAGACCACTCCCGGATGTCTCCGGGGTTCGATTCGGTTTAAAGTTATTGCTCGTCGAAGGAAGTCATCGTTAACGAATACAGAATTTGACGCGCCTGCCTCCGACCACGTCTGCTCTGCTAGGAATATGCAGTATATCGGTTTATCGTCGAGTACTTGTGTGCACAGAGCCGGGGCCCCGGATGATTCGAATTGATCGATGCGATTGGTGAGACGCGACGAGCGGCGGGGGCCAAGGAAAAATTGGACTTTCTTAACGGAGGAGGGAGTCCATGCCGAAGTCTATCGGGGCTCGGGTGCGGAAAACTTTTAAATTCCTCGCCTCGGTTGCAGCCTGGGTATAATCTCGAGTCCTCAAAAGAAGACGAGGACGAGGAGAGACCTAATTTTTCTCACTCAGCGCGCCGGGCGACGGATAAAAGAATAACACGATCGGAACTAATTACAAGATGGATGACTGCCTACCCCGATGACTCGAGGAGGAGAGACGCTAGAGATAAGAGTTTCGACTATGAATGCAGAACCTCGAGGGCGGCTGTCTTAATGCGTTTAATACCCGGCCATTACCCCACACACCTCTTTAGCCTCGGCTGAACACGGTCGTCAAAAAATGTTATTGGAAATTTCTCGAAGGGACGGGGGTGGAGGATTTCGCGCAAACAGACTCCGAGAGAACCACCACCGTTTCTCAATTTCATTCACGATTTTTCTTCCGGTTAACAAAGCGACTCGAGTCTGGAGTATCGATCATATCGTCGAGAGCCGCTGGGAGGCGATAATGATATCTTAAAACCACAAGCGACTGACTCCAAATGGGCAATCGAACAAAACCATCTTCGCCACCGCGTGGGACGGACCGTCTCCCGGGCCCTCGACCATTAATGAATAAAAATTATAATTACATTTTTCATCGTGAAAAAAAGTTAATCAATCATGGCCCCGGAGACACCCGACGCTTTTCTTCAAGGGCGTCGGTGGTATTTGTTGGGCGCGGGCGGGGGTCTCGTTTTCTCACTGTTTGCCTTCCATCGCACACCGCGAGTTGGAAATATTTTGGAAATTGATCTCGTAAAATGGTCGAAAAGAATCTGCCGGGTGCGTCGAACGGTTATCGGGCACTTCCGAACCGCGAGAGAGCGGTTGGTGATTCATAGCCACCGCGCCCCCGACCATGCCTCATGCAAATAGTCGGAATCATAAGTGGAGTCTATAATCGATCTATAAAACTGCTTATACGGATATATTGTAAATGGGGTGACGGCGGGGTCCTCGTAACGGCAGCACGCACTCAACCGCACCCACACCGCGTGGCCCAAGGACCCGTAGACAAATGTATCTTGTTTGCATACCATTTGCATGCATGGAGTTCTTCGGTTCCCTCGCCCCTACCCGGGCACCGATTTTGCGGTTAACTTCTGTAGCGGACCGAATCAAAAATTTTCCCCGGTTGATCGAGCTCGGATGAAGCGATGTTCGAGTCGCTCCGATCGAGCTGCTTGTCTCCCCGGTACTTCATCTCCGTTGCGAATGACTATCTCTCGCCCGTCGTTTTCTGGTCCGCAGGACGCGAGGAGGAAGTAATGACGAAAAGTTTGTATCACCTTGTTCTTGGATCTCAAAGCGCTGGTTAAAATGATGAACGTTAACAAAATAAAAGTGAACTGGTACCGAGGGTTTCTGGGGTTTGTGGGGCGGCGATACTCTTTGCGTCATTATCGCGATTTAATTACATCAAGTCCCTTTGAGATTTTTAATTTGGCCACCCAGTCATAAACTCTCTTTCCTCCCGCCCCGAATCTCTCTCTTTCTCCTCAGTGCTCTCTGGGTGTAAATATTTTTTAAATCGGGTGACGTAATTAACAGGCGAACACTTTACTGTTTTCTTTTAATCAGACTCCCCCGCTCAATCGTCGCCCACGAAATTTTCGGCGTATATAGCGGCGTATTTGATCGTGAAAAGTGGCTAACGGAGAGTAAATATACCGATAAAAGAAATCACGTTGATTACAGAATGTATTTTATACTCGCCCACAAGACATGGCTCGCAGTGTCCGCGGCGAAAGCTCACTCACGATAACCACTGCCCATGCCACGAGTATCGATATGGGAAACGTAAACAACGGAGGAAGCTTACACAAACCGGTATACTCGATTATAATATATTCATGCGCGAATATCGTGGAAGAACTTGCGGGCCTGACAGTCAGCCAATAAGCCGGCTTTGAGAACTGACAATGAGCGGCCGCTTTTCGGACACGGTCAAAAAATACTCGAGTTTCAACCGAAACTACGATAACAATGTTCATTTGAAATGGAAGAACTTCTGAAAATTGATATGGCGGATGATGAGTGAAGTCAAGGAGAAAGGGGAAAAAGGGAGGGGGATGATTCGGGTGCGTGAGACTCTGATATCTCAGTTGAGGGGTAGAGGACTGTTCGGCAACGAGCACCTTGATTCTTCAAACGCGGCGGAGAAATTAATTTCAACTTTAAATTAAGACCTCGCCGATACCTGGGCGGTTCTTTGTTACCGGTTCAGGCGAGGTTAGGCGTCGGGACGCCGAACAGGGTGGAGTACAACTTTTCCCGTGCTTTTGTCTTCTGTAAACGATGTTAATATAAAGGACCTCATACTCCGAACGGTAACAGTTCATCTCCCCTTCGGACCCAGCATACAGAGCGATCGTCTCCCTGTGAGCCAGCTCAATGCTCAGAATCGAAAAAATCAGAGTCCCGATCGTTGAAAGTGATTCACTTATTCCGTGGTTCGGACCCCGCTCTGAAGAATGAAGAAAAAAAAATTAAGTAAAACACTTTCGGGGGGCGGTTGTGGCTCTCTAAGATAAGAAGTTCGATCAACCGGATACAAATGAGGGCTTGAAGAGTAGATGAAGTGATACGGGGTCTAGAATAAAAGATGAGGAACGATCCCGAGATATATCGGTCAAAATGAAAGCTTGATTAATTAAAAACGTGAGGGCCCGAGCGAAGGGGATTCTGAGAATGGACTCGACCCGAGTGGACATTGAGGAAACGAACAAACCAAACGAAGGAGCTCCCTGGTCTGCAGCATTTAAGGGGGTATAGTGGATAGAAATTAAGTAGGCAAACAACTTGACCGTATCGCCAGAGTCCACCTTCGAAAGAGTTCGCTTATATTTTCCCGGCATTCAGGACGAGGGGATATTTGCTCGCGATAGGATCCCAGATAGCATTGACCAGGAGTCATCTTCCGGCCCCATACACCACCGAGCAAACCTACCGACAACGATCAACCACGCTGGTTCCTTCTATATTTCATGCACGCTCCTCGACGTCTACCTCAGATCTGAGACAAATTCGAGAATGTCATGATTCTCGTGGAACTCGGCTATTCGCGTAGGCGACTGGCAGCCATGATACTTTGGCGAATCTTGATTTTGAAAGTTCGGGTGTTATGTATGGGTACGCGCGGTCGCTCCAAGACGGCCATCGGTCAATTAATCAAGATAATGAAAGCCGAGTGTGGGGTGTGTGCCGGGGATCGGAGGAGCGGCTGTGTAGGACACCTAACACCTCGGTTCCGTGGAACCAACAATACACGAAGATACTGCGCGCAACTTCGGGCTGAACTTTCGCAAGGCTTCTGGCTAGGCAGCCCAACTTGTGCGGGAATGATTAATTAATTAGCGAGGCTAGTTACATCGGAGTCGATAGTGGCTTCGTTTCGGGGAAGCTAGAGGGACGGGCAGACGCTCTAATATCCCGTAGCAGTTGATGCGGACATGCGGTTACCGAGAAGGCCACTTGCGCCCCGCAGGAATTTCCAAATTCCGGACAGGTGCGTTAATCATGAAATTTGAAATCTATCGGGCAAGTTTAATTCGCCCAAGATCAGTCCAACTTATAGCCTAGGGTTGATCTTGCAGAAGTCAAACAACTCGGCGTAGTTTGGCGGACGTCCGATTTCATCCCAAAACTGTCAAAACTGGCTGACTACTCATCAGTGTTGTATCCTGGAAGTCTGTGGCAAGTCTGCGTCAAGTTCTCCCCAAGTCTTGCCAGGGCAATATCTACGGCTCGGCGTAGTGCTGACTTGGAAACTTTCGGGAGATCGCCGAGTATCCCCTTTGTCCGTGTACACATACCTACATCAGCCGTGGTCCCTTCCTATAGTCGGAAAGTAAAGTCGAAGGTGGAAGGTGGAAGGCGGAAGGTGGAAGGTGGAAGGTGTTGGCAGACGGAGTCGAGGGTAGCGGAATATTATCCAAACATTAGATACAAACATCGGAGAGGTAAGACCGGAGGTTCGGAGAGGGGGGAACCGGGGGTTTGGGTTACCTATGTCAGGTTAGTTCGCGGAGCCACGGCACGTCACACATTAACATAATGCTAATTATCTTGCCAGCTCATTAGCGCCGGCAAACTGTCCGAGGAAACTCGCCAACCCCCGAGATAAGACGCGGGGGTGCAGAACGCCGTGTTGTCTAAGACTGGCGAGATTAAGGCCGGGCTAAGTCTTGGATGTTATGACGTGGGTCGCTCCGTACGTCATCCGGACCCTCTTTACCCTACTGCCTCATCTTTCACAACTTACCCCGCGCACCCCGCGCACCTCCGAACCTGTGACACCTCGACTTTCGTTGAAGGAAAAGAATTCGTTCGTATCGCGGATCGAGGACTCCGACCCCCCGGAGACCTGCAACTTAGAGTCACCCTGGCGCGTAATAACCGTAAAGAAGGCAGCGTGTTCCATTCCCTCCCCTGTTATGCCCGCGATCAAGCTGCTTTCTCTCTCGGCATAACCCTCGCATATGCATGGAGGAACCCCGCCGAAAAAATCATGGCTTTACGCGTCAAATCGTATATGCATATAAAATGGGATTATTTCTCGTAAAGGCGGTTGGCGAAGGCGTGCCCTGACTTCTTTCCTCTCGCGTGCCGTTAAGATTACGCTGGGATTGTTATCCGACCCGATTACGGCTACGCACGACCCAAACGGTAATCATCGATTGGGGGAAACGGTGATTTCACTCTTTCGCAGTTGGAGCGGAGAAAAATCTTCGTCCTCTTCATAACCCGATATGAGACCGTGCATAAAACAAAAGAGCAGCGTCGCCACAGTAGGATGGCTCGCAGTTCCAATTAAGGTTGAAACAATTGAAGTGCACCCAAGATGGCCGCTCGCTTTGAGACAAAAGCTTCTGCATCGCGCTTCACCGATGGCAAGAGATGCTCGACGGCTCTACCTGGTGACGTGACGTGGTGTCACCCCGTTCCCTTTTATACGATGTACGTCCTCTTCTTCCGCGGTAATAATATCCTCAAAGAGAAAAATACCTCACCTTCTCCTACACCCGCCGCCCACGTTACATGTACATACATACCTGCACGTGATCTTCGGGCTCGTAATTGGCACGTACGTGGGTAACACACTCGCGCATGGGACCCGCGTGGGAAGGGAGTATTGGACATTCGGAACTATGGAAATCGATGGCAATTAGCCAGTAGGGCAGCCATTATGTAGATTTCAGGTATAACTCGCGTTACAAGAGTGAAGAGAGCGGACCGATTCCACGACGTAAGTAGTCGAACCGCGCGGCCGCGCGGCCACGGGGCGGCGCTTCGAGACGAAGATATGATTATGCAGATCGCTGAATCGCATGATCCCTCGCCTCTGTCTGCATGATTTGCCTAATGATTCCATTTAATCATTTCGTATCAATCTGACATCGGTTCCTGACGTGAACTAGCCTTTTCTGTAACCACATCCGGCTCCGCTATCGCGCTCCAATCGGAGCTCATCGACCAGCTACACGCGTGACCGCGAATACCAACAAGAATATCTTGTGATCTCATCAATTTTCGGTATGGGTGATACCGAAATGACGCGTTTTTCCTTTCATTTGTTAATTCCCAACCGAAAACAGATTGCCGCTCGTGCTGGTAATTTAGCAGTGTTGATTAATCGGCAAGTGACGTTAATAACCGATCTCGCGTGATATTGACTTTCTCTCGAATCTGGTCGCGCGTCCGCTAAAACCAATTCCACCCTTGCCTGCCGACTGCCGTCGAACCCTACTGGGAGCCGAGCCGCGGGCTGCAGAGATGAAAATAGCTCCGGGGGTGTTTTAACAATTCCCGGTCGTTTACTGAGTGACTTGCACTTGCACCATTGTTGCTTTCTTCTCGATGTTGGTGTTTTTTTTTCATCGCTTTTTTGGTTCACCATTTTTTTCCTCTCCTTTTTTTAAATCCGCACCGATTTCGCCCGCACCGCGCTGAATTTGAATCGACGCGAATTCTGTCGACTCACTCGACGTTCATATGTTAGCTGTTACGCACTCACCCCGTGCGTGAGGATGAAAGTGGGAAAGGGAGAAGTGGGATACTGGTTTATGCCATGTATACAATACACACAGCCGCGTTGTTCGGTGCTCCACACAATCGGCATTCGATATTCACTTCGCGAATATTGTTCCCTGCGATCACAACCCACTCCCATCGACGGAATCTATTTATTCCCTCAACTCACAATCAATCCAACGCATTAAAAAATGAGCTAAAGTCAGCTGCCAGGAAACCTATGGATTACCATTATCCACTCACATCTCGCCGGTGTAACAATAATTCGTAACTGGCTAGCTGTCTCTGCGGGTACCACCAATTGGTGAAACGCGTGCCAACTGGTCTCCCTTGACCAGTGATTGAGAGATTGTATTTGCATAATGACTCGTATACCCTAATTGCGTGTACACGTATATCATCGGAGTTGCATACGATGAGGCGCGGTTAAAGCTTGATTAAAACAAAAAAAAACCTAGTACGACGAAATTTGGTTTGGAATCGAAGTATCGGAAAGTAGAAACAAACACCGCAGGCGGCGATAAATCTCTCGAAGGGGCCAGCGCGAAAGGGGCCGGATTGAGGAGACGGGTGCCAGAGACACATTCTTCAATCAATATGCAAATACTTCTGGCGGTAATTATACGGAAGCCTCGTGCCAGACCCTGTGGCCCGTCCGCTTTGATCTCACGACTCGTCGACTCGTCGTTCCTCTTCCTATTCCAAGACTTCCTCGCGACAGTCCTGCCCTGTCGATGGAAGAAACCCTTCCCCGTTTTTTGGCGTCTTTCCCTTGAGTGGCGAGAAGCGTTTTTAACAACCCCACGATCGTTGACCGGTAGGTAGGTATATATCCGTAAGAGTTCGGAGTAAACACTTACTCCGGTATCTTGACTAAGAGATCCCGAGGGAATCCGCGCCGGAGTTCGATGCCCGTGAAGGATGGCCTTGGGTCAGGGGCTATCGCAAGGGTGTGAGGGAAGGTAGCGTCCCCCTCGCCCACCCCTGGATAGATCGAGCCCTGGAGACCCCGAGACCTCGACTTTCTCACAACGCGAGAGGCTCAATGTTTCGAGTTAAACGAGGGAAAGTCAACTTTTATTGGTTTCGATCGCAGTTTAAACCCTCCTTTTATATTCGAATGAAGGGTTATAGCTGAACCGCAGATTTGACGGTGTAACCCTGTTTGCAGCAGCTAGGGGCAACACGTCAGGCGTGGTAAGTTTGCGAGGTATAGGAGATCGATGAGAATTAGGGATGGATATTGCACCGCAATATTTGCATTCGCTGGTGACATCCGCAAAATATAAGCCATATCGATCCGATTTTGGGGTTGCTGACGGTCGGACGACGCAACAACAACGTTCGAACTCCAATATGTGGCTAATTTGCACAACAAATAAAGCTTATTCTCGGGATTTGCATGCGTTTGAACTGCAGTGTAATTGGGTACGCTCAACGGCGTTGTCCACTCTCGTTCCGGGGCTCGTGGTGACTGGTGGTCAACAGATTTCGCTATATTGAAACTCACTGTTGGTTGACCGGGAGTCTAGGGCACCTCGCGCGGAACCTGCCCTCGATGACAAACACACCCACCTACAACCGAGCCGCGAGGTAGTCGCCGGAGATTGATGGCAAATCAAAGTCCGACTAATTTGCAAACATTTTGGGTCCTCAACGATGTACGTTTCCTTCAACATTCCGCCATCCTCTTCATGAGACACAATTTTCAGATTTATTCATCAGAATAGGTCGCCCAACCTCTTCGATGAAACTTTTGCCATTGGACAAAAACGTCGTTACTTTATCATCGTCGTGCATAGCAGTAGAGAAGAGGCGAGTTAGCAGGGCATAATAGAGATAGTGCTGTGCGCAATGAACTTGTCAACCAAACCACCGACTGAACAAACAATTGCCTCAGCAGCAGCAGAAGAGCTCTCCGTGGATGGTCATCGTCATCGCGTTTCTGGTAGCTCGGTAGCTCGGTATCGCTTTGTGTCCGAACGTCAACGCTGCACGAGGATACCCCACGAGAGTTTACTCGTTGTTTGCGCCTCTTTGATGTCTCTGTATCCGCCTCGGCATAGCCGATGGCTCCTGGTCCGTGTTGTAACATGCATACGAAAATCTCACGAATCTCGGTATATTTCGGAAAACTCAACTCTACCGGAAAGTCTGGAGCATCGCATTTATCCAGCTTGGATGAGATTTGAGGATCCTACTTCTGAACCACAATGCAGAAGACGTATCGATGTATCTGGAATCTGCGACCTGTTTGGGATTAAGCCGGCTAATTAATTGTGAACGGTAGAGTCTGCGAGAGCGTAAGTAATCAAATGGGAAAACAAAGAGGTCTGGCTAAGATCTAAGTAGGGTGAGTGAACCAAGGAACGCGCCTACCCCTTACTTTCTTCACTCCTTTCGCAACAATTACATTTTAATTAATATTTCCTTAGAGGCCAAAAAGCCCCTTCAACGAATTTATGATCGTTTTATCCATTATTAGGGTGAGCCCCCACCCCCGATGAATCTACGGAAAAGCTATAACTTTTGCTTTATGGGACACCTACTTTGAAATATAATTGTACATTGTTTGATTCAACACCCCACTCGACTTAATATATTAACGATTTATGCCGCGAAATCCAGGACCTGTGACTGCACTATGAATTTGCTGAGCCGAGATCCTCTTGTCCATTTGAATGAACTTCCACTATGTTCACAAAATTTTCTACCAAACGGCGAGCACTGGACTCTGTATCGTGTCACCGGAGTAGCCGATGACGCGCAGAAGACTTGCGCTTATTTTGCTTACGGTAAATCGGAGCGGGACATTTACTTGACTTATTCGGTTACGGTTAGTTTGGGCGGTGTGCGGGATTGCGTGGTCTGCGGTCTGCGGTCGGGGGTCCGCAGCATTGGTTAACCAACGACATTAGGTACCGCGAACGAAGGCTCATTACCTTCATCATCCAGCGCACTCCGATCTCCGATTTCGGAAGGTTCTTTCAATCTCGACTTTCACGTAAACCGAGTCAACTATTTGTCTTGATCGTTGTTGAATTTCGGGGAACGTTATCAAGTAAAAGACAAGCTGCGGCCGAGCTTGCGGCTCTTCCTTGTCCGCCGAGCCGGAGCAAAGGTAGCATGTTTCGGGTTCGAATCTGGGCGGTGTGGTTGATCGGGGTTAGGTAGGTCAGAGGCAGGTGGTCGGGCTCGGGGTCGAGGATTGCTAACGTCGAGAATGTCTTTGAGTGGTGAAAGGCATCCGAGACCAGACAAGGGCTGCTCTCAACCTACCCTCGGGACACGCGTTGAGAAAAATATCTTGTCCGAAGTATGCGTCCGGGCCCGGTACGCGGCATGCGAGTCAAGCAGAGTCCCGGTCCTGGTCGCGTTCTTGGGTAACGTCCGGAATACGTAGGTAGGTTTATTCACAAGGCACACACAAGTATCCCGGAGGACGGGGATCAAAGCGCCTCCGTCAGTTCGCGACATCCTTCACCTTCGTGCGCGTCCTTCGAGCGACATCCTATATCCAATGACTCCGCCGATTGTCCCGTAGACGCGGAGAAGCTCGAAATTGCGAGTCCATCCTCAGCGACATAACCGCTGCCTCGACCAGATTGACTAACTTCCTCGCGTATATTGGCCAATCCAAGTCCTCAAAGGAGTTCAAAACTATCCGTTGCAGGGTTTCTCTCGACCGTCGACGTATACGATCGGCACGGCTACCGTACCGACAATTTCCAGTCGGATGGCACGTCACACTTTTCACCTATCCGACATGATATGGTCTGGACGAAAATCAACGACAACTACGAGGGGTGAGGGGTATCCGCGAGGTGTCGGACGCGTGATGAACGAGCCTGCTAATTGTCATTGTCTGTGACAGGGGCGCGTGGGTGCGGGTGTGCCGGGAGTCGCTTACTTAGAAAGGGGAAGTCGAGTGTCGGATAAAACTGTCGAGAGATTCGTCGGTATCGATGAAAAAAGTCTCCGTCATTGTTCGGCGGACTTGAGACTACGTGATAATTAGCCGACCTGGGTAAATAAGGACCGAGGGTGGAAGACCGAACTCTGATTTCAGCGATGAGAATGCGATTCGTGACGTAAGCAATTTTCACACCGGAAGATCTCGGTTCACCTTTGAGCCCCGACGATGAGGAATTCGGCCAGGATGTGAGCAAAGCCTTTGAAAGTTGTCAGCCCTCGAAGAACGTCTGAGGCAATAATGCGACCCCATCCGCGTAGTATAAGCACACCGTCGCCGGCGTACGTACGCTGTGGGGTGTGATGGTGGGGTAGGTATATCTTTTTGCGGACAGGGACAATATTGTTGACAGGCGTCTCACGGAGTCATCCGGGTTCGGCTTCACCCGATGACGTGCACTTTTTCCCCGCGTTGATAAATGGCACCCACCGCGGTCCTCGTGCCCAAGTCCTATCCGAATCACAGAGAATCGCGGGGGTTGCGGGCTGCGTGGGCAAGACACTGCCCTGATTGATACGCGCTTGGTCTCGTTCCCGCCCCGGCCTCCACTCGAGCCTCTCCTGTGGCAATTACCACTCCATGGAACAGCGAGCGAAATTTCCGAGCTGTACGATTCTTGGTCGACTCGTCATATTTTGATGTTGAATAATTTTGGAAGTGACTCCGGAGGGAAGTCGTCGTCAAAGCGGCGACGGTAACTCGAAATATGATATAAAGGACGTATTTGAAATGAATTCGAAATAAATTTATTCATAGCGCACGGGCGTGGGTATAAATGCAAAATTGGCAATACATACGAAATATCCTGTGTTTCAAGTAAAAAGGGGTGAATACATTAGCGATGGAATTAACCCTTTGAACCGGCTTGCAATAGAATAATTATTTGATGGTTGCATCGAAATATGCGATAAAGGTGGCTGAACCGGCTCCGTCTACATATATATATATACCCGATTCGCGGGTGGAAATACAAGAAAGTTTGATTTCGAAGCTTCGTCTTCACCTTCTTCTTCTACTGCTTCTTCTTCACCTTCTTCTTCTTCTTGGTCTCAAACGTATGCAGAGACATGCGACAGACATCTCGTGGGTGAAATTTATTCCAGCACATGCTGCGAATGCGAGATACTTTGTTTTAATTGTCTAGTGCAGTCGCATGTGCCTGCGCATACATCAAGGGTCAAGTGCGAGGTATTCCGATTCGTTAGTCACAGCTGATCTCCGTCTTCCGACTTCCGCCAACTGCATCCGGCGCCTGGCCTCGTCGAGGGTTGTCGAAACGTAAAAATAATCAATGATTACCTGACGTCGATAACGAACTCGTTCGATAATATCGGAAGAGCCACCGTGCGACCGTGTGCAGCGCGGTGGTTGTCAATTATGATTATCGACGTGTACGAACACCACTCAAATCAATGTGGTAGCACAACCAAACACCTCGACGTAGTTGTGATTGATATTGAATTACTATGACGTATCTCGTCAAAATCTGCATGTCATAGTAGGCGTTCCCAATCAACTAATTAACAAAAAACGGACGACGAGTCATTAATCAGACCGCGAACCACTTGGAATACGGGATATCTGATTGGCCAACCCTTTCGTTCACGTCGTATTTCGCTCCCGCGCCCGACACGCTTTAATTTTCACTCAATTGCCTGTTTATCGAGCTGCAGGTCAATGCGAACTTTGCGAATGCGTAAGCACAAAAGTGGAAACATAAAGTACGAAAAGGAGAAGACATCCATCACGAGGGGGCAGCTCGGGCTATTCGATATTGACACGTTGCGCACTGTTTTAGATCGGCGACGCGTCAACGCGTATGATTGATTTTTACACTTATCCAAGGGCGGCTTCGACGATCCCCTCAATCCGGAGGCATCGGAGGCTACATATGTTACTGGCTACGTGTTACGTCCACTTTTTTTAATATCTCCATTCTCGAGAATCCTCCCGACATCCTCTTGTCCGGGCAACTTGACCTGACGTTGCGACTCATATCACATTCATCAAAAATAGACTCTGTTCATTTCTCAGAACTATGAGGTTTCGTCCAATCAATCAGAAATCGCCCAAGACGATGTGGATGTGTTTCGTCTATGGTAAAACGAAGCGACGGAGATGCGCTCGGTCAGGTATAGCAACGAGGTGAGTGAACTCGATCACATGTAGATACTGATATGGTGCGACTATATTCAAACGTGTCAAGGATTTCCGCTCTTTTGTTACACCCAATATTCAGCCACACCGAATGATCGTCGTCGTCACGGTGAATTTCTCGACACGATCTTACGATTCCTGATTCAAATTGATCCACGAGTTTATCGATCAAAGAATAATCGCACATACGCTAAGTTATTTCATTCGCGACGTTCGCTGCAAATACTCTCGATTGAGGGAATACGCTAGCCTTCTAGCTGTACTTAGACTCAGGTGGTCTTAGGTCAAGCTCGTCCGATGTTCCCCACGTATGAAGACTCGTTTAAATCAGTATAACAGCTATTCTTTGGAGGACGTGAAATACATGGCACATGGAGGAATAAGGGCGACATATTCGCGATACTGAGACGGCTTTTCAAAGGCGGTGAATGGAACCGGGTCTACGTTCCATGTTTAATCCCTGCATGCAATCTTTAGTTACCTACAATGAAACCTGGCGATGTTTGCCGCTTGTAAAATTGATTACCGGATAGATTCGTGGATGTGAAGGGGTTTTCGAGTCCGCTGTGCCGCGTTGCGTATTCTTCGGGGGTGATTCGCGCTTTTCCGACTCGATGAAACTTGATTGAATTATTTCCAGGCTATAATACCGCGGAAGAAGTAGTCGCGGTACTTATGTCAACCCAAACCGGTTCCCTCAGAAACGAAAACTATGATTATTAACGAAAAAGTGTTGGCAGCTCGTATGATTGGAGAACAACAGATATTGATCTGAGAACGAAAGCTCCTTTCATCGGGTCTATTAATGTAACGAGAAACGCCATCGGGGCAACCCAAACGACCCACCGAGCCCCTTCGCCCTTCCAGCTCCAACTTGGACTCCGAGGCTCTAAAGTCTACCAAGGCGTTAAGGCACGACTGAACGCCAGCCGACTACCCTTCGCTCAACCCCTGCTTCCCTTTGCTTAGATAATTATATTTATTTCAGTTATTTTCAACACAAAGGCGGCTGTAATTACGTCGTAAGATAATATCCCGAAAGCGGGAAATAATTGATATAAAAGAGTTTCACTCCCGCTCCTCGCTGTCTTTCTTCCAAAGCTTCAACTTTCTTCGTCAAACGAGTAAATTTGTGTTCCCGAAGTTCGAAGAAGACCGACAGTTTCGTTGATTCCCACTGCACGGCCGCGGCGGCATTAAAACCGAAGGTTGCAAATTCATCAATGAATATCTGCACGTATCGGTACGGGTACCTTGAGTAAGACGGGGCTGCGGTGAACCGGTTTGAGTCGTTTTTTGGTAAATATTTATTTATTTATACACCTCGCGCAGCCAATGACGGCAATCTGTCGGGGGACGCCCTAGGGGATACGAGAGACGAACAAGCGCGGAGCCTCCGCTACCCGCGAAGAGATTTATCACTTGTAATGAGAAATCATTAGCCGCGAGGTGCATTAGACGATTTACGTAATTGCCAAAATTGCTCGGGCTCCGAGAATACCCGGGTCAGTCGTATAAGTAGACTGCAGCCAACGAATTCCTCTACGAGTCACAAATGCAGCGCATTATACAGTCCGACGTCTTTGCCTACCCTTTCAACTCCACCTCCCTCCTCCTTCTCCCGCGAATTCCCGATAAATCAAATATAATTTCGAGTAGCTTTTCTTCAATCATTGTTGCCAAAACCGACCCGAAACTTGTCGAATGAAGTAACGCACTCGGAAAAGTTTCTAGTCATAGTTACCATGCATACCTATGGGTTAAGTATGGCATCAAATATTCTTTGTAGTAAACGAGACTATGATACAGTATTCTCAACCATAATTTTAGTTTAACTGACTTTTTTTTATATCCTTGACAATCATAAAATGCGACGACCATATGGATTTTTCTCAACGCACATATCTGTCAAGGAGTCCTGGCGGTGTGTCGTAGATAATTGCAGGTGAATGCGAAATGACCGGCGAGGGCCATCGATCGTGGCTGGAGGTATCCGAGCCAATCTTATAGGTCGTAAAATCGGAATGCCACCTTTTAATAATATACACTCGACTCCTGTACCGACGTGACAAATTAGAAATAGATGTACACGCGGTGGTGGTATCGCTGTTACGTGGATACGGAACGTCGAGTGTTTATGGTACGAGGCGGGATCGAGGAGCCAGCTACCATCCTCGATATAACTATATACCCAATCAATCTCTGCATCTGTCTTTAATCTATTTAGATTTTTATTTATAGCAAGAACGCAGGAGCGATACTCCGCGTATACTGTATACATAAACGAAAACGTTTACCGTTCACGTGTTACGAGGTGGGTAAAAATCTTGGTAGCCAGAAAACGCTGATGCTTATAATCGATTCGATAAAAGCTGATTTATAGATCGTCCAGTTAACCGAGTCGAAGATATACCCTGCAGGGAATAGGCCGATGAGCTATTTCCTCCCGATCTACGTGTCTTCGCGGACATGTGGTCCAGTGTAGCAAGTAAGTGATCCTTCTCTGTTTTTTCACAGGATGTTTATGAGGACATTCGGCGGCCAAGGGAAGGACTGTCGGAGTATATTCCGGTGCGGTTACCTCGGGGCCCCGAGGGGGTATCCTTCGAGGACTCGGTCCGAGGTTCACCCGCGATGGATTCTTAATCGGGCTATTATCTCAGCGCGATCATCCCGAAAACTAATTCGTATTTTTTACTCCGAAACCGAAAAGTCATAAATCAAACTTCTCGAGAGGGAGACGGAGGTAGGAGTCTCGGAGGATTCTTCGGTATACAGCCGCGTGTTTCTCCTAAGACAATGCGGTCCATTTAAGATTCGAATGGACGCAATTTTCTATAGAACTTTGTAATTATGGGTAGTTTGGTATGGGTTTCTCAGTCGCGGCATATTGGCTCCCCCCGAAAGTCCCTTGGTGAAGGGAAGACCCTTTGTGCCAGGGTTAACCATAAAATTTTGTTCGAGAATTAAATTAAGAGTAGGCGTTCGTATTTTTGTTATTATTTTCACTGCGATTACCGCAACCCATCTCAAAACTCTTCGCTTTCCGTTCGTATCCGTAATATAATACGTACCCAACTCGTATATTTCCTAATGCCGCGATGATAATCGCCTAATCGTTTACCCGGCGCTTTCGCCTTAATTTTGTATTAATTCGCTTTCCAACTTTTCGTTCATATCTCTTCGTCCTCTAATTTTTTCCTTCTCGACCGCGCGTGTACCTACCGCAGCCACTCGACGTTGCAGCTGCAGTTACACCTAATTGCTACCAATAATTTCTCTCCGGTCGCACACCGCGGTTATTACAGAGTCCTGGACGCCATTTTACCGGTATGCGGGCGGCCATCTTGAATTTATTTCCGCCAATCGAGTAGGTGACTTCTTTTCCACCTTTTTCTTCCTTTGCCTAACATGCGACACGTATACGCGCAGAGTCCGTCTGTCCGGTTGCGAGTAATGCCGTAACATTTATTTTTCCCTCCCCGGTCGAGCTTGCAGCCAGGTTGCAGCGGCTGGAATATTTTAACCCGGGTTCGCAAAGGTATATAATTTGCCGCGTTTAAAACTATAGCCCAACGCGACGAGCTCTTGCGCCGCGGCGCGGCTATTCCTGCACCTACATTCGCACACGAGGAGCGGGTTTTCAGGTGCACCGCGGCACACGCATAGGTATCTATTGCGTTATGCCCACAGCACCTCGGATTCCGTTTATGCGACTATCGTATCGATCGCAGCGGCGACACTCGAATTATAATTATAACACCACGTGGAACATTTTCTCCGCGCCAAGAGTGCTCCAGCCGTATTATACTCGGGATTAATCCGCGAGGATTAGTTCTTCACCCCGCGCATAGTGGGCGCTAATTAATTAATGCGATAGTCGTAACGGTGTAATAACAAGCGATAAAGAGAGTAACGACGAGGATCAGCGTATACTCGCTCTTATCTGTCTCTTTGAACTTGAATCCCACTGCAGTTTTCTTCGTTCATCGCCGGGACGCGAGTCCGGAATCGGAGTCGCGACATCGAGTGGTGGATCGAAACGGGCAGAAATACGTATCGGGGGGCGAGAACCGGGCACGAGGACGGTGCAGAGCCAAGTGCATGGAGGAGGCAATAATTCGGTTATAACTTGAGAGATTAGGTCCGGATTCGATTACCGGGCGAGGTATCAAACCGTTAAACAGTCTCGGTGCTAATCAAAACCGAACCTCATTAACGCCTCGACTAGGGCGAGACTAGAGGCAGACCGGCTATGCGGAGATGTGGAGAATCCGAATGCCACGCTCATGCTCTTTTTCCGCGATACCTGCTCTGGAAAAGTTGATATTTTTTGTCTCGCCTCGCGGGCCCAGGGTCTGACGGGATGGATACAATTTCACGTTGATCAATAATTCTCGGAATCATCTTGTTATGACTCTATATAAGCAAAAGATGCGAGTGTAGCTGGGAGAGGGGGAAGGAAAGAGAGATGTAGTTGGAAAGGAGAAGGGAGCGAGGGTGGAATTGCAGGATAAACTCCCTCGAAACTTCATCCTGTTTAGAATTTGAAATTAATAACCGTATCCAAGTTTCGAAGCGTATCTAATTATTGCCGTGAGCGAATCCCGGAATGAGATGAGCCACTGCGTGGCACCCGAGATATTACAGCTGATTGTGCAGACCTGAAGAACCGCGCTCAAGACTCTCTTTTCAATCTCGTTAGCATGTATACCTTTTTACGTTATTCTTCAATTTATCCATCCTATGTAATTATACACCCCTCGCTTCCTCTTCGCGGAGAACGTCAACACCCAGGAATAGGAAGAGCAGGGATTTCACGCCTGCGCAGTTTCTCATCTGCAGGCTCGTTCTGTCTATGTATAATCTTCCAAAAGGTGACGATCCGAGAATATATTTTCCATTTGGCGGAAGAGGATGTCCCGTCGGGGGCGGAAAATCGAAAAAAAAAAGATCTGTAGGAAACGCCACAGTTTCTCATTACTCGGGGGGCTCGGAAGTGAAGCGCGCATTTAATTGAAATGGCAAACAGTCATTTTATCCGCGAAGATAATCATTTAGGATAAAGTTGTTAACCCGGTGGCGGACATGCAGTGGCTCCCGTCGTAGGTATACTCCCGGAAGAGAGATGGAGCGAGAGAGAGGATTCGGCGTGTAACTGGTGACTGTCGGGCCTCCTCCGCGTCCCTTGATTATACTTTATACCTGCCACGGGGCTAGTGGAGAGTGGAGAGTGGAGAGCGGCATGAAAACACTCCCCACCCTCTCTATCTCTTGGTGATTAGCGTAATGAAAGACTTTATGTTTTATCCTCGCGTAGGTTTGCTCTGCCGCTATCCCGGTGTTTCTCGGCTCCCCGTTAAGCGAAGGCAATTCGTTTTGATGAGGTCTTCATCGTTTAATCACTCCGGTCTATAAGGGACACGCGTTTCTTGCCTTCGATAATCACCCACAGAAAACAAACATCTGCCGGGCTTTTTCTTCCTCCTTTGACCTCTTCGATTCAATTTTCATCCGAAAAATTGCGGACAAAATGTCAGATACCTCGATCCTTCCTCTGGGTAGCATTTTTGAAATTGGGTTCCCTCCGAAATGATCCCGTTAAAAAGTAAATTAGATGTGATAAAATGAAAATGGGTTCCTCGAGCGTGTTATAATTGATGTGAGAAATTTGGTTGCGTCATTGTACAGTTTCCGAGTAACCCATTGTCCGTGGCACACTAACCATTACGACATTCCTTCACGGGGCACGGTTCACCCCGTATCGGGGTATTTTCCTTTTTTTTTTCTCCCTCACATATCCACAGCTCGGGAGGAGAGCTTTCGCGCGCCCTCTGGACCTCGTAATAATTGATTCCAAGTGAACGAGAGAATCGAGCTCGTGTGTGTCGTGAGTGGGTAGGAATGAGGCATTGTTGAACAGACAATGGACGTATATGGAGATACGGCCGCGGCGGGTAGGATTGGAAGGAGAGGAAAAAAAATTAAATTACGTATAAGAAAATTCGTAACGGCGATACGAACGAGCCTGTACCGCGTTGTCAGTCGATATTTTTTACCACGACGAAGAGACTTTTACCCGGGCTCGGGGCTCGAGCAAGTGATCGAGTAGCTAATCAATTTAGATAGAAGCCCGGATTAAATAGGGAAATATTACTCTGTCGCAACAACTGTTTGAACGTAATGAATAGTGACGAGCTACCATCTGTTATTTTTTTATAGTAGAACGTAATTTCGCTCCGCGAGGCCTCGACCAAAATGATACCCTAATAAATTTCGCTGCCTACCTATTTCCACAATGAATTTAGATATTGACATCATATTTCTTATTTAGGGTACGTCGGTCGCCGAACTACACCCAAAAGTATCCGCACCGCACCTACGATGACTTTCTTCGGCCGCTTCTAGCTCTGTGGGAAAGGTCTCGCTCCTCCAGGAAGCACAGCGAATATCAAGGTCTTCGCATTCGGAGCATCGTGCACTTTGCCTGTAACGGGCGCATTGCGCTATACTCGTTCCTAATTGGGTAACCGCTGGTTTTCATTTCACGAGTAATTTGATTGCCCGCTGACATGCTATGACTCCCCGTCTTTGTAAGTTTATACTCCGAACTCTATCCCATTATTTATCGCGGCGGTGGTGCTGCGATACTATTTCCTACTATTAATCCGGTTCGCGTCTGTCTAGACTCGACGCGATACATGAAATCGCGGTGCGTTACCGTAAGTGGGTATCGCACAGGCACAATACCTGCTCGAGCGTAGCCCAATTTTTCACAAGTCTTTTGACACCGTTAAAATTGGGTCGGGCATATGGCGACCGCGGGTTCGAACTCATTATACACGCTTGTCTACGAGTTTCTCCGGGGTCAAAGCCTGAATAATCTTAAATTATTGGCACCTGCCACCGGGCCTTCGAGGTTTAGGCCATTCGGGGTTGATGTGTATCAATTCCACTTCCGGGCTCCCTCGCCCCCCTCGTTCGCGATCGAAATTCGAATCACCTGACTCCACCTCGTCGACACCTTGGAGAACAATTGTGCTACATACAATATATCATATTGAAATAATTACAGCTGGGTGTGAATTATGCTGAAAAGCAATCGGTATACCGAACTTTGTCGGTATCCACCGTTATCGTTGTTATTGATACGTGCGTTTCTGTGCGTTCAAGTAAGCAACGCCGTGAAAATTGCTTCCTAGAAGGTATCGCTTTCGCGTGACCGGCTGTCATCAAGTTCCCGGCGGCGGGAGCGGGAGAAGGCCGCGCGCGTTTTATGCTCCGCACCATGGCTATCTTTGCGAGCTCGGGTTATACCCACCCGCTACACCTGTGCCAGGTAAGGCTGTTCGGATGGAGGCATATTTGTATATCGTGTATGTACAATCTCGGCACGGAGGTATTCGTAACACGTGTAAGACGTGCGGGCCGCGGACTAGGCCCCGCTTTACTTTTGCTTTTGTTTTTGCTTCAGCTTCGGCCTTTGCTTCCGAGACCAGAGGTGTACGTAGACAACTTCCGGTGGCCTATCGTTTCCGTTTTCAAACGTTCCTCATGCCGCCGCCTCGCAGCGATTATTATTATCGCCCCGCATGGGGAAAATCGCACCCTTTCATCCTCGGGCCGGACACAGAAGCCGATATTACGGATCTATGAATTATCACGCATACATTACGGCTATCAAAATTTAGATTCTGTTGCGTGAGTCCCAAACGAATCCAGCGTTTAATCATCGTAAACAATTATCTCTACCACACGAGCTGAACTGTAGAAGAAAAACTGGAGACATAAATTTATTATTATAAGTTATAACTCGCTTTCAGATAAAATTTATTATCAGAGGAGAAAGACTCGCGCAGGAACAGCTCCACTTTCGAGTATGTATTACACGGCTATAAGGAAAGATTATATCCGTATACGGAGCTAGTGGCTTCGCGTCTCCCGTGGATAATTCATTTTTTATCATAACCTATTCGCCGAATATTCTTTCATCTTCTCCCGTATCATATTTCAATCTGGAACATGCATAAAAAATAACTCTACTACTACTACCGGAGCATGTTCATTTTCAGTCTCATCGCACAATCGAAAGCCGATCAGGATCTCAATTGTGCTATGACCGCTGAAAGTGGGGTAATATAAGTCAAATGCCATTTATGAAAAATTTAAGAAAAATACACTATTGTTCTCAGTTTCAATTTGTCCATCACAATTTTTGTCGTTGAGTTTCGTTGAAAAGAAATTAATAATTCAAAGAAGAGGCCCAAGGATTGCTCCCTTATTGCCACGATTCCAAGAACCCGGAGGCGAATTTTTTCAGTTTTCAAACGGCACATTCCATTCAGGGGATTCGTCTCCCTAGATTGAACCGGAAAATTTGATGAAAACATAAAAATTAGGAAAATTGAGGCTACTATTCTATAAAACACGGTAAATTTGACACATTCATTGTTATATCGGTACCAAAAAATTATTTCTTCTCGACAGACGTCGGTTCACTCTGTGGAACTATATCTTCATTTAGAATAAGAATCAAGTTGATATCTCGAGGCGTTCTCGAGTTATCGTGGCAAAACTAACAGAAAAAGGCAATAGGCTCATAGAACCTATTTTAGGCCTGATAGTAGGCAGATATTTCCATTTCTTCCACGTTTAGGCCTTGAATAGGTTTTCGAGGATTTCGATTTCGACTCGGGTCTTGGCTCTTCTGCGCTCAATTTAGCAAATTTGTCAAATATGTTTGCGCCAAACCGTTTGTAAAAGATTGTACTAAGACAATAGATAAGAGGGAAAAAAAAATATTTATCGAAATCTAGGCCCTTAAGATCACGTCCAACAAGTTTGAAATAGGTACTGCGATAATGCGGCGGCTTCGTGGAGTCGACTGAATCCGGAGCAAGAGGAGACACCTGCAGCGCAGCGAATATTCATTAACAAATTCACTTCGTTCGGGATCCGGGGTAGGTACGCGGCTGTGCAGGCATAATGCAGTGATAACGTGAAGCAACAGAGGCGTTCCTCCCGTGACGGGGCTCTCAGCTGATGCCTTTGAATCGTGACTCGAGGTCCGGTGCGCCTAGCCGCGTTGTTGTTTCCCCTAGCCCTAGCCGACCGCCAGATCGCGACGCATAACGTCAACAACAATAGATTATGCCTGGATGTGGTAGGTGGTACGAGGCTCGTGGACCCGATGCAGTGTCGGTTCATTCGTTGGCCTCGCGGTGCGGTGCGGTGCGGTGCGGTGGACGCCGATCGGTATAGAACGACGCATACTTACGCACTCGTGCGCGATCGGGTGATGCAGCGCTCGCCGCACCGCCGACACAACCTCACCCATCGAACGATCGAGTCCAATGAGATTCCATTGTCTCGAGTAATTAATATTGATTACTATAGGTTATACCTGGCCGCAACGGGCAACCACTCCTCGCCGGCTTACCGGTACACGTACACATTATGCCTCCGACCGACATCTACGCGCCTACATCCCCGCATCGCGTACCAGAGTCAGATAGCGACCCCGTACATGTGCACCGTTCACGGAGCCTCGACCCACCCACGATATGAAGATTTCCAATCATTATCCTTTATCCTTGCCGTTGTTTATCGCCGTAACCCAGAATCCGACCGACCATCGATCAATTCATTTTATCCGCTGCCATGCACTCGCGCTGATTACACCGTTTTCCCTTTTCGTCGGGAATTCGATTCCGACTGCGGTGTCATCTGCATCAATGTTTGAGGTAATTAGCCGATGCGGACTCGGGCTAATTCGGCCCGGGCCGAGTATAAAAGATTCGGGAGCTCGAGGAGAGCGACTATCGGGTTACAACGATCATCGCCGCGGGCGGTCTCCGGGTTACGGTTAATTTCCCTTATCAATAACCGCAATGATCGTATTTCGATCAGCGATCTGGGCGACGACATTTCCTGCGGTCATTGATAATTCTGACCCCCTCCTCCCGAAGAGAATCATCAACACCGACGATAGTCGAGGGCGGGATACGCGACACTACCCTCATGGTACGTCACGCACGGTGCGTCGGG
This sequence comes from Euura lappo, assembly GCA_018257835.1. Taxonomy (NCBI): domain Eukaryota; kingdom Metazoa; phylum Arthropoda; class Insecta; order Hymenoptera; family Tenthredinidae; genus Euura; species Euura lappo. Next base: position 301,481 of record JAEUYN010002377.1, on the reverse strand, counting down.
AAACGTGTCTCGAAAATTGAACGCTCAACGATTGACAACGGTTGCGCGGTTCTCGATAGAACAGGCGCGCGAGTCTGTGTGGGACGTGGGACGATACTGAGGTTCGGACGTAGATGCGTTGCGTGCTACGTAGGTGGGGGCGAGCATGTGACGGTTAGGTTTTGGCTCTTCTCTTTGTCGCGGCGGCGGTTGTCTCGACGAGGAGTTGGCGGTGACAGGCTGTGCCACCTGTATGGCCCGCATTGCGAAACAAAAGACGACGCCGGTAGGTGGGTTAAGTTTGTTTTGACAGAATATTGAGTGACAGGGTACAGGATTTGGTTTCCACCGAGACATACGATAAGTTTTTATGATTCGAGGGCGAGGGCGAGGGCGAGGGCGAGGGAGGTGAAAGAAATGGAAACTTTCGAAGGGGTTCGAGTTCTATCAATCGAAACCGACGAGGTCAATAAATTTTTGATGATTGACGTCTGCGGAACGGATACGAAAGAAAATAGAAAATAATGATAATGTTGCAGATCAAAGTTACGGTGCGGCGGAAATTACCAGAGCTGGGAGGTTGAACTTTAATCCACGCCGTATCTACCTGGAACGCATTTTCTATGTAAACAGTCCGAGTAGTCGAGAACTAATTAGCTGCCGTCGAGTTTTAATTTCCTTTATTTATGACGACGTACGACGCGTCGACGTGCCACGGTACACACGCGGTACTACGCGATTCGTTGATAGTTTTGTCGCATGGCTCGCCGAGCGGAGGCGGCAACTGAGTCATAACTCTCGGCAGCTTGCCCAAGATCCCAGCCCCCGCGCACACGCGACATATTTAGCATATAAAGTGCAACATAATTACACAGATTTTAACCTCCCACCGAGGCGATAAGAGTTCCAGATACGAAACTACATATTTCATTCGTTCCCTTCTTTCCACTCGCGCGATCGTCTCCTTCGCTGTCTCGACGAGTCTGCACCTCAATCACCTGCGAAATTTACGACGCGGTGTAAAATCGGAATCGAGGCCTTTATTCGACGCATGTGAAGCCTGATGATTTGTGAATCGGGTGGTTAATGATATCGGCGTGTAATCGGCAACAATGGCGTCTGCGTGCCCCCGGGCAATTCTTCGCCCTCCGGGTTTCTTGGGAAGACGAAACAAAAGAGGATCGCGGAGACCCCTGTTGCGCCGATTCTCGGCTAGGTGTGAGCTCCGCTTCCTCGCGATGCTCACGGTCCTCTTTTGTTTTCAGACATCATAGAATTCCCTCCCGCTCCTTCTTCCCCGAGGTAAGGTTATTTTATCCGATCACTAATTTCGGACTCCCATCAACCGATCATCGCTCGGACAAAAGCCGCGGATTCGCAGTGGATTCGCAGTGGTCCGACGAAATCCTGAACGTCATTTTTCTGATCGGACAAAATTATCCGACGAATAATTAATCCACAGACAATCCGAATAATCCAAGATCACACCGTGTTTCTTCGGAGTTGACGAGAGTTGATGAGGTGAGGGAGGCGCGTGGTCCGGAGTCCCGACGCCGACAGTCTGCAGGTAAAAGTCTCCCAAATGACTTGCAGGCGAGCCGAAGCATTACGTCGGATGATCCCAGAACGTAATGATTTGTCCGTATCGGCCCGGCACAAAGGTATCCATAATGGAAATAAAGGAAACAATAGGTGGCAACAAAATATCAATTAAAATTCGAACGATCTGTACCGCAGAGGTGGGCGGCATAGGTGTCTTATGTGCCCTTTGTGCATTGAAGAAAGGAATCGGCCTACCGTTCACGCGGGGTGTGGAATAGAGTTGAAAAATATCTTTCGGCTTCTGTTGAAAATGGCGCCAGAGCACGGCCGTCAGCCCGTTTCGTTTTATGCTTTTTATCCCCGTTTTTTTCACACACCCTGCAAGACCACGGGAATATATACAATGAATTTCTAATGGAAGCCGTATTAATACGATTTCCGGGGGACACGGGGAGAATCGGTATGGAGAATTTGACTCCATAAGTAATAAATAGACGACGACCATGGTGCTGATTCACTTTAATTTTTTCTACACAGGGTAAGAAATTCTATCCACGCTTGGATCTGATTAAAAGCGTATTAAATCGAAACGCATTACGCCTGCGAAGAGTAACTGGAGGAGACCGATAAGAATTTCCACCGTCTTCGGCGCTTTCCGTCATTCCAAGAGCATAACAAACGATATCCCCTCGACAAGAGCAAAGTCAGGATTGACGTTTGGTCACGGACAAGGTGAAACCCTGGCACGCCTTGGGCTCGCAGCGTATTCCGCGTGCACGACTTCACGTGGTCTCGTCATGGCTCGAAAAAAGAGTATAGTAGCTGACTGATATCGAAGGAGGGGGGTGAAGGCTGCGGCTGCACTCGGCGTCTGTCCGTGTGCACGGGATAATTTACATAGGCCGAGTCACTAAATGATCCAAGCGACCGACAAAGGCTGCGCGGGTCGCGCTTATTTTCGTCTCATTTGAATATCTTCATTAATACCCCAATACGGCCCTTTCTCATCCTCGTCACTAGACCCTGTCCGTCCCTGCGATCGCGACTCGAGAGGTCGGTTGTTTAAATAATCGTGTGTTTAAACAAGTCAGTTATTGACTGAGCGGTTTTGTTCGCACGAATGTGTGTCTGATACAAGCTGCAGCGAGAAGCCGGCGATGGATACGAGAGTGTGTGATGGAAGTCGAAAAGACTGCTGCAGCGAAAAAGTTGAGTGGGGGCCGCGGGGGCGAGAGCCGGAGCAAAGTAGATTGAGGAGAGAATTACTCCGAGAGGAATGCAAGCTTGGTAATTTGGACCACCCATCCGTTGGTTCGTTCTCTGGTCCGTCCAATCCGTCGAACCAATCATAATAGCGTTTTGTTTTCGTGCTTTTTCAGCTCTCTCGATCTTTTTCTCTCCAGCTCCAGCTCCAGCTCTCGTTTCGCTTTGTTTCTTTTCCCTTCCATTCCCTTCTTTTTATTCCTCTTCTTCATCCTTATGCCCCAATCGAGGATCCTTTCTCCGATGGACCAGAAATCGGACGGGCCACTCCAAAGCATATTTCTCGGTCCTACATGCGGTGCACGCCCGGGCCTATACGCCCGGGCATGTAATAATCGCCCTGAACCATTAAACTAAACCGGGAATAATATTATATTAAGCTGTATAGGAGACGAGACCGAGGAGGCGAACGGACCAACGGGCCAACGGGCCAACGGGCGGAGGAACGGCTTCTCAGAACTAAGTAGATTCGAATTTCGATATGGATCATCGGGCTGAATACAAATTACTTCTATACATATACATATACCTACATACACACAATATGTATATCCGCCGTTCCTTCTTCCCTTTATCCGACTATAAGTCCATAACCCGGCTCCACCTTATTATTATGTCCCCGGTTCTCCAATTTTATCTCCCATAGGCGACGCGGACGTATTTCCAAACTTTTGTCCCACTTATCGGTAGAAGCGGAAGAGAATTCGGAATAGACGGCATCCGCAACCGGCATCGGTCACCCACGGAGGAGGCGGGAGTCGTTTCGGTACGCGGTCTCGAGTTGGATTCGAATAATTAATAGCGGCGAGCGAAATACGGAAAGAGTTTTGCCGTCTGGCGATTGAGTGAGCGATCGAGTCGACGCTGCGGCGGTGTTTCGTGGTCGGAGGCTCCGCCCAGTCAGACCTCCGGCTCCTCCCTGCCCTCAGCTCGGTCCTTGCTGCGACCAAGACACTCCGACTCTTGGGCTCTTCGACTCTTCGACTCTTCGACTCCTCGACCCCGGAGAGATAGTCGGCGAGTCTCGCGGAAAAGTCGCCTCCGAGTCGTCGATAACTCGGTGAGACTTTGGCTTATCTCCCGGACATCTTTAGCACCGTTTCGGATCGGGAGCGACGTTTATGTATAAAACTGGATCCACCCCTCAGGTTAGACGTGATAATCACCGGGAATAAACCAACTGCAGAGAAGTGGAAAGAGGTCTAGCGGGCCGAGGAGAGACGCCGATAAGAAGTCGTAAAAAATAATGACCGGAAAATTAATTGAACCCGATATTGGGCTGTCGCTTCGCGTTTGCCAGCCTCGTGAAAATCCAGTCAACCCTCGAGGAGACCGGGACTCCCGGCGTCGTTCGCGATATTTCTTCCACATATCTGACCGCGCGTTACCCAGCTGGAAGGGCGCTGGGTCCGTAGGTTTAATTTTCAATTTTTTAGTCATTTTTCAGAGTTTATCGCGAGCAGCGTTCATAGAAAGGGAAAATTAAAAGAGCGAATCCCCAGAATGGAATTAAACGGGACATGATCGAAGCTTTTATCGGAATCTCCGCGACCCCGGAGCAGTGTCAACCCTTCTGGTCTCTTTCTCCCGACTCCTGAGGGGTTATTAAAAGGGACGGACCGAGGGACAAAGAGACAGACTCTCGATTGAACCGACTGCTGTGAGAAACAAGGGTTATATAACTAAGGGTGGTTTCTCCGTCGCTCTGGTTAAACAGGAGTTAGTCGCTTTCTCCGGTTGAATGGGGAAAGTGAACGAGAAAACAGCAGCCAAGCGAGGACTTGCAGCACGGCGAATCACTTAAACGATTAAGGAAAAGGGTTGTTTGGACAGCCTCAGCCTCAGCCTCGCCATCTCGGATCTGAACCCGTTTTATTCTTCCCGCACGGTCTCTCCTCCAGCCCCCGCGCCTTCGCAATCTTACCGTAATCTGTTTTGTCAACGACTCCTGACCCCTGCGGTTCATTATTTTACCGTGTTTCATCAATTTTCATCTCTCTTTCTCTCTCTCTCGCTCACTTTCAGTTTCCCTTCAGCTCACCCCTCGCACCACCGACACCTAATCTTATGCTAATTTACCCCGCGGTCTTCGGATTACATTTATTCACAATGAGGTTATAAGAATCGAATGGATCTCGCGCACTTCCGTACGGGGCTCTCCACGTCAATTCACCTAGCCTTCGGACCACTGCAATGACATTCTACATTTGCTTCGTGATTTTTTTTCTGTTGTCCTTGCTTTGAAACAGTTTTCTGAATTTTTCTCAGATTTTTCGGACCAACCCTTTCTGAAATATTTTTTCTCTTCAACGAAAAAAAGGACCGTTTTTAGAAATCTGAAAAAATTCACAAAAATTGTATGACTAACGTATAGATCAGTCTTCCGCTCACGAGAATGCGGTTCAAATTTTCCTTATATCTTTTATATCTAATCAAAACCTTCTTTTTCCAACAATCAAGATTTTAAATCCCACGACTTTTATCCATCCATAGGTGTAGATATCAATGCTTTTCGTAAGGATACTCTTTTAGAGCAAGGACAACAACAGCAAAAAATGTAATTGTGGTCTGCAGGCTGGTGAATTGACGTGGACAGCCCCAGCCCCATATACAGCTAGCTAGCGCGGGTTGTGATCCGGTGTTATTTGCTCTGCGACCACGTCGACGTTCACCTCCGGCTTCTCGACCTTCGGCTGGTCCGGCACCCCTAATCGTGTCGATCCTGTGTAAATATTACCGTAGAAATCGCTTACCTCGTGATGTAAGTGCTTATTAGCGAGAAGTTCTCCTTGTCAGATGAAAATCCTCACGACTTTATAGAATTTTTTCGAGTTTGCACGGAGTGCGGAGAGCCAACGAATGATGATCGGCAATAACGATACTCACCCAAAGTGTTTACCTCCGACTGACGCGTGCGTCATTTTATTCTCTTCACCCGGTTCGCTCGCTCCGAGGTACGCGATGTTCTCTTTGACTCGACGAGATACGAGCAATCCTTGTATATACACGGTGCGCACCGAGGGAAAAGGATCCGAGTATAACGACCCTCCCGGAACACGACTGGAGCTGAAGACCGAGGAATCGGGACTCGGGAGGGTCGACGTGCTCATCCGATGACCCTGGTGACTCGGTGTGATGGAGTATTTGCTCGTGGCCGGTGCCCGTGTCGTATCCCTCCTCGCATCTGACCATCTCCCTGCACCTACCCACTTCCATCCTTTCAGGATACATAATTACAATTATATTATATCACAATAAAGTGTAACGATCGCGGGGACCTCTCGACCCACCGCAGGCTGCACTTTGCCGGACAAACTGTTTGTTCGAGTCGTCGAAAAATTACCTCCATCACTTCTAGATCCTGAACTTTGCCCAAGGTCAGATACTGATCGACTCCTCTCGATTTTTATTCTCATGTGCAATGGGAATCCTCGGCGAACTCTTGTGGCCCACCTTCGGAAACCCTGCTGTACTCTTACTCCACTTAATTTCGGGATAATCTTAATCTTCGGACAGCTGCCGAGCGCCTCGGTTCTTCGTAACTCATGTACCCGCGTGGTACGGGTGCCTCTGGGTATTTCTCCACTTCGACCTCGTCTTCGTCTTCGTCTTCGGCTACTTTTGGCTCCCCCCTTCACGCGCCGTGCAACACCCTTCGGATTGTTATTCCGGCAGGACGCGATAAGCCGATCACGAGGCTACGCCGAAGTAACCGAACGCGAAGGTTCGGGGTGGAGTCTATTCCATCCGAAGGCCACACGGCGAAGGTGTACCGTTGCGGCCGCAGTTTTACCGGCGCTAAAATGACGAAAGTGCAGTATGGAAGTTTATGGGATCCGTGATTTGTAACTATGTTAATGTTTACTGCCAGCCACAAAACCAGACAACACGGCTTAACAACGTCAGTGGGGAAGATTCGAGATAAACAGTCGACGGTGCCCTGCTGGCTGGTCGGTGCTGGCTGGTGGATGGTGCACTCAATTCCGCGAGCAATTTATACACGCTGACCACTTGATTTTGCCTACTTAACTTCTAAAGTGAATTGGAATCGAATGATTTATTCGATACACAGGTGTAACGCGTAAAGTAGCTGTGGAAAGTTGCGCAAAGTGATCTCTGTCGAATTTCCATACCCCGCGAGCATGTTGTACGCCGACATTCCGTCGAGACGTTCCTCTGTAATTAATTCATGAGACTCGAACGGAACGAACTTTTGAAATTCCTGAGACGATTGATTAGCAATTGATTAGGGAATGAACCCCTCGGCACCGGTCTCGGGGGTCTGTTACCCGGCTTACGGTTCCCCCGGGAGACTTTGAGCGGTTTTCCCTCACCGCGAAAACTGAAAATCCACCCGACCGATTCATACGTCTGATATAGGCGGGTGCCTGCGGGCGGTTCGATGCAGTGGGGGGGAAGAAGCGGAAAGGAAGGGCTTTTCTCTGCATGTATATTGGAAAATAATGGAGTTTCGTCCACTCCGAAGCGGGTAGAGCCGACTGTATTCGAAAACGTTGAAACGCGGGGCCCACTTGAAAGTGGAAAAACCTCAAGAGTGCAGAGGGTCGAAACGGTGCTAGGCGAAGAGTAGAAAATCACGTAATCGGGAAATATGACTATCGACGGAAGTCCCTCGGGGATTTCGTTCCACGCTCACCGCTCGAAATCGACCTCCCGATGCAGAATGGAGCCTGCCTTTCAAGACTTTGCCGCCTTGCGAGAACAAGTTCTCAATTTCAATCGAACCTCTCTTCCTCGTATCACGGAAAAGTGCCCACGCGGATTCCTCGCAGTTTTCCCGCGTCACACCGTGGGATGTGTAATTGCACCCGTGCCGTATGTTATTAGGAGCGATTGCACCCGTAACTGCGGTACTCGCCGCCCGGAATTGACAACCGAGGCGTGTGCCTTGGGGGAAAAGATACTCGAGCAGTCCTCGAGGATCCCGTTAACGGCAAGAGTTACGGCCCTGACCTCACGCAACGTTCCATCGCATGCGTGCGGATTCGCACTGGCCAGGTGAAAACTGAGAATCCCTTGACCCGATTTCCTCACCCCCGTCCAGGGCGTCGCTTCCCAGACGAAAAACTTGTGGCAAAAGAAAATCAGAGTGGAAATTTTGATCGAGGAAAGCAAATGTTGACCCAGTACGTGGAAAGCGCTCATTGTCGTCGCGATCGTGAAACGGGGAAGACCGGAGTCACAAGTATAGTTGGCTTTACACTCGAGAATAACAAAGACAATGCTGATATCGCGGGTCGTGGCGGCGTGGCTGCAATTAGAGAACGAAGTAACAAGGCGAGCTCATTATCATTTCCTCCGCATCTCCCCTCGGCTGTGGAGAACAGAGATATCCCGGTGTAATAATACAGGCTGGCGAACTAGCCGATTGAATCCAACGCTCGAGGAGGTTATCAGATCCAGCCGCGGATCTCCTGCCGCGTCAGATGTTGGTCTTCTCCCTTCTACCTTCTACCTTCTACCTTCTACCTTCTACGTGGTTATTAAAAGATGCCAACTCAATTATTTCGACTCCTCATTCACTTTGTTGCTGACTCCGGGTTTTTTCCGCTACCCCGACCCGTCCTTTCCCCAGATGTTTCGAAAGAACGGGAATCGGGACCCGGGTCCTGTAGATTACACCTATGTAAATTGCTCGGTGATAAATCAACGGGAAGATCTTAAAATTTCTAACGAACCTGTCAAAAGTTTTTCTATAATATCGGGGAGGCCTGCCGAGTCGACGGGACGAACCCGCCGATATTCCTAAATAAAATTAAATTATAATCGTCCCGGAGCGAAACCCGTAATCATACGGCATCTCGAGCGCTCTTAAGCCGTTCTCTCGGCCATTCGGTTATTGGGTGAAATAACCCCGATACCATCAAACGGGGAAAATTATTTTTTCCTCCTTTAAAAATACGCCTAATTTTTATTGCGAGCCCTCGCGGTCGTCGTCTCACCCCCGACGTTCCCACAGCCGAACGAGTATAAAAATTCTTTCTTGCCAAGTTCGGCGCGAAATTTGATACTCAAACTGGCCAAACAACGACTCGACTCGTAACACCTAGGGTACAGGGTACTTGCGAGTTTTATTGTTAGTGGGACATTAGGGTCGTTAGGGTTGATGGCCACGGTTAATAAGACCGCCGCGTTAAAGCGTTAATTGCCATCGAAAGCTTAATTCATTCAGCGAGTGGCGGAATATGAAAAGAAGATCGTATCGCGTCCGGTGCAATGTGGGTAGTCGGTGTCCTCACAGTTTGCAGCCGCGAGTCTATCGCCTCTGGGACGATCGTGTATAGGAAAAGCTGGATAAAAATGAGGTGAAAAATCTTGGTAATAGAATAACCACAGGGATGTCGCGTAATTGTAAGAATCAACTAATAACACGGTTGGGAAGTGGGGTCGTGCGAACCGCAAGGAGGATTTAGCCTCATAACCTGTCATTCTTGGTGCCTCCCCATCGCCCCGCGCGCCCTGCCATGCCGCTCCGCTCCGAGGATCCCATAACAACGATCTATCAATTACTCGCCTAAGTGGATACTACAGATGAGACAATAGAATTGATACCAGATTGGTATATTCAGTTGATGCGGATCTGTCTATACCGCATGATGTATGTATACATACATACAACCTCGGGCAATTTGCATTTTCAATTAATTCAATTACTCAAATTATCGCTCACAGTTGGAGACAGTCGAAGAACTTTTCTTCGATGGTGATAAAAACAAGGGGCTTGGAGCTGACTATAAGCCAGTCTTTGAACTTCCCGTTATTTGTTTTGTTTATGGGTATCTTGAATTTTGCGAATCTGACTCCAGATTCTTCATCAGCGGTTAGAAAAACCTTCGTGTACCAATTTTCATGAGATCCTGAATGTTTTTGCTGTTTTTCTCGGCAAATTGGATCCACCATTCTCAATTTCGCAAATCTGACTTCATATTCGTGATCAGTGACCCAAAAAACGTTCGAGTACCAATTTTCATCGGAATCCAATGTTTTTAGTTTTTTTGCAGTACGTACAGTCCGACCCCTCAATAAGAACGCTAAAGCCCCCAAGGGGAAGCGTTTTTCCGAGAATTCGAGTACCCCCACCAGGCGCGCGCTCCGTGCTCACTGACTCTTTTTGTAACTCTCTCTCTCTTAGAGGCTGAGGAGCGCGAGGCGAATGCGGGCGGGCCTTAGTCCCCTAATTTCAGTAAGTTATAGGGTTTTTGTTGTATGGTCTGCGGCATGGCGTTCCGACAGTCGAACTCCTAGGTGTGTTGATGTGTGGGCACGTTCTTGTATTGCCATATTTGAGCTATTACTTATCTTCATCTCCGCTTTATTTTAGATTTTATGTTTCTGTACCCTTGCTAACCTTCAGTTGCGATTGAGTTTATCACGTGCTCAGTCCACTAGTGCCTAAGTGATCTAGCTAGAATTTGCCTGTTATTACTCGTTCATTCATCTTGCAGATGAGTTTTTTAGGAACTATATTACTATTTTTTGTTTTGTTCTCTTCTTTTTTTTTCAGTTATCTTGTCAGTTTAGTTCGTTATCAAGATATTGCATGCACAGAACCCATTACTCCTGCTTGTATTTTGCCTGCTGATAATGTATCTATTTATTTATTATTTATTTTCTTATTTTCGTAGGATCCTTGGCTAGGTGGAGTGGGGGAAGTGCTCGAGCGATAAATAGGGGAAGCGTTCTCAGTGAGTGGGCTCTTATTGAGAGGTCGCACTGTATATCAGATACGCCAAATTAGAATCTTCCAAAACATGTGGTACCAAATTTCATTCAAATCCGCTGATCCGTTCTCAGGATATCGTCATTTTAGTTTTATTTTTCAGAATCGTATTATTCGAATAATCCGAAAAGTACTGAACCGATCAAAGCCAAAATCTATTCAGTTCCAAGTTTGGAAAAACGCGTCGATTGAGCCCAATTTGATCGAAATCCGCGCCCTCGTTCTCGAGATATCGTGCGGACAAACATTTGGTCACATGCATTCAGACACCCAGACGTCAAACTCAAAATAGTCGAAGGTGATTTTTTGGACCTCAAAACGTGGAGATCCAGTGAAAACTCAAGTTTTCATTTCTGGGGTGATTACAATATCTTTTTTTCTCTCTGAAAACAGAGAAACGGCAAGTTGAAAAAATAAAAAAACATAGATCAATAACGGGGAAAATTCTATATACGGTCGCTTGTCGGTAGTTGTATTCCATTGTTCTGCGTTTGACGATGGGTTGATACAGAGGGGTTTTGTATCGCGACTAAAAGCCATGAAATCATTGAAAAGTCACAAAGGGAATCCACCGCCTATGTGCACGGAGGCTGGAATGTCAGCGTTTTTATTTCTCCCACCAGCCGTTTTGTAAATTGTTTCAAATTCCAGATTTTTATTCTTTCTCTATTTTCATAGAGTCGAAATAGAGAAAGAATAAAAATCGTTCAGTCAAATAATCGCGGCAAATAACTCCGGCAATTAATATAGTTATACTCCTTCGTCGGACAACACGTATGGTTTAGAATTTTCAGGTAGGCTTAGATGAAAAAATTGTTGTTGTACAAGAACAAGAACGGAAATGACGCCCAATCATTCTCAACTCTAGAATTGTACTTCTAGAATGTTCGAAGTCCGCTTTGAGAATTTAGCGAAACCGTGGAGTAGGCTTCTTCGCTAGAGATACACTATCGGCGAGTGTCTTAGGCATACTCGGTCGACACGCACTTTCAGAGGGAGAGAGAGACCACGAATTGCGGACCGTGCGCGACGAACAGATTTACGCGACGTAATTGCACTACTTAAGCACTCCGCGTGGAATCGCGGGCGGTTCTTATTTTTCATTCAACAAACGGGTCGAACCGGTATGGATTTTACACTTTATTTTTTCCAAGTTGCGTGCGGACGTGTCGATGCCTCGAACCAAACTTTTCCCAGCGTGTCATCGACACGAGAAACACTTTCAACTTGTCCTCGCTTCGTGTACTTGGCCGCAAGGGTCGTCATAATGTTTCTCAAGAGGATCCTCTGAAATTCACGGAACGGGGAAAAAAATGCCATCCTCACAGTTGAACGAGTATCGAGAAATCGGAACAGGCGCAGCAATTGAATCTACAAGCAAGTATAATTGAATACCTTGTGCTTCTCCGATCTTCGGTAGGGGTTACCTCGAGGGCTTTTCCATGGAAGGTTCGATCAAGCGTGAACTCAATTTGGTCGAATATCATAGAAATTTCAGAATCCTCCAAAGAGCGGGGGCGGTGGTTACAGTTAGGTACGCCACCATTGTCGGCAGAGGCAGGCCATATGGCAACCGAATTATTTCCTCGTATATAAGAATTTGACGATATTGTTCCCCGTGATGGGGAGAAAATATCGATGGAATCTTTTTGCCCTTTGCTGCACTCGGTTTTCATCGCCGGAGCGGGGGACCAGATAGAAGAGACGAAAAAAAAAAATTGAAAGAGAAAGAAATAAGTTGGGACGGGTTCGGCATTGTTCTTCCAGAAGTTGGGCCCCCCCACGTTATTGTGTTTTGCCAAATTCCTTAGGTATCGAATTCCTTCCGCTGATTCGATTCGCTTATTGCTTACATCGATATCCGTGTTTTGGTTTCGATGATATCGAGGTAAATAGTCGGAGGTCAAGTTCAATGCTCGAGTCTTCGAAGCTCGCGATAATTACGCAGAAGGTTCTCACAGTAACGGAAGACATTTTTCCGCCGTGATTAAACGCTGACCACATCCGTTACAGTACCGACTGCTAGTGTAAGTACTCTGCCTCCGCGTATTTATGCCTATACGGTTGGATTAATCGAACAACTTACAATTACTATACAAGACCAGATCTCTCGTACTTACATTTTGCTCGCGATATCAAAACTACCAGCGATCATGGTTACTTTTTTCCCAGGCCTCCCGCAGGTCGGAGGTTTTCCGAACGAAAAACCGTAAGACATTGCGGAAAGTATTAATCAGTGAAAAAATGCGTTCCTCGAAGAGGCTGCGGATTTTTCTTCCCCTTCCGCATCCGCCGTTCGCAAACAACGACACGAATCAAAAATCCAGTCAATCTGAGCCCCCACTTTCCCAGCCTATGTGAACGACTGTGCTTGTTACATGTTCGGGGCGCGCCTAAGGGTGACTCGGATGCTGTTCGCCGTTTGTAGGCTAAACAAGTGCCGTCGCGACTTCGATAAAAAAGGCTAATCTCGCGAAGACAGGAGCCCCGCTGGAAAGGGAAACTCTATGCCCGAGCCGGGGTGAGTGCGGGGCGAATAAGGAGCGAGGCTCCCCTCTGGAATGGAGAAGGTTAACTCTGGATGGTTCAGCTGGAAAGTTCGGTTGGATTTCCGTCGGTCCCCACCCAGGGCCGGTGGTTGCTTGGCTGGTGTCGGGTGCATTGATTTTCGTTTACCCCCGCCCCCCACCCCCAGTCCCCCGAGGGATGTTTCGTTATTTAAACAGATTAGCGATACACCGAGGTGGAGGGGGGCGCCGTCTTATGTGTTTCCGATGCGTGATCTACCCCCCGTCTCGTCCCAGTTTCTGCCGGGCTCACGAAAATTAATCCACCTTCGAGTTTGGTTAACGTTACACAGCGAAGACGCTCCCCGCCGCCGCAGCTACTACTCGCGGGCCTCTGCCGTCGGGAAGGGTATCAAGAAGCCCGCGAAACGACTAGTCTTTCTTCTTTTTACCGCCTCCCTTCTAACGCGGGAAAAAATATCTTTCCCTGGGTTAACGTGTTTTTCCCGTTTACCGTTACTCTACGCATCAGGCCGCATTGCGTTTGCCGAAGACGTCGCCGTGGCTTCAGGACAAACAAAAAAACATTCTACCCAAATCGGATGCATCGACTATTTATTTTTTAATTCTTTTTTTCTTTAATTCGGAGTCTCAAGGTGGCAGCACGAGGGTAATTCGATGATACCTAATCGGGGAGATATCACGAAATCGATTCAGTCGAGACCACAGATGTCGCGGGCGAGAGAGAGTGTATAGCTGCGAACCCTTTTCATTCCTCCACTCCGCCCCCCCGACGATGAGCCGTAATTCCGCAAAATCCCGAAGCTCGGGTCCTCGACTGGGTAGAAAATCGTAAAAATATTTCATTTAAAACCGAGGTGACAGATAGGCCAAGTTTTTAGAGAGTTATTAATTAAATTCATTCCCTCCGAGCCACGCCGGTGCCGGTTGACAAGAGCGTTGAGGTGATCAATGAAATGATACGGAACTGCAGCACCGGTGCAGGTATTCGTACAAGGGAGACGAAAATTAATCGAGGTATATACCTTATACCTACCGCGACATTCGGACCTGAGGGTGGGGACGGAATAGAGTCGAGTCATCTAAACATTTGCGGAGGAATTCGAGGCACGCTCATAAAAAGAACGAGGGTCCTAATCACAGCCGGGTCCGGCAGATTGCGTAAGCGTTAAGAGGTTGTCATTACCCTCAGTGACACCTATAATTTTCTTTGGGAGACTAGAATTAGGTACGCGATCATTAACTCTTAAAAGGTTTTCATTACCGAGTCAACTCCAACTTATATCCACACGACTATTCGGCTATTTTCCTTTTTCTCTCTTTTTTTTATCCTTTTATCTCTATTTATTCGTAATCCTAGACATTAGGCAACGGCCTACGTGCGACTCGGATTTGTTTTCTCACAGCCTACCATGGGATTCCGCTGATTAAACGATACCGATCCGTTTCCGTAACCCACTCTTATCCAATTGACTCGGAGAGTTTCTACGACTCCGGCGATTATTCAACCTCTGAGGATTTCTACGAATCGACCCTCTCACAGAAATCTATATTCAATCGGTCCTAAATCATCGCGTCCCGTAATACCGCAATCGACCCGCGTTTCGCCCAATTCCCATGAATTTATTCTACTCTCGATCCGGGACATTGGTCTGGTCTGTTATGCTTTTTCACCCCGAGGCAAGGCTGGAACCTACATGGCGCCGAATTCACTGCCAGGAGAACACGCGCCGAAGGCTCTTTGTGATTATTGCATAATTTGCGGACATGGTCGAGGCGTTGACCCACCCACGGGCGGGAAAAGAATTGTTCGTCTAGTTCGGTAGCGGACAACAAGTGTTTACGGAGTCACGGTGAGTGCGCGAAAACGAGAAAAGATAAAGGTCGCGAACAAGGTGACCAGGTTGGCTCGGGTATCGAGGAAACTGGCTCGGAACCGAAATTTGGGGTACCCGTAAACCCGCAAAGCCTGTAATTAGGAGTTACGTGGCCTCAGCCGAACACTCGACGCGTCTACTAGTCCCGGAGTCTAGACTCTGGGCAGACGGGACGGGCCCCGAGAAATTTTAGTTTTGATTTACAACAGTGCGTTTTGATTGCGCCCGGGTCTAATGGCGGTTAAACGGGCTGATCGTTGATTCTCGTTGATGTTTCTCGATGTTGCCCGGTCCATGATTTTGTATTAGATGCGTCCACCTCTTTCCTCGCACTCCGCATCCTCGACAATCAGCCTTCTTCGGCGCCGACAAACTTTTGCTGTCGCTGTTCCCGTTTTACCGCAACTTCTTCCGCGAATACCGAATGCAAAATTGAAGAATCCCGAAGTGGCGTTAAGTGAAGGACGACGTGGGTAGGAAGGGGGAGTCGAATCGCGATCACGAAACCAGTAATCAATGTGTCCCACGGACAAGATGTATCGCGATATGCGCGACGCGTCTCCGAGTCAGAGGCCCGTGCCGGCTCCCGTAATCTCGCATACGTGATTCCGCGACGACTCCGTGTCGCTTATTTATCGTTGTTGGTTCGGCCCGGCAAGTTTCGGCCGTACGCGGTGGAAAATGCGATTATACCCACTTGTCCACCGCACGTGATACGATCATTCCCACTCGGCGTGGTTCCCCTCGCCTCGTCTTCGCGGGCCAATTTGCTGCCCGACGATCGTTTGCGGGGCGAGGGGCTGGAATCGAAGATAATCGCAACGATCCTGTGCAATAAATGTTAACGAACCGTTCAAGTCTTTATTTCCACGCCACGTCCATGGGAATATCATTACGTGTGTTAAAATTTAAAAGGGTGACCCTGGATTCGCACGACGGCGGGAATCCGATTATAGGTATAGGAACATTATTTCTTTTGCGACTCCGGGAAAAGTGTTTAGCATAAATTAGACCTCGATCGAGAACGAGGGGCGGCTCGAGTTCCCAATGAAAATAAAATTCCTCCGTTGTTTTGGCCCCGTGGTACCTCTGAAGGGCGCTTAACTCCGCTCATTAGCGACGGTGACATCTTGACGAACCCGGAGAGCGAAAAAAAAGGAGACAAAACACATTAAGACCCCCGGAGGTCGCCCGCTCTTATTATTCTCTTCCTTTCCACGTCGCTCCGTTTCTGCGCCCACGGTACAACTGGGTACTTGGAGAAAATCTTCACCCCGGGGTGAAATGAAATCGCATCGAATGCATTATCGGGCAAATGTTTTCCATGGAAGACACGTTCCCGCCACTTATATTTGAAAGAAAAACGCCCCGGGCCAATAATAAGATTCCAAATTCCGCGAGGGAGAAACGACGAATAATCCTCACCCTCGAATAATAAGGTCGCCTATGAATCGGAGAACTCTACGTACCTGCGTGAAACCATATTAGGAGCTCCTGTTTGCTTCGTGCAATTATGAAAAATGTGAGTGGGCGTCTTTGTGGCTGAAGTACTGGAGGATATTATGGGCTCGTTTAGAGTAGCAAAGTGGACCCAGCACCAGTGCGGTTGACAACTCGAGGCTGCAGACTGGCACCAAGTATTGGAAACTCGTTTGCATCAATTAATTTACCAACAACATCGTGTAATTGCATTTTCTAATTACCGACGTTACCACGACCTCGGCACGGACCAAGATGCAGGGAACACTGCCGGGATTTTGACACATGGTCGGTTCAACAGCTCCGCGGAATTGTGCAAAATTATTATCATCCCATCGTTGAGGAAAAACTTCCTCCGTGGGAGATGGCGGAACTTTAAAACTCCCTCGATAACAATTAGTCCGCGGGATGCAGAGGTTGTGTTTTTCCGTCGCAAGTGGGAGGACTGGATAAATATGTATAATGCCAGCTACACCCGCGAGCTCGTTGAACCGGGAAAAGTTTGGAAATTTCCCGACGATAAATCGCGGATCGAGAATGAAAGTCTAATTTTTCAGCAGTGCGAGATTGAGGCACCGGTTTGAGGTGGCGTCTCTTCCCCCGCTTGGTTTCACCCCCCCGCCAATCCGATGATGTAAAAATGTAAAAATGTAAAACGCGACCCGCCGCGCTGTCAGCATATTTGTGCGTAAGAAAAAAATGAACGTTTGAATGCAAATGAAGGGCCCGGCCCGACTCTCACCCCCAGACGCCGGCAGCATCGGAGCTTCCATCCAGCTCGCCTCGCTCGCTTTGCTTTAACGGTGACGTTTTTCCCTCTCCGCGACCGCGGCGCACCCTCGAATCATAAAGATAACCGAATTACTTTCTCCTTTTTTTATTCCTAGGACATATTGCCCGACAATCATTCCTGCATTTACATAATTATCGAATAAAATATGAAAGAAACGCCCGGGGGCAGCCCCGAAACTACCCTTCCGATGCAGCTCCGAGTACGACTAATTTCATGCTCTTACTTTTTACGTTCACTGCCGTCTCCCCGATTCTTCTCCTCGTGATTAGCCGCGGCTAATTTCTAGGGGGGTGGGAATTCTTTTAATTAGCGTCGTATTCGAGGCCCCGCGGACCCTCGTTTCGCGAGGATTAGGAAAATGATGAGCAATTTGTACAAACATCCGAATGGTGATCGAACGAATCGGGGCGGCATATGTGGATGACTAATCGCGAATAACAGACGCGGCGTAATTGCGCGCGTATAAGCGACTTTGACGGTTAGTTCACGGAAGATAGCGGCTCGCACTTGGGTTTACCTTCGTTCCGCTTTGTTAACTTGCGAGATTCACTGGTTCGTGCGGCCCGTTAATCACTCCGGCACGTGTGTCAAAGGGAGAAAGTATTCGCCACCTACACATACCTACCGTTGATCCGTCGAGAGAACGAAATTAAGTTCCGATTGGGGCGCCGATCGGGTAAAGTCGCGACCCTTAGGCATGTCGCGCGAAATACTTTCACCTATTTAATTAACCCGGTATTCGCGGTTATTGGCGGTGTGACGGAGGTATTTCCGTCCCGCGCACACACGACTCAGGTTCGACGTTATTTATTATTAGAATATGAAGCGAAGGGCGGAGACTCGACCGACCAATAAGAGCCTTCGCGTGACTCGCGTAGTTAAGTATCGAAAGCCTCGACTGCAATACCATACCATCCCGCGTGGCACTCCGTCACACTTCTTGCCTGCGCCGTGATAACGGGATCCTGGGGGTAGGGGTGGGGTAGGAGGGAGGAAAATTATATTCGTATACGTTTTTACAATAACAACTATTTATTTATATGTAATAATGCTGAATTACATGATACATTTTCGATACTAGATTGTATAAGTTTTGAGCTGAAATTCGCCATTGATACTCGGGGTTATGGTATATGTATAGTATATAGAGTCGAGTGTCAAGTGCCAATGGCGATTTTCACGTTTCATCCGCAGCATCTGCTCTCACATATTCATTTCTCGTTAATTCGTCGAGCCACGAGATCCAAAGAGCCTGGCTCTCGCCTCTTTCGTCGATCGCTGAACGTCGCGTTGCGGCGTGAATCGACGTAGAATGTTGAAATTTCGCGGATACGTTGTAGCTCGACGTATAATGGCAATAAAGTTCAGATATCGGTGGTTAATTCTCGAATCTACGTTTAAATTTTATAGTAATTTTACCTAATCGCTATGATTATGTGATCTTTACAACACAAGAGCCTTAGAGGATAATCTTTGTACACGATTCGATACGCGGGATGCCTCGGGGGAGGAACGATATTACCAAATATTATTTCACGTTATTTCGTTTCGCCCCGCGACGCGCAAAGTGCGGCTCCGATCGGCGGAAATTCAGCGGTAAAAACCGACTCGGGTGAAAAATGCATCTCCGCACCGGCGACGCGTGGCGAAACGGAGGCGTCCCGCGTACCTTAATTAATTTTAATAGGATAACTGTATGGTATATAAATAAAATTGTAAGGGTAAATTGTTGAAAACTTTCGTTTTTTATAATACAGTGCAGCTGGGTCTGCCGCCTCTTTTCCAGTCGTTTCGGTTATTCAAATGATATTTATTTATTTATTTATTTATTCATCATTATTCACGTGTTACGTGTTAGGCGTACGTTTCATCGTCCAAAACCAAGGCTACTGTGTCTGTGTACAGATCCTAACCTCACCTCGGCGATAAAATTTCATTTAATATTTCTATAAATTTCATTCAGTTTTCCACCGTATTTTTGACTATGAAAATTAGCGACAATTCGCGTTAATTACTGTATACGTTGATCGTTAAATCTTCTGGACAATTGTTCCGACGACGCTGATAGGTACGAACGTATAGCGGTATAGGACGTAATCTTTGGTTTTATTCTGCAGTAACCTTGACGCTGGCAATCGCAAGAATCTAACGAGTAACGTGTCCGAAGCCGTTCGACCCGAATCGATCGTCATTATAACGGTCATAATTCACTAGCTAAGGTTTTCTCGTCATCCTTCCCGATCAATCGCACGGTTGCGAACAGTTACAGATTCTCGCACGCGTTCGCGATAAGGGTTCCAACGAAATCAATCAATTCGTTTACCTCCGTTAT
Source organism: Euura lappo (assembly GCA_018257835.1). Taxonomy (NCBI): domain Eukaryota; kingdom Metazoa; phylum Arthropoda; class Insecta; order Hymenoptera; family Tenthredinidae; genus Euura; species Euura lappo. The sequence goes on along the minus strand of JAEUYN010002377.1, from coordinate 281,947 downwards.
CGTAATCTCAGTGAAAGTGAAATAATATTAATAATACTTAGATAAGTTCACGAAATAGAAAGACAAAAAAAATCATCATTTATATTTTACACGTACATCATGATAATTATGATGAAAACGAAACTTTGTCCTATAACACTCCTACGGTATGATAATACATAATTGATAATTAGTATTTCTAGGAACGCTCGCGCACACTCTCAAGCAGTCTTTATAAATATTTTTAGTTTTTATTCCTTTTTTTTTTGTTTTACTTTTTAGTTGTTTTTTTCCTTTTCTCAGTTTATCTTCTTTTACAATACAGGTTTGAAAAGTCACATTTCTGATCGGTATACCTAGTTCATTTCGTTAAATGTATGTATAGTCGCTGACGAATGAAAAACGATTGGCTCGTTCAATGTGCTGCGATTGAACGAGACGATCCGTTTTTTATACAATGTAAATGTAAATGCAAATGCAAATGTAAATGATAATTGATATGTGACCGCTGCAGTTATAGGATAATTGAACTAAACATTTTCACCTATATTATTATAATATGTATATATGTATAATGTATTTATATGCATATGAGAAAGAATTTATATTTATAATTTTAAACGTGATTTTATATTATATATGATAGTTATCTAACAAAATTATAGTTACAATTATTAATAATAATTTCAATGACAGTGCCAATTGGGTGATGACACGGATGACGATGACAATGATAAATGTTGATTCAACTCATCGATCTATATATATATATATATTTATTTTTATATATTCTTATCGTTATAACCTAAGTTCTGTCGTTTGATGACTGTGTAATTTATTTATGCTATCATACACGGCTCTCGAACTGATTTTCAATCAGCATCCGTACGAGCTATAGGATTATACATTTACGGTAATACTTATGAAGAAACAGGGTCGTCAAATGTTCTAAATCAATGCAGGGTGAGTGAATGTTCGTGGAACAGCTCTGTACTCTGATTAGTAATATTTTGTTCACGCTCACGTAAAGTATCACACTCTGTATTATTTATATCTATAATATGTATATATATAATATTTATATGTATATATCTTTATCGTTAAAAAACGTTCACTCATTTTCTTCATCTCATCTCCTCCTCGATCCTCTATTTTTACGAATTGTTCTTGCCTCGCGTGGTGACGCCTGGGATGGCCACTCGCGACAAACGTCGAGTGCGGATGAATCCAATAATTCTGTGCGCTCCCGCGACACTCGTATGTATCTATATTTCGTCTCTGAATACTACGGGGGTTGTCCGCCCCCGCGAATCAATCGGAAGACTCTAAGTCGCGCTCGTGAAGAGAACAGAATTCTTGTAGTACCCCGTTCGGGACTCTGAAATCAGAAGTTGAAAGAAACACGTTGAAAGAACCTGCGGTTGAAGTAGAAGCCAATCACAGATTCGAGTTCGAACCAAAATTGTATTACGGGAGGGGCGAGCGGTTTGGGGGCAAAGAGGAGGCCGAGGGAACCATGCAGAAGAGACCGGGGACTATTAATGTAGTCTTTTTCAATCATAAACGACAGTTGTATAAAAAGTTGAAGGGGCGGCCTCGCTTCAAAGGCCGAAGGCGATGACTCGACTCTGCCGCCGTTGCTCCTGCTCCAGCTCCAGCTCCAGCTCCAGCTCCGGGAGATGCACACATGGACCGAAGCGCCAGCCTCGTCCTCCTTCGAGTCCCGGTTCATTTTCTTATTCTACTTCGTCTTCGTCTTCGTCTTCGTCTTCGTCTTCGTCTTCGCCTTGGTCCGATTCTTCCTCAGCCAACGGTAATTAGTGAGCGGCGCCTGGCGTACCGAATGACCTGTCGGTTCTCCCCGACTATTTTACCGCCCTCCTGACCGCCCGCGATACCCGGACAATCGATCTCTAGGCGTCCGCGTCAGCTATCGAATATTAATAGGCTCGCGGGTCAAAGGTGGTCGCTGGGGTCTTGAGATATCTTTGCCCTTCGAGAACACCCCGAAAACGCGACTCGGACGAGAGTCGAGTCTGACGATGCGCGAGTGCAATAATTAGGGACCGATTGTTCCTTGAATTCGGGTAATGATTAATTATAACAAACTTTACCTCCCCGAGGTGTTTGAAAACTATTATTCACCGCGTCATTGGCGGTGGGAAATCTGCGCGCTCCAGGCATAGGTAGGTAGGTATACAACATCGGGGTAAGCAATATTGAAATGGCAGAGTTGCTTTTTGCCGAAGAAAACTTCACCGGCTCCAAGTTTCAGGACTATAACCAAGTTTCAAATCTGTTGCAAGAAAGGGAACACGCCGGCGAAGGAGCCACTTCCCAGCTCTCCCTCTCCCTCTCCCTCTTCCTCACCCTCACCCTCACCCGTACTCACTTTATAATTAAAGATTCCCCATTTATTTTTTATCGTAAGAAACTGATTCGTGTCAATTCACCGCGATACCAACCTTGCAGAGGAGATTTGACTTGTTCCCTCTCGGTGCCCTGGTGCTGTCGCGATTTCCTCTCGAGTTCCAGTTCCTGGGCCAGAGATTCTGCAACAATCGAAACGTAAACGGGTGGAGATTAGCGATCGACCATGTGTCCGGGTGAGGCTTAGAGGTTTGAATTCCAGTAGCTCTGGAGAGATTGATCCCGGTGGGGAACGAAGTTGACGAAGAGGAAGTGGTGACCCAAATCCTCGGGCAGAGCTTCATTGGTAGCCAGTTTACGCTCGGCGTGTATATTTATAAAGCTCGGTTATCTCTCTCGGGACATGTTCAGCAGCGTGTGAAACCGCGATGAAACAAAGCAGTAATTAGTGGAAAACTCGACTCGCCCGACAGGCAACGGAGCAGGGGGGGGGGAGGACGAGGACGAGGACGAGGACACGGAAGAGGGAAAGAGAAAAGGGACGGGTGCGAGTCGTGCGACGCGGACTGCTCACTGAATTCCAACGGATTAGGGTGAAAACTGGAAAATGTCCCTTTAATAATATCACGTCGAATTAACCGGGGACTCACTCTTTCGTCCGTTTATTAGCCGCGGCGATAACTAACATCCGAGAACTCGTGCTAACCACGCGTGTAACTGCAATGTCCACCACTCAGGAGCGTCCGCGAATTCTATGTCGGGTGCCTGTCGGAATTCCGAATGGCCAAAAAATAAAACGACCGAAATGTCCGAAAGAGAAATTCACGACGGCTTGCCCATTGTAGAATGGGTCATGATAACGATAGGCCGAAATATATGGATAAAAAAACAAAAATTACTAATTCAAAAAGTTCGAAACCGATTCATAGCGAAATAAATTCTCATATTGGGGCCTGCAGAGCAACACCCAGAAAGGAGAACGATAAAAATCTAGAAGTAGGTCATAATACCGAAAGGTCAAAATAGCGAATGTTGTGCAAATGTTTAAAACATCTATCGTGATTTTGGCAATCCTTTTCATCATTTTTTATCGGAATTTTCAACAGGGGCTGCTTCCTGATTACCTAGAGCGTTATTTGATCAGAGAGACGCGACTTTGCTTGATTTTCGAAGATTAAGTACAGTTTCGCAGAGGATTACGATTTTCGTTATGTTCACCTTTCTATATTTTGTATTTCTAAGTTTTTACTCTTCGAATATTTTCGATTCGTTATATTTTTCTTCAGAGTTTCTGACTGTTTGAAGTTATGACCCTTCGCCATTTTTGAATTTGGATATCACCCGATCGTTATTTGTGAAATCGATGTTTTAACTTCAATTTTTCGACAAAATAAGCGTTTGAATAAAAAACCCTTTCGCTGATCAATACACGTTCGATTTTTGGCCTCGTCGATAAGAAAAAAATCAGGTCTTCTAAGGTCTCGTTATTTCGAAATTCACATGTAAAAAGAATCGATACATCGGCCGTTTTGTTTCTTGGTCATTCGGATTTTTCCTTCCGAGTGAAGAAAAACAGATCCAGGAAACAAAGAACGGTGTAAAAATTCATTTATATACCTCAGGGATATAAACGGCCGTTTATTGCCCTGCTCCAGCAGGGAAAACCGCTTTATTTCCCTTCGGTGTATAAAGTATCGTATGCACCACAGGGCAAACGTTGTTTTAGACTCGTGCGATTGTAATCCTCGGCTTCGCCTCGGAATACAACCTCGCACTCGTCGAAAACAACCTTTACCGCCCTAGGTGCATAATATACTATTGTATCGTTCAAATTTCTAGTTTTTTCTATTCCACCTCACATCAGGCGAGGCTAGACTATGTTTCAGGCCTAGAAGCAATGGTAAAATCCAATTGTAAACCCATTAAGCCACAGTTAATACTCTTCATCTCTCCCTCTCTATCTCTCTCGCGGACGACGGTGACGGCGTAGAGAAATGGCAGTGAAGGCAAAGCAAAGCAAGGCAAGGCAAGGCAAGGCAAGGCAAAGCAAGGCAAGGCGAGGCGAGGCGAGGCGAGCGGAGATTCCATTATGCTTGAAGCAACAATAGCTGAGGGCTGTTTCGTGCTTTGTGGGTGTGAATTGTGCGTGGAAGCGAGCGAATATACTGTTTGTGTTTCACTGAGCCAAATTACCTCTCACGCCCTTATCCGCTCGCTGGGTGCTGCGCCTCTCCCTTTGATATCTAAATGACAATTTAACTGCTCAAGATATGGGATTTTAGCCAGTATCCCAGTATCCGGCGCGGGTAACGGGGAAACAGGGACCCGGGGATATACGGGGAGGTTAAGCCTATTAAGAAACGCGTCCCGAATTTAGGGGCTCCGTTCCCAGCGAAATCGCGGTTTCTCCCTCTACGCGGATGTACCACCTATATGATTATATCGATTGATAGATTGGAGGGACGAGGGACGAGGGACGAGGGACGAATCCTTTCTCGTCTCGAGACTCCGTGACCTTGAAGGACGTGACCGTGAGCCGGGATGGACGCGATTCCGCGAAAGCCGGAATCGTAGGATCGGATAAGGAGCCGGGGGAGCCGGGGGAGCCGATAACAATATGAAAAAGGTCGAGTTAATAGTTTCGCTACCGGTTTACACCCTAACAAATCGGGGGTAACAATGAAAACAATTTCAAACCGGTTGTGGAGGAAGACTGAGACCTAAACGGTTCGTATTGTCGGCTGGTCATTCAGCGGCCGATTTTTCGAAGACCCGGCCCCGCTATGACGCTGCGCTTATACGTAATTAACTCCAACAATGAGGCGAGAGAGAGAGACGGGGCGTCTAGGTGACTCGAAAAATTCCTGCATTTTGTGTACGTGGCGCCGACTCTCGAGAGTCCGAGTTTCTTCAGCGTCTGCGGGTCCCCGAACAGTGCCCCGATTCGCCCCGAATAACCGAGAACGCAATTTTGGCTTTTATGAATTTCACTCCCCTCGCGTTTGATCCCGCTCCCCATCATTCGACCCATCGACTATCGTTGCTATATTAAATCTCGCTCGTCGGATCAGGTAAAGACAAAAGCAAATTTAAGTATAGGTATCACATCGCGTCGGGGAACATAGGTAGGTATAATTGGCTGAATCCCCGACGCGACGCACACGTGCGATACGTATATTCGGGCGAAGACGCGGAGACGAAGACGTCCGGGGGAACGGGACCAGGGAGGCGGCGGTGAAGGGGAGGAGGAGGGGGAGGGGGAGATCAGATAGGGTGGATTTCGTGTAGCCGGCGTTTTTAATGCTCTGATCTTTATGTAAAGCAGAGTCGAGGATCGCGGGGCTTGGGCGTCAAGCCGACCGTGAAATTGTATGAATCAAGAAGGCACTGGAGACACAAAAAACAAAAGAGGCGGAATACCAGCTCGCGCACTCGCTTTCGGATCGCTTCGTTTATAATTTATAATTTCAAATTTCCGCAGGCTCCGCGCACTCATCTTCTTTCATTCTCCTACAGTTCTTTTTCTCAAATTTCCGCAGGCTCCGCGCACTCATCTTCTTTCATTCTCCTACAGTTCTTTTTCTTCATTCCACGCTTCATTTCTTCCCCCCCCCCACCACCGTAATTTACATCTCAACAACATTGATTCCCTTCGCTATTTTTATCGTTGAACGAAACGGTGCAGCTACTGGATGCACTGCGACCTCAACGAAAATAAAAAATAATTAAAAACTAATTAGTCGTTGGCGGTCGTGAGTTTCGTCGGTTATATCACCGTGGAGAAAAATCCCTCGAGTATTACCGTAAGAAAGTTTTTAATTTCGCCAAAACTATGTGGGTATAACGGGCAAAGCGCTCTCTAGGCTCGCTGGTAATAATCATAAAGAGCAGTTGCAAAGAGCGAGGTTACGTCCGCCTCTAAATCTTTAATGTTTCTCCTTTCCTTCCCTTTTTTTCTGCTCTTCTTTTCGCAGATCTGGGCAACTCGCAACGATTCGACTCGTCTGGGCCGAAACCCAAGGCGCTAAGTAACGAAGAGGAATCTAATGCCGAAGATTTGGAAGCTCAGAAGAATCCGCGGTTATTCGTGTTCGGATTTTCCTCGTCTTTACGACCTGGAGTCGAATCATGAAAACTGAAAACTGAAAAACGCCGCACTTCCGAGTTGATTTTCGCTGCGAGAAATGCGGAACAGGCCGCGTACTGCCGGATATTATGCAAGGATGACTCGAGGAAAGTTTATCTGGCGAGTTCAGATCTTAATAGTATTTCATATTAAAAGAAGCTTTCCTCGCGTTTCTTTTTTCTATGTATCTAGGTATGTATGTATGTATGTTTCGGAACGAGGCAAAACGGAAGTTTTATGAAAATAAGGCGGCAGATGGGTGCTGCTCTCGTAATATATTATATCCTGCGGTAGGAGAAAACGTTCCAAGACGGAGACGGAGATAGCGCTGCGTTTTCTTTTTTAATTTCAAGTTTTACGGCAAAGCTTTTGCTAATATTACTATATATAGTACGTATTACTATAAACGGTACAACGGAATCCACCGCGCCTGATGCCACTTCCGCGTTCTTTGTCTCTTGGCGGCGAAAGCTCTCGCTCTGAATCTTTGTCTCAACACCACGGATCCGTACGATGAAGGAATATACTGAAAAATAAATAAAAAGTGAAAATGTGCCACCACATAATCCCCCGCGGAAGCAACCCTCGCGTCGAGAAGACCCAGAAAGATTCACTCTCTCACCCCGTGTCTACATCCGTATCCCTCACCCCATGATGCCCAATATTGCTCGTATACATGCGTTATGCTTTATCACCTGACCGGGTTATTGTCTCGTATGAAATAACTTGTTGTAAAGTTCTCATCCCCCGTGACGAAAGATCCCCCGCCTCGACGAAACACCCCCTAATTTTTGAACCCGATGCAGAGGTACTCGGTTTTTATTATTTCGACGGAACCCTTCGATTACACCAAATTTCTTGAGGAGGGGGGCAACCGGAATGGACCCAGACTCTGCAGGCTCGCCCATCAAATATTAAGCCCACCCGACGATTTAGAATGATTGCGGTCGCGAGGTGCCGCGGGTAGTATAGGTATACGGTATACGGTATACGGTATACCGTACACTATGTACTCTGTACGCGCAGGTTTGCCGAGCGAATTCCTGAGTTAGGACACGGTCGTCGCGAAATTATTGCATATAGTCTGAATATTAAAGCGGAACGTGGGGGGCGCGGGGGGAAGCTACAGCGCCACCAAGACGACGCGGTCGCCGGGGAAATTACAGCTTCTTCCTTACTCCAGAGATGTGCATATAAACTCTGCATCAGGCGCAGTGGTTCTCTTCCGGCGTTACCTGCCCTCTGTATCGGTCACGCTTTCGTCCAATTATCACGGCGCCGTCCGAGCTTCTGTCTTCTGCAGTTCGTAAGACCGCCGAACCGTGGGTTCGAGTTTGCCGTTTGCCTTTCGTTTTGGCAATCAAAGACACCGGCGCGCGCGATAGCATGTCTGGTGGATTAACGCGCGAATGACAGCCACTGCTCGTATAGAATGCATGACTTGAAGCGAAGACACTGTGCTCCGTCCCCTCGGGCGCCCGTTCACCTTCCCCCTTGCCCCCGGTCGACCCTTGCGACGCAGACGCTTGGTTCTTCCCTTCCCCTTCCCCCTTCCCTCTTCCCCCTCGTCGGTTAAATCTGCGTTGTTTATTGCAAATGGATTCCGCATCACGATACTCCCGGGTAACTCTTATAGGACTGTTGGATGGTGAGGAGTACAAGGAAGGTAGTGGAGTGAGTACGAACTTGAGACCCTTTCCGGGGGGTTGTTATCGTCGGTGTAAACTCGTAACCTCGTGTTTCTCATGAGAGGGCCGGATGCGGGATTGCAGAGATCAACAATTATTGTTATATATACCCGCGCATATATGCATGCAAATTTATTTCTCGTCACGATCATCACTGCAGAGATTTGAATCGCCCGGAGGAGGAAAGTCGTTCTTTCGCGAGGGTGGAAAAAGCCTATCGTCTCCTCCGTGTCTTTGCTTTCCCGAAGATCGAGTGCGATTATGAAATGATTCTGACCTTGGTAGTTTTGCCAGAAGGCGGATGCCTGGCTGCCGATGAGGTCGAGTCCGCTGTAGCCCCATCCTGGTTTCTCGGGCGTCGGTGGTTGCTGCGGCGGACGAGGGGCCTGCGAATCCCTGTACTGTTGCGTCGGTTGACTCGGCTGTTGTTGCGACTGCTGTTGCTGGGGTTGGGAATGCACGGGGCTCTCCTCCGGGGGTTCGGCGACCGTGCGTGTTTCCGTCGATATGTTGTCTGCAACATCGAATCGGATCGTTGGGTCAAATCGGCACTGATTACGATCACTCTCGGTTGGGGTGGGGTGGGGGGCATTGTTTTGTGTCGAGATCCTCCCGGCATGCGAAGCGGTAGGTGGGGCAACGGGAACGGGAACGGGACAGGGCGGCGGGATATCGGATGTCAAGAAACCTGTATTACGTTTCAAATTTCTCAGCCGTCGAAACGGTGCTTCGTTTGGTTTGAAATTAATATCACAATTCTCTGCGACTGACAGGATTAATCAACGGCGAAAACGGCAAAGCCTTAAGGAGGCTGCCACGAAACGTTATATTATCAGAATAAGAGATTTCACTTAAAGGGTTTCGTGTTTGAGTTTGCTAGTGACAGGAAGGGAGCGGGGCGTTGCACGGGGCAGGAAACCAAAACGGAGCGAGAGAGACGCGAGCGGCAAGTCGGAGTCGGAGTCGGAGCGAAGAGCGAAAGGGAGAGCTAAGCACCGAATCATATTCTGCGGGGTGTCAGAGTGTTTACTCTCTCTCTCTCTCTCGCTCTGACGAATTAATTAATTTATTCCGAGATTAGGAGAACCGCCTCGGGCCGGATTCGCGAAAATCTCAGTGAAATGGTCTCCGTTTCCGTTCCGATCAATCGCAACGGGAGAATAAACGTTTCCCAACTCACCTGTGAGGGCCCTCACTTGCTCCGTCGACGCCCCCGTGGCCTTGAGTGCCTCCTCAAGTTGGACGCGTCGTTTGATCTCAAGGTCGAGCTGGTCCTGGAGCCGCTTCCTCGCTCTGCGTTCCTTTTTCACGCGCTTCTGGCAGGCCACTAAAAGTAGAAGACAAAACACGGTCGGATCAAGAATCAAGAATCAATTAGACGGAGGTACGTATGTACAAATAACGCAATGACACGAGATTGATCGATATCATCGGACGCCCGTGGACGTCATCTGCGGGAGGTGTTGCCCCACGCGGCGAAGGCCCGTCGGTATTATCCCCGATCCACGCGGGGGGGAGACAGCCGCGCGGTTACCCGTGTGTATTTCTAGGCGGGGGTCCGATTGTGCAACTCGCCACCGTCTTACGCCCCTGTCCACCCGTTAAACGCGTTAACATTCGAAGAGGTCGCTCGTCAGGCGATTCATACGGTGGACGAGGAGCAGGAGAACCGGACGCATTCCCTTTCTTGGTATCGTCGAGGGAACATTTACTGCCGATAATTGCACAACGTTAGGAAGCTGTGGGCTCGGAGATAATTGTCAGGCTGGAGGCGCGAACTAATCGGAACGATGATTTTTTCGTAGGTCCGATCTTCTTCTTCCCTGGGTTACAGGTATTCCGCGAGCTGAGTGGAACGACGCCGCACTGAGCAGTGGTCGACAAAGCAATGATCCGCCCGTACCTCGGGACTTTTTGCGGCCCAACCTTCGGCGGTAGATCTCGTTTGATGTACACCACAAGGTGCGGGCGTATGAGTCGAACAAAAAGTCGAGCCTGCACTGCGGTCGTCGAGTCCACGGCCAACTCTTGAATACCGCGATTTCCCCGTCACCTCCGAGTCCTCGGCTCGCAGACTCGTCTTCAATTCCGAGACGAAAGCGTGCGACGTCTTCGGTTCCGGAGAACCGGAGAACCGGAGAAACGGAGAATCGAAGAACGAGTCTCGACTAACGGGTTGAAAACCTCTGTCAGGTGATTGATTCCCGTCAGACGAGGCGTAGACAACCCCCTCCCCGGGGCACCGCGGCTTGTACCCACCTACCTAACTATACACCGTACGGCGTACACGCGAATACGGCCGCGGTGCCTTTATTAATTCCGGCGAGTGTGCACCCACCCAATACCCGTGCGTGCGTGTGTTTTCCGTGCAGGTGAATACGTGAATAAGGTAGTATCGTGTCCCGCAGAAAACCATGCGCGAGGAGTAAGAGATTGGCGGAACTTGAGGACCGGGGAGCGAGCGGGGGGTAAAACGGCATTATGATGCAAAGATGGCGCGTCGGCGGCACCCTAGAATTAGCCGAGGGACTCGCCATTGGCCGCTCGGCAAACCACTCCTTCGGTATACTATAACTACCGAGTGCATACGGTGCATACTAAGAATGCACGCGATCTGCTGCTGCTGTTGCTGCTGCTGCTGCTGCACGCCGTTGCGGGCAAAGAATTGACGCCTGTGCCTCGGCTACCTCGCGGGGCTCGCAGCGCCGCCAGAAGTCGACGGGAGTCGACGGGAGTCACTCGCCATCCGTGCCTCAACTTCCTCTCGCGATAATCGAACCTCGTGGCTCCGTAGATCCGATCGATTTTCTGCATTATTCCTCATTTTCTACGAGTCCGAGTGGAAGAAGAATCGCGATCCTCGGGTGGACTTTTGAGTCGAAAGATCCAGTCTCGCCTCCGCGGGGCGAAAGGCCATTAGATAACGCAGTGAACGGAGAACGCGCGCGGGGTCGAACTCTCGGCGAGTCCCTGTCAAAATACATCAGCTACCGCTGTGCGCTCGGTCAGAAACTCTCTTCGGGCCGCGTAGTCCGTGTGTCCGAGGGACCAGACTCCCCACGTCGCTAATAGATCTGAGAATAGATTTCCGATAGAGGAAAAAAATACGCATCGACGCGATCGCTTCTGCAGTGACGTACATCTCGACGGTCCCGTCCCGCACGGATTTCTCTCGCTTCGACGAGCTGATTTTTACTTTTAACCTTTTTTTTTCTGTCCACCTTGTTCTTCTTTATTCCCGTCTCGAAATCCCCTCACCCCCCGGGATCGCGTTCGGAGAACGCAACGCGATCCTCTGTAGCCAGCGGAAGAAGTGGGTGAAATAAAATACGAACGGAATGTGGGAGGTACGCCTAGTATCTATAAGATACTGGAAGGCAAACAGTCAAACTCCGATAGCAATATAACCGAATGTAATCAGGCTTGTACAAACTAATATAGCGGGCATACACAAGGCACGTCTTACACCACCGCAACACCGCTACCACGCTGCTGTACAGATTTGACTCGGCAACAGCAATATGATTTACATTTTGAGTTTATATTGACCATTCCGGCCACCTGCACCCCGAACCTCCGGGCTAAGAATGACCCGCAGCCTGTAGGTCTTGAGGAAATTAATATCGGTCCGTTTCCCCATACGGATGTACACATGTACGCGTCTCATTTGCATACTTTGCGAAAGTGTACCGTCACGCTGACAACGGCGACGAATTTCGTCCTATTCTCGTCTCACAATCACTTCGAGGGTGGAGCTGGAAACGTTGCACCGATCGATGCAGCTGATTGCGATGAAAATGTCAGTCGGTCGTCGGGCACCTCGTAAAAATACGGTGTTGTCTTTGCGGTGGTCGGGTTACGAGTCAGTCAGCCAGTTAGTAGTACCTAACTATTATACGTGTGGCAGTTATAGTTTTGGCGGACAGCATCTGTGCGGTACGGCCTCGATATCCATACAAAGCTGTCTGCTGAATAATATTACACTTAACCCTCGCCACTCGGATGATTATAGTTAGCAACGTCGATAGTAGTTGGAGCGTGCATCCTGTGAATGCTAATTTAAAGAGTTTGAGGTTTCGAATTACCGAAAATTATGAAAACGAATACTTTCTTGCGTCACAATATATCTCGGAGTCGCTGTTTCTCTTCGCGTTCTCCGACTGTAATTAATATTTGGGTAAACACGCGGCTTAAGTGACACGAGGCGAGATTTTATATCTAGATCGGAAGAACCACCGAGTCGAGGAATTTGGAATGAACCATTTGACAGGTTTTCTTTTGACTCTTTCTTCGACTCGACCCGTATCAAGGAAATCCATCGTTATTGTCCAGCGGACGAGAATCGTAAGCGGACGGACGGCGTCCCCCGATCATTCAAATATCAATTTCAGAGTGACAACCTTTCCCAGGACCATATGGAAATAGAATCGCCGCGTTGCCGGTGCGGGGAGTGAAAAAGAGGAGGTCGGGAAAATTCGGTTTTCGCGACGGTCGAACAGCTGAGGAAAAAACCCCGAAGGACCGCGGCGACGGCTGCGAGGATTCGTAGGGGGTCAGCTTATCCACTTTCGCCGGTACCACCCCGAGCTTTCGATGCAAACTCGAAAGCTTTTCGGTTTTACATATTATTCTTACATCTATCTTCCACTTGACCCGAAAACCTTTGGGGGAAGCGGGTCCCTCGGCGTAAGGGAATGAAGGATCTCCGCGGCTCCGGATGATCGAAAATACCCCGAGTCGATTGTCCGGTCACTCGATAGTGGTCGAGGTAACGAGAAGCCAAATGTCGTTAATTGACGACACGGTCGAGGTTTTCGATTCGTAAGAAGCGCATGCACCATTCTCGGGATCTGTCGTACGCGAGGGTGAATCTTGTGTGGTCTCGATCGGTGCCGAGGCGAGGTGGGGCCGGAGGTTTCACGGAGAACAGACTTACGGAGGTTGTGTTACGCGGGTAAATTAATATGAAAATATTTACGCCACGTGTACCTAACCGGGCGCAGGGTCATCCGAGACGCGCATGGCGTCTGGTTTCAATCGGTGAGATGCGGGGAAGGAAGGAAGGGCAGGGCGCCTCTGGGCCGTCGTCCAAGACCAGAGATTTCAACGGTGCGAAATTTCGCCTATTGCTTTATCGCTCAAGAGCCGATTCTTCCCCGTAAAGACTCCCGAGACGGGGATAGTTGTCCGGGTCTTATCAATTACAGCTCCGATGCCGGAGGAGGCCAAACGGCCCGGGTATCTTTACTCGCTTTCTTTATCAGCTCGGAGCAGCAGCCGTTCCCAGAGCTTCGACGTGTAGAACGCGTGTTTTATTGCCCGAAAACCAACAGATATCAGGATTATGTGCCGCTGCTCCCTCCACAAACTCGAGGGGGTGAGTTTCGCCCGAATTTCAGAAATGACGCAGCTTGCGGAAACGGGAAAAAGCTCCGCAGGTGAAAAACAATCGCCGCTCTTTCTTTATTGCGCTCGCATCCCTTGCAGAAAGCCGGACCGAGTGAAAATCCCCGGGCATGCGACATAGATATATTTATGGTACATATAAATGGATATGGACGTATTCACAGTGGGGAAAAAAAGTCAGCATTAAGTGCTCCCGTGTGTCCCGGGGGAGGACCGCGGCCCAACGGGAGGTATTAAACGCGTAAACGTGATAAGCTAAAACACTCCCCAGGCCGTATAGCCGCGGGGGGTGTCCGAGTTTCTCTGTCATTTTCTGTCATTTTGACATTTTCTTCTTTTTTTTTTTATTATTTCTATTTTCCCGCCACCCAATAATGTACGGGGATATCATCGTCGGGGGCGATGGAGCGGTACGTTTAAGGGTTCCAGCTCGGCAAACGTTGCGTCAACTTTATTTTGCTAAGGGAATGCCTACAGCGTTGAGGAAGTGTTTTTCGCGGTACATCGACGTCGAAAAACAGCGAGGTGTCGCGACGTTTTCGTACGATTCTCCCACCGCTTTGCCCACGTTGAGTATATTCGCGATAGGGAGAATATCGTGAGCCTTCAGCTGAACAAACAATTCGACGATATGCATGGGATATCTGTTTCTAATTTTGCAATCAGAGGTGTTCCTCCATCGACCAAGTTCGATCAACGGAAAACGGTGGAAATTCGAAGAGGAAAAGGGGCGGAAAATTAGATTCGTAATTTCGTTACTTGGCAGAAAAGATTATTGATTGATCGATTGACTGAAATCTCCCGGGTGCAGAGAAATTATCGTAGACGAGCTGGCGAACGTTTTTTCAATAGTCGGTTTGCAAAGTCAGGAACAGGAATTGATGAATAACATTTGACAGGCGGTACGCGATCTCCGAATTATCCTATATTGTTATTGTTTTCAAAATATTATTCGGCACCGCGGGGTAATTGAATCAAAGTTTTATTCAAAAAAGAAAGAGGGAGTGTCGCATGCGGAGGCTCGTGAAAACAGACGGATGAATTAAATTCTTAAACTTCCTTTCATACGTGAAGAAAAGTCGAATTCCTCAAGTCCCGGGCGTCCTTCAGGCAGCTACCCAAGGGAGCCAATATTAATTCCCATAAATTTCCTTTCAACGAGCATGGATCCCACCCCATCCCGTCTCCCGGTTATACCGAAGCGAACTGTTTGCCTTTTAATCCCAATATGCAAAGAACGTAATTCTTCTTTACAGAAAGGGAGAAAGGGAGGAACTTGTGTAATATTTAATGGCTTGCAAAAGATATCGATATACGTCGCTCCCTGCAGCCGCCAACGCCCTCGGTATTCCCTCCTTACGTCCGTCTGTACGTGCGCGCCAGCACACAACCACCGATTATACATCTGTGAATAGGGTCGCCGGCCACCGCAAGCTGAACGAAACGATTCGTTATACAATCCCACAATCTTTTCTCTGCAGAAGCATCTTCCTCTCTCAAACGATAAGCGACTGATGATTTCTTTATTTCTTTTTACCATGCAGGGTGAAAACTATTTTCCTCCGTCTTCACCCGTCGACGTGAAAGAAGAAACGCGAGAGTCTCCAGCTCGCGAATAGATCAAAAGAAACGAGCGGACAATATGAAATTGATTGTCCTTTGAGCCGGACCCCGCGGCGGGATTAAACCGTGGTACGGATGAAAAAAACCGCATTACAACTGGGCAGTGGGCAGGACCACTGCAGTTTCATGTTTATACAATGTAATGGGTAGCCGGCCGAGATCGACAGCTCTCGCTTCAGAAATTCTCTTTCATATTTGTTTGCACCGCTCTTTATCTCGCCCCCAGATTGCCCCATGAAACTTGGAGCAGAAAGCTCAGCTTTCAAAGACGGGCGCCTCGCGTGCAGTTGGAAGTCCTCTCGTCGTCCGGGTGACCTTTGCTTGCTTCGTTACTCCTCGAGTTCGACGCCACAGACTGTGAGAGAACCGGGAGTCGAAACGGCATATGGAGATTAAAAAAATGACGAGTTTACGTTATAAAACGAAGCCCCTCGAATGCCTATAAGAAGCCCCGCTGTCTCCGTACGCGCCGGTTACGCGGTTCCAGGAATCTCTCGCCGGACTTACTCGTCGATGATTTTGGCCAACGTGTGTCACCCCGCCGAGTCCCGAGCCAACTGTTGTCACATCCGCTCGGCTCACGCTCGGAGGAGACTCGGAATTTTTCGCATTTTTGTTACAGTTACGTCAGTTATCGGAGGCTCGCGTAACACAATACATTCCGTACCTACATGAAAGTCGGACGTTTCGCCCGGACCGCGTGCCCGTTCTCCGTAAATACGAATCGGAGCCCCTCCAGCTCTTGGAGGATCTTCTAGAATTACAGACGCGTTTGCGTCACCACTCACCTCGCGACGAATATATTCGAAGTGATCGAGGCGCGTGAAAGCCGCGGGCGTTTAGAGCGCCGACTTATTATGCGGGGTTAACGCGCGTGTGTGGGTGGAAGGAATCGGGGCCCGTGGGTCGAGTAATTGTGTCAAAGGAAGTTTCCGAATTTCAATCAGTTCGCGAGGTAGGCGCCCTTCCATCTTGGCTTCGCCACCCGCGCTTCGTCGACGCGCCTAACCATCCAGGCATTATTATTTGCTCTCAAGTGTAACCGGTTCAACCTTCTCCCCACCTCCACCTCCACCTCCACCTTCACCCTTTTCCTCTGCCAGAGGATTTTCCAGTCTTTGAATCACCCCGTCGTAGGTATTAATATTTGCCAACAATTACCGGTTAAGGAAGGGTGCAGCACCCTGGCTCTGTCTCTGCCTGGCTCGACCCGAACCCCTTTTAATGCCACGTCGCGCGGCCCAAACACGTACAAGAAATTGATTCCCGGTTGTTTGGTTGAAGAAAATCAGAACTGAATATTATTGAGTTTGTATTTTGTTATTTTCGGTACTCCTGCGGGAAAAGTAGAGAAGTGGGGGCGAGGGTACCGATTGCGATGAATGTCCGGATAGGACGAGGTCCAAGAGTCCAGTCGATCGTCAGGATTGCCAGAGACGTGGAATAAGCGAGATGCGCATCGGGTGCGCGGGTGATCCATCACGGTCTCTGGCTCTCGGTTGACATCTCGTTAACAGCTGAGTAATTACAATCAGCGGTAATCAACCGAAGAACGAATCGCGTATCCTTCGGTCTCGACTCGGGTTCGCATGGCATTCAGAATTTATGACGGGACTTTACCGAGGGGGTGGGGATTCACCGGCCCTCCCCGAATTCGGAGCGATCGAAGAACGAAGACGAGTCCGTCCGTGCTTCCGGTGGCGCTGAACCACGGTTGAGAACCCCGGCGCATTATTCACGGAGATATTAGAGAAAGAAGGTGTTTGCGGTCGCGCGCGCCCATTACCTCATTGGTTTCATCCCCCCGGGAAACACGAAGCTAGGACTTTCGGGAAGGGGGAAAATCCGGGCGACCCCGATAGTTGCAGAACGAGACCATGTAAAATACTCCCCATTCGCGCTCACATTATAGACGAATCAATCCCATATAGGGATTCCTTCCGGTGCACGCGCCTTCTTTTCCGATCATCCACGCGGATCTATCTCTATTACAGCTTATAAATGCCAAATGTTATCGCCCCCTGGCACGAACTCAATATTTCCTATATTTCCTAGTCCCAAATTCAAAACGACCTCGGGCGATTTATCAATCGAAGAACAATGGACATCGTCATCTCCCCGTCCACATCGACTCGGTGCAATGCGGAGGAACTTGATCCAAGTCGAATCCGAACAGCTAGCTGATCTACGTCCCCGCGTGTCCGTACTTTTCACGTTCGAAAACCCATCAGCCCGGGTCAGCTCCGAGAGCGTTGAGATGTGAGCGGTAAGGAGTTGAGGGCCGAGAGCCTGAGCCTGAGCCTGAGCCTGAGCCTTTGTGCCGGGTATTTGGAGGGCCGGGACCACGAGTGAAGAGAGAGAGAGAGAGAGTAGGCTCGCGTTACTAAGTGTATTTCGCATCTAAGACGCTCCTCAGGTACCCGTGGTTTAATTACGCAGCTTTGTACCCAGCCACCGGTCACGGCGGTTTATATCTATACGTGTAATATCGTATAGATTAGAGAAGTGACCAGTGGTCGGTGGCAGCGCCGCCTCGTCCCATCCTCCGTCCTTCATCCCCCATCCCTTCGTCCCTTCATCCGAGCGGCGTTACCCTCGACTGGCGCCCGTCGTAATGAAGTAACTAGACACCAAGGTGGTCGCCCTCCTCCCTCGAACCCCACCGTTTCTTCGACTAAAACGGGCACAAGCGATCCGACAACTGATCTCAAAGAGAACAGGATAATCACTCGCCTGGTCAGGGAACGAAACCCTCGCACAGCATCACATGGTGCGTTGCGTATTATAGCGCGTAGCGCCACCATCTCTGCGGAAATCTGTACAAATATGACGAGAGACCTGGGGGTCGATCGGAATGGACGCAATCGCATTCTTCGGTTACGACCCGGCTTTTACAGCGCTCTATACGTTCTGCTTTCTACGTCGCGTCGCGTTGCAGCGCCGGGCTTCTTGGAGTTTGGAATTTATCGCGATATCCTCTTCCATTGTCAGTATCGAAATATCTAATCGCGAAAGAGATAAAGAGCCGAGTGTTTGGTACCGGGATGCCGCGTGATCCGGTAGAGGAACGCGTAATGCGGTCGTGGTGCCAGACCGGGTAGGAGATAATTAGGTTTGAGTGCACTCTGCCAGCCGCAGTCGGTAACTCAGTTATCAGTGGACACCCCGCGTACAATGGCTATCACAACGGCATCAAACATAACGCATCAATTAACGTGAACAATAAGCGAGAGTCAGGAGGGCTGTGCGCCGACTAGCAACTGGCGTCGGCCTCGCCCTTTACTCCTCTGTGCAGAATCCTCGTTCCACGCACGTTGCAGACGAATTTCATTTTCCTCTCTCTCATTATACATATGTATGTTATATACCGCGGTGAAATATAAATAGTCAGAGTCCAGTTTAGAGTTGAGACGGTGCCTCGAGTGAAATGATCGAGATTCAGGATTTCTACTTGTAGGTATGCACCGGAGACCGGAACGAGG
Source organism: Euura lappo (assembly GCA_018257835.1). NCBI lineage: Eukaryota > Metazoa > Arthropoda > Insecta > Hymenoptera > Tenthredinidae > Euura > Euura lappo. Next base: position 263,273 of record JAEUYN010002377.1, on the reverse strand, counting down.
CTTTCAGTCCGTGCTTTTCATTACCGCAAGTCGTAAAATTATGCCGGTCAGCCATAATAGAATGCGCGAGCTAGCCAGCTAGCCAGCGAGCCGGCCAGCGAACGAGAGACATTATAATAAAACATTAATCTCACGAGGGCAATATCGTGGCGATGATATTCGAAGCACGAGGTCGGCGGTGTCATTAGTTTGCGGCACACTACAACGCGCCTCTCCGTATTATATCCGTATCCGTATATTTACACGGTTCCCCCGTGTAGATGGACCGCGGATACAGCCGCAATTCGCATATACCTGGAGCCTGCAACAGCACCGGTGTTTCTGTGTACATTATTCTACACGTACGGACATCTAACACCCACATGCCCCCGTGTATGCTCCGGCGCGTGATGTATGTGCGCCGAGCGCCAGGAGGAAGGTGGGGAAGGAGTGTATCGATATGCGAGGCTGGCGACAATCGATCGCGGCATTCCTCGAGACGCGTATAATATATATCCTCCTTTCGGGACATCGCGCGCGTTCTGAATACGAGAGTCGAGTATAATATGCATCATCTGCGAAATTAGGGGAGATCCTTTATTATCTTCTCCTCTCACTTTTTTCATTTGTTCATTTTCTGCAAGAGGTTGCGGCTGGGCGAGAGAGCTTTTCGCCTCGTAGACGTAAATTCAGGAAAATACAATATCTGAATAATTAATAAGAGACACACAACGGTGCCGGTGGAGAGATAATTTGATCGAGAGAGAAAGAGAGAGCCAGAGTATAGGAGTAGTTGGAACGGTAATGGCGGCTATAACCGCGCCAGGATGGGGCGGGACCACCTGAGCCCAAAATATCACCGCAATTAATGCAATTATAGTTTACAAGACCCTTTCGTAAGACCTTGGGTATTACTAATTCAATATATGTACACCTCGACGGCGAGAGAAGTCCCGAAACTAAACCGACGCTAAAGTATACTGCACCCAAATCCTCCGACCTCACCCACCGAATTCGACCATTATCGAATGATCGAGGTGCACCGATGTTTCGGGATTAAATTCGACCGTCTCAGCTGCTCGGGAGACACGGAACCTTTTCAACAATAAGGAAGCTGGAAACGAAAAAGATAAATGTTTGTTCAAACGTGTACTTTTGCCACAGGCGCGGGCGCTACCCCTGCGCGGAACGGCTTCGTCGACTCGGTTGCGGTTGGCGTAATTACGGAGAGACCCTCTCCGCAGCCTCGAAGTAACCGCGAACATCTTAGCTCACCGTCTTACGCCGCCTGTTCCTCCTCCGCGTCGGAGCCACCGAATCGCCGAAATGCCGTAAATGTTGATCCAAGATATTCCAAAGATCTTTCGGCGTCTCGGCCGAAATCCTAGCGCGCCTCAAATGCATCAATGATCACGATTATCACGTTTACAGCGTTAATTACACTCCGGGAGATTTCTCAGCTGCAACTTCCGAGGGTTCAACTTCTGACTAGGGACACAGGGGTTATGCGAAGATTGAATTGAATAAATCTATCGAGTAAGAGCGATCATCGGTGTCGATGAAAATTCTCTAATAATCCACCAAAGTCCAATTAGGCTCCCGCGGAGTGGTTCGATGGTCATTGATCATGAGGGTGACGTCATTGGCGCGGTTCATTAGACCGATGATCGAGACAATCGGTGCAGGAATGATTACAACCCAAACATAACCATTACGGTAAACGAGCCGTTGATGATCGTCGATGACTGCTGATGACTGTTGATGATCATGGCCAATTCGACGAGCCAAATTGCGAACCATATACATTGCAAACATGCGCGTTGGATTAGCCAGGGCTTTGAAGCTTTAGGGGAGATTTTCGGCTCTATAAAATCCTCAAGTCGTTCGTTACCTTGGCCAATGTCTCTTCGTCCCGTGTGTAATGTCTCATTTATTGTTTTGTTCGAGAGAATGATACCGAGAGGGGACCCACGCCGTGGGGCTGCGGGGGCGTTAAACTTTATGGTGTGTAGTACTTGCTTCAAAACAAGGCAGCACGAGGCTCGGAGAGTCCCATCTGTCGAGGCGCTACCGACCCGCCACGAGGTTAGGCAATAGTAATAATTAGAAATATGTCTATGGTCGTAATTTCCAGCGGAATGGTTGACGCGGCAGGGGCTGCTGTAGGAGGGCAAGAAAGGGTACGGGTCTACGTAAGCCCGTTTACTGCCAATAAGGGAGGCATGCATAATAGAAAGCTCGGAGCCTCTCACTCCGGGAGTATAGAGGTGGAAACCGTAATGTTTTTCACCGTCGTACACAAAACTGCGCGGAAAGTGGGTGAAACATCCGCGTGTTCGTTGAGGTTTGAGACATCGGGTCACCGGGAAACAAGTTCGCGTTCCTTCTCGCGGGGGTCCTTCTTCGACGGGAGAGAAACAGGCCAGGCCGGAAGGTGGGATATAGGAAAGACACGCGACTGTAACTGTTCACGTTAATGGACGCACCTTCGACGGGCCCAGCTCCTTGATGACGGTAATGACAACCGGCGGCTAGCGTGATTCCCTGCCGTGACTCCGCTCGGCGGTCCGCCACCCGTCGTGCCACCCGCCGACGCTGACACCGTCGACAACGTTAATGACCGGTTACCCCGGTTATATCCCGCGTGTGTGATTTTACTTATTTACTGTATCCCTAATTCGGGGTAATTTAAGGCCGCGGGTTTAAACGACAGCGCCTCTGGGGCCGCACGTCTGGCGCTACTCGAGTTCGTCAAAGTCCACGAAACTCCCAGAACCAGGAAGGAATAGCGGGAACGTTGAACAACTTCATCTTCTACTTCCCTATATTCAGACTATGATCAATCTATGTTTGCAACAATCATTTAGACTTTAGAGCAATTTCAAGGAGTCCACATCCTACAAGTCACCTTGTGACGACAGGGGTAAATGGATAAGACAATGTAATAGGTAATTCCCGCAATTTCATATAAATTCTCGGAGGGTTGAATTTCCCTAGTACCTACATCGACGTCTGGTATTTCTTACGCATGTTCCCTCCGTATCTCCTCGTCTTCACCTTTCCCTTCACCTCCACCACTACGTCCTTGTCGCAGCTATCCTGTTATCACCGCGTAGCTATACATCCAGCTTTTTTCGTTGTGGTCGAATCTCATATGTCTGATACGTCTCCACGTGTATTGTAGGAAAAAAAAATAATCCTTCGTGTAGTACGGTAGCTTCTGTCTACACGTGTTTATGGCTGTACACGTGGGTGGACATACTCCACGTGTATACAGAGTGTCCGATTCCACAATCAATCCAGTAAACTATCTTGGGAATGGAAAATGTGAGGGAAAATGCTCCGATCGATATCAAAGTTGACGATATTATATTCGTTCTTTGATCGAGGGCTTTTGCCAAGAAATCGATCCAGGTCTACGACCTCTGAATGAAAGCCATTGCAAGTACCACAAAATTAAAAACAGAAAAGAAATGAAGTCGAAAATGGAAATTGAAAAAAACCAGACAAGGAGAGGTATTCAAATTCTCGGGAGTGGCAATTTGAACGAATATTGCCGACGTTCCGATTATCATCTGAAACGTGCAATGCCAACTTTTGTCTGAAACTCTCCATACAGCATCGAATATCGTAGCTATTATACTGCATTCCGACTGCAATGAGTAGGATCGTAGCAGTGCTGGTGCAATATTCAGCACTGTACCGGTTTATTCCGCGACGCTTTCGATTTCTGAGATATTTGAGTGGATTGATTAAAACGGAACACTCTGTATATACTCACAGCGTAACTACGCGGCCTAGGGCATTCTAAATATTTGAGCTTTGAAGCGTGACGCGAGGGTAACTAGCTTATCGCTACTAAACTACATTCCTCCATATATGTACTACTCCACCGTTTCACATACTACGGTATATATAAATAAACGGTATACACCCACAAACTATATATTTATACATTTCCACCCGTTCGGAGATCCACCCTCCTATCCGCACGACGAGTAGGTACCTACAGGAACCCGATTTCACATTCGCCGACCGATTTGAGCTTTCAAGTGAGCTTTCAAGTCATCCTTATTTCCCATTTATTTAATAGGTCTACCCGTATAAATTACACGTACACGAAGTTATCAGATTCGGATGTGGATACGATGTTTGGATGGTTGGCTGGCTGGCCGCGGATATGAAAAGAGATTAGACGTGGTTTTTCATGTATTTCGTTGCATGCAAATAAGCTTTAAAATTTCATTTTTCGCTACGTTTCGCGTAACGGGTTATTTTTCAGCGGCGTGCCGCGGCGTTCTCGTCGTATAATATCAGAGCAGCGCACCGAGGATAGCCCGGTGGAAACCTACCCTATCATCCCACGTGTAACCTATCCTACCTATCCCACCTAGCCGCATTCAGATAACTCGGAAACTTTGTTCTTTGCATCTCGCTGCGGATGCCGCGATTCCCCGCAAACCGCTTTCGCACAAGCTGCCATTTACGATCAGGCCGCGGTCACGGCCTCCTTGTTTATACTCGCAGAATCTGCCACTTCACCACTCAATCCGACTCCCGGGATCGCTTCTTGTGGATCACGTGTTTCGTTGATATACCCGATCGAGAGGAGATACGCCGTACGCGGCATTCTATTCGAGGGCAGACGCGACCTTTAAAATTACCGGAATACAGGCGGAGTCGAGTCGTCAGCGCGGCTTTACTCCCCATCGCCAAAGGTGGAACAGTCGAGTTTCATTTATTTTTCCGGTCGACCAGTGATTATGCTCAGCGAGTGAGCCGGCCGTTCGGAGCGTAGGTAATTCGCAGCTCTGTGTTACGTACGTATCGGTCTATTTTCATACGCTGGAAAGAGGGATATGTACCCATAACACCCGGAGCAGGGTACACTTGGGTGTAAATACACCCCGCGGTGCGGACGATCCGCGATCCAGCGATCCGTGATTGCAACGCGCGTCCCCCTTGTGCCCATAATAGCGTCACGCGCACGACGTAGGAATCTGACGAGGCTGAGGAATGAATTAACGTCGATCGAGCGGTGCAGTGCCGGGAGCCGGGAGCCGGGAGCCGGGAGCCAGGAGGAGACTCTGACCGACACCCTTTAATTTCCAACCGGAGTCTCTTTCCCTTAAAATTGTCGATTAAACATTTTTTCTCGCCCATAACGAGGTGCGCGACGTCTGTGACGGTATCCACGCTCCGGAGTGTCACGTTTCGTTGAGCGACCTCGGAGCGGTGCCGACCGCAGAGACCAGGGGGTGTCCAGTTGAGAGTGCGGAGTCCAGTACACGTACACACCTCCCCGGACTTAATTAAACACCGAGAGCAAAGCCGGCTTAGTTCGCAAAGTGACCGCAGCGCCACCGTTGACCCAACACCCGCCCCGGCTTTGTTCGGCCTCAGAGTTCTCGATGTTACCTGTAACGAGCGCTGCACTGCCGCCTCTGTGTGAGAAGCTTGCACGAGAATTGGAGAACGGAGATTGATTTTGATTCCGCGCGAGTCTCGCGATTCGGTAACGATCGTGAAAATACCGCAAACAGCGCTGCTGAGGGAGAATTTCGTAGTGGAAACGAATGTGCCGGGGGGGCACCTAGAAGGAACGGGTTGACAACGGGCGAGGGTGGGTCTCGTTGACGTAACAAGACTCGGGGTGGGCGTCGCGACGCTTTGAAGTAAACCGTCGCGGCAGGAGAAGGGGCCTTGGTCTAACCCCGCGGAAAACGGTGGTAGGACCGGTCACCATGCTCCGTCGTGCCACTCGCCCACTCTCCCACTCTCCCACTTCTCACCCCCAATGCAAATTCGCGGAAGAAGGCCTTTGTAAATACGCCGGCCGCTTTGTGCGGGGTCGGGGGCTCGGTATGTGCCACCGTATTCTGATTCATTGAACCTTTCGCGGGCCAGGGGCTGAGGGACGGGGGTGGAAAACAAAGTCACGTTGCTGGCCGTGGCGTGTGAACATTAGGAGGTTTTATACTCGACTGCCGAGGCTTTCGGTAGTCGCGGAGACCCCTTTGTCGCCGTGCCGTACAGCGTTTCATGTCCTATTCCGACTCGTTGGAAAATCGAGGAAGGAGGGATATGAAGTAATTGTGCGGAGCGTCTCGCTCTAAGTCTGGAAAAGGCGTCAAAGGTGTTTGTCCCTTTCGTTCCATTCCAATGCTCTCGCTTCCGCCTCTGGCCGATCATCCGCGCATTGATCGGAGAATCGTTTTTTGACTTTCATCCCGGGTTCTTTCGTCCTTTTCGGTATTCACCGAGACGTTCTTCAAGCGGTTATTCCTTCCGGTCGCCAGCGATATTTCGACACGTTTTCATTCGCCGAGTCACACGAGCAGGGAAATTGCGTCGCAGGTTGACTGCAGGGGAGCGAAGAGCGAGTCCCCCGAGGCCCAATTACCACGACACCCGATCCTGGCGTCACAGCTTGGCTAATTCGCGGGCGAACTCGAAAGGGGAGAGTCGTATAAATCTCTTTCTGCAAACTACCCTCCCCGCTCCCCGTCTCCCTTCGAACTCTTCAGAGTTACTTCGGTCCATCTCCCGATCATTCCGCGACTTCGGGCAAAAGAAGAACACACACTTGAATCTGGATGAGTAGGTTATCAGATCGACGAGGAGCCAAGTTCCGAGACCAGCAGGGCCGCGGTCTGGCTTCCGCGACGTTGTAGTTGTGGGTGTAACTTTTTACCAGTTTCAGATTTACGCGTCCGATGCAGAACATCCGGTTTTGGATCGTGTCCAGCGTTTCGGGATTTACCGGTAGCGTTAATCTGGTACATCGGGTTCCTCGGGCGGTTCATAGTTTCCCTATTTATTATTATATTACCGCGGGACGTTGTTACTACTCCGAGCTCTCAGTCTCCGGTCTCCGGTCTCCGGTCTCCAGTCTCCACTTATAATATTAATATTATCGTTCGAGTCGGTGCGAGATGATAAATACCAACTCGCGTCGCCGCCGCCGAGTCTGACCCGGATAAAAATTTCACGTTTAATTTACGGAGGCTGGAGGCGCGGGGACCAGCGGCTTGACGTCAAATAGGCAAAAAATGTTTGCTTTTCTTCAACGGTTACAAACCTTCGAGAAAACCCTGTTATAGAGAATCGCGCCTCGAACGACGACCGCGACCCCCGCTCGTATATCAGAGAGTAAAGTTACGATTATAAAGATGTCGAAGGCGGATGTCTGCTCCTGCAAGTCACGCTGCTCCTCATTCGTTCTGATATTTTTGCTCTATTCTCGTTTCTTCTTCCCTTTTCTCATTCATCCAATATCATGGGACGGAATCGATTCAGTTTCGGAAATTTCGTAACCATCCACGTTTTTAACCTCCTCTCCGTGAATTTATGATAATATCTGGCGGTATGGAAAAGCTGGAAACATCATTTTCTCCCTGCGCCCAGGATGTTTGGTAAAGAGTATATTTTTACTCACGTTTTCAAACATTTACGTAATCACGGAAGAATACGGTGTAATGAATATACTTCACTTACAGACATTAAATCGTGAATTTTTCAAACAATCTTTTTTCCAACAACCATCCATCATAGTCTTCCGCCGAACGAAGAATTAATAATTGTTTAGGTAAGCGGGATACCGATTTGTTCAATGATCGTACAAAGTGAGAACCCCTCGGCAGCTAACTCATTCGGGAGTGTGACAAAGGTCACCTTGTAGCGGCGTGCAAGACATACATATAAAGCGGTCCCCCAGATCCCCGTGGAAGTAGCGTCTGCGACTAACCTAAGATACAATACCCCGCTGCGTGTCACCCCTGTGCACTCCGTGCGTAGTTTCAACCCCCTGGTAAGTTCAACCTTTATCGAAATGCCAAGTAGTTCAGTAAATAGGCTAATATCCCACCCTCCGCATGCTCCCTTGATAGTTACATCTCTTTTTATAGCTTTCAGGGATCACGGAAAAAGAAGCTTTCCAAGGCACGAGCGAGAATTCTCAGACGTTGTTTTCAAGAGTTGAATGAAAATCCACGTTCTCGAGCGTCGAGGGATATTTTCATTAGGTTCACAAAATTAAGGATTTTCAGCTGCTCGCCCGAAGCCAAGACGTGTACCGTATATACCGTGTATAGTTATACATGTACACGTCGTCTCCGTTGTCCGTGTCGTCTGGGAGTCGGAGATGATTGATGAACGAGTCGCACGGATATTTACCCACACTCTTGAAAATATCTCCTCTCATTCGACTAATGACTGTCTTGTAAGAGACACCGTGTCACCCGCCTCCTCTCCCCCATCCCTGCCAAACTAACGACGTTACTAACAAGGGTGGCCTCTCTTCCTACCTCGCGATTGCCGGCTCGTCAGAAACTCGAAAAGACCACAACCGTAAAACACTGCATCGCGAATCTATGCGTGTCCTCGATTTATCGACGAACCAAAGATGATACCGGGACTCCGCGTCTCGCTGAAGGGGAGGCATAGATGTGCCCGACATAATGCATGGGATAGAACGATTTCCTCTATTTGCACGGCATCGTGAGACACTAGGGTTGGGTTTAGCGACTGGCCTGTCATATTCATGTATTGACACCGAGCTGGTTGACTAATGGACCGGTGTTGTCCCAGGCTCGCGTTACCACGAGGGTGCAGAACCGAGGCGAGGCAGTCAATTCCCTCGATTTCCTCGATTCCCTCGACGCGCGTAGTTTCCACCCAAGGAAACGGGCTCCGGGTTCCTAGGTGGTTGACGGATGGACCTCGAGAATGTCGAGAGAAATTTGCCCAAGACCGTCGTCCGGTTCATCCAGTTCCGACCGAGTCGATATCGCGCGCGAAATTGCATCGAGTGGAAGGCTGCAGCATCGGTGGGGCGAGGGGGACCGGGGTTAAAAAATTATTGATTATCGGGGTGAAATGGTCTTTTAATAACCTCGGAGCTCCGAATCCCCGTGGATTTTCTTGTCTTGGACTTTACATATTTATAAACCGTTTTATTGTGCGCTTGTCAGACCGATGTCACATTTTAAATACAATTTTACGATATTGTATCATAGTTTGAACCTTGAGGGTGAAAAGCTGCAGGGTATCGGAGTTTCAAAAGTGTAAATGTCGATGTCAAAGTTGAGAAAATCGTCGAGCGAGTCTTCGTCGGCGTTGCCATCGGAAATATCGGGAGGTGAAAAATGAATAGAAAAAAAAAAAAAATAAAGAATGAAAAATCGTCGGGGGAAAAAAGCAGAGTCATCAATCTTGGATGTGTGTGTCCCCGTCCGTCCGGTGTCGAACCGAGGAACATGAACGAGAATTCTCGCAGTGCCGCGACCGAGAATCGAAGACCGGGAACAGGGAACCGAGTTATCTGACACGCATTGTCCACCCCCATATTTTACCCCACATTGTACTCCAGCTAGGACGATACACCCTGGCGCATATCGTACAGAAGACATTCCGCACTTGGCGCCAGACGAAGAATTCAAAATCTGGAGTCCACCGCGATTTCGAAGGACAACCCCTCCCTTACCGGACTGACATCTGATACAAACTTGGTTGAGTGATCGCGCGACCATTACTTGCCGAATGGGGCCAACATCCCCGAAGAGCGCGATAGGATACACGGGCTTCGAGAAGGAACTTAGTAACGTCCGCGAGGAGGTGTACGGCTTCTTGATTTATTACCGAGTAACCCTTATGCTCTTTGAATGTGATCGAGATACTCGGTCACTCGGGGAAGGGGGCTCTTAATCAAGCGCCTCTCGATGGTTGCTTCTTCGCACGAGGCGATCACTTTGTACGAGTATGAGTGGTTGAAAACTTACCGCGTATTTTCTGTTCGTCTTGTAGCTGCCTCTCCAGGCTGTCTTTGACTTCCTTCTCCCTTAGTACGTCCATTCTGAGTTCAGCTGTAATAAGAAAGAAGAAAATTTCGTGGAATAACGATAACAATGATATGGGAGAATGGGTCGTAATTCGGTACTTTATACTTTATCTCCGGTACCCGGCCTAAACACCGATATCAAACAAAATGGTCCTGCAGAAGATTACACCCTATATAGCGGAGGCTGAAATGTCCCCGTCTTGCCGTAAAGCAGCCATGACGCGTAGCGGATGAAAAGTGAATCGCGGCTCTGCGAACTGTCTCGGACTCGCCCACCTCCTCAACCCTCATCTCAGATTCGAAATGGCTAATCTAGTTGCGAGTGGGTCTCCGGGGACCGAGGAGACTGCGACAAAGCGGAAAAGGGAAGCTGCTTCCTCCTTCGACGAGGAGCCAGCCGTTAGCGTGAAGCGGAATCGCAAGATTCGAGTGCTCGCCGAGGCCAGGGGTCGCGGTACTTGGTACCTGCAGACATTGGTACCCGGGCTTTCCGGCAACTGGGTGAGGAGTAGCTCCTCCGCGTCTTAATATAATTCCATTAGAGGTAACTATGCCCGGCCCGGCTCTCGCGTCTGGTTTCTACTCCCTGCAGGTTCGCGATGATTCGGGCTCGCTAACCGTTGGATTTAATCACGGACCCAGTCGACCGTGCGATATTCTCATTCTCGTCCTCGTCCTCGTCCTCGTCCTCTTCATTTCGTCCGGGTACGAAACGGAGGAGTGTTATTGCCGTATTAACCTGACCTCACAGAGTGTTAACCGAGGCTGCCCTGGTCTTCCCTCGTTCGCAGCGGCCCACGGACCTCGGAAGATCCTCCGGACGGTGGTTATAGTTACAAGAACCCCGAAACTGAATTATTTCGCGGCGATGGGACCTCGGGGGAACCGTTTCAGGATCTCTTGTTGTAATGGACGACGAACATCTTGACGACGAAATTAATTCTAAAACGGTATCACGAGTCACGGCAACACTCGATCCTCCGTGATCTCCGCTGTTCCGCGGCTGAAAGGATCGATCGGCGACTCAGAGGCTTCGTTATCGGTCGAGGATCGTAATGGTAATAAATTAATGGACGGTATCTCAGGCTCTCAGTTGCCTAACGAGGCGTAGGGGATACCGAACGGTGATCGATAACGAGGTTAAAGTGGGCATAGCAACGTTTAAATTCGTTTAATTTGGCAATAACTGCCGGGTTTCCGGTAGTTTTTAACCACGTTGCCGTTTCGACTCCTCACTCGATTGCCGCAAATTGAATCTTGCGCGATCAACTCGCAACCGAAATGAACTCGGCTAACGAAAATTACCGGACACAACCTCGCGAAGGCTCTAATTTACTCCGGGCGCCCTTCATCCCTCGCCGTCACCCTTCCTCGCGGTTTATACCGAGACGTGGCTACGTGTGGAGCTCGATATATTCGACCATTCCTTTCTTTTCCTCGGCACAAAGTCCCGGGTCATTACCGTGTGGTATAATCGTTAATTCACCGACTGAGAAATGCCGCAGAAAAAGTGGCTGAGCTCGTTACGTTATAACCGGATGGTTACAGGATCGTAGGATCCGTATATCGGAATATCGGGGAGAAAGAGAGAGCGAATTAGCCGCCCTCGCGGTCCCCTTTCCGCAAACCGAATTAGGCATCTTGATTCAGAGCTGCGGAATTTAAAACTTTATTATTATCGGGTTGGCAGTTTTTACCTTGTGCAGCTTTTCACTCGATTGAGACCGAAATGGTCGTCGTAAACGACCCTGTTCAACGATCTGTGAATCTTTTATATTTCATTTTATTCGATTTATCGCCAATTTCTGCCCGCCTAACTACCTACCTGTATACTTTATCGTTATATCCACCTAATTCACACATTTATATAGATTTTTCGTAACAGCTGTGCGGCACGGGATACATATTTCAGATGCACTCTGGTAACGCGCTCTTATAATTTACTACCTTGAGGTGATTTTCATGGTGCGAACACAAAGTGCACTAAAAAGTAAGAAGAAGGAAAAGAAGATGAAGAAGAAGAAGAAGAAGAATCGTAAATCAATTATGCGAGAAAACGCGCATTGAAATTAGACTGCGGGGTCGTGAACATTAAAATTTCAGGGATTAATATCGTAAGAAACGTGTGATACATTAGAACGAGGCGAAAAGTATAGCTATACCTGCGGTGCGGCCGCTGTATGTATATATTTGGGGGAGTCTGATTCTTAAGTGACGCATCGTTACGGCGCCCGGCCCCGCGGGAATGGGGCCTCCTCCACCTCCCCCTCCACCTCCACCTCCACCTCCGCAAACTCTACATCATTCTTATTTCAATTAGCCATCGTCTCACGTCATAAACTTTGAATTATGTTCGGATTATTATTACGAGGCTTCTCCGATAACTCCCGCGGTTCCCCAAAATCTTGGAATAATTTTTTACCAAAAATGCAGAAAGTCTGTGTCTGAGTCGCCGCGACATCGTTCCTCGAGTCCGTGATTATTGATTAGCAGCTGCAGTACCGCCGTCAGCCGAGACCCAAGTCGAGGTAGGTACTCGTAATGCCACGTGCTGAGATATTCGCATGCCCCGGAGGCCCACCCTCAGAAACAACATCGCAGACTGCTCGCGGCTATTCACCTATGTAGCTACATTTCCGCATACCATACACGATATACGTCACGATACAGACGGCTTCGAGTACGCGTGTGCACGCGTGTGCGCTGCATGTATCGATAAGTAGACGGCATAGATCGGAAATCGTTTCCCCGCTGTAATGTACTTTTCGTGTTCTCAATATTGCTGCTGCGCCAAGTTTAGTTATTGTTTCTTTTATATCAGATCGCCGAGTAATTATACCGATTTCTTAATCATTCTTTCGATGAATATATAATTAGCAGATCTCACGTTGATCGGGAACGCCGCAGGTATAACGAATATCAGATTCATAATAAATTAGTGAGGATTAATAATGCGAACGTTAATCTAATTCAATTAAGGGAAGCAATTACCACCAGTGCAGAGTTGTAGCTCCGGAGTCTGTAACTTTCCAGTTGCCTGGGAACGCGGATCGCTGCCAGCGCAATTCTGCCGAGGAAAGAGCGGATAGGGGAAAAACGTCTCGGAGCTCCGGAGAGCTGCGAGCTGCGAGCTGCTAGCTGGTAAGCTATTTATGAATTTAATTTAACTGATGGATTAAGTGTGGCAATAAACTATGGATAGGAATTAACCGGGGGGATTATTGTATAATTTACAACTTCGGAATGAGGCGCAGTCTTCGATTCCCACTCACTGTGATACCTGTATATAAACCTCCTCGTGCCAATGAGTTATCGAATTCAACATTTTATCAGATCGTCATATCAGAGAGGAAGACTGCGCGCTCTGCGCCCCGAAGCGTAGCTTGGACGGAGGATAGTACAGGTTAGGGTATATAGTTTTGAATTTCATAAATCTAAAATCCTAATCCCAGCTAATCCTAATGTTGCAGTATTTGCCTAGGCAGGGCATTCGCGAAGGGTTACCGCGCGGGGCTACCGAGAATATTATTGTTTCTACCCCTGCATATTATAGTTGAATAGTAATTAAGCGTTTTCTCCCCGAGGGGGTGGCCGGAGGGATCGAAGGGGCGCACGTCACTCCGGGTAGAAATTTAATTGTCATCCCGCCAACGATTCTCAGAGGTTCGACGACGATGATATCGGACTTCCGATCGTCAGGGCATCCGCCAAATTTCTATTTCCGCCAGTTTTCTCAACTCTTCCAAACTACGTCGAAGACGCTACAGGTGGACACATACACTCGGCAGGACGGACGAAGAGGACGGCCGGGACGGGTCGAGGGAGGACTCGTTACCAAATTTGGACATTGACGCGCGCAGAGAAGCCAATAGTTATCCGATTCGTATTATAATCCTGGCCTATAGAATGGAATAGTCTACAAGGGTTCGGTCGGGGTTTAAGACGGACTTAGCCGGTGTTCCGGCCGCTGGCCACTTTGCCTCCCATTAACCATTAACGAAAATAGGATTACGCTACAACGAATAGGCTTTCGATGTAACTCGACCATTTCTCCGGTTCTCTCAAAGCCGCAGTCTTCCGCAGTGGTCCACGAATCAAGTCACCTAATTTCTTCATCAATAATTCTCAAGACGGTAAAAGCTGCGCCGCGCTTACGTACGTACCCAACATAGAGAGAATCGATTCACAGACGCGAGACAAAGGGCTTATCAGCAGTTTCACTTTAACGTTCGGAGAGATACAGGTGCAGGTTTTGAAACCCGGGTGTAAGTGGTTGCTCGAGTGATACAGATATGTAGGTACATATTTGTCGTACGTTGGTCAAATGGGTGGCAGATGGTGCACGCCGGCGCGTCGGCAAGGGGCCGCGACGTGTTTCACTGCACTCTTAATTACCTTATCGGTTAAAAGCGATCCTCGCCTCAGATACATGCCCGTTACACACCGGTCATTACATATCTGTTCGCGAATGCGAATGGTACTAATGCGAGCATTTCCTGCGTCGCGTCTCGTGACTACGTGTTCCCCTTTTCTTTCGATCGTGCCGTAGAAATTCAACCAACGTCCGATCGCTTGTACGACTGGCTAATTTGATTATCTGTATTAACACATTTTTCTTTCGTCCCTCGTCAGTAAATAACTCCGAGCATTATTATTATCACACGGTCGCATCGTCGCCCCGACATGAATGGGTATTGTTTGACACGGTTCTCCGGAAAATACCACTCTATGCCGAAGATAGTGCCGCAATGTACCTATTTGCCGTTGGGCACTGTGCGGTCCAGGCGGCATATGACCCGGCTGACACTCAATTTCGAGTAAAGCATTAGCCGATCAAATATCACACCCGTTATCACGACCTAGTGTTAACATTCAGTTAATAGTTGTTTTCACAATCTATACGAATCCCTGTATCCCTCGTACAAAAAAAAAAAACACACTGCGCTATCAGTAAAACAGTCCGAAGCCTTATCCAACGACAATTGTCCTCGCACCATTTGCGTTGAGATACATTGGAAATAGAATGTCAAGAAGCTGTTTATTTTCAACCCACCTCAATTTTCGATGAGTTTAGATCGTTGCTACCGTTTTTTTTTTTTTTCAAGACAATTAAAACTGCGGGCATGATCCGGGACGTGGAAACTAGGTGGCTATGCATAGTTTTCTGATACGCGGGAATCTATAGGTACGTACTCAGGTATTATATGCAGAGGTAATATCTCGTGAAAGACTCACCTCGGGCCCGCGATACGGCCGAAAGCATTTTCTGGTTCGAGCGCGATAGCCTCGGCGAGGACCATCGGCAAGCAGGTCTTTCGCGACGGTAATCTGCCGAGTTATGGTGGCCGCCCGCTTACGATCGTAGAATTACGAGGTGCGACCTATTGATTTCACGAGACGCGGCTTAACGCGGAGTCATTCGATTCGTGTTCTCGGATGCATTGACCAGCTCCGTGCCGCAACAAAGAAGGTGACACAGCCGCACAGGGACCGCTGCTATCGAAGCTATTGCCCGAGTCCGAGTTTAAACGCGCAATAACGCACATTGGCGAGATTCCGAGAAATCGCGTGTCCCGAAGTACCTACGCTCGGGATTCACGCGAGGCTAGACCGGAAACGAGGATGAGGAGCAATAACGTCACCTTTTCGTACGCTGCGACGCATTCGCACGTTTTCGCCGACCGCAGAGTGCAGCTGCCCCGTGTCATTCGAGTACAATTAACGATATTGCTATCTCCATCTTTATTACACCGGAGCATAGAACGTCTCGACGTCGTATGGCGTGTGCTGTGGTCCGTGTTGCGTCGAGCACTCGCCTTTCCGCCGGTTCAGCTGATCCGTTCCTCGGTCTGTCAGTCAATAATGATAAATCTGTGCCCGAACGTAGTGAAATATAATTGGCCTGGCTCCTCCGACCTCTCGACCTCCCGCGGCCGATGATGAAGTGGAAACCGAGTGGAAACGATACTTCGGCGATCGAGAACCAAGTTGCGGATTTTGTTCGACGTTGTTCTTTTGCAAACTCTGTCCGATTGTTGGATCCGTTTCGAGAATGCGATAACCACGCCGGCCTGCCTCGTTCCGGTTGCATTGCATTGTTGGTATTCGAATGAATCCATGCGGACACACCCTGTTCTAGCGAAAGCCTTATTTTATTCGCCTAACGACTCCGGGGCTCCAGACGTGCTGGAGCTACAGAAGAGAGAGGTGCGTCGTTCTTTTATTTTTAGATCGTAAATATATCCACCCGGTATTGTAACAAGACGTCAACGCGCGCTCACCAACGACCCAGGGCCTGGCCACAACTGCCAGCCAAACGATATGATCTTTATGGACAAGAGGCCGATTCGGAAGTTTCACTCCGTCAGCCTGTGTTCTATTTTTCTCTTTCCCAGTTGTTTCTAAACTTTTTCTGACAGAAGCTGCGATCTTGGGCCTAGACAAAAGCGATGCACGTTTAAATGCGTTTCTGTTGGCCAGTGATAAGTATATACTATGTAGATGAGGGGGAAACAGCTGAGTGCAGCGGGGGTCTGTTCGAAACGCGAAATATTCTTTGTGTGTGTCAATTAATACAGAAGAGGAGGGTGGGTAGGCTGAGGGCCCCTCCCGCCGACGGGATACGCGGGTAAACAGTAGAGTTTTAACAACCGTTTAATTATGCAGTTTGCGAGCGTCAAAACGGGCAAATAAAAAGAGTTATTTACGGACAATAAAATGGGTTACGAGAGAACAAGAATTATAACTATCTGCTGCGCAAGCAAGCAACTAGTAGTTCGTGTGGTTATAACGATCCCTTTTATTGCCACGAGAACTGGAGATTTTGTTACACTGAAACATTTCAAAGTGCAGGACTGCGGAGCTTTCGGCCGCGGAATCTCATTTAAGTACTTTTATCTCTCAACAGAAATTTACGATTCGCCACTCCGCGCATTAACAGACGGAGAAAAGGACTGCGGGTAGAGAATAAGAAAAAATGAGTGAATGCGTTAAATAAAAATAAAAAATAACGCAGCGTAAAATTGAAATTTATTCCAAGCAACGGCCGAGTTCTCCGAGGTGGACGGGACGGATGTCTGGCGGGCAACTAGTCAAGTGAAAAACGGACCCACCTTCGAGAGTCCCCCGGTAAGCTGAGATCCTCGTAGAGGCGAGCTAAACACCCACCTTTTTCCGTCATCGACTTCCGCTGGACGGTCCCAGCTCCGAAAGAGATAATTTCGTCATATTTCTATAGCTGTGACGGGGAACGGCGGACGAACCCGTGTCGCATCTGTCCTTACAGGACCTCCGTGCGCCGAGTTCGATCGGCCAAAGCGATGCGTGTAGGGTTGCACGAAAAAAGTGTAAAAAGGACTCCGAGACTCTCTCGTTCAGATTGGTCGGACTCGGCAGCAACAAACGACGCGTCAACGGTCGCGGGTTCGTTCCTTGACGCAGGAGCTGGACCTGCCCGGATTCGGCGGGGCGGACGGAGATCCCTCCGAATCGGGTATAGACCCGGACCGTAGAATTACCAGCAGTACCTAAGCTGCGTCGTGGATCTCCGCGTGAGTCTAAGTCCTAAGAGCCGGGGTATGCGTGTCCGGAGTTGTTTTATTGTTAAATAAATAATCAACCAGTTGTTCCCATGTTAGGGATAATTTATTATCCTCTCCGAGTCAGCGGTCCCCCGTCTCTCTCGCGCACGTATCGGGCATACGGTCTCCGTTCTGCCTCTTCGTCTTCTTCCTCTTCCTCCCGCCCCGCGTTAAAACTCTTAAATTCCGTGCGGGTGCAGCGGCAGTGCGGCGCGTTGCGTTTATTTGGTCGTCCGCTAGCTGAGCTTCTAAGTGGTGCTATATGCTAAGGCCCGAGGTTTCTTTAATTGACAATCGCTACGTCGCCCTCCCGGGGTCTCGCCGCGTTCGAGGTGGTATCCAACAAGAGGCCAGCCGCGCCAACATCGTATTGTCTCCGATTTTGTTTACTTTTTCTTTTTGCCATATTTTTTTTTTCATTTCATTTCTTTTTCCACCGTACTTTCCTGCCCTCAACGAGGACCCCGTTTGAGAGGACATATACCTGATATCCTCTCCTTGCTCCACGATCCTCGCCCCGGGCTCTCTCTCCCTCCGCAAACTCGGCCTTACCTCCCGGTGCAAATAATAAGGCAACGTTCCAGCATGCAACCAGTTTTCTGTATTCGTCCCAATGCACGCGCGATCCCCTAGATCCACTTGCAAAGTCACACCAAAGAATTACCCCACCGATCTGACGCTTATAAGCTACGATCCTTTCTTTGAAATCGCGGTGTATGACGTCAATATTACAGGTAGGTATTCGAACGTTTCTTCCTCTGTCGAGAGGGTCTTCCACCGGTTGTCGGTCGGAGGTAATTAAATATCCGTTGGTTGTTGCCAGAGTCCAACCAACCGCCCAACGCGCTACCTTAACGATTGTCTCTGGGTCAGAGGTCGCACGCACACATCGCACAAATAATACCCTCGGTCGCGGCCGGTCGCGGTTATACGAGCGCAGAATAGCATGGGAACTATTATGCTTATTAAGATGGAAAGTAATAAATTATAGGCAGCTAATAATGGGAACCAAGCTGATATAATTGATGCGGCGTATACGTCTATACACACACGTGTGTGCATTTCACCCGTACATCGGTACTACGGTATATACAGGCTGTATATACCTACGTTACACACGTAAACACGGAGCGCGGAAAAGTCGCGAGATCAGATCTGCGGGCTGCCAGAGTTCTCCGTTCGACATGCGTCCGTGCGGTGCAGGCGGATCAAAGACCGCGACCATCGACATCTTCGCAGCTCGCGCGCGACCCGCCGAGATCCTCGATTCGAGGGAACAGACCTCTCGCGGTCTCGTGCAGCAGGAAGAGGCTAAAGAATTTTTTAATCATACCGCTTCCCCGTCCTACCTCTTTCTCGTATCTCTTTTTCGAGGCATGTTACTGCGGGAATAAAGCTGTAACGCATTTACTGCCACACGCCACCATATAATACCAATACCATTCGGCTATACCTATATCCGGCTTGTGTATACCCACGCTGAGGGTGTGCCTCGACCAATAAACTGATTCCGGTCTTAATTAAATCTATGAGACAATACGCCACTAATTAAAGTAAACATTCAACGCAATAAAAACGGCCGTCGCGTCTCGGGCTGTAAAACGAAGAGGACCCGCTGCATTTATTTCGTCGAATGGATCGAGTCGCGGTCAGTTTCGGTCGTACTTGGTAGCTGAGTAAGTGACCGCGGTGCCTCCCAGGCGGGTACCAAATATCACGATATACTTGACAAAGAAGGGAGAGGGAGAGGGAGAGGGAGAAGGAGAAGGGAGGATAGCGCGAGACGGCGAGTCTACAATTTTAATTAACCCGGTACCGGGTAGCCAATCGCGATCGAATCGGGCGCACGATCTACAAGGAATCTACATAAGATTCTCCACTCCCGGCTACAACTCAATTCCCTCGGCTCGGGCCTCCGCGATTCTCTCCTCGAAGCTGCACCAGCAGAAGCGCCGGGTTATCCACAGGTTGGAAACGGTCCACGCGCGCTCGCCTCCAACGCGGTCTTGCCTATCTTCTCGAGATCTGAGATACCCCGCAGCACAAGGACCCACGTAGCTACACATACCTATACGTACGTCGCCGTTGCCCGTTGCCCGTTGCCCGTACGCCACCCACCCGTACGACCGTATTGTCATCGCGGCCGAGGGAACCGGGCGTAAGTTACAGTGGCGCGTTGCTGCGGAGGGAAGAGAACGAAAAACGAAGAGCCGAGAGCTGAAAGTTGGCGCAAATAAATTGTTTGAGGAGGAGCTGCGATGTAAAAAGGAAAGAATACGCACCCCCCATTTTCCGGCTCAGCTACCGCTTCGGCGATTAATTATTTCTTACGCCACGGTAAGCTCGCGGCGATGCCCGATAGTGCCAATAGGTGTCCGGGACGCGGAAAGACGGGAATATTAGCGTATATTTATGAAACCCGATACGGCACGAGAGGGTGAGGATAAAATCGAGAAATAATAAGAAACGTCTCGTATTTTCTTCTTTTGCCGTGTGGGAGGTGCGTGCACGGCACACACGCATGTATACGCTGCAGAATGCAGATAGAAATACAAAGGCGAGTAATATCGGTAATACGGCTTGGTCATCTCGCGTGAATTGGCTCGTGGACCCTATAAGCACCCCGCGCTCGGAGGTCGGCTGACAATGAGCTAAGCTAAGCTGTGCGCCGCGAAGCATGCGGAGAAGAGTAAGGTAAAATAAGGTATAAGGCGAAGTAACTCGACACCGCGGTCGTGTATGTAAAACCATATGGTGTAAAACGAGCTGCCGCTTCGTTCAAGTATTAAATTGGGTCTTTCGAGACACGTGATGCCACTGTGAACGGCTTAAACGTCTTTGAGAACTATTTGCTCCGATGCGTTCGACTCCGCGCACGATTCCACCGCCGGTGCATATCTTTTTTCCAAGTATCTCCTCGTTTTTGGCCCGAGTCGTCGCGATGGAATTATTAAAATCGAGTCCGATGCGGTGCGGATCTAGAACGCAATAAACTTCTTCCGTAGTTTTCGTTTTTTTTTTTATGTCTATCCTCCGACGTCACACCTCCGTCGTGTTCGTGACGTAGTCCGTCGTTTCGCGAACGAACAAACAAACTCCGTGTATAAATAACTATATTATATTGTATATACGTTTAGCAAACGTGTTGAAACTTTGGATACATTGATGAGTGATAAATTTTGATGTACGAGCCAGTTGTACCTGATCAAAGGCAGATGTGTAGCTGACTGATTTCCAGACGATAGTCTTGTATCCTGCTCTTCGTGAATCGTGGTCCCGTCGCGGATACGTGGCAAATTGGAAGAATAAAAAGAATGGAATTAATTGCGAATGCGGCAGGTGGCGCAGTTGGTGACACATCTGCGATTGATCGGGCACTTACTTGACTCGTTCCAGAACGTCTCGTGTTCATAAGTAATTTTTATTTTCAACTCATGTTATGTTTCTTTTTTTTTTTTTTTATCGACATCAAATTATCATCATTCATGATTGTGTCTATATGTTTACAGTAATATAGTATATATGCGTTATACAGGACCTAGATTACAATAATTAAATAATTAAATCGAGAATCGATGATCTTTATCTTTATGTATGTACCTATACGTATATGTATTATATTAATTAATGACTAAAATGGCAAGATTTATGCGGTGCCATTTTAATGTTACCGGTTTTTCTTTCCTTCCTTTCCCTCTCTCCCGCTCTTTGTAATCGCACTCTCACTCTCTGTCTCTCCTCATTTGGTAAAACAAAAATCAGTAACAATAAAATGGCCTGGTGCTTGACATCGAGATTTAGGTTTTATTTTATTTTAATTTAATTAACTTATGATTATGTGTACCATTTCTAATTCGCCTACTTATAATCACTCTGATATGAACAGACGTTCGGTATATTCGTCACCGGATAAAATAATTCATACTAAATTCATAATCGGTTCGAGATCATAATAAACGCGAACGATGCGCGTTATGGGATATACCTAATCAAATATCAAAACATTTTCAATGTTCAATTTGTCATTGAGTTAATCAGCTATGAAATAATACTTATAGTACAAACTATCTAATCACTACAGTAACAATCGTTAGGTATATAAATAATAAAGTTCTAGTCAATTTCTTTTTTGAATAGCTGACCTGGATCTCCGCATTCCGTTGATGTATACTCTCATCGTCGAAAAGACGCCGAAACTTTATATACGAACTCAAAGAGCAATCTTTCATATATTCGTATTGTATAACTACGTAATTATAGGTAATCAGGTGTCATTGCAGTACCGAAGTATCATCTTCGCAACGAATCACCGTATCTACGATAATCGGATGCCCACCCAACTCGGCAACGTCCTCGCACTCCGCTATACCTTCGTACATTCTTTCCAATCTCGTTTCGTTCGATTCGAGGTGAAAAATGAGAAACGAGACGATGATTGCAAAGAGGCGAGGGTAGCGGGCGCGAGGCTCGAATCTACGTCGATTTACAAACCTACAAATCAATGCCTCCTAATGTGGTTCTGCGATAGTTGGAAGATAATAAAATTGTGGAGAGCGCCCTCGAGGGTCTTAAGAAAGCCCTGCCACTGACCTTTCTCGTGGTTGATCTTGCGCTCCTGCCGGCGTGCATTGTCCGCCGCGACCTCGAGGAGACCTTGGATGTTCCTGAGCAGAGTCTCGGTGCTCGAAACGGAGGGATCCTGCCCACCCTGCGACACCGCGACCGCGGCCGAGGCTATTTGCGAATAATTTAGAGCTTGCGGACTTTCCGATCCCGGTGCGGGTAGCGGGAGGTTCTCCGGCACGTCGGAAAGATCTGAAAGGAAAAAGGAGAATAACACCATGAGACACGTGAAGTTTGAAGAAATAAGAGGAAATAAGAGAGAAAAACGAGTCGATAATCGACCGCCATAGGTGAGCTCTTGTGCTTATCTCTTATTGCACTTAGGATTCGACGTGTTAAATGATGATAATAAATTTCGCCCCTGACCGAATATCTCGAGAGGTGAGGGGGAGATGCTGGATGCTGGATGCTGGATGCTGGATGCCATACCGTACACGACTACTTTGCGAAACTCTTAAATTATGCCGGGTGCGTGTCTCAACGCCGTAACGTCGCGACGCCCCCTTGTTACCTTTCCGCTAAAATTTGATTTAACGTTATTTCAATTGAATTAATCCTCGCTGAGGAGTCGTCTCCGACTTTTACTCTCGTGTAACCATCCCGGCAAACATGGACCCGGACCCACGGTTTCTCGAATCGCTCGGACTTGACTTTACAGGTTCGATCAATTGAACAATTAATAACGATTGACACAAACACAACGCGTTTATTTCCACGTGAGTCTGAAGCAATGTCGCTGCGAGCTAATAACAACGAAAGGAGTGCCGAGAAAGTTGACAAAAATATGTCTCACGGTTATATTGCGGTCGCGAATGAACGAAGAAAGAAAAAGACACAGACGTCGTGTATCAAAGACTGGAGACTGGAAGAGAGTAGATCCGTGTATTGCGTGGTTTCCTTTAAGTGACCGCATTGCTTTATGGTCAATGATACGTGGTTTATTGTATCGTCTTTTAATTATCAGCGGGCACCTACGTTCGGTGTACTTATGCGGTTCGATCGGTCCTGCGGTCCTGGAGGTCCTGCGGGACGGGACCACCGCCTCCGCTCCGGGTCCGCAACGGCGAGCGGCTTCTTTTGATAATCGCGGAGTCCGCAAGCTCCGGTACCAAGCGACGCGACTGACCGTTACAATTATCAAGCCTCACTCATTTCTCGTGGGCTTTGTTTCGAACCAATGCTTCATTGATTCATTGATCATCGATATCGGGCAAAGAAAAGAGAAGGGGGGGACGCGAAGCCAAAGGGAATAAGCAAATTATCAGGAGGCCTGGTACTCCGGATTCTGAGAAACTCCGGTGCGTCTCATTAAATCAGAACTGCATTCCTTACGCGTGTTCACTCCCACAAGGCTACCACTGCACCCCGGTTGTCCGCGAGACGGGGGCTGCAGCTTCCACGCTGAGCAAACACGGTCCATTTCGGCGCAATATACAAGTAGTGAAACGATTTATAGTTACAAGTTGATATTTAGTAAGCCCTCGACGCTAAAGCACGCGAAATAATATCGTAGCTAAACTATACGCGTGTAGTCATTGAATAGTAATGAAGTGCCCGTTAATTTTCGCCGTCCCGCGCCCATAACGTATATTCCATCTAATATCAGTTACTCATTTTCTTCCTTTCCTGCGATTCATTCTCCCCCGACTCCACGTCCACCGCTTCAGCTTCGCCTCCCGAGATAATTGAGCCGAACAACGATTCCGCGAATTAAATCGACTCTTTAATCAACCTCTGACCCACGCGAATCGCGAGAGGAACCGCCGAACGGGAAGACGCCCGATGCAGTGGCCCTCTCTCTCTTTGTCTGGCTCCCTCTTCTCTCGTTCTCTTGTTCTCAAGAGAGCGAGGCGATATGTTAGAAACCTCATTAAAACGGAACTGCAGCCACGATCTTTTATTTTCACGGTTATTGGACCGCGTATCTACTCCCGGGGACTGAATGCCCCGTGTAGGTTTAAACTTTACACTCCACGGTATTCTTTACGCTCATTGTTATCGCAAAGCTGCCTTCGAACTTCTCGAATCCTCAGTCCTCAGTTTCTGAGACTCTGACAAGAACGACGTGACGGGACGCGGATAGTTGGACCGAGACAAGTTTGATCCGTCTTTAATTGGTTAGGCAGCGTCCCAATTAACGTTCCGACAGGACAATCGAGGAATCGATTAGAAATCAATGCGATTATAACGCTCGAACGAATCGAGGTGCGAGGCGAGTTCGGATCGTGGGCGATTACGGTTCTCAAAAAGTTTTCTCGACCATGCACGGTCGTAGGTATACGCCGGACGGTATCCTGTCCCGTATCTTTCTTTATTAAAATGAAACTAAATATACGAAAGAAGATCTGCGGCTCTAATGATCCCGGGGTCCCTCTTCTCTCAACTCGTCTGGATTATTATACCTAGCCGGAGAAGCGACCGCAGTGGTTCTTAGTTAATTCTCCTCGCCCGGTGCATCAACGCTCCGAAAAGGGTCGGTCGCGCACCGGCGATCCCCCCGCTTGATGATTTAGAAATATTTTGACAACCGCTGGACTCGAACGTCAGACGTGTTCCTTCGAGCGAACAACGTGAATGAATCCCGGAACGTCTCGGGGCCCCCTCGATGATCGATGAGAGGTGAGATACCTCTGACCCACCACCAACCACCACCGGCACCGGCACCACCACCACGACTCGAGGGACCGCGGCGCAACGCGTGAGGCATGGCCACTCGGACCGATATAATTATTTTTCATTTGCATATATGCAACGAAATGTTGTTTCAACCGACCAAGGCTGATACTCGGAGCTAAATTAGCCCGCCCCTCACTCCCGCCGATTCTCGAACCGAATGAGACGGACCGGGGGAGAAGAGGACGAGCGGATTGCGTTACACGAAAATTTATCGAAACGAATCGGTGCGGGGATATAGGTCGCGGGTCTAATGGCAGAAGGTTGTGTTTCTTTTTTTCTGCATCAATCGCTCTGATAATAATCGAAAGGTGTGAATCAATTGAAAGTAATCAAAGTAAGGTTCGGCTATGTTTGTGTTTTTGGTACTCTTCAGTTTATGTGTATCCTCGTGGGTGTTGTTGGTACTCTTTAGTGTATATGTACCGCGCGCCGTTCCCTATAGTCGAAACGCATTCGCCCCCCGATCCCGTTCTCATGTGAAAATAAGCCTGGGAGGGAGAGAGCGCATGCGATCTCGACTGGACCTACAATTTTTATACGGTGGGTTCCGAACCACCAGAATCGCAGAATTGAGCACTTGAAAACTTTTGCTCTCGTGCAATGTGCTTATGCACTGAGCCACTGCGACTCGTCGAATCAATTGAAAGTAGAAGATCGAAGGTGATATTGGTGGTAACGCGCTTCTTCGCTTATAATACCTAATTGTAATTGAGAACGGAAGAAAAGGTTAAACAGATATTTATTGATTTTTTTTTCTCAATTTCTTAAGATAGCCATAAAAACTCATGGAACGCACAGGTGATTTGAAAAAACCGAAGTTTTGAAAATTTCAATCAGAAAAATGTAGAAATCAGAGCAGCAGAACGACACCACAATTTTATTTCTTTTGTAATTTTGATTTTTATTCTTTTTAGTAGCTATAAAAATGACCTAAGTCCATATGAAACTGGAAATAACCTATGTACCTATAACAATTCCGATAAAAAATATCTGAATGTAAAAACAGAAGGTCGTAACTACGAATTTTTGTGCCCCGACATTTCATGGGATAGCTGCGAAAACTGCTGAAGCATAGAAAAGTCTGAATGACCAAAGTTTGGAAAAATTGGAAAAGAAAGCGGGAGATAAAGGCAGAGGGTCGCGATCGCCAGGTCTTTTTTACAATCTTCACCTTCTTGTCGACTTCAATTTATCCGTGAATTCCGATAAGTTTTTGAGTTCACAAAGGTTGCCAGTTACGACCTTCTGCTTTTAGGTTTTTTATCGTTGAGTTGTGATTTTTGTTTCAGTTTTTCACTTCCACGAAGGATAGAAATTCGTATAATGTCATTCCGACCTTCTGGAATTATAGTATGTTAAGATTTGTCGCCAAAATGATATATAAAAGACAATTTTACGACCTTTTGACATTGAAAATGCCAATCGGTGGTAAAATGGGAGTAACATCAAGTTTAATTAATCGGGATCGCTTACCTTCGTCCTTGTCGTTATCATCGTCGAGATCGTCGGAGAGGTTGTCCTCGTCGTCTTCGTCGTCCTGCGAGCGGTGCGAGGCCCCAGCTTCGCTGCCGGAGTGTTCGCCGACGCTGCCGCTGCCGGCCGTCTTGGACAAATTCAGAACTGGACTGTGTCCGTTCGAGGAACCTGGAACCGTGGGACGATACGGGTTTATCGGGCTGAGTCATGGTTCGATATTTGTTTACGCGGCAATTACTCGGGGTGAAAACGGTAGAGTTTCGTCGGATGTGATGTCGGCGCGGGCGGTGCAGCGGACGGTTCCCCGACCCACTGACAACTTGATGGATTTTATTTGCTCGCGAAGAGTGAAACAAGCCAACTATCCTCCGCTCTCCGGAAATTCTACAGCCTCCGTAGGTATAGTTGATATCCTAGCATTTTAATCCTGACGTGGATGGATTCTGTTTGGGCAGCGAATGAGCCACTCGACCGCGCACGAAAGGGAAAGGGAACGGGCTGCGGATCTCGGGGTGTTTGGATTTGCCGCTAAACGGAACCGTGCCCAAAAACACAAACGCGGGTGGATCGCGCAGAAGGGACACGTGTGGATGCGATTAAAACATTACAGGGCGGCCCTTCGGGCCGTGAAATGCTTTAATCGCCGCAGCTTTGGACGAGAATGAATTTATCTTCGGACTTTGTAGGCGCATCGAGAGCCACGAGTCGCGCGTCTCGCGCGATTGAGGCTTCGTGGGCCAGGCGGATTAAAATATTAGTGGGAATTTGAAGAAACAAAAAAAAACAAAAAAAAAAACACCTCATCGACCGAAGGACCCGGGGCCCGAAGCTTGAAACTCAATATCGGACTTAATCTTCGGGATAAACGACGATCGGTTCGGTACGGATCGAAAATGGGGACAAAAAATGAGTAGGTGAATTATACACAGGCCCGGTAGGGATAATTGAAATCAGCCTCGATTTTCGTGTAATTAATGGATAGCGATCGACTACAACGTGGATTAATCGGGTTTTCCGATCTGAGAAAAAAAAAAAAACCCGTGACGCTGCGAGATCTTTTGTTGCGCTCAAAAGCATCGACGAATTCACACTCACCGTTGTGGGAACTGAGGTCACGGGGTTTGTGGTCCAGTGCCAGAGCCCTCTCGGCGTCTCCTCGTTCCTCTCTCAGTCTGTAACAAAAACGAGGATATTTCTACATTAGCAAAGGTTCGTGGAGAAAAAATCCCTCTTATTTATTTATTGTTTTCATAAAAAGGTCAGACAAAGAGATGGCGATGGGATGTTGAATATCCGCAAGACTGTCTGTGCGGCGGCTGAAAGACCGTTAAAATCTGCAAGAAAACGCAGTCGCGACTTACGTCTCCTCATTACCGTATCCTCTCCCAGACGCTACGCAGATTTCGCGTTTTATGTTTTATGTTCAACGTCCGTCTCGCGGGGAAACTTTTAATTTTTGCTTTTTATATTGTTTGCCTTTAGCTGGAGGCATTTCGGCGTAATATATCTCACTGTGTTTCACCTCCGGTACAGAACATAAAGATTTCCCGTTCAGTGATTATAACCAGAAAGGAACCTCGGAAACTGCCCGCAGCCGGTGGGAGGCTGAACCTCACATTCCGGCAAACGAGGAAACCTGGAACACCGAGAGCGTCCTTTCTTTCTGCGGCGATTAACTTTGTATTCCAGACAGAGTGTTTTTCTAGTTCTCTCTTGGTGCAAATTATTCCCGAGGGAGCAGCCGCTGGTTCTTTCCACCGGCGCGGCGGTTCGCACCTCGCGAATCGAAACGGCGGTCCATTAAGTAGAAAGTTAATATCATTATGCTATATAATATCGGGCGCATCTGGGAGCCAAGGAGCACTTTACCGACGCCGACTCCCCCAACTCTCTTACGGTTCTCCGCGTGGTTTTCCACGGAGGCATCTTTCTGCCCCCCTTATAATGCTCTAATTTTTTAATGAGAAAATGCTTTTAAAGAGCCCGAGAGAAATATTATCCAAGAGCAATAAGTTACACCCCCGGCGCTGGCGCCCCGCGCCCTCGCTCGGCTGCGACTAGGCTTCCGATCCTCCTATCCTCGATTCGACCAGATTCCCCGAATGTCCTCGACGATCTCCACCGACGTCAGATATCATAACGACTTAATTTCGGTGATGATTAAATTTTAATTGGAAATACGAGTTGATTAAGACTGCCGATGGATGGGCGCTCGTCCCGCTCGCCTTCATCTTCGTATTCAAGTCTCTCGCGCGAGACGGGAGGAGACTCGAGTCGAGTCGAGACATACATAGCAAGCTCGCAATAACCAGCTACGAACGTCGCGCTGGTTATTAAATTTGTAATTAGTTGAATATTACACCGAGCGTCGCCGCTGCCGGAGACGGAGCTGCAGCTCGACTGTAGGGACGGTTCCGGTGTTAATATGTTACAGGTTTCATTACCCGGGTACGGTTCCTAGGCACATGCGAATAATTAGTAACTCCGCGTCAACTGGGGCACAACTCGATAACTTGAACCCTGACTTCTCGAAGATGGAAGGTGGAAGAAGACGGAAGCCCCGAAGAATCCGCTCCCGAGAGTCGATCGGACCGCGACCCGACCCCGGCACCGGTTCAAAATCATCGATCGAATAATTGGATGACGCGCACTCGTCCCTTGTTAACACATGGCTCGAGGTCTTTCGCCGAGCTGTTGTGTGTCGAGGGACGAGAGATCCGAGGGCATCGATCGACCAGGTTTAAGCCTCCGCGAAATCAAACGCATCGTCCGCATAGCGCGATAATGATAACAATAGTTGTAATTTCGGAGGAACAAAGGCGAACGGGGCGATGGCGGAAGGTATGCGGTGATTGTCGGTACCTAGTCTGTTTTCCCAATAACTTCACCACGACACCGCGGGACAAACGCGATTTTGGCCATCCTGCCCCGCCGCACCGCCTGCACCTCGGCCTGCACCGATCAAGAACCGCGCTCGTCAGATTCAATTATCAATTCAAACGCTGTGGGTATAATACATGGACACATGTCAACGGTGGATCAAACGGAAATCTGGTTTCACGGAATTTTATGAGAGAAAAAAGAACCCCGCGGGGATTCCGGTGCGTGCGAGCCTCTCGTGGCCTCGCTTGACTAATAGATCGAAACGGGAGCCGGGGTTTACGCAATACCAACAGAGATAACATGCGATACAGCGTGCAAGACGGACTTTGTATCAATCTGACGGCGAGAATTGTGGAAGCAGAAGGCGGGATGCGAGGGGCGATAAACCCGTCTCTCTTTCTCTCGCGGTCGGCAAAGCGAGGAAAGTGATAAATGATGCGGGGCACACGCTATTGAGATTAATTTTGTTTCTATCTCCCGATGTTGTCTCGAATCTTTCATTCAATATCTCAGGCTCGCGATACAGAAACGGTATATACATATAATGGAAGCCGTCTCTCGGGGAGATGACGCGGCAGCTAATATTTCTATCTCGGATGAAAGTCTGGCCGGATATCTTCCTCAACGCTTACGATAGAGACGCGGGAGAGATAAAGTCCGCGGACTGCCGGGTGAAAACAGAAAAAATTGAATCAGTTATCCGAGCCTTCGACTTCGGCCGAGCGCCGGTTCCGTGGGATACGGCGAGAAAATGTATTTGCGAAGCGACCGTACCGACTCCGTAGCTCCCTAAACAAGCGGAGTAGCTAATTAGGTATCCCCCTGAAAGCGAGGAACCCCCGCCGACAGGAAATGAGACGGCCGAGTATTCTATCCGCTCCATATATAAACGCTTGCTTAGGTTAGGATACACACAGTCGGATTAAACGAGATTCTGGGATAGAGATAAGCTGCGAGTTTACGTCCGAGGAGGACAGTCGTTTAATTAGATGACGGAGATTTCCCTTCTAATGCTGATTGAACTAAATTGTTCCGGAAGCGCGAGGACACAATGCCGCGGCCTCAAATTCTCTCTCGCCAGGCTCCCAGGGACAATCGCGAATGAAGAGAGATAAGGTCTCGCTCTTTGAATCGGCGTCTCGTTACGTACAGACCTACACTTCCGAGTCCCGACCAAAGAACGAAATTTGACTCGGGCGAGTAACTAATCCGGCGAGGATTCTCGCCACCGTCATATTTCGCTCTCTCCCTCGGCCCCCGCCGTCATTCGTTAACGAGACCGAAGACCGTCGGCATCGGGGCTGCAAACTGATATTGTACAAAGCTATTTTAACTCCGCGGTGACGCAAAGTAACGTTATATAACTGGAGGTGCCTAATTTCCCCGCGCTGCACCACCGAGGCACTAATAATACACGCGGATGTCGTCGCTAATGTAGCGCCGGGGACGAAAGAAACGCGAGATTCTCCTACCCCCTACCCTTGATTGCGTCTGTTGGGAATTGCATCCACGACGGGGGTCGGTTCCCAATTAAAAACAACAAAAATTATGCACCGCGGGCAATAGAATCTAATTACGACAATTAAGCCGATTACTCGTTCATTAATTCGACTCTCGTGTCTTCCAAAATCTGATACTTGTCGAACGTACGACTCCTGCAGTGTCACCTATATACCGCAAGTCCGTTCAGTTTCCAGCTACGACACCACCCCCTCCCCCTCCCCCTACCCTTCGGATGAACAGAAAGCATTTTTCAATTTCAAAAAATTTTTATCATAAAAATCTCCCCCTCCGCGGGGTTGACTTACGGTTTAGGGTTTAGGGTCCGGGAGCGAAGTGAAAAGCGAAAGAAACATTTGTACATAAATTTGGAAATTATTACCCCGGAGGGGTAACCATATGCGGGTCTGTCACCGCGCGCGCCCTTCCATGCGACGTACACACGTTCGGAGAGGAGATAACGGCCGGATCCTCCTGCGAGTTTTCGCTAAAAACGTGCCCCGCGAGAATAAATCAGCATCAGCTAATAATAAAAATCACTTTCCAGCATTGTGGCGGCTCGTCGGATCATTCGATTATGGGGTTATCGACGGTCGTTCCGGGAGCTTATCGCGGTCGCCGATGGAGTCCTGCGGTACGATCTGAGGGGAATCGGGGGAATCCGATCGCGTCTCTCTCGCAAACCCCGTTCCCCAGTGGGTTTTTACTTTGCTTTCACCACAGATACGCAAAGCTCCACGTCCCCCGGCTCCTGCAACCCTCGCCATTCGTGTCTTTCTGGATTTCAGCAACCTTCGCCAATAATTACATGGACGCGGAGTCGGAGCAACAAATTTCATCGTGTTTCACCGTGTTTCGCCGTGTTTCGGTAGATAAATGACTCAGTCTCGATTTACCCCTTTACACGGGCACGGTGCAACCCCGAGGGGCGACTGCGAGCTCTCCGGTTGAACAACAACGAGTCTTTTCGCGGTTCGATTGCCATCCGTCTTTCTCGCTCCCCAGTTGGCGAACGCCCCGATGCTCAGCCGGGAGGCAAAACGCAAATAAACTTTGCGCGTGTAGGTAGGTCAGATTAAAGAAAAATATCGTGCAGAAAAAATGAGTAGAGTTTGAAACTCGCACGCGGGATGTGCGTTGACTCGGGATGTGCGGGATCGGGTTGGGAATAGGTGCGGGGAGACACACAAAGGGAGATGGAGGAAGGAGGAAGGAGAAAGGAGAAAGGGGAGAGACTTATCGAGGAAAAGAACCGTCGATAAAGAGAGCGGTGCAAAAGTAGCAGTAGGTAGGCATTCAATTTTGACTATTCAATTTTCCAGAAAAATAGCACTTTACCCACCCTCGAACGGCCGTGCGCGTGTGCGACGCGGCGACCCCGCGGCCCCGAACCCATCCGAACTCATCCAAACCCATCGAAATATTATCAGAGAACTCATACGCTGATCGGTTGGGGTGGCCCGGGCAAAAAAGAATAAGTTCGATCAGTCAGAGGGTGGCAGTTACCGTTTCGGTTATGGCTTTCGGAAGCCTCGCCGACTCCTATTCTTGCGCAAAACTGATAAGGAAACCCGCGGTTCCGCGGGAAAAATATTCCCGCATTCCTACTCGCTTTTTCCGCGAGATGGATATTCAAATAGAACGCGGACGCGTGTAGGTGGGTGCGGGATGCCTGCGTGTACCGAGTTACGTGTATGTATATGTAGGTATACGTGGATGCACAGAGACGCGGAGAGGGACCTTCGGTTAATTTCTAACCCTTCGCTCTCGTCCGCATGCCGGGGGGTTTGAGGAGGCGAGCGAGCGAGTATATTAAGCGACACTCAGAATTACAAATAACAAATTGCAATTTGATTCCCCGGTGCTCGGCCGGGACGCCGGAGACCCGAGACCCGAGCCGAGGGCGTAATTTATCATTAGACTCGACAATTTAGTGACAGACTCCGTTCCTCTGTGCGTCACACCGTGCCATTCCATACCATTTCAGCGATCGGGTGGGTTGAGAATTTAGTTAGAATTTCCGACTGCGGGGAGCTGCGGAGTGGAAACCCCGAGGCTTGACGATCTGCAACCTGCTGCAAATGAATTCCTTGCCCAAAATACTAATACCGATCGTTTCTCTTCGCCTTTCTTCCTTCCCTTTATCAATGCCGCGATGCCATACGCGGAAAGCGGTTGATCGTGCGGATCTGGCGGATCACGCGGCGCTCATCGGCTCGAGTCCCGAACAAATACGGGGGGTAAAAGGAAAGGCACATCCCTGAGCCGTATCGATCGGTGACTTTAAAATTCAAAGAGGCCGACAATAGCTTTCCTGGTCCCCCGGCCCCGGAGCCGGCAGCTCCTCTGCCTCCACCCCTGCACCCCTCCGCTTACATCCCGCGGTACAATATCATATTCCGTTCCTTTCGTTTCATTGTCTGGCAAAGCCTACACTAATAATAAAAGATTGCTACCCTGGAAGCTCCGGCGCTCGCCGGGGTTGAAATGGGACTGGGAATGGGAATGGGAATGGGAATGGGAATGGGAATGGGGCGGAGGGAGGTACGGCACCTTACCAACTTTGGCACTACGTCATTCGTGAAACTCGACTTACTTAATACCCCACGAAGAGTTTCAAATTCTACGAGGATTTAATACTCGACGTGCACGGAAGACGAGACTCTCTCGATTCGAGCTCTTCCCCAACGAGACATCTCGTAAGCGTTCGCTGATTAGAATACTCAATGAAAATGAATCAGAATTCACGATACTCTGCGCCAATAAATTCACGGGGAATCAAATCTGCAACGATATATCAATTTCGCTAAGGAGATTCACCCACGCGGATGCTGCAGGGTAGTCTGAAACCGAGTGATTGAAAAATATGGAATTTTCCTATGGTTCTCTTTTATTTGCTATTCATATGCCTGACCGCAACCGAAAAATGACCAACTCGTCAATAATAATTGGGAAGGATTTTTTCTTTCCAAACAGAAATTTGCATGTAAACGAAAATAACGATCCAGTAGCACTTGCAGGCACTCAGAAGTGGGCGATGGAAAAAGAACCGCGTGCGTGGAGCGTGTTGCAGTGATTGACGTGGTGTGTAGGTACGTAATACTTCGGTCCGCCATCACGGGCATTTCGCAAATTCTTGACTAACCTATAAAACTAATATGACCAGCGGAGAGGGAAGAGATGCCAGGATCCGCGTTCAAACCATGGAGCAAATACCTTGGAACCAATAATACATAATTAATTTTTTCATCGTGTTTAAAAAATGAAATTAATTTTTACCACGCGCTTTTAATTTTTCGATGGAACTTGTTGTATTTATTGGTCCAATACTCCGATGTTTCCATCCCGACATATTACAGCCTCCCATACCTCCGGCAGGGGTGCTCATCGTGACTGTCGTATACGAATCGGATAAATTGTCTAAAACGGAACTGAATCCAAGGGGTCGGATTCTCTTCACAAAGCCAGAATAGTCGGTAGCTAATGAATACTCGAATCGATGCAGATGTCGAGTTGGGTCGTCGATTGAGTCGGCGATCAAATGAATGAAATTGAGCATCCCTGCAAGCGCACGACACAGGTAGGCACATATTGCGTAACCCGTGCGGAGCAGCCGGGGAATTACACCTGAGCTAAAACGAAAGGTTTTCCGAGAAGGGGGTTGAAATTAAATATTCAACGATCAGGGGCCAGAGACGGAGCGGAGCGGAAGGTCCCCGTTTCCGAATCGCCTTTGTCGGCGAGCAGGGAAGCGACAGTCGCGGGATCCCCACGTGCGCGGCTCCTCGTCCCCTTCCCACGTGCGCCTCGTAGGTTTCTATTGCTCTCTTCGAATTCTGATTCCCGAATGACGATTCAGGAATAAAGGGATAATTTCATTATCAGCAGCGGGGACGAAAACGCCAATAAGCGAAGAATCGGCGGCAGGGGAATTCCTCGGTGACGACTCAACCGAAAGTTGTATTTCGTACTCAGCGGTCGGATGTAACGACGAAACTCTTTCCGAATGAAGCTAGATGGATTATACCTTGCGCGTGGTCGGAAAACAGATCGACAGGTGAATAGGGATTGAAACGTTGGGTTTGCCTTTGCCCCGATTTCCAGCCCCGAAAGAAATACATTAACGGGTCGTTCGGGGTACTCGAAAGATCGAAAGTACGGGCCGCGGGTATTCACCAGACGCGAAAGGGTGCGGGAAGTGGGCGCGAGACGCTCGATCATTCTACGCTTTCAGGTATCGTGAAAGGGGGCCCCGCTTTCGCAGTGATTCGGAGTAAAAACGGAAGGGATCACGCGCGTGTAACCGAGCAAAGTAAGATTCTCGACGGTGCGGAATACTGGAATGCCGAAGAACGCGGAGATAAAGAGGGAGAAATGAGAAATAAAAAGTTAAACGACGGCGAACCACCCTAAAGCCCGAAGAAACACAGCTTATCTTTATTTAGTGTAACCACACGTCCTCGGGAGGGAGTACCTTAAAAAGTTCGTCTAATAAAACCCGGGGCCCATTTGTCAAACGGTTCTCCTCTCAGTTTTATCCCGGGGGCTGATGGTGCAGCGGGTACCCGATCCAGGGGATCTCCCCGTATCAAACTAGAACGTCCCCGCGACGTTGGGAAATATGTAAAACACATCGTGGCGACCGAGATACTGCCGCGACGCTGACATCTAAAATAATAAAAGTCGCCTTCGTCATTTGTCAACGCTTCCTCAAGATGCGACTCTCTACCTCGTCGTAATTTTGTGATCGCAGCTGTGCCTCTCCTCGCTACTGCTACTCTTTCGTACTCATTTCCCCCCTTCCCCCTTCCCCCTTCCCCCTGCCCCTCCATCTCTCTCATATCTCTTCCCCGTCCCCCCGCAGTTACGCGCCCTCTTTTTTATCCGTGTATATAATTTCATTCGGAAGTTGTTGCTTCTCGGTATTACAGATTGTATTTAATCTGAAACGAGTCCCACGGACGTTACGCGTGTTTTGACAACTCGTGGATCTACGTTTGAACAAATAAATGTCGTCGTAGATACTAAAAAGATAGAATAACAAACGGGTAACGGCTCGTAAGTGATTATTCTCACAATCAGCTTCAGTAACTGTCTCTTGCACCAAATTTGTCAATCGGCATGTACGCGGATACTACCGCGAGTACCCCGTGATTGTTGATCTTGCGACTATTATCCCACACACTCGCAGGCATTCGTCGTGCGGTTTTTTTGCCTTCGATTCAGGTTCTACGAGGACGTCGATTGAGTTGACAAGTACACGGACATGTTGCGACTCTCGAGTTTTTTCTTCCACTTGGCGCACATAGTCGGAAGGTTGTACGATAGTTGTTCGGTGAGGTTGACTCGAGTCTTGAACAAATAAGCGGCGATAAAAGTCTGAGGAATACATCTGGAAGCACGAACCATCAGTCAGGCGCCATCTGTACCATTCGTTTAGGGTTCCCTGTGTTTTCTACCGTCTCCCGGGTCTACTGCATAAAGTTCCTCGCCTCGTTTCATCCGCGATGAGACTTAAAAACGATTTGTCATCGCGAACGTAAATTTACTCTCTCTCGAGTCAATGTCACCCCCGCGCCGTGCCTCCTGTTCATATCGCGCAACGTTAAGTTATATTTTACGATTTTATTGGTAGGGAGGTATAGGCCACTCAAACTTCTCAAAGTTATTTCGGCTTAAAATACATCAGGAATTAACTGAACCGACATTTATCAACTTGTCATCGAACTCGCGATCCTTTCTCTCTATCTACCTACACTATAGTCTAAGCCTATACGCATTGTGCCACAACTTACTCCCGAGATTTACAGTTTCTTGGTTTATCCTTATTTCTTCACTTTATTTTATCTTATCTTATTATCTTTCTCCAAGCTATCTTATTTTATTTTATCTCATTTTATTCACTTTGCTATCAGCCAAACATCTCAAGATTCTCCCGAATACCTATGATTAGGAAATACAGATTTCTGTCTATAACTTTTATACGAGCTTGAAAAGCATTAATTTTTTACAATATTCCACAAAAATTCCATACTTTGGCCTCATTCGTTCAATTCAATTGAATTCAGCACTTTTGGTTGCTAATTATGGCCGCTAGCTTCAGTTTCATCTCTCCTGCCAGCCCCGGAATATAATTCTATTCCGTTGCCATCAACTGCAACTGTTGATAGATATGCGATGCGGTCGGGTCGAGTGAGCAGCGGCGCGAAGCTTTGTCCCAACAAATATTTACGAGATTTTTATTGACGATGTTGGGATTTCGGTGGTCGTATTTAAAATTTAATATTTTCCCCCCTCCACGGTGTGGCGCGGCGGGCACCGGTGTTGCCCCCATCTCCGCGTCACGACGCCTCGCCGCGCCGCGAAGGGTTAGATTTTATATTTTAAGTACTAGCGTTCGAGTAAGCTCGGAACGAGCCATTTCATAAATGTCGTCTGGCACATTTGTTTTGCTATATTATTGGCCACTCGCTCGGCTCGGATGAGACGAATATTATTTTATTAGCGTCTATACTGCTCTAAGCTTCGGTCGAAAGTTGATGCCGCCTTTGCCGCGAGATTGAAATACGCGGGCCGCTACCGTCTTCGCTCTTACCAAATTGTAATTAACATTTTTCACGATGTTCTCGCCCTTAATTGCACCTTACTTTCGCTCAAATCTCGCGTTCGAACCTTCAGAACCGAGCCGAGTCACGGAACGAGTGCTTGAACATTTCTATTCCGGGACAACGCC
Source organism: Euura lappo (assembly GCA_018257835.1). Classification (NCBI taxonomy): domain Eukaryota; kingdom Metazoa; phylum Arthropoda; class Insecta; order Hymenoptera; family Tenthredinidae; genus Euura; species Euura lappo. Next base: position 225,985 of record JAEUYN010002377.1, on the reverse strand, counting down.
GCGAGGCGATCCTTCAAATCCGCCCTTTTCACCGAGACCGACTTCTCCGCGAACGCCGAGATAATTATCAACCTTCACCTCCGCGGCGCGGGCGGTCTGAAACACGACGAGAGATTCAATGTTTTTAACTCGGTATATCGATAACAGAACGTGGACGATAAACGTCTCGGCGACTCGGTGTTTATTAGTTCGCCCGTGCGGTAGCACCTACCCGTAACCAGTATTGTCCGTTCAATATTTTATCACTAGCCTACCCATACGCGAGCTCCGCGTTTCTTTCCGCTGTAAATAATGCAAGTAACGACCACCGCGACTCGCGGATCCTCCGCTGCCGCTGCCGCTGCCGGGCATGTCCGTCTGTAGCCAATAACCGCTGTCCGAGCGATTGGACGGGTGAGCTGTGAGCAGCGATCGTCAAAATCGATGTCTCGGAATCCGCGGTCGCGACCGAACGAGGCAAACTCGCGGGATGCTGAATAAGTTCTCCGCTCGAGTGTGAATGCGATCGAGAAGAGTCACGGCCACTTTTCATTAGGATCGTAATGCAGGTACGGGGCTATGTAAATTGAAGAGGCTACACAGTTTTACATATTTCAACAAAATCTGGGATCCCAAAGCTCGTGGATATGGTCGATGGGGCGATGAGAGGGACGTCGGCGGTAGACTGGGGAGCCGGGTAGCCGGATCCGCGCTTGAAAAGTGCAACGAAAGCGTTTTGTCGAGCATTTTATGAAACGCTTTAGAATTGTAGATTCTCTCGCGTACACATACCGTACCGCGGGGGTACGATTTATGGTCCCGGTGTCAGACGCACGTTTCATGGCCGAATTCGGACCGGATACGAATGTCTCTGCCGATCGAGTAACAGTAGCGACGGTCCGTTTCCGCGACACCCGAAGGAAACTCGACTCCCCCGCCCGAGGTTCTCAAAAGTTTAGCTCCCCTCCGGGACCTAATGGCAGCGGGGTGTCAAAAACATTTTAGAATTATGATCGATCTGTATAAATTTCGTCGAATAAATTCTCCCGCTCGCCACCGAGTTGCTATTGGATTTCAATTGGGAAACGATTATTCTTACGGAGTGACCGAACTACCGCGATCGACCGACCCGGGTCGTTTGTCACCAGGAGTCAACCTCCCCCGCGGTCGCTTGTCACCGACAGGAACGAAGACGTTGCCCCTCGACTTCTTGTCTCTTTTTTCCTCCTCGCGATGAGACAAACTTTCGCAACTCCACTCCCCGAAATAATGTACTTGAAAACCCTGAATTCGGCGATAAAAGAAAGAGGAGGGTAATGATTAGCAAGGCTGAAATGGCAGAGCAAACGCGTACAGCCGTTTATTTGACCTGTATGCATACCGTAGCAGGTTGGCTGGCAGTCGGTGGTTTCCATAGGAGAGCGAGAGTGCGATAGGGAAAGACCCCGCGGGGCAGCAGGCCCGTATTTGCGGAGGGGTCGCTGATAACGCGCCGCCGTTGACCACGTGTTTGTATTCTCCAACGCACACGGGCACGCGGACCGGTTAACGTCCTACACGACGTACGGGGCACACATCCCGGACATTGCAAATATTAGTTCATTACCAAAAGTGCCACGGTCAAGCGGCGAGTACGTTTCGCGGGTACCCGCCGAGCGTTCGGCGTCGAGTATAATGTATCGGTTGTCTCATTAATTCTTCAAATCTCTCGAGCGCGCTCCACTTTCGTTCTTCCATTCTTCCCGTCGTTGTTATCCAGTCGCGGAGATTAACGTCGTTGTCTTCGCGAACGCGCGAACGCGTGAACGAAAGCGAGCGAGAGGCAGGAAACGGTCGAGGTTGAGGCCGCGCTAAGAATTGCGATCGCATGTCGCGGGGGCATAAATAAGGCCCGGGGTAGCGACAACTGAGATCCCTTCGTAATATACTGGCGTGTGTATACCGTTGAAGGGGACCATTTAATAACAATATATCTTAGCCACCACAATGCCAGCAGACCTCCCGCACACGGGGCGACAGAGCTAGTCTTGCCACCCGAGTACCTATCCCAGAGTGCAGAAGTAGAGGAGAGAAATTCGCGCGAGTCCTGCAGGCACGAGGCAGGACAGGACGACTATAACGCGACGCGAGAGAAACGGCTATTGTGTTCCGTTACTCGGCGGCTGGTATTTATTCCCCGCTGATTTAGGGCAGCCGGTATAAGGTTGTAATTAAATTCTATGCCCATGTCCCATCTCACACCCGCCGGCCTAGATACGTACCTACGTACGTTTGCCGCTAATTGCAATTAACACTTTAATATAACGCCTTTGCACCGCGGGCTTGCATGAGGAGAGGGCGCCAAGCGAACCTTGGATTGTGTTTCTTTCATTACGTTATACGTCGTACGTGGTTCTTATTTTTTCACAATTACCGTTCGGTACTTTGGCTCGTGCGACAAGAAGACTCGAGACGAGTAGGCGAGGACGCTCGGAGGTGACAAAATGGTGATTAATTAAAAACATAATTAGTTTTCCCGGAGGTCAGTGAAGCTTGCAGCGGGGCAGGACTGCGGGAGAAGGAAGCTCGGGGCAAACAAGCTCCTCCCATACGTCGCTAATGTACCGTAAAATTGTCATTTGACAAAGATTTTTTCGTCTCATTAGAACGTTTTCTGGTATTTTCGCTATTTTGAGTCCCGGTGCCGCGCAAGATTAAAACGCGTGTGGGCTGGTTTTCGGTCGGCGCGATTGGCAGGAAGTCAAACATCTCAGTTAGCGAGTACTAACGAGATTCCAGACATCCCGATGCCACGTCAAAGTTCTTTGTTTTTTTATACTTTCCTTTTGAAACAGGCTTTTAATTAACCACGATGTCGCGCGAAGATCGAAATAACAATGGTCGCCGGAGGCGCGTCTTTACGCGGTAATTCTATCAAATTATATTTTATCAAAATGCGATTCGAACATCGCTTCGCGCTCCGATCGACGCCGCGTTGTTTTATTCCACACTTGCCTAATTGGAACACGCTCTCGTCGTATTATTCCAACGAAAATTTGAAAGGTTTCGATCGAACAGATCGAATGGACTTCCAGGTAAAATATCCGCACCGATCGTTCGATCGTATTCGAATGAATCGAAAGGTTGGAAACCCTGCGGTGACCGGGCGAGTCGAATTTCCAAGAACTACGAATTAATTCACGAGTCTTTATCCGCAAAGTATTGGTATAACCGATCCGCCCGTTGCGAATACGTTCGCTCGAAGTCTCTAAAATTTTCGAATGAGAACCCGGAAGTAACCCGAGACACGTACCTGTATCCCGGAGCAAATTTCTTTGGGAACGTAAACGACATTCATTAATCACATTTGGGAGGTCCGCTGTCACCGAGTTACGTCGTATGTGTTCGGCGCGTCGGTTATAAATTATCAACGATCTCCAGCGTGCAGGCGTTAAACGATTCTCCACGGATCGACTGCAGCGTTTATCTGAACCTATCCAATCATTTGATTACGACTATTTATGTCTAGCTGGAAAAAAAAACTTGACAAAACCAATCACGCAACGCGAAAACACGACCGGGTGTTTAATACCGGGAAGGTGGTTCAGGTTTTAATCCACGAATTAGAATATCAAACGACGTTGGGTCGGCCGATCTGAAGGAGGAAGGTTCGTACGTTTTTCGAGAAAAAGACAGAACGAAACCCATAAACGTTCCATCCTCGGTTCCAACTCCGTTAGGGAGTTGTGCGAGTCGGTATAGGAAGCCTGGGGAACAGGAAACGGGGCCGCTAATCATCGCATATCTTGTTACGACCGCTGACAAGTTGAACGAAAATCCCACGTTGTTGGTATGCCTAATATTAATCATAACGCGGACACGTGACCCTCGTACACGTGCGTGTTACGCAAGTTTCGTACATTGGCGCTGATTCGCGACCAAGGAGTCAAAAGGGGTCCTCCTCGGGACTACGTGCAAGACAACCGCGGGTATGGATTCGTGGTTGTGTTTTCGACAACGCATGGATACGAACACAAGAATATCGAGCGATGGTTAGCTACCATTAAATCCGTGGTCGGCCATATTCCTTTTTAAAATCCGCGTTTACGATTGCAGCGCGTGACCGTGAAGTAGCTGCCGGTCGTAAAGGAGCGGCTCTATACCGGTAGGTGTGGGTGAGAGAGGAGAGAGGAGAGAGGAAAGAGGAAAGAGGAAAGAGAGTAAGCCGGTGCAGGCCGCGGAGTGTATAACGACTGTGTACCGACGCGAACGACTTCTTGACTTTATGAATATTATTTTCCGGCAGATGTCTTTTCCGATATAAGACGTCACCGGGGTAATTAATGACCTCCCCGAGACGCTGGGGGCCGGGGGTTGATAAGAAGACCGAACCCTGGTCGGGGGGGGAGGGGGATGGATAAGCGACAATGCGCACGAATTATAACGGGGAATGACTGGCTGGTTTTAAAGCCAGGAAGCCGACATTAGCGGAGTTGCGCATTGATAGCAGTAGCCAGTTTCTGCACCGAGAGACCATTAATATTACTTACTTCTACGCTCCGTGTGTATGCCCTGGAACAAGCTACGCCGAGGGTTGATGCACGCCGGTTCGCACGTTACTCGAGCCTCCAGCCTCGCCGGAATGATCCCTTGTCGGGAAAATTATCGGGCGAAATAAAATCGCGATTATTCGAGTCCCCGCAGACCGGCGAATCACTCTGGTAAATTACCGGACGCGTTTTTGTTCCGAGAGCCGGGAGAATTCAATTTCAAATTCAAAGCGATTCAAAGCTGTTTCGAACCCTCGCACATCACACGTCGCACCTCGCCGGACAAACGTGGATATTGTGCGACTCGAGTCGTTTGACTCGGACTGACCGGGCGAGGGCGAGGGCAAGGGCGAGAGCGAGGGGGAGGGGGAGGGGGAATACCCGATACACCCACCCGGGTGAATATTCATCGGAGCCGGAAGGGTTCGAGGAGGAGAATCAAAGTTGACTTGTTGCAACTGACACTGATATAAACCTTTGTTTATCCGGAGCCCGAATCCGCCGGGTATTTAAACTGCGAGTTGAATTCTGATTAATCGTCGACCCTGGGTTATTAATTGTTTGTCCTTTTGATTTTACAAGCGGCAACGGGCCCCCTGAGCAACCCGCCCGCGTTCTAATCCCGATGATTTGTTTATGCTAATCCCTTCCAGCGCCGACCCCGAAGCCGCGGTGACGTTTGTCTCGCGTAACCGTTACTTTAATTAAAATTCACACAAACTCCCATCCATTGACCGTCTTGGGTTCATAAACTAGACGAACTTGAGTTGCGGTGCAGCAACGTACTCGGCACGTTGACGTTGACGAGCTTCCTCAAAGAGGAGAAGAAAAAAGCGGACGTGAATGCCGCCGCGTCACCCCCGAACGGCGGTGCGTATTTATCCGGGTAAACCGGGAATGGAGGGAGGGGGAGGATTCATCCCCGGCAGAGATCAACCCTTCCCGTAGAACGTCTCGCGTCTCGCGTTCCAAGTTCTACAATCCAATGATTTAATCCCCGAATGATGAACGGGCCCGTCGAGGCGATGATCTCTGTCCCGTGAAGTGACAAGCGGTACGGATCAACCCGCTCGAATTTTGGGGTCCCGAGGTACAAATCATCCGGGCATTACTGCGTCCGACGGCGGACTCAACCCGTCAGGTTTCGCGGACGCGACGCGGCTGCTAATACTGATTTATAGGAGATGCAACGATGCAGTGCGGCACGCGAAACTTGACGTCGCGTCCGGATCCGGATACGCTGACGCGAAAGGTCGGTACAATTGAACAAAGATATGAGAGACACCTACCTTTCCAGGTGCTTGACTATGTCCTCGTAAGCCGCTCTGCAGTTTTCCCAAATTCCGGACCTGGGTACATGGAACAGAGAAAGGGAAAAATGGTTGGATAAAAAATGCAGGAATAATTGAGCGGTGAAACCGTGTGTTAATTAACGGTCGAATGAAGGGGCGGGAAATGAACAAGATAAATGAGTCGAGAGCGGAGAGCGAAGTAGCAGGAGATTGGGCAAATTTTTGACGTGCGCCAACGAACGCGTGGAACTGAATTCCTAATTAAACGAGCTCTTCAGAAGCGAGCTGATTAGGAGTCTCTTTCGTCGGCTTCCGGTCGTCTCGTCATTCGATCGACGCTCGTTTCTTACTTGGCCAACTAAGTAAGACGAGGCCTGCAGCAGCGTGTATAAAGGAAAAAGCAGATCCTAATAGAGCAAACCTTTGATGTCGCTGATTAAAAATGCCCGCACCCGTCCTCGAGCGGTGCTAATCCATGAAAGAGACGTACGCATCTTGATTATTTTTATATGTTTATACAGTAGCTCTTTCCACAGGCTATACCGGAATCATTGACTCGTGTTTTCCGCTCTGAGGAAATTGATACGCCCACCTTCTCCCTCAGAGCCCTCGCCTTTTCTTTCACCCTCGGTCCTCATTCCCTGCTCCCTTACGCTTAACGTTATTACCCATCATTGTCTAATGCGACGGTCATTATTGATTCAGTGTTCAGTTTCTTAAAATGCGATTTGCCACACGGTCCTTCGATCTGCAGCCTTCTCTCGCCATCGCGGGCGTCGCGTGGGTATAGATTTGAAGAAGCGGTCTGGTCCCGTATTTGTTCAGGATGAGCAGCCGGATGATCGAAAGACCTGGTCCCGAGTCCGGCAGGCGGCTGACGAGAGTGACGAGAGTGACGAGAGTTACAACGATGGGGTTGAATTAATCATATTCCGTTGTTTGTCGTGGAGCCCCAGACGTAATCCGTCTTACCTTCCGAACTCCCGCCTCGTGCGAGATAGATTTGCATTTTAATTAAAAGCAAAGCGGCGAAATCCATAATGCGGACACTGCTCTCTGTCTCCTTGGATCGCGGTGTGTCGTACGCGACACATTTCGTAGCCGTACACGCACAGGCGTTGAGGCGTGCTGATTGAGAACCCGGATATTCCGGTAGCTGCGGGGGGAGCAGGGGGAGCTTAGTAATGAACAGCGTTTACCGGAAGTTTGCGCAACATTGTCTGAAACACATTTGCAGGTTGGAAGCAAGCGGGAACAAATGCCCCGGATTAACCCTTCGAGTTTGGGTTCGAAGCGCGAAATCTTAATCTCGGCCTCGTCTCGGAACCGCAGCGCTCCCGGTTGATGGAGGAGGTGGCCAAAGATGCGGGGGCGTTGGGACGATGCCTCGCAAGACTTTCCTTTCCGAAGGATTTCCTCGCTTCAAACGATGCCTAAATATAGTTGAATTAGTACTCGTTCGTTAACGCTGAATTATGTACCTGGATTAAGATGCGCTCGGGCGAGAGAGTTGAGCCTCTGCCAAATAATTCAATGGCAAACCCCCTTCCGAATACTGCGTCGATTCCACTCGACTATTTCTCTTCGTCCACTTCGGTTTCTTTTCGATCCATGACCTGGTCAGCCGTAACTAGCTTAGAAATGAATACCCAGTGTTTTTCTGTCTCTGGTTCGCGAGTCAAGTCGAAGCGTTGACCACCCTCCGTTCGGGCCAGGGCGAAGACGACACCGAGACACAAGGAAATGGACTTAGGAACGAAGCAAGATCAAGCAGTGTCGAGACCCCTTGGATTTCCACGGCTTCTTCGTCTCTCAAATCCTCTTAAAGTTGTATTCTTTTGGCCTCGCCAACTCGCGAAGGTATACAGCGTCGTCGCCCGGGAGGGGGTTGAACATAGAACTTAAAACAGATAAATCCAATTTCTAGGCTCGCTACTCGATCTCTTCTTCTCTTTTCCCTTTTCCCTTTTCCCTCTTCGGCATTCATCAGTATCTCATTGTCTCTTCGTGCTCCTCGGCACTCTCAAAAGTTTAACAAAGTTCGTTGGACAGGCCCTCGGGGTAGCGATGATGGTAGGACGACGATGCTTCGGCCGATTTTGGGGGCGGAGTGGGGGGTCAGGGGGAGCGACGAAGCAACCGGGATCCGAGGGGGAGTCGGAAAGTCAAGTTAATGAAAATGTTTCCCGCTGTGGTCGGTTATTTCCAAAATATTATTAATATAAGCCAGCGGTGAATCAGATTAGTCTGACGATCTTTAGGCCTTCAGAGGCATTTGCTCGTTCCATTTCGCCCGAGACACCTTCTTCTTCTTCTTCTTCTTCTTCTTCTTCTTCTCAGTTTCCTTCCCGATGCCCCTCGGGGCTGATTCCGTTCTGCCTCTCTACCAATTTTACCCCCACCGCGCCGCTATCTCCCGCCATCCACTTTGGCTGACTCCGAAACCGCCGAGAGAACCGAACGCTTTCGCTTTCAAAGGATTTGCTTTAAATACTCCAAACGCAGCGATGCGCTCCTTTCCCCTCCCCCGCCACTTACCCGACCAATTTTTGTTCAACAATTTTTTCTTAAATCTAAGAGAACAAAGGGATGTAACTCTCCTGGAGGGTTCAAGGATGGGCGCAAAATCAATGAATGTAAGGTACAATGAGTGTGGTAAACTGACCTTGCGATAGCCTCCATGTTTGGCATGTTGGGGTTGACCTTAAGGCCCTGCTCGGCCCTGGCCTGGGCTTGGAGGTGGTGCGGTAGACTGGCCGGCGAGAGAATCGCCGTATGACCGGCGCCCGGATGTCCTCCGAGCTGCATAAACTGCATGTGACTCAAGTGCGTTGGCGGGTGATTGTATCCGTTTGCGAGGAGTGGGGATTTCTCCATTCTCGGTACATCTGTAACGGAAATAAGAACGAGGCGGGGGTTAACGGACTGGCTATGCGTTGTAGACCCTGACAGGGTATGAAATTTCAAAATTGAATGAAAAATTTCCAAGGAATTTCCCCCGAATTTCCACCGATACAAAGACGAATCGTTCTCGCGAGAAGGAAAGTGGTTTTCGGTGAAATCACAGAGACGTGTGGCTCGCACGGAGTCGCGGATAAAGAGGTTTGATGGATCGGGGCTAACGCGAGCGAGCGCCATCCAACTTAACCAAATATCAATCACATCCTCGCAGTCTGCATATAATCCGGGCTGCTCCACGCTCCGCGTATTGTTTGCGCCCCGACTTATAAACTCGGGGTTCCGTTGATGGATCTCACCGCCAAACGGATACGACCGACAAAAACTTGCCACCGGAATCAACGATTGGTCGAAGAAGCGTAATTAACACGGTTCATTTCCGGTTCTGACGTGACGTGTGGACAATGGTCGCCGAAACCGATCGCCCGCTCCAATACGAGATGAGATTTTTTATGCAGACACGAAGTGGAGCCGAGATCGCGATATTCGTCGGCAAAAGATCAAGAACGCATTAGCGTGGGGGACACTGCTACCGCGAACGACTTATCAGTCGACCAGACCTCCCCGAGTTGGCTAACAAATGACAGACGGGAGGGGAATGACATCTTGCGGTGACGGGGCGTCGACGAGGTCTGCGGCATCAATCGAGATGCGTGACCGGGCATACATTATCGCGACGGACCCAGGACCCGGGCAGTCGTCGTCGCGAGGAGAAAGTCAAATAGAGGAGGGGACGAAGGCATTTCAACAGATTCGCGAACCGCAGCGAGACGATCGAGTCAGCGGTAGCTCCTGCAGCGACGGGGTGAAAATGATTGAGTATAAAATGCGTATAAAAGTCCGTTCGAGTATGAACAGAGAAATTCTTTCCACTCTCCGGTTTGTTCACACACGCCTGACGCATGGTGGCCTTTTTCGCGATGCACCTGAGCTGCCCGCGGGGTAATTTTTCTTTGACTGATCGACCGCGGCTAACTCGTTTGTTTTAACTATTTACAGACGCGTGCGTTATGTGCGAATGGCTGCAGCGGACGGCGAGAGCGGCGGTGCGGCGGTGCGGCGGTGCAGCGGCGGAGTATGAAAAATAAAAATAAAAACGAAGAAAAAGGAGAAGAACCGGAGAGGTAAATACCGACTGTTGTCATTTCGTTGTATAGCTCGTGGGCTAGAGATAAACGTCTGCCTATTCATTACAAATTATCCAAATGGTAGTGATTCCAGGGTGATTCCGGCCGGCTGGCCGTTTGACGGGTAAGTGGCGGGTTCGAAGAGTTGCGGTCGCGACCAGTGACTGTCGGATCGGTGACTGGAGGCGAAGCCGAGCACGGGACCCGCGGACGGGATCGGCCCGACCGATTTCCTCCGGGGGCTTGAGAACCTCGGCGAGCGGACCGATGCCTCGAACCTGGCCGGTCGGTCCTGGTCGGCCCCGGCCGTGACGAACCCTAAAATTGGACTTATTACAACTTATAGAACGCGATTTGGACGCAGACCTCAATAACATACATTATCCCCAATTCATATGATTTAATGAAATCTCTCTAAACTCGCCGCTTACGCCCAGCGTCTTTCGAATTCCAATTTTATCGACGCATCCGATGCGTCTCCGCGCGAAATCCGATCCCCAACACTCGCGCATCGCCTCGATGATGATCGTATACTATCTGGCAACGAGTGATCCCTGCTCCTCGAAATTCGCTGCAGCACGCGATACCAGCTGTCTTTGCGACACTTTGGATGTCAGGTGGACCCGAACCGCGCGTTACTGCATGCTGCCTGGATTAATCTGGCTCGTCGACCCGAACGAAAGTTAAATAAAGCAAAGAGCTCCGGTCGATTTGGCTTTGTCGAAATTCGGTTTGGGTGAATCGCTCCGTCGACCAGGGTCCAGCCAGATATTTATATTTACACGGCGAAACTGGCTGTACGGTACACCGCGCGTACGATAAGTACTGATCCGTGCTCTGGCCACTTTGCCATCGTTAACTTCGATTTTAGAATCAGTTTTCCCTCGGTCGCACACCACCCAGCACCCATCGGTCGGTAGCTCCGTCTTTTTCGCTTTAAATTTTAAGACTGTAGCTGCGCAAGGATTACATTTTATCTGCACCGATGAATTTCGCAAACAAAAGGCCCTGCCGGAGGATCGGTGGGTCAAGGATCGTCGGCTGAAAACCTACAGCTACGAGGCAAGGGATGGGAAAGCGAGCCTGTCAAATTATTTAGAAAATCTATATACCCACGCAGATTTATCTGAAAACGCAAATTTCACGGGCGATCGACCGGATGCACAGGATCAAAGCAACTTGGAGCGATGGAAACCGACTTTTAACTCCAACCGCGATCTAAGACAAAAGTCTGAGCCGTCTCGAGACTCGAGTCTAGACACTCGACGGAGTTGTAGCTCTGTTTCATCTCCGATATCACTCGACCGCTGTCGACTGCCGACTGCGAGCGATCGAGGTTTTCAGCTTGGGAAGATATGCGTAAAAGTACAGAGAGAGAGAGAGTGCCTCTCGGCGGTGAGTCCAGGGTTCAGCTGGACTAAACGCGTAATCGCTAGTTCCCGGATCGGTAGACTCCGGAGGGCTGCCAGGTTCGCAGCGATCGCTACCGACCGCAGGGGGACCTGGTCTAGGAAATGATCGATTCGTTCGCGGATAGCCCGGTGCCTACATAAATTTGCAAGTCTTAAGAGCAAGAGATCGGCAGTAACACCGATTACGACGGCTCGTTCCCTTCGCCGGCGTATGACGAGGGCACGAATCACGAATCACGATAAAGAGAGGTAGGAAGAGGGCGAAAGAATCTCGAGAGAGAGACGGGGTGGTGGGTCCGTGCATGCCACTGCAGTTATGTCCGACAGACAGCAAGAGCGGCCTGTATAATTGTGGGTTGTCACCTCATCAGCTCGGCAGTAGACGGAGGGAGGGCGGTCGGGCGAACGGGGAGATTGAGAGAGAAACGGAGAGAGGAAGATAACGGGCGATGCTAGACGGACGCAGTCTTTAGCTCAAATTGTATTTTATCGCTCTCCTCGCCACGCCACGCCACGCCACGCCACGTCGTGCCGCGCGCGCTTGCGTTTCATTTGGCTTTCGGTGATTGGAATGACGAGTCTTTTTTACGAATCCACCTCTTCTCGGTAGTGAGAAAGGAATCCCGTCCCAATGAAACTAAGCCTCAGGGCGATAGGACAGAACCGAGACTCGGATTCGAATTAGGATCTCCGAGACCTGAGACCTGAGAGTCTGGGAATCGCGAATTAGGCGTCGTTCGTTTCGCGTGTCGTTCATTCGCGATTAGACCACAGTTAGTAGGGTGCCCGTGTTATTATCTGTTATAACACTCGAACGAACGATAAAACTTAAAGTGATGATCGGTTCGGAACGACGACGCGGACGAGTCAAGTGGACGTGACAGAGCTGGTATAGAGCAAATGTTTATTGTAAATTTACAAAAATTGTATTGAAAGTTTTATGCATATTCAGGATTGAAAATTCACTATACATCGGGTGTCTGATGAGATGAGGACGTATCTAAGTGCCATTTGCTTTTCGTAACCGCAAAAGGTCGTATACCTTTTTGTTTTTCGTCGTATTTAGCCTAAAAACACGAAGAATCGTTCATGAACGTTAAAATTTAATACCAGGTCAATTAAACGCAGAAGGTCGTATGTATACTGGTAGGTAGGTACTACCTTTCAGTCCAAAAATCGCGAAAAAAAATAGTTTTCATTAATTGAATAAAGTCGTATCTGCTTACGAGGTTCTGCCCTTACCATTTTTTTTATTCCCCTCAAATATTGTAATGAAAGAATGACGTATTCACTCAACATACGACCGTTAGCATTTACATTCTTCGATCTCGTAATTTCAATTGATCTGTACGTTTCGATGAAAATTATACGGCCTAGCTTATGCCATGAGAGTCGCGATATTACTATTGAATATCGGCGCACTAAATTCAATGAATTTTGATATTGTTATTCAATTCGGCCGGTGCAAATTAATGTACCTGCACATGGACTAGAATTTCAAGAGTTGTTCACCAATCTACTATACTAGTTGAGTGACTTTATCGTAATTGCTGTGTATCAACACCCCACGAGGAGAAAAATAGGTTAAACAAAAAAATGTTTTCAATTAATTTTTCTAGTACATTGTCAAGTACCAAAAACATTTCGACAGTTTATGACAGAGAATATAGTTGATAAAACATCATCGAAATAGTATAGTAATTCTTTTGAATTCCTATCCCAACCGCAAAACAAAAAACCTTCCCTCCTCTTCAAACTTTGATTCTCATAAGCATTTGCATACAATTCACACATTACTGATCGATGCTACTTTGAGAAAAACAATCAGGATACTCAAATAGCTTTTGCCAATGTTTCAAACACAGTAAATTCGTTGAGGTGATTCCTGGACTCAATTTCATGAAATTCGAAATCAAATTACAAAATTTAAAATCACTTGCGTGAATCCCGAATTCTTTTTTCGGAATTTCAAAATCGATGAGTAGTAAAATTGATATTGGGATGTATAGCAATTCCGTTGCACTGTATTTTTTATTTCGACAGAATGTGGTCAGAAGTTCTTACGCAATAGTGGAGTATGGTAAATTCTACAGAATATTCAACAAATTAAAAATACTGTGCTGTAAGTTTGAACACACGGTTTTGTGTTTTCCCATTCAAGTTTACTAAAATCGGAGATTTTATTGTGAATTAAAAAAAAAAGATCGGTAATTCACTAATTTGCTACGACGAATTTTTAATTTTGCAAGACTTTAGTGTACAGTAAGTAGATCGTAAATTCACAGCAACAAAAAATGTACGGTGCATCGGCAAGCATGAGGCAGGAGATGGATCCTGGGTACTGCGATATCCCGGCGTAATAAAATATGCATCCCTCTGCCTCTGCCTCATCCTCAACTCGGAGCTGCTTGTTCGTCTATCTCGTTTTTTAGCGTACCTACATCGACGCAGCAGAGAATGCTCGCGCATCAGAACCCGAAATCAAACGAGGCCCATGGCCCTAAGGGTAAACGCGGGAACGTGGAAAAATAGATAATTTGGCAAACGCGACCACCAGCCATAATTTCATAAATTCGTAGCGTGCATCGAGGATCGGTTCTTTATTTTTTCTCTTCGCATCCCCACCGCACAGCCGTCCGTTCGTATCACGTGCGATCTCAACGCCTACGTATCGCTGTATATATCGCCCGGCGAAATACCTTCTGTTATTTCTAAAAAAAATGAGGGGACGAAACTTCTCCGTTGTCTTTGTTTTTTTTTTTTTTTCTCCTAACCCATCCGCTCGAGTTCGAGTCCGGTTACAAAGTTTCCGATTCTCGGAGGCAGTATAAAAACAATCGGCAGAGGTGCAAAAAGGTGGAGACAGGGATAGTCGACACGGATATAGGTACGTCTCGGGACTCGGTCGCGGAACGGCCGAGTGGAAGGCCGAGTGGAAGAAAAGTACAGTGGCAAGACCGCAGAAGAGAATGGACCGTAAGACCGTCCGAGTCCGAGAACGAGTGTAAATAATAGTATAAGGCTGATTGTGGGCGTGGCTGACAGAACTCTAAAAAGCTTCGACTATATATCAAAAGGTTTACTGCCCTCGGATGAAGCCGGGGCGTAGGGGCTCCACTGAGCCACGGTGCAGCGGACGTCCACGTACGATGGAAAAACAAATACCTCCGACTCGTCTCTCTTATTCCACACTCCGTGGGTCCACGCGCCAAGGTACGTTATCCTAGTCGTTAAAAACGAGCTAGAGGAGAGGATTGGTCGGTTCATCGCGACCGTGGAGTGTAGAAACCCGGATTTATTATCTTGCCGGAGAAACGTCTCAATGCTCGCCGGGCAATGGGCAAGATTCCCGCATCAAGTGGCAGCGGAGACGCGCACCGACAATAATTGCAACCATTCGGGGAGGCGGACGGATGCGGCGAGGAGCTACGGTAAGAATAACGGGGGTCCTTCGCTTTTATCATCGAATCATTCCCTACCTGCCTCCTGCCTTCTTTTCTGCCTCCTGCCGAGTGCAGCCAGTCAGATAATATTAATAACAAAATATGATATAATAGGAACATCCCCTGCGAAATACAATACGTTGTTTATGCTGCGGATTAACAGACGCCGCTACCGGTGGTGGTCATAGGTACGAGGTTAAGAGAGAGACGGAAAAGAAGGAATAGAGAAAAGGCGAACTAGTGAGGATCAAGTATTGACGTTGAGAACCCAGCACCCTGAACTCCCTTCGAGGCCGTTTGGTGGGACGAAACTTTTCCCTAACCCTAGACTCGCCGAGGCAGATGGCTGGGCGAACTTGGTCCCTGTGCACGAGCTAGTTTTGATTTTTAGTTATGATACGACCAGCCGAAGATTTACTTTTCAGATTACGTGTAGGTATCGCACGTCACGTCAGCCTTACGAATCGATCGAACTTCGTGTTTCGTACTTCGGGAGTTTTGTTTTTTCAGACGCTTTTATCCGGCACCACTGCCCAGACCTACGCGTGGTGCACACGTCTATTACGCTTTTATGGATCCCAGGTTTATGTCTTTTAACGGGCGCCATATGAGTCCAACTGTTGAGCGATTTAACCCGTCCCGCACCGCGATTACACTGGCTCACTTTAATCTCACAGATCCAGCGCGGTATACCATCTGTGGACATTGTTTATAATTTTATGTCGTTATTAAAGTAAAGAGCACGTATCGTGTGCTTCGGCTATTTGTAATCTCGTTGCAGGACCGGTGTTGGGGGGAAAAAAGTTGTGAGTCGTAAGAATTATATATCAAACACATCCGACTCCCACGGTGTCGAGTCGCGAGTCGCAAGAAATGTTAATTCCTTCGCTCCCCCCTTCGCGTCCTCCGGCCCAAGACTCGATTCCGCGAAGGTAATTCGGCCAGTTCGCACCTCACTTGCGAATGCTTTCAATCTGCGAGACAAAGATCTTAATTAAAGCATCCCTTGAACGATTCCGCCCACCTCGGTCCGATCTTTTCGTATGCCTCGACCGAAAACTAATCACTCGGCGTGTTGCAGCCTTGTGGAGCGAAGAAACGCTCGCGTCTGACTACAAACAGCTGCTGGTGGAGAAACGGCAGCAGAAGTAGAAACAAGAATTAACTGGGCAGGTCGAAGTACGGACGAAGGCGAGACGCCCCACAACGCATTAGGCGGACATTAGCATGCGAGCTAACGTTGGCGAGATCTCGATCGCAAGATCGGGCCTGTCCGTCCGTCCGTCAACGCAACCGAGTTCCTATCTCGACCCATAACGTATAATTACTATCCTGTTAAGCCCCCACCGTTGTCTTCGCATTTCTATGAGCACCGCGACTCTCCTACACATGTCCAGCTCCGAGCTGCGAATCACGCCTGACTCGTTCAATTTATCTCCGATTCATCTAAACTCAACCAACGTACGCACGTTCACAGTCGGAAATAAATTCGACGACCTCTGCACTGCCGCGACGTGAGAATTATAACCGTGTTCGAGTCCCTTATGATTCACAGGAGCACCGAAACCGTTTACAATTGAAACGAATTTCAGCACGAGTGGCTTTTTTCGCAGTTTTATTTTATTTACACTTTTTTTTTTTTTTGGTTGCAGGTTCTTCTTCAAACGAGTGTGGCGCCAGCAGCCGTAGATAAAAACGTGTGCGTTGCGAGAGTGCAGGGGAGCGGGACAGCGGAGGGGATCCGTAAGCGGTATAGATTACAAAAATTCCCACTTTCGAACAAAGCGCTGGCTCTGATTCGCGATTTAATTGAGCGTGCGGTGGTCGGCCACTTCGCTAACAAGTACATTGTTGAATGAATGCGGGACCGCGCTAGCTCTCTCTCCCACGGGATCGAAATTCTACATTTTACTTTTATTTCCATTTCTTTTTTTCTCCTACTCAATTAGCGGCTTCTAATTGCAGGAAATTACGGACACTCAAGCCCGCCACCCGGTGCAGACCTTTCGAGTTTCTACCTGATATGGTTATTAATCGTTGCCGGGAAAGAGTACAGCGGCAGTCGCAAGGTTCGAGGACCTCCTACGCCGCGGCCGGTCCATTGTCTGTCACGATCTTCGACCACTTTATGTAGAGTTGTAATTTGGTCATAGGAAACCGTCCCTCCGAGCTGAACACACGAAAAAAGGGTGAACACGGTTCTCCGTCACGCGGAACGGACTTTATGACGCGGGAATGTCGTATTATATCCTAGGCCACGACACGCACACGCCCGCGCCCTGACCCGGTCCTCGCGTATTTTCATCGCTCGATCGTTGTGGTTCGTTATACCCACGATGAGTTTACAGCCCCCTCGGGTCGGCCGATGTGAGAGGGAAGACGCGTACGCGGTTCAGGACGATCGCAGGTAGTCGGAGGTGAGTTTCGTCGAGAGTTCTGCACGTTACGACGAGCACTCGAAAACCACGGAAGAAGAAACGGCGAATCGCGCCTGATTTTCGAGGTTTAGGTAATTCAGGTAAAACCATCCGATACCGTAAACCGGCAAACCCAGCTTTGTACGTTCCTTCCTTTTCTTCGTCTCCCTCTTTTTCGGAGTGGACTTTATCCGAAAGCTGGACCGATTTGTAAGTGGCGTTTCTTGTCAATAACGGACCGTTCGACGCGGTTCGTACGGCGACAAATTGTGACGAAAGGACTCACTCTCACAGGGCCACTGACAGAAAAAGAGGATCGAGAATCGGATTGAAAGATCTGAACCACAAATCGGGATTACCGGTCGGGAAAGAGTCTCCGGTTACTATCGTGCTGCGGTGAGGAAAGGACATCGCTAAGAATTAACGACATTAAACGAGAGGACAGAGAATGAAATGAGAAGAGAGAGAGTGAGAGAGAGTGAGCGAGAGTGAGTCGAGGGGAACCGAACACGTTCGGAGTTCCGGCGCGAGGTTGATTGTTTTTACGAGAGCTGTGTCAAAATAAAAATCTAATTGGCCCCCGAGCATCAAACCTCTTCATTTTGGTAACACTGTTATAGTTTTACGGCCTCTTAAATCAGCCGCGAAAATTCTCGTTTCACGTTTTTGCCCCGTGAACCCGATCGAGTAAATGAAGATATCAGAGTAGCCGTTGTAACAGTAAATATTTCACGGTGTACAATCAGCAACGTAACGACTCTGCGGTGCGACATGGATTCGAGCCTCTCATCCCCCGGAACTGAGAACGTGCGAATAAATGTAGATCGGGATAATTCAAAGATCGCACAATCGTAATGAAGGGATTCGCGAATACTCGACACATGCCTACCTGTTTAAAATATACGTACACGCGTACCTTCGCTGTAGTTCGCGTTTCCTCGCACCGTAATCGGTGTAACCCACGCAAGGCAAACAAATGACGCACGGCATCCACCCACGCGGCGGGCGCGTGTATCGCGTACTTTGAGCGCAAAACAATATCGAATGACGTGTGGACAGGCCGGAACCGCCCCTTTCTCTTTACATATTTAATGACACAAAATGGAAACGCGCCGATTGTGTATCTCCCGGGTGAGGGATCACTCTGCCACTCTGCCACTCTGCCACTCCGCAAACGTGTGCCTTGAAATCCGATTCCGCAATCCCCTGAAAATATGTATAGTGCTCTCGCGTGATGCCCGCGTCACGGTCGGAATCGGCATTCGTCGGTAACGAGCAATGGTCGAGCTTGATTGCTCCCGCCTACTCAACTCCTTCGGGATATCAACAACTTGGGCACATTTTTCGACCATATTATACATAATTAAAACTCGTCTTATTCTCTGAAAATTATACGGTGGTAATTTTATCTGTTTGTATAAAGTATACCGATGAAGGGACGGGGCGACAAAGAGAGAGAAAGTAATGCCGGTGATGCGAAGGGGTACATAATACGAGACGGGGTGGAGGTAAGATAATACGAAGGGGTTGAATGAATTAGGAACCCCAAAATTTCAATTCCATCCAGTCTTAATTAAATAAATGCTCGGTATTTCAGTATTGTATTTCTCACAGATAAATTTCGGGGCGAGTTAAATCATACGTAATCCAACCACGGGGTGAAAATTCCACACTTCCAGTGGTTCTCATATCCAGGACGATCCCCGTCGTACCATCGCCCCCGCATCTCCGTGCTTCCGGACCTCCGTACCCCCGTGCGGAATAACCACTGTTCCCGAAACCGACGTAAATTCAGCCCGGCAAATCGGTGGCTCCTAATTTGTTAAATACTTTACCGTGGCTGACCGCCGCCACGCACCTATAATACGATATATGGTCCCCCCTGATATCACGGTTTCGAGCCTTCCGCATATTCGGATAACAAATTATCAAATTATTTGATAATATTAATTATTGTCCCCGGATCGAGAGGGGAAATCAGAATGTTCGAAATGTTCAATCGACACGTGGTCGTAACGATCGCTGCGAATCCCGATTCCCGAATGAAACAATTATAACGACCAGTGGGCAGTGACTGTATTAGACATCAATCTGTCGTATAATGAGCCGGCTAACAAAGTGTTGCCCGATGCTGGTCCCGGCGATCGTACATACCTACAACGTAGCGTGGGTGTGCTCCGCTCATAAAAGCATTGATTAACTGTTCCCGGTCCCCGGCCTGCTGGCTAGCTTGTAGCAATAAAACCTGGCTAATACTACCTGCCTACCTTTCATCCTATCTCCTCTCCCGAGCTTTGCCTACCACTCGCTCAGAGACTGTGCGAGACTCATCATTCGCTGGCGATGAATGTGGCGATTCGATTCCATCGATGCAGCGGGGTGCAGGTGGTTCGACTACAGTCGGTGACACTGCCAGAGGACCCTTATCAATTACGCGGGAGATTTTAATGGACATTGCGGATGCTGAGACGTTGGCTATGAAACTTGACGACCAGCCGACGATGCTGAGACGTCAACCGGATATTTCCATAATTCCGTCTCTTCCATATGTAATGTGCATAAATACTCGCAGTATCCTCGCATACAGGAGAGACTACTATAATGCGAGGAGTTATGGGTGAGGGAAAACTGGGGGCAGTATAGTGTGGATGTTGCCCCGACTCCGGCACAGCCGGGTTTTGTTCTGTTTCTGTTTCCCTCGCTCCCTCCCCTACTCCCTTCGTACGTATATCCCTCTCTCGCTCTCTCGCTCTCTCGCCGTTTTGCCCCCTGTTTGGCAGACACGCGGCGACGACGGAGGCAGTTAAACAACCCCCGCTATTTATTTTTCTCATCACTTTTAATTTCGTAGAGACAACATAGATGCGTATCGGGCAACAATGAACAGCTATTGTGTTTCCATTGTGTTACGTGAATGGATATGCGCGATATCGCAAACGGATCGAGCTCGTTGAGTTTATTAATTGCGTTATGGGAAATACTCTGTTAATTAGACCAAATTGATGGAGAAAAATTACTCGCGTTTTCTACTTTTCTTTCTATTTCCTGCAAAGTTCAATATTGGCCTGTGAAAACGATCACAAACGACTTGACTTGGGCTAGAAAAAACCCTCACTTTCTCGCACCGTGTCAAATGAAACGAATTTTATAGCCGCACGAACTTCATAGCTACAGTTTAATTACGAACCAATCGCATGATTAAACCAAGAGCAGATTGATATTTCAGTCGTCCGGGGCTCCGGGCAGCGGCGGCTCCACGTTATACGTATATATGTATGTATACAATCAAATCATTATCGCATTCATGGGACGAAGTATAATTTTCTCGTGAAATTGATTGCAGAACGCGATTTCAGAACGATTATTTATTCACACGATATTCGAGCGTATTTGAATCGGTAATAACACCGCGAGTTCAGAGTATCAATAGTTATGTACCGTGGTGACGATTCTTCCAAGTATCAACATGCGGGATGAGGATGTGCCGAATGGATCAAGTTGAAAACCGCGGATCATTACCGCAATCGTCGATGACTAATCGTAGTATGCTGTATGACTGAATTTCGGGAGTATCGCGAGGCTAGTTTACGCGGAGGACGGGGGGCTCGGCGACAAGTCAACCCGGGGGACCGTTTGTTTGCGGTAAATATCAACCCTGCATTCCGATGCAAACGTAGGTATACCGACCGGTGCCTCGCGTAGTCGGGTATTCGCGCAATTGCCGCAAGCCGCAACACGAAGTGTGTGCAGTTGGTGCAGTTAATTTGCCTACTCCAAGTGCGTTTGATTCCCCTAATTAATTGATTTGATTGCTGCGGGGTGCGCAGGGTCAACTCGATCGTAATCAAACGCGAGTGTAACCACTGCGGCTTCGCGTGTGCGTGCGGCAATTTCATCCGCTTATTATGATTCCACTGACGTCGAGTCCTCGATAACCGCGCTTCCCCGATTCGGCATCGACGACAGTAATGGCAATGATTGTGAAAATGAAAATGATCGAGTCTCCTTACCCAGATGCCCGTTCTCGTAGTAGTCGCCGTTGTCCATGCGGTGTTTCTTGAGGGGATGATGGGGATGGTGTCCGGCTGCGGCTGCTAGGTGGCTGGCGGCAAGGCTGAGGCCGACGGAGGCTCTTTTCGGGGGTCTCCCGGGCCTGGAGCTGCACAATGGTAGAGAGTTACTGTCGTTAGAGACACCCGGTATCGAGTTACCGGATTACCCGACCGCGACAAGACCCTCTTCGAGGTCATTTCACGGTCCCGCTTATATTATACCGTGCGAAAACTTTCACGCAATTATTGTCAAACGGATGAGAATGAGGTTCGACGTTTTCTGCATTTTTACGTTATCAACTTTTGAAAGAGGTATATTCGTATTCGCGCATGATTCTATTACTTTCGCGTTATATCGTGTATCTGAATACAATTGCGAAAGAGACCAGGATCCCACGATTTCTCGAATTAACAATTATAACGCGGATAAAAAGTTCGCGGTGAATAAGTTATTCCAACAGACTTGTTAACAAAACTGATGCGAATCAAGATCGTGCGAGCGATAAAGGACAGGATGACCAACGGAGGTGTGAAGTACGAATATGGCGAGAACGACGGTACGATGAGCACCGCTGCGATTCCACGTGGTGGTCGGGACGGATTTGTGAATATGATTTTTCATCCCAGCTCAGCGCCTGCCCCCCGCGGGAATATCGACGACCCACGAGCAACGACACACACATCCGTGACCTGGACAGTCCAGATACAGGGTACACGTCGATCTAGACGTTTCTCAGACGGCGCGAGCGCAGCCGTCTACAGATTGTGGCTTACGCGGGCCGCTTATGCCGGCGTGATCCGTTAACCCGCTTAGCTTCGGGTTACACCGAAAACAAGAAACGCACTCAAACGCTTAACTCGTATAATACCTGTACTTGTCTCGCATTTAAATGCAAATTGAAAACAAGACACGTCAGTTCAAAGAGAGGGAAAATTGGTGACTTTTTCTTCTTTCGTTTTTCGTACGGATACGCAGCTGTCATTAAACGACGTCGGTCGGTTCGGTAGGTACACGGACATACGGTTACTCTGACACGTTTGAGAAGTAGCAGTGGCTGCAGTTTATACATATAAGAACGCGTGCAACTCGGTCATGAAAATCATGAAGGACGTGAATAACAAAAGGACGATCGTCCGAGTGGCCAGGTGCAACGCTGCGGTGGTTGGCGATCGCTTTAATTGCCTGCGCGCACCTCGCGAGAAAAGATCTATCACTCTAAGGTTGTACAGAGGTATGGTTTTGAGAGCAAGGCCAAAATTACCGGGGAATTACACGGACACACGGTGAACGCTACACTTTCTACAGAAGACCCGGACTCCGGTAATCATGATGATCTTGAACCGCGGTGATAAATCGACCACCGTCGTTACAACCGAGTTCGTTAGGCCGTGCGATATAAACCGACTGCTGTACGGTTAGGTACATTAACGGAAATAGTGTTTAACGCTCCGGCTCTTGTTCTTGTTCTTGTTCTTGTTATTGGTCTTGGTCTTGGTCTTGGTCTTGGTCTTGCTCTCGGGGTTTCGCCCGATGTGTCCAAAGCACATACGTAGATTGAGCGTATAGGTGCCTGTGTTTTATTTAGAAAAGATACTTTTTACACGCGTTACCCGCGGCGCGTCTCTGTCTCGGAGGTGCGTAATTAAATCAATTAGAACTCAGCCAACAAATCGTGACGCGTTATCAGATCGAGAAAAACCTGCGAGCATTGTTACGTATTATTATTGTTCCGTTTCCAATTAAAACCCGACTCTTCCTAGTTGATATGAATATACAGTTACATATAATGCTATAAATGTTGCGTAATACCCGCGTCCGCGTTACTATTATTGTGGGTACGGAGGTGCGAATTCTGCGATAAAACACACGCTCAACGAAATGACCGTCTTGAACTCGAATGCCTCGGCGCACAAGCAAACAACCGCGAACTAGCAAACAAGCCAAGAAGCAAACAATAGCCGAGCTTCGTTCCGAAGGATTTGAATATTTCTTCGATTCATCAGACACCGGACGCAACTAGTAGCACGCACAGGCCCAGCTCTTCTTGCGTGCAACCCGGTTATATTCTCGAGATATGAGATACATACCCCTCAGATTTCTCTATCAAGCCAGTTATTTGCAGACCGCGGGTGATAGCTGCACATTGTTCAAGTTGACAAATCGTATAGATTTTTTTCAAACATGGAATCACGTTGATTGCTATATTCCGAAGCGTCGAGTGGATTGTCAATTTCAAAGTCAATTTGGCACGAGGGCTTACCGATCGGCAACCGATGATTTCAGTTAATTTCAAGGTGAATTGTGTCCAATATGGGTGTACGGTTGTATTATTAATGGACGGCTACGGGTATGACTGCGGCAGGGGTGAACCGTGACGACGGAGGGTCGCGGAGCCCCGTTTTCGCGCTTCGTCTGCACCGTTCAATTAAATGATCTGCGAGAGCGGGCAGTGATATTCGGCGATATTCGATTCGAGCCGATCGACGAAAAAAAGGAAGGAGAGAACGCGGGGCCTGATACGAATTCTCACAGAGCTTGTTTTATCTCGGGATGCCGTGGTATCGGCGCGGCGGTGGAAAAACAGGAAATAATAGGTCGACCGGAAGTGGAAAAAATAAAGATAAAGAAAGGCTAATCTAGAATTAATATAACAAGGGCGAGCTTTGTAGCCGAGTATAACTATAGACTTTGTGTGGAGCTCCAGGCAGACGGGTATGTGTACGTCGACACACGAGCTGTGCATATACCTGCATTATCTTTGAATTACTACCTCCGTTATCAGCCATCCCGCTACCGTCTTGTACGCAAATAATACACCGGTGGAACACACACCGAGGCAGAGTGTGGGAGAGGAATGGTAGAATGCCATAATGGTAGAAGGAACTAGCCGAGCACCTACTGGTTTTAGACGGGAGAATCTGGCGCCAGATTTCTGTGAGAGCTACGAAGGTTATTCACGGGTTATTTTTATTTTTTATCCACGGATCGTGAAGGGGCTGCGAGTCCCAGTTTTGGAGGAAGCTGCGAATTATACGCCGACAATCGAACTTCGTCGCTGCGATGTATGGACACGAAGCGACCGCTTTAATAGCTCGTCTACCCGGTGCTACCCTTGCCGAGACACCCTACTCTTTTCATTTTTACACTCTTTCGCCCCTCGTGATGTCAAACGATCCACAATCGTGTAGATATAACTGTAATGTTTGAGTTTACCGCGCGGTATACCACAATTATAACTGCATCGTAGGGCGGACCTTCGAACTACCGCACCAATTGTACAAATTAGTCAAGCAAGAACGAGGTTCAATGATTTCCACGTCATGTCAATCTGGAATCGGTTTGCAAGCATACTTCGTTCGAGAGAATACATCAACAAATGGCTATAAACCAATAACCACGAATGGTTTCTTCAACTAATTCGAATCAAGTAGTGACGTTTCGAATTGGGACCGCATTGATTAATTTGAAATATAAACCAGCCCTCTTCGTTTGAATACCCGGTGTATTGACATACATCCAAGTATACAACGGTACCTAGTACCTCGAACAATGCAGTGGGTAGAACTAGACCCCAGTAGATATACTTATGTTGGTATATCGCGGTGTCGGATTACACGTGACCTTACATCTGGTAGGATGATGTAGCCTTTCGGTATTAGTGCACGGTGTACTTATAGAACGGGTGGGTCTCGCCCCGTGGGTGGCACCCGCCCTTCACCCCGCTATTGATTTCTAACTCTCCCCTTTGCCTGTCCCTTTCCGCTCTCACTCTCTGTCTCTCTCTCTCTCTGTCTCTAGTCGCCAGTGTTACTTTCTCTTCTTCTCTGTTGCACCCTTCGTCTCTCGGCTATGGCTCCTGGCCGATAACCAACGGACATTTCGTAGTAGTCGAATTATCATCTGGGCAGGGGTCCCAGTTTTCCACCCCTGGAGTCTGGGAGCTCGGAAGCGGGCAAGCAGCGGCCCGTCCCGGCCCCCGTCGTAAAGCCTCGTCAGATGCAATTCCCGTCATAACAACGACTTCAATTTTCGTCAAAAGTCGCTTTTCGTTATCGGCCCTTTACGTCGCGCCGCGCCACGTCGTGCCCTTTCGATTTCCCGCTTTATAAACTTGATTCGCATCGGGGCGACCGATCGTATACGGCTCAAATCCGAAGCCCGCAATATTTTCCAAATTATAAATTTTTACGACTATCCAGTCAGATTGGATTTGTCCGATTTCGCACGTTAAATAAAACGAAGAAAAGAGACGAAAAAATATCTCCGCTACCGATCGTATATACTTTCCTTTCATGCCACCCCCGTACAATTTTTACGTAGGTATATACCTGACTACGTATAGAGTCAAAAATTTTCGGAAAAAAAATATTCGAAAATATAAAACCGTATTCGTGTCCGTAACACCGCATCGTGTCAAACGACGAGGGGGGCTGGGGAGCTATAATCTATGGTATTAAGGAAATGGTATTTTCTAATAACCACAATGCGAAATTGGGGTGGCTTAACACAAAAGAAATCTTTGAAAGCTCGTCGTGCCTGTGTGCGCGCGTGCCTGTATAATAGGTAGATCTGAGCAATGGCAAGTATCGCGGGAGGGGACGGGGGTGGGTGAAATTATCTCAGTAATATTGGATTAAAACCTCCACCTCGCGGACGCAATATGTTATTTTTATTGCCGTCACTTTGCATAATATTCGATGGGGCGTGGACGAAGTAACGCGTATTGCCGCGCTGCAGCAGCGCAGTCGGAGTACTGGAGCAGTGGAGCTAATTTTAATTCTTAGGCTTTCAGAGAGCGCGGGTGGGCCGAGTGGCATCGAACGCCGAGGGAATTATCATTTCAAACCTGTACGTACATCGTGTCTGTTGAACGTGGCTTCACGGTTTCATGGTTTTATCAACATTTGCCTGCATCTTACGAAAATATACACATGATACTAAAACAGTCGTCGAGAAGTTGGCCGATTGTACCATCGCACTGTGCATCGGCAAAACAACGCGGATGATCCTTGAGGGTGATCCGCACCCTCCCCGCGTCAGAAATCGCCGGGATTAGCTCCTGAGACGCGAGCGTTCTCAAATAAACAGTGAAATTGGAAGGATTAACGACGTAACGCGTTCGTCGCCGCGAGCGAGCTTGAGATATCGCGTTTCGGCGAGATGTGTTTTTTATCTGAAATCCAGCAGCAGTTGTTCTTCCGTGGGACCGCGCCATTTGTGCCGGAGTTTTCAATTACTTTTATTGACCAAGTTTCCACGCTATATATATTATATCGCGTGTTTGCTCGGTAATATAGATATTTTGCACCTCGGAGGGTCTCGGAATTGAAACACGCCGCGGGCACCAGAGGCAGCGGACGTCGGCGGCGGCGTCTACCTGAAGGTGCAGTCGTACGTCCGATCGTTCGCTGCTATAACCCGGACGTCCCCTGGACTCCCACGCGCCAGGAGCCAGGAGCCAGGAGTCGAGGGTAGGAAGAAGATACACTGCGAGCCGTGTGTGTTTTTTGAATTTATTACATCGATTATCGCTTGTCCAACGAGTAATTGAAAGATAACAAAATATTTATGAGAAGAAGCTGCGTCCGGCACAGGGGCGCCGGACTCTGGATTTTCACCTTACATTGCCAAAGTTTTTTCGGAAAAGTGGGGGAGAAGAAGCGAGCGGAAGAAAGAAAAACGATTTCAATTCCATTAATCAAGTTCACAAAGAACCCGGGATATTCAGGAGAGTAAAACAAAGACGCGCCCGGCCCTGCCGAGGTGTTAACGAATCCCAACAACCCCGAAACTTCTTTCCGCCGACCCCAAAAGCACTTTCTTCGAGTATAACCGCGCGGCGCCCTCCCTAATGAGTTATTGTACTCTAATTCTCGCGGCAGTTTGCCAGTTAGCCGAAAGAAACGAGCCTCGGTTCCGCAGGTATTAACTTGAATAAAATATCTATATGTATAACGTAAAACAGGTCGTGCGGTCGCAGGCACGCCGGGCAATCGCTCGCAGTCTTCATATATCAGTGTCTCTCATTCTTTCATCGCACCGTCAACTCGTCGCAGTCGATTGATTTCCTACTCATCGCGGGATGCGACATATTTTCCTTGTTAAATCTCTTTATCTCACTGAGAATTGACTGCGAGATATTTGACAACATTTATTATTCGTTGTTCCAGAATTAATCGGAACTTTAGCGTTTGGTTTTTTTCCGTCGTTCGGCCCGAGGGCTAATTGAGAAGGAAAATTGAGTAGAGCGATGCGGAGAGCGTATTCGCAGCCCTCGGTGACGGGAGCGCGGGCCCGGTGTTGTACGGGTTTTAATTACATAATTAATAATAACGTTAATAAATAGCTCGACTGTGATTCAAAGGAGTTGCGCAGGTTCGAGAAAGGCTCGGCTCCCCTCCTCTTTCCTTCAAGTGAGAGTATAATTAAGGAATTATTTGTTTCAAAGAATCTGCGGCTACGGTATCAAGAATCACCGAAAGAACAAAGTTGAGACTCTCGCTCGGCGAGGACATTGAGCCCACTAAATTATAATTAGGTACGAAACGTTTGTAATTATCGTGCACCTGCTCCCCCTCGCGCCTCGTGCCTCAACTTCCATCTCTCGGTAATCCCAACAGCTCGCTAAAAATTCGATAACAAGAACATTTATTGCGCCGATTCTAATCATAAATAATTACTCCACTCCGATCCGCGTATCGGTATAATTTATTTGGTTTTTCTTTCATTTTTTTTCCTACGCCAGTCGCGGGACTCTGTTATCCGAATCGAAGAATTCGTCCGCGTAGCTACGTGTGTCTAATTAGCAATGAATAGTCAGGAAACAACGCGAAAGAGTCCCTCGTCCAGTACGTCCGTTTGTCCCCTTCGGCTCGCTGATAAATTAACGTTTCCTGCCGCTGGACCGACGACCGCGAGGCGACGCGTCACACGCGTGCCTCGATCTCCGCGAGTCCGCGTGGTCGACTCGTTCTTTTCTCGGTCTCTACCGCCGTGGCCCTCGGCCAAATTATAGACACGCCAGCGAATGCGAATACCTTCGACGCTTATTAACCCGATCACTTTAGTGTCGCCGTGGTCTTATTGCACGCGGATTAAACTCGCGGTATCGCAGCGGTCTTTCCATGGCTCGGCGCACGTGGACGTTTCGTTGCGGTCGAGATACGTCTCTGCGGTTGAAAGTGCGAGTTGGACGCGCAGACATACGTGTACGCCACAAGTATACCCGAGGCCCTTGGGGGAAAAATTTGAACGGTATCCAGCCTGATGCGGACGGAATCGGATCCTCAGCTGCATCTGCATGTATATCCGTGCTAAAGATACGAAGGAAATGTCGCTCGGGCGCGAATCAACAGACCGGAAACCTATCGTCTCGACCATGATCGCGGTGCCTCGGTGATATTTTCGCGCCTTTTAGAGCACCCGGTCGATTCGAATTAACCGTTCGATTCTTCGTTACATTGTCCGATCGGATAATACGCTCTGAAGTTAAGAGAGCAGCGGCGCGGTTCTTGTTTTTTTTTTCTCTCTTTGTATCGGTTTTTCGCTGAGGAATCGACTTGTACACGTCAACTCGAGCCGAGGTTATTCAGCGAGCGTCCCCACGAATCGAACGAGGGTTCCTCTCGTCATTTGCGATATCATTCGTCGTTCATTCGGATCGCATTGCTCGTCGCGCATTGTTCCAAACAGAGCTGCGCGGGGGGGCTGCGGTGCAGGGTGCACATGTGCTGATAGCCCGTAATGCCGTCTCTAATTCCGGCTAGCTGATTTGATTCCGTCATTGAGATAAAGCCTCTGCCCTCCCCGCGATGCAGTCTGTTTGTTCGGTTCGGAGGGGTTCGCGGCGGATTCGTACCGAGGGCTGCAAAACTGCACCGCGTATCTATCGAGACATGTACGTATGGTGTAGGTATACGATTGCGCGAAACGCGAGGCGTATAGTTTCACGGCGGACTGTACCGGTCGACTCGGACGAGTTCGAGGGCGAGGGCGAGGGCGAGGGAGAAAGAGAGTGAGAGAGAATCGAAGGTTTCCAGCGAACGCGAACACGAGCGGTCGTGTATACGTGTATATATAGCGAAACATTTTTCCCGCGTCGCTTCCTTATAAACTAATTTCCTTCCTCCCTGACAACAATTGAATTCTCTCTCTCCATTTACCTATCCGTTTGTATCAACGTTTACATTTACATTTATATTTGAATAATGGGAAAATAAAGAGCAGGGCGAACAA
Source organism: Euura lappo (assembly GCA_018257835.1). Lineage (NCBI taxonomy): Eukaryota > Metazoa > Arthropoda > Insecta > Hymenoptera > Tenthredinidae > Euura > Euura lappo. The sequence continues at coordinate 196,540 of JAEUYN010002377.1, read as the reverse complement.
GCTCGTCGTTGCTTCGCGACTTTCAACTTGATATTACATTTTTCCATTTTTAAACGCTCGCTTTTTAAGCCCGCGGGGTCCCACTTATATACCCCGAGTCGAGGGGGTGCCGCGATCCCTGCCTCCGACCACCCTCGACCCGGACGACTCTTTGTGATATTTTCGAGAACTCGATATAATGGGCCGTATTAACATTTAGATAAAGCTTATGTTAATATTATTTTCTACGCCTCCGACTTTTGCCCTTTAATGCGCCACTTTCATTCCCCGAAAGTCACATTCTCGGTCCTTTCGGGAAACTCGGGACTCGACATTTTCACAACTTTACCTGTCTCGGGCGTGCGATTCGAGATAACAACTTTCCGATTACTCAACGGCGCGACCCGCGAGCACGCTCGACACACGCTCCGCTCACGTCGGGAGAACCCGAGATGCTCGCGGCACGCGGATATGCTTTGTCAAATATCAAGTGTGGAATAATACGGTAATCGCGGTAACAATAACAGCTATGACGTATTCTCTTTGAGGGGGATCAATTGTATGCGGTTGGGGTATGTCGCGTCTGTGTGTTTGAACAACGGTAAATCATTCGGAATGCTCGAATCCCACCGCCTGGCAGGTTTACGCCGGCGTAATGTCCATATATCAATTATACGATTACGTATTAATGTTGACAAAAGTTTTCTAAAATACTCGAAATTCACGCTAGGCCGCTTGGCGACGAGCAAAACCGCGAGTACACAACGCGCGCTCGCCAATCAACAGGCTGGACCGATTTTTGAATATCGCGCATATAACGCGCAGCCAGGCAACTCTGCCGGAGCAGACAACCTCCGTATCGCCTCGGCAGCTGGCGCCAGCCGCAACCACAGACCGCACCGCGTCTTGTTAGGCACTGATCGTTTACGACGCTCCGACTTCCCTGTAGCTGGTCATATTTATTGTTGCGCCGCGCGTTACTTTGTTACAAAATCACCGAATTCCGGGTTAGCAGATGCTCTCGGCGCACCCGGTGAATCTGGCTCCGCCACCTCGACCGAGACGAGAGACACGCGGACGCGGTTATTCACGCACGGAAAGTCAGAAACGTACATCAGATGCGATATGTTTGGCACGACCGGCTCCCGAGGTTCGATATAAATGTATATTTAGCCGAGATGATCTCACGGCGTACTATTTCCAGAATTATTATCATCCCCCCGGTTAACAAGAATATTTATTTCTGTTTGTGTTTACAAACGCCGGCAGCGGCGCGTTCCGACTCGAACTCCGATGCGGGATATCGAAAAAGGCTGCGTCTCGCGCTACGCTTATTATACCCACTGTGCAAGCGTGCAACGGGTAAGAGACGCGGAGCTGTTTGTACTTACAGATTTATACGTACTTGCGAGCTCTTGACACGCGGAAAGCTTGATTCCTGTCTTATATTACACCCGCGTCTGAGTACCTTACGACTTACGACTATATCCCGCCGCCAAGTCGCGGCACCGCGTCAGCTGATTTGCGCCTCCGGAATCTCGCGTCTCAAGTACATACCTATACAACTGCTATTTCACATTCAACGGTTCGTTTTTTCACTCAACGCCCGATTAGACACGACGAATCGTAATCAAGTTGATGCAAAGATCGGTTATTGCCTCTTTCAACGAATCCGGAGGGCATCGTGAAAGAAATAATTACACCAGTCGTAAAGTATAAAGAGCTACGTTGCAGCGTCTGAATACATAATGAGCAATGGGAAACATTGTATTTGATTGCGGTTCCGGAACCCCGAGGCACGTCGCTATCGCAGAAGGAGAAGCAGAAGCGATAACTTATCGCTCCCGATCGAAATCCCGCATATTTGAATACGGAAAGAAAAGATGTTTGAACGGGCGATGACGATTAACGGAGGCGTGAAACGGAGAGATGAGATCGCGGAGGCGCGCGTGGCCCAGGTTCGGTATATTTATATATACATATATATGGATGCAAGATTCAAACACAATAAAGGGCGAGTTTACGACACGTAGGAGGGATAGATGTAGGAATACCGAAGAGCATAGGATAATAGCATAATATTTCTGGCTCTAGCTGGTGCGCCGTGCGGCCCACCCAGGACGGTAGCGCGAGCGTAGTCAAAATAGCAGCATCCGAAATGCACATAACGCCCGATTGTACCCGCGTTATGAAGCAGTAAACGCCGGGCGATACACCGGGATCCGCCCGAATCCCATGTCTTATGGAATAATTTAGATGATTGGACAAGGGGGGCCAGCTGGTTTATGGACGCGGAAGCCCATCCACCTATTGTCACGGACAATGCGACCCGGGAATATTGTTTTTGATACTCGACGCTCCTCCGCTTCCTCCGGTCCGCGTCACTGTCCGGAATGCTGACCGTTGTTACGCGCCTAGCTCGAATCGAGAAACGCGACTCCCGTATCTCACCGACACGCGACCGATTACACAACACACGCCGCGAGTTGGTCATCTCTCGTCAAGTTTTCGCATCCCTTTTGTGAGTCCGTTACCTACCTGCAACAGACAGAGAAAATAATCCAGTTAGTCATTGATCAAGATTTACGGTGACTGATTTTTTATCTTTGCATTTCTTTTTTATTCATCCCAAGCAAAAATGGCCGGTCTCTGCAGCCCACGAGTAGCTGTAGCAATAATGAGTGCAGGAAAGTCTTGTTGCGATTCTTCCAACGATTTATACCGGCAATATCTAGGGCGGATTAACGCGATCTACGTCGGACGAGAGTTCTCGATGGTGCGAGGGGCCGTTAGCGGGAAAATAAAAATCTTATACCGGCTGATATACGACGTGAATCCGGCTTAATCTCCGATGTTATCGGCCGGCCGCGTAATCGAAGAACTGCTGGACGGCAGACGAGGTGCAATTGGCTCGAATCGAGCAGCGAATATTCTGTACGGTTGGTGACGTAATCATTTGTCGAAGTTGGCCCGTTTTGTCTTGGCACCGAGACCAAGGGTGCCGCCGTAAACGAAGTTGCGAGAAAAGAAGGTCTTCCGCACAATAGGAGTCGTTTTCCGCGCAAATCTTCGGCGTCGGCAATAAATTATTTAGGACCGGTCAAGGGGGAGCGGAGGGAGCGGGTGGTCCGAGGTTGGTTGGTCAATCCCTTTGTCCAATCCCGAGAAAATTAAATATCAACAAAACAATAAAAGGCAATTGTTTCTAAGTTTTACGGCCGAGGTCTCGCGCCCTCGGCTGCCCGGCGACCCGGCGTCCCAGCGTCCCAGCGACCCCCGAGGTTTATTGCCGCTCCTGCGGCCTCTCTTCGCTACGGCAAGGGTGCTGCGTCGCTGACCATCCAGAATATAGCGCCGGTCACTTTATTTAGGGGTGTGATTTCCGACGCGTAGCTCTTCTTTCATTGTTTTACGGTCTTGTTGTTTCTTCATTAATTACACCAGCGCGTATATACCCAACTCTCGGATTTCACGCCTCGGTCTAACACCGCCCAGGACCTCATGTTTGCTCTCCACCCGTCGCAATTTACACGGAATAATATACGGGGATACGGGGATATTTCTACGTTTTCGGGCCGACAAAAGCCAAGAGTCGAGAGATTTCCCAACGACTGCGGTTGGACGTATAAAAGTGCAATTCGAGTGCAGAGACGACCGCATTCGCGGCGATTCGCTCTCCGCTCTCCGCTCTCCGCAGTCCGCGCATCAAGCTCTATTTTTATATCCGTTATAGTATGCAGGAAGTTGTGGAGGAGGGAAAGCGAGGGGGTAAATCGGACAGACCCTCCGGGGACGTACGTGTAGCACGGCGCGGACCCCAATGAAAATAATTATTAGCGCTAAGTGGACGTCATTACCCGCTTGTGACAGACGGAGAGTGGTTACATCAGATCAACTTGATACGTCGCGGTAAATCGACGAGCATGCCAGAGGATGCAGACTCATTGAGTCTGCAGCGGGACAAATAGATTTCATTATTCATTCGCGGACTAGATTTCATACCGCAGCGCCGGATCGGAACCCTTCGTTTGGTTCGATCACGCGAGCAGTTGGTTACTTTCGCTATCTGTAGGTATAGACCGTCGAAGTGCGATGGATGAGTTCTGTCGCTGGGGTGGCAACTGAACATTGTAGGACATATAAATAAACGGTTTATACCAGGGACCTCGGTGCCGACCCTCTTTGAGTTATGAATCGTAAAGCCTAGATCAGCGACGCGTTGTTGAACGATGGAGCTGTCGAGCTTTTCGCTACACACGATCCTGTCTGCGTATCTCTTATTCCCGCTTGTAGCGGCGTAACGCTGCAGTTATTGACACGCGGTTATTAGCTACTACTGTTATATATTATCATCATGGAGAATCATTCTCTTCTAGCTTATATCCGTCTCTGGCCGCGGTATGAAGGTCAAATAGTTGCGGGCAATAAAATAAACCTCGTGCGGAAGTGCAGCGGAGAAGTTGACACCTGGTGCACCTTGAGAACACGTGAGTCTCGGTCGCGTTATTTGAACGGAAACGAGCGAGATATCAGGATCCCGGCCCGTGGCTCCCAGCATTGTGAGGTGGCTTTGTAGTCTACAAAGACAGAGCTGAGCTATTCCTTTGCTTTTTTCTCATTCATCCTTTTCGCTGTTCCGCGTTCGCGTCCAACGTCAATGTCCTCCATCCACAGCGAAGTAGCAGAGTTTAAGTAAGGCGAAGGGAATACGGAATGCTGATTCGTGATCAACTCGGACAATTAGGTACTGCTGCAGCAATGGGAACTGGTAGCTGGCGAAGAAAAGGGAGCGTCAAGGTCGAGCGTATTCCGTGTTCCCTGCTCCCCGATAAGAAATCGGGAGCATCCCGGCGCCTGTTTCTCGTCTTTGGCCCGCCGGGAGGTTGGAGGCGCCTCTCGTTCCGTTGCCGCACTACATTTCTCTCTATCTTGTCGGCCCTGGTCGAGGATGCAATAGGTGCCGGCGCCACTCGAGACAACAAAACTTTTACTGTCACATTCTCAAAAGAAAACAGACTCGCGACAGACCGATACGCGATAACGTTATACGATATACGCTAGACTCTTCTCCATGCGCGCCTGCATCGGGGCTCCGGTCTATTTACGACGAGGCGAGACGCTAGGGACACGTGCCTCTTCTTGCGACAGATATTTTGTCGGAAATCTGTATCCTCAAATTCTGGCAAACTTCGATCGACCCGCTCTATGCACTCAGGTTCGGAATAAAGACGGATGATTGCATGCGTTTCATTTGCCTACCCCGCGCTCTTTCCTTTACCCTGTAAGTGGCTCTGGCACTTACCGCGCGGTACGAGGTTTCTGTTGTGTGGCAAATATTTTCAAGTATGTTTGACAACTATCGGCAGCCGTCGGGGGGACACAGCTGTGTGTAACGATGAAGAAACAACAAAAGTTCGAAGAATATAAAGACACGTGGTAGGTAATGTGTGTGCCATTCCCGTTTCCGCGTTTGCTCCTCGGCTGCGGACAGTGAACAAGATTGTTGAATATTGATCAGCGGTTCCGTCAGTTTTCCGAAACAACCCACGATACGAGTGTTGGCAGTGGAACGAGGTGTGAGTATAGGGCGAGGCAGGAGTCCCGAAGTAATACGGATTACTTGGCAGTTTGTGACGGCGCTAATCCCTTATAAGTTGACGGTATTCGAGGTAGTCGTATCTCTATACTTTTCCCCGGGGAGTACTTATTACCGCGCTACTCGTCGTAGAAAGCGACGTCGCACCGCGCGATGGTATAAGGCCGAGATATCCCCATCTCGGGAAAAAGACCTCGAGGCTCGGAGGACTTAATCAACGGTCCGAGTGTTTATGATTTTTGTTATTGGCGTCATATCGTCGATCCCCAACCCTGGCCTTAACTCGCATCGTCAACCGTCGCGGACTTATTTGATGTTTCGTCCTGTAAGTACCCACGGCCGTGGCTCATGCTCCCCGGAGGACTGGCTGCGATCGGGCGATGAGGAGCCCATAAGGGGAAATCGGAACTCAAATATAGCTGGAAATAAAGAAAATGAAAATGAATAAGAAGCATAAGTTTGTCTCTTTTCCTCTTCCTCTCTCACGTCCCGCCGAGTATCATCTACGGGAATGACTCTCTCCGTTTTGTACACTTCACGGATCACGGCGAAAAGACGAGATTGAGTCGTGTCAACGTGCGCAATCGTCTGAATTGCTCGGCAAATATCTTTCATCCAAGAAGCGGTATCCCGCCGCGCCGCGGCGATCGGTCAGACCTCTGGACAGCCCATTACATATGTTGTCCATTTCGCGTTCAAACATAGAACAAGGAACGTGAGTGTGTGTCTTCCTAGGAATCCGCGGCATCCACCACCGTCCGTTCGGTCATTTGCTCTTTGTCCCGCGCTGTTTCGCCGAGGGAGAAAAACTCCGTCAACGCCAATATTATTCTCGAATCAAGTTCGATCAGTCCTCGACGATCTTTGAGGAAGCGTAAGCCCGCAGGCTCGCCGGGTCATAATTGAGTCGTGTGCAACTCTTAGCGGGATTAGATATTTAGTTATACCTATAGGTACCTATACCTCGGGAACCTTAAAGAAATAACGTTGGTGGAATAGCCAAGACCGGAGCGAACGACTCACGCAAAGCCAATTACTGGACACGTGAATTGCATAAGAAACGTCGTAAGATATAAACCGCCAGTTTGATTAGAGTGCCCTGTCATCCGTGCCGGCCATTCCGGAGGGATCAATGCTCATAGTTATATTTGCCATATTACCAACTACCCCGCGACTTACCGAGTGGATAAAGAAAATCCCGTGGAGGGCTGCAAGTTGAGCGGGTGAGTGAGGGAGTAAAAAATGAGATTACTCGATGAGTTAATAATATAAAGGAGAAAAAGCTATTGAGCCGTCCAATTCGAACGAAACACCCTGTGAGACCACAGTCGTACCTCGCATGTACGCGGGCGGGTACACGCCACTCGGTAATCGTAAAAATGCACTCAACTTGATATCTTGCTCTGTGCACTCTGGGTTCGCCGAGGCAGCGGTAAGATTAAACGTCATTGCGGAGAGCGTGCCTCGCGGCTGAAACATCGCCTTTTTCTGTGCTATTGAGCATAATCACGATATCGAGTCACATGCGGAATCGAGCAGGTTATACGACTATGGGGTAATGGGGAAATAAAGTTCCCTGTCAGGCAATGAAAAGTTGCTGAGGATTATTAAACCTGGGTGTAGGTGTAACGTGAAAGTAGAGCAGCGCGACGGGGATGGGAGGGAGTATCCTGGCGACAGAAATAATACCCCCGTTCGGTAGAAGATAACAAGAACGGGGTGTCTACCGGATGACATTTTTCACGCAATGGTAAACGAACCCTTAATTATCACGGGAGGCCACGTCGAGGGTGGACACTGGCTACCTGAGAGCTTTAATTACTGCACTTAAGCAAAGTAATTACAATCAGACACCCTTGTGGCCGCGGCGGACGGTGGAGGACAAACGCGCGTCGAGCATCGAGAACGAGAGCGAGGACGAGTCGGATGCCGAGAGAGGGATGGTGGACGGTGGACGGTGGACGGTGAACAAATGTGCCAGGGTCTATGATTAGCTAGAGGTTGCCAATGGCCAATGACAAACCCTGCCAAGTGGACGACGACCCTTTCAATTAAACTCACGCGCCTAGTTAACTTGAGATTCACGGGACCGGTGACGCCGAAGAATTACCCACAGGCTATACTCCAAAGTCGTTGGATCACGATTCACGACCGCGAAGCGGCAGCCTTTAATTAAAATCAGAAGAAGTCGGTATACTCCGGATTTGGGGAATATCCTCGTGATCCCCTCGTTTCACTTTCAACGTTACATGCAAAATTCCCGAGCCTGAACTGACCTGACTTTATCTGTACATGATTGAAGGAGTCAAAAGACGTGGGCAGTATCTCTGATTGCAATTGGCATGCCTGGTCCCTGGCTATAATATTAGTATAAAGGTATTTGGTATTTGCTTGCCTTCGTCTATAAACTTCTGGAAAGATGCTGTACCCCAATTGATAGCTGTTCCTTTAAACAGAAAACCAATTCATCGATTTATTATCATTGCACTGTTGCCCAGGGGGAGATTATTCTTAAAAAGAGAATTCTACAGGAACGCGCTTCCCGCTGCACCGAACCTCCTCCCTCACACCTCATCTACCGGTAGGCTAGCCTAGACTAGCAGCACCTGCACCGGGTACCTACGTACGTGCAGAAACAGCTCGGTGAGATCAATAACTACCCAGACTTCGCGCGAGGCCCAGGGAAGGGCAAGTTATGAATCCGTGTTAAACCGTGGCGGAAGTTCCGAGAAGCGACCAACCGCGGCCGCGACGCTCCTTACGACACCTCGTTTCTCTCCTGGAAAGAGTACCTCCCGTGCCTATCTATCTCGGATCTTCCGTGGCCTGCAGTTACAAACGCGTAATTAGGTGCGGATATCGATGAATGCATGCGTTGCCGGACGATGTCGTGGGGTGGGTGAGGAGGGGAGAGGGCAAAATTAACTACCGACTACGGAATAGAACGACTCCATTAGTTCCGTTTTTTACGACATACCTGAATTATACATGCAGGCTCGCGAAGGCGATGGGACCGCAGGAGGTCGCGTAGCTGGCAATTGCGAGAATGTGTGCAGGGCGACAATAAAATCGGTAATTAAAACGTGGTAAAAATTTTATATATTGTTTCACGTCGCAATTAGCGAACCATGCATCGGCCGTGCGTCGCGTCGCTGCTATATCCACTTCCACGTATGTACGTATAACTATAACCAACATCCCCCTGCCGCACCATGCTCCCCCGCACAGTCATCTTTTTCCTGACCATTTTACGAGTTTTCAATTCCCAGAAGCGGCACGTTCGTAGGTGGATCTACCTTTTACTTTGCTGCTAATTCCTGACGTCCCTCGATAGCGAGCCAGAATAATAACTGAGGGCAATGTGGCGACAGTTTGTGCAATTATTTTTACACCTCCAATTACGATTCGCGATACAGATTCTCCGGAAGAGCATTGAAACGCAAAATTGATGACCAGCGAAACAAACGTGTTCCCGGTGAATCGATAAGAATCTGATGAATAAATCGCATCGACACTGACTGCGCCGGGGAGGGACAGGTGAACGGAGATGTAGGAGACATAGGTATCGTCGCTGGGCTTTCGCGACCAGCGACGAAGAGCCTGGGCATGTTTACACCCTCCGGTTAACAGGATGGAACCGAAGACAGCGACATAACTATAAATAATTCTACCGGCTAGGGTTGTTGCCTTCAGCTTTCAGCTTCGAGCGTTGAGGTCATCGAGGCGTGCGGGTGGAAGGTGGGACCAGTCAAGAGCTTTTCGGAAATTACTCGAACCAATGAACTCGGTTCTAATATAATTTAACAAACGACAGTTGAACGGCGAACAGTGAACACCGACGACCCCCGGCAGGTCCGCTAAACATTGGGGAGTGGGCGAAATTTTTATCAACTAGACGATTGATTTTGAACGGATTTTAACAAGGCAACGAGCGAACGAGGGAGGTCGCCATGTCAATTACAACAACGAGAACGCGAACGAAACAATGCTAAAAGCCCGCGAATGAAAACACAGCTACGAATTTCACGCGATTCAACGTAATAACGAAACTGATTGACAGCTGCAGGTACTAGCCTCGGTCAGTCGAAAGTATTGGCGAATCGAGTGGACCTGGATACTCGGGGTTTTGCAAATGTGATCATTTTCTTGACAAGAGCGCCTCGTACTTTGTCAACCAATGTTAAGTATGTAACAACGTCTCCGATAACCTACCGCACTTGACGCGGTACGAGTATGTACGGTATACGTGAATCGGAATTTTTGGCACAACAGCTCTGCGGACAAAAGTTTTCCACCAGTTTTGACAGCTTATTTTGCTCCCCCTTCGCTAAATGCCACTGTGTATTGAATCCAAACAAACCCATTCAACGAAAATGTTCATTTACACGTCAATCCCCGATTTCATACAAAGTTACGTCCAATACAGCAATATGGGATTATTATTCAACCTTATCATTCTTTCTACTCGCCCCGAATGAATGAAAAAAAAAAAAAACACGAAAAACTCAGTGGCTGAACGTTGATCTCTGTTTTTCCTTCGCTTCTCGGCGCTGTGGTACGTCTCTTGTTTCACGCACGAACGATCACAAAACTAAAGATCCAATTGCCGTTTTCGTGCCCGAATGGTTGTTAACATCTCATTTGGAACGCGAAAAATACACCCACGTAGAGAATCTACCGATCATTCGCTAGATCGTGGTTCCAGCCAGTGAAGAGATTCTCGCATTAGGCAACGTGGGTGACGGTGGGGGTAACGGGGAGACAGCGAAGAGCAGCCCTCTTTCAACTGCCGCGGCAGCTAGTCTTGTAAAACCATAATTTTTATCAGCATTTGCTTTCGGTCCCAGATGGCGCGCGCGCGACCTCCAAATGGAAGTCGGCAATTGACACGTGCGCCAGACCGGCAAGATACTTGGAGCCACCAGGCACCGTGTACCGTAGGCAGTAGGCTCCTGACCGCCTAAATAATGTACGAACCACTCAACGGTGCGATTGTTACACGTTACTTATTATACCTATAGAGTTCTGCGGCCTCAGCCGGCAAAGAACAGCGTCGCCGTCTCACTCTCCTCTTCCGACTTTGTGCTACCGAAGTTCTTCTGTTCCAGTCACAGTTCCGTCCTCAATCCGGGATCGTGACTCACTATTCGAGTCGCGGAGGCGAAACAAATTCAAACCCGATTTCAGTACGGAGTGATTCGAGATTAACAACTAGGAAAAGTCCTTGATTTCACTCGTTTGTGTAATAAGACCGCATGGTTATTGATGAAATATTCCTTCACGACCGCGGTCCTTAACAAAGAGCACTTCCAAGGTGTTTACTATACCACGTGAACGATTATCTTACATTTCGGTGTCACAGGTATTAATGCTCTGTCACCGGGATCAGGGCGAAATGGCCCTCGGGCAGAAGGCAATATCCGTCAAAGCCCGAGTATCCGCAAACATAATATAAAACGCAGGAGAAAAGAATCCGGCAATTATAGAGAGAAGGCCAATGAGAACTGTGCAGGTGCGACGACTGACTCCCCGGCAGCCCCGACACGTCCCGACCGGGATATGGCATATCAATCAACGCCTCGGTTTTATCAATCGTTATTATTTCCGATACGGGATGGACATATCTACGCTACACCCACCCGGTTCCTCATCCGCGGACGGTGTGCTGCCAACATCCAATATCGCGTACCTACTACAACTAACCGGCTACACGTCTCGCCTCTATCGAAACCGTATCTGCACCAGATAGGGCAAATATGTATACAGAAAGGGCGGGAAACAAGCGGCGAGCAAACACTCGAGAAACTTCGTTATTAAATGATAATATCTACACTACTGCAATTAGATGATGTTATATTGTGTATTATAGATATAGATTTCTACACAAGTATCTCTGCCTGATTCTGCTCTATCTGTTCGACGATACGGCACTGCACGGCACTTCCTACTCCTCGTCATATTCTCACTTTGCAATGCAGCTTTCAGCGTCGAAATTGAAAGCCGTTCAAATGGATGACCGTGACAATTAGCGGAGCGGTCGAAACTCCGCACATACATGTGGCACCCATAGAATATAGAATAAACGAGTCTGGAATATGAGAGATAAGCCCATGGCTTCCTAGACTAATAATTTTCGTTTTATATTCCGACGTGTTTGCGCGGGTGAGTCGACTAAAACGCTTTGAAGTTCTCAATGAAGTTATACAGGAGTCGCGTGCGGCGGGGGATGATGTCTACTACTCGTCGAGTCGTCGAGCTTCCCAGCTACGCGCGTGAGTCGGATACGGTTCTGGTGCTCGGTGGCGGAGCAACGGGGAGAAGGGTAAGGGCCGGGGGGCAGAAGGCGAGAAGAGGAGCGAATGGTTTCGATGAAAATGAAGATATACTTTCTTCTTGGTTAATTTACTCCGGGCTGCCAACAGTCTTTCGTTTCTGCCAAAGCGCTCTCCCTGCCTGCACCCGCCAACTTTTTATTCCACCCTCTACCTCGCCTTCTGCCCCTCCGCCCCCGCTGGCCTTGCCTTCGCGGAATGTCTCGAGTTAATTTTTTTTCCAAGAGCTTTTCCTCTTATTTTTCTTGCCCTGCGACTTAATTAATCGCATAACACGGGGCCTAATGAAATCAGAACTTCCCTACCATCGCCCGTCGCCCCGCGACTCGCACTCCGATACCCGTCGGACTCGACTGAGCGCTGCCTCGTAAAAACGGAAATATTTACGGGAAATACTTTTCTACGAGACGAGGGGGCAAAAATTGCTCAGCGAATCAATATCTGTTTTGATAAATTATTCGTTCAATTTCATTTCATCGGGCATCTAGGCGAGAACACGTAATTCGCATCACCTATAGCTGTCTTTCTTAATTCGATAACAAATTGGCTCGGTTTCCGCTCAAATATCTTGCCGTCAATCGCAAATTCACGAGTGAAAAAAGGAATAAATTATTCATTATCGCCCCGCGTCAACTCCTCCTCTTGTACTCGTTCCACGACGAGGCCGGGGTAAGGAATTTTAATGGAGTCCGTCAAACCGTGTAAAACAAAGCCAGTGCGGCGTGCACTCTTCGATTCTCCTTCGTTATTAATTGCACTTTGAAACATTGAAAGCCTTGCTTGATTAATTAGTATCAAGGGGTTTTATAATTAAATACACAAATTGGCCGAACCCCCAGTCTATCGTCTAACATTTTCCATTTTTCCCTCAATTCATTCCGCATCTGATTGTGAGCCGCACAACTTTCGTTGATTGTATTCGAGCCCATTCGATAACAAAGATGATGTGAATATCGACCAAAGTAATTACGTCTAATTACGATTTTGCATTGAAATTTCAATGATAGTCTATCCGGCGATGAATCCGTGAATTGCCAAAAAGGCGTCGATCGTTCGCTTGACGAAACGATTAATTTACAAAGCGTCAAACTGTTGAAACGGTTCAAACAACGGAACAACAACCGGGTGTGGAAAGAGAATTGGAATTAGCACCATCGGGGGGCACGAGCGGGAGCTGGGAGTAGGTAGGGTGTACAAAGTGTCGAGGATATAGATAATAGAAAAAAACACGAACCGCCAAGGTGTTGGAAATGCTTAATCACGAAATTCATTAAAAGTAATGCGACTTGAAATAATTCAAAGGGTTAGCCCATTGGCGCGCGGTCTAAGGGTGCAGGCGACGAAAAGACCGAACGACGACGCGCTTAGGCACCTGGACGATTCCCAGGCCGCGTTTAGACCCTGTATTAATAAACCCTGTGAGGATTCGGTGGGAATGAAAACAGTGAAAACACCGTGACACGAGGCCCTGGTGTCAAAGACTCGATGATCGTTACATTTAAAACATACATATTCCAATTTCATTAGCGTTATGTGTATTACAATATGACAGGCCGCGTGAATTTACGTGCGAAACACGGGCAGAGAATGGAGAACCTCTCGTCAACTTTGACGTTACAGCACATTCACGTCGATGTTTCCGCGCTTTGTAAAGCGAACTACATGTAACTGAGTTTGGGTGCCATTTTATGCAGGGCAGAGTCTCGCTCACTCTGCGGACGTACCGTATCGTCAACTAACTAAATTCGATGGCAGCTGATGCAATTAAATATCTTTGCCATCGATATTGCCCAGCTCGGTTGCTCGGCGCTCTGCACGCGGCACGTAAACCGAATCTATCCGTGCGACTATAGTTGCGGATGGATTTTCGGAGAGCTTTTCACGCGCTACCAACGAGTGAAACGCCGAGGTAAATCCGACGGACTGAGAGAGTGCCCGGCACTCAATCAGAAGTCATAATTCGTTTTGCCACAATCTAATCAAGTCCTGATGAAAGCTACCAGCTCCGCACTCGAGCTCGCCGTTGGGACTCGAATCAGAGGTTGCCAAACCGACGCGACGGTATACACCCGGACCTCTCCTTCACCGAAGTATCAGCTGAGTGAAACGCGATACTTCTTCTCCGCAATTTGCAATGCTGAATAGAAAAATGATCATTGTTTGAAATGCATTACAAGAACAACCTATTTGAGTAATCTTGAGATTGGGCGACGTGAACACCCTCGACGTTCGTGATAATGTTTGTTTTTTTTTCCACATCGCGGATGAGAACCTCCGTGGTTGGGGTATTTCAGTTTCGGAGACAGCAATGAACCGCAACATCCAACGCTTCCGTTAAATGCTAGGAAACTCACCCTCTCCTGGCGCGACCCTCCGCCAGCACGTTTCTATCCCTTTGTTGGCTCGTAATTACGAGTAAGGTTAGATCAGGTTAGAGCAGGCTTCACTCTTGCCTCAAGTTTTACCATGACAGTCATATACGTATATTATACCCGAGTATTTATCGTTGGATTCGACGTCCCGCGGGGTGCGTGCGGTCTACGAGCCAAGTATCGAGAACAAGGAAATTCACTCGGGAACAAATAGACGGTCTTTTAATCCGAGAATCAAAAGAACGAGAGCGCGTAATACGGGCAACTATATTGGAGGAAAGAGACTGAGGTACGCGCACCGAAGTCAAAGAGGCAACAATCATCCCTCGTAATCCTGGAAAATTAAAAATGCCCGCTGCAAGCCTTTCAAAGGCGACGTCAGTCGAGCCGAGGCGGTCGCGGTCCTGGTCCATTTAGAGAAACCTCGTCAAAGGAATCGCGGCGTGGCACACAGAGACGCGAACAAGGGGGGATGGGGCAAACCAAGGAGAAAAAGAAGGACAGCGGAATGACGCTGCAAGAGGCAGCCTATAATATTCGTTGACGTATCGGTAAAAATTGATCGAAAAATTTCACAACATCGCGTGAAACGTAGCGTGCAATCCGAATGAATACGGTCTCGGATGCGAGCCAACGACTCCTTTGAGGTGGACTTGAGCTCTCTCGAGTCTCGCGAGTCTCTCGTACCCGCGGAAAAGTAAACGAGGTATTTGTCTTTGTGAATAAATAAAACGCATTACGAGTTGGCCGCTGTTCGCCACCGCCACGCGACGCAGTCTGGTGACTGGTAGGAGGAGCAAGGAGACGAAGGCTCATTTCGACGAGGGAAAATATCACGAAGGCAACGACACAGTCGGGCTGTAAGAGGTTTACACAACTTGAAATGGAATACTGGGTACCGCGGACCCTCGCGATTCTCCCGTGGGAGAGGGACTTTCTCCGCGTCGAGTCGCGGCTTACACTTCGCGGAGATTATGTACCTACGTACTTCGGTAATCACGGGTAGCCTTTCCTGATTCGTACTCGGTCACGGGCGTGCATCGGAAGCAAATGATATACGAGAGCCACGGAAAAGGTGAGACGGACGATTAACATTTGAGCAGCATAGAGCGATATAAGGTCAGTCTCAAGCTGTTACATTATCCTATAGGTAGATCGAGGACGAGCGAATATCCGTCCGCGGTGCATCGATGCTCCCTGGTCTGCAGGGAGAGGTAAAAGGGTGACGGGGGTAGACAGAGTCCGAACGGCGAGGACCACGTGCCTCTGAATAATGAATGCTCCCTTTAGTCACCACCCTGTAGTAATCCTCGTAGATTATTATCACAGGGGTAATTCTTGTTGTGCTCCAAAGGAGCTCGGGGCTCGTAAGACGGTCGGATTGAATTTGCAAACTTGCAGATTGGATTCCAACTTGCCTATTACAGGGTGAGTCTGTTCCGGTTAAAAGCATAGGGTACGAGAATTAATGCCGATACGCTACACAGTTCCTGGATTACCGTTCAGCGTCGGAAGTCCTTCGGCGTTTGTTGTCTTAGATCTCTCGATATTGCATTGTATTCGGAGCTCCCGCAACCATCGCCTTCCATCAAGGGTTTCGAAGCCAACCCTAAACTTTACCCCCCCAAGTCCAGTCCCGGATACATCTAGGTGGTACAGGAGAGATACTCGCGGGAAATATATTTTCCAAGAGATCGTTAAACTTCCGGCAGCTGACTGCGAAAACGCGCGTGCCGATGCATGGTATAGCCGAGTCCGTGTGTTATTCAAATTAGATTCTTCGGAGGAGGGAACCGCGTCGTAAGACTTGATGCAAAGCCTAAATAATTCCCGATGAAACGTTGGCATGTCGGTATTCGTGCTAGCGAACTTGCGGAGAAGCCTCGGAGGGTGGAATAAGGGCTGAGGGAGATACACGCATACTTTGCACGCATACCCGCGTACTTCACGTACCCCGGTGTATATCGGAGTCGCTGTAGAACTTCTAGACTCGAAATCCCGGAAGATCGGTTCAAAAAATGGGTATTCGGTGAACTCGATACGCACCTCCTGCCCGAGGTGCGGCACGCCGCGAGCCAGGAATGAATGTCTGGAAAGTTGTGTGCGCCCGCACAGGTACACACGGAGCGACGCCAGGCGTATAAAGTGATATGGGGGAGCTCGTCGGAGGTCGGAATGAGCAGTCAAATACAGAAGCGAGTCTTCGTGGCACGTGCTGAAGGCAAAGACTTTGCTCCATCACCGCCACCCCCTCCTCGAGCTCGTTCCCACCGAACTACCAGAGACTTGGCAAACATTAAGAGCGCCTAGATTTATTTATAACTACATTTACGCATTCCATACTTGGCACAACCCCTTTTACTCCCTGAATTATTACGTTCGGGTGCCAACGTCGCTGGGGTGGGTGGTGGATGGCGGAGGGATTCTGCCACAACTTTCAGAAGGGATTCGCCGAGCGGCGGCTCGACGATTAAAAATACACTATCAGAATTTATCGAGGAAATATCGTGGGACGGTAAAGAAGCGTTGCGATAGATTATCAGGCTGAACTGCGCTAATTCCTAAATCAATTTATTTCCTATCGGTATGGCTATTATACAAATTCCAGACTCGGAATAAAAATGAGTTCTCAATTTGCCGCTAATTTCGATCCCATTTATCTGATCCGTTCCTCTTGGTGGGCTGCGGATTTCTCCACCTCCGTTACTCCCGGTATCCCGTTGTACCTATATACCTATATATTACCCGAAGAAGGGAAAACGCGCGCCGTGCGCTTCCGAAAGCCGCGTCCCTGCACCGCGGGCCTTTCAACGCCCGGGTGAAATGAGTCGCGAAATTGTTCGGCAGGAATTTATCAATTTTCTTTGAGGGATTCTAATTGTACTAATTTGTTTGTCTGAGCTAAGACGGGCCTGCTCCTACTCGAATTTCCAACTTCCGGGCCGGGGGGGAGGCTCGATCGTTTAATCTCCGAAACTCTTCCTTCGGGGAAAACTCCAAACCCCGATCCCCGATCCCCGATCCCCGGTCCGCGAAGCAACTCTCGAACGCTGGTATCAAAGTGTACGAGTTACGCGCTCGAATTTCGTAACATTTTATCCATCGTCCGCGTCTATTCGAATCTATTCATCTTATTATGAATATATGGGTAGATACGATGGGCGGGTTGTGCAACCGGAGGTGCCTATCCATCTAATTTATCGGGGTTTAATATCTGAGAGTGAGTCTGCCGAGGTACGCCGAGTTCCTCGCGGGACTTTCGCTTTTCGGGTGATATACCGAACCTTTATATTGCACCTCGCTAATCCCACCGACCCCCGCCTCGACACCCCGGAAGCTCCCGTAGTCCACGTGTCAGTCTGTTTGCGGGCATTTTCCTCCCAAGTTTGTTGAAACAACGAAACACGCTAGCGCACGCAACCGGCGCGTGACTCGACTCGATGGATAATCGTTGATTCCACTCGTATACGGGGCACGGGCGTTGCGCCCACCCCGCGATGGCTATTTTTTCAATGATTCGAGCAAAACATCGTTGCGCCTGGATCCGATTGAAGGTTGAGTCGATAACCTGCGAATGTGGATCGAATTCCTCGTCTCTTTCACGCACGTGCATGTTATAGAGACTTGACGAAAAGTGCCACGATTCTTTTTGACAAGCCTGAAGCGACTCGATCTCGGGTGAACTGTGTGATATCAAACCTCGGTACGGTGGTATCGATACAAAGAGATGCTGATGCGATTGTATTATATGGAGGCTAGTGGTCCATTGTCTCGTCACGTCCTGCCCACTCGATTCTTTTATCTCGGCTCCGGGCTCGTATATCGAGTGAGCATCCATGGAAAGCAGCCCCCGTGCAACAATATCTACGCGGGGAAGGAGTGGCCGTGGTGCCCCCTCGCTCGCCCCACGTATGCGATACCCTCCACACGCTTGGATCCTTTTCCCTCTCCCTCTGCCTCTCCGTCTCCCGTCTACCTCCGACCTTTATCTCGCGGATATCTTCATCCCCTTTGGCAAATCTCGTTTCACTGCTCTCCGCAGGGCTGCGATTGCCGATCTGAGATAGTTTCCTGCTTTATCGATCGAACTACGGCACGTCGCGTCTCCAACTCTTGTCCACAGGTATACAATTCCATTCCGTGAGCTTTTACGCGCGTACCTGCAGGATGGTTTATCTTTATTTGATTATTAGGTACTATTATTATTATTATTATTATTATTATTATTAATATTTCATCCGCGGTACGGACACCTCTGCAGTACAACACCGAACAAGGGCCAACGAGGGGACTACTAATTGCCACCCGGAAACACGCCCGGACCATTTTGAAGAAATGTTTCCACGGGAGAGCAGAGATTTTGCCCTGGAGAAGCACGTGGAGATAGGCGGAAATAATGACAAACGAGCCGGACGAGGAGGCACAGCGAGATGCACAGTCATTTGTAAAATCAGACGTTCCTAACGGACTCTGAAAATACTTTATTCCCCTGCATGTATTCGAATCCGCCCCTATAGGTCCGCCGGCAATCGTAAAAATTCCAGACGGTCGGGATGCGTTAAAAATCTATGCAATTAACCGGAAGGAATTCGATCGGGGGTTGATTAAAAACGAGGGTAATTCGACGCGTAAATGAAAATATGGTAGATAGAGGCTTTTTTTCGTTCTTCTCAATAAGCGGATGAACAGTGGACGATGGGGGATGTACTTTTCGTTTTTCGCTTCAAATAATTGCGGGCACCGGCTGCTTCGAGGTCAGCGTTTCGTTCACCCGGTACGCAATAAGGGATCTTAGCAAGATTGAGGTGTAAAATTAAGGTAACCGTTTTCAGGTGAATTTATCTTACTAATATTGCCGGCTGGGTCTTAATATAATTCGACGTGCAGAGGCCGAAGAGAAAGTTTTAAAAAAAAGTGCAATATCACGGAATACATAAATGCGAGATGAGGCCATTTGAATGAAAAGTAGATAAATTCTCCCGCAAAGCTTCGACCAACGTTTGTCCCACCGTACCTAATTTGCTTTTTATTTTTCACTTGATTTATGGTACCTTTTAATTGAATGCTGAAACAACTTCTAAAGACCCCGTGGTACACGACCGCAACGACCTCAGATGCTCCGGTCCGCCACATTCGATACCGCATACGGGGTGTCTCTCGTGTAAACGGAGATTCGAAGTAACCGAATGCTCCGCAAGACGACGCTGTTTATTGTATATTGCACGATCCCAGCTCTCGACCCTTCGCCGAGGTGTGCCAATTACCTTTGCTGATGTAATATATAAGAGGGCAGAATTGCACAATTTAAACCTCATGAATGTAGAAACGTGGGTAATAATTGCGTTAATAAGCGAGACCCCGGGTTGTCTCGAGGTAAGACAAGTCCGCGTTCGAAACCCCCGGCTCTATATATTCTCGGGTTCAAGGGAGTGGAAAGTGGAAAGTGGAAAGACACACCGCGTAGTTGAGAAACCCCATTTACATTGATATTTATGCCGAGTCATAACCGGGGTTCTTAGAGGGTGAATCGCGACTGCTAATCCCCGCGTACGAGGGGTTGTTTTAATTGAAATCTTACTCCGTTGTTACGCGATTCTGCGTCTGCATAGGTGAGTTTTCCGAATTTATCCACCTGATGGGTGCCAGGCGTGTAGGATCTCGAATCGAACGAGGGGGAATCCTGTGCAAGTGTAAAAGAATGCGGGGAATAATCAGCGCATGATGAATCGAGGGTTGAATTTATTTGAACCGCGTCTGCCAGGTATAACGCCGTTGTCGTAATAAGGCATTGCGTGCATGGCGTTTAGTCTACCTTTTAGTTTATTTCTCTGGCGCCCCACGTAACGACCATAAATCCAAACATTAGGAAGGAAAACTGACAGAAAAATCCCGGGCCATAAATAATTCAGCTTCCGTCCGAGGCAAAACACCCACAGCCCACCCGCCAGAGGGAACGAAGAAACTAATCTTTCGACAAAAGGGTTCGCCTCGCACCTGAACCCGTCTGAAATCTTCTTGACACCCCCCTTAAATACTTAATTTCATTTTTTTTTCTAATTGGACGGTTTTATTAAGGGATGCATATTTTATATCGCGTTTTAATCGCGTCTATTGGGAGCGAAGTCTCGGATCCCTGTGGGGAAGGGGGGAGGAAGGGTCGCTGTATTAAGAGACCGAAAACGAGAGAGAAAACAAGGCGAAAAAATAGCGAGGAGTTGAACGGACGAAAAAAAATTCAAGAGAGAAAACGAGATTTCAACCCTTCGGAAAATATTAGCTCCATCTACAACCCTTTCGCTTGGGGGTTGCGGCCACCGCCACCGCGCGGTACGGGTATTGTTCGAGGGATTAAAGTATAAAAGTGTAATTTCTTCGCGTGAAAATTTTTTTATTACGTATTAAAATGAAACTTTACTCTATCTTATATAGTCGGGTCATGTTTCTGGAGAGGAAGCGGGGATGGAAGCACCACTCCGACACCGCAGCGCTGCCTCCCAAAGAGAAAAAGGGGAGACTGAAATCCGACAGTAAAATATAAATTTTAATAAGCCTAATTCCGCCAACCCTTTGAGCCAGTCGAAATTAACGAATTAAAAGTTTGTCTCATTTCCTCGCGTCGGCGACCATTTTAGTGGTCTCACGGTTGACATTCCGACTCGCCGGCTCCCATTTCACCGCAACTACGCAACTTTTCCCATTCCAGGATATAATCAGAGTGGATCACCGAGAAAAATTGTATCCCCATTGTTATTATCATTATTATCACATATTTTAATAAACTAACAACTAGGTACACAATTGTACCTGCCGGAAGGGACATGTTCTCGACGCAGAGTATTAAAAGCGAGATTATTATCCGCGCATTAACCGTGAGTCTAATTAAAGTAGCATGAATCTTGATAATTGCGTTGCTCCTTCATCCAGCGATAAATCGATAACCCATCCACTTTTTACACAGCCGAATGCTGATCCGATATATCGGCCGAGGGGATTAGTCGAGTCCGCTCTTCGTCAAAATTTGCGAAAACTATGAGGAACAGAAAGTACATTGAGTGCAGAAGTGTACACATATATATACCCTCGCAAATATGGCACACTTGTGGCAGCTACCGGGTATCAATTTGTCGAAGGTTGGGGATATATCATTATACACTGCATAGCAGGGTCTACTAAAATCGTACTCTGAAATCGTAATTAACAAAATTATTCGGAGGTAACTCGATACGTTCTCGCTACGAGGGTAGAGTTTGAGCCGTCGAAGGGGTTCGCGTCTAAGAAGGAAGGGCCGCACCGGCCCTCCCCTGTACTTACCTAACTCCGCACCACACTCGCGTTTGATTGTATGGCGTAACACGCACGTGGGTACGCCGAGTACGTACGCGATACACGTCCGCATATAAGTGAGCGACCGTCACGTACAGATCCACACTTGAGCCGGTGCAGACAGAACGTTCGTGCGCCCGTGCTCGTGCGCTGGGAAATTACCTTTGGTTTATTCAAGAGGTTTTAATTACAATACCAAGTCTGGCAAATCGTAACCTGCACTCTACTCGACAGTTGGGGTGTTTGCTCTGTGCACAATGTATCGGATTCTTTTGCCCGTAGGCCGCGACCGTGCACATCTAATAAAACTGCAGCTGCCAAAAGACTCTACATATCGCGCGTGGATTTGGGTCGCAGTGTCTTATCCATCTCTGACGCGATAGAAGGGCTATTCTTGGTAGGATCTCTTTGAATGTGTAGAAAGAAGGAAGAGGAGAGGGAAGATCACCGGTACGGTTTCCACCGGAGCGGGAAATCCTCGGGATCTGGCAAAAGATCCCGCGACTTTGGCCTCCGTATTCGTTGAGCGTCAAATGTCGCACGGAATACAAAGCCGCGGGTGGCTATGGAAGATTCGCAACTGAAGCGTCTCCCGCAGGCTGTGGCCCGTAGGAGTTCAGAGAAGCGTGCGACAAGGTCCTGGTTTAAAGACCGCGCATTAGAAGAATAAAAAAGAAAAAGAAAAAGAAAAAACGAGGAGCAGAGGGAATGACGAAACGCGGCGTTAGTGCGGGACATGCCTATGTATCCGTGGCTGAGAGCTTTTCCAAGGGGCAACGAACAAGATCGAAGCAGCTAGCGCCGAGGCCAAGAGGGTCAAGACTCAAGAGGGCGTAAACTGAACTTTAATGGAGATCAGAGATAATACTTGAAGAGACTCCTTTGACGGATTACGCCGAAATCGTATCTATCTCGTGCCACCAGGCACCGGGCCACGGTGAGCCGAGGTGGGTCTTACCTGGGCCTGAATGCGATCCTCCAACGGTGCGCTACCGTTTTTAACCCGTTTCGGTATCCGCACCGAGTACCCTATACCTTCCAAACTCTACGTTATTATATGTTGCATCGTATTGTATTCCGTTGTAATAATATCCGACCAAAAATTAATAACCCCTTGATCCTCGATCGCGATTCGCTCGGGGAGTCTCATTCTCTGTCGTGAGTAAAAAATGTTTCTTTCATATAAATTTGGCGATGCGTGATCCAGCTGATGCTCGGGGCTCACATCGATCAGGAGAACGACGCGCAATCGGAGCGCTGAAATTGCAATCGCAGATAATTGCGAAAGCAGACACTACAGCTATACGAGAGTGTACGCGTTAGGCACGGACTAACGCCAACCCCGCGGAGTAGACTAGTCGAGCGAAGATGCGCGCGGACGAGCGGGATAGCGCGACAGTGCAGCGTTGATTTCCGTCTGCCCGTATGCCGGTGCAGCGAGTAGGCGCGGGTGTGCAACAGGTGTCAGCGTTGCGCAGGGACATTTGTAGAAACACGGGGATCGAGGGTCGCGGAGGACTGCGGAGGGCCGAGGGCGAGAGAATTTCTCGTCTTTATTTATGAGCTTTTTATTCGACTTGTTGAGCTCCGCGGAGGCGAAACCGGGAACCGGGGTGCCCGGAACACCGGAAAAGTACGATCCCCGCGCGACCGACCAGGAAATCTGTCATTCGAGGGGAGCCGAGAAAATAACAAGTGTTGCCGGGTAGGAGGGTGGAGATTCTCCGCGGAATGCTTGTTCGGTTTCTATTCCTCTCTCGTGTACCTGATCATCAGGCGGAAAGTTTTCCGCGGATATCGAAATCGTCATTCTAAATGATATGCCGTGGCTCCAGGAGCTTGTAACGTGCGTCCCGATTCGAAGTTACCATCAGCTTCAACTTTGGAGCTGGTGCAGGTGCAGATTTTTGATAAATGACATTCAGAGATGAGGGCTGCTGAGGCTTGGATATAGTCCCGAGGTTTGGGCTGCCCGCTAATTACAGAGTGTTTTGAATAAATTAGATTCCAACGAAACACAAGCTCGTTTGTAACGTTGCATTATCATAAACCTATTTCGAATCAGACTCGTGTATTCCTGAGTCCCGCTGCAGTGGCCTCCCAAGACTCAGGATCAACTTCCATCGCGTATGAATCAAAGAAATTAGTTTCGAGCTTCGATATCCGTGTGTAGGTATATGGGTTGTGTACACAATCGCCGTATACATGGCACGTGTATATTTGTTATATTACACGATATTATTTCCGTGAAATATGCCAGGCATTTCATTTCCAATATAGAAACCCGTCTATACCTTATTCTATACCTATACATCGACAATCTATCCGATATCTCCCCAGTAAATCGAGAAATATTTCAATTCGGGAACTGACCGACTACGGGCAGCGGTCAGCAAGGGAAAATGGCAGATAAATTGAGTCGGATACTTCCGCGGAGGGAATCCCCACGGGAGATTCCCCCAACCTTTTTTTTCTTTTTTTTCTTTTTTTTCTTTTATTCCAATTTCATTTCTCTCTTCTATCTCCCTTTTCGTCTCTTTTCCACTCACCCAACTCTAGACAACTATTACGTAATACCCCCGTATCCATCACAGGCCTGCAGACCTACCTTGCGACTTCACTGTAATGAATAAAAATAGGTAAGAAATAAGCTCCTTCGTATACCTGTTACGTTTAACGATACAAACAACTTTTTATCATCATCTCATTACCAATTCTTCATATCATAAACCAGTCCACTTCGCAGTGATTACGTTGAGCGGTGACATAGTCGTAGTGGAATTGTACACCCAAATACACAATTGTTAGCTGGCGTGATATAATTCGGTTTCGTGAATATACTCGATTCCCCTGGGTTTCGTACAGAGCGAGAGTATTTTCATCTAGGGTAGAGAGATACGGGTGTTAAATTGGCAGTCAAGTTGCGAGCGAAGTGACTTGATTCTTCGGATCAAACTTCCCGATTGAAAACGGAATGAGTTTCCTCGGGTGGCTGGAACGGGATTCGTGGAAGAAACGATACGAAGTGAGGAAAGAGAGAGAGTGACACAGACAGACGTATAGATCTGCGTCAGACACTCCGCGTTCAATCCGCGGATGAGAGAAAAAAAAGGCAATTACAACTTTTTATCACATTTCCAATTCACGCAGAGGGATTGTCGAGAAGTTTTTCACTCCAAATTGATATAAATGTGCTTCTGAGCCAATTACTTCCTTCTTCCATCACTCGCAAGCCCTCCACGGAGACGATGATTATATCGCTCCAAGGCTAGATTCTCTTCAAGTATTTCACGTTACGACATGCATCTATCTATATCCAGTTTTCCAAATCCGCAGTCGACGATCAACGCCGCGGGACTCGTCGGACGTCGTTCTTTGGTTGTTTGAGCCTTGAGCCCGCGCCGGCAGGGGCAACGGGGAGGAGGGAACCAGGCGCCTATCGTTCAGTCGGTAGCACAAATAATTCGTGGATGCGTAAAATCCATTGGCCCATTTAGTCGAACAAACAGCGCGTAACAATTTAAGAGGCTGCTTATTCCCATTGTGGCAGGGATTCATAGGTTCGATTTAAGGCTGTTTCGGTTCCCCCGGTACCGACATCCGCATTACGCCGGCGACTGTTGCGCGTAGGGCTACAACCGTATACCTACCTACTTCGGGCCCGAGTCTTCTTATGGTGTGACACTGACGGCGTGAGAGGCGGCAGCGGGGCGTAGGGGTACAGCGCGACCTCCCGGCGTCCTGCTGTTGTGACAAACGAGGGCGAGAACTCAGCCACCTTTTTAGATGTAAAATGACACCCGTGGCGCGATTATACCCGACGGCTTTCAACACGGTTTCGAACCTTTGAGAATCGCCGACCATTGGGAAATCGCTACCCGTTTAAGAGTGGATCTGTCCTCGCCTCGCCTACATATTGCACACACTTGGTCCCCGCGTGCACGGGGTTCGGTAATCCAACCGAGATCACCGGATAAACCGGCCAATTGTACTTGCGCGAAAAACTGCCTCTCTCTCTCTCTGCACTATCGCACTCCCGCTCTCCAGGTCCTATCCTAATTGCTGCAGCAGTTTGATTCACGGGGTGTCTCTCGTTGGAGGATAGAACACTTCTTTGCTAACGTCAATAAAGATATTCGCGCGGTATTATGTACCACGGGCCGTTTCGTACCGACCGCAATTTCATGTTGTTTGATACAAACGTCGACGGGGCCATGCCGACCGTGTTGATTGACGCTAGTAAAAAACGTACATGGTTAGGTATACGTATACGTGTACGGATCGCATCGCGCACGAGAATTTACAAAGTAGGTATACAGGTGAGTTAATTTCAGACTTATCTCGGATATACGCGAGTCTCGGTGATGGCTCGCCTACCGCAAGGCAACCCCTCGAATAATATATCGGCTGGCTTCGCGATAGTGAGTAATCATTTTCTCGCATTCCGGCACCAATCGCGTATCCGATTACTGTGGCAACGGTCGGGTACTTCTCGGCGCTACCGCGAGGAAAACGACCTCGAAGAACCAACGCGCCACGGAATCGAGGAGTATCCAGAGTAGGGTGCGAGGAAAATGATAGCCGACTTATGTACACCATCTTGCCTCGAGACCAAGAGGACGTAGAACGGTTTCGGTCCGTGCACTTGAAGATTTGGGTAACTGGAGAAATGATTGTGTACACATTTTTTTCTAACGGGGTTCATTCAGAGACATTTCACGGCTATCGAGGACCGATCACCCGATTTCGAGGAAAGTAAGGGAAACAGGACGGTTGTTCTGTAATGAAGTGTCGAGGAGAGCTTCGAGTCGTTCGTGCGCAACGGCGGCACTCGATGAGTAATGCCGTGATGATAGTCAAATGAGGAGTAATCGTAGAGATACGAGGTGCAGTGCCGAGGTAAATTCCGCGTCGCTACTCCCAACGAGAGGAAGTAGGTATAATATATTATTGTAAGTACAACGTGTAAAATGGTACAATTTACGAAGCAAATAATTAACTCGTCAGAGCTGCAGCAGCGACAAAAGTAGGCAGGATAATTGAGGCATAGGTAGGTATATTTAAGTATAAATGCGTGTTTCGCGTGCCAACTGACAACCCGGGAGCAACACTGCGGACGCGATCCTGCGCTGCAGCTCAGTCTAATTGGTTTCCGGGCTGAATCGGATCGCGTTCCACCTTACAGTCTCGGCCGTCTCTAACTTACTTACATATTACAATTAGGTGCTTCTCCCACGTTCGCAGACTCGCCGCGGCGGAGGCAGAAGCAGAGATATCTAGATCGGACGAAGAATGGGAAGTTACATAGTTTCAGGTACTGTTCTGTGTGACTCCCCAACGGCGTATCAACTATTTGGATTCTACGCTGCGTGCCTAATTAGGAATTTCGCGTTAGCTGCGTTATCTGGCTGTTATCTATATCAAGTGAGTAAACGAATTTACGCGGAGTGAGCTAATTTATACGCGGGGAGATCGGTTCGTCGTCATAGATTAGGGCCTCTGTTTAATTAGACCGATTAGACATAGCGTTCAAACGGAAGAAAACTGCGTTCGAGTATAGGTGTACGAACCACAAGGTTAAACGTGGCGGGTGACGACGACAGCCGTTCCGGCGAACAAAGAATGTAAGGAGTTTAAAACAAGTAACGAAGAATATAATTGAACCGAGGAGGAGTGCGATATTCCTACGGCCCGCTCGACGAGTACGCGGAGAGGAAACCGAGCGCGTTCTACGCGACCGCGACGTGAGTGCCGCTCTAGAGACTCGAGTAGATCTCAAGTGAATTTAACATCGAGTTCTGTAAGAGCGGTACTCGCAGCCCCAGCTCCTTGGCGAACAAGTGCGAGAAGGGGACGAAGGGAGAGAGATCTTAGATATATCTCAACACGCAGCATGGCAGCGTTGCGAAATTGTTATATCATTAAAATATAATCACTGCGCGCCACACCGAGCTACCATGCTAATTGTTAATTATTGTTATGAGTCCCATTGTAATAGTTCTGAGACACTGTATCAGAAGTACCAGCTAGCTACTCGAATAACCGACTGTCGGCTTTTGAATCAGCACCTCTTATGTGTAAAGCTTGTATTCTCGAGCCTCCAAGTGTTTTGTTCGGGTACTCTTCGATTCCAACCGCCTTGCATCTCTTCATCATTTTCGTTTCTTTCAGAATGCAACGTAGGTAGGTAGTTACGTAGAAGTGAGGATAACGAACGTGACACTCTGTCCCGC
This sequence comes from Euura lappo, assembly GCA_018257835.1. NCBI lineage: Eukaryota > Metazoa > Arthropoda > Insecta > Hymenoptera > Tenthredinidae > Euura > Euura lappo. The sequence continues at coordinate 168,705 of JAEUYN010002377.1, read as the reverse complement.
CAGGAAATACTCAACATCTCGAAGGGTCAAGATAGGAGCGTTTGAACTTGATCGTTGCTGACGCAAATTGAAATGGTGACTTGTAACGAGAGATGGAACAGCGTTTGGTTTGTCGGTTAAAAAACTTGGACCACCGGAGTTCAGGATCCGGTGCTCGATAAACGATGAACGTCTTTGTCGAGAAATCGGAGACAACTCGGCTCGCAGCTGACACCACGTACGTCGTGTACCTAGAAACAATGGGAACGGAGTCCGGTTCGCGGAAGAGAGCGACGCACTCTCTCCGTTCTCGATCTAATTACTACCCGAGACAAAGACGATTTGTAGAAGCGGGATGCCATTGTTAATCAAACGCTCCTTTAGAATTGAGCGAGACTAGTGGGCCCCGTTCGGGTCCGGATCGGATTATTCTTTTCAAGAGTCCTCTCATCCGCGCACTATACCTCTCCTACCTATACCTATACCTCGCGACACGGCGAGCTCCCTTCTCTTCTCTCTCTCCTGCACCGTGTAGGTGTCGTGGAACACACGTGCGCTCGGGTTCAAGTTTAAGTTTACACAGGTTTCGGTAAAAGGCTCTTTATCCACCGAACGTTACGCTATAACTCGGCTGTGTGTATCGTTCCAAGCTATGCCATCGCAATGCGGTGAGGATTCCGAATCGCTCGAATCACTCGAAACAGCAGGGCTTGCAGTTACTGCCAGACGTGACCGTGAATGTTACGCGACAACGACGTGTAATTCCGCGCTACATCGAGATCGATGGTTTCCCTTTCATCTCTGCACCACGTGCTCGAGAAAGAGGGCAGGGGGGCAGGGAACCCCGTTTAGAGCGAAAGGGCCGACGGTACGGGGAAGGGCCAGAGGGGCGACAACGGGCGCAAATTAGCGTTACACTTATGTTACTACCTATGAAGGAGATTCGGAGGCGTGGTTTAACGCATTCTCGAGCGTTCCCTTTTAGTTTGTTTTCATTTCGTTCATTTCTCTCCGTACGTTCGCATAGCTGGGCTACGTGGGCCCCCGTTACGTGCATGCTGCGTGCACGAGCTCACGTTGTCCGAGAAAAACACGCCAACCGCCCCCTGGAACATGCGGATAACCGAAGGCTGGGGGTAATCGCGTGAAACGGGCTACCGACGATAGTTCCACGATGTCGGATTAACGCGTACCAATACCCACGACGCCCGTGCCAACGGGATACCTCGGAGAATTTCCCCGCAAATAAAAAATGAAGAGAAGCAGCTTCTATCAGGCGAGCGAGTCGAATGTCATTTTAACGAACGGCCGGAAAACGGTACGAGTTGAGTTTTCTAATCACGATGCAGGAATATTCCAAGGGCCCCCTGACGAACGAGGGGCACGGCATAAAAGGTCCGGGTGGAGGAGGGCTGCAATGTTTAAGGTTGCAGCTCGCGTTCTAGTATAGGTACCTAAATACGAGAACAAAATGGCCGCCATGTAATTAGCCGCGTTCGAGCGCATGGCCGATATACCTATGCACGCGCCAATGACCGTGGCATATATTAAGGGAAACCGCCATGTTGCTGTCCTCTACGGGGTTGAATTCTGGCTCTATAGGGGGGATGAATCAGGAGAATTTAAACCAGCCGTGAAAGAACTCCAAACGGTGAACGAAAAAGCTTTCGGCAAAAACTATATATGGAAATACTAGTGCAACGAGTTCAGCCAACGAATTTTTATGCAGGGTAATCGCTTCGACGTGTTACACATACACATGTAATGATTAATTATAAATAAAATCTACAGATCTTGCACGTAACGCAAGCAGCCGATGCATTGAAAATGTCCTTCGTTACATTGCTTTCGTGAATTTTATTTTTATTTATTTTTTTCAATTCAATTGGATCTCCCTAATGTGTTTTCATTTTTTTTTTTATACTGCACTATTATTATTGCCATCTATGATTACACAATCGTTATGTGCACAGTGAAATCTACATTACCGAAATGTCCCTCGTTCAATTGCTTTTGTTCTTTTATTTATTTATTTAACTTTTCATCACGCACTCCCGTTGCATCGCTTCCGTCCCCGATTTCAAGATTTGATATTGACCCCACAGACCGAAAACGGAAGCATTTTCAATGCTAATAAATGATACACAACAATTACCCAAAGTCTAGTTGTAAGTTGGATGCAGGCGTAATCAGACTACTAATATTGAGCACAACAACGGGCAGAGATGTGTCGCAACGGCTGGCAAGTGTGCGAGTTAGAGATAAAGAGAGAAAAATTTTAGTAAAACTATAGAGGTATATCGTAATTGGATATGAAAATAATTATATGTGCAAACACGTACCTAAGAAAGCCGAAGAGGAGAAGATGTGAGAGAAGTTAGGTGAAGATGGGCGGAAAAATTGAATTTCGGATAATATCGATAGCTTATACGGTGCGGGTGTGACGGTACCGCCTATCGATCTACGCTCTCTAGCTAGTTTCTAGACTCGCAGAGATTTCTCTGTAGGCATACCTGTCTGTCGCTTTCATTGTGAGACATCTGAAAAAAATAATAGAGCATTTTTTTTCTTGCACACACCGATTGGTAAGTGGGGTAGGTAGGTAGCTAACAAGTACACACATGAAACACGTATTATATACACGTCGTCGGGCACAGGCTTGCGTTAACAATGATTCTTGAAAGACACGATCGATCCGTCAACTGCATGTGATGAGATCTAGATCGCCGAAAGTGAGTCGAAAATTTGCACATCGACCAGTTCCGGATTGATGGAGAGAAATCTCTTCATCTCCGCGACATATCTCTCTAACAACCGCATCTCACACGTGACAAGTTCGGCATAGATGTGGGTATCACCGGTGTCGGTGTCGGTGTCTGCGAAGGCGAAGGCACGCAACTCAACGTTCAACACGATTGACCCCTCCCGAGATATACCTATATAACATGTGCTATATATCATGTATAACGTGCGAGTGATCGTGGCCGGAGGTCCTTGTTTCGCGTAGGCCTTATCGTCGCTGAACATCAAGGTCCCAGTTCGCCCGCTAGATTCGATTTCATCCGATCCCTTGCCCTCGTGCGCTGCGCGTTATTAGAATAATGAATAATCGATTGTGACGTATGCTCGCGACTCGTTGAACGTAAAACACACAATATTGTGACCAACTCGCGGAAGAGGTTCGCTAGGCGTTTCAATGTGCTCGTTTCCGCACACGTGGATCATGATGTACCTATGTATATCCGTGCGGATGAGAATACACAGACGGGTACCTACGGCGTACGATTGGCTCGGCCGGTCAGCTGCGAGGTTTTCGTTTAGGTCGCTGACGCTGCAACTTTAGCCCTCGAAGCGATCGGTTTTTTAGCGAATTTAATATTTATACCGAGTGACTGATGACGCCGTTGGAGAGATGAAAAAAAGGCCTATAATCATAACAACAATAAAATACGGGTGACAATAATAAAAATACGAGAGAAAGGGATGTAAAAAAAAATATGGGAGACCATTGTGCCAAAAAGTACGTGTCATTGATTGATACGATCACGCTGCTGCCGTCACTGCATGCCACATACTCGCTGGTTGACGCTCTGGGAAAAACTTTACCCTGGTAGGTTCGACCCACCCCATACATATTACCAGACCTATGCTACTTTTACGGCCCCGATGGACCCTCCTCCATTTCACCAGGACACGCACAAGTGCTCAGCGATCGAATATTAATCGATGAAACCGTTACTGATTATTAATCCAAAAAAATTCGCGTGCAAAAGTTGGAGGATAAAAATTGAGGCAGCAGTGGGCGAGCATTTGAATGTATAAAGATACGAACAACTGTATAGTTTCTTCAGTCCGTGGCTTTGCTCGCGACCCTTGAAACAAAACTATTAATGATTTCTATTTGTATTCAGCTTTTCTCCTCTTCGCCACTCCCCGGTGAATTATGTGAGAAGTTGGCTTATTTTCGTTAAGTCGGCCTCCCGCGGAGCGAACAAATCGTCCCTCGCTGCCGCTTCGGGCGGCTTTTGTTTTTGATTTTTCTGGGATTAGGCCGTAGGGCTTTCTGGACCTTGTTTCGTCGGTCTGATCTTCGGACCTCGCAGGCCTTGCCACCGGCTCCTCGGTAAACCTCGTTTAAGGGACCAGCTATCGTAAGCCAGTCATTCGTATATACGATGGAATTCGAAGCGACCACTCGGACCCACGAGTCCCTATATTTCTGATCGTTAACAAACATAGGAACTTGTTGCGTGTTGTTATAGCGGAAAAGATTTTCGTTCCGGTTACGCAACTCCGAAGAAACGCACCGGCAAGTATCGGAACACCAGGTATATTCCGCGTCAGTATATTCTCAGACTTGAGAGTTCAGGCGGCCCTTTTGCTAACGATGGCACAGCAACGAATGGTCGATAGATGTGGTATCGTATAGGTATAGCCGAACAAGTGGGCAAACAAAACTATTAATATAGCGCCAAATTTCAGCCCCCAAGACAAACCACCTCACATCCATTGTATTCTACCTGGCGGAAAGAATCCCTATTCCGAACCTAAAAAGCTGGCAGTCATCGTCAACGCGGAACGGCTAATGATCGACGCTTTTGAGCTACCGCGGTTTTCCCGTTGGACTCTGCTGATCCCAACGATGGGAGGCGAGAATGCTGCTGCTCCACCTTCGCTCAGAGGCCTCGTCGGCTTCGGAGAGAAAGATTTCATACAATCGATGAAAAACGTTTGAAACAATGATGAGTCTTCGAATTCACCTCGCGCTATAACTAATTTGTTCGCCGAAGCGAATCGCTCCGGACCTATCGGCGCCTCGGGTATTGTTTGTCTACCGACTATATGTATGTCCGGCATTCTCGTAATACGCTGTAGGTATTCCTGTATGTTCTTGATACATATTCGACGATTACCCGGTATAATAGGGAACGATGGAGCAGCTCGTACGGCGGCGAGAGGAATTTAAATAAATCTCGAAACTAAGGAGGTAATAAAGAATCAGAAGAGGAGGTATATCCATATAATGAAAAGAGAAATAGTGAAAGAGTGAAAGAGTGAAAGAGTGAAAGAGTGAAAGAGCCGGAGTGGCGGGGGAAAAAGGTTACGCGGGATACGCCGCCAGCCTTCTTTCGACTCACGTGTTTAAAATTACAATAAATATCCCGCCAATTAAAGGCAGTGTTTTTACAGATGACACGCACTTCGGCCCCTCGCGAGCTCGCGCGCCGGCCGCTAATGATATTGGTTTAGGCGCATCATTTTTACAATTACTAATAAATAACGAGGTTGTGTTGTGCCAGGCAGTCACTCGACTCTTTCTTCCTCTCTCTCTCTCTCCCTCTCTCTCTCTCTGTCTCACTTTCATTCTCCGTCTGTCTCTCTTCGTCTATAACTAGCGGCACCGGGTGCCTCGCGCATCCCCGCGGCCCGACCTAGCCCAGAGAACTGTGTCTTCTTCTTTGACGCCCGCGCCAGGGCGCCCGCCATGTTGGTACGCGGACGTCTGTTTTCTCAGCCAACACAGGAAACAAAATAGCCCTGCACCAAGAGTCATACTGGAGATGAAGTCGAAGTTACATGTAGGCATAGCCGCGTTATAAGTGTAGCCGAATGGCTTCTACCCGGCGCTATACCGTGGAAGTGTAGTCATATCGGACAATTTATCAAACTAGTGTAGAGATTACCGAGATATTCGTTCGTCGGTGTAAACGGCAATGATGATAAAACATCCGTTCGTGTGTAAATCGCATTTACACGTATGCGCTAGCCACACCACGTCCACGTGTGTGAGACTATTTACCCATTTCCAATTTAAATCAAACCCGTGAGACAAGGAGAGGCCCTCGGCCGTTGACGTAGACGAGACTAAAATGAAGATTAAACGTAAATATTTCTACCTGGGCCTCGAGTGAGTAAAAGATAGAACTACAGTGTGCACCTATGCACCCAAGACACACACACACACACACACACACACACACAGGTGTAGACTGCGGCAGATCGAGCGCCACGAAGGAAGGATGCACCTCCGGGACTCCCCGTATTTCTCATCGTCGTTCAGCGGGCAGCGTCCGATGGGAGTCAGGGACTGCAGCAGCGGAGCACCAGCAGCAGGAGCAACATCATCGGATGCTCTGACAGAAAGAGACCCGCCCACCAAAGTAATCTCAACTCTCAGTCGAAAGCGGCACCTGATTCATCAGCGAGGTATAAATCGAAAGAGACCTTAAAAACAAAAGAAGACGGAGAACGAACCCTCCCGCGCCTGGCCTCCATCCGTTCCCTTCGCCCATTGAAAAAATGAAAACGATTTTAGAAAAGGAGAAACTGAGAAGAAGAAGAAGAAGAAGAAATACGAGGTAGGAACACGCGCTCGCCCTAGCCTCCATCCGCGTTCCTTACCGCAATGCAACACGATCCGAACGACGCCCAATCCCATATAAATTACCATTTTAATTTCCCGCACCCGAGACAAATGATTTAATTCATTCTATCAATTACCGAAGACCCCGTGTTTGGTTTTCATTTCGATTCTCGATATCTGATCAGACGGCAAATATATATACGTACATGTATATCTATAGAACAAACTTGCTGCAGCAAGCATACCCCGCATGCACCCCACGGCCCAACCGATGCAGGAGCAATACAGAAGCGAGCTCCTTGTTGGCTCTAGGCCCGGCCACCTCCTCTCTTCGTGTACATAGCGGTACGCCAGTCTGCCCTGATCGATCTGATATTCGCAATAACTTATTCTATACATAGATCACGCTACTACTGGTACCCAGCGATCGTTTCGTGTGGACCAGAATTGGAAGGTTGAATTTCCCCCGTTACTGGACAATATACCGAGACAACCTAGGAAACGGGACGACGAAGAACCGGTTATACTCAGATCCGGTTGCTTAGGTCAGTTACTCAAAAACTGGAGTATCGACTCATTAACCGAAGGCCCTTACGTCAGGAATTCACACCGAACTCTTCCCATTCCATATTCTTCAGGTCCGTTTCTCGTCACCCCTTTTATACTTTTGCTACGAATCACCGGTTCTCCTCGTACCCTGAGAAAGAATTAGGGACCGACGAACATGCGGGCCTAATTAGCAAACAATCGAGAGTTCGATCATCGTCACATGATTTTGGGATGACAGCTGGATGACAGTCACATTTTTTTCTGATTTTTTCCCCCATCCAACTGCATTTTTCTGTTCATCGATTCGAGAGACTTGAGTTATTGGAGGCTCGCAGATTTGCGATTTGTGAACCGTGAGGTGTTTAAGCGTCTTCTTCGCGCAAGTGCGACGTTGCCACGTCTCCTTTACCGCGTCTTTCTCTCAACGTGTAGTCGATCTCCACGTCGAGACGTTGCCGGACGGAGATTCCTTCGCCATGGTAATATAATAAAATATTCGTTTTTGCGGAGCAGCGAGGTGGCGTGCGGGATCGAACTGCGGAAAAATCGGCGACTCGCTATCCAGACTCCACGGAGTCCCGGAAAGGTTGAATCACGAAGGCGTTGACGAAGGACCCTGATAAATAGTTCTAATTACGTGTCTGTGGGCGGACGTGCAGCCCTGGCCCATCTTGAACCCCGATGAAGTGGAAGTCTCGTCGTAAACGTGAGATTCGGGCGAACAGGGTAAAAATGATCGAAAATCGGGTATCGAGTATGGAGGATGCGAGACGAAGGGCCAGCTCCTCCGGACCACCGGTCTCGCGTGTACAAGTGCAGTTCTTGGCTAAAACAAGTTTAGAATTGACGCTTGGGCCGGGGTTCGAGCAATTCCCTCGATACTTTCAGTCCTCCGCTAGCTAATGGTGTTCTTGAGAAAGTGGGCGAGCCCTACGCCACTGTGGCTACGGTTGGATGTATCAATGTCAGGCCCTAATAACACCTCGGCTTGCCTCAAGATCCGGACTCTCCGCGTATACCTACCTACATGCATAGTGGTACCGTGCAACGGAGAGGCAGAGAGGCCGAGCGAACTGGCCCAGCTCGGGGGGCTTCGAACAGCCCCCAGAAACAGCCGCAGAGGCTGGTGGGTAATTTCAAACAATGATATAATTACATATCGTTCACCATTATCCTGATTGCTCGAATTATACGAAGCAACCACCTTTTCAGGGCTGTCCATGACCGCCGTTGCACTTTCGGCCTACCACCAACCAACGACCTCTCGTCTCTCGTCTCTCGGCCGGGGCTGCTGACACCGCGGTTCTCCCGGTCATCGGGTGAGGTTGAGATAAAAAAAAAGGGATGTGTTCCATCTCGGAACGAGCTGTGAGCGTATTTTAAAGATACAATTGCACCATATCTGAGCAATTTTCGTGAAGATGGTTGCCCGTAAACGGTATGCAGCGTAGTGTTGTGGTTATGGCCATTGTGGATTGTTAATATTATTCACAGTAGCGTTCAATTACCGCTAAGCATAGAGTGCCAGATAATTTAGCGCCCAGTTATTCATTTTTATTTAACAGCGGCAGGTTTCGCCGTGGCTGATAGTTTTCTTCGTTTTCAGTATTACAGAGTACGCAGCTGCAGCTGCGGAGCGTTTTATCAAACGAGCGCTTGCCCGCTGGCTAGCTGACCGACTACAACCACGTTCCAATTTGTGCAAGTCTCAGAATCGAAACGAGTTGTTTTGTCGTTTCGTAACAATACCCGGGGTGACGTTATTTCGGAGCTGTTTCAAAGCAGCCTCCGTTTTCAGGACCATTCCAGCGGCTATTATCCGGATCCTTGACGACATTACCTTTTTTCTTACCTCAATTCCTCGATCTTTACCCACGCTCGAATCTCTCCCAAACCTCACGCCCATAGCGTTGGTTATACCTATAGCTATAGCATCGGAAGACAACTCTGGTACGACAAGTGTACGTGCGCATTATTGTACAGTTTCATCTCGACTCGACGTGGAATTTCGGGATTCGACGTAAGGGGGCCAGGCCGTATATTCAAGCCCGGATTGGCGTCGATAATGTAAGGATTTCGTGAGCCTTTGCTTCATACCAACGCCATGTCGTTGGCCGAATTTGAATAAACGCCGGAATTCGTTGCCATAGGTAATTGGTACCTTCCTATTGCTGGCTGTATACAAGCATACCGCACAGATACACGCACACATCGACGCCGAAGTGGATCGGTACGGATACCGGTTGTCAAACAACAAAACTTTGTACCCGGAATATTGTCCGATGCAGAGAGGATGCAGAGAGAAATGAGAGGAGACCGGAGTTTTGCTCTTGATGAAGACGCAGCATCTCGGAATGCCGGTGCCACGGAGCACCCTGTATAAATACGCAGCTGATATCTCGGCCACCGAGTCGCGCCCCGGTTCCCGGTTCCAGGTTCGAAGGCACCCGTCGCACCGTCCGCGGCCCGTTCGCCCGGACGGGGCGGCCCGGCTCGGCACTGGCATATTATTCGTATAATAATCCATATATTTGAATATGTATGAGGGAGGCGGTGAAAGACATTAGGCTCTTGGCCACGTGACGAGGACCCGTACCTTTTTTTTGTTATTATCCTCCTATTGACCAAAAACGCGATCCCGAACCCGCACGAAACTGTATAGCTCCGATGCAGGTACTCCCGCGCAACTTGTGTAGATACGCGACGAGGCTCGATTTCCGCCGGTACGCGTTGCTCAGATCTGCGGTTTTTGCTGTAGCCACGGCACTCGACCGGAAAGCTGAGTACGGAGAGTGCGGGATGAACAGAGGAGAGAAATACCGAGGGTGGGGGGGAGGAGCGGGACTCGATCGAGCCGTATTATTTACATATTCGTTCTGCTCCATGGATTGTCTCTATAGAAGCTTTTTCTTTGTCAATTTGTTACGGCGTGTCCGTGGAGACTTGGAAATACACCGAGCCGCGCCGCGAAGTGACTGACCGTTGGAAGTGATGGAAGATCGATCTCGATTAATCAGGGTCGATCGAACCGGATTGTTATCGTATTCGAACCACTGATATTTATTTAGTCATTTTTCCCTCAGCGAAATCTCATACAAAAGAAATACGAGTCACACTCCAGAGGCGAGGGACAATCGGACCGCGATCGAGGTGCAGGGTGCAAATGCGAAAACGTCTTGCGAGACCGACCTAGGACACCGGACCAGCGCTAACCTAGGTGTGCGTTGACGAAGAAGACCCAAGGCGAGGTGTGCGGTAGCTCCGAAGAAAAGGTAATGCGATTTGGAACGGGTTGACCGCCAGTCACGCAACGAAGAGACTCACGGAATCGGGAATTAAATTGTAAATTGATGGTGGATATAAGTTCTCTACGAACAAAAACCGTCACGACGGCGCCACCAGCTCACAAAATATCTCTCAATTTCAACGGTTTAATTTTTGGTCACTCCGCTCGTTGGATTATGAAAACTTATTACCGATTCAGAGACTAGAGATTTTTCGAATTCGCGATCGGTAGATGAGTTTCGACTGTAATAGCAAATTTTATTGCATCGTTCCCAGCTGAGCTTGTTCGGGCCCTGCCACTTTGCAGTATAATTTCACCGAGCACAAATCCGACTACAGTCCCTTCCACCCATTCCTGTCGAGTAGATGTTTCCCTTATGTCGTCCGTTTCCCGATTGGATAGATTACGTCATAGCAGCGGGGCAGCGTTACACGTACCATATGTCAAGATGGCCGACACAATCGATACGTATAAACGTTAACATTATCATAATATAGGTAACATCATCAGATTACATCGCTGGGATCCTGTCCCGCCTCAAACCTTATATGCTTCTAACGTAAGATGCAGAATTGTACCCGAATCGCGAGTATCACCACATGTTTTAAGCGATATTCGCACCAAGGATCGATAAAAAAAACAACAAAGAGTAAAGATGATTGGGTAGATGATGGAAAAAAATACAAAAATCTCAGTAGCCTGTATATGCGTTCGATGGAGCAGTCGAATAGCTGTTGGATGAAACATCAGGCGACTGGAGGATATAGGGCTTTGGGCTATATAAGCTATTCAACGTCCTTCATATAATAATCATTCGATTGGGAAAAGAAACCGGCCAACAACAAATCCAGCTGCTGGATCGATGCACCTTGACTATTCGGAACTCACGGGACAGGAATTCGGACGAACAGCATGAAAAAAGAGTCATTCGGTAGAAATCAAAAGTGACATTCAATTGCCCACAAAAAAATATAATGTATGTACCTATGTATGTATATATGATGGGCAGACGGTGGCACAATTCCGGTAAATCATTCTATAGTCTTTAATTCAATGTATACAAACAAATTCCCTCGCTGGAATTTATTGAAAGATTGAAATTGAAAAGATTCTTTTTCACGGTGTTTATTCCAAGTTCCTCGTAGATAGAATTTGTTCAACATAAAAACACAACGACACAGAGACTGGGGAACGCGCTGTTTCTGTGCATATTCATATCGTCAGGATCGCGGCGCAGCGGAACGTCATGTCAAATGTTGCGCCCAGATCCGCATCAACCACTGCATACAAGCGATACGACTGTTAGACAGCATAAGCTTTCGCCCTGACGAACGAGTCGAGCGATTCGAGTGATTCAAGTGCGTAGAGTGCGCGGCGGTGCGTGCAGCTTGGCGTGTCTCACGCGACGCGAACGTAAACGCGGGTGCTTCTAACGACGCAAGGATGACTCGATGTCCTATAGGTGTGGGTCTATCGTCTATGTTTATGTAAGAAACGCGGAGGTGGCAGCGCACGTTCCTCAACGACGAGGGTTCTCACATTACTCGCATATTCAGCGCACGTCACACATTTGCACGGTGCAATGTATAAACGTGAGTCAGGCATAAACTCGATACCGATCAACTTGTATTAATCGTTGTGCCCGTGCAGTTTGTCGATCGCGGTCGCGTTATGCGCTCGCGCAAGGCTGCTTCGTAGTATGGCGGCCCGGTCGTGTGGTGCGCGTGAGATTCGGGTACGCGGGTTGATCGTTACTTTTGACCAAAGCCGAGAGAGTCGGAGCGTTAAGTGTTCGTCTTGATTGACGCACGACTTAGCGCCAACTCCGTGCGAACAAAGTGCCGGGGCACGCGAACTCTGTAGGTAAACTCCGTTCCAGAGCTACGGGTTTGTCTGTTTCGTTTAGGTACAGCCCCACCTATACCTACGCACGTCGTACCTACATTATACACCATACACGGAGCACGGACAGCTAGCGGAATTGGCGTGACGCGAAACGATAAATAAAACGTCGTCGAGACACGATACACGATCGCTAATACGCGTTTATTCGAGTCGAATTCGACGGCGCGGACGTAAAGGCGAGAACGAGGGTCGCGAAAAATCCGCAGCGTCAACCACGGGGAGATTTGCCCTTGGTTTGAGGGAAACGAACCCGGCGGTCAGCTGTTTTCACGCGTTCGTTATGTGGGTCAGTGGCTCCGACTAACCAATCGATCTGGAACAGGGGGGGCTGCGCATCCTCTGCGCCGACAGACGCCCGGACCCCGGGGAAGACGCGAAAGGGTCTGACATTGAAATTTCAACTGCGAAGCTACATAGGAAGACGAACCGAGGCAAATTCATAGTTTGACCCGATATATTTTACTTTCGTCTCGGCCCCGGCACAGAAGCACGGCGCCTCCGTCTCGATCGAATAATATAATAACGCCTGACGAAAGAAAGACGGCGGAGACCCTCCAATCCTAATATCTCGTTCTCATCCTCCGCGTCGGGGTGACTTGCATCCGTCCGCGCCTCGCTCTCGTCGACAGAATTCTGATTACGCGCTGCACCGCTCGAACCTTTTTCGGCGAACCACGCGAACGAGCGTAGTCATAGGTACCGTATCCATGTGAGCTGGACCGAACTTGCTCGTACTTTCCTCGATGGAAAATTGGTTGTTGGCGAAAATGTCTGACAAAAAGTTATTGAAATCTTGGATCTAATTTGGATGGAACTTGGAAGCGACAATAAGCTGGGATGAATCTTTGTTCCACCCAGCTATACCCGAATTTTCGGTCTTGTAGCGTCTACATGCCTCGGCCCTGTGTTAGAGCGGCAGGGAGAAACCTGGCTGGCTTAATCCTTCGTGTTTGTCTTTGTATTAATTATCTAGAATTAAGAACGCCGAGGCAGTGGCCGGATTACAAACTCCCTTTATTATTACTTATTGTGGATTATTAATTACGGAGAATTACATCGCGGAGAAACGAGGGAGAGAAAACAAGTTCCGAGATTTATTCTCGATTAATAATTTCATTCTCCGATGCTCGTGTAGAAAAATAAAAAATCCAATTCGTGTATCCAACTCCGGTACGGAAGATGAGATCGTCAGACAACCGCCAATGAAAGAATATAATAAGTATCGAGTCCTTGTATGCGTGTACCCACTCGTACGTATCAATATCAAAAGCATAACTAACAATGGGGAAAAAAGCAACGTGTAGTAGCTCCGTGGACCCTAGCACGGGTGCAGTGTGGATACACAATGTAGTACACGTACCTTCACCGAGGGCACGGCGCCCCGGGCTCGATGCACAAGGCACAAGGCACAAGGCACGGGCTCCTCCCGATCCCCGAGGGCCCAACAAAAAGTGAGGGGCAGCTGCCTGCTGCGCATAACCGATACAATTGCATCCGAGCAACGAGACAAAGGGGGAGAACCAAAGGAAAAATAAAACATCCCGTCTAGATCTCTGCGAGAAAATACTACCGTTTAACATGCGGAGAGGCAGAAAAACAAACGGAATATTTTTTACTGTCGGCGTCGGGTTCGATATCGACCCAACGATCATCGTTGTCAACCTCGCGATTTTCTGCACGACAGCTGGATTCACCCGCATCTCGATCGTAGGAGTCGTGTGACAAAGATCCGAGACCCGCGGCCTCTTCCCTGTTCCTCGCGCGCACCTTTACGCTCGGATGTGTGTACACTGCAATGTAGGTACACGGTGTGCGTACATGCAGCTAAGGGAGTTATCGGGTACTTGTACTATTCGTTGTATGATTATGGAAAATAATAAAATACGAATACCGCGTGTGTGTCCGCGGGTACGCCGGAGCCAATTAATGTATGCACAATTTATAATCAAATGGCTAATAGCGCATAGAATTACAGGCCAGGGCCGCACACTCCCACGCCTCAAACTGAGCCGCTGTGCCATGCTGCAGTACAGAGAGCCGCTACGCGGTACCCACTCCGCCCGCGCAGGTAGCTGGGTACAGATAGAATGTATATCGTGCTTTTAATTCTAACGATAAGTAGCCCGGTGCTGGTGCTGGTGCTGGTGCTGGTGCCGATGCCGGTGTGGCGAATAAATTTATCAAGTTTGTTGCATTGTTTATGGGATGTGTACGCCTCTATACGCTCATTACACAGAATATCAGCGGCTATATCCCTCGATGGATTGAAAAATATTCATATTTCCATGCATTTTTATCTAACCGCAGTGCTTATGCGTGTGTCGTGCGTGCAACGTTCGCAGAGACGGGTGTGCAACCTGAATACAAAACTTTTTCCGCGGATACACCAATTAGAGACCATACATAGGTATATGTGCTGCAGCGACTAGCAAAGAGTTGATTGTTCATTCGACTTGGTTAGGCAAATTAATTAAAATAATTGACGCCTCTCGTTAACCGTCCCGCATACAAAGGAGCCGCATTACTGCGTACGATTATTAGCTCCTATAGATGCAATTATTATTCTCCGCCCTACGATACCATCTTTTGACGCCCGTTTCACGCTGTAACGCTCGGGTCAACCGTTTCAACTTCCGCGCACGATTCTCAATATTTCCAATATCATGTCTCCCGAGGTCTGTACTGCATTGCTGCCCTATGTTGCATTCGATTCTCTCAATTTAATTTCCCTCCGTTTCTCCAATCCAATCCAATGTAAATAGTAGGTATATTCGTACATTCGCTCGCTGCAAGCCGGTCAAGTTTCGTACGAGTGATATGATCCCACTGGCAGCGCAACGAACCGCGTCGAATTGCGAGGCAAGTTTGTATTGAGAGAGAAAGCCACAACCGCGAGAATTCAAGGAATTTTTCTTGCGGCTGACGGCGCCGCGTATAACATGACCACTTGAACCGGGTCTCGCGGAGGTTGGTCTTCGGATTCTCTCTACTTGCAACCAGTTTGCACTTCGAGAATCATAGAGCCAGCTGCGTATCTCAAAAGCTTGCGTTGCAGAGACGGATTCTTTCATACCTCCCAATCATCTATCGCTATACCTATACATGAAACGGTCTATCATACGGATTTTTCCTCACTGAAGAGATCGCCCAGGGACGAAAACAGAGCGGAGAATACAATCGCCTGGAAAATCTACTCCTACTCCCGGCGTTGAATCCTGGAAATGTTAGCGGAGGACCGTACGGGCCGACGGCCCGCAGTGCTCTGCGCTGTGACTTCCAGTTGGATTATTCGGGTCCCTGTCCCTACGTCTGCTTGCCCTCTCTCTTTCTAGATCTCTCTCGCTCCCTCTCACCCGCGCTGGAATCCGTTTCCGTTTCGAGTGCCACCGCGCACCGCCAACTGCAAAAGTATTGCCTACGAGATCTGGGCTTGAACTTTTCTTCAACTGCTGCAGGTGCGTGACATCGGGTCTCGACGATTCTTTCCGCTACAATGACTCGATTGTATTTCTATAATCAATGACAAAGGCGTGGTGTCGAATTCAACAACCGTTACCGAAACCCGGGGTGAAAAAAAAAAAAAACTAATCAACGTCGGGCTGTACACTCAAAGAAACGACAGAAAGTAGCTGTAATAACATGGTACGGGTACGAATTGTGTACAAGGGATCCAACAGCCGGATATTTTTCTGTGATCTCGCGACTCTGATGCCCTGCAACCGCGATTCCGACCTGATCGGAAGATACTCGACAAGAATATAAGCGACACCGAGTGCGGGCTGCGACAATATATATTCCGGCAATGAGAGATCCCCCCGCCGTTCCGTTTACCATTACGTTTCGTCTGCCGTCTGGTGCGCGGGTGAGATGGTTTGTAGTACAACCGAGGGGGGGAATTCATTCAGAGAAATTCCAGTGAAAGAGACACCTGTTGGCAGGGTTTGCGGTGACAGTAGTAGGAATCCTCCCGACTTTGGCACGCGCCCTCTTCGTGTACCCCACAAGCTGCTCGTTCCCACGAGACGTACCTGGATTTCGGGAAATATTGAAAATACAACACATCCCGCGCAGTAGTATAAAGGAGGGAATGTCATGAGCCTACAAGAAACCCGACTGTACAAAAGAATAACGCGATTCAATGATCCTTCGACGAGTCGTACCGTGGTAATCGTACACGGACTCGAATTTCAGTAACAGTAACGATGAGGCGTAGCGGAACGTGCCGGTGGTTCTGTTCTCAATTATACCCGTACGTACGGGTACACCGCGTAAGCGAATCAAGTGACATCTTAAGTTATATATACCTAACAGTGTTATGCGAACGAACGACGACTGGAACCCGGGAATCGCTACTCACTTCGGGGTGGATACCTGACTCGGGGAAATGCAACCGGGCGAAAGCACTCTTGAGTTTTACCGAATCGAGTTGTTTGAGGATTAGTCGAGTGCCCTGTCCCGCGGCTCGGCTCATTGTCAGTTGACTACTCGAAGTAGGAAGAGGAGTCAACCCCTTGTACCGTGGATAACGATCAAGTTTTAAGAAACAGAAAGTGCGGTTTCGCTATCAACCGACACGCGTGTTGAATCGTAATCCGACGAATGTTATATTGCGTTAGGCTGCGGTAGACTGCGGAATGAAAAGGGCGCAAAGGCGTTTGGCCGAAGATGAACTGCTGCCCAGCGGCGACACCTGGTAGCACGTACGGCATATCTACATTAATATATGCGAAGATCGGTTGGCTTCCGTTGGCAAGAATCACCGCGGATAAGAACCGGTTGAAAACAATCACGCCCTCGTCGCTCATTTTTACATATTCCACTTTCATTCGGCGACTCTGCGCCAACTTTTTGTTTGCAATATTTTCTCGTAAGTTCAAGTTCAGTTAAAATTTCTTACCTGGCGGTGGTGCAGTCCCTGTAAAGCACGTCGAAGTCTTTGCAGCTGAGTAGTTTGCATCTGTTGACACCCGGCTGAATGGCACCGAGCCCTCGTAGGATCCTGACTTGTTCGACGTTGCACACCAGCGGCACGATGTCCAGCCTCTTGAGCTTCGTGTAGACGGTGTGGAGCCCGCCGACGAGGTGTTTCAGGAAAAGTTCGAAGGCCTGTGGCAGGCATAGCATCGTGTCACCTCCGATAATGAACGCTGCCACTTTTTGACCGCGGTAATCGACCAGCTTGCACTCGTTCGCGGTTGGGTCGCTCGAGCTAATCGGTGGCGGGCTGTTGTACGATCTCGGCGGCAAGACAGCGTGATGTGCCGCCATCAGTTCCAACGGTGATCCGTGATGACCACCCAGCATTCCACCCAGCTGACCCAGAAGGCCAAGGCCTGGCGGTGGCAATCCCGGCATTCGCGGTACCATTCCAGGAGGTGCTCCCGGCCCTCCTCCGGCAGACAACGGCGGCGGGCTCAGCGGCAGACCCTGTGGCGGCGAACCTCTGGTCGGTGAACCCGGCGTAGGGACACCCCTGTGCTGTTGTTGCTGCTGTTGCTGTTGTTGCTGCTGTTCGCGTATCTGATCGCGGATTTGATCCCTCGGGTGGGACTGTTGGTGTGACTGGGGCGGCTGATGCTGGGAACTGTGATGCTGGGGTTGACTTTGATTCGATGGACTGTGCGCCGGATGCTTAGGGCTACCAGTGACTGGGCTGGCGCGACTGCTGTGTTCGGAGGAGCTGTCCATCGCTCCGTGGTCCATGGGTTGTGACACACTCGGCAGGGTCGCTCCAGTAAACGGTGCCCACCGAAAAATCGCGGTATCTTCTTTGCCCTGTTTATTCTCACTCGGACGTGCGTAAATTCATACGGCTGGTTTTATTCACCTAGGAGGACACGAGTATTCGTTATCCTAATGTCGTCGCAACATCTGAGAGTCCTTCCAGTTGCGATCGGTTTCTGATCGTGGTCCGATCTCGGGATCGGAATTCACTCGATGGCTAATTCTCGGAACATCTGTAACTTTGCGTCACAGCGAGTTTATAATCACCACAACAGTCTCTTCACGAACCTGTCACTACGTACGACACACACGCGGACCCCGTGGCGATATTCTACTACCGGCGATACGCCGTTTACACTGTTTATTCCGGATAATGTCACTGTCACTCTGAAACTTCACTCTAGCTTTCTGCAGTCAGTCGTCCTCAAAGTTCACCCTGCACTATATCGGCAATCGATCGGGGTACATGCGTATGGCCGACGCGGCGAGTCGCGAACACGGCACTCGACTGAAACTGGATGTCAAGCAAGCACGGAATCTCGGCGATATTCTAGTCCTGACCGCGTAGCGAACGTTGAACGGGGGTGGGAATCCACTGCACGTCGCGACTGGTATTCGACCGTTCGTTATCGTATTCACTGAACCCTGCGGGCGGCTCAGACTCGTACGAGCAGAGGTCTGTTCGTCGTGAGTCGAATCGTACACTGTACGCGGAAACGGGCTTTCGGAAACGTCGACGGAACCCGTACGCAGGAACGCGTCGCTCGTTCTCAAAGTAGCAGCCGCTCGCTGGCAGTCCAGTTGGGAGTATTTCCCTTCCCCAGTCACAGATGTAATAAATAAAAACATCAGTGGGAGCCCTCGGCCGGGGAGTGTGGGCGTGCTGTGCGCGCACTCGATCCCCGATTGGACGAACCCCGGCGGCCCTCTTGCCCTCCCGTTGGTTCACGTGATCGGTTCCCTCCCGGGCACGCCCTACCCCGTCGAGTCGACGAACCCCCCACTACTCGTTCAACGAATGCCGCTAACTCGAGGGGAAACAGTCCGACTGGTGGGACTGGGACCGGGACCTCGGCGACGACGACGACGACTACAACTACGCCGAGTGTTTTGCGGGATGACAGTGGCAGGGGGAGGGGGTTCCTTTTTCTCCGTCGCTCCCGCTCCCGCCCCCGCCTCCAACCCCACCGCAACCCGCGCGCGACGACTTCTTCTGTCTTTCAACGTGGCACCGAAGAATGTCGTCCGCGTTCGAATCGATACACCTCGGGGCGCTCTCTTACTCCTAGCCCCCCGTCGTCGTCGTCGTCGTCGTCGTCGTCGTCGTTCTGCCGCGAGGTATCATCCTGCCCGGCGTCTACCTAGCTCAGCACCATCGGGTATATTCCTATTCCGCTGAGGTATGTACGCAGTCTAGGCTAGGCGCAAAATATAACGCGGAACGTCGAACTATCGGTAACCACCGCAGACTGAACTAGGTATACCTTGCTGAACGGGGGCTCCGATCGTGTCTCATACTTCCCTTCGCTACGCGAGGATAGCTGCGGTACAGCCTCCGGCAGCGATCAGGAAACGTGGTGGAAGGTGTGGATCCCGGTACATAGCTGGGATTTTCAATGATTTCTCTCAACATGCATCGGAAGGAAATTATGAAAATTATTTTCATTCAAACAGACGAACACATCTGCGGTACGATAACTCGAATTGTTGTTTTTTCTCAACCGGACATTTGACCGATACATATGTCAATCTCAAGATACGTTCAAATGAAACGTTTGTCCCCTGTGCCTCCATCTGCAGATCTCTCATTCTTGAAACAAACTCTGCTCGTCTGGCAATCTCCATCGAGCCATACCGCACTACATACTTTGTGGGTGTCCGTTGTAGGTACATACGTACATACATACATACATACACACATAGGCTGCGTTATCATTGTAAGTAGGTTCTCTGACATAGTGTTTAAATTAGTACCTAAGCAGATCGGGCCTTTTCGCACTCGGAACTCTCAATTATCAGCCTGCTGAATCGAAAACGTATAATAATAAAAGTTTTTGGTGCATTCTGACAGCGGAACATGTCATTCAAGGACCCATATTATTAGAATGATATACCCGCATATCACCTAAACCTTTACAGATGATCTCGAACATCCGCACAACGTTGAAAGTGTTCATCCGTTGGTTTGTCAACGATAATCAATCGGCACGTCGTATATAGACGACATGCAACATCGGAAGTGAGCAATAGAATTATTTCAATCCGTCAATTACGTACCGGTCGACGTTCACGGGACATCCTAACCCGGTCTACTTTACCAAATGATGTCGTATAAATTGTCTGCATCAACAATAATATTTCTCGAGAATCTATTATTGCGACTGCAGCAGTATGTTAGCTGACGCTGGGAGGCTGTGATTAATTATCACGTGATTGTTATAGAGCAAGCGAAGCGAGTATTCGAGTCGCGGAGTGCGGAGTGCAACTATCGGCGGGAGTTGTGGTCCCCTCTTTTTTTCTCGACACCCCAGTCTGCGGACTGCGACGTCGGTCGTATCCCGCCACGAACCTTCGACCCCCTCGTCGTCCCGGTGACCTAGATATTGCGAGAAGGGACCCTCGCCGTGCCATATCTCCGGTATACACAGCTGATCCCTTGACCTCGCACAACCCCGAAAACACCGGACCCTCTCACTCGCCTCCGCAATCTCGCGTCCGCACGGGGATAAGTGCCCGTACTCTTACGTGCGATGCACGCGTATACCCAGCTAGTATACACTCGTTCCATCAGGCATCGTCGGAGCGCGAGCGTAGACTGCAGCTGGAGGCGATCTTCAAAACCGACGAAAACTCGTAGGTGAGGGAGATATATGCAACTTATTCTCAAGCCTTCTTCGTTGGCTATTCACATATGTAGAATTGCAACGTTGAGTGCTGGTCAACCCTTTGCCCGTATATGCCTAGAATCGAGGTGCTTGTACGCAGGTATAGGGTGGTTATAGGCAGGTAGAGGGAGGGTGCAGGTCCGGCTAGGCCGCGACCAAAACGACCATGCTGCTCCCAATTAGTGGAATTAATACCGAACGGACGGGGGAACTAATACCCGGCTATGTGTGGGGACCCACTGCATAGCTGGGTATACATCGACGTAGCGTAAGTATACGTGTATACGTACAGATACAACGTATCTATCCATCTAACGCGCACACCTCCTGGTGATGACCGATGACCGATAACCGATAACCGTGTCAACTTTTTACGTGTGTAGTCGCCTTTGGATATTCGTCCAAACGGCAGAGGCAAAGGGCATGTCTTACCTGCGAGGATGCGTCTGCTACGTCGTGATTACCAACCCTGATTCTCGTCGTTTCGATAGTGTATAGGGTAGATGCGCCGTTTTTAGCCACCTTAGTACCGTCTGTAGCCGTCAATTGCTCCTTTAGTGGCCACAACAATCGCTTGTGAAGGAAATGGTGATCACAGACGGTACGAGAGATGAAACATACTCTAACCCTTGAATAAATTGGCTTTTGAGTAATCAATTATTGAAAAACTGTATCCAAGAGGATTTTTTAAAGCCATATTTATGTGAATAATCGAATAATTTGATGAAATATAAGCACAAGAAATGAGTAATCAACCTTCAAGAACTGGCCTCGAATTATACAGGGGGGACCCAAAACGGTGCTTCGGTATGAACGACTTGCTATGAAAAACTTCTTTGATTTTTGTTATTCGCTACTTTTACTCGCTACCTTATTCTACTCTCTATGGGGTATATTCTAGCGATTATCATACAAGATTTGACTCGACATTTTTCAATTTTTTTAAATAACTGTATAGGATGTACGTCTGTATTACAGGAGCATCTAGAAATTTGTAAAAAAAAAAATTGTTCGCACAGGATTTGACTCGACATGTTTAATTTTATACATAATTATTTACATTTTCGGTCTATATTACAGCCGCATCTGTTTTTGTTCCAACCGGTTTCTTGTTATGAATATCACAAACCTCGATTAGAATACATCCTTCGATCTTCTGCAAAGAAAACGCAGGTATTCTACATCCAAAAACTTAATCTTTGAGTATTACCATAAATAATCGTGTTTGGAATCAGAGTCTGGATTAGGGTAGTATTCCTACTTGAAAATATCATACCCCTGGTGCGAAATAACCCCTAGCCAAGTACAGTTATGTGGTAATCAACCACAAAAGTATCTTTACCAATCAAGAAGACTTTTTACAAAAGTATCGGCCTGCGAAAATAATTTCCTCCAAAAAAGTAATGGAACCGAACGCAACTGCCTGCGTCAAAAATAGTGGTTATTAATATAAACTGATAAATATGAAGATAAAAAGTGAATTTGACGAAATTAACTGTAACTTGATGAAAGCTTATTGACCAAAAGATGGAATGAAACAATGGAACTTTCGGTAGTGGTACTTGGAGCGTTTTTTTGGTGTACTTGAAGTGATCGTTTCCTATGCTTGATTACAGAAATAATAATTTCGGGGAAAGAATTTTGCACCAGGAGTATGATATTTTCAAACAGAAAGGCCCCTAATTTAGACTCTGATGCCTAACACGAATATTTATATGGGCACTGATGAACGATTTTTCAATTTTGATAGTCGGTGAAGTCATAGAAAGATTTCAATAACCCACAATCGGCTGGGTCTCAAAAATTGAGTTTTTGGATGTAGAATACCTCTGTTTTGTTTGCAGAAGATCAAACGATGTATTCTAATCGGAGTTTCCGATATTCACAACAAGAAAACGGTTGAAACGAAAATTAAAAGAAAAAAAATACAGATGCTGCTGTAATATAGACCGACAATGTAAATAATTATGTAAAAAATTAAATATGTCGAGTCAAATCCTGTGCGATAATGACTGGAATACCCCATATTCAAACCTATTGTTGACGGGCCTCTACCCGCGAAATGATTGTAGGTAAAATGAAATAAAGATAAACACTACCGTAGCTGCAGTATCTTATTCGTGGAAGATTGCAGCTATATAGTGCCTCTACCTCACACAATCAGCTATAGGTATATAATTATACGAAAATACATCTCCTGAACACCCTGGAGAAATAATGGATCCGGCCAGCTGCGTGCATGTATATACATATTATGCCAATTACCAATCGCAAAACGTACGTATGCATACCTATACACGGTGAACATCGGCGTACACCCGATCCCTATTGATATGTGCATTGTCCGTGGAATACAATGGCCCCCAAGATTTTATATTCACCGCAGCTCGAGCTATTGATAATCTCTAGCTGATAGACGGATATATACGTATAAGTACTCGTACGATAATTTCCACCAAGGTGTCATTTAACCTTGCTGACACAATCAACTCTCGTTTTTCCTTCTGCTCGACGGAACTGATTTTTCAGCGTTGCCTTTTTTCACCCTATCTCTCTCGCTATCTATCTATCTATCTATCTCTCTCCCTATCTATCTATCTATCTATCGCTCTTAATTCTCTGCAGACTGTACGGGACAGGAGTCAAACGGTGATTACCGCAGATTAATAAAAGTAGAGACAACGCGAGGCATGCGGGGCAGCGACTGTGTGTAGGTCGTGTATAGGTATATCCATCCGGCGTTGAAAAAATGTACTAGCGACACGGTGTTATGTGTAATCGAGTTTCACCCTCGCCCTGGCCGTTGGCTATCTGTTTTATTTATCCGATAACACGCCATTATGATCACCGCGAGTGTGGTCGACGGGTGTCCGTAACCATGTGCGCAACCGTAACGAATCGCTGTTTATAATAAAGCGCGGGATGTGTGAATGTTTGATAATTAGCCGCGTCAAAAAGTAAAATTCATAGTCATATTTCCAACCGATTCATGCGCGTATATACCTATATATCGAATACTTTCGTTGATTCATTGTGACGCAATTTAAATTTCGCGGGTTCATACATGTTATGGTGTTTATACATATCAAGATTTACTATCTGTTTCTGACTAAATACAGTTTTTTTAGATATTAATAATAGATGAAAACCAGCTGAACCTCCGTATTCAGATCCCTATATACATTTCCCTATACCCCTTTCAGCGTCGTTTAGGTCACCAAAGATCGCTCGCCTTGAATAACGTAAAAAAAAACCTATATAATTACGTGAGTGCCATTATTTCCCTACACAGTCTGATCACTGCGTACGTGCATAAATTATTGCACAATGGCTGGAAATGCCGCACGTACGGAGAGTGGAGAACGGCGGAACTGGAAAGCACCTTACCTAAATGTGTATACAATTTGCAGGGATTGTTGGGGAAAAGATAGGCGGGGACAAAACGTGTCTTTAACGACGCTGTGCGAGTTTCGGCGCATACTATTTTCAGGCTAAATACATTAGAAAGCTAATTTTAATATGGCACAATAGCCACGCGGTACACATCGCGTATGGATAAATTCTGTCGCCGAAATAATATTGTCTCGATGCGGAGGTTGAAGAAGCGTTTTGTTGACGGTTCCGCGGAAAATAGTGCGAGGAAAGAAGTCGAGACTGAGGTAAGAACCGCGGATTCATCGTCGGTCTGTTTTTAAACTACTCAATCCGAACAAACAGCCAATGTTTAAATAATTACATCGAATGGGATTCAAAACTTTACCGCGCCATTACGTACGGAAGACAATCGGGTTGACACCGCGTGATGGATGTCCTGCCTGCCTGCTCGGAGTACCCCCCTCAGTTTTCCCGCCAATAAAGCCCATTGTAAATGCGAACTATTCAAAGTATTAGACCCTGCCAACAATCACTCGTTCAGTCATCGCGCTGACGCGCCGTAATCCTTTCACGGTTCAAATTTGCATTCAAATCGCTTAGGCAAAGTGTGTGTTTTTTCTCTGTATCGATTAATTGACGCGGCCAGAGGATAGTTATTCAATGGAAGAGGAGGCGCGTGGTGATACTTTGACGTCGTAATTACGTCGCAGCGCAGCTGTATCGGAAACGCGCGAATCTTTCCCGAGTGTACAGGAGCTATGCTCCGAAAAGGATCTTTCTTTCGGAAACCATTATGACCATTATAGACGTAGTTGAAGGATCAAACATCCCTGCGGTCACTCGATAAGAATGAATTGTGTTATTGCAAACGTGAAACATTATCAGTTTGCTGGGTCGTAATGTTTTTATGATTCTGTTACATCGACGGGTGATTATAAATCAAACGGCTGTTTGATAATCGCCTTAATCGGGCAGGCCGGGTAATGCACATGCTCGGTTGACCCGCGAGAAACGTTTTCGAGCATCGGGGCAAGTATGAAAAAATGAAGGAGAAAATGGATGAATAACAGCGGGTAAAACTGTGAAAGTCTCGAGTCCCAGTTGACTCGCTAAGCCGACAGATTTGCCGATGAAAAAGGAAAAAGTGCACTTTGTCGGCATTTTACCCTCTCACGCGACTCCAAACAACTGCAGACTGGATCGAAGTGTGGTTCGTGGTATTGAGAAATCCAAAATTAATATTTGGACAAAATCTAATCTCCGTTATAATCGCACGTAGAGAACTAGTTAGACGAAGGAACGGCCCCAATTTTAAACTCAGATCTGTCCCAATATGATGGATGGTCTTTTTGTAGACCTAATGCCGGTGATCCCTCGCAGATGTAACGTTAAATTTAACGTATGCCGGTATATAGCCGGTTCCCGTATACCATCGCACGTCGTATTATACATTTATGTGAGAATCATATACGCCGTGCAGGGTATATTCCGTACATGCAACCGTATAGGTATACATATGACCCTTCGACCGCGGAACGCAACACCGATGGCTGATCGTCGATTAAATAGATTAGCCAGATTAATTTCGATTCAAATTTCGACGTAAACTTTCGACTGCCGCCCCCGTAACCTCTTCGATACAATTACAATAACGTTAATGGATGATGATGATGATGATGATATTCATTCGGAAAGGCGATTCAGGGTTGTGGAGTGCAGGGTGTTTGCAGGCTACAGCTTGATGTATGTACCTAGATAGCGCGACTCGCGAGATTATAACGAGATGTGAGATTCGAGTGGTTATGGTGTTGTAGCGTACAGCAGCGTATAACTACTACTTATACGGCTAGGCGGAGGTGTACACGGTATAGTACAAGGTGAAGTCTGAGTTTACACGACGCAGCCAGGAGACGCGCGATCAGGCACGATCAGGTAGAGCATATTTACCAACCGACTATCGTATTTCGTTGCAGGACAGCCGGCTCTTGCTTGATCCCCGGCTGGATACGAAGATGTACTCACTCCAGACCGGCAGTATCGAGTATTTTCCATGGTACATGTATGCAGTAGGTATACCTCCTCCAATATACGCGTTTCTGCGAGACTGGAAGCTATCACCCACTTCGACGGCAGTCCTTCTGCGGACCACAAACTCCGCAGAAACGCAGTGCCGAAATACGCGAGAAACATTGGAACCAAGTGAAAAAAGGAAGTGTGCACGGATTGATGCGGCCGATACTCGAGGCTCTCGCATTCTTAAGACCGTCACTCTCGTATATTACCATAAAATTGTAAGGGTTCGGAATATGATCGATAGCCATCAATGTGCAGACCGAAGCCGTAAGAAGACCGGAGGGTGCGGGAGAATGGGCGCCCGGGTTGGGCCCAGGACCCAATTTTACGATTTTGCGACATAGAACGTCACTTCCACCAGCCGTACATAAAAAGATAGATTTTCTTTATTACCTGCCAATATTTTTTCTTCTCCCAAGCGTACGCGTGAGTGTATCATTCATCAGGACGCCAAGGGCTCTGTCTGGTAGATTTGCTGCAATCCCCCTGTACGCGGCTGGTTATATATAAAAAGAACCGGAAACATCTTATCAGCAATTAGTTACTAGCTAGCTGAAAAGAGTTATCACATGTAGGATTTCATTTGGGCGACCTGCAGCTTGTATCGATTATTAAATGTATTCGATATTTAATGATACTGATTAGATTAGGTTACTGTAAAAGCTCTGGGTTATCTAGAGTGGTGACATCTGTCCGGCATTTAATTCCGAATCCTTCGCAAGAAGCGTTCCCGTTCACTTTTTCGAAAGGTAGGTACACATTGCTTTAGTCAAACAAGATTCGTGGAACTCGCTTTCCGATGTCCACAGTTTTTTTTCTCGCAGCCTCATGAGAGGCGAAATGCAATATCTCTCATTGATATGGGATCAGCGGATCGACATCGAAAATTAGACAAAAAACTGATTCTAAGCTCCTTAGTGTGAAATCGGAGTACTTTACTTTTCATTTCCATCTTACAAAAAGTCTGGTAGATGTAAGTGAGCGCTATTTTGTACAGGTACTATTAATACGGTTGCCTTATGTAACTGTTACTGGAATTTACCAGAAAAACGGTGCCGTTTCCTATTCAGCTCGATGCTTTGTGAGTCCAGCAGTAGTATTTTTTTCGAGTAACAGCAAACCGTGATCCTTTAATAACAGCGGCTTCCTTCCTCTCACATCAGCGAGCCGAGTTGAATTTGGATGGTTGTTCCTATGTTCCCCTGAGCCATGATATAGACACTCCATTGATATAATGATACTACGAGTTCGTTCAATACGATATTCTCACTATAGCCCTGTGAACAAGCGGTAATCAAACTAAAAATCATTAATAATTAAATGTGTAAGCATATGGAGGATTCGATATCTTTTTCTCCTTAAAATGGCTATATCCCCACATATGTTGGTTCAGCTGAGGTAAGAGGATTCGATATCTCTCTCATTCGTACGGCCTGCCGCCGATGCAATTGCGGGTAAAGTAGTTCGGCGAATTGCCTCGAGACGGAGCAGCACTTTCTTCGCGGATGGTGGCGCTATCTTACGTGAGATATCACTGACCACGGTTACCGACTGCAAATAACAAGACGCGCTGCTGCACCGTGTATGGTATTCAAATCTGTTTCAAGTTCTGGCACCAAAATTCGAACTCTCAGGATTGCGGTTGATAATGAATTGAAAAAAGGTTGACTTGTGGGAAATAAGATTCTGTATTTTCGGTTTATTCGTCCACAAGAGACTATAGTAGAACACAGATAACGATTTGTATCTTATAACTACGGAATATTATTGAAAAAAAAACTTACAATCCATCTACAGCTACATATATACGTACTTACGCTTATGTATATACAACTATGTTATGCTTATGATTAGTGAAAAACGAATATGCTCTCTCTCTCTGTCGCTTCACGTTCCTCTCTCTACAATATATGTATAACATTAATAATATAAATCACCAGTGCCAGTTCTTGGCAAATCTTACTTCACTGTTCATCTTGCGTGTCTTAAACTTATTATTATCTATTACCAAAAATATTCAACGCCTGAAACAACAAATTAATCTCGTATGCAACAATCCACTGTCACGGATGTTACCGTACAATGACGAATTGTATTGCTGCCATCGTTTGTCATAGTGAAAATTTCATTTCAAATTCGTGACGATACAACTTACGAATTTGAAAATAAATGCTTTGTGCAAAATATAAAGACCCGGAATCATCCCTCTAATGATCTATTGACGAAATACATAAATTTCGAACTCGGTACCTAAATATCAGAATTAAATTGACTCGAGGCTGAACTTGCGCGTCAATCTTACGAGGTCACTCCTTTAATGTCAGTTTTTTTGGGTTCGTGTAACACGCCATTCAGGGGCTCTGTCGCTCTAATCTTCTGATCTATCGAATTGTCATTTTTTGGAGAAGCAACAGCTAAACTGTTTTCCGGTTTGTCTACTTTAGCCTTCTTCTCTGGATTGCGGGCAGCATTTTGTGCTTCTATCCGTTTACGGTTGAGAAAAGCCATACCATGGACTCTCAGATGTTTATCAACAGCTAACTTATCTTCAAACACAGCCATGCAGACGTGACATTGATTTGCGATCCCAGTACTAGACTCGCTTTCTCCAATCTCTGGAAGTTTCCTAGCATATCCCATATTCTGAGCCATGTAGGTACAAGGATCTTGTATACGATGAAATGCTTTCAGATGCATTTGCAAGCTCGGTTCTACCACAAAATTTTCTCCGCACTCTAGACACACCAAGTAATGATCCTTGATTCGATGATTCGTGCCGATGTGCTGTCTCAGAGAAGATATGTCGTCGCATTGCTGATCACACTTCTTACAAACAAAGTGACCCTCTCCATCTTGGACGGACTCTTGTCGCACGCACATACCAGAACCTAGCGAATGATTATCGATGTGTTTCCTCGGAGTCCATCGTTTCCTGCGTTTAGAACCTTGAAAAATTGGATCAGATTTTCGCTTCCTCGATCCAAGTACTTCCTTGTAGCCTTCGGATATGAAAGCGCTGGTCATTTGTAAAAGTCTGGGAGTTACTATGGACAGCTTATAATCTTCCAAGTGTCTAGAGTTGAAGTGGCGCCGTAGTACCGACCAGGATGTATTCACAAGTTCGCCGCACAAATGACACTTGTAATTAATCAACTCCAAACTATGAACCGGACCATTGAGAGCCATCCGCCAAGGTCGCTTCTGCCTTTGCTTTAATCGTACTGTAGATCTTGATGGGGATGCAGTTAATTCTAGTGGCTCGTACTCTTCAACTTCGGCTTCCAATTGCGACGCTTCCGGCAGACGTTGTGGCTTTCTTGCTAAAGGAGGTGGTTTTGGAATGTTACAGAGCAGCGGGTCGGTTGTTATTTCATTGTTAGTAACATTAGAAACTGGAGCAAGGGAGGTGGGATCGAGATTGTTTGACTCAGTATCAACTGTAATTGGTTGAGTACTTTTGTTCTTTGATTTCAGTAGAGAT
This sequence comes from Euura lappo, assembly GCA_018257835.1. Classification (NCBI taxonomy): domain Eukaryota; kingdom Metazoa; phylum Arthropoda; class Insecta; order Hymenoptera; family Tenthredinidae; genus Euura; species Euura lappo. Next base: position 139,084 of record JAEUYN010002377.1, on the reverse strand, counting down.
ACCGGTAATGTTACTTCTTTACCATCCACGGATACCTTCAGCTGCACTCCTACCGATCCTGGAAACTTTGTAGCAGTTGTCGAGTCATTTGTAAACGACCTGCATCCTTCTCCAAGTGTGTATGCAGATGTCTTCTTATCAGTCTGTTCCGCTACTGATTCAGCCGCATTACTAGTCCCTGATTTTGTGTCCAAATTCCTGGGGTCAGCTAATTTAACAAACCTTTTCGAAACTGCCACCGATGTTTGTAACTTTGACAAAGTCATATTATTCTCTCCTTGGTTGATAGCTAGGACCTGAGGTAATTTCACAGGTAACATTTTCACAGGAATGGAGTCCTTCGGTTTATCTTCAGAAGCTGAAGCTGAAGAAGATTTTTCCGATGCTTCATGGTTTACGTTGGCCATTGATATTCCCTTCTTGTATAGACTTGAAGCTGCAGGTTGACCAAGGTGCGCATAAGAAGCAGGCGTAACCGATCGTACGTCAAATATCTTGGGAGATGAGCTGTATTCCGTTATCACATCGATAGAAGTATCAGGCCCCTGCTGCATAGCAGAAATAATTTCCAAAGACTCAGTTCCCACGTCCGTTAGATCAGATAGTTCTGGATGTTCTAAATTTATAGACCACACGCTACACTCGACACCATTTTTTAATGTCTGTTTAGTTAGCTTTGCGTCGAGATAGTCGATCTCTGACTGGTCACCCGAGGTGAGTGCATCTGTAGTTTCTCGCACCGATTCTGATACACGGAGTTTTGTGAGGCCTTTAACCTGATCATTTTTTTTCGAGTGCATATCAGCAAATGGGTTGTTATCTCTTTGAGAATTATCTTTAGATCCATGCGAATGTTCGCAATGCTCCAGCGTCTCAGAAGAGCGCCGATATTCGCTATTTTCCGAATGTGCATTGGGCATTTTCACAGACGGGACTAATTGCGACAGCTCGTCCGAATGAGAGTCACGCAGGTGAATCTGTATCCGTTCTCTACCTCCGTTTCCCTCTCTGATCAGGTAAGGACAGAAGAAACATTTGTAGTACAGCATTTTGATCACCCCTCTGTGATCTTCCATGTGCGATCTGTAGTCCTTAAGACGAACAATACAGTTGTCAAACTCGCAGGCCATCAAATACAAGGGTTTCAGGGAGTTTGAGAGTTGCGGATGATCATCCTTGCGATGTTTTTCAAAGGCTCCTCGTGATTGCAAAAGCATCCCACACTGAGTACAACCGACTCTCAATGTACTGTGAGCAAGAACGAAGTGTTTAGTAAGAGACTCCATGTCTAGAAAACCCTCGAATTGGCAGATTCTGCACCTAAACCATCTCCTAGCCAGTGGATGAAAACAAGTCGTCCATACGTGTGTTTCCAGGAAGTCGAAGGAAGTAAACTTTTTGAAGCACTCTGGACAAGTAAAAGGTTCAGTCCTTGCATGAAAATTCAAATGAGCCTCAAAGCGAAGCATATTTCCTTGGAATAGACCACAAATGTGGCATACGTAATTATTACAGCTGCAACAGTCAAGATCGGGGAAAGAATCTTCTAAGAATCCAGCGATATGTGACTTTGACTTGGCAGGTTTGTTACAAGTAAGACACGTTGAAAGCGGTTCGTTAGTTTCTTCCAATCTTAAAAGTATTTCTTTGTAATCGTCATAGCCGGGTGCATAATCAATATCCTGACCTTCGTCAGGGCATAGATGACGGTTTTCCAAAACTTTATCTGCTTCCGCAATGGCTGCCAAATTTTCAGTGATTCTTGCATCAGTCCTTACACCGAGCATCCTCGCATATTCCGAATTTGTGTTCCTTAGATGATCAATGTGTTCGCTGACTCTTCTCGAACTGAGACTGCAAAGATGCTTCAACAATCTGCGCTTCTGGTTTCCACAAATTCTTGTCCAGGTTCGCCCTGTTGGAGCCGTAAAATCTACATACGACCTACCAGCTGCAAAATATTTAACTGAAAAATATTCAACCGCATCGTGATCGGAAGCATTAGACATCGACGGTGCAGACGGAGAACACGAAGTCGGTAGATGTGGGTCTTTCAAGTTTGTCGAATCATTGCCATTCTGAGCTAACTTCGTTCTAGATGTCAAGCGTTTTGGATCACCCGAGGTAGATGCAGAAGGGGACACCGACAGAGGTGGGGAGGATGACAAGGATGGCACAAAGGGTGTAAAAGTAGATAAGACTTTCGTTGGCCCAGGATCCACAGGCTTGGGCTCTATTGGCAAGTAGGAAGTTACAGAATGGCATGACTTGGACAAGAACGAAGTGAGGCTAACAGGTTTGGGAACCGTTTGCAGCTTCAAGGTATTCAAACTATTGCAAATTTTTGTATCTGGAGCAGATTTACGTGTTTGACGAATGACGAATTTCTTTCCGTTCCGATAAATGACTTTACCATCGAGAAATACCTGCTGGGACTTGAGTTTGCTATTATCCGTTAGGGGGTCCTTCTTCGATCTCTCGGAAATAATCCTCAAGCTTTGTTCGTTTGCCAAATTCAGTGCCTTGGTTGGCAGGGTCTGGAGGATCTTCGGTCTGTCAGTTTCGGAGTGTATTTTGATCATGCCTCGACCAGGAGAAATTATCTCATTCTTAGGGAGAATAGTTAGCGGTTCAGCATCTTGTCCAATAAATACTATTTTTTTACCATTTATCACGTCGGGTGGTAGCTGACTGATGATTTTCGAAAGATCAGTATTTTTCGAGCTATGAACCGTTAGTATTCTCGGTCCCAAAGTTGACAGAGACCCTTGGACTTTTTTAGATATTTCCAGAGCTCTTATGATATCCTTGCTCGTCGACAGCGACGACGAAGCATTGCTAACTCTGACCGTGGACGCCGGTGCCAATTTCCTCAACCCTTGTGGTTTCTGATTAGTAAATCTCGAGTAATTTTTTTGAATAGGGGCAGCAACTGGAGTATTCAATAGTTCGTTAGCAAAGTTTTTAACCGAAATCTTTGGCTCAAACGAACAATTATTGGGTTGGGAAGGAGTGCTTACAGATGTAGTCGGAGGAACGTTAATTTCTTGATGTTTCAATTTTTGCGGTGCTCCACACGCCCTCAATGATTGACATGAATCTGTTTCCGCTGGCACAACGATGCTACTACAACCCTTACTTGTGTTCGGAATTATGGTCAGTTTATTCTTCGGTGGTAATAAAATGGCCACGTCTGGAGGATAAGTTTTGGCTGCCGGTCCACAATCGACAAACGCAATATCAGCTGTGGTACAAGGATTGTCGTCGTTTTCTGCCGATTCCAGCGGATCCATGGAAGTATTCGACGGTTGGAGTGAAATTCTGGAATCCTTCATTTGAGGTGGGGGCACGGTTTCATTCCATGCTGCTTGAGCAATAACAGATTCGATTGTTTCAGAAATTGAGGACCGTGTTTTCTGGAAACTTGAAGAATGCGCAGCAGATGCAGAACCAGGGGAAGCAGCGGGCGATGCCGTGCCGGAGTGTCCCATTGATCTTTTACCAGCACGAGCTGAAGCAGCAGTAAACATTTTTTCCAACGGATCTTCGTCATTGTCGGAATTTACTTGTAACAATTTCCACCACTTGGTACCAAGCTGCTGAGACCCCAACCAATCCATAATGTGTGTGCGCGTGAGGAACATGCGTTCCATAATACAGGTGCAAAGTCGATCGAGTTCGGCGTAAGATTCTCTGTCGATATCTGTCGGCATCGGCATCAGCATTATATCCGCCAGATCAACTACTGTTGTTTGATGCGCATTCAAATGGGCAAAAAACTGGCACTGATTGTAAAAAATTTGGATAGTACCCAATTTCCGGCCTTTTCTCAAACCTTTGGCTCTCAAAGAAGATGTTCGTTGACGATGCTTTTTCTGACAATCTGAGCACGATGGCTGACCTTCTGGCACGTGGCGACATTCGGCGAAAAAACAGTTTTGACACCAGTATCCCAGGATCCAACTACGCCTTGAATTGTGAGCTTCGTAACTGCTCAGAAAACGAAAACTAGAAGAAAAAATAATCACATTAGGTCTTTATAATACATCTGCACGAGAGAAATTTCCTTTGCCCTTTATTCCCTTCCAAATTGTATTCATTAGTCAACGAAGCCAAAGTGAATCAAGATTAACTTATCCCTCAGCTGACTTGAACTCACCAATCGGTGCACTGTTTGCAAAAATATAAAGGTTCGCAATCATCGGTCTCGTTTTGAAGAGATGGCGGTGGCTCTGCAGGTGTGTGGTTGGTTGTGCGTACGTTGAATACAGCCTCCTTAACAGCTGCATAGTATGTGTCGCCCCATCTTTTTTCAAGTCTCTGATTCTTCCTGAGTCTTGGTGCCATGACTTTGGCTTCGGTCGGCGACCCACAGCTGTCCTGTGTTGAAAGATATCGCTATTATCAGTTATAATTTTCGATTATTCGTATTTAATGTACCAAACAATCTGAATTTACTTTCAATGATGTTTTTATGGTGTATTGACCGGTGTATAAACAACTGCACAGCCTACCGCTATCAAACACCGAAAACCTAAATCAATAAAATTTTAGTATTTGTGCCTTAAGCAAAGGTGAAAATGAAAATAGCAGTGAATTTGTATCTACAAAAAGCCTGGAGATTCCGTGGCATTGGATCAATCGTACAGTTGCGTACAACATCTCCGGATATCCACGACAGGTCGGACTATGTAACTAGAAAATTTACGAAACGGTCAACGCTACTACTAGCCTGATAGAACGAAGTTTATAGCTATAGACACGGCAGCGATAAGTTATCAATATAATCTAGAGGACGACCTGAGGTACAGTTCACATCGAACTCATGAATACTTTGGCCACCCTGATCTTCAGTCACACCGATCAAATATTTTTCAAGCCAGGTAAGACGGGCTAGAGTAGTGAAAATGTTGATATCTAGTTATACTTGGTTTCTCACCCTACAATGCCCCTCATCTTCGATATTCATCTCCTGCTAAAAGTAATCAAGTTTGTTTATGATTGTATTGATATCAAGCCCAAGAGTTAGCAGCTTGCAGCCATGATATCTTGCAGCCATGATACCTGGTTTTACTCGGTCGGTAATACAGAGCAAGATGGCGCCACCGTCACCGTTGTAAATCGAACGCAACCAATACGAAGTATCAAAAATACCTCTAATCACAATCTGAACGTTTTTCTGAAAATCTGTAGGTCTCCTACTTGTCACTTTATTCTATTCCTTATCGATCTGGCTCACGGCTTACCATTATTCAAAAATCCCGCCGCAACGTCTATGCTCCAAATTGATTCTCCAACAGTGAGAATCCTTACATCTGTGCCGCCGTCTAGTTTATTTGGTTCAGCCTTTTGATGTAAACTTGTGTAGAAGACTCTCCCTCAGTCGTGCAGATTCAAAGATTACTGCAAAGCACCCAGCTTCTAGAAAATATTATTTTACAATAAGTAACAATTTGCATCTCTGCGGCACACCCTACATCACGATGCTGCAACGACCGACGCTATACATTTTTTTTACTCAAGTACAACTTTTCATTACACCGATGATCAGAATCAATCATCAGGTATGACACAATCTATAATAAGAATAATAGTGTTTGGTTAGTCGTCATGTGTTCGTAGTCGCGGGTTAGAAATCGACTTCATACAATGAACGGTGCCTTCTTCACGAAGAGCATAATATGGAACGTGGGGTAAGATCAGTGCGAGGCATGGTTTAAGAAATATTGAGAGAATCAAAGTCAAAGAAACATTTATGCCATCAACACATGAATGAGAAGACAATTTCTGCCACCGATTAAGTAATGAAAAATTATTATATACCACTTCTGCAGTGCTTACCGTATTTGTTATCTATACAATATTCATTTCGAAAGCCATCAAACAAATTCATCACGAGGTCACGGTATATCGGAAATTGTCGACTACCCTCGGAAGCTTTTTCACGTGGGGTTACACATAACGAGTAGCATCATGACGAAGTGGCCTGATTATTGCTGCCAGTGATAATGATAGTCGTTTACTTCAACTCTAAATGATACTTCTGGAGTAGGAGTTTTGTTGTCGTTGACAATGTGACGAGTTCGCCCTGCACGGTATGAACGTAGCCAAGTGTACCGGGTGACGGCAAATATTTGTTTGCAGTTGGCACATGGTTGCCACGTGGGTAATAGGTTTCCGGTCCAGCTACGGATCTGCATTCGTTTTAATTCTCAGCTAAAGCGGAGCCGTTGAAGTATGTAAGTACCACAGTTCTGATTGATATAGATCATGGATCAAGCCAAAATGAACCAATCAACGTAATCTCGGACATATATCGCCTAGAGTTGTATAAATAGTGATTTGGGAACCCCTGCCAACCGCAGGTCGATCACACGTTGATACTGGGGTTTCCCGCTGGCGAAGCTTCCAATCGAATGTGGCAGAGGGCACCAGATCTGTGCCACTATAGTCACGAACACGGGCAGCAGATGGCCCCAAGTGTGAGAGAAAAGGGAGAAAAGGCAGATAATCTGTCTGGCTCCGAAAATAGTATACAGCCAGCTATACAAGTGGCTATACAGCGCTTAGCGTAGCTGTCTCATTCTTCAGTTCAGCGACCTCTCTTGCACACATGCTGAAACTAATCAGCAACGGTACCGTGACGGTACTGTGGCGTCCTCTGCTCAGGCACGAGCACTAAACACAACCAGCGTGCATGAGACATCAATATGAGTGCACCAATGCAACTATTGTTGACCGATTCTGAACTGTCAGTAGTGTCAGATGTCTCGAAAATAGAGATTAACAACAAATCGTGCGGTCTTTGTTCTTGCACTGATAATTGGCATGGGATTTCGAGACAGGTTAGTGGTCGCACTCGGGCATTCGTATAACTCTCTTCAAGTCTAGTCGATAATATACGTCCCCGAATATATGTATGTATCAGTGGTCCCCGACCGTGTGGAGTTGTCACGGAATTTTGAATGTGTGGAGAATGTGGCGGTTTCTAACCTACAATACGCAAGAAGGAAACCCGTAGCTCGTGGCGGAAATTTCAAGGTAGCTAATGTGGCTTCTCGATCGGTGGCCCATTACCGATCGGAGGTGATGGGTCTCGTTGTTAACTTGAACCGTTGTCCATCATTGCCATGGTCGCATGCCCCCCGACTTCCGAGTTTATGGTCAGGCAGGCGACAGGCGTGCGATCTCTACGTCTCTACCTACATGTATGGTCTGAACGTCTCGGCCTGTCCCGACCCTTGCCCCAAGTTCTGTGTACTTAAATACGGATAACCAGGACTCGCGCGATGAACGACCGACCCGCGACCGCATGACCGACCAAACGTCCCATTACATACATGATTTTCCAATACAAGGCCGGCCACCAACAAGGCTTCGTCTCAAAGTGGGTCCGCGGGCCACGGTACGCACTCGAATGCATCGATTAACGGTGCAGGCTGTACTACGCTTCATAACAGAACGCTGGACCGATCAAAAGTGTTGAAATTCCAAATTGACCATATGTGATGAACGTGTATGCTCTGCAGGTATCGAGCCTTCCCAGCATCTTATAACCTTTAGTGCTCAATCGTTTCTAGAATAAGGCTATAGTATAAGATATTGATGCGTAGAAATGTAATTAGAATATACTATAGTATTACAATTACAATTACATTGGAAAGCATGCATGAACGCACTGGAAAATCGTACTTATTATTCAATTAAAATGGTTCAGAAATGCGGCATCGATTTCCTGCGGTTCCGGTGTAATCCAGTCGCGATTCGATTCAGAATCAGATATCGGAAAGAGTAACAGAAAATGTATAGCATAGTAATTACTAACTACTTTCCCAGGGACCGCGAACCTATCGAGTTCCAAGTTGTTCACTTTGAGACCGCACAGGGTACCCATCACTTACAAGCGCGGAAATTCCTTCAATCCCAACTCTTCTACTTTTTGCCGCACGTGGTTGACACACTAATGAAACTATCTGTGCCGAGGTCGAAACGCTACTTGCATTGCCGGTACAGGTAAAAGCGCGAACCAGCAGCGTGCAGTCTACAGTTCCTTGCCAATCGGCGATGCTCTTCACTGCGGTATTATGGCTGAGAGTGTGATAAGAGAACAAGAAAAAACTGCCACTGCCGTAACGGGAATAACTGATGACAAATTACAGGCTTCACTGATCGTACAAACAATACAGGTATAACGGATACCTATAAAAACGGCTACAACTCTTTTTGACCCTAACGAATTATGCCATCCACGAATATAAGAGTCCGGACCAAACTAAAATCAAACGAGTTCGTATTGAGAATTCGGATGCCCTAGTAAATGTGACTCGATCCTATATATATCTCTATAATGTTTGGAACATATGTTCGATCCTATGGGTTATTTGTTGCCGCGGGACATTTTCGGTGACACGAGCTCCGTGACATCATCGAAGAGCACAATCGCAGTCTAATTTGTTTCCCCATTGTTGTTTCCTTCTAATTAGTGTCCCCGGTATGACTGGTAAGCGGTTGCACGTTCGGCTCAACGAACGCTCGGTAAAAACATGATCCCGTGACGAGACTTCAGTTTTTGTGTGTACCGTTCATTTGAAATCCAATTAAACTAGGCGAATTGATAATCCCTCCGCCTGCTGCATGCCAATGGGTACAACGAGCCGCTCTTTAAGAAAACAATCATCCGTGACCTCGTAGTTTTATTCTACCACGGAACTCGATATACTCTCGAACTATAGGGTTGAGTGGAGTTGCTCCAATTACGAATGCTGTCATTCATACGCGAAATTACAATTTTATTGTCACTATGGCAGTTTCGGATAAGAACGCTGTCTCAATTTCGTTGATCGTACCTATACGTACACTCACATGCTTGTATGTATGGCAGCTTAAATACAGCACCATGCAATTAGGCATTAAGGCATTAATACGTACCTAACTGTAGCGGATGCTGTTCCCTTCACGGAAAAAAAATTACTATATTGTTCTATACCTGTCCCAAAAAAGTATCGAACCACGTGGAATGCCGGTTTACGAGTACTGCAGCGATTCGAAATTATAGATTCAAAATCAGTTTCAAGCCAATATTAACAAGTTGACCGAGAAAAACTGTGTTCCGGATCTCGTATCGAGTTTCAACGGTCAAAGATGAAGATATTGCCAACAACTCCGTTCCAAATAATATATTATCGTTACTCGATATGCATATCCTTATGCAGCGACGAATTCGGCTCGTTCGCGAATCGGAGCGATTCAGTGGGTCGCGACGGCGGCTTCACGGAGTCTGCAAAGCACACCGCTACGTTATAATATAGTGGATCGAGGACTCGTGTATCAGGCTGGCTGCACGCAACGACGTGAGTACGATAATGCGCTTATACTTATATGTTACGCATGATTTGCCGAGCAGCGATGTCATAATTCGAACCGACGTAAAAGGTTTGACAGGGCGGAGATCGGAGAAGGTCGTTGCACTCTGTTCAAAAATCCGCATCCGTCTCTCGTTCCGCCACGGTTTCGTACTGCAAACTTAAAATAGAGGATGCACGATGTACTCCGCCAGCTCGGTGCATCGTACGTCTCCTCGACTAACGTTCCTTCGCCACTCGAATATCCGCACCTATGCATGCATATAGGTGGAGTGAAATCTGCATTCGGTAACCACATACGGGGTCACGGGATGACAGTTCAAGCTGGACCCCGATAATTGACCGAGCAAAGTTTCCCGGTCATCTCGCAAGTAGGTTAACGCCCCGCAGTATGCTGCACCGACTCAGCCGGTGCGGTCGTGTTCGAGCCATTCATATTACCGATGGCGGCCACTATTATACATTAATCATGATTCACGATAAATCGCGGTAAGAATTGAACGCGATTCCGTGTAGATGATGCAGACGCGGGTATACCTGTACCTCAAACACGCTGCATGTGGCACGTACGGACAATGTACAATTTACACGGACACCCGGTTCGCGCGCAAATCGTCGCTCGGCCGAGAGGCGAGAAAGCGCGGCTGATCGTCGCCGGCGGGTAATAACCCTTTTCATCGCAGAGATCCAACCCACGGTGGGCAGGCGTCCTTCTCACTCGTCGCCTCGTTGCTTCGTTCCACTTCTGATAAGGTACTGCATCGGGTTCGTACGGCATATAGGTATAGGTATACTCGTGCCCGTGCAGGGACACGCACATGCTCGCTTAACGGACAGCCAGACAGTCGAAACGTCTCGGCAGCGGTGTTCTGCACGATTGTAATTGGAGCCTCGAAACCTCCAAATCCCCACGCCCTCGCCGGATCGTTCATTTCCGCGCCCGGGGCGAGAGTCGTATTTCCGCGGCCTCATTCATCTCTTTCTTATCCCGGTTTGCGCGAGCTCGCGCTGCAGAACGGTCGGGTAGAACCTAATACAGGGTCCGACCCGATATACAGTTCAGAAATATGGAGGAGCCAGCGTATCGTTCGTGTCCGCGACATGGGTCACCGAGAGCTCTCTCGACCCATATTATCATCTGTGGATAGAAACCGGGCAGCAACCGCGCGGGTGCACGACCGCGATGTTCGACGCACCCCGCGCCCCGGTCCCGCGGTCAAAGTTCACGCTTGTAAATCTTCTTCTTCAAACAACCCCATGCAGTTCTAGGTGATTTATACACGTGCACATTTTTGCGCGAATGCACCTGGTAGCAAGACGTTACAGAGTAGGTACTCAAACATGAAAATAATGACTGTGGAAGAATCCTCGGTGCATGTGCTCGGTCCAGTTTTTACGCTATTATCTACAGAAGCCGGCAGCAGATCCTCTTCCCGAAGTGACGGCCCCGCAAACAGCGTAAACTAAACAAGACTCTAGACGTTGTCTAAGGGTCGTCGAAAAGCGGACGATGCAATACTTTTCAACTTCTGTGTGTCGTTCAAGTCCGAAGTCTTATTCATAATTTTGCGCTGTCGATTTGGAAGTTTGACGTATCCCTATCGCAGGAGTAAACAGTTGTCATGGTCAAAGCGGAAAAGATCTCATTCCTAGGTCACCCTATGTTCTTTCGGTTCCTCAGTTCGCGGTTCTTGTCCGATTCAATGTTGATACCGTAATTGGAAGGACAATTCCCACCCGGCGAACGGGCCATCAGATCCTGCCCGTAGATATCTATCCCAACGACGGCTCCCTACCTTCGTCAATAATAATATTTCATGATATTTCGGAATGCTCCTGCCATGCCCCCGCGAAGACAATGTCGGGGTATGGAGCACTCCGCCGTCTCAAGGACGCCCTAAAGTAATGCTGTCTATAATCTATACCCGCATGGAATAAGTAACACTTGGATATTCAGAGTCCAGTATCCCCCTGTGAAAAAAATGACTCTAATTGGATACTTAGCAGTGTAGCGAATCGAGGTGGCTCCGTATAGGCGATAGGGGAACAATTCCCGATATACCGACGATGGCTGGTTGAAGCTGGCTCGATGCTGCTGCACTGGCCCAGAAACTGCGGGCGCGACGACGTGCGTGCGAGGGAATTTACCCGCGAGTAGTTGGCCGTGGTTCGCTACATGTTGATGGCTGTGATGACGGGTAATCTGACAGTTAAGTTGGAGCAAAGTAGAAGCGCGAGCCAAGAGCATCTCTGCGGGGTAGGGAGGAAGAATGTATATACGTCGCATGAACGTGGACACGGACATGGCCATGGACATGGATATGGACATGGACATGGACGTCGACGTGAACATGGCAATGGTAATGGCAATAGGCTACGGTAACCGGGCGGATTAACGCCACGGATGACGATGGCGATGAGAGAAAGAGAGAAAGAGAGAAAGAGAAAGACAGGGCGGGAACGAGGGAGAAATAGAGAGGGAGATCGAGCCAGGGGTAGGGTTGGCCAAGGTATAGACGTCAGGACGGACGAGCTGTTTCCTTCAGTCGCTCGCGGACCTCGATTCACAACAGAGGTCGAAGAGGGCATCGATCTCTCCGTTTGCCTCTCTCTCTCTCTCTCCCTTTATCTCTGCCTACTTCTACATATACTCGACAGTGCCTCTGTCTCGCACGCAGGCTCCGATAAAACCCCGCGAAGTTTCAAGTGTATACAGCTGTTGGTTATTTTTGTATTTGGTATTTTTTTCGTCCTTTCTCATTGATACGCGTCAGCCTGAACGTCATGCGGTTCCAGTATTTCGCCGGGGCATTCGTACTGCTCTTCTGCTGTCTGCATGGTTCGTATACATACCTACCCTAATTAAATAGCGTTGTCATAGTTATCAAGTCAAAACTTGTATACTTACTCACTTGTACCCGTTGACGATACCTGTGAAAGGTTTTTTTACGTGAAGAAGAATTATGAGACGAAGATCGTCCGTTTTCGTGGCCACATGATTTTTGTACTGTAAAATTAATGAGAGGGCATGTGCTCGGTGGGCGAACTTATGTCATCTGCAGTTGGTTGTTCAGTGCTCGTTTAATTCCAACTCCAGTGGGCATGAAAATGTATTTTTTTCTCGTCTCTAATGTCACTTTAATATTGTTGACATCTTGCATCCGGTGATTGTCTTTTATTCCGCCCGCGGTGGACATACTATTCTTTTTTTCACCAGACACTCATTCCCCAGGGCATTAACTACCAAGTTCACGAATGGAATCATCATCGTGCCACTAAAATTATATCATACATGTTGCCTGACAAAGTTGTTGACCAGATGACCGATTATTGCAAAGTGAATTTCAGCAGCTGCGCCGCAAACGCCGCATACCTCTCTATATAAAGAAAAGGCGAGAGACGTCGAGGGGTGCAACCTGGGGGTAAACTGCAGGCGAGGTGCGAACGCGCGAAGGGCCAGGGTCCGGGCACCCTGGAATTGAAATGTTAAATTCTTAGGACTATGTGCCCACGGGCGACCATAAATACAGCAGCCTCTTTCATCCCTCGAACTTGAATCCCCTGCCTGGCCAGAACCCCTTTTGAAGAAATGGTTATACGTGCTCGCAATCGGATCGACTCTTGGGTACCACCCGTACAAAGGGTGCCCGGTCACATGTTTCTTCTCCAACTTGCGGACCGGTGTTGCTGTAGTCAATTCGGAAGCATTTATCTCACAATCAGAATTCCATTATTGCAGCTAACAAGTACCAATCGTCTTTGGAACAGCGGCTATTAAGTAACGATTCGTGTAGCCCTCCGACTCGTGAGACATCGATTCGCTGTGTCATCCTCGACGAGTTTGAGATTCGAGAATACGAATTTCAACAGAGAACCCTGTAGGTATACACTGTGCACTGATTCCGAGAAATGATTTTCCACTTCCCACTAATTTGTTCCAGCGCGAAGTTCAGCGAAGACTAAGAACCGCACTATTTTTATTTCGTTCCATGCGCATAAAATTTGACCTCCGGATATGTAGGCTTTTCTAATCATTCCTTTACATAACGTCGGTAGTTGTATGGCTTGACATATATGCATTTGTAGTATACTTAAAGTATACAAGCTCACATTCAGAGCAGAGTGAATCGGGGTAGGTAAGAGATGAATAATGAATTTAGTCCGGTTGCCGCTTACCTATACACACATACAGACGCACACGTACATACGATGTATGTTCACATACGTAGATTTATATGCTGAGGCATGCTTATACTTATTCGTGCCATGTCGAGTGCATGAGAACTATTTTGATAGCATCTTTCGACGCACGCGCTCGTCTCGCAGTGTATTTCTTACCCCTCAAGATTACGTTGTAGGTATGGTGTCTATGTCTGTGGCATCAGATCGTTGGATGTGACCCTAGATTCAGGCGATTTCGGAATCATCCCGTACAGGAGACCTTTTTCCTCTTCTCTCTTCCTTCCATCTCTTCCGTGTTACGCTACGCCGATTCTCCGTGCAGGGATGATACACAGCATCGGCAGCACTTCTTTATCGGACGTTTATACTTTGTTTCTTTCTTCACATACCATCAAGTCGTCGGAGTTGAAGCACACATTGAAAAGGAAGACCACACGCACTCAGTAACGCCATAAGAGATCATATCAACTTGGTTTTCAATCATGGTCTGATTAACGAAGTAATCTGGTTGGAGACACATGTTTCCGTATAACCAGGCCGGCTGCAGATTGATAACCTGTATCTAAGTAAATGTATTACGGTTTCATTTAATCCTTACGCGGGAGTTAACGAAAATCCTGTGAGCTTGACCCTTCCTAAAAACCGGTTGCACCGCTTCTCGTTCCGAAAATTTTACCCAAACTCTAATTAACTGCTAAACACAATGGCAAACATTGACCCGAAAACGAGAGGCACGTTCTTGTCGAGATCAGGCTTCACGGAAGCTGTTCCTTCGTACGTGGATCGAAAGCCAATTTGTGAAGGCAGTGGTTATGCAGAAATATATACCAATATCTCCCCCTGACTCTCGTGATCACTAATTCGTGATCGATAATTATCACGAGACTCGGAGTATTACGTGAACACAGCCAATTATCATCAACGTCGAAAATTTGAATGTGTTGTACCTTTCGATCTCAGTCAGTCTTCTACGCCGGTTGCTACAGGAAGTCGCTAATCATGTCAGATTGACGATAGGTGCATGAAATAAGGTGATTCTGCGCACCCTTCCACCGATCTCGGCGGTTGCATCGTAGGTCCAGGACTCAGGACTTGCCTCAGAGTCGCAGCGTCCGCGCGGACAATGTACCTTGGGTTACTTTGCTGACCCGGAGACCCACTGACAAGCGTTCCACACTGAATTTAAATCAACCTACCTCACCTCGCCGTATCCTACCTCCCCCCTTCTTCGTTTCTGCGATCTCTCTCTCTCCGCATTTCCCTCTATCTATTCATCATGTTCATCCACCTTTTTCTTTTTCTCCGAGTTCCCTCTCCTCCTTCAATCTCGCACCAGAATCTCACGCTCCACATCTTTTCATATCTTCTGGAACAACGCCGCGCGGTTTCAGGTAGTTTATTGAATTCGATCGGCCAATCCAAACACAAATTGCCATCGTTAACGACCAGGAGTACAGAACCAGTTTACTCTTCATTCTTATTTCATTCGTAATTGATTATACAGTTACAACTACCCATTGATTTGGTACATACACTTCGGCAATTATAGTTTGATCATAGATCAGTTACTTTTCACTGGCTATACATTCAGGTATGTGTATACACACATTGGTATCTAATTTCCGTGGATTCAATAAATGAATGAATATAGGCCAAAAACTGAATTACAGTTCGTCATGGTATAAAAAATGGGCAATCTTCTCCCTCGACTTACAGTCGGAGCACAACAACTACGGTGTTTTCAACCTGTTGGATGTTTGATTCGCTATAGAAAAGTCGATCAGGGAGCGAAATCGACGAGGTGAAAAACTTTGTGAGTAGAAAAACGAAGAAGACGACAATTATACGTTTGAGGGGAAAAGAGGACGTAGAAAGGGGGAAAGCGTGTGTACCTATCACTAGGTTGCGCTCCGAAACTTTTCTGCCCTTGCCAAGATTTCTCTGATCAAGCGATGTTAAAATGTTTTCTCTGTGTACAAGCGCAGTATGACAACGAGATGTATGGGTGCGATGGTTGGAACGCCTCGTTAGAATTACATTAGTATTACATTAGGTGGATACGGTGCAGGTAGAAAGCTGCACTGTTGATGCATCGAAGAGAAACCTGCTCGCGCAGATTAATTTGTGCCGTGTGCTTAATAACCGTTTGAACCAAATCTAAGCTGAATCTGATCCTTACCGAGTCCCACTTAAAACTCAGCGATTTTCGGAATTGTGATTCGTACTTCTTCGGTGAAAAATTTTACCAACAATTTTATGATAATTAATAACGGTGCAGGTCGAACTGTTGGTGGGAAGCAGGTTACTCTTCGATCTTCTCACGGAATCGATGTTAATTATCCAGTTCGTCCAGTCAATCAATTTAGGTTAACGAATTAGCGTGTGTTGCCTACAAAGAGCACCTTCCTCTTGTAAGAATTTTCGGAATTTGCGAACGGAGGTAGAAGGAATCCCCACTGAATTTTAATAAGCGTCAATATAATTATTCCCGACACGTACTGGACCGGCTTCCTTCCCTCATTCTCTCCTTTTCACATTCTCACATTTTCACACTCTCAGATTCTCTCATTCTCCCATTCTTGCGTATCAATCCTCCTGCAGCAATCTTCCCTCCGCACGTGGGTATGCAGGCATGCCTTGTACATACCTGTATCGGGATCTTTTTCTTGCCGTCACGCGTGTCTGCACTTAAACGAATCGCGCTCACAAAAACATTATATCGCATAACTGAAGCAAACAGGAATAGAGAGAGAATGCGCGAACACAGCTTCCTGGGTGGTGCCGGGTGTGGGTACCCCTTGTGCCGACGACCAATGAATTTCAACGCACGATCATCGAGCTCATCTAACCACCCATCGAACACTCTAATTATCCTTTGGTAATGCTTGTTGTTCCCGTTTTCACGTCGTCATATTGGCCAATTTTTGCATCTCTTCTGTCTTACTTTCCTGCCTTGTTGCTACACTTTTTTCACGCGCTACTTAATGCTTTGTCCCACCGTGTCGAATTTGGTTATATCGTTCGGGTCTGATTACTTTATACGCAACGTCGTCTTTTTGTTTTTGCGTCACTTGTGACAAATGGTACATCATCAGTCGTAACGGTGCATCGAATCGCTACAAACTAATTTATTCGCAAACACAGGTGTATATGTTTATATACACACGTATAACGCTTGTCGCGCATAACGCTAATAACCGGCGATTTTCGGTAGTTAATAAAAACTAAATGTATTCGATACTCTTCCAAATTCCCGAATTCGTCTACTTCGTATCTATTACCGACGAGTTGGACTTGGTCGATCCACCAATAAATTCGTACAAGTTTCGTCTTATTTTTCGGTAAGATTCGAATTCGGCACCGGTTACGTGATCGCGGGTCGCGCGATCAGAATTCTTATGTATATACCACCTCCGAAGAAGCAAAACCCGTACTCACCGAGTCACGTACGTAACTATAGCTAAGCAACATCATTCCATGTCATGCCGTAAATTAGATTAACTGTACGGTAAACTAAATCCATGACTTTCCATGAAATTACCGCGCTGGAGGATTGCGGATTCTCGGACGCCTAGCGTATAAGTCAGTGTCGAATATCCGCAAAACTCTCATCGCCGTTTGGCCTTGAAACCTTGATACGTTACACAACTTGTTGCACCTCTTCCCGGTCGCCGGCTTATCTCACGGACGGACCGCGGCTATCGGGACTTGACCGTTGAATTTGTTTGACAACGAGTAACCGAATCGTCCCATTTCGAATATCTAGCGATCGTCACCTGCATGCAGGAGGAGGAGGAAAAGAAGGCAAAGAAAAAAGGCAGCTAGCCACCCGCTTCCTCTTGCGGACTCCCCCCTTTTTTCTTCCTTTATCTCGAAACTTTTATGCAGATGTATAATACATCCCGCCATACATCTCCACCGGGCAAAATGCTGATTCCTGAATCCTGAACCTTGGTGGGGAAATCCGCGTACGACTAGGTTCTGGATTCAGGTCAGGGCAGTGGGCTTAATTCGGCGGTAGTTTTTTGCCGCCTCGTGACTGCGGTTCTGAATTGTTCAATTTATGGATCGGTATTTTTTGTCCGTACAACATTATTCTTTCCGTCATGGTCGATTTAGGTCTACCGAGACTCTCAACACTTTTCGTAACGAAGCTATCATTCGCGTATTCCTTGCTCCGTTGAAATCAATTTTTATTTGCGATAATTCAGAACCGATACGGTATAAGTATAGAGTGCATTAGTTGATTTCTCAGGTCAAGCAAGATTCCCCGTATTAAGTTGTACTGGTTTACGTTTCAGCGCGTCTGCGAGACATATTTTATTACTCTCGTCCTAGATTTCTTCGTGGCTGTTGTGTGATTTACGTATTATAGGCATTGCACGGGGCTGCACTACAGATAAACTACAGGTGTGTACGCGAGTACGTACCCGTCAATTTCATACAGGTGCCAACATCGAGGGTATTTGTTACTAGGGTTCAGCTATATAATTATACCTCGTAGTCGGTTCCCCGTAGACCGTATGCTTCGTTCCGCGGTTAGTTTCACGACTTTTATCATCACGACGCGATGGCCCGCGCCAGTATTCGTCATCCACATGAATGTGAAGCGAGCAGCGAGACAAAAAGGTCATCTAGAATGTTGCTACGGTTGAATATAATCCGACATAATTGGCAATGGTGGATTAGTTTCAACAAAATAATCCGATCGCCTCCGGTTGTCGATATAAAACGCGTGTTATGAATCTTCAATTCCAATTAGTATCCGCAAAAGATGCTCGACCGAGCGGCATTGTCCGCTAATTACTTTGGTTGATATAAAACGAGGACAACGCTTCGTGAGCAACAAATATCCCTGTTTCTCCTGTACCGGGGAAGACATTATATCGCGAATCGTATACATAGATCGTACGAGTTGATTAGGTGGATTTCATCGAGTGTCAGATAATTCCTGGCTAATATACCTACTTAGTGTATATAGGTGTGTATATATATTGTAATTAGATGGAATTGCAGATAATTTTCTAGCGCGAGCTCTTCCAGCAGGAAACATTCATTTCCTGTTATTTTAGTCCGCGTTATTTATTTCTAATGGCTTGGTCGCTGCATCAGCGACAGAACGATCCGAATATACATGTATAGTGTGGATATCTATAAGGTAGCTAAGTGCTGCTCCAGAGTAGGCATATTAACCACTACAAGTTACTTTCTACGCGAGGTTTTCGTCCGAGTCTTTCGCAGGTAGGTAATACTCATTAATCTTGCGATTAAGGGCGCGGTCCCGGTACTTTCCGTAGGCAAACCGTTGGCCTCCTTAAAGTCTCGTCAGCTCCGACGTCCTACGTACGTTTCTACATTCGCTCTTCTCGCTTGTTACTCTACTTTTAGCTCTGTAATTAGCGGGTTGATGATAATCCGTACATGCAGCAGCCGCGTTCCTGTATACCCACATAGGTATGTATGTACATACAGCCCGTAACGGCATGCACGCTCATTAAGCTCCTTCGCGCGAGGTGTTGTCTCGTTTTGCCCGCTGTACGTTCACGGTACACGCCCCGTACCCGAACGTCCAAACGCCAAGCTCCAGAGTCTAGAGTGCTCCGGTGGAACCACACCACACTGCGTCGTATACCCACTCGTATATCACCCTGGACGCCGGCTCGGCGTGTCTTCGCTATGGTTTCAACAGTTTTATATCACCGCGGCGTAAAACAATGCGCCACAAGGAAGCTAGATTCGACTCCCGATAATCCGCGACTCCTACCAGCTCGCCATGCGTTGGTCGCTTTGGCTTCGGTTCTGCGAACTTCGAAGTCACACGAACCGGCATGGCGCAACGTCATATGAATATATCCCCGCACCCACGTGCTTTCCACGGGACAATAGGTGATTCCTCAGGCCATGTTGCCAGGAATGCCATATCATAGGCAAAATTCATAAATTAAAATAAACTTGACGAATGCAGAGGAGCGAGCCGGCGGGACGTCTGCGGTCATTGCTCGTGTATCTTTTTCCCAGTGTCCAGGAACAGGGTCAATTTGGCACCGGTACCTAGTATCTACCTGTGAAGTAATTACACACCTATTTACCTTTGAAACAGCTCCGGGTCTTCGATCAACATCGAGCCTTTAATCGTAACGAATTTATAGAGCAGCAATTAAAATCGCCAATAATTGTTGTATCGCCGTCCGCCGAATGATTCATGAAGCGCGGACTCTCCCGCTATACGAACCTCTCTTTCTCCGCGTGTATCGCCACTGCTAATTGGTATTACCCTCTAATCTCGGGACGTAGCTGGAGGCTGCGGGCTCGCATTACGTTACAGCGTGCGTGCAGATAGACGTGGACAGCTATTGTACAGGCGTGAATAGTTAAATACGTGCATATAATTCGTTCGGCATTGTTCGCCTATCAGGGGGTCAGACGGTGGTAATTGATTAATTTATTCGGAGTCGTGAGAGTTAAGACACCTCCGCGCTCTTGGATACATTACTCGCGTAATCGAACCGACGCGACGTGCCCGAGACCAGATTTACCGCATCGCTACTTCAATTGAAGCCGCGCCGGCTCGCACACCCTGTGTCACTTATCTATATGAAGATTATCCCTGTGATTCCGGACCTCCCGAAGCGTGCAGATTTCGTCTTATTTAATTCTAATTGATCCGTTTTTCCCCTGCACCCAATGAGCCGCAGGATTTTGTCGGTCTGCACATAAATTGTCGACGTAATAACATCGCGCTATGAATTATGAATCTCTTGGACAATTTCTGGATAATGGAATCAAGTTTTTTTTTCAATCATAAAATGTGTGCGTGAGAGATGTAGAGGAATTTGGTGATGCCCTGCAGCAACTTGTCCTCGCGATGGCCCAATAGTGAGTTGGCGGTAGACTGCAACAGATTCGTGCTATAGTCGCGTCGCCGTTGCCGTTGCCGTTGCTCGATGATATATACGGTTCTCCAACTTTGGTAGACCGTACGCTCATCCTAAATATATGGACGAAATGATACGTGGGATCCTCTTGATTTCCGCTACATACCTTTTTTGTGACGGACCAGAAAAAAAAATGAAATAAAATAAAATTTGTGAATTCCGCCGATCCGAATGGCAGTTAACTCGATTAGTCAGCAAATAGAGTTAGTTAGTCAAATTTTTTTGACCGTTACGTGACCCTGTTCGTAACCGAACCATCGCCTATTAACTGGACCAGGCGTTTGATAATATGGTGACTGTAGTAGATTGCAGAATGACGTTCGGATAATGATTTCCACGTGTTCTTATCTGAAATGTTACTCGTATTCCTGGCGTACGTTATACCTACTGCACACCTATGTATGTATGTACGTAGAGACAGTCAGGTAAACGACAAATGCTGTTGACCTGCCGGTTGATCGCTGGACCGTGCCTACCGCGACATGTGCTGCAGGAACCCGGTAAATCTCTATCTCCTGCACGCACACATTATTATTATCATTATCAGTATTATACACGCGCGCACACTGTACGGCTCCGTAGGAGTGTGTGTGCGTATAATGGACCGGAAATAACGATAGCTGTGACTGCAGAATCTCACGCCCATTGTGAGTCTCTCTTCCTCACCCAGTTTTTCTTGGTGAATTCGTTTTTGTTCCACGTCGTTTGTCGCTGCGCCGACAATCTTTACATAACGGCTGTCACCGCCGAACTAATTCCCTATGCATTATGTCATCATGGACGAAGGTAGTTTGAGATCACACGGGTAAAAGCCATTTGATCGCCAGGTGATATTAATGTTTTTTGATTCGTTGAAATCTGACACATATTCGTG
The DNA here is from genome assembly GCA_018257835.1 of Euura lappo. Lineage (NCBI taxonomy): Eukaryota > Metazoa > Arthropoda > Insecta > Hymenoptera > Tenthredinidae > Euura > Euura lappo. The sequence continues at coordinate 117,731 of JAEUYN010002377.1, read as the reverse complement.
ATCATTATAGCTTCATGGCACGTACAACGGTACCTATCGAATTTAGGAACCTGCTTTTGTCCGGTCTCTCGAAAGTTTACAGTTTGGTACAGTTAATGAACTGTACAGGTGTACAACGATACACCGCTGTAGCCTTCAAATTTCCATACCTTGCGTGTCTTCGCCGGGCATCCTGTCAAATCGATTCATTAATCTTCGTGCGCGAAGAAATACGAGAATAGCTATATCATTCGCATTATTTTTCAATTGCACCGATGCACCGATTCCGCACAGAACTGCGTTGGTTGTGAGAATTTTTATGTATAATCCGTGTCGCCCGAGACATTTCTGCAGTCAGTGCTCCGCGGTAAGTGGGATTTCGAGATGAGCGGGAAAACAAGTTGACTGTTATCGTGGCCAACCAGGCGGTCAGTATTCGCAAGTAATTCAAGCAGAACGTACGATTAAGCCACTAGAGATCCTCCGCTAGATCCGTTGAATAACTATCACTCTGTTAAGCTCGAAAGCATGCTTGCTCGTTCATGCCGTTCACTTTCCGACCTATGCGGACAATATCACATATTAAATCCGTTCAGATGTAACTTATGAGACACAAGCGCAATTTATTATACGAACGTGTATTGATATACTTGTGTACAATATTTATGAACATTGATATTCCAGATTACGCGGAAGGTGCAACCAATTGTCCCCGGATATGTCCACCGAGCGGAGAACCCGTATGCGGAAGCGACGACGTAATTTATGGCTCCCAGTGCGACATGCGGAAAAAGATGTGCGGCAAAGGTAATATTCTTCCATTGTCAAGAACATACCTTCCAATATTCTGATCTGTTACAACGTATTATATGGTACCGTTTTTTTTTTCTATTTATTTTTTTCGTAATTACAAGCCTACGTCTTGGACGCCGGTACACCGGTACGCCAATGATTACATGTTACCCTGTACCCATAAATAATCGAGTCGTAAAATGTCCGGTTGGTTCAGGGGTGACCGTCGCCAAGGAGAAGACGGCCTGCCTGAGGTCTTCCGGTAGTAAATGCGAGCACCGTTGTCCCGGCGACTCGGATGCGGTATGCGGAACGGACGGACGCACCTACCTCAACAAGTGCATGCTCAGGGTCGAGATATGCAGAGTCGGTATCGAGCTTTCCCACCTGGGTCCGTGCAACAACATTTCGGCCCATCGCGAGAACTGTCCGGTATCGTGCGAACAGGCTCCACTCGACGGACCCGTCTGCGGCAGCGATGGTAACGTCTACAAGTCCACGTGCCAGATGAAGCTCCTCACCTGCGGGTAGGTCACCTCCGTTCGTGCAGAAAATGCGAATCACCTTTTCATATTTCGGACATGCACAGAAGTCGTATATGCGCTGTTTGTTTTCTCTTCTCCAACAGGCAAGGTGTCGTGAGAACGAACAAGAAGCACTGCCAAACGACGAGACACTGCCGAGAGTCCTGCTGGCGAGGTGCGAAGCCAGCCTGCGGAAGCGATGGAATTCTCTACTCGAACACTTGCAAGATGCGTGCGAAAAATTGCGGGTATGGTTCTGCCTTTGTCTCATCTCTTGTTTAACATGTTTTTATGGTAAACATGTGTAACACGCTCGCGCTTACCGCATGCGGAAGAATGATAATTGATGATAGCGAATACGGTGCACGCGGGCTAATCACAATAATCACGTGATTTTCCGCAGTAAGCATGTATTCGAGGTACCGATGTCGTTCTGCATGACCAGAGAACGGCACGCTGGCAGCACACCCGCGGCATGTCCGTTAGACTGTGAGAGCGAACCCGAAGCACCGATCTGCGGTTCCGATGGAGGCATATATCGCAACGACTGCGAAATGCAGATGCTGAACTGCGGGTTGGTGCAATTCTCATTACTTCGTAGTCTATAGTGCGAGTACTCATCTCGGTCATTTGGCCAACGTGTAATCGCACATTACTGTTTGCCCCAGTCAATCGAGACGAAAGGTGATAAAAGTCGACTTTGAGAAGTGTAAGCCGCGACTGACGAAATGCCTGAAACAACAACAGCGATGCACCAGCGAGAGTGATCCCGTCTGCGGAAGCGATGCCAACACGTACGAGAACCAGTGCCGTCTCAACGTCGCGATCTGTCTGTAAGTCTTCGATCGCATCGAGAATCGGTCGATCACGATTCATTGTCCTAATCGTTTTATGCGTGCGATTTTAGAAAAGGGATCCAACTCGCTCACGTCGGGGAGTGCACAGCCTTGAGGGATACGGAATATTGTCCGGAAGACTGCAGCGAGGCGGCTGAGGAGCCCGTTTGCGGAAGCGACGGCAACGTCTACAGGTATGCGTTATTCGTTATTCGTTATTCGATGACAGATGTATCGAAAAATTATTCATTTCGTCGAGTATGCTACAGAAGACAACAATACGACTGCGCACATGTTTACGATTCCGCAAATTACAACGAGTGTGTGACGTTTAATTCCAGGACGCCGTGCCATTTGCAACGAGACACTTGCGGACAACGCGTCGTCGCCGTACCCGCGCAGCACTGCCGCACGACGGCGTTGTGCAATCAAGTCTGCGGCGGAGATCGCCAATTCGTTTGTGGTTCGGACAATAAGCTATACAGAAACGAGTGTGAGATGAAGCGAGATAATTGCGGGTGAGTCGAGATTGCCCGATGAACATTTTTCGTCATTTTCTGTTCGTTTGGTACTGAATGTTTATTCTAGGAAACACGTCTACGTGGTGCCGATGAAACGATGTCTCCAAGGATTCTCGTTCCGCGGATGTCAGAAGATTTGCCCACCCTACTACGACCCCGTTTGCGGCACCGATGACATGACGTACAGCAACGAGTGCTTCCTCGAAATTGAAAATTGCCGCAGTCGAAGTCTCGTGACGAAGAGATATCACGGGGTTTGTGGCCAGCCAACCGAGGAGCCCAAAAATTATCTCTACTAGGATGATAAGGACGCGGTTATTTTTACAAAATCAGACAAATCTCTGCATACTCGCCAACTGTCCACACCTTCCTATTCATAAAGTGTCTGATCATAGCATTCTATAACAATCATGCGTTATAGTGACAAAAGGCAAAGGTGAAATTTTGGATCTCGAAACTATGAATCGCTGATTGCTTTCGCTCGTTACAAAAATTCCAAATATGCGTTACGAAAAGTCCTTCACTGAAATTTCTTTACACACCGTGTTACACTTTTTTATATTACACAGATAGAGATGTACTTATACCGCGAGTGAACAGACTCGTAGCTGGGTGGTGTTTGAACTGTCTCACAAAATAACATCTGCATTCGAAGCTGTCTTTACTATCATGCTTTACTTGAACAGAATCACGTCGGTGCGTTTCAGATTAGAGACTTCACGAGCGATTCAGACTTTATGCGTTGGCTATTATGGTCTAACTTGAATTTCACAGATATCAAACATGTGGTGTGGATTATTCGAAGACAGGAGAGTAAAAAATATGAGAGAGAAACCTATATTTTGATATATGATATTGATACTTTCATATGTCCTTCACCGACGACGCAATGTGCCAAGGATGAGCTTTTCATTGAATCATAATAGGTATACTGGTATACTTTATCTAAGTATACATATATTTTTCATAAACATATCACGATTGATCAACTGTTATTTATTTTAGTAAAGGTACTGAATAGTAGTATGTAAGCTTTTCTAAGTTTATACATATATCCTATATAAATATATGCTATTTTTTATATTTATATACCGCAATTATAGCGTCCTGCTCCAACTCATATTACTATATTATCCGATCCTGGAAATCAGTAGGACATTGAGTAGATTAGACTAGGTATCCTGAAAAATATTCAGATTTTTCACTTAAAATATATGCTATGTGTGATTTATTCGTCTTTTTTTTTTAATAAATGTATTTTCTATATTTATTATTATCGATTAGGTGACAACTACTATTATATTATCTTGTATGGAAATAATTTATATATTGTACACGTTCTTCAACAATGACAATAAACAATAAATAAATACGTACTGTAATGTACGAAATACGGAAAAACTGTTCGAATATTCTCTTCCGATGTAAACTTATGAGGGCAACTGTGGCGTGTGGTTAATATTGGTTGCAACATATAATGAAAAGACAAAAATACCTTCACAAGAATCTAAGTACTTATTTTGGTGCAGCATTGTAAAAAGTTTCCTCATCGCCGCGAAGTACATGCCCGAGGCGTATTCGTGTTGGAAAATCAAAATGATTTTCGTCAATCGGCGTGATTCGTGGAGCCAAGTGACTAACTTCAATGTGGCTATTGCCGGAAATTATTTTGATTTTCCAACGCGAATATGCCTCGATACTCGTTCGAAGTAAGACACGAAGAATGAACTGCACACCGTTGCAGATAAGGATTTTCTAGTCTCGCGCCGCACCGTTAGATGGCAGTACCGACACTTTATTGACAGATGGTGAAAAACATGGCGGCAAGTGTTTACGACAACTGATTCCAGTGCCGTCCGAACCGTGACCACTCGAGTACGAGTTGCACGCTACAGGTAACAGGTTTGCCTTTCTGTCAAAGTGTTACGATCATCTAATGATTAATGAATAGCGTTCAATCAGTGATGACCGTAGTCCAGCGGGCCAAGTGTGGTGCAAGTTAATCGTGATTATTATCATCTCCATCCGCGAGAATTGTATCATTCCGCTGATCGAAGATCTCATGCCCCACGAGCCAGCATCGTACACGGATTTGTGTCTCTCAAATCTCCCGGAGTCTTTCCGGCCTTCGTTTTAACCGTAAGTAAGATCAATTCCCCGTAGTTTTGTGGCCTAGCCAACGATCGAGTCGTGGTGCTGACGCGATCGTTCGACGATGCTCGATCACTGCCTACGAGACGCGGTACTGTCCCAATTTGACAGTGGCAAAAACGGCGACCTGCCGAGACCTCCATCTTTGATTCTCAACTATTCACGCCGCGAATTCCCGGGCCCCCGATTATGCGAATTCGATTACATAATTCATCAACCAGGTATGGCACTGCCTGCGACACCTCTACCCACGACGATCGCCACACGGAAGGTGGATCGAGAGGTGGATCGTGGTTCTCTCGGGTCTCGGGTTCCCGTTCCGTCATTCCTGACTCCCTGCTCCGCTCCCTTCTCGACTCTCTCACCTACCTACCGAGTCGCAGGTAGAATTCTTTACAAGTGGGTACGAACGCGAAGCGCGGGCCCTTGGAACCCTAATCCTGAATCATTCATCGTTCGATCGCATCGGTTGAAATCAAGACAACATAATCATAATCTCTCTCTCAGTGCCACCGAGATAACGGCGGCAGACCAAACGCCGTCGTCTTATCTTCGATATCTCGATCTTGGACGAGTCTCGGGTCTTTGGCTCTCGGGAGGAATCATTGATCCCCTTCAACTTTGCCCTGTTCGACAGATTCGATGCGCAATTTTTATCGATCGAATGGACGAACAATTCCTCGTCTCGACTCACAATGAGATAGAGGCAGTATCGATTTGACTTACTCTGGCCTACGGAAATGTGCAGGATGCGTTTGTCTCGTATTCCGTATCAGCTGTAACCTGAGTCGAAAAGCCCGATGATTCGTAGGTAGTGCGTACATACCTATACGTTGATATAATTGAAATTCGACCTCTGAGTAATTATCTAAACAAGAAACAAGAAACTGTTGCAGCAACCGGATTAAATGGAACGCCAATCGTCAGCCAACAATTATTTCTCTATTTCGACGGCATGCATTATTCATTCTACACATGGGGCAGCCCAACTGACAGAAACTCGTCGCGTGATTTTTTTGGTCGCATCGTCGATCCAAGGCGGATCTAACAACTGGGGAAGGAGTATGTTTTACACGGTTTCATCCGAACCGGCAACATGTTGCATCCCTTTAGCCTACTACATGCGATGTGCCCGACCGTGGCTAGAACGAAAACTTGGATATCCAACCTTCGTAGCTTTGTTTTACTCCGAAATCGATCGATAGGACTGAAACAAATTACTGCCTTCAGAAGCTTCGAAAAATCGCAGACGCTCGCACGAGTCGAAGATAGACGAATCATACCGTTAGCAATCCTATAGCAGGTTCAATAATAAATCCGTCAGGCGTCGATATTGTTTATGGTTTCAAACCACGTATGCGAGAGGCGGTAGACCGTCGTACGGTTGACGTCAAAAATGTATGCAGAGCTACTTCTAGACTCGGGGCCCGTGGTAGTCGGGCAATCTAGGTTTGCCTTTGTCTCCGCTCTCCACGTTCCCCGAGCGCATAGTCACTCGATCGAACTATGTGGAATATCGTCATTCGACACACAGAGCGACACGGACGGCCGAGTTATTCGATCACACAAGTATCTCCAATAAAATAAATTTCCTCTCAAATTGACCCCACAGATTGAGCCATCGGGCGACGCGCGGTCGCCTAGTTGCAAAGTCCAACCGAAATATTCGAATCCATCCGACTTCAGCTGCTCTCTTACACTCAGGGATGAATAATTGTTGGGCAACCTTCGATTTAGCGGGAGAAAACTAGCCTCGATGATGGATCGTGCGTGCAAAAAATTGTCGTGACGCCACGTCCTGCCGAGTGAGTGAGGATATCTTCGCCGCCCTGCTGCTCATCACTGCTCCACTCGGTCAGTCGTGTGAATCTTATTCCTTTATTTCGCGTTAACGTTACACCGTCGCGCCTGATTGCGTCACTGCCGTCACCCGACTCCTTCGCTGGGTGTGTGCAACGTCGCGGCGTTAACTTCCGAGGCTCATCGCTGTACGGGGTGGGTGACGACGGAGTGTGCGTATAATATGACCGTTATTCTGTCTTCCGACGCTTCGAGAGAGAACAAAATCAAAGTAACAAAAACAAAAAGCATGCTCTCTTGTGCACTTAGCATAATTTTTATTTTCATTTTATACCGAAAAAGTTGAATCGCCTGAAACCGGTTAGTTACGTGGAGGTATCTCCAGGAGAAAAAAGTGGAGATAAAAGTCTACGATCTTCGACCGGCGACGGAAAGAAAATTATTCCAAAGGCTGTGCGATGAACGCCTTCTAGCTTCTAGACCCCGAAAATTAACTACAGCGAACACAGCTGCACTATAATGTAATATTGGGCCCGAATCTAGGTCTAGTGATTTTTACACCGAGCGAATGTGTACGTCCACATGAAATTAGCCACGGTATTTACCCTATAACTTGGTACGACGATGCGGAATCGTCGCTGTGAATCTACATATAGTCACTGGCTCGATACCACGCGCGGAGGGTCCCCTTTCAATCGTCTACGATTATAATTACCACATGAGTCACGCACACGATCCGCGCAACATCGTTAAAATTGAAAGGGCTTCAAAGTACCTCGATAGTGTTGATACCCACTGAATGCCGTTCAGTCGTTCATACGTATAAAGTCAATTCCGTGCTGATGCAAACAGGAAAGAAGCACTGCAACCGAGACTGCAGCTTTTCGCACCATTACCATCTTGAGAGAAGAATAAGAGAAATGTTGATGTCTCACGATTCGATTTCGTCCAACAATTTTCGCGATACCCCTTGAAAACGTATCAATGAGGTTTCACTGTGTAGTAACAGTCATTATTTGACAGTCGTTTTATCGTTAGTCTGAGAAAGAAGTTGAGCTATCGTAACAGTTATACAGTCACAATATACCCGGGGAGATCCCTGGTCTGCTACGGATAAGCCACTCATCCCGCGAAGCTGTTCCAACGAACGACCGTTCTATCTTAATTCACACGCGAGTGAGCCTGCGGTAGCACCAGCAGCGGCAAAGGAAGTTCACGTTAAAAGTTCATGCTTGCCTGTTCGCACCGTATCCTTTGTAATGTTTATCTTCCCAGATAATTCTTTATCTTATCCCACTGCAACGTGCCAACTTTACACGCATGGGTTTCCTTTTCGTCGTCTGTGCGCAGGTATAAACCGGTAGGTCATTGCATACGTATACCTTCATATCACGCGTGTGTACGCACGTATGTGTATAAATTATCTGTGTGTTACGGGGAATTCCACGCCGTTTCGACCTTCACCCCTTAGAATTTTCATTCTCATTCTCTAGGCCGTAATACCGTCTACTATTCTAACAAAGTTTGAGCGAAGCTATATAGAGATAGCCGCACAATTTTTGATCAAGTAGAATTCTCCACATACAGATTCGTCATCTTGCAAATTTATTGTAGTGCCGGTCCGCCGCCCACACTTTTTTTCATTATCGGAGTCGGAATTACCAAATATATACGATTTATGAGTGGAAGAAGAGAAAACTTGTGGAGGAGATATTTCGATTCGGTATTTTCGACGTGCTTTTGAACGATTATTGTATTACCCAATTGCCAGGGTCACCGTTAATTTGAAAAAATATGATGACAAATGCTTTTTCCCCGTTCGCACGCCTACCTACCGCAACCTGATCCCGCGTCCTCTGCTACTGCAGATTACCCGCAAAAACTTCGCATCTTCTCAAAATTCTATCGAGTGTGCAGCTGTAGGATATATCAGGTGTTGGAGACAAGTTTATTGCGCAAGACATTCGGCCCGCCTTAACGCATCGTTTTATTCGCTCCTGCGTGAACGAAACTCAATTTATATAGGCAGGTAGGTATATGCGTGCAAACAGATGTTCGTTCCGGCGAAAGCGGTTTCTCTTCGGATTTCTCCCTAAAACTGGCAATTTCCAAACAAACTTGGATATTCGTACGTGAGCGTACGTGTTTGCGCCCACACTTCGTACAAGCGAACCTGCAGGCCCTAAAATGTGAATGTTTTGGGGTCAAGGAAGTCCCTCTCGGATCCGTTATTTGAATGGTCATAATTATGCCTATTAACTGTCGTCGGACATAATGAACAAAGTTTGGACGATTTCCCGGTGCCTCGATGAGAATAGTGTAGAGTCTATGTCATGACGGAGCGGTTACTCCGAGGCCAGCTGACGCGACGATAATGTTATTCTCACCGGACGAACGACGGCCTGCAGGAGTAGACGCGGTTGGTCCGCTGGCTTGTTTGCAGTCGGCTGCGTCGTCGCGTGCCTCGCGTCTCTCACCTACCCACAACCCTGCCCGCCATACATTTCTCCCATTGTGACTTGTGAGTTCCTTTCATCTATCGTCCTCTTTGCATCGACGCGTCCACGGTAGAAGTCCCGGAAGCTCCGACCGTGTCGATTGATTTCAATATCATATTTAACCTTGTAGAGTCTCGCGGCTTCTCAGATCGTACCTGGATAAATACCAAACTAACTATCATCACGATAATGAATCAAATGTCGTACTATCGTATAACAGACGCGGTGAATCACGCAACTTCCTTCGAAATGCGCGCCTCGTATATGGCAGAGTACACTATGTATAATAAGGTACATACTTTTAGGATAATTTTCCAGACATCCGACTGTAGTCACGTTGCTTGTGTCTCCAGATCGATATTCAACCGACGCACTGCTGGTAAAGAATTTCAAATTATTTCTCCCCTCCCTCCCGTCCTCGCCAGTCCCCACGGTCTTTCGAGGACTTGGCGAGAGCTCGGACCAATAGTGTCGGACGGGCGCTAACCCTTAGCTGGACGTTCGTTACACCTCTTATATGTACGGATACACGAGGACACTCTATGCATGTGTATAGGTTTAATGTACACACACGTATACCTGGGTGTCATTGTCCTCCACCGCACCCCCGTGGCTCCGTTCAACGTGCACCCTGACCCCCGGGGAGTTCCCAAGAACCGCCCCAGTCAGTGGTACCATTAATTGTAAGGTCAGTCGGTCTGTGGTCGGTTATAACGCGACACCTACCCCCACCCACGATTAGCCCACTTTCTCAATATTAAAAGTATTCTAATTACACGTCCCCGCAAATAAGTATATAATGTTCACCGTAAGACTCGTGGTTTATTTCTTGCTCATTAGCCTTATTACACAGTCTAGTATACCTATATTTATGGTACAAATCGGCCGAACGACCATCAAATCACGTACACACATTTCGTATATAGGCAGAGTGACGTCGTCTTTGATAATTCGCACCCCTGGAACATGGTTACACTAACTTCCTTTTTTTCTTTGAAAACAGAGAAATGGGAAGTTTAAAATCTCAGCTTTAACTCGCTCATGTACGGTCTGTACAACTACGGGAAGTTCACAAGCTTAGGGCTTTAACTGTACCGTCATTATATAACCGTCATTGTTCAATTTTTCTTTGAAGGTGAACTTTTTGTTTCGATTCGAATTAAATTATTACATAATCGAGACGAATTAGAATTTAATCACTGGGAATCCATACACTTTGGAATACCTTAATTGTAAGTCGAAACTCCTGAATATCATTTGGCAAGCACAAAAATGGCTTGCACACATTTGTACGAACACATCTTTTCCAGGCTAACGTGCAAATAGAATCTACAGGTAATCCGATTTAAGATTTTTGAGATTTTAACTGTCGAGAAAAAATGCCTTCATCAATTAATGAACACAGAATTTGATCATCCATTATTTTCTAAAAAAAAAGATTGATTTTCTATCTTCATACCTAAATTTGTTGTTATCACTCGAGGAAACATACATTTAACGGACAGTGATTCGTTTGAAACAGGCCTCTTTTATGAACTGTTTGAGACCAGGAAATCTAGAATCCGACCACCTGCACCCGTAGGGATCACTATTTCTTGCACAACAGACGGAAGAAAGAATGTTCCAAAAACTGAGTGAAAAACGTTTGAAGTTATGAGAAATTATATGTTCGGGAATTTTACATATCTCGAAATTCCAAGGTGTATTTGCGCACCCCCTGAGTAGAGAAAATGTTATGGAAAAACTGCGTTTCAGGTCCTGGAAAACCTGGAAATGTCATCGAATTTTTTCCCCATGGAAATTTGTAACCACTCTGTATAAAACATTTGGCTTGTCATCTAAAAAAAATGTAGGTATATAATTTAATTGCAGCAGCTAGATCGCAGTATAAAATCACTTCTTTCTTATCTATAAGTTCGTTTCAGAGGAATATTTCGTTTACTTTAGGTTTTTTATTCATCAGAATGTGTGGTCACGTTGACTGAGAACAGATTTCGCTTCAAACGCGATTTTCTCGGATCGAGATTCCTTCAGCTGTTACACAATTGTTGTTCTAAGGGTGTGAATTGTTTGCTCCAACTGCTGACAATGAGCAATGGGAATCGAAGTGCAGGTGTGAGTCGAGCGGGTCAACAGCCTCGAATCATTATATTAATCGCACAGATCTTCAGCATTACGCATAACTGCTTGCACGCATCATTCTCACAGTTGTGTCTCCATCGTGCGAATGTGCGATCCGAGTCGGGTGCTGCGAGGCAGGAGGTACGATTTAACGACTTTTTGTCCGACCGTGAACCATGATTTACCCGAATTTGCGAAAATAGTTGTCGCATGCAGTTAATAACGCGTTGAAGCACCGGCGAAAAACAAAACGGTCAAGTTTCCTATCCCAGAGAGTTGCAGCGTTCAACGTCCTCCGCGTCGTATGTACCTAGGTTCAGCGTCAGTCGGGTCGTTGAAAGGGTGGGGCGTGAGCGCGCACCGCGTGCGGGGGGTGCCGTCGACGTCACCGTGCTTCGCCGTCTCGGTCTCGTCGTCCTATTCCGGCAGACAGTTGTTCGTCTGCCGCACTCGCGTTCGCATCGGGAGGACGAAAGGGAGTAAGGGACGAGCTAACGATAAGCCCACACCCTCGGTTTACGTAGTGTATTATTTATATATGCATTTATTTTGTCCCGCGCATACGTAGGTACATATCACGTATCAAGTATGCATCACGCGGACAAACGCGTTTAAAATGTCACGTCGTCGTCTAAACCCGCCGGATGAGACAGATAATTAAACCCAATTTCAAAGTGTTTTTATGTGTGATTAAGACAAACGCTCTAGCCTGCAGCCTGCAGCCAGCAGGCTTTATTTGTGATTATATTTAACTACTCTCCGTCTCTTTCCTGTCTCGCTCGCTTATCTGCTTCCCTTTCTCGCCACAAACTCACGATGAGCCGCCGTTGACGATCCACTACTCACGATTTTGCACTGGCTCACTGTATTTCACATTTATAATTATTACATGTAATTACCAATCCAGGGTGTGTCAAATCACTCTTCGAACGTTGGTATGAAATTGCATAAAAATAAGGCCCGCCGTTGCAGATGAGCCTGCAGCGTGCCCGAAACATGAAAAACCTTAGTGTTCGTATGGCATGTCACTTAGTTCGTTGGAAGTGAGCTTGTCACAATGACTCGGCCTTGAGAGATACATTATCGTCTTCCACTGTGTTAATGTGTCTTAATTAATCGGGATTGAAGATAAATTTGTTCAAGTCGCACCTCTTCGAGTTTAGAATCAATTTTCTATCGAAAGGCAACGTTATGTTTGAAACAGTCAAGGTGCAAATCGGAGACAGTTAATCGTATCGCCCGATGTAGTACCTACTACACTGCAAATGCGAATACCTACGTAACTCGGCAATTTCGGGGTAACGCACCGTTACATCAGCGGGGACGAATTCGATATTATCACGTATACCGTGTGGTTTCATTTATCTCGTAGCGTCATTGTGGTGGTGTTTTGTTCCGTACAGTAGTGTACGATAGTGTATGACATGATACGAAGTGTGTCACGTCTACGTCTACATTTACGGACGCTTACACCTACATACCGCGCTCCTAAATTCTACGATGACAATTGCAGTGAGATAGTCTTGAATTTCCCACTACTTGTCATCCACGCGGATAATATCACGGGTATAAATAATACACGCTACGAGGTTTCCTCCAATTGCACTTATCGCTTTTCTCTCCTTTCCGCTGTGTCGAACACTCCCGTGCACCTACGTGTTATACGTGACGCTATACATTCAATTTCGCTGCCGATGCCGATACCGATGCCGTGTGACACTTGGCGGATAAACATGTCGTGCCATGTCCCCCGGCCCGAGGCGAGCGCGTGCGACCGCTAGGCTAGGCGACGATAACTCGCCGATAGATTCACACTTGGCGCATACAGGTGAATGGAGAAGGTCCATCCGCGTACTCGGACGCTTCTCCCCGCACGCCCCTGAGATCACGAGCCACTCCTCGGCAGATGCTCAGCTCTGTACAACGACCCGGCTGCGTCTACTATAGCTATTTATAAACCGACTCGCCTCTGTTCGTTCATACGACAATTCCCGCGCTAGGCTCTTCCTAGGTCGCGTTTTTCGGATCTTCTTCTCACGCCAGACGATGATCGACGAGCGAAAAAACAGTGATCGGTCGCGTGCCGCTGCGTCTGCGGCCTGCTGCCATTGCGCCGGGGTATTTGCTCGGGTCGGTAACTTTCGACGCCCGCATAACTCCCGGTGAATAGCTGACATTGTCACGGAGAGGCGGGAAAAGAATCGCTGCATGTGAAATACTTGCAGGATAATAATCGTTCCGACATCAGAGTCCCTGCCGCAGCGCAGCGGCCTCGTTGAGCAATCGTGAGACTCGATCGCCTGTCGCGCTCCTGCAGACGAGCTTCGCGTGGTGCTGCCAGTCTCGTGCCGACGCGGTGCGTCACGGCGGGGTTGCGTGTTGTGCGAGCCCCGATGCTCCCCCGCCCGTCAGATTGTCTAAATCGGTACCAAAATACAACCCTCAAGCAGAGACACGCCGCGTGTGCGAAGCTCGCGTGACTCGAGACGAAACAAACGACGGAAAAGCTCAACCCCTTTCGACGGGTTAAACCTGCGACTCTGCAGCTCCGCGCATTCTGATCACTGCAGTCTATACGCAGCTGCCGCCGATGCGCGGGATACCCTCCAAACTTGATGTGTTTCAATACCTATAATGCGCCATCGTTCAATGCAGCTGGCGAGTGAACTCGCGGCCGCCTAGTGAAATAGAAGTCGACCTCAGACGACACTCGATTACCTGACAATCAAATCGTTTCTCTAATCTTAGATCTAAAAGGCTCTGAGAGGCGCGGTGCAGATTCGAGGAAACCTTGGTAGTAAAAACCGAGAAAGGAATTACACCGTATTATAGGTTTGCGGGCTGTTCGTACCCACGGCTGTATGTACCTGTAACGACGACGCAAATGATATTCATCATTAGCAGTGTTACGAAGTTACGACGAACACGGACCAGCCCAGCCCATCTCGAGTTCTCATACAATTAGTCCGAGTATCGTTCATATCGCACATTTGCGAGCCTCTCACGAGTGCAATTAACATATTGCTGGACACACGTAGGCGCACGTACACGCGAACGCGTAATATATTAATAGCGTTGGCATATACCGCCGTTTGCGAATCATGTCCAGCGGCGAAGCGGCCTCGACTCATTATTTTCATCCTCTTTTATTGTTCAAGATACTCGACGGTGACACGCATTATACTATCGGACAGACGACAGCCGCATCGCGCGTCCGGTCACAAGGCAAACTATAGCTACACTACGCTACACCCGTACGTGTTTATCGCCGAACGAACTGCGGCATCGTATATCGATAAGAAAGACTATCGCCTCATTGTTCACATTGTTATATTTTTTCACATTATGCCTTCGAACGATGACATAAACTCACCCAACATTATGCAATTATACGCATATGATGCCTGTACCTGTACGGAGATTTTGAACCGTGGTAGGAATTTCCCTGCCCAACATTCTTCGCGACTGCAACGGCGACGCGACGTCTTGCCGCACACGTTACCCTGCCGAGTGCCGGCCACGATACTCTGTCTCCTTATTCGGCCACCCCTTAGCGGTCTGGCCTATGCTTAACGCATAATTATCAGCCCGCAGGTGTCTCTCGTCACGTAGACCTTTGCTATATCTACGATTCGCTACGTGGCACGGAACTCGCGCTTCGTAAGTCGCGAAATCTTCCGGTTTCGTTTGAAAAACAACACGTGGAAGGTACCGGACTAGCTTTTGAAGAGACAAAGCGCATCTTCGAGGCGTTCTGCTATCCCTTGTCACAGCGAACAGATAGATATAGATAGACCTATTTAAGTGAGATATTCTATTCGGAAACAAAGCGGATCGGCGTCGGTCGAGGTCAGTCGAGGTCGGTTGCCGGGGTCAGTCGGCAGACTCCAGACTCCGTAATTCTGGTGCAGCGTCGCATCGATTTTCCTGCAGGTCGTCCAGACGAATGGGCAGTTCTATAGGTATACCTACATCTATACCCACGTAGAAATATATTATTTTCTCTTTCGACGGTTTATACCGCGGGCAAACGTAGCCGATGGGCATGTCTACCTCTTGTATTATACCACGGTACTCCATATACGGTAAATGCGAACGATTAACCAGCCAAAGTGCGGTACGCCGCACAAATACATACTCGGGCGGGGATAGATTCACTCTCCTCCTTTCTCCCGTCCCCGGTATCCTCACTATCGAGTAAAAGTGACGCAAGAGACGCTTTGTTGGTACTCGGTATTTCGATCCAGGAGTCATTCTGAAAACCGCCTCGCCAATAGACGTGTCTATAATTGATTACGTTTAAACGTTCTTCGCACGCGAGAAATAATT
This sequence comes from Euura lappo, assembly GCA_018257835.1. NCBI lineage: Eukaryota > Metazoa > Arthropoda > Insecta > Hymenoptera > Tenthredinidae > Euura > Euura lappo. The sequence continues at coordinate 102,180 of JAEUYN010002377.1, read as the reverse complement.
TCGTTCTTCCGATAAACGCAAACCCCTTAATTGTGTAGCTGTTGCGGTGAGTGATTCCCTCGTTTATACTCGATATGTTTCGGTTCTTTACGTGAATGACAACGTCGGTCGTAGATCGCGCTTTAAAAATACGCATGGCGGGTTCGTAAGCAGACATAGCGCAGGCGAGCAGATGGCTCGGTCTAGTTCGGGCACCGGAGGCTTTCACGCGTAGCGAAGAGATGAAGGGAGCTTCCATGAAGACTATAAGATACCGAGGGAATGGAAGCAATGCTTCAGAAATGACCACAAGACATCCCGGCAATTGTAGATCGCGTTAGCGATCGTGAGGTACCTTACAGCTGGCGATGGGTACCTTTAATGCCGCGCGAGAAGTCATGAAACTTATTACTTTCATCCATTTTTACAATCTAGTGCTCGAAGTCAGTGCAGCACATGCAAGTCCTTTGACATTCGTTCCTTTGACGCTGAATATCAGTACCTATAGTACTATATTTTGTACTCGATTCTGTGTGATTACGATTTTAAGTGGAAAGCCTATATGCCGTCCGTTATCCCGGTATTCACTATCTATAGTATTCATGGGAGATCCGGAAACACATCAGTTCCAAATGTTACGTAACAGGCGAACGGCCTTTGCGGACCGGCCACGCTGTCTGCCGTCCCGACCCTCGATGACTGCTCCGCGTCTCATCGACAGCCTCTAATCGATCGGTTAAATATAGTCAATAAGAAATCACCTGCCGCCCTACCCTAACTTGCCACGCTGATACTTGCTATCCTTGTGCAGCTGCCCGGCGCAGCGATAATAGACGGTAGTAAGTATGTACCGCAGATGTCTTCCACGACGAGCAGACTTCGGCACAGACGAATAATTAATCATTCCGAAGCCTTATACGGCGTAATTGCACGGTTCGCCAAGGACGATGCAGGGGCCGGCCGCGATCAACTCCTTATGACAAAGTAAAACACTCGTATTATGATCGTTGCTTTGACGGTAGAGTCCCGTCACAGCAAGTGCGGGGTATGCTGCGCCTCTTCTTTCCACCACAGTGCATGAATTTACTCATTCGACTTGTGCTCCGTGTGCAAAGAGGGGGGAATTCCCCGAGCTCCATATGTGCATATCTGCCAAGTTGATTATACTTATAGGATACTCGGATTATATTATAACGTAACGTCTTCTCTGGCATGGCTGACATTTTTGTCTATTCGTACGAGTTACATTCCCGATTGTACTGTTAATTTTAAATCGATCCATTTACTTGCGAAGGTACTCGAGCCCGCAGTGCGGTATTTATTATTTGGCGTCAATAACACTGTTCTTTGTGTTCAATGTTCCCCGTCGCGTTTTATCAGACCGAAAATTAATCTATTTCAGAACTGTTCAATTTATGCGGTGAAATCGTAGACAAAGATAAGTAGGTATAACATGTGCCTATACTTTGCGTTCTCGTCGCGTCACAATTCTGAATTCAGTCGGTGGGGTGGTCGAGCGGTGTGGACCGACCGCGACGCGACGTACGGGAAGGGCGGCAGGGAGGGAATAAGGGACGCCCGGCGTCGCGGCGCAGGCTGCCGCACCCAGCACAGCGCTTGCCCCGCACGCGCGACGCTCCTGTATTTCAGCCCCGTTTTTGATCGCCACGCTGTTGCTAGGTGGTTATTTCGACGTAAGGTTTTCCAAGGGTTTGCCCTAGCCGATATCTGCATAACAGCTGTTCCGCAAGTCTCCTGGTTTCACTTATAGCCGTGCAGTCAGTTTCACCTACATCAACCGCAGTACGCGCGGATCGTAGTGCGAGTAACGCGACGTACGACAATGCGCAACCGCATCGCGTGCAGTTATTCAAAGGAATATAATATCACAAATGAGCACTGAGCTTCTCGAAAGTCCATTTCCCGTTTCATCCCTGTAGCGTTACCGCAAGATTCATGCCACTGCAAATCGTTTAGACTGTCAGTTTCGCAAATACTTGAGTCTATTTTTCTCAACTACTATTTTTTATCTACTTTCATTACAGTCATGGACGCTTGACGATCGAACGAGCTACATTTATTGGCTGTGATTCGAGTTTCTCTATGATATTTATAACCTACAGCCGTGCGGCAAAACGATTAGGAAAAGTGCATGGACCTTAACTTTTATTTCAAGTTTGGTGCAACGACCTATATACATATATAGAAGTCTTAATAATCATCGATCATGGTGAATAATTGACTGTCAGTGTGATTTAGCGATGAAAAGTTGATCGACTAATTACATACAGGATAAAAGGTGATATGAATATGTGTCTACGTTGTGTGTCTTTTGATAAAAGTGTGCAAACCGAGTCGGAGTAGACTTGCATAGAGGATTGCCAGTTTCCACAATAAAGGGGAGGGAGATAGTGAAAAGCATACGTAGGATCGATTTGATAAAAGAAGAAGAAAGGAGGTGAAAAATAAAAGTGCGGGGACCGCATTGAGGTCAGCCGTTCGAATGAAGACGGTTTAGGATGATGGTGGAGCGTGTTGAAGGTCATCTCTTCATGTATCGACGCCCCGTCTATCGGGTCTTCCAGTATCTTGAAACCGCCGAGTAAGTATAGAGTATGCAAAGATTAACATGATACAGCAGTGTCGTAGGAGAGTGCAGTACCTATAGTGGACGGAAATTTTAATCGATGGGCCGACACAATTCCGGAATGTGTTCTCAACGAAATCATAGTTGAAAAGTGCACAGACAGTTATAGAAATTTGACCGATTGTAGGAATTTTGAATTTCTCCTCGGTATAGCTATACGTGTGATACTCGTGTCACGACAGACTGGATAAAATGCTCACGCCGTGACCGCAACTCGGGTCCAATGGAGTCGAGTTGGTTGAAACGTGTTGGGGCTTAGTTAGTTAGGGGCTGCCGGTAGCCAACAAGGGTGACACGGCTACTGTTTTTGTATCAATTCGTTGATCAATGTTTGCCTTTCCAAAAGTATAATCCGGACGTGTATTACATATGCAATGGGACCGATGATCCACTTCTCCACGCCTGCATAGTTGATAAAAAACGAAACTCTAACTTAATCAGCGAAGCGATATCGGATGAATCGGTAGAAATATTTCGAACTTGTGCACCAGATACCAAAAGGACAAATGATACGATACAAGTTCATCATTATATTAAATCTGATTCATATACTATTGTCTAAAACACAGTCCTTGATATTTGGTGTTTCCCATGGTTTACAGATACGCACAGTCAGTCACGCCTATGGCTTTCAGCCGTGGTACATATTCTAATAGGTACCGCATTTTGAACATGTTTTTTGACGACGAAGCCCCGTTCCATAATTCATTGATGTAATAACTCCGCGTGCGTGGGCTATTACGTGCGAGCTAGTGAGCGTGTTTCGTTTCCACCCCAGGGCAAGAAGTACGAATTTCTGTGCAAGTACCAAGTTCGAGGTCCCTGGCAATGACTTGGTCCGCAGGTGACCGGGCCAATGTCCTCCGTCGCCTTTGGCACGCCTCGCGGCTTTCCTTGGCCACCCCGTTCTTCCCTCGCCCGATATAATAGAAGTGTCACTTTGTCTGGCAACACCAACGATCGTCTGCAATAGTACAGAGAAAAACGAAACCGAGTTCATTACCCAATATACGCGCGATATAATAATTAGGTATAGTTTTACATCCTTTCTCCCACTTCGCCGATATCGCGCCGTGCTATAAGCGATAACATTGTGCATGCTTGGACTCATGGTCTGGAATCCGGATGCCTGTTTCCAAAAACATAGATATGCTTTTACGATTTGAAAAAAGAAAAGGACCATTTAACCGCATTACGCGTATCTCTGCAGTTGGGGTATCGGGGATATGGGTGTGTTGTCTGAATTGGCCCGAATATTTGTGTCCCTCTGCATAACGTATTTTGTACAATCAATCGCTATCTCTTGACGACTGACAGCGCGTGTGGCACTCAGGGTCCTGACTCAAACAAACAGATAAATAATACCTACGCTACGCTGTACGGCTATATAGGCAACGCGAAACACGACTCTGGAATCGGCTCCGAAAGACTTTCCACTTGTGGATGTTTACCGAGATATGCGGTGTGAGTGTACAATTTTTCTGTTTCAGCCATGAGGGGATGAGCGCTGGAGGGGATGGGGGTGGCAGTGGCGGCGTCGGCGCCGGCCTTCAGTCCGGCGTCGGTGGAGGAGGCCGAGGCACCCCTCCGCACGGTTCGCCTACCCCAATGGACAAGGCGACGCTCAAGGTCCACCTACCCAATGGTTCGTGAGCTCTCCAGATTTATTTTAACTTCCCATAAACGTCCCATGCATATTCTGATCGCACTTATGAATCACAATCGACGATCCGAGTACGTGTTTCTGGAGATCCCCCCCCAAATTCTATTAGGGCCCGCTATCTGAATACACAATTTTCCTATGGTTATGCAAATACCCGAGGGGTTGTTCACTCTCGACATCTGGTGTAGCTATAATCTACGCTACAAACGATACGCTGAATATTGTTGAATCTTTTGAAATCACACAAAATCGATTACGCATTTTCCAAAATCTCAAGCTGCGCATTGCCCATATAATTTATCATCTTTAGTCATACCCAGGGGGTTATTTGTCATTATCGTCAGCCAGACCACGGCATGACTTGTAATTTTTTAAAACCGTACGTCTTGCAGGCGGCTTCAACGTTGTCAAGTTTGGGGATGCGATTGACGTCAGAGGGATAATTTCGCTGGTGACAAGCCGGCTCGCGGTGAGCACCAGGCAGTACCGTCACCTATACGCTATGAGGCTGCATCACCCAGGCTCCGGCGAGAGTTACTGGTTGCATCAAGACACAACCATGTACCAGGTACGCATATAGCACGCAATTCGAACTGGGTGTGCGGTTTACCGGAATGACAGTGGGGAAATGTTCTTTGTTTTGTGTCGACAGGTTCAAGAAAAGTACGAACGCAAGCATCCCCACAGCGAGTGGAGGTATGAATTGAGAGTTCGTTACTTACCACAGAACCTGAACGATCTTTACGAAAAGGACAAGGTCACGTTTTACTACTACTACGATCAGGTAAGTTATCGAGGGAAATGATTCGAGGATTCGTGAAAATTGCTCGCAATCGGATGATAAATACAAACGACGATGGTGTTCATGGTCTTCGTGATTTTCTCATGTTTTTTAAATCGCTTTCCGTATATTCCCAAGGTGAGAAATGACTACTTGAGCGCGAATCATGCCACATTGGACCAGGACGTAGCTGTCCAGCTATGTTGCCTCGAAATCCGCTACTTCTTCAAAGACATGCCACAAATTGCTCTGGACAAAAAAAGCAATTTGGAATATTTGGAAAGAGAGGTAATCCCGCACTTCGAGTTCATTTGTCTTGCCCGCGTACTACTTTACGATTAGAGGGTGTCATTCTGTTTTCAATAACGGCAGGTAGGACTCCACAAGTTTCTTCCGCGAACCGTTTTGAACGGCATGAAACCAAAGGCGCTTCGAAAACTGATACAACAACATTTCAAAAAAGTGGCTGCCCTCACCGAACTTGAATGCATGTTCAAATTTTTCGAACTGCTTCGGTCTTACTATAGATTCGACCAGGAAAGGTTCATCTGTGCGTTAGGGGTGAGTCATGCTACGAATATCTTTACGTAAATATAAATGTCAAAAGCCGAGAGCGCCAAATTTAGTCGTATTTTTTTCCCAGAATAATGTCCCAAGATTTCGAGCATTATGTGACACTAGAATTTCATGCGACCCTTTTTTATTATTCCAGACAAGTTGGTCGATTCCAGTGGAGCTAGTCATTGGACCTGATCTGGGAATTTCCTACATGGCGCATAGAGGTGGAACAGTGGTGAGTCGCGATCAGAATACTTGTAACCTCAATTGGAATATTTAGTAGCTACTAATTGTAAGCTACGAACGGACACAATTGCAATCTCGGATGGAATGAAATAAAAGGATTGATATTGAACAATGATGTGCACGTATCAGATATGAAACCGTGTTTCAATTCGAAAACATTATTTTCAGCCAACGAGGATGGCCGAGTTCTCCCAGATCCAAACTATTCAGACTTTGGTTTCGGATTGCAAGGAGCACGCCAAGGCTTGCATTAAGCTGAGGGTAGCGGGAGCTGCGGAAACCTTGAGTATCACCTGCTCCAGCTTGGACCAAGCTGAAAGCCTTGCCGATTTGATCGATGGATATTGTCGACTAACCACTGGCAGCAATACGTCCTTATGGAACAGAAAAGGTAAGGCAACAGAAGCCGTTTAATATATTTGCTGACGGGTCGATACTGGCCAATGGAATCACATAAGATCCCTCTGCCAGCCTAAAGAGTACTGGAAATGTATAACTTGTTTCGAATTCGTTTCCAAGCTGCGTCCTGGAAAAACTATCCATGCCCTTGCAAAGGTTTGTTGCCAAAAGTTATCTTCATTATAGATAATATCGATGTTCTTCGATTCTTCTCCTCATCCTAAATATCGTCAATATTCTGTTAATGTTTACTTTCAGACGCGCATCCCCCAAAATATCGCCACGAGTCGACGGATAGTCCAGAAAAAAATGCAGGCAAGACCGGGACCATCTTGTCCGAGGATTATGCAGAGATCGTCGATGAGGAGGGAGATTATTCAACGCCGGCTAGTAAGTATATCTATTATCCTCTCATTTAAAAGACCACGCTTTGTCAGAACCGTGTACAAATAAATTGTTCACGTTTTCTTCAGCTCGGGACTACGAGATTGTCAGAAATCAAGTCGAGTTGGGAGAAATTATCGGAGAAGGTCAGTTTGGAAATGTTCACAAAGGATCGTACCGGGGTCGAGACGGCCAGCTAGTGGCTGTTGCTGTAAAAACTTGCAAAGTTGACGCTGATCTCGCTACAGCAGAAAAATTCCTCGAGGAAGCATGTGAGTTACATAACAACACATAATTTTGACGCACTATAGGCATTGATTATACCTACAGGTTGTCTCACAATGAAACAATCAGCCATGAAAAACAAAGATTCTGCAAGTTTTCAGTCGTTGAAAGATTACTTTCTGAAAAATTAATTTATTTCCCACCTCTCTCCACGTTTCAGATATAATGCAACAATTCGAGCATCCACACATCATACGGCTTATAGGCGTTTGCTCCGAAGCACCCATATGGTTAGTCATGGAATTGGCAAGACTTGGAGAAATGCGCGCGTATCTTCAATCTAACAAGCACAGGCTTGACGTGGCTACTTTGCTTTCGTATACCTTCCAGTTGAGCACCGCTCTGTCGTATCTTGAGAGCAAGAAGTTCGTTCACAGGTGAGTCGATTCAAAATAAGTTTCATCTACTTGCAGTTTTCTTACATTTCATCTGCTAGTCAACGAGCGGACGTATATTGACTGCGTAGAGAAACGAGATTTTTTTTCTCCTTTCCTCAACCTCCCTCAATGTTTGGCAAGAGACGTTCAAGGTGTTATAATTTTTCTTACTCTCTCTCTCTCTCTCTCTCTCGGGTCTCAGAGACATTGCAGCGAGAAATGTTCTAGTTTCATCCAACAGCTGTGTCAAGTTAGCAGACTTTGGGCTGAGCCGATGGGTCGAAGACCAGAGCTACTACACAGCGAGCAAGTGCAAGCTACCCATTAAATGGATGGCCCCAGAAAGTATAAACTTCCGCCGATTCACAACATCCTCGGATGTATGGATGTTTGGTCAGTATTCCATTTTACCTCTAGAAGTGTAAAAAATAAATAACGACACAAATAGAAGAAACGTACTAAATAAGCGGAAATACGCGCCACGTTGTATGCCACGCCATATGATTCACTGTCGTCTGAGAAAATTCGATTTGGACGTTAATTCTTGATTATCGTGACCCGCAGGTGTCTGCATGTGGGAAATCCTGATGTTGGGCGTCAAGCCGTTCCAAGGAGTGCGGAACAACGAGGTGATACGGAAATTAGAAAATGGAGAAAGGCTAGAGCTTCCAAAGTATTGTCCGCCTCGGCTTTATTCCCTTATGTCTCAATGTTGGAGTTACGAACCCAGCAAACGACCAACTTTCAAAGATATTCGGGAAAATTTACAGTGAGATATTACCTTCAGATATTCTTCACCGATGTTACCTGTTCAAATTAGGGTAGAAAAAGAATATAACGATGTTTTATTTTGTAGCGAAATATTACGAGAAGAGAAACATCAACAACAAGAGACAATGAGACGAGAGAATAGGAGAGTTCAAGCCATGTCTTGGGGTAAGTTGAACCTACCGTAGAGAATAATATTATCGATAGTATTAGGTAATACACTAATACTGACCAATACGCGGTATTATAGTTCGCGAATGTTCCTTCAACATCATGTGATTTCAGGTGCAGATGAAGCTCCGCCACCAAAACCATCCCGGCAACCTCAGAACTTGGCCGAACCAGGACCTGGAATGAATTTAGTAGCCCCTGTGTCGACCTACATCGTTGCTCAGAGTCCGGAGGTTTTAGCCCAGCTTCTAAAGGACAACCAATCTCGGGGGGTATGTCCCTCCGTCTACACCACCCCAGCGTCCCCATTTAATACCCTCGCGGTACAATTTCAAGACGAAGATCAAGCCCTGACAACCGCGATCTCTACCGACTTGCCCTTTGCCCTTGACCAAGCCGTGTCATCCGAAACCCCTGCCTCCTACCATGACAATAATTTGGTTGACCCACCAGAGTCTCTTGAAGAGATGGACTCCCTGGATAACAGCGATATTATCTCACCTCAATTGTCGAGCCTCAGTATTTCAGAGTCCAGTATAGTTACGCAAAATCAATCCCCAGCTCCAAGCAGAAGGCATCAAGCCAAGGAGGCCCAAAACCTATACTCTGTCTCATCAAAACTCGTTGGAAGCCTAACCGGCGACTTGTATTCACCTGTTCAAAAACTCGTCTCGTCAAATCCCGTCCCCATATGTTCGTCTTCATCTGCCGCAAGTGCATGCGGTGAAATTTACGGGCCCGTCGTTAATTTTACGCAAAGTTCCGCGATTGTAGGAAATCTTAGTCAAAGTCCGAATGTGGGTAGTAACTCTGCAGAGAGCTCCGGCACGAATGCGGACACAACAGCCATGGGTCAAATGCAGTATGCAAGCAGTATACAGGGCTCACCCAGCTCAGTAAATCAATTCAGTCATTCACCGGGACAATCGTTTGGTGGTGGACAAAATTCTGGCAGTGGTGGTGGTTACCTTCGTAACTCTGGTGTAACCGGTGCGGTTCCTGTTTCAAATACAGAGTGTCTCTATGGGCCTGTCATGAAATTTCGTGCTAGAGCTGCGGCGCAGAGTCAAAGTGTAAGCCCTAAGTCGTCTACACCTCCGAACGTTTCGCACATGCAAAACGCTAGGAGCAACTTAGTCTACAGTCCCACACCGGGTCAGAACTATCAACAGTCACCTTTTTATGCTCAGAATTATCAGGATCAACAAGTCTATTCCAACGTAACACAAAGTAAACCGCCAATTTATGTGCCTCGAGGTCAGTGTGCGCAAAATTTTCAGAGACAAAATTCTCAGGGTCAGTTTATCATTTACCCTCAGAGTCACCAATTCGATAATCAAACAAACAGTGGGAACCCTATTTATACGGTTCATGCCACCGCTACCAGTGTTGCGCAAGCTCAGTGTTTCAGTCAACCGTATTCCATGCCCCAAAATCAGCAATTTCAATCTGCAAGTACCGGTCAGACTTATCCAAACCTCGCCACTAATTCGAGTAGCCAGCAATCCATGGCATCTGCAAACGCGGTCTCGGCCCCAATTTCAAATCAACAAACTGTCAGTACTGTGTCGCAAATTTCGATCGCTGGGACAGCAGCAGGTGGTATAAAAGGTCACACCTCACAGCCACACTTTTCTACTCCCAATTCCGTTTCGTCACACGCTAGTCAACACGTCCAGGTAGCCACCGGAGTAAACATGGCTCAACATGCCGTTCAGCCGCAATTGGCGACGGCAGTGCCAAAGTCGAATGCTCCTTCAATGGCGACAGGAATAGCAAAGATAACTACATTCGCATCTCATAAATCCGACGAACAGTTGACACGGTCAACCGACAGTACGATCTCTAGTTCTCTGGTGTCGTCGGCCGTTAGCGACAGCACGGTGTCATCGACCAGTTCGGTGACGGAGGAAAGCCAACAAGATCAGGTTTGACTATGGCTCTTAGGAATGACAATTGCATTTTGCGGGAATGCAAAAACATATCTTTTGGTTTTGTCATTGATCATTCTATGGGTGTGTTCCGAAATATTCTTCCTAATACAATCAAGAGGGTAGAAGCACCATTTTAGGCAACCCCACCATTTGTGGCCTGTTCTCAAAGGTTGGTTACTTATTTCTGGTGCTTAGATTTCATAAAATTATTCGGTTACTACTAACATAAATATGGCTTGAACATAATCTTGGACACAGTTTTCCAATAGGTAATTACCTAGAAACCGATTTATTCAAAGGTTGAAGTTTGCTTTCACCTTCCCTTCCTACCGTTTGTGGCCGCGGCTTTTTTTACGAATGCGATCGAAATGGTCCCTAATGGAGCAAATGATGGCCAGAGACGGTACTAAGGTGGCCAACAGTGCCAACAGTGCATCTACCCTATACTTATGAAACTCACAATCAGTATCTGCTCGATCATATTCCGGAACAGCGCCTTTTTTATTTTATTCATTCGTTGTTTAACTTATCTACAGTTCACTATTACCGCACATCTCTTTCACCCCGACCGTACCAATAATGAATTGCAGGTTGAGCAAATACGCTTGAAGTCGAGTTGTTTTTCTAAAAAAAATCTTACTGTTGAATTACAAGAGTCATTGAGCAGCTCAGATGATCGGTGTCGAAAGATTTCTTCAAACCCGTAAACTGGACTAACAATGCGAAGTACTTTTCAAATCTTCCTCACTAGACAATATTCCCGAAATTCTTATTAGAGTATGACCAAGACTGTCCGTCTGTCTGAATCATCTGTCCAACAAATCTGCAGATGATTCAGCTAGGACCAAATTTCCATTTCGTTGTTAAATCAGTCCTTTCAGCTGCACCATTCTCTATCTGGTTTCGTTTTCATTAATTTTGTAGGATAAATTTGGTTGCATTATAGTAGGTTGGTTTAAGCATGGAGAATGTTCCGTTGTCATATCTTAGTGTTTGCATGCCTATCTCACAAATGAGCTTCTATGAAAAAAAAAAAGAATAAAATAGCACACACCGTCCAAACACAAAATATTCGATAGGTCCGAAGAATCAAGGTCACGCCGATTTTCTATTTCAATTCAAAAGAGCAAAGATTTTTTATTCGTAATAACTCAAAATGAGTTGATAAGGGACCACAACTTTTTTGCATGCTGAACAATATTATTGATATCAATTACTGTTTACTGCATGTAATCTGCGTCCACGTATTTGCGATCGATGGTATTACAATTTACTATTACCGATTCGCCCACGACATGGCTCTATAATTGCTCACAATCATATTATTATCGTATACCATAAAATTGCGTGTCCACCTCTCGAAATTCCCCACCGACACTTGATTACGTTCAAGCGCAACAGTTCCAGCATAAATTAATGAATCTACTACGCAACCTACTAATCTCTCACACGCACACGTACTCAAAATTGAATACACATTCTCGTGAATATAACATACATCGGTTTCACATCCGTTTCAAATATTCACAGTTCCTTCCTCGAACCAGTGATTGTACTTGGATCTAAATAAGAATCTGTTCCACAGAGACACACACAATCGCAATCATTCGATGGCGTCAGTGAAAACTTTGGTCGCAGTGTGGATGACGAACAGAAATTACTTGAGCAGAGGCTTTTGGAGCAGCAGCGCCAGTCCGAAGAAGATAGCAGGTGGCTTGCCAGGGAAGAGGTAATACCTACATTATAACTTGGCACACAAGGCCTGACCACGAACACTGGGCAGCCCCCTTGAAATTCTAGCACACTTTGTGAAATGATTCTCTGATATGGGGAAAAATCTTGAGACAACGTTGCTCAAGCACACATTGTATAGTCGTGATCCAATCAATTGATAATTAAGAATATTTTGGCGTAAGATAATTTTTTATAAAAAATGACTAATAATCTACGACTGACTGAGTAAGATCGTTCCACGTATTCATTGATACATTGGAGAAAGATGTCCGATGCAATTTATTTACATACTGCCTGCTGTAAAACACAAGCCCACAACTAACGCCTTTGAATATTTTATTCTCTTTGAAGTTTCCGTGCTAGCTTATAATAACGCTTTCAGAAACGACTTTCAATCGCAACTAGTGGCGATGAAAGCGGAAGTCCGCTTGCACCTCGATCAGTCAGCCAATCGCCTAGTAACGAAGCTACTCCCGCCAACACAGGGTCCCTTGGTTCTGACAAGGGCTCCGATAAAGTTATCGTCGTCAAGGTGATCATTTGATCTGCTTATTTTGTACATATTATATACATGGTTGAAATCATACTATTTCCGCATGCGTTACTAGTTTTTATTGACAGCTTTGCTTTGATTTAAATCAATTCGAACGTCAACAACGAATTTTTACAATCCAGAGCTATGCGGTATACTTTAGAGATGAAATCCATAAATGTTAGTAGTAACTCGAAGCAGGCAGAAAGTGTTTTGCGTAGCAATGACACAAATATTGGTGAAATATTGTGAGATCTTATTCACAGAAAATGGAACCAACTCCGACTGCCGATCTGGACAGAACCAACGACAAGGTTTATGACTGTACAACGAGCGTAGTGCGGGCTGTCATGTCCCTTTCGCAGGGTACGAACAGTTCTTGGCAAAGTTTCCAAAGTATTCCATGGTATCAACCGGTCTACAGTTTATCCGTACTATAATCTCAATATTCACATCGCAGGTGTTCAGCAAAGTAAAGCCGAACAGTATCTTGAACTGGTGAGGAAAGTGGGCGTCGAGCTACGAGAACTTCTCACATCTGTGGATTCTCTCATTGAAATATTGCCGGCGTCTGCACATCGCGAAGTAGAGATGGCCCATAAAGTTCTCAGCAAAGATATGGCTGAACTTGTTTCCGCCATGAAATTAGCTCAAAGCTACAGCGCAACTACTTTGGATGCAGAATACAGGAAGTAAGCATAAAATCACAGCGGTCGTAAGTACAGTGCTCCCTCTCTAATGTCCACGTCTCAGGGCCCAGAGTTATGAGGAATAGGAAATTAGAGGTATCCGATCATTTTCCAATACAACGCGGAGCTCGGCCAGAGACAACATCCTTGAATTTTCAATTTTGTCAGGCTCATGTAAACTAACATCGACGCTTTGTTTTCAGAGGAATGTTGTCAGCGGCGCATATATTGGCAATGGATGCCAAAAACCTTTTGGACGTCATCGATTCTATACGAATTCGCTATCCGTATGTGAATGAGCAGATTTGTCAGAGAATTGAGACAAGTAACGAACCCGAAGGGTCAGTAGAGAGTAAATTCCATTCCAGCCAATCTGGGGAGCTGCTGCGAAAAAGTCAGTCGACTGAAAGACACGCTCTAGTGTTTAGGCAAAGCCAAAGCGGAGAACTATTACACAGAATGGGCCAATCGGCGGAGAGAACCTTCCAGGTATACAGTAATGTAAGAAACGTCTGAAATTGAATATTAAAATTGAAATGAAATATTCCGCTCACATACAACTCTGTCATAACGATGATACTTATACGCGATGTCCCTTGATTTCAGGATGGCCAGTCCGACGTTAGCTGCAATTCAACTCTAGAGAGGAGACATCAAATGGTTACGAATAGTTTGGAAAGGAATTCGACGGCCAGGAGGCAAATCGCGACTAATAGCTTGGAGCGAAAAAGGCCGTCGCTCTCGTGTAACATGGGCGCTGCCGGGAACCTGGCTAATCTTCCTCCACTAGTCCCAGTCTCTGCCAACATTGTTCAGTCTGTTACACCGTTGATACATGCAGGCGCAACTAATATCGGCGGGCAACCTTCTTCCGTCTTTACAGTTAAGGCTAAAGGATCCAATGAGATACCACCAAATGACAGCTAACAACAGGACACAACAAATCGAGGTAAATCGAGAAGATATCTGACAACATTTTGTTGGATATCGGCACGATTGTGAGTTTTCTGAATCATTTTCTGCATTTGCATTTGCAGAAGTAGAAAAATAGCTACTGACAATGAGTATATCAATGAATTTTGTGTTTCCATTTGTTACAGAAAAGAACGCAACAAACAGGCTTAGCTTGTACGCAGACAAAAGATAGGCGATAACCACTAATTGTAAGTTTATGTCCGTCGAGAACAAAAGTTTCAAAAATGCATTTTGCATTTCTGCTTTTTAGGCTCTTTTTCACTTTTCAATACAAATTTTTTTCGTCGTTGCGTACTTATACACTGGAAAGTATTTATTAGGTGTAGATTATAGCTTAGATTTGTCGATGGATGATGAGTCTAGGTATGACTACCTATATCAAACTTGTGGCTCCAAAGTTTTCAGAATTACCACGAATATATTTGTTGTAATAATAGAATTATCCACACGTTGTACAGAATCGGGCTACGTTCGGTTACAGTGATTACTTTTATAGGGTGTGACATTTTCGTAACAAACGAACAAGCGAAGAATAGAGAAGAACATAGTGCCAGCTTGTATGTTGGGGATTTGGAATGAACAACAAGTGTTAGTATAGAGGCGTATTTGACTGACGCAATAGTATGGAAGTGTATTTGACGGGTTTCGTTAATCGAATCCTATGTATGTACATACGATTAGATAAAAGTAGTAAACGAACGTGGCTAAATCAAATGCATAGTAAAATTGTATTTTTTAATTATCCCAAGTTTAATTATAATAAATATATTAGGTGCTATCAGTAATTTGCTCTGATTGTGCTCTGTTCGCTCCACGCGGGAATTTTTCGACGCTAAAAGTAAGTGCAGCGAGCATTATGACCAGTTGGAGGTATTTACTGGACTCACCTACTATACTTAACACGAGTGTACATGCGGATACACGAGCGAAAGTGTCCAGTTAGTTTTTGCGAAACATTAAAGGTAGTTGCATTACACTTACGATACATACATAGGTATATTAATTGAACGTTGAAAAATATAGGAATTTAAAGATACGATATGCTACTAGTAGTGTGTGGCGAAAACTGATGTCAGTTTCATTTCATTTACATGTTTACAACATTCTGGTTAAATGTGATTTTTATATATGTAACAAAAAGAAATTGCATGCAGAAAGTAATGTGTACAAAGGATAAGTGATTGTTGACTACACAAATATTTTACACTTCCCGGCAAATGATCTGGATCTTTTCTATCAGGTCCTAACAATATTGCACATACAATATTTGCTGACTAGCTAATCTGGAACGACAGGAAATCCATTAACCCGCAAACATTACAGAGTCTATTACAAACGCAGCAATCGCCAGCTTTACTTCCCTGCTGGATGAGATTTCTCATTTTTACCGACTAAATTACAAATCACACAAAAATGGATTCGGGAGAAACACTGTTCGTTATGCTAAAGGACATTTTTAAGTCTTTTCGATTTTAGTCGATTTCTTATTTCGTTCACGCTCAAAATGCATCAGCTTCGTTAATTATTATTTGCTCAGAATTTTGTACAACTCATCGAACGTAAGGTATTATTTCAGTCGCCCGTCTGCAAATTAATATCTCCAGAACTTTCAGGATATAAGATGAACGAATTGAAGGAAAAGACAAAATTGCATTCGGCGTAGCAACACAACTCGATAATTTCGCTATCTTTAAATTCAAGTGCCAAATGGAATATTTCAACTGCTGGACGTTGAAAATACAGATGCATGTTCTTTATTTTTATACGTCGCTTTCACTCATTATTATTTGTACGGTATAATTCGATACTATAAAACTTGCTAGTAACGAGGCACGGTAGAGCTTATACCTTGACAATTTGATCTACATTGCGAAGAGAAAACGGAATTGAAACTAAGAGGATCAACGACGCTACAAATTTTCCTCCCTCGGTCGATTCTATTTCCAATTTTTTCCAAACTTTTTATATACGTAGTACATGATATCGCGCCACAATAGATATCATAGTATCATGATTAATGGACCGACGAATGTTGCGTAATTGCATGGATTAATGGAATTAGTTGCGGGAGCAATGAAACTTCAGATTCACATTCAATACTGTATTGTAAACCTAGTAAGTTTTCCGTGATAAATACAAGGATCATTATACAAAGCTTTAGGTATATCGAAAGAGTATAGTCGCGCATTTATTGTATTATATTTTCTGACTCAAAGACATGTATTGAAATGATGATCAAGATCTCCTAACGCTAAGCGTTGGATGATGATGTTGAAAATAAATGAAGTCTTAAATAGTTAATTCGCAATATCTATAATTAACATAATTTCAAAGAGAATAAATGATAATTATTGCACACGTGACCTCAGTGTCGGTATGAGTATCAGTGCACGTAGTGTAGAGGTTGAAATAATACCACGTCTCGTAATTGGGTATCAGATATTATTATTTGTTCCTCTTTCTTCGCACCTATGCTGTACTACAATTTGGGAACATCGCGAGATCGTAGTTTCATTGTACATAAAATTGAAAATCAGATATCTTTTAAAATCCGTAGCAAAGCTCGATGCAGTATTATTTGGAAATCAAATGGTAATATAACATCCGCGAAAGTATGAACACTTGTATTCGTATTCTCACAGTCGTCTAGTTTGAATGTATATTTGTAATCATTTATTGAAAGACATTTTACTTCGTTCACAAATAGATGATAGATCATACGGCAAATGAGGTGATCACACAGAAGCCTGTCAATCTGCTACCATGTTCATGATCATTATTTTATTTATCGTGACACTTCAATAAGACATATTGGTCTAATCTTGATACCGTGTCATGTTGCTGGTACACTAACAACGCGATTTCCATGTACCCTGTCATCTTATTACTTATATTTACGAAGCAACTGTAAACAACTTTATATTTTAGATCAATCGATAATATGTAGCAAGGATTCTTTTTACACGTGTAATGTTGTGAAAACTCCATTTTCTAAGAGTAACGGTGTGTAGCTTGAATTTTACTGGCTATCTGTCGCGATAAAAGAAACTCAATGCCTCTCAAATGCACAGTCCAGTCCAGCTCCAGGTTCCATGCTTACATTGGAATTCTCATCGAGTAAAGTTGGTAGTTGAGCTTCAGTGATTAATTTATACAACTCGGACTAAGTTACAGAAAATGTCGAGGAATTGGAGAAGCCAAAGCGATTAGTTAGGCTGATCCGAAATGGTAACAGTAATGGTAATCCGTAAGGCCATATATTCCTAAGGTGTAAACACCTGATATCCAATGCACATGCGTGATTCACAATGGGCAATTCTTTCAACTTCACTTTTATTATAGTGTTTACACTTCAGGAATCCGCGCTGTATATGCTTCTCCTGTCACACTTTAGCAAGACCGTGATAAAGAAGTACGGAAAAGTGGTGGAGAAAAACCAAAAGCAGGTGAAAAGTTATGAAAACGTTCATCAATAATTGGATGGAGTATAATCTCATTTCAAAGATATTTGTAAATTTGTGTAAATGTTATTATGTATTATTAATACATGCAAAATAAATTATGCATATGATTTCAACCGGAATTTTGTATCAACCTGTCGCATGCATACTCATTTTTCGGGGTCAATGGCGGCTTCTACGCATTTCTTCAGTTTTCAATTTCTCATAAAAAACTAGTTTATGTATCGCTGACCAGGTGGACAAAATATGCACGCATTCAAGCTAATCGTACAAAATTCAATAGTATGAATTTAGATTGCACTAAAAATTGAGATTTTTAATCTTAATAACAGCATTGCTATTTGAAGGGTGCAGCGCCAGAGTTTAAAATGAGCTTTATTGGCAATGTGGGTTGGGCTACTCTGGCGCTGCACCCGTCATTTATCAATGCTCTAATGACCGGTAGGGTGAATAAGCTTTCTGCTACGTAATTCTAGTTGATTATAAAAATTATATTTACTGATCGACGCCTAGAGTAAAAAGAATTATTTACAATGCTTTGAACTGTAATATTTCACGCCATTCACGGTCGAGGATCTAGCATGTTTGGTCAGCAAGGCATTGACGTTTGCTTTATTCGTTGTCAGATCCCTGAAATCACCAAAACCTTGCATGAGCAACAATCAATTGTAGATGAATTGTGGTGGCAAATTAGAGAAACTTGAATATCTTTGATAAAATAATAAGGTTTTACTATGTGTATCGTTCAACTTGGAAACACTTGGTGTCGGCACGCTGTTATTGCGAAAAATGATATCATTTTTGTTCTACCATCGCAATGTCATAAGCCCAATTTGTGTGACCGAAATTTGAAATTACTCACACGATGTATGGAGTGATTTCTTCAATCGTCCACTTTTCTTTTGTCTTGAAGAGCTCGTCAAATCTTTCATTTATCCCATCAGGTAATTCAGTCGCAGGATACGATACTACTTCTTTCGTATTCTTTCGGGAATTGAAAACAATCAGCGCTATGCCACTCAACCACGAATCTCTCGGTTCCATCTCTGAAATATTGGGAAAAGCACTTAGTTGCCTGGATGAGAGAATCAATCTCAATGACGTAGAGTCACAAATGGCGATAAATCACTTTCACCGCTGTCATATAATGCGGTACTACTTACGTTCCGGAGTTCCTATTCTCCAGGCATCCATAAATTCATCGTATTGGTTGACCGGCGAAGCTGCTAGCAATACTTTGGCCAAAAATGTACAGATTTTTTGCTCGTTGTACCTTGAATAGTTTCAATCAATGGTACTATTTGCAAGAAACGAAGCCAACTTTCATAACGGCAGAGTTAATTAATCACCTGTATAACTGCTCTCCGGTTTCTTTCCTCTTTCCACTAGGCTCTGCATAGATACCGAACAGCACTTGAAACACAGAGTCTGGAATGAATTCTTCCAGCAGAGAAATTGTCATTTCTTTATCGATCTCATCTATTTCCCAAGAGTTTTCATCAATCAAATCCAGCATCATCGTCAAGGCCCGTGTCTCGTACTCAAATGTCAAGCGTCGCAGATAGCCTGGTAATTAGAATTGTAATTGATTTTTGCGAAAGGAAAGAGGGAGAAAGAAAAGTTTAATTATATCTTACTAACCATCCATGTTGACGATTAGGTAACTCGAAAGCGCTTCTCTCAGTTCATCGTCGCTAGCCTGTACTTCTTCGATTAGTCTTTTCCAATCATACAACATAGTCCTGTCCAAATTTCTCTCGTACTCTATTCCATTGAACGCCGAAGGAGCCAACAATGTTGGAAGCTTGTTCAAACGTGGCTTGCATTGGGAGATCTATACGTGAAATTTGATGGAATTATCAAAAGGTTATAGAAATTGAATATTTTACCCCGGGCATACCTCCAAGTAAGTGTAGAAGACACCTCTGACCGTTGTTTCCTGCAAGATTCTGTCACCTGCGATACCAGACCGCGTCTCTGTTGCAAATTTCAAACCTGGCACCAAAAGCAGCGAGTTTGAGGTTTCAGCTTCTTGAAGCTCGTACGTTTTGTTCTTCGAGCATAGTACGACAGATTCTTCATCGGATCCCCGAAAGGTGAGGCTGGAAGTAGAATTTCGGAAATCGGAAGATGAACCGACTTAAAAGTGAAGAAACACGTTTAGCGTGTCATTGTTAACATACCAGTCACCTTCTTTGATCGTTTCTGACAAGTGAGGATCTAGTTCGAGAAATTTGATTTGTGAAATTTCGTCGCTGTCTGGAGAAAACTGTAGAACCTGCGTGATTTCGTTCAATTCATTCTCCTCAAGCTTAGACAAGGTTATCACCTTCGCGACATCCTCCGCCGTTCGCCTGTATCTATTTCAAACAAATCGGTTGAAGATATACGCCCGGATTATTTATTCGTCGTGACAAGTTAACCTACTTCTCTCCGTCAGCTGCCATCGCGTGTTAGCTTAGCAATAGTGAATAACCAATACGGTGAATGGTAATGTTGAATATTCTACATTCTACTCGTGCCAAATGGTCCACTGGTCACATCGCATGGATAACAAATGACTGTTATTGCAACTTGGAAACCACGCCGAAATTCAAACCAGTCAAACTATTCAAAGTATTCAAACGATTCAAACAAACACCGATAGCAGGTCTGTACTATGTTACCGAGCGACGGTAACGCGTAATCGGTCAGTTGCGCCCTTCGTCTCCCTCTGTCGACTTTATCGACCGATATAAATTCGCTTTCGCCTTTCGACCACGGCTGTCACGGTCGTACAGTTGCGACGGTTTCGACATTCAGTTTCAGTGCATTTGGTGGCATTTGGCATTGGCTCGTTCGTTATAGGTTCGAAGGTGTGAAAAATAATCGCAGAACTGTATATTATTTGAGGTAAACAGATTAAAAAGGTATCGAGTCTATCAATATCTAGGATACTCTATAGAAATATGTTCCGTACCACGCCATAACAAATTTCTGTGTAATACTAACGAAATGCGGTTTCCTAACCTTAGTTTCGTCAAAAACTGATGAGTAATAATTTCTTCTTTTTTCCACAGTCTATTTGGCAACGATCGGATTTTCAAAAAAATGTCAGGAGATATGAATATGCACGCAGACAAGGTGAGTCGCTTTTCCCGGAAACTTTCAGCCGATTTTTCTACTTCACGGGTTTGCCCAAGCAAATTCAATCGTTCGGATCTCAAATAATCACGAATTGTCTTCTGAACGGATACTTGTGTCCTCGTCGTAACAAAACCTTAGAAACCCAGGCTTTGATATCACAGACAGATAGAATTTTCCCCAACAATGTCGCACTTCTGTTTTTTCTCAGAAACTAAAGCTGTTTTTGTACTATAATATTCTCCTGACGAGCGAGCGCAGGAATTTTGTTTCACAAATACGTAATAATTTTACCAGTTGCTGATACTGAAAAATGTTTGTTTCAATAAAATCCTAATTAATGTTTTGAATAGGATATGCAAGACAAGCTTGAGGACGCTGAAGAGTGTCCTAACGATCTGCATGTGATACTTATTACCGTACCTTATCTATAGAAAAGAAAAACAAGCTTCAACAGTAAACAAAGAATAGGTTTAACAGTACTTCTAGAAAGAATGTATTTCAGATCGTGATAGGCACGCACGCCGATTGTTCTTATTCCAAGCCGCAAATCATTATTTGGTCTTGTTATTTTTATAAATTCATATCCTGTTCCTTCGGTGTTATCCGAGATTTCACCCTTTCTTCTTTAAGGTCAAATCTTTGTGACTGATTGATTCACGTTCATATTTCTTGAACCGCTAATATTGAATTCAAACCCTCATCTTGTATAAGACAAAAGAAAACGTAATTGTAGTCAATGCATTATCTTCTTGACTGTGGGAAAAAGCCGAATGGTAATAAGATGATGTGCAATCTTCGATAACTGGCGGTATGCTTTCAGGAATCGGGGCCGGTTTACGGCGGCTGCGAAGGACCGGATGCTATGTACGTGAAATTGGTGAGCAGCGACGGTCACGAATTCATAGTAAAGCGAGAACATGCTTTAACCAGCGGAACGATCAAGGCTATGCTCAGCGGACCTGGCCAATTTGCCGAAAACGAGGCGAATGAAGTCAACTTCCGTGAGATCCCGTAAGTTGTGTCGATAAAAAAATTTCTTTCAAACTTATAATACAAGCTGCAATCTTTTTCAGGTCTCACGTTCTACAAAAAGTTTGTATGTATTTCACATACAAGGTGCGCTACACGAACAGCAGTACCGAAATACCAGAGTTCCCAATAGCCCCGGAGATTGCCCTGGAATTACTCATGGCTGGCAATTTCCTCGATTGCTAGATAAGGACACCAACTGAAAAGAAAAACGTTTAAAAAAACATCTAGGGTCATGGTTTAGTAACTGAAGGCTCGCTGGCATAGATTTGAAACCTAGCTACTTGAAGAAATTGATGAAAAATTGCTGTGAAACAAAGGAATACCGCGACACGGGGAGGAGTGTTAAATATCAAGAGAAACCTCAAACAAATTTAAGTCAAACTTGATTTTCATGTGGGAAGTGTCAGTCCATTATACGCTGGATGGTTCGAACTGTTGTATCTTTACTCAAAGTTTTATATTAAGTTCGTGATTATAAATGTTGATTCACGAACATGCGGAGCTAGTTTTATCACCGGAATTTATCCGTTCCATTGATGTCCTGTTCTCTGTATGGCTACTTTTAAGTGACTACGAATTTTCGGTTCTCATAAAAGCGTTTTAGAATCAAACTAACACGAGTGACGGAGAACTTGAAATAATTAATGACAATGCTTCATTTCGAATATAATATCATATTTGTTAAGAGATTTATCAACAAACATTTCTGCTGTAATACTGAAAATTCTTTAATAACAATTCACTCATCGTTAAATTTAATAAACAAAAAATTATCCGTAGTTAAGAACTGATTGATAAGAAATACATTTTTGTTAGCTCACCGATAGCATTACGGATCGTAAACTAATCAAATAAACTGCTTTTACTACAAAGTTATTTTTCTAATTCATCTTATAGGTACCTTTCAAAATATTGAGCACCTCTCACGTTTCTCTACAGATTTTGATAATCTTCAGTAAATGGTTGCTTGTGGAACAATTCTGCGAGACTTGAAAATAATCAAGCCTCTAAATATTTGCCCATGTTTCCAAATCCTGCCATTCCAATTGTGAAAAGGGGATATTGAAAAGGATTCCCAGTATACATTACACATTCGACTGACCCTTTCCCAATTGCAATAGAGACTGAATGTGATAAATATACGGTCTCCCCGAACCACATCCCTCCCGCATCCAATAATATAGTAAGTCGTGGTCAAACTGAAATTCAAACTACCGATGAACGTTGACTACATCTACATGGAACTACATGTGAAAAGAATTCACGCGAGTACTTGGATCCGGAGAACGCAGAGTATGTACATCGAATTGACAGTAGGTAAGTACACCAGAGTCTCGACCAAACTGTAATGTTTTTACCAGAATTTCTCAGCAGGAGACATGTTTCGAAGATGCTGATTATTGCTTGTGTATGAATTTGCAAACAAGTATTC
This sequence comes from Euura lappo, assembly GCA_018257835.1. Classification (NCBI taxonomy): domain Eukaryota; kingdom Metazoa; phylum Arthropoda; class Insecta; order Hymenoptera; family Tenthredinidae; genus Euura; species Euura lappo. Next base: position 79,007 of record JAEUYN010002377.1, on the reverse strand, counting down.
TGGGAAGATATTATTGACAGAATACGCGTTGATTTCACATGTCCATTGACGAATAGGTATATAATTCGACAAGGTATTTTCAATTATATTTTCAAGTCAAAGTATTTTGAAAAAAAAAATCCATTTCTCTGCACTGTAGACAATTTTCGCGAAATTGAATAATTTATTGCATTTTGAGTATTAACGAACCACTATTTCCTACAGAAAAATCACACATAATTATGGCCGTTATCATTTATATGTTAAATAATGATTATCTATTCCGACGTGTCGAGTCCTTGTTTATTGACAAGATTATATACATTATTATAAATACAATTTACAAGTAATAGATGTGACATCCATCATACTTTCAACTTATATTCTTATTTTGGTAACAATACAATTGAATAATTAGTTTTCTGTCAACTACTCTTCAAATCTTTCACACAGACTTGCATCGCCTCCGATAGGTTTTGGGGTTCTCATCCGATTGAACAAAGAATATGTTACCATTTCACAATGTAAAATTTAAACAACTCAAACTCAAGTGCTGAGAGAGACAGTGATAGGGAAAAAACATTGATAAATTGTTGTTTTTTTTTCAAATTCAGTCCCACTTTATTCGCTGGAATCATCCAGCATTGTTTGCGTGCAAACGTAAGGTAATTTGAAAATCTCATTTGCTCTTACTCTCTTTCTCCAACTCCTTGAACTTTGTTTCCAATCTTTTGGAATATGCTGCGAGCTTGTACGCAGCTTGTTCTAGCTTCGTAACGCTGTCGTCGATTTCATTTATATTGTCAAGCACAGGCTGTAGCTTTTTATACTTAGCATTCAATGTGTCCAAGGAGTGGGAAACGTTTGACGATATCGTCTTCAATTCCGTGTATTTTCCTATCGCCTCTTTGTTCAAGCGCTCGAGTAAGCGATAGTCGGCGTGGGTCGAAGTAAGTTCTTCTTGGAGGTATTCGCCAGTCTTCTGGAACATCGTGTTTGCCAAACGACTCAGGTTAGGATCGTGCGGGTCCAAGGCCTCGAAGCTGCTGGTGCTCGTAGACAAAGTTGTACCGCGCTTCGGCGATTCGCATCTTAGATTTCCGTCGGTTTCTTCAAAATTATTTATTTCCGTTGACAACTCAGACGATCCTGCATCGTCGTTGGTATGAATTTTCAGAGACGTCATACCGACGGATACTTAAATTTTCGAATGCAAGTGGCCAAGTGCTTACTTCTGGTTTGACAGTTGACACACGACGGACTCACGAACGAGATCTACGTGGCACAGGTCGTCATTCTCAATCGGCTTGAAGCTCCGTTCCACCTTATTGTCTGTTTTTCAACGTTTATGAGACCTGGCACAATCAAAATTGTAACAATACTGCAAAATTATTCCGTTGGTTAACTTATTGGCATTCCAAATTCTGACAGTTGACGCTAGGCTTCACTCACGATGTATAAAGACCAGGTGGCAGTGGTCGACGGCAGCTTCTTGCCATGAACCGCGCTGTTTTAAGTGAACTTCATCTCAAATTCCACCAGGTGTCGCAACCGCGAAAATACGCGAAAGGGAGGGAAATTTGAACTTCTATCAAACCAATTATGAGAAATGAGACGTTTTACGAACCCATGTAGTAGACTTACACTTTTGTCAAAATCGTTACTTCTTCAGATCAGTATGTTATACTGCTCTGTGTGATTGTCTGACCGAATTTCATCACTTTGTTTTTTTACATCAATGATCGATAAGGAGGAAATTAATTAGGAAATTGATTTTAGTACGCTATAGACCAGTCCTGGGCAGAAATTCCCTTCTTCCGGCCGCGATGTACCGTTTTTCCGCATCAAAATGAGGAAATCTCTGGCAACCATTACAGGGTATGTAACGTCCCAACCGGGTTTCACAAAAGACCCTAGAGAATGTTCCCCAGAAGTTAATTGTTACTAGCGATTAAGAGTCACAGATCGATAGTTCAGGGTTCCTCAATACCGATGAAGTGTTGAAACACAATGAAAGGGGTTGATTCCTACGCTAGTATCTGTCAGTCGATTAGTCTGGGTAGGACAGTCCGAGGGAAGGAAGGATTATTTATATATATGTGTAAAATATGCTTCTTACCTGGTTCTGGCGAGTAGTCGTAGAATGAAAGGCTGTGGTTGTTCTGGATCAAAGTCGATGATGTTAGCGATAGATCTGCGAGCGGGTTTTCTTCTTGAGGTTTTGATCGATCGGGTTTTATTAGAAAATTGACGCACTGATTTTAGTTCGTTTGAACAGATAGCGTTTATTGAATAAAGTCAGATTTATGAATACAAAAAGAGGCTCGATCGACACGTTTGAGCTATAGGTTTGGCTAATAGAGTAAGTTAATAATTTCGAGTAACGTGGTCTTGTTATTACGAGCAATGGTTTCAGAGTGAAAACTTTGGTACAGGAATGAGAGCGGTCCCTCAAAATTTTAGATTATATAGGACCTTTTTGGGTCTGATAAGTGGGGAAAGCTAACGGGCCATTGGTTGTCGCCTGAGCGATAAGGTGGCTTGTTTATATTATTCTCACCTAAGGTGTATTATAAACATCTTGGCATCTTGTTTATATTATTCTCACCTAAGGTGTATTATAGACATCTTGGCATACGTATACTTCGATGCGTCATCCTACGTATACTTGTCGATCGAGCTTTATAATTATATTATATTTATAGGTTTTAATGATTATTCGATTGTTCGGAATTTGTCAATTTATGTATGTTTTAATTAAATGGACGTTACAGCGTCCTGCATATGTATATGAGTATATACATATGTACATGTATGTATATCTGAACAATCGATTAATGCTTGATTATAAAAGTTGATTATTTTAATAATATAACGTATAGGGTTTATATGCGTATGTATGGTGGATGCTTATTTCTTTATAGGTAATTGTCGATCATCTTCTAAGGTACCTTGAGTGCGCAGTTGATAATACATGTATATGTGTACACTTGCGTGTATTAATTTATTAATAATATTAATTAGGGTTAACCATTGTGGGTGGTATGCATGGTATACATCCGTACCCATGCATTCGCGTATGAGGTGGGTTTGTTTGTTTGTGGATTATCTAACGCGAGCGTGTTCGCACGGTCTTTCTTATCTCTGAGGTATTTGGTCGCATTCTTTAGCGGTCTATTTATTTCTAAGAATATTGGTATTATTTTATACTCAAGGTAATAGTAATAATCGTATTTCTCTTTATCCCCATACATAATGTGATATATATATGTGTATATATATGTATTAATTATAATAATTATATTCCCTTTTTATTCCCGTATATACGTAAATGTTAATATATAATAATCATATTCCCTTTTCATTCTCGTATGTATATATATGTCAATATATATGTATATATTTAGGATATATATGTGTTTTAATATTTCTTTTTATTCTCATTCATATATATATATATGTGTCTGTACATATACGTACATGCATGTATTTCTATTACACATATATTCATGTTCTTTTCCGTATATACATAGATATTTCACTACCATCATTACAATGTAACAATATTATAAAATAAGAGGTGTTATAATCGTGTGCTTTCTTTATCGACAGAGGTTGGAAGGCGAGTCTCTATATAGAGCTGGTTCGATATAAGTTCCTTTTATAGGGACTTTTAGTTAGCTTTTAGAAAGGCTGGACAAGTTACTAGATTTCAAGTTTCTCATCATGGATGTCTATATTTTATGGTGACATAGTGACTTTTCATGGGAACTGGTTATGTGGTCCGTTTGGATGTTACACTTCCCCCCTTATTTGCGAATGGCGAGCGGGTGCTCGGCATTCCACATGAAATTCCATTTTCATTTTGGTTTAGGTGCGGTGTTCGTTGATACGCTTCTAACTGCAGGGTTTGGTACGTCGTAAATAGGTACAGACGTCGTTTGAGTCACCAAGTCTGGGTAGATTGTATGATGTTTGATGATTTCCATTTCTCTCGGTGCTGTTGGTTCCTGTGGTCCCTTTGTCGTCGGTCCTGATTCTTCTGCGCTGCTCGCTGGTTCTTGTGGTCCCTTCGTTGTCGGTTTTGGTCCTTCTGCGTTGTCCGCTGATTTTGCCATGTGTAATAGCACGTTTGTTAATGAATCCCACAATGCTCCTATCAATTTGATGCTCCATCCATAGGTTGTTTTCAAGGCGTACCCGTGGAGTATCGTGTCGATGACGAATTTGAGCAATTTGAACACGATGCATATTCCTAGTAGTCCGGCGCTGGTTATTCCGAAATTGGTGAACCAACCCCACATTTTGTTCCAGGTGGTGTCGACTATTTTTTGTAAGGATTCTTCGTTAAGGAACTGCATAATTGATAGATTTTCGTTTGCGATGTCGTGTCCTGATACTCCTCTAGCTACGTCGTTTAGTAATCCAGGTCTTTCTGCGGCGAACATGATGTGGCTGCTGAGTCTTTCTAGGTCTTCGGCGAGATAGATTCCGCTGGTTGCTAGATTGCCGGGATTTACGTATGTCCAAGAAGGTAGTGTCATAGGTTCCAGCGTGCCTGTTTTAAGTAGTATGTGGATTTTCGGCGTCAGGAACATTGTTTCATTTCCTTTGTAGATGGGAAGTTTCTGGTAGCATTCTTCTGTTCTTCTGATCTTTACTTCGACGGGTATGCATTTCACGATGTAGATTACTTCGTTTGCGGAGGTTCGCTAGTGCGTCAGTTGTCCACATGATTTTTCCATATATGATGAGTAATTTGAGATATATTTTTAGGGTTTTTCCTTTCATGAAAAATAAAAATGATTCTACTCTATGTTCGTCAATGATTTTATACTGCTAATACCTTCCTCTGTTGATTTTGATCGAGTTTTTTGGACTTTTTATACATTTTAATGTGTGATACTTTGGTTGTGAATAATCCGTTTGACATGATTTGTTTCATAAATTTAACATATAGTTCTTAATTGTAATTATTCTCTATAGTTACATGTGTAGATACGATGGATTTTGATTGGACAGTTACATAATGGATTAAATAGCAAATTTTATATCTATACGTTAGAATACTTATTCTACTTAAAATTATTTTACTAGGCTGAATCAGGCATGTAATTTGATTTGTTTACTGTGTGTCTTATGTATTTGGTTTATTTGCTCTAGACCCGTTTTTCAGCTAGTTCGAGTTGTAGGATTGTAAGTATATCATTAACAGTTATTATTTTCTTTTAATTTTTGAACCTCTAGAATAAACTATTTTGATTTTACATTTGAAAATTAATTTGAAAATTTGTGTACTGGAGATTATTTCATTTTTTCTTAATGTGGTTTTGGCAATTTATAAACATGTATTTTGAAATAGTTCGGGAATATTCTTTTGATAAGATCTTTGACTGTATTCCAATTTAAATCATCTAATCCGCATCCTAATTCAGGAATTGCTAATTCTCTTATTCCCAACTTGTTACATTGATCATAAAGATTTTCTAAACATATTCTCAACGTTTCGTAAGTCGGTTTTTCATCGCTATATGTTTTCGTTATTAAATAAAATATTACGCGTTCTTTTCTGAGAATTAATGTGTCACCTACTTCGGGTTGTTGGATTCTCAATTCTTCTATGTAATTGAATTTCTTTTTGAATTGCAAGGCGATTCCTGCGTTCATTCTGAGATCTTTCGCTACGCAATGTGCTAATGGAATATCAGGTGGTGCGTTGAATAGATCGTCTGTTATCTCTGTTATCTTGATTCGATTGTCTCGCTCTATTCTTTGATCTTTTCTTCCATTGTCTATGAAGGGTATTACTACTCTCGGTTTTCCAAGGATTAATTGATCGTTTTTTAGATCTACTTGTGAGTCCGTTTTGTCTAGAAAATCTAGTCCTAATATGAGTGGAGTTGACAAATTTGGTATGACTACAGCGTGCTGTGATATCGCAGTTCTGGCAACATGTATCGTTAGTAAGATTCTTTGATTTGAAATTTGAATACTGTCTCGTGTCGCCATTCTGATTCCTACATCTGGACTCTTCACTCTTGGTGCTGGTTTGGGTACCTGCTTTTCTATATTCTCTAGAGTATTTCTATCTATGATTGTTAGCTGAGACCCTGTATCGATTAGTGCGTTTACGAAGACTCCTAAAACTAATACTCTAATAGTGGGTTGTTCATTGTGATCGTCGAATACCTCCGCTAAAGCTACCGTCGCTGCGGGGGGTTCATCGTAAATGCTAATTTCGATATTTTCAGAAAAAACTTTGAAAATTAATTGCCGTATTGTTTTCCATTCGAGGTATCCTGCGTCGCAATCTAATTTGGTCATTGCTATTTTTGTGATACCGTGGTCTTTGCACCGTTCGTGACAATTTGTTAATGCTTCGAGAACGTGTCTATACGTTGGTTTAGAATAATGCGCTTCTCTTGTCACTAAATAGAAAACGTATCTTTTCTGGCTTGTTTGTAACAAAATTACTTTTCCAGGTTCAAGACGTACTCCGATCTCTGGTAATTTTCCAAATTTCTCTTCGAATTTCGCGAGTTTACCGGTCATTTTTAAATCTGCGGGTATAGGTATAGCTAAGGCTGTGTCTAGCGTTGTGTTAAGTATGTTTCCCGTCAGTTCTTCGATCTTAGGTCCGAATTGTAATTGTTTTACTCTACCGTATTTTCTTGGTTTATTGATCTCTGAAGGTGTAATTTTTGACATCGTTGAAACTGTTTTCTGAGTTGAATTCAACGTCTTTGGTAATCGCGTTATCTGTCGTAGGAGTGAAATTACGAACTTGCGTCTCGGTTTTGTTAATTTCGTTTGGATTTGTTGGTAAATGAGCTAGTTTGGTTCTATTTAAATGCACAATTTTAGGTTTTCCTTTCTCGCCTTGTATTTTGATGTTACAGTCGCTAAGAACTTCGGTTACCCTGTAAGGTCCGTTATAATGATCTCCGAATTTACCTTCTTTTTCTTTTATCGTGAATACCTGTTCTCCCTCTTTTACCTGTATTGGATTTAATTTGCGATCGTAATATTTTTTGTTCCTTAGTTTTGAATTTACCAGATTTTCTCTCGCTTGTGCCCTTATGCTGTGCATCGCATCTAAAAGTTCGGAAATATATTCACTGTATTCTCTGAGGGTGCCGTCAATTGGCGTTTGACTCGAGGGTACACGTGCTAATCGTCCGTATACTAGTTCGAAAGGTGTGTACTTGGTCGACTCGTGTGTGCTGGTATTGTATGAGAACATTGCTAGTTCGATTAGATTGTCCCAGTCATATCTGTTTTTTATAAAGTGTTTCAAATACTCCACTAACACGTGGTGAGATCTTTCTAACGAGCCGTTGGATTGCGGGTGAAAAGCTGTCGTTTTGAATTGTTTAATTTTGAAGAATTTCGCGACTGATTTCATAAGATTGCCGATAAATGCTTGTCCTTGATCTGTTAGCACGGCTCTAGGTGTACCGAATTGACAAATAAATTTCTTAACGAAAGCTTCCGCGATTTCTGGTGCGGTGGCTCTTTTAAGAGGTACCGCTAACGAGTATTTCGTCAGATTATCCTGCATTGTGAGCAAAAAAGAGTATCCGTTTCCACTGGTTGGAAGGGGTCCTACTATGTCCAGAGATATTTTATCGAAGGCTATGGTGGACGTATCTGTTATCACCATGGGTTGTTTAATTTTTACACGGACTAATTTTTTCTTTTGGCAGCTTACACATTGTAATATATATTTTTGAACTTCTTCTTTAAGGTTTGTCCAATAATACTTTTGTTTAATACGATTGTACGTTTTTGTAACTCCCTTGTGTCCTCCGAGGGCTGAAGCGTGAGCTTCTTCTAATATTGTTGGTCGGTCCGCGATACATGGTTCTACTATCTGATTGGTACATATCAAAATCTTTACCGGAGTGTCAGTGAATGTTATTCGTATGTGATCAAGGATATCTTTCCATGTTAAACCGTTAATTCCTTCCTTGGTTTCTGAGATATATAGGACATTGACGTTAGTTTGTGCCATGAGAACTTTGAGTTCAGCTAAAGCTGATATTAATTGAAATAATTTATCTCCGTCTTCTCCTAATATAATTACAAACTGTTTCCTAGATTTTCTTTTCCTATACCAAGTTTCGCCTCCTTTGAAATTATTCTTTTTGCTCAATTGAATTGCTCTATTCTTGTGTGTTAATATTCTTCCTCCCTGATCTATTGGTGTGCCATTTTCGAGTGCGAACCATGCCACTGCACCCTTTTTAGTTCCTATATTGTCTCGGATAATTATGACGTTTGAGGTGTTCAGGAGGTCTTCCATGGTCGCAGGTGGTAAATCTTCCTCAATCGTGGGTTCCTGGGTGCTGACCACGAGAGGGTCAATAATCTGTTTGTTGTCGGTTGCTTCTATTTGCGCGGTTTCGTGCGGTTGCTCCCGTATCTCGTCGAGGTCCTCGACAATTTGTTCGACCACAGTAATCTTATCGTTAGTGTGCACATCGGCTTTGGTTGTTACGAGTATCGGTCCCTCGTCTTCAGACGAGTCCTCGTCGTAATCCCTGCTGATTACGCACAAGCGTGCATCTACTGGGTTTCTAGATAGCGCGTCTGCGTTTACGTTCGTTTTACCTGCTTTATAGATTATCGTGTAATCATATTCGCTAAGTTTTAGTTTCCAACGGAATAATTTTGAACCAGGATCTTTCATTGAATTGAGCCATGCCAAAGGCTTATGATCGGTTACTAATGTGAACTTGGTCCCGTACAAATAGGATCGAAAATATTGTACGCTATATACTATCGCGAGTAATTCTTTTTCAGTTACGGAGTACTTTATTTCTGCTTCGCTCAAGACTCGAGATATATACGCGATCGGTAAATCTTTTCCGATTTCTCCTTGGCTAAGTATTCCTCCGATAGCAAAGTTAGACGCGTCTGTTGTTACGACAAATGGTTTTTTATAATCTGGATATTGAAGTATAGGTTGACTGCATAGTAAATCTTTTAATTTGTCGAAACTTTGTTGTTGTTCGATTGACCAATCAAATTTTATATCCGTTTTTAATAAATTGGAAAGTGGTTTGGCTATTTTTGAAAAGTCTTTGATAAACCGACGATAATATCCTGCTAAGCCTAAAAATTGTTTTATATTTTTGGGATTTTTAGGTATGGGAAATTGTCTGACTGCTTCTAGTTTTTTTGGATCTGGTCGGACTCCGTCGGCTCCGATAATGTGGCCGAGATATCCTACTTCTTTTCTGAGGAATTCGCACTTATCTGGTTGTAATCTTAAGTTTGCTTTTCTCAGACGATTTGCTAAGTTGATAAATTTTTCCTCGTGTTCCTCTAGAGATTTCGCGTATAAAACTATATCGTCAAGGTATACGAACATTTCTATTCCTTGTAAACCCGTTAATACTTGATCCATTAGGCGTTGAAACGTAGCGGGTGCGTTTTTTAAACCAAAAGGCATTCTGTTGAATTCGTAGTGACCGTAGGGTGTTGTGAAAGCTGTTTTACCCTTATCATTTTCATCCATTTCGATCTGGTGAAAACCTGATGCTAGATCGAATATTGAAAAATATTTTGCTCCTCCTAATTGATCTAAGATATCCGTGATATTAGGTAGCGGGTACGCGTCTCCTAAAGTTTTTTCGTTTAGAGATCTATAATCTATGACCATTCGCCATCTTTTATTACCCATAGAATCTTCTTTTTTTGGCACTATCCACAATGGTGAATTGTATGGTGAAGCTGAAGGCTGAATTATATCTGACTTTAATAGTTCCGTCACCTGTTTTTGTATTTCATCTTTATGAATCTGTGGGTATCTATATTGTTTAGTATTGATAGGTCGTTCATCTATTGTTACAATTTTATGTTTTATTACCGTAGTGCTTCCTAAAAGTTCGCCTGGTATGTGAAAAATATCGGCGTTATCGTGTATTAATTCTTTTATGTATCGCGTCTCTTCCGCGTTCAAATGGCTTAATCGCAGAAGGGACTCCAAAACCTCCGATCTAGTTTTGGAATTTACATTGGAATCTTGTGTTGTGGTTAACACGCTTGGATTTGATTCAACTATTCTTTCGTCTATCGGTATATCGATATATTCTTCGTCATTTTGAATTTCGTCATTTACTTCAATTATATTTAATAATTTTACTTCGTCCTCTGACGGTTCGTTAGTTGTTTTATTACTTTGAGCTAAACATTCTTGTTTGCTGATTTTTGATTTTTTATTCGCGCGATTCGAATTTTTCTTGAATTTTTGTTTTCTGATACTTGTATTTTTATTCATATGCTTTCGATTTATTTTTCTTTTATTCTTCGTATTTGTTTGGCCTATTTTGGCTTCGATTTTTCGATTTATTTCATCAACTTTATCTACTGGTGCACGAAGGTTTACGCGATTCGATTACTTGTAATTCTTGAACTAATTTTTTATTCCTTCATTGGACGGCTGATTGCGTAAAGATATGCTTTATTTTTCCGGTTAGTTACGAATGCGTTTCCTAAGTAAACACCGTGGCCTGCGTCTATGCGCGGCAGATATCCTTCTGACAAATTGGTGTCTTCGAGATTAACACACACGCTTACACGAGTTCTGGGCGGAATCGTCGTGATTCCTTCCTCTGGACGTCGACTTCCAGAGTCCTCGCGATCGTTATAAACGTAAGGTTCAAAATCCGAATTCGATAAACTAGATTGTACATCTGTAAATTCATCGTCGCAGTTGCCATCCTGCGTTTCACCTGTCAGGGTCGGATCCCTGTGTTGATTAACAAATGGAATGCACGTTGTACCGAATTTTAAACATTGCTCTTTGAAATCAATTTCTGCGTCGTTTTCGCGAAAGAATTCCGTTCCTATTATACCGTGTTGCTTGATTGGTAAATCTTCTGGAATTATGTGAAAATTGCTCGGTGTACCTTCTATCTCGATGGGTACTTGTCCCATGGTTGCGATACTTGTGGGCGCGATCCCGTTTAGTTTATACTTTTTATCTTCATTTATTTCGACTTCTGGATTTAAACAATTCTTTTTTATGAGGTTTAAATCGGATCCCGTATCTAGCATTAGGGTGCTTGGAAATTTAAATTCGTTCGTGTCTACCCTGATTACTGGAATCGTTTTTACATGATGACCGCTGATCATGTTTAATAGTTTCGCGATATATTTGTCTTGTCTTTCTTCGTCGTATTCATTATTTTCGTTAATATTATTTTTCATTTCGCGGTTTCTAATTTCGTCTGAGGGTTTTATTTTCTGGACCTCAGGAATATTGTCTTGTCTTTCTTTAATTAATTTGTCATTTTTATCAATATTATTTTTCATTTCGCGGTTTTTAATTTCGTCTGAGGGTTTTATTTTCTGGACCTCAGGAACATTGTCTTGTCTTTCTTTAATTATCTTGTCATTTTTATCAATATTATTTTTTATTTCGCGGTTTTTAATTTCGTCTGAGGGTTTTATTTTCTGGACCTCAGGAACATTGTCTTGTCTTTCTTTAATTATCTTGTCATTTTTATCAATATTATTTTTCATTTCGCGGTTTTTAATTTCGTCTGAGGGTTTTATTTTCTGGACCTCAGGAACATTGTCTTGTCTTTCTTTAATTATCTTGTCATTTTTATCAATATTATTTTTCATTTCGCGGTTTTTAATTTCGTCTGAGGGTTTTATTTTTTGGACCTCAGGAACATTGTCTTGTCTTTCTTTAATTATCTTGTCATTTTTATCAATATTATTTTTCATTTCGCGGTTTTTAATTTCGTCTGAGGGTTTTATTTTCTGGACCTCAGGAACATTGTCTTGTCTTTTTTTAATTATCTTGTCGTTTTTATCAATATTATTTTTCATTTCGCGGTTTTTAATTTCGTCTGAGGGTTTTATTTTCTGGACCTCAGGAACATTGTCTTGTCTTTCTTTAATTATCTTGTCATTTTTATCAATATTATTTTTCATTTCGCGGTTTTTAATTTCGTCTGAGGGTTTTATTTTCGTTGGACCTCAGGATTAATATTTATACCTCGGATTCTATCGGTTCGCTTTCGATTATTGTCAGGGCGCGGTTGGGTCTTGGGGTGGCCCCCGAATTCGCACCCGGTCTCGAGCGGCCTTCCCCGTTTCCCGAAAATGCTACTTGATTGACCGCTGTTTGTTCTCGGTATTGGTTATATTTTTCTCTTTTACGGCATTCGTCAATGCTGTGCCCCCAACTTTGACAGAAACGGCACTGTTCGCGCTCTACTACTCGGTTCTGTTCTCGCGGCGGATTTCGCGGATTCCCTTGGAAATTGAAACGATCGTGCGGTTCATATCCCCGGTAGCGATCGTCTCGGTTTACGTCGTATGATCGGTCTCGTGCCGGATTTTGATATTGATTTTCCCGAGGGTTTTGTCGGTTCGGTAACTGCTGCTGTGAGTACCGATTTCCGTTATTGAAATTATTATTTTGCAATTGATAGTTATTACTGTAGTTAGAATCGATTCGCGATCGATAATTGTTTTGGTAATTGCGCGGCGCGTTTGTATATTGGTTGTCCCTTTGATTCGAGTAAACTTGGCTTTGCTGCTGATACCTTGGATAATAATTATTTTGCGTTTGCGGGAATTGATTAGGATGATTTCTGAAATTACAATATTGCGCGGTGTGATTTCTTTTCCTGCAAATTGAACATTCTTGAATTTGGCTTCGCGTGTAATTAAGGCTAGCTTCCCGCACGTTGTAACTTTGATCTCCTCGTCTGAGATTGGATTTTATTTCCTCCTGTTTTTCGATTTTTCGCGCTTCGTTTACTAGATCTTTAAGCGTTCCCAAAGCGTTAGTGACTTTACCGTCGAGTTCCGGTTTGAGACCGAGCAAAAAGGTCTTTTTACCGTCGGCCTCGGTTTGTTGTTCGAACATTTCTAAACTACCTGTGCGTCGTTCTTGGATAAAAGCTTGTACAATATTTGACATAGCCTCACGTATTCTCGCGGCGAATGTAATGACATCTTCGTTTTTGCGTTGATATAATTTTCCTAATTCTCCCTGACACTGATTTACTGATTTCGCTGTTCCGTACAATTCGTTAATTCGCGCGGTTAGTTCCTGAATCGTATTAAAAGTTTCTTTTTCGATTGCGCGTTTTGCTGGGCCGATTATTTTGCTTCTAATTATTCTTGTGAGATTACGTTCTATTTCTGGTGGTAGCATTTCCTTTGCCTCCTCGCATCCCTGTACGAAGTCTCTCACTTGAAAAGGTGTCCCGTCGAACGTTGGGACGACGATTAGCGCGTCTTTAACGGAAATTGACGTGTGTGGACTAATTTGTACAGTTCTATTTGTTGGGTCGGAATTTCCTCCCGTGGATGACCCTGCATTTGTATTATCATTGGGGTTAGTCATTTTAGTGGACTCTGTGGATTTTTGTGAATTAGCAGCCTCTTGTTCCTTTCTTTGTTGACGCTGAATTTTTTCTAATGCTTTTACGTCTTCTAGGGTTCCCTCAAATAATTGAGTTCCAAATGTTCGAGTATTGTGTCTAGTTACGCGGTGTGATTCTTTTGATTTTGTTTTTGATTCTGGACTGGATTCGTCCGAAGTGAGCAATTCTTCTTGTTGCGCGACACTTAAATTCGAAAATGAGTCGCTTAGGTTCGTTATTTCTTGATCCGGGTTCATCTGTTACACGCGCTTTGTTTTAACGTACATGTTTTATTTATTGCATTTTAATGAGATTGCTGAGGATTATACAAGCCAGGAATATGGATATGGTGAAAAAAACTATCCAAAGGATGATTATTATGCGCAAATTTTGTGTTAGTTCGCGGGTTGTGGCTACGCTACGATCATTAGTTAGGGTTATGCGAATATCTACTGGATCGATCCCGTTAGTTTGACGAAATTCTGAAGTCTGCATTTAATTTCTTGAATACAATGTTCGTAAGAAAAAATTTTGTTTATTGAATTTTTTTCTTCAGCGGCTTGTGGCTGTGTCTCGTGAAGTTAGAATTGAAATTTTTTATAGACTTGACGTGTAATCTTCCCCATTCATTCGGTCGTCATCGCGTCACAGAAAGTTATTCGCGATATTCGACGTTTGAGAGTCCCGGATTCCGATGCACCAAAATTATCTGTAACGTCCCAACCGGGTTTCACAAAAGACCCTAGAGAATGTTCCCCAGAAGTTAATTGTTACTAGCGATTAAGAGTCACAGATCGATAGTTCAGGGTTCCTCAATACCGATGAAGTGTTGAAACACAATGAAAGGGGTCGATTCCTACGCTAGTATCTGTCAGTCGATTAGTCTGGGTAGGACAGTCCGAGGGAAGGAAGGATTATTTATACATATGTGTAAAATATGGTTCTTACCTGGTTCTGGCGAGTAGTCGTAGAATGAAAGGCTGTGGTTGTTCTGGATCAAAGTCGATGATGTTAGCGATAGATCTGCGAGCGGGTTTTCTTCTTGAGGTTATAACGTTAATCCTCACTGTGATCCGTGTTCACTAAATTGCACGCTCACTCCGATTAAACTAATATTAAACGAGTTCACTACTATCACTTATCATTTTAACCATCATCGATAATCCTGAAATTCTTCTTTGATAGCACTCGTACTAGTGGAAATTTTAATTATTATTGAGCAAAGATTCTCTCAGGGCTTCAATAAGGTACCTAGATCAATTAACACCTGCTCTCGTGGTTTTTGTGCAATGAGGTAACGAATTACCTCAAGGAAAGGAGTTTCTACCTGAGCTAATAACGAGAGGACTCAGTGTCGAAAATACTGCTTTTGTGCTTCCCTTTCTCGAAAGTCCGGGCGTTACTACTAACAGCACTCTTCACTGAGGACTAAACCAGTTATAATGGATAATTCAGGATAGGAACAATTAACTGTGGAGTGAATGTTGTGTAAAGGTGAATGATTAGCAGTTAGACAGATTTATATTGATAGCGAGGATGATGCGTCAAGCAAAAGAACAGAAAGTAGTGTAAAAGATACGTTTGGTTAATTTTAAATTTGAGTTTGATAATAACAAACTAAAAAGAAATGTTAGCGATTGTGTAAGCGTTCAAGTTTATTAAATTGAATTAAATTTTTCCGTCTATTGGAAGGCTGTCGCCTTAAATGAAAATTTTCGAAATTTTTCTAAGTCAGAAAATCGATTCTAAATTCGTAAATTCGTGGACTGCTCCCACGAATTACGTACCAAGTTGTCCAAAGGGACTGACCGAAGTGAATACTTGAAAAATCGACACGTCTGACAGGCTTGTCAGGCCGGACCGAAGTGACTCTACTCGTATTCTGATTTACCATTACGGCTCGGTTTTCGCACTATTTCTCGAGGCGCATAGTTACATTTCTTCAAATTTTAGGAGAGGGGACTGACCCAAGAACTCCTCAACTTCCCTACTTGTCGCGTATTGATACTGTTTATAGATTTCTGTTCTCTTCTATCTGTGTTAATCCCCTTTTATTGTAAGTGTAACATGTATGGTTTTGTTGAGCGTGTATACAGGTAATATCCTTAAATCTAATAGAACATAATATTGAGAGTTTACGGGTGTGTGTAAAACAAAATTGTGTGTGTGTGTGTGTCTGTTGTTGCCAGAGTGGCGATGTTCGATGTATCTGTTTGTATTCTAACTATAGCATGTGTGTATGTGTATGATGTTTTTGACTCTACTTTCTAATATTAACTCGTTAATTCTCTAATTTTAATTTCAAGTGTAATTGATAAAGAATTGATTTGCTGAATACGTTACATTAGCCCCCTCAAATTTAGAAAGGCTGTGAAACGACTTGCTAAATTTGTCTATTTTATTGTATAGTCATTCAACAATTTGATTCCTTAGTCTAGATTTGTATGATTTTATCGAAATGGTCAGTCGAGTTGCTAGTCCATCTTAGTGTCCTGAAACAGAGAAGTATAGTTAGTTAGCCCCCCCTTTTTCCATCTCGTTCCTCGTCTCGTCGTCTTGTCCAACTCAGTCGTATTCCTGTCCAGCTGATCCGATTCTCCGTAGTTCTGTGTTTGGATACGTGTAAATGTACCTGTAAACCCTCGTGGATTGGTTTTTGTGTGCGTTAATCCTGCTTTGTTCCTGAAGGTCGCCTGCCTGGCATACTGACCTACTGCCGAATCATGATCTATAATAGAGCTCTTCTCTGGGTCAAGTTTAGCTACTAATCCCTCAATACTGGATTGGAAATCGACGTTTGTTTTGACATTACCTCTATCAGGTGTGTCCTTGTGACACTCCTTGTATTTGCCACGCAAGTCTCTGACTCTGGGCTTCCGCTTGATTACTCTTAGGTTTATTTTGTCGTTTAGTGCTTTGACATTAAAAACATCGACCTTCGTTATATGATTACCTTTATTGATGGTCAGCGTTTTTGTTTCGTAATTCATTAATGATTTTAGATTGTTCAATAGGTCATTTCCTATGATGCAACAGTGGATCAACTTAGGTACTACGAGCAAGGTAACGTCTTCTACATGATTCTCGAACGCAATTTGCAAATAGACCTGTCTTTGAATCCTTATCGGTTTAGCGCCGGTGGCTACTTGTAATCTTAAATTGCTTACAGGCAAAGTTTCGTACTTCCCTAATGAGGTTTTATTTTGATCGAGCCATTGCTCATTTATGCAGGACACTTCGCTTCCTGTGTCAATCAAAGCGTTTGCCTCGATTTTATTTATTGAAATTTTAACAAATGGACATTTTACTTTGGTATGCTCAGTTTCGGCAATCTTGCCGTCATCATCATTGCTAAGCAAAAAGTCCCTAGGTGTTTCAAAAATTGATGCGCACTGCGCTTGACTGTATTTTTCTTGATCCTCAATAACTTTATTACTCTCTCGATTTATTTTAGCAATTAACTGTTTAACTTCTAATTTTTCTTTTTCAATTGTTTCTTTTTCTGGGGCATGAATGCTTCTATCCTTCGTTACTTTTTGACTGTTATTATTATTATCGTTCATACCCCCGACTAGTTTCCCAGCTTCGGAAGTTCAAAATTATAACTTGGCCTTGGCTCTACTTCTTCTACCTGTATGTGGCTGTTTTGGTAGGTTCGTGAAGTGTTATGGTTTGTTTCGGTATTGAAAGGCTTTGGCCTAGTGCCGTTGTGTGTTTGTGTCGGTGCGTTGTTTTGCCTAGCTGGCTGAGGTCGGTATGTACTGTTTCCATTGTATTGATTTGAATTTTGCTTGTTCCCAGGACGATTATCGCTATTGTTTCGATTTGTTTCTGTTTCTGCGCGATTTGATTGTGGATTTGACTCGCTCGGTGTTTCTCTCGCGTGATTTGGCCTT
Source organism: Euura lappo (assembly GCA_018257835.1). Lineage (NCBI taxonomy): Eukaryota > Metazoa > Arthropoda > Insecta > Hymenoptera > Tenthredinidae > Euura > Euura lappo. Next base: position 61,735 of record JAEUYN010002377.1, on the reverse strand, counting down.
CGGGCATTGTCGAATTTCTCTAGCAGAGTGATGAGAGTTTGGATATCACTGATACCCCTGGTAATTACCGCATTTTGTATGGTCTCCTCGAAATGTCGCGAAAGGCATTCGACGATCTCGGAATCCGGCATCTTAGGTCTAAGCTCTTTCGCGCTGCTGAAACGACGTATCGCGTACTCGACACGGTTTTCGTATTGCTCATTGCGGTACGAGCCAAACTCCAGGTTTTTCTTTATCTTGCGTTGAGCTTCGTCGCTCCAGAATTTAATTTGAAATTTCGTTTTAAAATCTGCGAATGTGTCTTCGGGTTTGTTAACGATTCCCCACCATTCTAACGCAATGCCCCCTAGGCTCTGTCGGATTACTTGACTGATTTCGTTTTCGGTCAGGTTTCGTGATTCGCAAAAATGCTCTAATTCGCGCAGGAAACTCATCGGCTTTTCCTTCCACGTCCCTTCGTAACTCGGAATTTTGACATCTCTCTCCCAGCTATGAACATTTTGTGTATAATTTCCGCGACCTGCTGCTTGACGCAAAGTTTTATCTTCGAGCAATTTGAGTTGTCGACTGATGTCGTTTTTCTGTTGTTCGTGTTTTTCGACTTCTTTATCGAGAATCGCTCGCTGTCTATCGAGTTCGCGGTGGTAGTTGCTTAGAATATCTTCGCAATCGAATTTGACGGTTTCATTTACGTCGACGATGGTACGTTGGAGATTTGCTAAACCGTCGCTTAACGCTTTATTTGAATTTTCAACCGCCTTAGCCTGTGTTTGCTCGAGGTTGTTGATTCGGTCTTCGAGGACACGTTGTACCTCGCTGATGTTATTTCTCGTCTTGTTTTCGATTTCGACGATCTTCCTCACGCTATCTTGCCCTACCTCGACTCGACTGTCAACAATTTTGGTTAAACTCGCATCGATTTCACGTTTATTTTCCGCAATTTTCGCTTCTAACTGCCGTTTCTCGTGTTCGAATTTCTTTCTTTCTGTTTCGAGTTTTTTGCTAATGAATTCTTCGACTTTTGCTTGGAAATCTGACTGTTCTTTTCGGAGCTTCGCAATTTCTTCCTTTAATATCGTGATTTCTGCAATTGACTCTTCACTTTTTGTACTGTTATGTTTTGGACTATCTAATATATCTATTTCGGATACGCTACCCGTTTCTGTTGCCTTAGATTCGGCTTGTTCTTTCTCTTTGTCTTTATTCCCCATTTTGACTGCTTTTATCTATCTTTCCACGGTTTCTGATTAATAATCTTAACTCTACTCACGAATTTGATGTTAATTTATTTCTAAATTTCCTTGTCGAGCCTCACGTTCGGGCGCCAAATATAACGTTAATCCTCACTGTGATCCGTGTTCACTAAATTGCACGCTCACTCCGATTAAACTAATATTAAACGAGTTCACTACTATCACTCATCATTTTAACCATCATCGATAATCCTGAAATTCTTCTTTGATAGCACTCGTACTAGTGGAAATTTTAATTATTATTGAGCAAAGATTCTCTCAGGGCTTCAATAAGGTACCTAGATCAATTAACACCTGCTCTCGTGGTTTTTGTGCAATGAGGTAACGAATTACCTCAAGGAAAGGAGTTTCTACCTGAGCTAATAACGAGAGGACTCAGTGTCGAAAATACTGCTTTTGTGCTTCCCTTTCTCGAAAGTCCGGGCGTTACTACTAACAGCACTCTTCACTGAGGACTAAACCAGTTATAATGGATAATTCAGGATAGGAACAATTAACTGTGGAGTGAATGTTGTGTAAAGGTGAATGATTAGCAGTTAGACAGATTTATATTGATAGCGAGGATGATGCGTCAAGCAAAAGAACAGAAAGTAGTGTAAAAGATACGTTTGGTTAATTTTAAATTTGAGTTTGATAATAACAAACTAAAAAGAAATGTTAGCGATTGTGTAAGCGTTCAAGTTTATTAAATTGAATTAAATTTTTCCGTCTATTGGAAGGCTGTCGCCTTAAATGAAAATTTTCGAAATTTTTCTAAGTCAGAAAATCGATTCTAAATTCGTAAATTCGTGGACTGCTCCCACGAATTACGTACCAAGTTGTCCAAAGGGACTGACCGAAGTGAATACTTGAAAAATCGACACGTCTGACAGGCTTGTCAGGCCGGACCGAAGTGACTCTACTCGTATTCTGATTTACCATTACGGCTCGGTTTTCGCACTATTTCTCGAGGCGCATAGTTACATTTCTTCAAATTTTAGGAGAGGGGACTGACCCAAGAACTCCTCAACTTCCCTACTTGTCGCGTATTGATACTGTTTATAGATTTCTGTTCTCTTCTATCTGTGTTAATCCCCTTTTATTGTAAGTGTAACATGTATGGTTTTGTTGAGCGTGTATACAGGTAATATCCTTAAATCTAATAGAACATAATATTGAGAGTTTACGGGTGTGTGTAAAACAAAATTGTGTGTGTGTGTGTGTCTGTTGTTGCCAGAGTGGCGATGTTCGATGTATCTGTTTGTATTCTAACTATAGCATGTGTGTATGTGTATGATGTTTTTGACTCTACTTTCTAATATTAACTCGTTAATTCTCTAATTTTAATTTCAAGTGTAATTGATAAAGAATTGATTTGTTGAATACGTTACAAGGTTTTGATCGATCGGGTTTTATTAGAAAATTGACGCACTGATTTTAGTTCGTTTGAACAGATAGCGTTTATTGAATAAAGTCAGATTTATGAATACAAAAAGAGGCTCGATCGACATGTTTGAGCTATAGGTTTGGCTAATAGAGTAAGTTAATAATTTCGAGTAACGTGGTCTTGTTATTACGAGCAATGGTTTCAGAGTGAAAACTTTGGTACAGGGGACTGAGAGCGGTCCCTCAAAATTTTAGATTATATAGGACCTTTTTGGGTCTCATAAGTGGGGAAAGCTAACGGGCCATTGGTTGTCGCCTGAGCGATAAGGTGGCTTGTTTATATTATTCTCACCTAAGGTGTATTATAAACATCTTGGCATCTTGTTTATATTATTCTCACCTAAGGTGTATTATAGACATCTTGGCATACGTATACTTCGATGCGTCATCCTACGTATACTTGTCGATCGAGCTTTATAATTATATTATATTTATAGGTTTTAATGATTATTCGATTGTTCGGAATTTGTCAATTTATGTATGTTTTAATTAAATGGACGTTACAGCGTCCTGCATATGTATATGAGTATATACATATGTACATGTATGTATATCTGAACAATCGATTAATGCTTGATTATAAAAGTTGATTATTTTAATAATATAACGTATAGGGTTTATATGCGTATGTATGGTGGATGCTTATTTCTTTATAGGTTATTGTCGATCATCTTCTAAGGTACCTTGAGTGCGCAGTTGATAATACATGTATATGTGTACACTTGCGTGTATTAATTTATTAATAATATTAATTAGGGTTAACCATTGTGGGTGGTATGCATGGTATACATCCGTACCCATGCATTCGCGTATGAGGTGGGTTTGTTTGTTTGTGGATTATCTAACGCGAGCGTGTTCGCACGGTCTTTCTTATCTCTGAGGTATTTGGTCGCATTCTTTAGCGGTCTATTTATTTCTAAGAATATTGGTATTATTTTATACTCAAGGTAATAGTAATAATCGTATTTCTCTTTATCCCCATACATAATGTGATATATATATGTGTATATATATGTATTAATTATAATAATTATATTCCCTTTTTATTCCCGTATATACGTAAATGTTAATATATAATAATCATATTCCCTTTTTATTCCCGTATATATGTAAATGTTAATATATAATAATCGTATTCCCTTTTCATTCTCGTATGTATATATATGTCAATATATATGTATATATTTAGGATATATATGTGTTTTAATATTTCTTTTTATTCTCATTCATATATATATATGTGTCTGTACATATACGTACATGCATGTATTTCTATTACACATATATTCATGTTCTTTTCCGTATATACATAGATATTTCACTACCATCATTACAATGTAACAATATTATAAAATAAGAGGTGTTATAATCGTGTGCTTTCTTTATCGACAGAGGTTGGAAGGCGAGTCTCTATATAGAGCTGGTTCGATATAAGTTCCTTTTATAGGGACTTTTAGTTAGCTTTTAGAAAGGCTGGACAAGTTACTAGATTTCAAGTTTCTCATCATGGATGTCTATATTTTATGGTGACATAGTGACTTTTCATGGGAACTGGTTATGTGGTCCGTTTGGATGTTACACCATGTTCGTCTGCTAGGATGGGCGGAACTAGGATGCGCGGATGTCAATAGGTTATCCTACGACACAAGGGCGTACTTCCCGCTGCATGCTAGACGTGTTCGGTATAACGTGTGCTGTTAATTGAAAGCTGAAAAGCTACGTGTCGGTCGGGAACGGGTGTGAGAAACAAACAAAAATTATAATTGAGAAGCGGATCGTGATAACAAAAAAACAGTCTGTGACGGTGGAAGGGGTTACAATCTTCGTTGGAAACCTGTGAAACGTATGCATGTATGTATGTAAGGTTTATTATTCACATAGCAATATTGGGCAAACAGTAGCAGGCATACAGAGTATAAAAGTGACAAACAAATTACAATAACGGGCAAACAAATGTAAGATAAATAAATAAGTAAGTGACCGCGAGTAAGGTTAAAAGATCAGAAAGACAAGCGGAAAGAACAGCCGTGAATAGGTAGATTATTCGGGTAAGTAAAATAAAATGAAATAAAATAGCGGAAGACTTGTCGTTGTCGTTCTAGCGCCGAGTATCTTCCGTCAGGAAGAGGTGACACCATGCCGCGAAGATACGACAAGCTTCGGAAGCGGAACCGAGAAGAATCGCGGAGTCGAAGACTCGTCGAGATGTGTCGTCGCATCGACCCACGTGATATCGATGATTACGAACTTGAGGTGTTGTCCCCAACTTCCTCGGACATTGAGGAATTTCAAGAGTTCGAACCTACGGCCGCGAAAACAGGGCGGATGAGTTGGGAAGCGGGGGAATCAGCGCCCGCGGACGAGGAGCCTCGCGTGGAGGTGAACGACTACGACGACGACGGGACACCGATCGTCACGATCGTTTCGGATTCGAGCCACGGATCCAATCGGCGAAGCCCGATCGTCGAGACGAGCGACGTCGACGAGGAGTTGTTGGATGCCTTAATGGGCGTGGGGTCTCCGGACCACGACGACGACGGGACACCGATCGTCATGATCGTTTCGAATTCGGACCACGAATCCAATCGGCGAAGCTCGATCGTCGAGACGAGCGACGTCGACGAGGAGTTGTCTGATGCCTTAATGGACGTGGGGTCTCCGGACCACGCCGAAAGTCCGCGGCCACCGGAACCGCCGCGACCCATGACGCCGCCGTCCATCGGAGACCCATGGGTCAAGTGTTCCGACTCGGGTCGGGTGTACCACGTCCACGCAAACAGTCCAGGCGTGACGGCAAAGTGTAACGTCGACTCGTACGTTATAATGGCATCAGATTTGTCGGCATTTGCGCCGCTGCTCAACTTCTCCATCGGGCTGGAGAATCCGCATGCGGGGATCTGCTATAACAAAAAAGCCATCGAATTGCTAAACGAGACGGAAGACGATCGGCCTGATGGTCGACCGCGGTATAGATTTCGAGAGTTCGTCTTCGGTGGTTCTGGCCCGGAAACAATATACGTCCTGTATCGCATCGAGATTCTGGCAAATTTCAATGAAGTTCTCGCCAGGTGGAGATTCCACCAGAATACGACGTTGGAGGCGATATCGACGATGCCGAGGCTGTCGCGGACGCGGAGCCATACCCCATCCAAGATAAATACGTTCGGCAAGACGCAATTGCGTATTTATCACGAGGATTGGGAGGCGTTCGCCGATTCGATGATTTCGGCCACCAAAAGAATCGACGGCGTTAGCGTCTATTATTACCGGGCGTTGCACGGCCTGAAGCTCAACCCGGAACTGGCCTTCAACGAGATAAACCGCCTGATTGCCAACTACGACAAAATTTACTACGTCCAGGTTATTATTTTTTTGTTTTCTGTATACTATTCTTTGCTGCTATATGTATTTCTACCGTTTATTATAAATTTAAGTTCGTCCATGTACATCCTCACATTTGCCTGATGGCTTTTTAAAAATCCATGGCGTAATAATAAATTAATATAATACGATACAATGCAGGTGCACCACGGTGTCGAGTTCGCTAAGGACCGGGCTTTGATCACCTTCGATCTGAAGAAGGTCAGAAAAATTACCGACCCGGCGACGTGGGACAGTGCCACCACGTATTTGAAATTCTTCTTCCTGGGTGGTTATGGACATTTCTCTGGTTTGAGGCATCTGCGGGGCTTCGACCAGGTTACATATGTTCAGGGGTACGAGCCGGAGGCTCATCTGCTGCCGAATAAACGCGGACCGCCTACGTGGATGCGTCAGCTGTTCGAAGGAATGAAAATGGCTCCGAAAGGCAACAGGTAACAATTATGACGATGATGATGATGATGATGATGATGATGATGATGATGACGATGATAATGATGATGATGATGATGATGGCGTCTTGCTGAATGATTCGCGCGTAATATCATCCGTTAAACGTCGTTGTTGTTCCATTTCTTTTGCAGATTGAGCGTATACGGAGGCACTATGGCGAACGACGAGGCCAGGTTGCTAGAGTATTTCAAGCGTGTCACGGAAGTCGGCGTTGCTGCCAGATTCGAGGCGGTATGCACTTACGCCCAAGTGATTCGGCCGAGAATGTGGAGGGACGTCGGTATCGGCGACCAATTCGCCAAAATGCTCTACGACCAAGCGGCACTGGTAGAAATTACCAACTTCGCCGACATCGTGCCACGGGGAAGGCTCGGGACGGAGAGCCTGATACCGAGCGAGTACAAGACGATGCCGTATCCCCAAGGATGCCTGTTGCCGAGGCAACATCTACAGTGCATTATCGATCAGGCGGTCCTAAGAAAAGCCTGGACGCAGGGCTACGGCATAACGACCGATACGCGTCGGTATCGTAAAATGAGGCACCAGGGGTCGGAACCCCTCCAACCGAACGAGCTCGAAGATGGGGTTCATGTCCGGTTAATGCGGCACGGAACTCGAAGCCAAGAGTCGTGTCGCATGACGCCGGAAGAGATTCGGACGTTCGTCGACTGCCCGACGAATCGGTTCGCCGAGTACCTGTCCATCATACTGCAATATGTCGACGATACGGATCGCCGACCAATGCAAGTGGTATTGAAAAGGACAGCGGGAAAGGCGCCGAAAAAACCGAAAAAATCAAACGACCACGACGACGACGACGTCGAGTGGGTGGAGGTATTGCAGAGGAATCCCGACGACAACGGAGAACACCGTCTCTGGAAATATGTCGAACTCACGAGGACGCCGGAAGAGTCGGTGCGTATGGAGGAGATCCCAACGCGTCCATTTCTCTAATTTCCTTTTTCCCATGTTACAGGCATTGGACCTGCTCAATCTTCTGGGATTGTACGCGAGGCAGATGTGCGGCCTCAAAAGAGAATTGGCGATGTACGGGCCGGTCGGCGAGGCATGGAGAATTTTCACCCTTGACGCGTACACGGTGGCCAAAGGCGAGGAATCACGCCTCGGTCCGGACGCGGCTGTGGACGAAGTGACGGATGGAATTTTACACCCGAGTCACACGTACGGGGTGATGGCGATCTGCGCGTGTTATGCGGACCTCGAAGATGGCGGACCGGCGCTCCGGCGAATAATCGCGGAAAAAATTGAGGTCTTCCCGGCAAAATTATGGGGGCGAACGGATAATAAACATTTCCGTGAATGGAATCGCGTAAAGACGCTTTCACAGATCGCGAGTAGGGAAGAGATCAATCTCGAAAACTATCGCAAGATAACCCCGTATGCGAGGAGCAAAATGAACCTCAAACCGTTCCAGCAAATCATCAAGGAGGTACAGCGGTCCAACAAAAAGGTGGCCTATCAATACTGCGTCAAGTGCTCGAGGCACCTGGGTAAGCGCACATGTACAATTTCATGCCTGTGGGCCTTTGTTACCGCGTGACCGCGACTTTCATTATAGTATGTATATACTCTCTTAATCATTCTCTTGTTTTGCTGCATTTCCCCACCTTTAGATGCGGTCGAAAGACAGGACAAGATCGAACAAGAACAAAGAGCGACTCAAGAGGCGGCGACACTAGCAGCTGAGCTTGCCGAGAACAGTTCGATCGCGTTATATCGAACCCCGGCACTCCCGACGGACCGACCGGAACCGAATGAAATGCGAGTCGTGACTCCGGAACCGAGCACGTCCGTGGAACCGGTCGGAGGAAGAGTAAACCCGTTTCCGAAACCAGCTGATGCTTCGAACGCCAAGCCTAGAATTATAAACGTGACGACGCTGACACCGGCCCGATCGGTCCCGATGATTGGCAAAGTTGAAGAGAAACGCGCGAGGGGGCCGCTTCTTTTCGTATCATCGTCGCCTCCAAGGGATCCGACTGCAGGCTCGCCGACCATATACGAGGTGCATTCGCCCCCGAAAACCCCGGAGCCGGGGGCAGACCCGTTTGGCCCCGTCAAGGCCCGGCGACCAATCAGGATGAGGGATTTGCTGGATGAGTTGCCTGCACCAAAGGTTACACCGGTCGCGACTAAAACCATCCCGGCTACCACATGTCCGTCGGTCGTCCGAACCCTGCGGCAGGCGACCCTGACGCATCACGTCCATCAGGAAGCTCGACTAGAGAGGACGAGACGACTGGAACGTGATGAAATCGTTGGCGTCCTCAACCAGTACCTCCCCGACGACGGACGAATTGACGACGTGCCGGCCAGCTTTTATATAGCGCCGGACGACCGACTGCAACAACAAGTACCGGAGAAGCCCGCGGTGACGCCGACCGACGGACGACCGACCTCCGACGTTGCGTCCGCAAAAAGAAAACACTCGGATTCGCCGCAGTCTGAGGCCGGCCGTTCCGGGGAAGCACGACCACGGCCCACGATTAAGTCGATCCTGCAATTGACGGGACCCCGTGCGAGGGATAGTCAGCCCGTCGACGTTTCGCGGCCCGAGGCAGCTACAGCGGTGGCGGCGGCTGCCACGATCAACGAGCCGGTGCCGGGCCCCTCTGGCGTGCGGCCGGCCACGCCGACGAATACGCCTACCGACGGAGACGAGGCAAGGCCGATGCTGATGGATGCGCAATCATATATCCGCCAGCTGAAAGGGCTTGCCAAGCCAGTTCCGAAATCGCCACTCACCATACCGGAAAAGTTGGTGATAGTGTCCTACGGACTCGCGCATGTGGGCAACCTTCACACGAAGTTTCGGGGACCAAGTTCTGGGAGGACGCCAAGTCGATAGGGCCGTTGTTCTTCATGGAACGCCCGCCCCAAACGCTGCGAAACCAATTCGCAGATTTTGCGCGTGAGATCTTGCGAACCGGGATGATTCTGGGGCTCGGAGTGAGACCGGAGAAGATCGCGAAGCTAAGGACGGTAATTAAACCGTTACCGTCCAAGAAACGTTAACGTGGAGTGCTATCTGCAAACGCTCTGGCAAACCGCCTTACCTACCTGAACTTTTTGTTAATCGTGACCCCCCGGCTGTCCCGGCGCGCATCTATAGTATGTGTTCTCTGTATACACTTTCGCTGCAGAGTGGTTTTCATATGGCGTATTAGCGATCTTTCCACTGAAAAAACAAAAAAAAGAAACGAGCCGAAGGTAATACCTCACGGGTGGTCGGGAAACTTACCTATATTATATGTAACATATGTTCTCTGTTTCCTGTATTCCTTCGGTAAAATGAAGAAACAAATATTTGCCAATGTAGTCGAGTGTACGTGCATTTTATTATCCATGACCCGTAAAGAACGCGGGGTGAAGGAGCCGAAATATCAACGGGGACACGAGACAAAGGCAAGCAGGTAAGGTGTTATTGTTTCAGATCGAGACGATGAGGGGATTGGCTGAGATGTGTGCAACGCGACGTGTCGGAGTGATGGGAGTTGGGATAGAACTTGATGTCAGAATATGTTTTCAGTCGGGGGGGCTTCGCCCCGGGCCCCCCACCGGGGCTTCGCCCCTGGGCCCCACCGGGAGCTTCGCCCCCGGACCCCCGCCGTCACGCACAGTGGTCTGCCACAGTGATTTTTTTTCAACGGTAGCTAAAGCGGCGATAATTCGAGAACGGGTGGAGCTACAGCGTAACAATTTCAGGTGGTACCTAGGCCTATCCTCTTCGATTTTTCAGATTACTTTAAGATCTTTAGCAGAACTTGTTTGGGAATCCTGCGTCATTTGGGTTCCTAGGCACAGTATATTTGTAAGAGTCGTCTGTTGTGCGCGGCCTCGTGCGCTTCGCGCACTCCCCGGGGTTAATAAAAACTATCCCACTAGCCAAAACTATGCAGCTTCGAGTCTGCAGTTGTCGCTTCGGCCACCGACGACTGTCACGGACGTCGACTCCTATATCGTGGTGGCTCATGATTTAAGGGCCTTTGAGCCACCGCTCAAATTCCAGATTGGACTGGCCAAATCCGAATTCGAAATCGGCAGGAACCACAAGGCGTACAGAATCCTGGACACCTACGGGACCGACGATCGAAACGACATTGCCACCTGCGACGAGTATGAGGCCCCGGTGGACCCGGACGAACGTCACGCCTACGAATATAGGGAATTCCCGCTGGGAGGATTCGGAGGTGAAACGATACACGTGCTGCTGCGAGTGGACAAGTCGGCGCGATTCAACGTCGTAAATGTCCGTTGGACGTGGCATCGCGAGGTCGCGCTCAAGGCGATAAACCGGTTGCCCGCAAATTCACTGATCACTTGCAGCGCGGGTCGCTAGAAATAAGGACGTCTCGGGAGCGGCCAGTTTCACGTGACGTTCGACGATGCCGAGAACCAACGTCTTTACCGTTGACGGCAGAAGAATCCTAGTTATCTCGGATTCCTCCGATCCGGATGACGAGCAACGGGATCCGGCAGCGAAACCTCGGCGATACGTCGATCTAGACGGTGATCTAGACTTGGAGGAACATGCGATACCACCTCGCAGACCGGGGATCGCTAACGTCGTCAAGAATGAGGTACCGGAACCTGAAAATAGCGGAGGCCCACCGGTCGTAACACTCGAAGATTCCGACGATGGAGCACAAGAGAACATGGACCAGGAATCGTCACACGTGGTCCGTGATCGCAGAAGCCCGCCGCCGATCGAAGACTCGGAGGACTCGGAAGAGTCGGAAGAGTCGGAAGAATCGGTGGATTCGTGGGACCAAATGGACGACTGGGGTCGAGTCAAACACATCACCGGTCCGAGCGACGACGTCGAGATAAAGTGCGACGTGGACTCGTATTTGATAATGACCAGAGACTTGAGGGCTTTCGCGGCCCCTACCAATTTTTCCATAAACCTCGAAAGCCCGCATGCTGCGATCTCTCGGAACAAAAAAGCGTACGCACTGCTGGATGAGCTGCACGCTGAGAAGGACGATGGGAAACCGAGATACGCTTATCGTGACTTTGTGCTCGGAGGCTACGGTCACGAGACAATTTATGTACTGTACAAGGTGGATAAGCGCCGGAATTTCAATGAGAGCCAAGCTAGATGGAAGTTTCATAAGAACGCGACACTAGAGGCGATATCAATGCTACCGAGACTGTCGCGCACGCGGCTGCACACCCCGTCAAAGGTTACCACTTTCGGGAAGACAAATTTACGTATATTCGAAGAAGATTGGGAGGCGTTCGGGGAAGCTTTGACTCACAGCGGCTACATATGTGACATACCAGACTTGGCGCTCTTTATCGTACTTACGGTTTCAGCAACCCCTTTATTGTCCTTACCATTTCAGCGACGAAGATGAAGAAGACGAGACGACGACGTAGAGATGAAACGACGGCAACCAGGTATGTCATGTTTCGATTCGATAATGGTATCACCGTTAGGCTGGTAGTTCTTAAAAAACTTGATGTCGGAATATGTTTTGAGTCGGGGGGGCTTCGCCCCCGGACCCCCGCCGCCACGCGCAGTGGTCTGCCGTAGTTCGGTTTTGCGATGAAAATCGTCTGAAATTGCCGTTGAAATTTACACCTAACCTACGAAACGCATCGACAGACTCGTTTCTGCGCGACATCACCTCTTTTGGCTGCGCTATACATATAAATTTCACGGAGGTCCGTCCTCGTCGAGCGCTGAACCAGGAGTTACCGACCGAGTTTTGGTTGTCGACATATATATAACCTCGGCGGACATGCGCGGAACCTCGGCGAAGATCTTCCGCGCAGGTCGGCCGAGCTTATATAACTCGGGAGCGTACCGCGGCCGAGTCAGTCTTCGCTGGGCGCGCGGTTGATTGCGAATCTGCGATTTCAACCTATTTGCACCTAATCCGACGAGTTTTTCTCCGTTTGCGATTTCATTGAAAATAAATTGAAACAAAAAAAAAAAAAAAAAAAACGTAACTTACAATTAGTGCTCGACACGGGATTGAACGAGTCGAGAACGCGATGGAAATGATTTATAAGCCGGCAAGGCCGGATGACGTGACGACTGTCACGGACGTCGACTCCTATATCGTGGAGGCTCATGATTTAAGGGCCTTTGAGCCACCGCTCAAATTCCAGATTGGACTGGCCAAATGCGAATTCGAAATCGGCAGGAACCACAAGGCGTACAGAATCCTGGACACCTACGGGACCGACGATCGAAACGACATTGCCACCTGCGACGAGTATGAGGCCCCGGTGGACCCGGACGAACGTCACGCCTACGAATATAGGGAATTCCCGCTGGGAGGATTCGGAGGTGAAACGATATACGTGCTGCTGCGAGTGGACAAGTCGGCGCGATTCAACGTCGTAAATGTCCGTTGGACGTGGCATCGCGAGGTCACGCTCAAGGCGGTAAGCCGGTTGCCCGCAAATTCACGGACGCGGGGGAACAATAAATTCGTACCTAAGGAACTAGCGACAATCTCGGTTCAACGAGACGAAGCAGGTATACAAAGTTTGGCCTGCATTCTCTTCGGACCACCCTGCGCGTGGATAGCGTTACCAGTTAAAAACAGAGCTACCAATGCTTGGTTAACAGGAAATTATCATGGTATACCGTGGGATGTTGGTGATATAGCTTACACTGATGTGCAGAAAGTGTTAAAGAAAATTGTTCAGAATGCGAGTTATCTGTACGTGAAGTGATTGGAGAAGAAAGAGTGGGTGCAAAGAATAATCAACTATTCGAAGCCTGTCATTGATTTAGCAGAGCTGGGATGTCCTGCATTCCAACAGCTAGACCACATCGGCATATGCCATTGCATGCATTATGAACATCATGAGACCCTTCCAAGATACCACTGTGCTTTCGAAAATGTTCAGCTCCTGAAAAAATGGTACGTGACGAAGTGTTCGAGCTCCCTGAGTAAATCGTTGCAGACTTCCGGTGTAACGGAGAACCAAGTAGCACGTACGACTAATAAGGAGCTGGAAATTTATACAAATAAGTAGTTAGTTAGTCGTGCGAGTGAAGGAAGGAGTGAGGGCGAAGGGAGGTATAGTGAGTGAAGGGATAATAGTGAGAGGGAAAAGAAGGAAAGGACAAGAGAGACAGGGTGGAAAGTGGAAGTGAAGGTGGTAGAGACGGGCAAGGTTAGGGTGACGAGTAGTAGGGCGCAGGCGCGAAGGTGGCTGACATAGAGACTGCGCTAGTCAGGTTGGCCTGGACGGTGCACGGCATGCCGGGTAAGACCGGTGTAGTGGCGGGAAAGCTGAAGGGACCGAGCGCGGCAGTGAGGAGACTAGGTACGGGAGAGAGCAGGCAGGGAGAGGGGAAAGGAGCGGTGGGGAGGCCGTCGAAGGCGCGAATATTCGAAAAGGTCGGAGCGCATCTGTCGCCAGCTCTAGGTAAATACCTAGAAGGAAATACAAAGAAGGTTCAAGGCGAGAAAGGAGAGGAAAAGAAGGAGGAAAAGGAGGAAATGGAGGCGGAGAAGGGGGACAGGGAAGTGGAGGAGACAGAGACAGCCGCAGACGGGGGAGAATGGGAGGAAGAAGGAGCGGGAGGGGTAAAGGAGAAGAGAAAGAGAATAAGATCCTCGGAGGAGCGGGAAGGCAGGGAGGTAAGGTGGAAAAGAAGCGGAAGCAGGTCCCCGAGAGGGAAGAGTGGGGGGGAAAATAAAATGCTGGAGAGGCTGATAGAAGCGTACAGCGTTGGACAGGCGAAGACGGAGGCAAGCCTGAAGGAATTGAATAGGAAAATGGAGACGAAAGAGGAGGTGAGAGAGTTGGCGAAGAAGCTGGAACAGAAAAGCGAAGACTGGCAGAAAGAGAGGGCGGAAATGAACGAGAAAATAAGGAAGATGGAAAAAGAGAGAGAGGAATGGGCAGAGAGGGAAAGCAGAGCGAGAAGAGAATGGGAGAAGAGGATGGAGGAGAAAATGGAGGCAGAGAGGAATAAGCTCGAGGAACAAGAGAGAAGGAAAGAGGAGACGAGAAACGTGTGGGAGAAAAGGATAGAGGAGAGGGCGGAAGTAGGGGGGACCGCAACAGAGCCGAGGAAGCTAAAGGAGGTGGAGGAAAGAATAAAGTCGATGGAGGAGGAGAACGAGAAAAAAGATAAAGCAGAGAGGAAGAGAAACGTGGTAGTGAGGGGACTGGAAGTAGAAGAAGCGGAGGACAAGAGGGGGGCGGCGTTAAACGCAGTGGAAACGGCGGCTGGAGGGAGGGTGGGGATTGAACAAATAGAGATTATTAAAATAGGAAGGAAGGGAGCGATGGTAATACAGTAGAGCGTCGATTATCCGAACGTCAGTTATCCGAAACGTCAATTATCCGAATGGCGATTTGCTTTATCCGAAACGTCAATTATCCGAATGGCGATTTGGTTTATTGGAAAATCGTCGACTTTTTCAAAAATAAACAGATGTAAGAACTCAAATATATAAGAATGTTGATTATTTTTTAAAGACATACATATCCAACTTTGTTCTGTATCATTGAATGATACGATGATTACATGTTTTCAGTTCACTAAAATGTACTTGTGATAATAACCTATTGATGTTCATTGTAGTTAAATATATGTATACATATATAAATTCCATCATTTCGAAAGAATCGACGTTTTTTTCGCCTACGGAATATTGCTGTTCGGTTATCCGAAATTTCGATTATCCGAAAGGCACCCGGTCCCAATTGATTCGGATAATCGACGCTCTACTGTAATCAAATTCAGGACATGGGAGGAGAAGAGAAGGGTCATGGGGGGGAAGAAGAACCTGGGAGGAAGGAAGGTGTACATTGACGATGACCTGACCTGGAACGAGAGAAGGGTGCAGGGAGTGATCCGGGAAAGGGCAAGGGAGTGGAAGAAAATGGGACACACGACGAAGGTGGGCTACCGGAAGCTAAGGATAAACAATGTGGAGATGATATGGAGCGACGAGCTGGGGCGCCTGGTGAGCGCGACGACGGAGGGGGGGAACGAAGAGGGCGGGCAGGGGGATCAGGGGGACCAGGGGGAGTAGAGACGGAGAGGGAAGGAGTGAAGGTGATATTTTGGAACGTGGCGGGATGCAGGGGTAAAGATGAGGAGTTTTGGGAGTACCTGGAGGGATTTGATGTAATAGGGCTAACCGAAACGTGGATAGAAGAGAAGGACTGGGGGGAGTGGGAGAATAGGCTGCCGAAGGGGTGGGTGTGGAGAAGTCAAGCTGCAACGAGGGAAATGAAAAGAGGGAGAGCGAAAGGGGGTATTCTAACGGGGGTGAGAGAAGAGCTGAAGGAGGAGGAGGCAGTGGGGGCAGAGGTGGAAGGGATCCAAATAAGGAAGATAAAAGTGAACAAAGAGCAGTGGGACATAGTGACGGTCTACAACAGAGGGGGGAAAAAGGACTTATTAAAAGAAATTGTGAGACTAAGGAGCGACGAAAAAGAGGAGAGAAAGATGGTAGTTGGGGGGGACTTCAACGCGAGAATAGGGGAGGAGGGAGGGAGAGGGAGGGGGGTAGACGATGGGGGAGGGGAGGAACAAAGAGGAGCAAAAGACAAAACAAAGAATTCGGAAGGAGAAGCACTACTAGAGACAGCGGGGAAAAGGGGGTGGACGGTGTTGAATGGAAATCTACCGGGGGATGAAAGAGGAGAATACACATATGTGAAAGGGATGCAGAAAACGACTATTGACTACGCGTGGGTGAATGAGGTAACGTGGGAGGAGGTGAGAGATTTTAAGGTGGAAGCGAGGACAGAGTCGGACCACCAACCGATAAAAGTGGAGATAGAGGGCGGAGTAAAAAGAGGGAAGACGAGAAAAAAGAAGAAGAAGGTGCAGGTATGGGGGGGCAGAAAGATAGAAAACTTCAAGGAGAAAATAGGAGAGATAAGGTGGGAGGGTGTAACGCTAGAAGAGGAATGGAATGAACTGAAGGGGAAAATAGAAGAAGCCACGACGTCAAGGGAAAGTAAAGAGGAATGGAAGATCGGAAAGAATGCATGGTGGGATGAGGAGTGCAGAAGGGGGAAAAAGGAGGTGAGGAAGGCGTGGAGAAGGGCTAGGGACTCTGAGGGCACAGTAGTGATGGAACGATATAGGAGTATAAGGAAAGAATACAAGGACACGTGCAGTAGGAAGAGAACAGAGTGGAAGGAGAAAGAGGAGAGGAGGGTTGAACAAATCAGAACAGAGACGGAAGCATGGGAATATGTGAACAAACAGAGAAAGAAAGGAGCTGGGATAAGTGATAAAATCAAGGAAGAAACCTGGGTGGACTTCTTCATGGAAAGCCTGGGAGGAACCAGGAGGAGAGAAGGAGAGAGGGGGAGGGGGGGAAGAAGAGAAGGGATACTGCGCAGCACGGTGACGGAAGCAGAAGTCCTGGAACAAGTAGACAAGCTGAAGAAGAAGAAGGCACCAGGGAGTGACGGAATAAGGAATGAAGCGTGGATATACGGTAGAGAAATACTGGGGAAAAAGCTGCATAGGGTGGTGGAGGGGACATGGGAGGGGAGGGGTTACCCAGAAGACTGGAGAGACGGTATCATTGTGCCAATACACAAAAAAGGGAGTCTGGAGGAAGTAAGGAATTATAGGGGAGTCACTCTCACGTGTACGGCGTACAAGGTGTATGCAGCGATATTAAACAAGAGGATAATGAAGGAGATGGAGGAGAAAGGAAAATTCGGAGAAACTCAGGCGGGATTCAGGAAGGGAAGGGGAACGCTAGACAACATATACATCCTGAACCATGTTATACAGAGAAGGATTGCGAAGCCGAAGGGAAAAGTGCTCCTAGCTTTCATTGACCTGAAGGCTGCGTTCGACAAGCTAGACAGGAAGGTGTTGTGGAAGGCGATGGAGGAGAGGGGGGTGAGTGAGGAATTGATAGAGAAAGTGAAGGAGGTATACGCGGAAACGAGGTGTAGGGTGAGAACAGGAGACGTGCTGTCGGAAAGGTTCTGGGTAGAGGAAGGGGTGCGGCAGGGATGCCCACTCAGCCCTACTCTCTTCAACATATACATAGCGAACCTGGAGGAAGTAATGAAAAAAGGACAAGACGGGGGGGTGGTAATAGGAAGGGAAAAGGTGTGGACACTGGGGTACGCGGACGATATAGTACTGATGGCGGAAACGCAGGAGTAATTGGAAAAAATGATGAAGAGAGGGGAAAGGTACTTTAAAAGAAAGAAGCTAATAGTGAACGCGGAGAAAACGAAGGTCATGGTATGCGGAAAAGGGGGAGGAAAAAGAAAGGAAGTGAAATGGATGTGGAACGGGAAGAATCTGGAGGAGACGAAGACAATGGATTACTTGGGGTACAGGTTCACCAGAAACGGAAGGCAGGAGGAGCATGTGAGAGAGAGAGTGAGGAAAGCAAATATGGCGATGGGGAGAATATGGAGCATAGGTGAGAGGAACTTTGCGGGGGACGTGAGGTGGAGGCTGAAGCTCTTCGACTCAATAATAAAAAGCATAATGATGTACGGGGTGGAGATATGGGGCTGGGCAGAGAGAGCGGAGGTGGAAAGAGTGCAGGAAAAGTACATGAAGTGGGTATTAGGGCTGGAAAGGGCAACGCCGGGGTATATAATAAGAGAGGAGTTAAAAAGGGACAAGCTGAGAGTGAAGATGGGAGAAAGGGCAATGCGTTTCGAGGAAAGGATAAAGAGGGACCCGACGAAGAAGTTATTAAGGGAATGTATGAGAGAGGCGGCGAGAGACGGGGAGAGGGGAGAGAAGTCGAGGTGGCAAGATGAACGGGAGGCTTACCTGAACAGATGTGGAGTAAGTTCGGAGTGGGTGGAACAGACAAGACGGAGGGAAGAAGAGGCGAGCGAGAGGTTGGCACATAGAGATAAAATAGTACAATGGCAAGAGAGACAGGAAAAAATTAACGAATCAAGGAGTGTAGCGAGGTATAAACGGATACAAACGGAGGGGATACCGGAATACTTGCTAAAAAGCAGAAATAGGAGAGATAAAGGGGTCAGAACAATAGCAAGACTGAGATGTGGGAACGAAGAGAGAGGAAACAGATACTGGCTGGAAGAAGAGGAAAGGAAATGCAGGATATGTGGTAAGGAAGGCGAAACGCTGGAACATCTAACAGAGAGCTGCGTCGGTGAGTTGCGGTGGGACGGGGATCTCGGAGACCTGGTAGGCGAGGCGGGTGAGGGAAGGGAGTGGGGCGAGAAGTTAGCGCGAGCCAGGCGCCGGGAAGTGGAGAGAAGGGAACGAGTAGGGGGGATGGGCAGCCGGGTGCGTGAACCGAGAGGTTGACTCCTCAGGCACCCGGCGTCGCGCGCAGCAAAGAGGGAGAGGGTGGGGAGACGGGAACGCGAGCAGCACGGAACGCAAGCAGGGAGGACGGATGAGTGGCGGGCGGACGCGTGAAGCGATGTTGCGATGTTGTGACGGGAGTCGGCGTAAACAGAAAAGTAGGGAAAAATGAGGGGGATAGGAAGAAGAGATGTTATTGTTTTGTTTTGTTTGGAATAAGAATATTTAGTTTTGAGTTTATTTTTGTTAGGGGATAGGTTGGGTTTGATTTGGTGGGAAAGGAGAATAAATGGTTTGTAGGGGATAGGTTAGAGAATTAAATAAGTGAATGAAGTATTGAAATGTGAGTGAAATTTGATAAGGAATATTGTAAACGCCGAAAGGCAGTACAAGCTGAATAATAAATATATACTACTATAATATATTGAGTAAATCGTTGCACTTGTTCCTACAACTGGGTAGTCTGAAGCAGATGAAGGCGGAAGATATTGCCTTTTTGACGAAAGATTTCATTCTCATCTATGGATCGAACATCATCGATGAGGTGTGGGAGAAACTATCTGAGAATATGAAGGCGGACCAAGACATTGCCGATTGTCGGAGATGCCCGGAACATTATAAGGGGCCATCTATAAATTACGTAACGCACTTTTTGGGCAATTTTGACCCCCTCCCCCCCCCCATGTAACGCTCCGTAACGCTAAGCGGACCCCCCCCCGTAGGTAACGTAACACCGGGTTTTACTCTCATATGCGTTAAATTAATAAAAATACAGTTATTTTCATCAATTTAGTTTCAAGTAGAAGCGGGGTATTGGATTGATAATCTTTTGATCTTTTCACGAGGAAAGCTGAAAAAATTGCGATAAATTGCGTTACGTAACGGAGGCTCTGACCCCCCCCTACCCTCCGCGTAACGCCGCGTAACGCTCGGCCAGACCCCCCCCCCCTAAAGTGCGTTACGTAATTTATGGACGGCCCCTAAGTCATGCGGAGATGAATTTGACGGACCAATACCAATGATTAAAAATTGTCCACAGTGTAAATTATCTCTGTAGATTATTTTTACTTCAGATAAAGCTACTATGATAAATCGTAAGGACTCTATGTTATTCGTTTCAGATAAATGAAAAGATCTGCTTAAAAAATGGTCTCCTCTTCGATATCTCTCACACGAGTCATCTTAGTTCATAGTTATCTCCTGTTTATACAAGTCGTAAAATTTTACAAAAAAATTACTGAATTAAAAAATTACTAAATTTTACAAAAAATTACTGAATGATACAAAAATATACTAAACATTACAAAAATGTACTAAATTTTACAAAAATTACTAAATTTTACAAAAATTACTAAATTTTACAGAAAAAATTTACAAAATTTCTATTCACATAAGCTATATTCGCAAAATACTTTTTGGTTACTCTTGTAGCGTTGAGTGTTAGGTAACACGAACCGTCTGATAACACTAGGTACAACTGAACGTGTCTCAATAAACGATCAACCTTCTACAATTTTATAGTGACCCCGCGAAGTAGATTAGGATTTGTATATACTCATTGGTGCCCACGCGAGGGATGATTCAAGGGATTAGTGAGTTCTGACCTGCTGAATCGTACTTTCCAGAGTGGAGGTTGCAACGCGATCCTTCGATAGGATGAAATTGAAGTCCCTATTCTAGGGAAACCTGGTCGAATCGTGCAGTGTCTATATAACTTGCTCTTGGAGGAACCGCGCAATATCTAAAACTTGGTCAGAAGATTCAATTATTTCTCTCCAAATATTTGAGCATCAGGCCATCTCATTTAAAATCATATAACATGCGTTTCTGAGAAAGAGGGCATCTCCGTTACACACCCTTACCCCACCTCTAACGAGGAGTTTTCCCCGCTCTTATAGTGTCCGTCGTAGGCGACGCGGAGAGTGAAAGACAGTTGAAACAGAGCAACCGTTCGTTCTTCTTGTTGAATCGTGGGTTTTTGTCGTGGGCAATATGACCAACCTTGATGCTCCGAGTGCTGCGACAATCCGGGACTTCTTGGAGACGTTTGGGTGGGCGGAGGCCTCCCGAATGGAGGAAACGGGGTTTGGACAGTGGTATGAGCAGCGGTAGGAACAGAATTGGTGAGATACAAATATGAATATTTTTTCAGTGGGCGGTGTAACACGAGAGATATGACATCTATATATCTACAGAACGGTATCTATATATCGGGTGGGGAGTAGGAGCTCCTCCATCGTCAGCAGATACACTCTCCACGGAGTGTGCGGCTGCAGCTACATGTGTACTAGGGTACCACACACTCATTGTGAACGGGACATTGGTGAGGACTTTTCTCTGAAGAGTCGCTTCTCAAATGCCGTGTTATAATAAACAGATGAAGTCTGTATGCTTCGTGGCGGGCGATATCGCTACCGTTGTCACTCGGTCCCATACTTTGTAACAATGCCTTTTACAATCATATCATTATGTCGAAGAGGTTGTGTTCGAATTTCGCTGATTAATTAAAATAATCGTCTTCTCTAGGTGAGTCGATCGAGGTTGTTGGATGTGCAGACCACGCTGATTGCAGGCCGTGGCGAAGTGGCAGAACATCTGGCCTGTGTTAGCCACCTGGGTGCCCGAGACATTCTTGACCAGTTGATCATCCTACAGAAGAACCGAGTTTCAAATTCTATACCTCCCGTGGAAAGTAATAGAGTTCATTGTTGAATCCGGAATTAAAGGATAAAATCGGAATTCAAAGACCGACTTCGTGAGAGGTTTTCTGGAGAAAATATTCAAAGGCTTTATTTCTTGGTGGGTGATGAAATTATTCACCTCTCCGGGTGAGTATAAGAGTAAAAGGACGTATGCCGAATCAGGAGATTGTTGCGCGTCTTGTACACACCCGCTGACCGCCGGTCGTAGGAGGGGAGGGACCTAGTGGGGAATCACCCGTCTGTCCGCACAAGAGGGGCTCCTCAGTTATTATCAAGCTCCACACCAGATAGCTTGTTCGATCTCGTCCGCAGATAGTTTGTTTCTTATTAATAACGGTGATACATAGATTAGGAGATCGATATCCCACTGCCACGATCGCCTTTTGAAAAAAATACTGAGAGCTTTCATTTCTTTATAAAATCGTTATTAAATCTTTTTCTAATATGTTTGGCTTATTCTGTGGATCTGGTGGTCTGGATCACCATGAAATAGGTGGGTAGATGTGAGAATAACTACTTTATTGACTAGAGGAATATTCATGCATTATCTCTGAATCGTAATTTTTTATTATAAAATCCCCATTATTGTAGAACCACCTGTATGGACGAGTTTGGTTGGAGAGGTGGCACGGCGGATGATCGCTGAACAGATCTACACAGCTTCAATGAGTGACGCGGATCTTTACAAAGCAGCGTTCAAATGGTGGGTTTCACACCGGAGTACTGCTCTTGGGTGGGAACTGGAAGGCTCCAGATGGATTCCACACCCGTGCGAGACGTGCTTCAATCTGATTCCGGAGGCTGCGTTGTTCGTGAAGTCACTGATGAAGGATATCGGGTCTGATGACAGCCAACTGGTAAGTCGATCGTCTGTTATGAGGTGATACATTTCTTGGGTATAAAACCACACCTGTTTAGGTAGAGGCGGCAAAGAACGGACACGATGACTCTGGATAGTTAAACGTTGCGCCCCTTCCCAGCTCACACAGCTCCAAGATCATAGCGCTCTATAAGACGGTTGCTGTCGTCGACGAGGGATCGACGTCCCCACTTCAAGAAAGTTTCACCGGGTACCAGCGTCGCGGCTGCGCCGCGGACGAGGTGAGAAGAGCGGTAGCCCCCTTGGTTACGGAGTCATGCATATACGGTGAGCTAAACACTGCTGAGTAGACCCTCTGTTATGAGGTGATAAATTTCTCGAGTATAAAACCACTGTTGTTTAGGTAGCGGCGGGGAAAGGACGGGGACGGTGACTCTGGATACTTGAACGTTGCGCTTCACCAGTTCAGACAACTCTGTATCGTCGACGTGGGTCAACGTCTCCATCCCAAGAAATCTTCAGGGTGATTATTCTAGATAGAATCTAGAAGTATGAAAACTTTTGGTTCTGTCCCCCCATTACTTTGTGTATGATAATTCTGAATAGAATCTAGACGTATGAGAACTTTCGGTTCTGTCACCGCCATTACTTCGGATTTCAGTCCACACTCGCACTCACTTGCTCTAGAAGCCCCCACCCCTTTAACTTTGCTCGAAGATGTAGTTTCAGGAGAAGTAATAAGTCCTCGGTTACCACGCTATACCACCACATAAAACAGCAGCCCTGTCGCTGTTTCCTAATTTCACCTCCTACTCGAGATAACCTTCACCCTCCACTTGAAAAATAAAACGAATATAAGGTTATACTCGACACCACACCTCAGCAACCACCCTATCTCTAAGAAATAGGATAGTTATAAGAACCTATGTACGGCACCCTTTACCTGAAAAAAAAACAAATTTCACACGGTCTGCAGTTCGTGAGAATCCCCACTCACTCACTGTGAAGACGAATATGGAATAGCTTGTTTATGTACAGGAAAATTATAAGAAAACCACACAACCACGCTATACCACCACATAAAATCACAATATATCATAAGAATGAAAAGAATATAAGAATATATAACCTGTAATTATTTTAAACCCGATTTTTAAAGTAAGGTAGTAATAGCTGAGGTTTTCAGGGTTTATGGAATAGATAGCGAGAGATCGAGAGAAACAAGCCGCCATCTTGGAATTTTTAAGATAAAACATTTTCAGCCGAGTCAGCAGATCATTCAGCTGAGCCACACCCCGCCACCCAAATTTAAGTAGTAATAGCCGAGATTTCCACAGTTTTTAAATTTAAGTAGTAATATTTGAGATTTCCAGGATTTGAAGAATAAGCAGCGGGAGATCGGGAGACGGGCCGTCATCTTGGATTTTTTAAGATAAATAATTTTCAGCCGAGTCAGCAGGTCATTGATCCGAGTCACAGCCGGCCGCAGCATCGCAGCGCGGGGGACGGGGGAGGGGGGCAAGGTCGGCGGCGAGGTGTAACCTGACACCCGTTTGTTATGACTCCCGAGGGCTGTCACAATCTACTTATGTTTTTAGTACTCGCCGTTGCTTTACAAGGCTCGCCTTCGGCTCGCCAGGTAAAACCAACGGCTTGTACGAAAAACATAACCTTGCCGAATAAACAGTTACTTTCGGCGCATGCCACATAAATATCTATTTTCTTCAAGATTACATTCAAAGAGAATTATGAAAAAAAAAAAATAATAATAACAACTATAACGACATCAAGAATACTAACACTAATAATAAGGATAATGATTATAGAAAAAAAATTATGAAAATCCGGTCAACTATTCAGCCTAATGCCGGGAGCACAGACTTTTCGGTGTCCAGTGTGCCGGATCACCTACACACTCACACGCGTACGTAGTGGGCGGGGATTTTCTGGGGGGTGGGGGTCGACCAATCACGTACGCGTGTGAGTCTCTAGGTGATCCAGCACACTGGACACCGAAAAGTCTGTGCTCCCGGCATAACCCGGGAATCGAAACCAGGGCGCCAATTTCAAACGCCGAAGCGGATAGCAGAATTGTGTAAACGACGAAACTGGCCACCAGTTGCCATCACAACGTACCTACACTCGCCCGTCGTCCACGCAATACACTCTGCCTGTGCGCAGTGCGCAGTTTATACCTAGTGACCAAAATGAGGTATTACGTTATGTAAAGTATTGTCCGCGATTATTTTTTGATTAGATCCGATGTGGATTGACACCGAGTGTTAATCCGCGGAGGTTATTTGGCATTAAATGAGCGATTTAGGGCGGAACTGCTTGCTCGTGAATTTTATGAATCAACACGTGCAACGATGGTGAATAAAATTAAGGATCAGAAACACCAAGTGCTTGCACGAATAATCGCCACGAACGTGTCTTCGTTGGAGGAAGTCAAGTTCGACAGCAATTTAATGAAGAAGGTAAGAATTATTTCTCTCACACCTACTCCCTCATAGCATTTCATCGAAAAGGAAAAGAAAATAAAAAAAAATAAAAATTCCATTGACCTTGACCATATGCAAAAATTTTGTTGCACTTTCCTTTCCAATGAATGAGCTCAATTAGTGTTATTGCGATAACTTTTTTTTTTGTTTTCTATTGAAATCTTCGTACTAGATTATCCTCATCCAGCCCCGCTGTTCTGAGTCGTGTAAATATACCTAGTTCCTATTAGTTCCTATTATATTTATCACAATGATGCTTTCATAAAATATTGAATTTCTAGACGATATAATACTAAAATTTTTTAGTACAATTCATTTCTTTATTTCTTTATTCAAAATACAAATGTGTATTATGAGCGCGCTAAACGGCGCGGCGGCCTGCTTTGTTGATCATACCGTAAAGAAAAAGGACGCGCACACGGTAACAGTTTTCGAATACTTATAGTCCTTTGTAGTAATTTCATAAATTGTTTCGATTTTGAATACAACTAAGTCAATTTTTTTTCTATTCATGATACAGTGTATCTTCATCGATAAATAGTAACCCCTTGCACATAGATATGATGGGGCTGCCCGCATGTAGGGATAGGTGATGTATTCCGATGAAATGCAATCATTTACTATTTTTGTTTTCAAATAATCGATGTCATCATCGTCGAAGAGGGGAAAATAACTCAAGATTGGACTGACACATTTTTTTTGGTGAAGCAATTCAAATTATTACATTTATTTGAATTTAAAAAAAAATCCCAGTTATTTCTTTTGCATCATGCATGAACGAAAAGGCTGATTTTGCTACGTGTTTTCGGGGAGCATAGAGCAGTTCTACCGACCGCGAAGTATTTTCGCCCGCTAAATCTCTTCTGCCAGGCGAAAAATTCTTTATCACCTATATTTTCTCCCGGTCTGACTTGGGCGAAATAGTCCCGTCGCACAGTGGGACGAAACCCCGAATTCGTGCCCATAATTCCGAAAAGTGAATTTTGGATTCGGGGAATTTTGCCCCTCGGGTAGGGTAGAGAAATGATTGGTGCATTCAAACCTCGGAGGGTATGGTCGTCCGTTCCATACCTGGCTCGATACATTAGTTCAAAGTCAGCCTTCGTTGAGAGTGCACGCGGCGAGTGAAAACGTAAGGAAAAACAGCGAACTTCAAAGTTCAATAACTCGAAAGTTATTTAAGCGATTTCGATTTTTCAAAATGGATTCTACTCCTGGAGGTATGTAGAAAATATTTCTGTATGAGTTAAATTGAGAAGTCACGTTCATCTGCTTGAAATACGACCATGTTTGGTACCCTGTGAAAACGATATAATTTTCGAGACTTATACTTTCAAATGGACGAAAAGTACGGAACTTGAGGAGACTGGACTTTGATTCAAGTCTTAGGTTCTAGATCAGTCTTTCAATTATCGAAAACGTTTTAGATCATCTGCTACTTTTTGCTACTTAGCGTAGTTTTTTAGTTAGCGTGAGCGAGTACGCAGCCTTCTACCACGCGCGCGGCCCCGGCTGGCGCGGCGGCCGGCTGACGAGCGTCCGGGTCTGCCAGGTGTTCAATACGTACAATAGGGAACTTATACAGGTTTTTAACGTGTATAGGGTGTCCGTAACAAAGTAGTACCTACGGTTATTCTAGAGTCACACTGTTCATGATGATTTTTATTTGTGATTTGGTTGAGGAAAAAAATTAATTTCAGAAAGAATTCAGTTTATCCAATGAGTTTCATGGTATTTTATCAATTGTAGTTTTCGTTAAATATTGCAAGTTCTCATATGCAAATCAATTTCTAATTTTCTGTTGCTTTATTACAGGGTCTAGTACCGACGACAATTTACTATACACCCGGAGGGAGGTCTTCGTTATTGTGAAAGGGCGTTTGAATGCACCATTCGCCGATTTATCGGAACACCTTTCAGCAGAAATTTCCAAGAAAAGTGGACGTTCGGTGCTCATTCGGGAGGATATGAAGAAGTATTTCACGACCCTATTTTCCGAAATGCGAACAAAGTGGCAATCGGTCGGCAGGTATCAAGACAAGTTTTACAACAAATACGAGAAATGGCTCGATGGGCACGTGTCCTTTCCGGTACCTGCTCCTTCTCAGAAGACACCTGCAGTGACCGCGACCGCTGCACGTGGTCCCCGTTTTAAGGACTTCGAGTCATTAAGTGAAAATTCGAAACGAAGGAAGACCGAAGAAGTCCGTGCAACGTTGACTACAAGCGAGTTGGCATATGCTACTCAAATGAGCCTTCGATCTTCAGGACAACTGGATGCTGCGAAAATTGTGAAGGATGCAACGCAGACGAGTCCAACGAGAGCTTTAAAGTATCGAAAAGCTTTTGAAGCACAACCCGAAGAACCACTATCTGCAGATGAAGCGCTTTCTTATTTGGTGGACCGTCAATTGTCGAAGAGTGACTACCAAACATTGAGATCACTAAGTGTTGAGCGGCATTGTCGTCTGGTTCCCCCGTACTCGAAAGTAGCAGAAGCCAAAAAACTCTGTTATCCACCCCATACGGCTATTACTATTACAGAGAGCAAAGCAGAAGTTCAGTTACAGGCTTTGTTGAACCATACTGTCCAGCGTATTCTATTACTTCAACGGGAAGTTATTTCGAGTATAGCAGCTGAGGATGTAAAAAAGATGACCCTCATTTGCAAATGGGGCTGTCACGGAAGCTCTGGACAAAGTGCATACAAGCAGAAATTTGAAGATGACAGCATTTCGGATACAAGTGTGTTCTTCACTTCGGTTGTGCCATTACAACTCGTATCTGTCGATTGTAAATCAAATGCTGAAATTGTGATTTGGAAGAACCCCAGGCCTTCATCTCCACGGTTTTGTAGACCACTAAGATTACAGTTTCTGCACGAAAACACGGATTCAACAGTCGACGAAGAACGCTACATCAATGACCAGATAAAGACACGTGTTCCTTACGAAACAATCATAAATCAGAACGAAATCTCAGTTGCATTCCAAATGACATTAACAATGATCGATGGGAAAGCTTGTAACGTATTGACATCAACGAGTTCGGCTCAACGTTGCTACCTATGTGGAGCTACATCTAAAAATTTCAACGACATCGATGCTCTTCTCGAAAGAACAGTCAACGAAGAGAATTTCAAGTTTGGACTATCTACTTTGCATGGGTGGATACGTTTTTTCGAATGTTGTTTACATTTGTCCTACAAAATGAAAATAAAGAAATGGCAAGCACGTACTGAGGAAGAAAAGCGGATTGTACAAGAGAGCAAGAGGGTTGTTCAGAAGGGCTTTCAAACGCAATTAGGACTAATCGTCGATTATCCGAAGCCTGGATTCGGCAGTACTAATGATGGGAACACAGCTCGGCGCTTTTTCGAAAACTCTACGGTGTCTGCAATGATAACAGGTGTCGACGAAAAATTAATCACACGCTTCTACGCTATTCTGCAGGCTATTTCGGGTGGCCATGCGATTATTATCGACAAATTTCGAAACTATGCAATAGAAACTGCACGACTATTTGTACAGCTTTACCCGTGGTATTATATGCCTACTTCGGGCACAAACTTCTGATCCATGGACCAGAAATAATAGCTCATGCATTGTTACCAATCGGCCAGTTATCTGAAGATGCTCAGGAAGCTCGGAACAAGGACATCAAAAGTATCCGAGAAAATTTATCACGAAAGTGTTCGAGATCAAAAACAATGGAAGATGTTTGGAACCGGCTGATGGTAACATCTGATCCGTACATTTCCAGCCTCCGTAAATTGCCACAGAAGAAAATGCGAAGTTTAACTCCTGAAGCTGTAGAATTGTTGATCCCACCTACAATAACGAGTCAATCTACAGTAGAAACAGATTCTGAATTTGACGACGATGATTCGGATGAGGAAATTGTATTCCAGTAATTTTATAAGCCTTCACATTTCATGACATTAACACTGAAAAATAAAAAGTATTTATTCCTGTATAGGCATATGCCTAAACATTTCCCACCATTTTATTTTTGAGATTTTTGACTTTGGATTCGTCATCAGCGACCCCAAAAACCCCCGAGTACCGACTTTCACTCGAATCCATTAGGTTTTTCAAGAAATTTGTTTCCGTTTTTGGTCCGCCATTTAGTTTTTGAGATATTTGACTTCGGATTCGTAATCATCGACCCCAAAAACCAACGAGTACCGACTTTCACCCGAATTCATTGGGTTTTGGAATTATGGGTACAAATTCGGGGTTTCGTCCCACTGTGCGTCGCCTTCGGAATCGGACGGCATAGATAGTCAACCAAATCGCTAGCGACTAACAAACGTAACCTAAAATAATCACTGTTTTGCCCGCCAAATCAACCTTCGCTCATGTAATGAAATAAAATATAGTTTTGCATCGAGGAAGTAGAGGGCCAGTTTAATCTCAAATCGCAATCGTATATGTAATTGTACGTATCAAGTTGAAATTTAACGTACTACGTATGCTTCTACCACGGGTCGTTTGAAGGCGAGCTAACCCGAAAGTCGTGGCACTTCGGATTTTTTTTTGCAGAAGTGTTCTCTGAGGTCTAAGGATCTCGAAAAAAATTAGTTTGAAATCGGATAACGAGCTATTCAAATTTACGCGCCATTTTTCGTTTTGTTTTTTTTTTTAAATTGCCTCAAATTTTTAAGAATAGGAATAAGAATCACCTTTTTTGACGGAGTCGATGAATTCTTGAATAGAAAATTAATATAGGTCAATGAAACATTAAGAAACTGGCATTAATATACGAATGAAATGTCGTATTATACTTTTCATCAATTACACGCACATAGATTGAGTGATATAAATTCATACGTGGTGACTGTTATATTCTACGACAGCTTTCAATAATCTGGTGTTGTACTCGGGGTGATTCTCAGAAACCCGATATTTATCCCACATTGTCCTGAAATCAGAATGAACTGATTCCATTGCTTGTTCACTATAAAATCCTAGTCCTCTCTTCGAACCTTCACAATAGTATATTATGCACCTAGGGGCGACAAAGTTGTTTTTGACGAGCGCGAGGTTGTTTTCCGAGGCGAAGCCGAGGAATACAATCGCACGAGTCTAAAACAACGTTTGCCCTGTGGTGCATACGATACTTTATACACCGAAGGGAAATAAAGCGGTTTTCCCTGCTGCGGCAGGGCAATAAACGGCCGTTTATATCCCTGAGGTATATAAAAGTCTTTAATGTGGTAATAGTATATTTTATTCCATACATGAACGGAACCCGATTTCGCGGGCAGACCAGTGCTTACATTTTAGGTTATGTGACGTAACTACAATAAAGAATTTATCTCCCTAGGGATTCACGGTCTTTTGGTCGGTACGGCAGATCAAACTGGTAGATAAATTCTTTATTCACTGTCATCACTCCCACAGCGGGAGTAGAAACTTCTCGGTCGGTAAAACCGCTCTTTGGCCCCCGGAAATAGATAGCGAAATCGGCCTTACCGGTCATGTATGGAATAAAATACCGTATTTTATAGTGAACAAGCAATGGAATCAGTTCATTCTGATTTCAGGACAATGTGGGATAAATATCGGGTTTCTGAGAATCACCCCGAGTACAACACCAGATTATTGAAAGCTGTCGTAGAATATAACAGTCACCACGTCTGAATTTATATCACTCAATCTATGTGCGTGTAATTGATGAAAAGTATAATACGACATTTCATTCGTATATTAATGCCAGTTTCTTAATGTTTCATTGACCTATATTAATTTTCTATTCAAGAATCCATCGACTCCGTCAAAAAAGGTATTTCTTATTCCTATTTTTAAAAATTTGAGGCCATTAAAAAAAAAAAACAAAAAAAAACGAAAAATGGCGCGTAAATTTGAATAGCTCGTTATCCGATTTCAAACTAATTTTTTTCGAGATCCTTAGACCTCAGAGAACACTTCTGCAAAAAAAAATCCGAAGTGCCACGACTTTCGGGTTAGCTCGCCTTCAAACGACCCGTGCTACAGGTTGTGGCTACATGGAACGTGACGAACACGAGTAAATTATGCTATAAATTAAAATCCTTATGGACAAAGTCAGCTGAGCTACGTAGGGATGTCGAAGCGCTTCTGATAGGTAAGTCGAACAACCTATGTAATAATACCGAAAATGTAGATGACAAGATCGACGTAGACGAGAGCCGTGAAGTAGTCGTAAGTACTGCACGTGAATTGCCCATTGCTCAAGAAATTGATTCTGAAACGGATGGTGCGGGCGGCGGTCAATCAGGCAACGTAAATTGTAATCTTGTTCAATCGTCAGAGGAAACCGTTGATGAATTTTCAGTAGTGACAACCGAAAATGTAGATGACAAGATCGACGTAGACGAGAGCCGTGAAGTAGTCGTGAGTACTGCACGTGAATTGCCCATTGCTCAAGAAATTGATTCTGAGACGGATGGTGCGGGCGGCGGTCAATCAGGCAACGTAAATTGTAATCTTGTTCAATCGTCAGAGGAAACCGTTGATCAATTTTCAGTAGTGACAACCGAAAATGTAGATGACAAGATCGAATTAGACGAGAGCCGTGAAGTAGTCGTAAGTACTGCACGTGAATTGCCCATTGCTCAAGAAATTGATTCTGAAACGGATGGTGCAGGCGGCGGTCAATCAGGCAACGTAAATTGTAATCTTGTTCAATCGTCAGAGGAAACCATTGATGAATTTTCAGTAGTGACAACCGAAAATGTAGATGACAAGATCGACGTAGACGAGAGCCGTGAAGTAGTCGTGAGTACTGCACGTGAATTGCCCATTGCTCAAGAAATTGATTCTGAAACGGATGGTGCGGGCGACGGTCAATCAGGCAACGTAAATTGTAATCTTGTTCAATCGTCAGCGGAAACCGTTGATCAATTTTTAGTAGGACAACATCTCCTAACGAAATTTCTGAACCATTTCTCCATGTGACAAAAAATCAGAGCAGCTCGTGTGTATACAAAAATGGCCCACGGCTAGAAACTGGAGAATACGGCGCACGGTTGGAACATCAGAACGACGGTGCACGGTTTGAACATGAAGAAGACGATGCGCGTTTCGAACACGTACAGGTCCACGACGATCTGAACTACGTATCACCAGCCGAAGACAGCTCGCGCATCTACAAAGACGATGGTGCAAGGTGGGAACCTCAAAAAATCCACGAGGAAGTGCGTCTGGAAAGTGACGATGATCCCGATAATCCCGATACGTCGGACTCCGAAATACATCGGCCGATGCAAGCGTGTTCGAGCGTACGACGCCCAAAAGCATCGTACAAATTTCATTTCATTATTGTAAAGACCAAATGTTGAAAATCTGGGATTTAATTGTTGAATTGTGACAGAATATTGAATTATAAGGGGAAAAGTCCTTCTGACCTAGTACCAGAAAGAAGTCGCTGTCGAGTTATAGCGCGTAGAAGCCCATAGAAGCTTCTGGAACGTTCGGGAGGCCTAGAACGTTCTAGAAGGAATCACGCGGGATCTAGGGAACCCCGTAGAACATCGCGGAGTAACGCGCTGCCGCCTATATAAGCGACAGCGCACTTGAATCGAGAAGTCATTCGGTATAGCACCGTCTAGGCGAAAACTTGCTCTCGTACAAATATTTCAACAATTGGTTTATTTCAACATTGGTTTATTTCAACATTGGTTTATTTCAACAGTGGTTTATTTCAACATTGGTTTATCTCAACAGTGGTTTATTATAACGGTGGATTTCCTTTTCTTAATTCAGTTTATTACGGGCTCCGAAAGGACCCAGACAACTATTTGTGTTCAAAAGGATTAATATCCAAAATTGTAAAAGTATTCTCTAAGTGATCAGTGAATAAAGTGCGTGATTATTATAATTAAACATCGACGTTACTCTCTCTATCACCACGATAATACCGGTCCTCCACCCATACCACACACGCACCTCACACACACCCACTCCTGCGGTTTTACAGGCGGTCTTTGCTATCCATTGCGAGTTAGCGGCTGTTTCTTGTAAAATCCGCACTCCTTCGGTTTCACAGGCAGCTTTTGCTATCCATTGCGAGTTAGCGGCTGCGACCTGTGAAATTCATCTCCACACTCCTTTGGTTTTACAAGCGGTTTTTGCTCACCATTGCGAGTTAGCGGCTGTTTCTTGTAAAATCCATTTTTGCATTCCGTCGGTTTCACAGGCAGCTTTTGCTATCCATTGCGAGTTAGCGGCTGTGACCTGTGAAATTCATCTCCACACTCCTTTGGTTTTACAAGCGGTTTTTGCTATCCATTGCGAGTTAGCGGCTGTTTCTTGTAAAATCCATTTCTGCACTCCTTCGGTTTCACAGGCGGCCTTTGCTATCCATTGCGAGTTAGCGGCTGTGACCTGTGAAATTCACTTCCACACTCCTTCGGCTCTGCAAGCGGTTATTGTTATCCATTGCGGGGTAACGGCTGTTTCTTGTAGAGTTCGAATGTCCGACCACGAACCTCCGCTAACCCCAACGTCCACCGGCAGAACCAACACCGCACCGGGAAAGGTGCGAAGGTACGACCAAAACGCCCTACACACCGCTTAGACCAGCTATATCCAGAGGAGGGCATTTTGGGACGTTACAAGCGAGAATACATTTCCGAAAACATATGGAAGATCCGCAGGATAAACTGCGAAGCATCGATCCGTAGGTACTATACCAGGGCGAAAGTATTCGATTTCGATGAGGAGGAAGAGGAGAAAGGCAACGAGAAGGAAAACCGCAAAAAGGTAGACATATACACGGTACCCCTGGGTACAATTATGCCTTATTCCGCAAGTTTAAAAGACAGAAATGGAGAACTTAATTTTGAATCAATTCGAATAGGATTGGAGGCTTTAGCGCCAGATTTCGGCATTGAGTGTGTTTTGCGATTCGGGACCATACGGAAGAATAGAACAGACTGGGTGGCCTATGCAGACTGCAAAAGCGGCGAACACGTGCAAAAGTATACATTTGCTATACTGCACTGCGAGAAGTTAAGAGCCACCATTGTGGCACGTAGTAGCCACAAAATAGGGTTCAAACATATGACCAAGACTTTCACCCAATTAAGAGGTGGACCGCGTAGGGAGGCGCAAGAAAAGATGCGGCACCAGAGTCCGCGGTACTATCAAATGGACTGGAACGCCAAATGCATCGCACACTAGCAGCAAATGGAAATATGCAGAAGGCGAAGAGATTGGGCGTTTTACAGACGGATTTATCGGAGTACGATTGCAGAGATGATTTAGTTCTGCCACCCGGAGACTTGAGCGATATTATCCAACTTTACGTGGACCAATCGCAAAAAAAAGGATCCATATCTTCGGTACGTGGCTTTGCCATTCACCGTGATGATCTACACGAATAAGCAACTCAAGCTGATTCAATTCTTACAAGGATTAATCCTGCATTTAGATGCGACCGGGTCGGTAGTAAGACAACCACCGGGATTGAACTGCAAGCGGACGTACTTGTACATGGTTGTGTTCAAGCTCGGAGAATCAGTGATCCCACTTGTTCCGTCGCAGACAACTCCTATTCAATTATTACAGTTTCTCCATATCCTATTACATCTTCTTCGATCCCACACTTCATCTCCATCCTGGGCGGTCTAGCCGTCTGTACAACCTCATCCTGAAATCGGCCACTTCAGTGACCACCGATATTTTCCAACCTCCCAACTCCGTTTGCTATCCCACCATTAGCTCAAGTGTTCTGAGATTTCCAAATCCTTGAAGCTAACTTATCGTCCTTTCGCATGGTCAAAATCCTCTTCCCACGCTAACCTCTGCACGTACACTCTTAACAAGTAAAACCTCCTCCTCGAACGCATCCTCTTCTACCAAACTCATCAGTCGGTTACCAAACCTCAACCTATCTGTGTAACGCTCCGCGAGCAACAATCACACAATCTATCTTAACAGTCTCGCGTCAATTATATAACATACCAAAACATTCATTTATCTTCGTTTACCTTTATCATCAATTATTGTACAACAGCTTAAATATATCAGTGTTCTAGTGTTATTTCAACTTTACAACTCATTTCAAAAAATATACCTGCAACGCTTTAATTAGTGCTGCAGGCGTTCATGCCACCTCCGCTTCGTAACATCAAGAAAAAGAGCTGCGCGTGAACACCACTCTTCAGCTGGATATCTTCGGATCACACTAAATGCAACATCGCGACGCTGCTTAAGAAGTACAGACTGTTCATCCAGGAAACATTGCACATTTGGCCGTTTTGTGCAGCGATCGTAGTCGACTGGAGTTGGCCATTCATGAACTCTCTCTTCGAAGAATGGAATGACATGACCGTAGGAGAATATCTGGAGGCCGCGCACAGATACGTCACAAAAGGGCAACGACCTGAGAACCTCATAGTCGTCCAAAGCTGCTGCGCTCACTTCATGAAACGTATTGCAACTATAATAAAAAAAGATTTCTCTGCATACGAAAATGTCAAACCGTTTTCATTAGAATGCGTGGCTCTTATGACGCTCTGCAGAGATATGAAGGAACTTGACGAGGTATTCGAACTGTTTGTCAATGTAGTATCAACCCCTGATAGCGCTAATGCCGAGAGCAGCTTGATTGGATTGAGCCAACTTGTGAACGAGAGGAAAGTGGAACTGACAGAAATCAGCGACAACCTCAACAAAGAACTGACATTAGATAATCGAAAGCCAAAAACAGATTTCGTTTCCCAGAAGAAAAGTTCAGCGATCTATGCCAACTCTCCGTTTTATAAGCATTTTTCGCAAAAACTAAGAGAAGCAGAGAAAAAAATAGATCTAAGCAAGAAGAGCAATAACAAATACCACGTCCCTGGATTTGCGGAGCACATGACGAAGAGGCATTTGCCATATGCTCCCCTATGGACAGCGTTGATGTTGGATTTGGTAGACAAGAATATATCACGACTCAGCAACGCCTACATCGAAAGTTTCAACCGGGTCATCAAACATCAGGTGTTGCAGCATCAGAAGAATCTGACGATCGGCCACTTTGTAAGAAAATTTACAGAGTACACCAAATCATTGGTTGAAGAAGCAAATCTGGATGTGACTATCAAATCGGCGAATGCGTCTGAGAAACCAGCATACCCGGTAACGATTGCCAAGAGTGCTCCTTCTATGAAACCGGCCGCGGAAAAAACGTCGAAAAAAGTAAAAAATCAGAAAAAACATCTGGGAAATGACACTGCTGAGAGTACTCCTCCTATGAAACCGGCCGCGGAAGAAACGTCAGAGGAAGAAAAAAATCAGCAAACACAGCCGGGAAACGACACTGCCGAGAGTGTTTCTCCTATGAAACCGGCTGCGGAAAAAACTTCGAAAAAAGAAAAAAATCAGGACAAACGTCAGGAAAACGTCACTTCGAAAAAATGTAGAAAACGCGGTGTCGTTCGGAAAGATATCACCAGAGACGCTAAAAGAGCTCGAGTGAATGATGTTGATACAAAAACTCTGGATCCAACGACTCCGGAGAGGCCAACATCTCCAGAAAAAGCAGCAGATCCGTGTTCGAAGGAAATATGGTTGGATAAAAACGGATGTGTCCAGTCAAAAGGCTATTATCAATGTAGTAGGCTTCAACGTATCGCTGAGAATTACGAGAAAAAACTAAAGGAAGAGCAAGATGCCAGATGGGAAGATGCATCGGAAACTACATCGAGTGCCCTTGAGATCGAAGACGTTCCAACGCCGCAGATCGATATGCTGGACTTCGACGGCAGTCAGACCAGCCATCTTCCTGTGGAAAATTTCCTCCCATCTAAATTCGGGACACTTCTGGCGAATGGGTTCTTCAAGAACACGGCGTACTATATGAAATCCAAGTCGCACAATGTACGAGTTGCAGGATTCACAGCGGCTCACAATCCGCCTATCGGATCGTGGCGTTTTGAAATAACAGCGAGGCAGTTCCATAAGTTGAACCAGAGCGAATGGGGCGATGGATTGGCCATCGATTGTTACACGATGACACACATTGATACGTGGACGAATGGTGTATACATGGCCACTGATGACACTGGTGTTATTATAGGAAATGGAGCATGTCGCAGAACACCACCCACCGCCTCCATCAACAACATCACCCGTTTCTTAAACGGAAGAATCTTCATGCCATACGTCTTCCGGGGTCACTGGCGTTTGCTTGTACCTGATATCGACGCGAAAACGCTGTCTTTGTTAGACCCGTACCAACGAAAAATGGACGAGGCACGAGTCTTCAAAGCGTTCTACAACTTTATCGCAGGCAGCAATTCAGAATCATCAGTAGAAGCACTGCGTAGCATCCGATGGAAAACCAAAGAAGTCGAAGACAGGCCGTATCAATCTCCGTATGATACCAGCAATTGTGGAGTATACGTCGCGTATTACGTGGAAAAAATGGCAAAGAACGAGCCGTTCGACTTATCGTTCGAACAATCGAAATTCCGAGAGGTAATGGCAAGCACTTTGCTCTCGAAATCGGTTCTGGTGAAAGATATGTGCTTGTACTGTTTCGGGATAGGCCAGGCGTCAGGGGGTTTTGGTTTTGTTTCAAATGGGTAAAAGGCGGACAAAGCTGGAATCGCTTCATTTCAATGCTGATTTGAATGTACCAAGTTCTCTACCCTCTGCGGGGGCGGCAACACCGCCATTTTTATCAAAATGGCGGCTGAAAACCGGTTTTTCGCCAATATTTCGGTAACGATTGGTTGTATCGAAAAAAAGATGAAGCTAAAAAATGAAGCTTATCAAATTTCCTATCGAAAAGGTTCAACACATTTTTCGTCTAAAGCGAGTCTTCTTGGAGCTACAGCTGAGAGAAGCCGAGCATCTTTTCAAATTCACATCGTACGTCAACGTTTTCCCGCGGCATGCCGGTTTTCGCTCGCGACAGCCTACGATTCACGTGTCGAGTATTCGAACGAACTTAATACTGATATTCTTTGTCGATTTCACTATCACCAAGCTGCAAATGAACGTGAAATTCACATTTACGACGATTTCATACCCGTTTCCACCCGATAGGCGTTTGTAATATTCAATCTATACTTCTAGGCGTGGCCAAAAATTATCGTATTCGAATGAATAATTCTGAATATGTATTCGTTAAAAAATACATAAACTCTCGGGAGGATAATTGTGAAAAAAAACTCAATAATCGACGGTAGTAGCGCAGTGCTAGCACCCAAGACTACCGAGCGGGAGGCTTGGGTTCAAATCCCCAGTGTGTCAGTGTTGACTTGAACGTCAATCCGAAAAATGTAAGACGGGTCACGCCGTTTAGGCGCACTGGCAAGCTGGGGGTATGGGCTCAGTCCGGCTACACTCGGACAAGGTTTTTCGGCAGTTTTCCTTGTACTTCGTGCGAATGCGGGTGTTTCTATCTCAACTGCCACTGCCATTTGTAACTCTGTGTATAAAGGGGTAATTCCCGTAAAACGAATAAATAAATAAAAAATAAAAATAATCACATAAGAAATAGTGAGTGGAAATTATCGATTGCGTCGGCTTTGAATTCCTCATTTTTTATTTGAAATAGAAATTGATTTGATAGAAATTTTGTCAAATGAATAGTCTTGCGTAATTTACCTGTGTTTGAGAATGAGCTATCGAAGGTTCTTGGATGAGCGTCAATGAAAAGGACGCCGACACTTGCAATATCACAGTTGAATTTATTTACAGTATTTACATACAAGCGGATGAGAGGTTATTGAGATGACACTGGCTGATTGTATTAATCAGATGAGAGGACTGAGTGAGACGAGATGAGTGTAATGATTATATTAATCACATGAGCGGTCTTCAGAGAATTACATTGATATAAACTGAGCGACACGTGTTTGTTGAGAAAACGTTGAACAGTAAGTAATGGCTGCCGGGGAGCCGGCGACAAGGCTGGTCTCCAGCGGTTGAGCGTGAGTCGGCGAGTCCGCATCGAGCGACTGTCGGTACGAGCGCCCTCTGTGAGCGCTAATTCCCGAACATTTCCGCCCGCCATCAGCGACAGGGTTGATGATGAGTTATGAGTCGTCTCGGAGTTTCACGGGCAGCAAGGCGAGCTTGGCGATAGGTCGGGTGAGAGTCGTGGTGGCCGTCTTCAGGGACACCACTCTGGTGAGCCCATCCTTCCCTGGCAACAGTTTGAGCACCCGGGCCATAGGCCACTTGCCCGGTGGTAGGCGCTCGTCGGTGAGTAGGACCAGTGAGCCCACTTGTATATTGTTGCGAGGGTGATGCCACTTGGAAATAGCTTGCATCTTCTGCAAGTATTGAGTTGACCAGGTGCGCCAGAATTGTTGTATTCGCTGTTGAATGAACTGCCACCGTGAGAGTCGATTCGTTGAGACGTCCAAGAGCGAAGGTTCTGGAACAGCGTTCAACGCCGTTCCAATGAGAAAATGCCCTGGGGTGAGCGCTGCCACATCGTCTGGATCGTCACTGAGTGGTTCGAGTGGCCTTGAGTTGAGGATCGCTTCGATTTGCGCAAGCAAAGTAGAGGTCTCCTCGTAGGTGAGCAGTGCGTCTCCGACAGTCCGTTTGATGTGAAACTTCAGAGACTTTACAGCTGCTTCCCACTTGCCGCCCATGTGCGGGGCTGCAGGTGGGTTGAAATGCCACTGAGTCTTGTCTTGGGCCAATAAGGATGAGATTTCTTGATGTTCTGCTGAGCTGTCCGTGAAGCACTTCTTGAGCTGCGCGTCCGCGCCCAGGAAGTTTGTTCCACAGTCTGAGTAGAGCGCTGTAGGAATTCCGCGTCTTGAAGTGAAGCGTTTGTATGTGGCGATGAATCCTTCACCTGTGTAGTCTGAGACCACCTCTAGATGAGTTGCCGATGTTGTGAGACAGACGAATACGCAGATCCATCCTTTGTACGTTTTTGAGCCTCGACCCTTCCAGGTCTTGAGTGTGAGCGGTCCAGCATAGTCAATGCCGGTGTGTGTAAATGCGCGGGATGGTGTGACTCGGGCAAGAGGTAGTTGACCCATCTGTTGATGGGCACGGATCCCCCTTTGCCGAGCGCACACGACGCATTTGAGCACATGAGACTTGACTGGAGCTCTGCCTCCGATGATCCAGTAGCGTTGTCTGATGAGGGCAAGAGTTGCCTGAGTGCCACCATGCATCGTCTGAAGGTGAGCCTGAGCAATGATGAGTTCTGAGAATCTTGATGAGCGAGGAAGCAGTGCAGGATGCTTAGCCTCATATGAAAGTTCCGAGTTGTTGAGACGTCCACCCACTCGAATCACTCCCTCACCGTCGATGAAGGCCGTGAGCCGGCTGAATGGGTGTGTGGTTGGTAGTTGAGACTGCCGTTTGAGCGTTGTGAGTTCTTCTGAGCAGTAGGCTGACTGCGTGGCCTTAACCCAGAAGAGTCGTGCATCCTCCATGTCGGTTGCCGAGATGGCAGATGCTGGTGATGTGTCCAATGTTCCGGATAATTTACTGATGTATCTCCTGCACAGAGATGTGATTCTGAGCAGTCTGTTGAGCGATGAAAACTTGTAGATGAGGTCCCAATGATATTCAGGAGCGTTGTGAGCTGCGTGCAGGGCTATCCTAGCACGAGCTTCTTGATCCCCGATGTCATCTGGAGCTGAGTCGGGTTGAGGAGGCCATGATGTTGTTGGTTGAGTCATCCATGGTGGTCCCGTCCACCAGAGAGAATGATCTCCGAGCTGAGCTGTGGTTATCCCACGTGAGGCACAGTCAGCTGGGTTTGAAGTTCCCGGAACGTGCCTCCAATGAGCTCTCTCGGTGAGTTCTTGGATTGTTGTGACTCGGTTGCGCACATAATCCTTCCACCTCGAGGGGTGAGCCTTGATCCACATGAGAGTTACTTGAGAGTCCGTCCACAAATGTACATTGGTTATGTTCATGTTTAGAGTAGCGTAAACATGTTTGATGAGCTTGGCTAGTAGCAGCGCTGCTGTGAGTTCCAACCGCGGGATGGTTAGACGTTTGAGAGGAGAGACTTTCGTTTTAGAGCAGATGAGCGAAACGTTGGCGCCAGTGGACGGTGAGGTGACGACGAGATATACAACGGCTGCTATGGCAAATTGCGACGCATTAGAGAAACCATGCAACTCAACAGCTGTCTCGGAGAGTGTGTTGAGCCAACGTGGGATGGAGAGTCTGGCCAGACTAGTGAGATCGTCTCTGATGTTGAGCCATTGTTCGATGAGTTGTGCTGGGAGAGTATCATCCCAGTTGAGTTTGTGCAACCAGAGAGCTTGTAAGAACATCTTGGCTCTGATTACAACTGGTGCGGTGAAGCCGAGTGGATCAAATATTTGTGCTACTTCTGATAGGATGAGGCGTTTTGAGAACTTCGTGGGGTGATTTGCTGAGATAGTTGAGAAGGTGAACTTGTCTTGATGAGGTGACCACCGAATTCCGAGGATCTTGGTGTCACAATCGTCGAATGATATGCCTGACGAGCTGCCAAGGTTTGCTGCGACTTCTATGAGCAATTGGTTGCTCGTTGAGTGCCATTTGGCCAGAGGAAATCCGCCCGCATCACAGAGCTGTATGAGCTGTTGAGCGGTCTGAGATAAATCTTCTTCGGTGTCTGAACCTCCGAATATGTCGTCAACGTATCGACCGTGAGTGATTGGTTCCACAGCGAGTGGATACTTTGAGCCTTCGTCTTCAGCGAGTTGCAGCAGCGTTCTCACTGCGAGGAACGGAGCTGCCTTGGTTCCGTATGTGACGGTGGTGAGCTGATAGTGAGTTTCCTTGAGTTGTTCGTCAACCCACAGGATTCGCTGAAGATCCCAATCGTCTGGGTGAATCTTGATTTGCCGATACATTTTTGTTATGTCTGTAGTAAAGATGTACTTGCGTCGGCGTATCCAAATGAGCAGGTCGAAGATGTTGAGCATCAGGTTCGGACCAGCGTGCATGAGATCGTTGAGAGAGTATCCAGTTGAGCTTGCACTTGAGCCATTGAACACCACTCGCAGCTTTGTGGTCACGCTGTCTGGTTTGAGCACTCCATGGTGTGGCAAGTAATAGTGTGTCCCACTACTTGTTGAGTTGTCGTTGAGCTGGACCATGTGCTGAGCGGCTTTGTACTCGAGCATGAAATGCGTGTACAGCTTCTGATACTGCTCATCCTTGCTGAGCCGTTTGAGAATTCTCTGGAGGCACTGGTGTGCCGTGTGATAGGAGTCCCCGAGGATTGATGTTGACAATTTGAGTGGTAATCTTATGATATACCGCCCCGTTGAGTCCCTTGAATGAGTCGTCCGGTAATGCGTTTCACACTCCTGTTCTTCTGGAGTGAGTGGCGAACCACCTGCCATCGGGGGTTCCTCTTGAATCCAGAACCTGGTGAGTGAGTCTTGCAATTGGTCAGTTGATGACTGTGAGACGACGTGATGAGCCGTTCTTGCGAGTGTGACCGGTGCCTGTATAGGCCCGATGACTAGCCAGCCAAAGATGGACAATTGAGCAATTGGAGACTTGGCTGAGTGTCTGAGGATGTTGGGCTTTATGAGTTGTCCGTAGTAGTCAGCTCCGATGATGACGTCTATTTCTCTTGGTGCGAGAAACTCAGGGTCGGCGAGTTTCAACCCTTTGAGATGAGGCCAGTCACGCGCGTATGATATCTTTCTGGTTGGAAGGATGGTGGTGACTGTCTTGAGGACATGAGCTGTGATCTCGACTGAGAGTGGTCGGTATCTGGAGTGAAGAGTGAGTGTAACAACTCCTCGCGTTTGAGAAGTCCTTTTTCCTCCAACACCGTAGACATCAAGTTTTGACTGGGTTCGGTTTAGGCTCAGCAGCTTGGTGAGACTGTCTGATATGAATGAGATTTCTGACCCAGGATCGATGAGTATCCGGACGTGATGAGATGATGTTGCTGAGAAGGCCTTGGCAATGGCTGTTGCCAACAGTGTGAGCTGACTGGTGTTTGTTGATGAGCATGTCGCTTGCTGATCATGATTATTGATGATCGTCCCAAAGCTTCATGCGGTTGGCACGGAAGGTCGAGATGTGTCTGTGGAAGAGCCGAAGATGGGTGATAGATCAGCGCCATGCAACATGGTGTGATGAGCTTCACCGCATGTCTTGCAATGCCTGGAGGCATTGTGCCTTCCCAGGCAGTTGCAGCAAAGGCTTCGGTCCTTCACGACCTTGACGCGCTGTTCTAATGAGTTGTCTCTGAATTTTGCGCACCTCACGATGAAGTGATCCTGTCCGCAACAATCACAAGGATATGCCGTCGGACGTGAGGCTGGCTGAGAAGTCTGTTGAGTGGTCTGGGATGAGCTGGCTTGTGGCTGTTGAGAGGCCTGATGAGAGCTGACGCGTTTGGGGATGGCACCCTTTGAGCTGTACGATTGAGGGGTAGCAGGAGTCTCGTTTATGTTTTCCAGAGTGCGAGCCCTGGCTATGAGAAAGTCCGTGAGTTAGCTGAGAGAAGGAAACTCATCCGTAGAGGCGAGTGAGCTTTCCCACCTCTCTTGAGTGTCCGAGTCGAGAAGTCTGCTGACGATCGCCACCATGAGACAGTCGTTATCGGACCCGTCGGTGAGTGTCTTGATCGACTGAGTTGTCTCATTGATGATATTGACCACCTTGGTGAGTGAGCTGGCCTGTC
Source organism: Euura lappo (assembly GCA_018257835.1). Taxonomy (NCBI): domain Eukaryota; kingdom Metazoa; phylum Arthropoda; class Insecta; order Hymenoptera; family Tenthredinidae; genus Euura; species Euura lappo. The sequence goes on along the minus strand of JAEUYN010002377.1, from coordinate 18,305 downwards.
GCTTGGTCATGGGCTTCAGATTGAGCAGTCGATCTAGGTGAGTTTTAATGACCAAGCGCTTGTTCTCGTACCTCATGTTGAGGATTGACCAAGCTCCTGAGTAGGCAGCTGGAGATGGGGCAAGGTTTGCGATGAGATCAGCTGCATCGTCCTTCATTGCGCTTCGGAGATAATGAAGCTTCTCCAGGTCGTCAATGTCGGTTCGACTTCCGATCACTGAGAAAAACATGGCCTTGAAATCCGGCCACTTGCGGCAATCCCCACTGAAAGTTGGCACCGTCAGTTCGGATAGCCTTGAGCGAGCGTCCGGAGCTGGCTGGTGAGTTGGTGGCAGCTTGAGCCGCCTCGATGAGCTGTTCCTTGAGACGTCCCAGCTGTCGCTTGACCTTGAGCACCAGTTTGGAGGCGTTGCTGCCGGTCCGGCGTGTGAAGTATGAGTGGTCTAAATGAGCGGGTGGCCAATGAGATATTAGCCATGAGTGTTCAGTTTTGAAGGTCTGAGATAGCTCCTCAGCCTGTTCGAGCATGATGTTGACCTCCGTGAAAGTGATATTACCGGGTTCGAGTGCCTGAGTCATCAGGTCCTCCAATGCTTCAATGACCTCATTCTGAGTGTGAACTCGCAGGAATAACTCACCACTGAGTACCGTAGGTGAGTTGCTGCGTGTTTGTGGTCCTTGAGCTTGATTTACTCCTACTGCGGTGAGTAATCGGTTGATGAGCCTCTGCCCATGGCAGTCGAACCTGCAGTGGTTATCACTGGCGCTGAGAAGGTCACCTGCGGGTCACTCGCCGCTGTCGTGGCTGGGGGGTCATCTCGCATGAGAGGCATCGTCAATGCGAGATGGACACAACTCTATGTTCGAGGTGCGAGTGAGAAGTCTGAGGGTTCGTACACTGCACAAGAGCGAGTGAGAAGTCCGAGTCGCTACGCGGCACACGAGAGCGAGTGAGAAGTCCGAGTCTCTACGCGGCACACGAGAGCGAGTGAGAAGTCCGATTCTCTACGCGGCACACGAGAGCGAGTGAGAAGTCCGATTCTCTACGCGGCACACGAGGGCGAGTGAGAAGTCCGAGTCGCTACGCGGCACACGAGGGCGAGTGAGAAGTCCGAGTCGCTACGCGGCACACGAGAGCGAGTGAGGAGTCCGATTCGCCGCGCACTGCACGTGTTCACTTTAGCTTACACTGAATTCACTGTGAATTAGTGCAAGTGTCGATCCGGCTCGAAGGACCAAAATGTTTGAGAATGAGCTATCGAAGGTTCTTGGATGAGAGTCAATGAAAAGGACGCCGACACTTGCAATATCACAGTTGAATTTATTTACAGTATTTACATACAAGCGGATGAGAGGTTATTGAGATGACACTGGCTGATTGTATTAATCAGATGAGAGGACTGAGTGAGACGAGATGAGTGTAATGATTATATTAATCACATGAGCGGTCTTCAGAGAATTACATTGATATAAACTGAGCGACACGTGTTTGTTGAGAAAACGTTGAACAGTAAGTAATGGCTGCCGGGGAGCCGGCGACAAGGCTGGTCTCCAGCGGTTGAGCGTGAGTCGGCGAGTCCGCATCGAGCGACTGTCGGTACGAGCGCCCTCTGTGAGCGCTAATTCCCGAACAACCTGGTTAAAGTGAAACCAACATCCGTGGATGCTGGCTCGAGGAAATATGTTTCGAATAGCGCCCATTGCGGCCTGTTCATAATCTCCCATTACGAATCGGAGAGTTGCAGCAATACCGGGTGCCAGTTCTAAAATTTTTCCGAAAATTCCACTGATCTCTATACTACACTGGATGGCATATTGGATAGGACGGTTTGTTACTGATTCGACCATCTTGCCAGGTAGACGAATATCGAATAATAATAATAATGAACCAATATGGCGGACTAGCGGCGGGCGCAGTGCAGCTGTTATTTGAAATGTGCACCGGAGAATTACGTGTGAGAAGTTGTTTATTATCAAATTGTTTTAAAGTGACAACTGAAAATGCTGAGAAGTTGCGTATTTTGTGGCTCCGAACGGGGAATTATAGAAAAAACTTATCACAAGTAAGCGTTCCAGATTTATAGGTTATAGTACACCAATCCTTCCACATTTAATATCCTACAATTCTGCGGAGTTAATATTATAAAATAATATTTCTTTGTGTAGATTTCCTCTTGATGACAAACAACTTTTGCAATCCTGGTTGCAGAATATGCGTCTGCCTTTCAACTTTGCTCCAAAAAAGCATCAACACCTATGCTCAGATCACTTTGAAGAAAAGTGTTTTGAAAAACGTACAGGAACAACTTGCCGTCGCAGTGGAAGTATACCAACACTTTTTGGAGAGTACAAAGCAGTTTGTGTTTGCTGCGGAGCAGTGAAAGGACAGGATAAGAAATCATTCCACAAGTAAGAATTAATCGTCCTGGCAAATATATACATACTTAGTGTTTGTATTTTGAAATGTTGATACTTCTGTCACAGATTTCCCTTGCATAATCCAGAATTATTTAGAAAATGGATGGCTGCAATAACGTCGACAGATTTTACTCCAACTGAAAAGAGTTTAATATGTGACGACCATTTTGATGAGAAATGTTTGCGAAAAGCGGGTCAGCATGTATTACTTAAAGCCACCGCTGTGCCAACTTTGTTCGTTTCATCGAAATACGGTATCATAACGTATTATAATTGTTAACATGCCTTATTAAAAAAAACGTATTATCGAATAAATTTATAAGAAATGCTTATACGAGAGGGAATACATATATTTGCAGCAACATCTGTAGAAATGCGAGAGATCAGGAGCAGTTCGCCCGATCGAGTGGATGACGTTCACAACGATTATTTGGTAACTCAGCAGCAAGGCACAAAGCGTGTTTCTTCGGAGTTATCCACCTCGCACTCTAAAATTCTAAGAAGTGACAGTCCATGTACCAGCCCATCATTGTACGATAAAAATGAAACTGCAACGAATCGTTCCTCAGGTACGAATACACGAAGTGTACATAAATAAATTATGAATGTCTCATACTAGTTCAACAAACTGATGTGCTTGTATCGTAATCCGAACAGTGGAATGCTGTGATGAACATGAAGTACCTCCTACCAATTCAGCTCGTGAAATAATGGACAATCCAGCTTGCAGCAAGGTACCAGAAACACCGAGAACTATTCAGAAACGAGTTCTCCGAATGAAGCACGATCACCAGTATGAATTAACTCCGACGACAATGAGGAAGAGAATTGGTGACCAACAAAAAAAGATACGAGAGTTGATGAAGCGGTCTCATGTTCAGAAGCAGCACATTACACGTCTCAGGAAAAGAGTCAGTACACTGAAAGAGATTGTAAGTGAATTATGAAGAACTCGCACACTTCCAGATTCCGGTTCAGAGTGTCTTGATGCTATTCCTAGCACTGACGTTTCCCAATTGCTAAAGAGATTTATCAATAATCAGAATAAGTTAATTAGAAATAACGACAAAGAAAACGATAAGCCAAAAAAAAGACCATGGATAAGCCACCGTAAGAATAAGAATCAGGGAATATCTAGAGAACAGTATCCAGCAGCTCTCAGATCATTTGCAATGATTCTCCATTTTTATTCTCCTAAGGCGTACGGGTTTGTTAGGCGAAAATTTTGCAAGGCTTTGCCAGACCCCAGCACTCTTCGTTCTTGGTATTCGGCCATCGACGGTGCACCTGGTTTTACTTCCGAAAGTTTTCAAGCATTAAAACAAAGAGTCGCAGAGGCAAAGAAGATTGACAGAAAAGTAATTGTTAGCTTACAGTTAGATGAAATATCCATTAAAAAGTCTTTGTAGCGCCTCCCTAATGGAAATATTTGTGGTCAAGTGGACTTTGGTTCTGAAATGGAATCGAGTCCCACGATTCCATTGGCTAAAGATTCTTTGGTTTTGATGGTTGTGAGTTTAGATGGGTCATGGAAGATACCCGTTGGATATTTTTTAATTAATGGAATCGACTCCACGACAAACTCCGGGCTTATCACCGAAGCCTTACAGCGTCTTCATGAAATTGAAGTTCAGGTTGTTTCTGTGACACTAGATGGCCCATCGGAGCACTTCGCAACGATGCGTGCTCTCGGTGCGTCTTTTGATTTGCCAGATGTCAGACCTTTTTTTCTACATCCGAGCGATGGAGAAAAAATTCATGTGATTTTTGATGCATGTCACATGCTAAAGCTTGTTAGGAATACATTAGGAGATTCTAAAGTTCTAAAGGATTCCGATGGAAACTTAATTCAATGGAAATTTGTCGAGTCCTCGGCTAAATTGCAGGAAACTGAAGGATTGAGAGCTGGGAACAAATTGAAAATGGCACATATTCGTTACTGGAAAATGAAAATGAAAGTCGCTTTGGCGGCTCAAACGCTCAGTGATAGTGTTGCAGATGCTATTGAATTTTGTGACAAATGCCTAGGTCTAAAAGATTTCAAAGGTTCGGAGGCTACTGTGAGGTTCATTAGAATCATTAATAGAATCTTTGATTTTCTAAATTCGAGAAATCCACTAGGTAAGGGTTTTAAAGCCCCATTGAAAAAGTCTAACGAAGAATTTTGTCGGGTGCCAATCTTATCACATATTCAATATCTGCAGGGTCTCACTGACGTTGTCGGGACTCCGATGATACGTACGAGGAAATATGTTGCTTTCGTAGGCTTTATTACCGCAATAGAACCTATAATCGCCATATTCGACTCTCATGTTAAACCTGAAGGATCTCAGCTGAAATATTTACTGACGTATAAGTTTAGTCAGGATCATCTGGAATTTTTTTTTTGTGCTGTCAGAAGTTGCGGTGGCTGGTGCCCAAACCCGACAGCTAGGCAATTCATGTCAGCTAATAAAAGGCTCTTGGTTAATCACGAGGTACAAGCCGTAAATGGGAATGTCGAAGCCATGGATTCTACCAGCATTCTAACGGTACCTTCTACGCATCGTGTAAGAATTGATCGTTATGACCCAAACGTATACGAGAAATCGCCAATATTAGAGTCATGAAAAAATATGGTCTAGAAGACCTCGACGAAGAGAATGATTCGCGGGATTTATTTTTTGAAGAATTTGGTAACTTCGTGACTACTTTTTCCCAGCTCTCTACTTTCTCAAGAGCATGTATCGCTTACATTGCCGGTTGGGTTGTGAGAAAATTGACAAAGAAAGAGAAATCAATCGTTCAATGTGAAACATGCAGAAATGCACTACTTCAGGATTCTCAGAAAATGGCTCAATTTGAACAGAATGCTCTAATAGAGGTGAAAAGTAACGAAGGTCTTCTTTTTCCCAGTGAATCTGTGGTTCGCATTTTTGAGACCACAGAAAAGTTATTGAGACATTCCCTTGACAAGCTTAATGGCATGATTCCTGTCGAACGCAGTTTTCCTGCTCTGGTTTGCTTGAAAGTTCTGCATGATCTCGTACAACCGCCGTGTAAATTATTCCCAAAATTAAACGATCACATGTTTGATGACGCAGCTAACGATTCGAATCACATATATTTGCTTTCCAAGCAGGTGTGCAAGGCATACTTAGATTTGAGGATGTACGCTACAAAGATAGTATCCGAAAAAATCGTTGGCACGAAAATTCGTCATCACCTAACTCGCCAAATTATCTGGGAACGTCAGTGATAGCTTTTAACTTCATGGTTGATAATATTATCCTCCTGTGGTACTGAAATTGACTAGTCAAAGTCAGTATTTTATTTAAAACTTGTACTATCTAGCTAGTCTGTGTTGAATCTTTTGAACAGTATCATTAAGATCATTATTTCTTTTAACCTCTGTTAGTCGATGTCAACTCCTGTCAAGAGTAAAGTCTTTTTTCGTTTTTATAATTTAATCCTACTTTTATTAACCCTCATGTAGAATATTATTTCATGTAAAGTTGTTTGATATTACCATATTACAGTTTTCTTTTCTGTTCGTCATAAGCAACATTGAAATGTGACAAGCATGGTAAATGAAGCTTTGCAACTACATTATAGTAGCACAACTCGGTGGTGTTTAGTATGAAACGCACCGAGAATAAACCAATACCCGTAATGAAAAACCTGAACCGACCTCTCCAAACCATTTCCAAATTTAAACCAGCCTGGCGAGATAGCGTTCCTTCATGAGCAGCTATTCGAATGTGTAGTATATGCATTGTGCAGGAATCTTTTTCAATACTCCTACTTATTCTTGTTTCTATATCTGGTATCATCATCCCATAAGTATAATTTACAAAACACGCTTGCAAAACCAACACTACCGTAAGTACGAATACACAAATTCACCTTTTATAAATGTGCCTGATACTTAACTAAACCGACATCTACTCCTTTCAGATCGGACGAAGTAACGTCTGTACAGAAATGCTGATGGAAAACGAGGTCCATTACGCAAATCCATGGATTAAGTAGTGGGTATACAGACATATTCATATTGTTTAGTCAATTTTATTTTTCACGACACATCTGAAAATCATATTTTTCTACGCTCAACGATTGCATTCAATCAATTATTGTACAAATCTAATGTTCACTGATTCCTACATTTTTTTTAAATTTTAACAATTATACATATATACATATTTAATAATAATTCAAATTCAAATGTCAAAACAAATATATGTCAAATAAATTATATATTTTGATTAATAATAAATAAATAAATAATACGTTATCTTTTTGGAAGTGTATGTTTTAATTTCTCCTGTACAGATTGTATACATCTATTGTGAATAAATTAAATATAAATGAAAAATTATTTTTGAAGTTTCCATATTTTGTAGTTTTATGTCCGTTTATGTATATTTTCGGTCTGAATGATGAAGTAGTTTTTATTGTAAAATGTATAATTAACTTGTAAATTTAAACAAATAGATCGTAGATGCCGCACGTATTTCTGCTACGAGTGATATCCATACTAAGATTTGGATAATATAGTACAGCACTGTTATTTCTGTTTCAAGTACAGAAATCCTAAACATCAGTATTCAATATTCATATTATGACTTCCATTTGGAATATTTTCATTCCGGAAATAGACTGTAATGAATAAACTCAGATTCAGGTACACACAATTTACTTTATTATCAGAGCCGGTTTAATATGTACATCTGTATTCCAATACCTCCAGGTACGAACTGGCTCTCTGTGTTTACCTTAACCGCTAATCTTACTTATACTATATATACACGTTTCATACATTACAGTTTCCTTCCCCTTTTTTTTTTTTTTAGCGTATCCTATAAGTACATTTCGATCACACAAACGAAGTAACTTATGTACATACGCATGTTGTATTTTATAATCAATGTAACTGAAAATAGTTATTTGTGTATCAAGGGCGCAAAAGGCTATTTTGCGAGTATGCAATTTGCGGCACGAGCCGAAGGCGAGTTGCTGTAAAAGCAGACTCGCATAATAGCTTTGCGCCCATGATGCACACGATGTTTTTCTTAACACCTGGTCTGCAAAAATGCCTCTTTTCAGACCGAGTGAGCGGGCGGAAAACAGCTCTTTGCGCCCGAGGGCCGGAAAATAGTCGGTTACGCCCGCTTTTAGCGGGCGGAAACGATTTTTTCCGCCCTAGGGCGAAAAGAGCTGTTTTCCGCCCGCTCAAGAGGTATGAAAAGTGGCATTTTGCGACCAGGTGTGAGAAAAAATAATTTCCTACACAAGGTATAAATTACAATAAAACAAACCAAAATTCAATTCTTAGCCGCTAGTCTAGCTGAACGTCTCGGAACGACTTCAGGTGCCACCTCCAATTTTCTCTCGATTTTCTGTTCTTGATTGTTTGAAAATGCAACCATCTGGTCAACATGTCTTTTCCAAATAGTTGAGGGTGCCACCTGAACTTCATACGTTACCGGTGTTAGCTGTTTTCTTATAATAGCTTGACTTCTTTTTCTATTGCCGATGCGGTGGTCATCGACCATCACAGTATCTCCTATATTGAAGGGTACTTTTCGATTCCCTGGTCTGAACTTGACCTGAGCCACTTGACGGTCTTCTACAAACTCCTGGACACTAGGTTTTAATAAGTCGAACCTAGTTCTTAATTCTCGCTTGAAGAGCAATGATGCTGGACTCCGACCTGTGGTACAATGTGGAGTTGATCTATAATCTGCCAAGAACAAAAGGATCGCACATTCTAGCGATTTTCCGCTTTTGATCATTTTTTTAACTTTATTTTTAAAAGTACCAACTAAATTTTCAGCGGCACCATTGGTCGCTGGGTGATACGGCGGTGAAAAAGTATGTTCTATTTTGTGGCACTTCATTAGATTCTGGAATTCATCGCTTGTGAATTGCCTACCGTTATCGGTCACCACGTGACGCGGAAGTCCGTGTCTCGCGAACATTTTTTTAAATTTGTCCACCGTTTTCATCGCCGTAGCACTGTGTCCCATATCCGCAATCTCTGGCCACTTTGAGTGCGCGTCAATGGTCACCAAATATACGTGTCCGTAGAACGGCCCGAGGAAGTCGCTATGTATTCTTGACCAAGGTCTATCCGGCCATGGCCACGGGGTTAGTGTAGTCTTCGCGGGTTTTTTCGTTCTTCCGCACAGATGATGCATGAATTTGCGACACCCTCTATATCATTATCAATACCCGGCCACCACACATATGACCTGGCCAACGCTTTCATTCGAACTACTCCCGAGTGTGACTCATACAACTCCCTCAGTACGTCTCTACGCAAGCTGCTTGGAATTACAATTCGACTTCCTCTGAACAAACAATTTTTTTCAACTGTAAGTTCCATACTTTTGTTTTTGAATTTTTTTTCTTCTTCTGAAAGCTGGGCCGCGCTCGGCCAACCTTCTCTAACGTACTTCATGACTGCCCGAGTCGAAATTTTAGACCTCATTTAAGCCTCGAGAATTTTTCGAGGACTTCGAGGCTCATATGAAGCTGAAGATTTCTCTTGCATATATAGAAATCCTGAGTAAATTAGGACTCATTTGAACCTCAATAGTGCGCTTACGGGCCGATTCCTAGGGTCGAGGTCTTAATGATTTCCAATCGTTTTCCAATCGTTTCGAGGTCTTAATGAGAACTGAGATTAGGACTCATTAGAACCTCCTCAACCTCAGTTTCAATTCCTAGCTTGGACCTCAATTGGTCCTCGAGGTTCTCATTGTGCAGATTCGAGGTTCTAATGAGATCAAAGGTCAGTACTCATAAGACCTTAAAGAACCTCATTTTCCATTCCTAGTTGAATCAAAATAAAGAAAAATAACGAAATAGAAAAGAATAAAAATGAATGAAAATAAAAATAAGTAAAAATAAATGAAAATAACAAGAATGGTAAATTAAAAAAATAGAAGATTCGTGTTTTCAAATATACGACATTAGCAACATTCGGTTTCCACACCAATGATAACCCCGTGAAACTCATAAAAATCGGAAAAATGTCCGCGATATAAACGAACAATTCAACGGATCACCATAATTAAAGGCACATTCAAGAGTTGAACTAATTCTTGAACTAATTCTCTTCAAAAACGATGAAATCCCATGTACTTCTTATCATATCAGTGCTTTTTATTATATATCAACAGAATAAATCATCTTAACGTATCCCGGAACACATGGTGCGTGATGGCGTCCAACTTGAAGATCCTGCGAGTATCGTTAATGCGTTTGCCAGCTTTTTTAGTGGTGTGTTTTGTGGACCGGATCGGCCTACCGCTCCCTCAACTTCGGCCCCATTTTTTCCTGCCTCCGTTGGTAATGCGACTTTTGTCATTTCTGAGGATGATGTCCTGCGGGCTCTCAAATCCCTTAAGGCGAAGCTGTCAGCCGGTACTGACCAGATTCCGAATTTAGTTGTACGGGACTGTGCTTTCGCTTTTGTGAAGCCTTTGTGCCTCCTTTTTAATCTTTCTCTGCGGTGTGGTGTTTTTCCTGATTTATGGAAATCTGCGAGAATCTGCCCAGTGCATAAGAGTGGGGATGCCTCACAGATCAGTAATTACAGACCTATTGCAGTTATTTCGTCCTTTGCCAAAGTTTTTGAGTCGTGTCTTTACTCGTACATCTTCCGGAGTGTTTCTGCAGCTATCACCCCTCTGCAGCATGGGTTCTTTCCTGGCCGCTCCACGCTTACTAACTTGGCTCTGCTATCGCGCACTGTGTGTTCCGCGATTGATGGGAGGGAACAGGTTGATGTGGTCTACACTGACTTTTCCAAGGCCTTCGATAGGATCCATCATGGTATTTTGTTGGATAAACTAAGCAAATATGGGTTGCATGATGACCTGATCGCCCTTCTGGCTTCCTATCTCCGAGATCGCAAACACTTTGTAGAGTTCCGTGGATTTAGGTCTGATCCATTTGTGCCCACGTCAGGGGTTCCACAGGGCTCTAACCTTGGTCCGCTACTCTTTAATGTGTTTATTAATGACATCGTGCAATCGCTCAGCTCTGACGCCCTACTGTATGCTGATGACCTTAAGGTTTTTTGTGTTGTCCGTTCCCACCTTGATTGTCTGATCCTCCAGCGGGATCTTGACAGCTTATCTGCGTGGTGTGTCCGCAACCATTTGCCACTCAATATTGGCAAATGTAAAACCATATCTTTCTATCGAGGTAGTGATCCTACTCTCTTTGATTATAGGCTGCATGGGTCCACCCTATCCAGGGTCCGCTCTGTCACGGACCTTGGAGTCACCTTTGATTCCGAATTTCGCTTCACAGAACACATAACACAAATGGTTGCGGCTGCCACAAGGATGCTTGGCTTTCTGTTCCGTATCTGCAGGGATTTTAAGAATCCCGTAGCAATAACCACGCTCTACTTCGCTTTCGTCCGGTCGAAGCTTGAATATGGTTCGTTAATTTGGTACCCGCAACTTGCAAAAGATATCAAGCTCGTTGAAGGTGTTCAGAGGAAATTTCTTAAATATCTAGCGTTTAAGGCAGATTCTGTATATCCCGCTCGAGGTATCGATGAGGTGGTTCTTTGTTCTAGATTTAATATGCCTTTACTAGCAGCGAGGCGTGATGTAGCTGCCGTTTCATTTGTGGTTAAAATTTTGACTGGTGACATTGATTGCGCTCACCTACTGAGTGTCTTACCTTTTCATGTACCTCGTCTCGCAGCTAGAGAGCATCTATTCTTTTATTTAGATAATGGCCGTAGCAGCATCGCTAGCCGCTGCCCAATACATGTTGCGTGCTTTAATTTTAACAAAATAGCTGGCGTCTGTGATCCAGGACACATGTGCCTAACTACCATCCTTAACAAGTCTCGCACCTTACTTTTGGAACTTACCCCGCTATAGCCTTCTGCTGAGCATCCACAATCAACACCTCTTTACTCGATATGCTAAGCTTTTCATTTTTATCTTTAGTATTTTATTTTTTTTTCTTTGTTTTGATTATGTATGTCTTAAGATTATTATGTTACGTGATATTTGTATGCCCTGCCTTGGGTTCGCCTGTTGGGCTATGATTTCTAAATAAATAAATAAATAAAAAAAATAAATATAAATAAATATCTCTCGGATGAACTTCTCACAATGCACTTGCTTCAATAAACATTATGGTAAACGACGACATATTTAGGACACCGTTTTTTCACTCTCAAATATCGACAAATTCTTATAAGATTTCTTGGTATCTTTTTGCATTATCAATAATTTTCCATAAAATATCTCATAATTGTTGGTGACCCGGGCTAAAATTGATCACATTTGATCAGATCTGTAGCTCTTCAAATTATTATCGAAAAATATTGTATCATGTAGTCAGAATTTGGGCAATTGATTGGATATTTATCTGGTCCATAAGTTAGTGATATTTTAGAATAGTATTATTATAGTACTATAGGTGTATAACAGAGTGTATGATGATCAATTGAAGTGAGTCATACTCATAAGAGCGAAGAGTATAATATGTATAGCTTCAGAGAATATACCAAAAATAATGTATAACATAGCAGATACCTATTTATATTGCAATCACTCTTTGCACACATTTTTTCCCATCAGACGTACAGATATAAAATTATTAACTTATTGTTAAATTGATGCATTACTAAGTTTTGTAGTATTAACAAAGTCATCCAAACCTCATCTAATGAATCAGACAATTTTTCAGAATTTCAATTCATAATAAGCTTGAGAATTTGTATGACGGAATTGTATGAAAATTAATTTGACAAACCTTCATCAGGTCTTGAAAACAAAGAATTATATTGTATTTTTATACTTATAATAATTTACAATTTCTTAGAATCAAATGTAAAATAAAACTCTGTAGTCCTAGTCAACAAGTCGATTATTGTACAGTAAAGTTAGTCTGTCAAAGGTCAGATCCGTAAGAGGATGATTAATTTTCTCAGATCATGATAATATGAGGCTATGTAAAGGTTTTGAGCCTCCTGCGTTAGGTGTTGAGACGCCAAAACCTTGCACCGCACCTCTTCAGAGCACTTTGACGGGGCTTGTGTAAAGTTCTTCGTGTCTCAAATTCATCGCTGGGGGTTGGAAATTCAGATTTTGCCTCATACTACTATAACCTGACGAATGGATGCATGCTTTTGAAGATCCGACCTCTCAGAATTTAACTGAGTACCACAAAGAATAAGATTTTGCCCATATTTTTGTAGGGTCCACCTTGATAGTAGAACTAAAGATGGTTTTTCGAGAACATAGCTACGTTGCCAGCTATAGAGAACCTATCACTATCTGACGTGAAACGAAGTCATATCATAACATAAGTAGAGTCCGTATACTCTGAATCGTCACCCGACGTCGCCTCAGCAGTATCAAGAATATACTCCTCGTCGGGTAGGTCTGCTAGTTAGGTGCCTTCCCCTGCCGTTGTCTTGCACTGACATGAAAGTAAACATCTATGAAAATATGTTCATACACGTACAAAAAACTTGAATATCAAGTAAATAAGTATTTTAACCGAATTCTTCGTGTCCTTGTGTGAGCCAGCTAGTCATTGACGGACCTAGAAATCGTTTCGTCCGCAGAACATTCATGTTGTAGAGTTGTATGGTGGCTGAAATAATTATATTGCATTCTGTTAGCAACATATTTTTCCCATACCTGTATGGCAAGTCCTCTTCTGCATAGCATCTATGGGCACCCAAAAGAGACTTTGGCCAACGGTGCGCAAAGTAATCCTTCATGAACCAAAAGGACTTCCATACAGGGGTGGCAATGAAAAGTGTTCGATAAACGTTCCAGCGGCGGCAATGCCTTACTTTGTGGAGGCACAAGATTTGCCCTTTGTCTCGTCTACGGCTTGCTCCTTCGGGCTCCTGCTGCGCCCTTACACTCGACGTACGAGCATTGCCACCATCACACAGTTGTATCGGAATATACTTGACTATACCTATATGATGTTGTACCTGGGTGTGCATTTTACTATGAAAGATCAGATCAGATTCTACAAACAATTCCACTCCTGTTTCAAAGTGGACCTGCGGTGAAGCTGCTTCTACTGTTATTTTCAACTGGTTGTTTGATACTTGGAGAATCAATGTAAATTGTGAAAAAATGTCAGATAGGTAGTGCCTCAAGTCGAATGGACAGTTTTGTAACTCGCTCGTCCGATACGCTCGAAGACACTTGAAAAAAATTGCGATAATTTGAGGTGAACTTCGGTAGTGCGTAGCAGGATGCTCGGACATAGGCGTATCTCTCGTTGAACGACATTCAGATATCTTCTGGATACAGTATGTAGATGATAAACTATTACTTGCCTGGTATTCGAGCTCAAATCATTTGAAAAAGTGGATACACAAACAATCACTGACGCATATTCCCAACAGTCGGCACTCAGTCGACACTGACACAATATGGCGGATCAGTATGGCGCAGAAGTTCGAAGTTTAAACAATCGTACAGCGGTTTGAGCCTTTCCGCTCTGTACGGCAAAAACCTTGCGTAGAACGTAATTAGTCCAATGAAGGATGCTAATTCTTTTTTATTTTGTGGACGTGGCGCCTTGACCATGGCTTCGATTTTACTCGGAGATTTGTGTAGTCCTTCTTTGTCTATTATGAACCCTAGTACTTCTAGTCTTTCTTGAAAAAACTCACACTTTTTTGGATTCACTTTCAGACCACTCTCCTGTAACTTGTGCAATACTACTTTAAGTGTCTCAAAATGCTCCTGATCCGACTTTCCGGTGCAGTAAATATTATCTAGGTATGCAATTGCATTCGGGATACCTCTTAGACACTCGTCCATCTTACGCTGAAAATCGCCTGGTCCAGACGCCACTCCCTCTGGCATTTTCGTATATCTGAAATAGCCTTTGTGTGTAACTATGGTCAAGTACTCGCGAGATGACTCTTCAACAAGAATCTGCATGTATGCATGAGCAAGATCTATTTGTGAAAACGTTATACCACCTTGTAATGCGGTAAAAATCTCGTCTATTAATGGAAGCGGGTACTTGTCCACGACTATGCAAGGATTCAGAGTTAGTTTGAAGTTACCACACAATCTTACTTCGCTTTTTGATTTAGTAACGGGGACTATCGGCGTCGCCCATCTACTAATCTCTACTGGCTCAATGTGTCCCAGAGATAGCAGCCTATCCAGTTCTTTTTCTACTTTTTCTTGTATTGCAAACGGTAAATGCCTTGCTTTTAATGCAACTGGTTGAGCTCCATCTCTAAGAACAATTTTAAGCATTCCCTTATTATAACAACCTATTCCTCCATCGAACAGCGACGGAAACTTTTGTTTTAATTCATTTTCTCTCGCGACATTATTCAGCGTATTTAGCCCCGTTTGCACTGACTCTGTGAGTGAACTGAATCCACCAAACGGCCAAATGTTTAGCTCCCGTAGCCATCGCCGTCCGATTAGAGTTGGTCCGTCTACTGGCATTACATACAAATCTAAGTACATAACTTTACCATTATATTCAACTGGAATTTTCTCAAGTACACCTGTGGGCCTTAACTTATTGTTACCGTAACAGTTCAATACCAGTGCTGTATCCGATTCTCGCAACGTCGAGAAATATTTTCTTTTGTTCACTTCACTAATCACTGACACTCCAGCCCCTGTGTCCATCTCCATAGGTATACACTTTCCGTTGATTTTCATATCCAAGATCACTGGTGCGTCCTCGTTTCTTGAACGTCTGTGACCTTCTTCCCCTAAGACGTTACAATTTGTGGTGCTCAGCTTCAAGAAGTCCGCTGCTTCTTCATCTTCATAATCGATGTTTTCTTCTTCTTGCATATATCTGACCGATTGTTTTCGTGTGGGCTGTTGACCTTTGTCACGCCCTGGGTTTTGGCTTGACGTACGGTTTCCCGTGAAAGTACCTCCTATATGTGCACCTCCTCTGCACACCGACTGCATATGACCTCTCTTTCCGCATGCCTTGCATGTTTTATCACGATGCCAGCAATTTTTTGCCCAATGGTTCCTTCCGCCGCAGCAGTAACAGACTTCGGGCGGTTTACCGCGTGATCCAAATTGTCTTTGATTTGTTCCTTGTTGTCTGTTAGTTTTTGTGAATGCTGACGTACTCTGTTTCGTGAATTTTCCTTTCGACAAAAAATTAAGATCTCTGCTCGTTTGCCCACCTTGACTCATATTAGCTGTTATTGTAGCGTTCTTTTTCGCTAACTCTCGACCTGCCGCAATTTTGAATGCCGCGTCGTAAGTCAATGCGTCTGTTCGGAACAGCTCCAATCTCGTGTCATGATCCTGCAACCCACACACAGCTGGTCACGTAAGGCCGTATTTACGTCCGCAAAATTGCAATGTAGCGCCAATTTTTTTAGTCTCGCTACGTATTCTGCAACCGATTCCACTGCCGTCTGCGTGGCTTGATGGAATTTACATCGCTCCATTGCCTCAGAAGGCTTCGGACATAGATGATTTTGTACTATTTGTACTAACTCTCTGTACGCTTTTTCTCCTGGCTTGACTGGTGCGCATAGATCCCGTATTAATGTGTACGTTTCTGTGCTAATCTTAGTGAGTAATAGGGCTCGCCTTTTGTTTTCATCTGTCACTTCACCTGCTAGCATGGAGAGCTCGAGCCTCTCTATAAACACTTCCCAATCATCACGACCTAAATGGAATTCCAGTCTTGTTGACGAACCTTCTGCCATTTCGGATAGTTCGGTGTAGATATCAAATAGTTCGGTATAGCTATCGCCTACGTGTACCTCTTGTGCCGGTATAGGGACCTCTCTGTCCTCACTCCCTGTTGCTATGAAGAAACCTCTGTCCTCACTTGTTGACGGTTTAGATACCTCTTTCTCGTCCCCTACAGTGTTCTCACTTCGTGGCATTTCCTTTCCGCCATCTTTTCTGAACCCTTCATTTCTCACCTCTTTCACTAAAGATTTTCTAAGATCTGCAATTAATTCGCTTTCGCTTGCAGCTACTCCTGCGATTTTCAACTGTTTTACTAATTGTTTCTTGCTTAGTTCGTATATCCACGTTGTAGTGGTTTTCTCTTTCAGTCGATCTTCACTCGACATACGCTGGCTATCCTTTTTCACTGTTTCCCTCTTTATGCACTGCCTCTAGCACTACACTCTTTTTCTACTCGTTTATGCTTTACTGCACACGCGCGTTTTTGATATTTTTATCCTCGTCGCCAAAAATGTAATGAATAAACTCAGATTCAGGTACACACAATTTACTTTATTATCAGAGCCGGCTTAATATGTACATCTGTATTCCAATACCTCCAGGTACGAACTGGCTCTCTGTGTTTACCTTAACCGCTAATCTTACTTATACTATATATACACGTTTCATACATTACATAGACCATATCTTGTTTTAAACCAATAAAAATGAGAAAATCTGACCGAAAACACCTAATGAACCCCAGCTAATTTCAAAAAAGACCGCTGAAAGTCCGCCATATTCAGTTATTTGTCTTCGTGGCAAGATGGCCGCCTGGCTTCAAATCGTAACACGCCTTATCCACACGGTCAGCCATCCAGTGCAGTATAGAGATCAGTGGAAAATTCTGTTGTCGAGCGCCCTCGTGCGTGAGCTACATAGGGCGAACACAGCAGCGACACCCTAAACATTGAATTCAGAGGTATATGTTACGTGCTATTCGCTTTCCGAAAACGTTATGAATAAAGGCGGAACGTACGGTATCCATAACTCGCACGTGGATGGTGTATAACTGGGCGATCGGAGGTCGAGTGGGTGCCACCTGAAATTTATTGTATGCATTTAAAACAGGTATTCGCTACCATCTATGACCGTGATGTGTATTGCTGCTCTACGGGTATAATCAGACGTCATTTTCCAGTGATCTTGCAAAATTCCGTTTTGTAAAGGATATTCATAGAAAATCAAAATTTCCATCAGGAAATGATTCAAACGTCGACGACTTTCGTCTGATTATCAGAACCTACAAAATTCCTTCACAGAAAATTAGATTAGCTAAACATTTTGCGCATGCGCATGAAGAAAAAATTGTTATATTTGCCATAAATAAATAGGAGTCATTCCACGTCAAACAGGACAGGTTTTTGACCTCGATGTTTCCGATTCAGGACTCGATTGTTTCACACATCCTTTGGATCGAATGAATGAGCAAATAATCTTTATTTCATATCTATCGCCCCTGGTTTAGAAGTTACGGGGGGTTGAAATTTCGGAAAAAGGCCAAAAAATCGAAAACACGCTCTCATTCAAGTGCTTATATATGTATCTTCGGTTCCATTTATACTACAGACTTTTGTACAAACGCATTTTGGAGCTCTTGAAGGACGCTTCCGTGACATATTTATTTGATTTCGGCATAATCGATGATTCCATTCGTTATAAACAATTATATTATTTGAACGTAGTTTTCAAGGTGATGTGCACCACTTAAAATTCGAACAAAAATGAGCGTATTCCTTGATCAATTTACGTAACGTGCGCCGTCGCCTATAAATAAATCGGTTTCAAATAGAATCCATCAAGTCTCCATGAATTTTACGTAGCAATTTTGTAGAGAATTGATCAAGGAATACGCTAATATTTTTTTCGGAATTTTAAGTCATCCATCTCACCTTGAAAACCACGTTCAAATAATATAATTGTTTATAACAAATGAAATCATCGATTATGACGAAATCAAACGAACGCGCCATTCAAGAGCTTCGAAGTGCGTTTTACGAAAGTCTTTAGTTTTAATGGAACCGAAGATATAAGCACTTGAAGGAGAGCGTGTTTTCGATTTTTTGCCCTTTTTCCGAAATTTCAACCCCCCGTAACTTCTAAACCAGGGGCGATAGATATGAAATAAAAATTGTTTGATCATTCATTCGAC